>OX359291.1:94058305-95418305 GCA_947179395.2 Pulicaria dysenterica
AGCAGGTCACATTCTTCCCCAATTTCCTTCACTTCGAATACAAACTTTGAAGCCAAAATTCTCCTTGTACACTTAACGAAAATCAATGATTCTTGACTCTATGGAAAGGTAATCGAGTTGTCTATCAAGTAGTACAAAAAAACGAGTTTAAAATGTGTCAATTCATCAAAATACCGTAAGGGTGTCGAATTGGTATTTACCGACTTTAATTAGCAATAACTTGGCCTACACTTGATGGTTTTTCGTGAATTTGGTGTCCATTGAAAGGTAAAAAGATTATCTACGACAATCTATAAAAAAAATAACGTAAAACGATCAAGAATCGAGCAAAAAAACAATCTTTTTTCTGCTCTGTTTTCGGAAAAAAAACCCCAAAAAAACGAGACTTTGAGCTCGAAATTCTCTCTCAATACTTGATGAAAATTCATGAATTGGGTGTCATTTGAAAGGTATAATGATAAATTACAAGATTCTACAAAAAAATCACAAAAAACGACCAAAAATCGACCTAAAAATCGCAAAAAAGGGCTGAAACCGACTTGGCAGGTTGCAGGTCGCGTTTTGGCCATATCGACACAGTTTTGGTAAGTTAAATGACCATATGTGTAAAAAAAAAGTTAATATGTCATATCAGAAAATTGGAAAAAGTTTGTTTGTATTAAGCAACTTAAACCCTTATATGTATAACAATTATGAGGAGTTATGAATAGTATCACTTTTGTCTTTTTATGCACATTATATTATATTATATAATAAAGAAGATATCATAGAAAATTAACTAAAATCTAAATGGATGGATTTATAAGACTCTCCTCTTTTAACCTAAACGACATAGATTCAATTCCTGGCTACTCCCTTATCATATTCTTTCTTAAATAACTCTTTTTTTCCCTTCTTGAATAGCTTCTTTTTTAACTATTACTTTTCGTTTTTTTTTCTTTTTTGTTATTTACATAATTTTTATATTATATTTATTCTTATTTCACTATATATTAGTTTTTTATTAATACGTTATATTCTATCATATGAGTAATTCTTACTGTATAAAATATAAATCGGTTTATGATGAATAATAAAGACTTGATTTCGGGATTATGTAAATGATACACCATCAAGTATAAATCCTTGTTTTTTACATCCCGCCGTAACGCACATGTTAGTTTTACCTCGTTAAGAGAATGTTAGATAGAGTTAATTGGTGTAATAATTTGTAATTTTGGTTGTTTTCCTTTAAATGATGTGAACTGTTTTGTATGATTGTATCTTGTGTCCTAACATCTTGCTATAGGTTTTTAATATATCCGGTAGTTTGAGTGGAACCAAAAGCTATAATTGAAAAATCAGTTTGATTACATAATAGAGTTTTTATCGAGCTCCATCCACAACTTGAATTACAACAAAATATCATTAATCTACTAAGTAATAACAAGGTTATGCGACTTGATTAATCCAAATTCTTTTTCTTCTTTAAACCCCCCTCTCATTTACTTCTTTTTTCGATAAAAACGCCCGTTTCTTCATAGAGAAAACATGTATATATCAAATATGTTCCTTGTGTATGCAGGTTACCTGTGGGGAGGGTTCAAACGAGAACTGTTTTTCGTACGAGAACTGCGAGAACCAATCTCAGCCGTTCCTTGAATATGGGAAGTTCATGGATCAAGAGCGTGGAGGGGATCAAGTGTGGCAGAGTGCATGTGAGGAATTCATGGGTGGGCAATGACATTAAAGGAGGGAGAATTGGACGGCTCAGATTGGTTCTCGCAGTTCTCGTACGAAAAACAGTTCTCGTTTGAACTTTTGCCGTTACCTGTGTGTCACAAAGAAAAACAAGGATGACTGGTGGTGACGTAAGTTTGATAATCAAAATAATATAAAAACAATTTAGGGTTTAAAACAATATAAAAACAATATTTATGGGTTTTCTATTATTAACCACGAGTAAAATACAAAGACCAAGTTATCAAAATGTATTTGGTAATTCTAGATTCTAATTGGTTCGCGAGTACCTAAGTTATCAAAATGCTTATCTTCGTTCAATTGTTTTTATCAGGTTAAATAGTTGTAATTCAAAACAATGTATTTGGTTCTGTACTTCCAATAATTTCAAAAAAGAAAAGGACCAAAGTTGTCCTTAACCTTTTCCGTAGGTGTAATTTGTAGTTAAGCCACAACTAGAAGGGTTTCGGTGCAAGTTTCCATGCATCATTAACAAAAGAACTTCGAGAACAAAATGTCAATACCCACCGAAGTGCATACGTCACTCACTCACTCACTCACTCCAGTTAGAATCAATTTTTTGAATAAGTTATTGATGTAAATAAACAAGTAAATTATATTTTTATCGTTGTGTTTTCTACATAATTTTGAGTTTAGTTCCGAAAATTTTGAAAATAATATTAATTGTCGCTAACTTTAAGCTTTATTGTCATTTTTGTCTTCATTTCTTTTAAAGTTAACTAAAGTCTATATTGCTACTTACCTTAGGTTTCTTTGTTTTCGTTCAAAAAAAAAAAACTAAAGTCTATATTGTTAAGTTTATATAAATTATAATTTAAACTTTTAAATTGTTTTACTATTGTGCTCTTTACATAAATTATTAAAAACATAAATATAGATAAATTGATAAATAAAGAACAAATTTGGGCATCTCATTAAAAAGTTCTATGACAAAAAATTAAAGTGGCATTTGGTACATTTTATTAAAGTATTACAATATAAAGATGGCATATACTTATAGTATTATGGGTAACATGAGAAAGAAATTATTTAAACTAGAAATAAGGCATTCTCCTTCCCTTCTAATTTATTTCAGATCTTCTTAACAATTTAAAAAAACAAAAAAGGTTTCCCGATTTTTGAAAATTAGAATATCTTTAACATACTAAACAATTAATACAAACAAATTACACCAAAATAAAATTTTTACCTCTCAAACTAGACACTTTGATATTGTTTTCACTATTCTTTTTTATGGGGTTTTTTCCCTATATTTACATATGTAAGTTTTTTTTTTAAAAGCAAAGATTAATTAAAAAGGTTTCAAAGGTTGAGACCAAAATAATAGTACAATAGTGTTGTGAAGTAAATAGAATACAAACAATAGAAAAAAAAATACCCTTTAACAGAAATGAGCTATTAAAATCAGATTAAAATAGACTATGTTAAAACAAAGTAGCAAGAAATGAGCGCTATCATCCAAACCAGTCCTTTTCATGAAAACCTTAAAACCATCTTAACCTATGTAATTAACATTGAAAATAAGATATAAATGTTAATTGACTATTTTTTTTAAGTTCATATGTGTGACATAACAACTTTCAATCACAAAAATGTATTAACAAATAAAAAATAAGAATCGTCTGAGTTTTTATAAACTTTTCGTAAGGTTTACAAATTCGTATATTTGTTTATTCATCTATGATTACAAAAAGATTTTTACGCCTAAGGTATGAGTCAATTGTGAAATAATTTTTATAGTATGTATTCACATGTGAAATACTATTATGTCACGTATTAAATACTCATTAATTTACATTCGAACTTGCATGCGTCCAAACGTACAAAATGTGGATTTCAAGTCACATTTAACAATCAAATTTTATCTTAGAAAAATAAAAATAAAAAATAACCGGAGTTACAGATTTTAGAACCCAATTAGAAATGAAAACTATAAACCTGGTTTATAAACACAATGATTAAATATGTGTTGGGATTGTTCGTTGAAGAATGACACCTTAAAACATGTAAAATCAAGTAATTAGCGAATAAACGTTGACCATGGAGGACAACGGAGAGCGGCGAACATTCCTCTAATGCATGTAGTAATTCAGGAACAACCGATACAATCACTTGACAAAAGAAATACTATTCTTTTTAATTTTCAATTCTAACCCTTTATAACTTTTTCATTCTTCAACTTATATAAGTTACATTTCATCTCCAATTTTTATGTTTATTATTCAACTTTCACCTTCAATTATAGGATACATTTTATATAATAACGTAATTCATATTCTCGAACCGCTAAAAGTTTAGTATAACATGTAAAAAAAATTGTAGTATGGTGATTATAGTTTTATTAAGTGTCTTTACTGGCTTCATTAATTATATAGTCACTACAACAAATATGTTGATTTTTAATATTTTTTTATAATATTTTTAAACTTAAAAATATAAAGAATTATAAACAAGTGTGAAAATATATGATATGACAAATTTTTTTATAAAATTCACATGTAAAAATGTGATAAATATATTTAAAGTATCACATTTATTAATGTGAACACATAATTAAAGTTTTCACACTTTTAAATATGAAAATATTGAAAACATCTCTATGTTATAAAAGTTCACGCTTTTAAGCATGAACTTTTCTCGGTTTCTATTCATTACTATTTTTACACATTTAAAAGTATTTTTAAAATCAATATTATACATTTACAAGTGTGAGTTTATTAATTGTTTTTAGCTACATTTTGTTTAAAATATTCTACACACCTTTAAGTGTGTATTTTTTTTAAATTCTTGACGCTTTTGATAAAGCGTGAGGAAGACCAATATTTTTTGTAGTGAGTTGACATCGAAGCTTTCTAACTCATCAAAGAAGAGTCTCTTTCAAAAACAAGGTGAAAATTATCGATTTATAATTCAATAAAATTCTTATTTAAATCAAATTTTATAGAGATAAATTTATTAATGCCCTTCTTAAACTCTAAAATATCGTATTTGTCCACCTTAATTTACAAATACCATATTTACCCGTTATAATATTTCAAAATATCATATTTAACCAACTTTCTAGTTTTATCATTTTAAAATATTATATAATTATTTTAAATTATTTTTTTAAGTATAACCAATAAACACTTAACTTTATTACCCCTAATTGTAATAATAATGATCTATTACTTGTACAAGAAATACAATCATATCTTTTCGTATTACGATACCACAATTCTGCCATCACATTTGCACTCCCCTCGCGCCGTAAAAATCGATTTGTGTACCAGACATGCATTTAGTCTAGTTATAAATAATATATTATTAAGAAAGAGTAAGAGACAAAGTGTAAAATAATTTAAGATGACAAAATAATTTTTTACATTTAGTAAATCCTGATTAAGCTTAATGAAGTTACTCACTTAAACGATGACAAAAGATGGCTTTGGTAACTTTAAATTTTAAAAGTTAGAAAAGTGAAATTACTGGTAGACATCACAAATTACTCTAAG
This sequence comes from Pulicaria dysenterica, assembly GCA_947179395.2. Lineage (NCBI taxonomy): Eukaryota > Viridiplantae > Streptophyta > Magnoliopsida > Asterales > Asteraceae > Pulicaria > Pulicaria dysenterica. The sequence goes on from OX359291.1 coordinate 94,063,540, forward strand.
GCTACCCGTACTTGGAAGTCTGAAGGTTTCGGGTTTCCCTTGGGTAGATTGGGACATTGGGTTCACCACTACCACTACCACTCCCTTTGGGTTTCCTCAATCTTCCCTTCTTTCGGTTTTTCACTCCTGAGGTCATCCGTTTTCACAACTGAGGTCATCCGTTTATTCCTCTTTTTTGTGAGTGTATAAAAGAGAACAAGTAAAAGAAAAATATTTGGATTGTTTGAGTTAAATTTTATTTGGAGTTGAATAAAATAGTCAAAAAGAAAATAAATAATATGTCAACGTATGTGGCATTTTGTTGAGTTGGGTTTGAAAGAACACTACCCCAATGATTTAAAACCCGGGTTGACCCGGGACCCGGTCATGAGGGCGGGCCGATTAAGGCCGGGTTTTAGGCTACTTTTGAATCGCAGTGACCCGGCGGGTTTATGGTTCACCCGGGTTGAACCGGCGTCTTCGACCCGGATTGACCCGGTCATTGACCCGGCTTCCAATTAAAAAAAAACGTTTTAATTTTTTATTTTTAATTTCTAATCGACAGCCGACACTTCCAATTAAAAAAAACGTTTTAATTTGCTTTGATCATGAACAATTGTTGTTTGAACTTTGATGTTTGAACTTTGAACTTTGATGTTTGAATGTTTTTTTTATTGGTATTGCGTGTTGAAGTTAATTGTTGTATTTAGATTGATAAGATAGTAGGTTTATGTTTTTTTTATTATTTTGGACAACTTATATATATATAAACACATATATGCATGTATATTAAAAAAAAAAGAAAAAAAGACATGACCCGGGTTGACCCGGCGGTTGGACCGGTTGACCCGGTTGACCCGCGACCCGGCCAGGAGACCGGGTCAACTAAAAACCCGGGTTTTAAAACATTGCACTACCCATGGTCTAGATAAAACCCATGTAAACGAAAAAGGTTACAATATAATACGCAAAGAAGATCAACTCTCCACCGTGATTCTTTCATTCCAGACTTCCAGCAGATCTTTGACTTCCAAAATACCATAACTGATGATACCAATTTATAATTTGGTTGCTTTTGTGTCTCAGGTAATTGATCGAACACTTAATTGGCAGTTTTTTTGTTATTTTTGGGTATATTTACTTGATCCCCTGTATATGTTTATCATGTCTGCTTCTCAAGATAGATAGCATAAAGTGGGATGCTTTTGCTTTAAGCTTCCGGAAATGGGTTGCTCTTTTTAACGACTTTGATGTTTGATGTTTTGCTTTTGCAAATTCATGATGACTTAAAGTCATCTGCTCTTAATAACATCTGATTTGTCTTCTTTGTGTTTTTTTTGGTAGGAAGTACATATTAGGGCAACAATGAGTTGATAAAAGTGACTTTACCTTGGTGGGTTTTGCTTTTTTTCCCTTTTGTGGAGGGACAAGGAGTTTTAGATCCTCTGGTTCGAATTTAAGCTTTTGTTGGACTGAATCTGGGCAAAAGAAAGAGGCTGAATTTTTGGCACTTCTTTGAGGTAAGAAGTCTAATTAAGTTTTGCACTTTTGTAGTTTTATATACATAAAAGGGCTTGAGATACTCATAGTTAATTGGTTTTTTTGTCTCAGGCAAATCATCAAACAGTTGGGGTGCAGTTGTTTAGGTTATATTAGCTATATTGAGTCTATGATTGATCATGTCTCTTGATCTTGATCCGCTTGTTGGAGAGTAGGACAGTTTTAAACCTTTTATGTTTTGGTTTAAAGATAGCTGATTGATTGATCTTTAACAGTAACTAGATTTTGGTAATAGTTGAAAACTTTATATATATAGTTGGTTGTAATAATGAATGATGCTCAAAGTAATGGCAATGGTCTCCCTCCGTTCATCGCCAAGACCTATGAAATGGTTGATGATCCTTTGACTGATCATATCGTGTCGTGGAGCCACAATAATCGGAGCTTTATCGTGTGGAACCCTCCTCAGTTTTCAGGCGAATTGCTTCCAAGATTCTTCAAGCACAATAATTTCTCAAGCTTTATCAGGCAACTCAATACATATGTGAGTAATATATCATTTGCTATCACGGTTTTTGATTTCCTTAGTCATTAGTTAAGATTGTTTACTGAGGTTTAATCTTGTAGGGTTTTCGGAAAATTGATCCAGAACAATGGGAATTTTCAAATGAAGACTTCATCAGAGGTAAACCACATCTTTTAAAGAACATCCATAGAAGAAAGGCTGTTCACAGTCATTCAATGCAGAACCTCCATATTAATGGAGCTTCTTCATCTTCTTCATTGACGGAATCAGAAAGAATTCAATACAAAAAAGAGATTTACAGGCTACGTCACGAGAAAGAATCACTATCTTTAGAGTTTCAAACGCGCCAACAAGAACAACAGAAGATCGAATTAGCAGCTCGTGAATTAACAGAGCGTTTAAAGATTGCTGGAAAACACCAGAAAGATATCTTGTGTGCCTTGGATAATACTTTGCAGAAACCAGCTCAACTTGTGGACACAAATGATAGAAAGAGACGGCTTTTGGCTGAAACCAATGCTCAGTTGTGCTCTTTTGATGTCCCGGTCTCTGAGACGCTAACTTTAGATTCCCTTTTGGCTTTAGATTTAGAATTGGTTGAGCAATTAGAGTCGTCGCTTATGTTTTGGGAGGATATACTGAATGAAGTTCGCCAAAAATGGTCACTGGAGTTGGATCACGAGCCACCAATAAGCCTTGAAATAGGTTCTAAAGAATGTGATATTGCCACAGATTCTGAACAGTGCAAGACTGTTGCCACAAACGAAGAACGTGAAAGTGGGAACAGGGGAATGGTGCAGGCGGGTGCGAATGACGGGTTCTGGGAACAGTTTTTGACTGAAAATCCTGGTGGTTCGATGATGGATGTTGAGCGCAGGCGGTTCGATCAATATGGAAAGTTTTTGTGGAACTTGAAGAGTGTAAATACTGTTGCAGAAACAACTTGAAATCTATTGATTGTGGTTGTAACTAGTGTATAAATTTTGAAGAGTTATGTTGCAACTTGTGGAGCAGGTGGAGTGTTTGTAAATCTTAGAGAGGATTTGGTAGAGACAATTGCTAGTGGTTATTTTATTTTTGTAAATATAAGGACATTAGAATAATTATAAGAACTTTTGATTTATTGTTTTCTTTTAAGTGTAGCTTGTTTCAACCATTTAGGGTATGTTTGGAAGAAGCTTTTCGAAGCTTTCAAGAGTTAGGAGCTTTTAGTTTTTAGAAAATAAGATTCAATAAGCTAATAAAAGCTTCAAAATGAAAAACTAATTCAAGTAGCTTTTAATTGCTGCTAGAAGATTTTAAAACACAAATTACATTAATAATCCTTGATTAATTTTGTTTCTTATTTACTTGTTTAATTCTGTGTATTTTTATGTCTTTTTACGGTTTTTAACTACAGCCTCAGCTATTTTGCCAAACACTTTTATATAAATAAAGCTTCAGCTTTTAACTCTTAATAAAAGCTACAACTTCAACTCCTAAAAGCTCCAGCTCCAGCTTTCAGCTAGTTACGTAAAACATATCCTTAGTTGGTTTCTCAGTCATTAAGAAAGAAAAAACGACCATCTTGTACTAGAGGTAGATCATATCGATCAAACTGATCGAATCATATAAATTCTGTGTTTACGAAATTGTATTTTTTGTCTTGTTTTGCGATTTGCGTAACAATACATAATTTGATCGAGTTGTTATTCAAATCTAAATATATAAATAAAAAATTAAAATATAAAAACTTATATGAGTTGCGAGATAAAGCGTTAAGATGATGACTTAGTGATAATTTAACTATGAAAAATCTGAGTCATGTATTTAAACAAGTAACGAACATCTATGGTTTTTGTTGACATGTTATGATTTTAAACCAATTAAACTTTGTTTTCGTGACTAGTTTCTTATATCCAAAAGTAACTATAGTCGTTTACGTTTTCGTTAGATTTGATACATACCGAGTTTCGCTATTAATAATAATCATTATAGAATATTAGTAATGTTTGCTTAATTTGGTGTATGAGAAGAAATGGCTTGTTTGTAATACATATAAACTTTGAGTTGGCCTTAAAAAAGCCCATGAACTTGATTTGAATTGGCCCTAACCTTTCAAGTTAACTCAAGCCCAATAGGGAACGGAATCCTCCTCGGTGTTTCTCCTCCGATTGACGATTCTTACACAAGGCGGCGACAGTGGTAGGCCTAGCGACGTGAGAGTGAAGGAGGTGTAATCGAGACCTTTAGGAGTGAAGTTAGACGAATATCAACAACATTCTATGTTAGTCTCGGTTTCTGTTTGCGCCACTGACTCATAACTGCTATTCCCAGCAGTAATTTAAGGTTAGTACCGACCTATCTTTTCTGCTAGTTGTCTCACATGTACCAGATGGTTTAGAATGAACAACAGTAAGGTAATGATTTTGGAAACGGGCCGGATGATTTTATCAATAGTACTGAGCGCTACAAGTGTAATGTGTTATGCTTCGCAATGAATTTTGAAAGCATGTTTTTTTATAAAACAAGTGCAGTAGATGTCTTTCTATTTACATAGTCATCATCTCTAATGATTGGGTTATCTCAGCTATAATCATTTTTAGAGTTTGTTGTTTAACTGTTTAATTCCCAATTCCCTTATCCGACATGATCTTTAGGTTTGTAAACCCGTTTGTAAATTAGTCTTTTTGACACCCACTTAGGGAGACTAATGTTTATAAGAAATTAAGAAGGAAGACGTAAATACTTGAAAATAATTTGAATATTAGTAACAAAAGAAAAAATAAACTGTCACAACAAAGAAATAAAAGTTAGCTGTTAGTGCTAATGACAACCAATTCTTCTACATTTAGCAACTTCATTAGAAGGAAAGGGAAAGATTTGGAAGGAAACCAAGAAAATATGTGTTCTTAAGTTTAATTTAAGGAAGGAAAGAGAAGGAAAGGGAGGGATTAGGAGGGGAGAGATATTAATCTTTCCTCCCACATTTTGGGAGGATTTGGAAGAAAAGATATCCTCCCCTTTCTTTTTTTTTCTTCTCCTTCTTAAACAGGGTGTAAGTGAAAAATAGCCACGGTGCTATGAATAAACTTTGAGAGGTGTCCGCTTATTTTAGATGCAGGGAGTTTGATAGATAATTAATGCGTCATTAGCCTGACTATATTTTTTGGACTCAATTTTCTTTTCATCCTACTGCGTTTCTTAAAAGGCAAGATTCCGTTGGTGTTTTTTTAACTGTTTTATGGGTTGTTTTATTTCTTTGGTGTTTTTTTTATTGTGTTATATGCATTGAATTTGTCATTTTATTTGGTGGGTTTGCTGATTTTCAAGATTCATTGCATATCTAAAAATATGTTAATACTATTGTTCAGGTTTAGTGCTTTTGACTTCATACTCTCTATCTTTTTCTGTGCATGCCTATGAGAACGATCTACCAAACTGAAAACCGAAAGAACATAAAAACAAAGGAAAAAGTAGTAGTAGTAGTAGTAGTAGTAATACTCAAAAGAAAAGAAGTTTGGGTATCTACCATAGGTTGTTTTGGTTACAATTCACATGCCCTACAAATCAATGGTACAGCCGTATAAATATATTGTAACAGTGCATTGGAGTTTCTCTATGGCAAGCACAGAAAGGTAATAAATTTGTAATACATATTCTAGATTCCATCACAAATCAGCATCAACTTTAGTAAATCAAAAGTGTCTAAGGTCCTGTTTGTTTCACCGCAATGCAAAGGAATGAAAATGATTTTAATTCCATCTCTGTTGATTACGTAATGACATTCCTCTACCTAAAGTAATATTAACACTTCGAAGAACTTAATTCCTTTCAAAATAATGTTACCAAACGCAATATACAACGGAATTTGATTACAATTCCATTACATTCCTTCACATTACGGTGAAACAAACTGGACCTAACTGGAGACATCGTAATCAATCCCTATGAAGGACTGTAAAATAAAAGTTGGCATATCATTAGACATATTGATATACCATAACATAGAGATAAAGCACAAGGCAAAGACGAAAAAATAGAGAACAAAAAGTAGTGCTTAGCTGCAATTGGTATTTACTTCTATCATTGCTTCCTGTAGTGTTCGTTTAATGTTAATTTGTGTGCTTTTACTGTTACATCTATTAGATCACATGAGTTTGGACTTTGGAAAATATTATATGCCTTTCCTAGGTAGTGTACTATTGTATATTTCATTTTTTGGTTTAGTTACGTTTATGATGAATGGCTATTTATTTGACTTTTCAGGGGAGGATCTACTAGCAATTGCAGCAGATGAACCATTCTAGTTTCTTGTCACTTTCACCTTTGCTTTTTCAGGTATTACATATCCTACTATCCTAGTCTATCACAAATAAAGTGAGAAAAAAAAAAGATTCAATTCAAAACAAATATTAAGTTAATGACTATAATCAACAAATTTACCCAAACCAACCATCAGATCCACCAAAGTTGAAGGAGATATGGTCATTAATTGAAGTATGGTATGTACTTGTCATTTTGCAATGTTTTGTGGTAATTCAACAATGAAATAATATTAGTAATTCGACAATGAAAAAAGATAAGGGGGTAATACATGCAGCTAACACACCTAGCTTTAACTGTTGTTGCACTCACTAACTAGTTAATCATTTAAGTGGGTTATGAGTTCACAACATGAAGTAATGTGTTCTTAGCAGCATAGTTTTATTTATCCATAAGATAATCCCAACTGACCATTAACAAATTTATCTTAATAAAAACAAACAGTTAGAATTTTTTTTAATTATTTTAAATTGCAATTTATTGTTTTACAAATTTTTTATCTTTGTTTTAATACATCTTTTACACTGATCAGGGGAATTTCGTACTGCTATGCTTTTGAATGGTGCTGAAGCATCTCATCTATGCTTTACATCTCCCAACCATCCGTGCAAGATCGAAACAGATTCAGCTTTGAACATGATCGCACAAATGTATGTAGACTCCTACTTTCTGTAACCCGGTCAAGAACACTCCGTAAAGGCCTACAACTCCATGGTCTTATCATCAAATTAGGATTTCAAATAATCCCTCTCGTTTCTCACTATTTGATCAATTTCTACTCGAAAACCCAGCTCCCAATCGAGTCCCAGAGAATTTTTGAAGAAAGCCTCATCAAATCATCGACCACTTGGAGTTCCATCATCTCGTCTTTTGCCCAGAATGAACTCCCTGTTCTTGCGCTTCAGTATTTTAAGAAGATGGTCGATCATGGTGTTCGTCCAGATGACCATATATTTCCAAGTGCCACGAAAGCCTCTGCAATTCTTTCTAACTATATTGTTGGGCAGTCTGTGCATTGTTTTGCTTTGAAAACTGGTTACGACTATGATGTGTTTGTTGGGAGTTCGGTGGTGGACATGTATGCAAAATGTGGAAAGATTGAAGATGCACGTAACATGTTTGACGAAATGCCTATGAGAAATGTGGTTTCTTGGAGTGGAATGATCTATGGGTATGCTCAGTTGGGTGAAAATGAGGAAGCTTTATGGCTTTTCAAAAAAGCTTTTTTTGAGAAACTTGAGGTTAATGATTTTACATTTACAAGCGTCATTCGAGTTTGTGGCAATACAACACTGCTAGAACTTGGGAAACAATTACATGGCCTATGTTCAAAACTGAGCTTTGATTCATCTAACTTTGTAGGGAGTTCTTTAATTTCAATGTATTCAAAGTGTGGCATCATCGAAGCAGCTTATCAGGTTTTCAGCGAGATACCTATTAAGAATTTAGGCATGTTGAACTCGATGCTCATAGCATGTGCACAACATGCTCATACTAATAAAGCCTTTGCTTTATTCAAAGAAATGGAAATTAGTGGCATGAAACCAAATTTCATAACATTTCTATGCACCCTTTATGCCTGTAGCCATTCAGGATTAGTCGAAGAGGGCAAGTATTATTTCAACCTAATGAAGCAGTATGACATTGAACCAGGAGACCAACATTATGCTTCTATGGTGGACATACTTGGTCGAGCTAATAAACTTCAAGAAGCACTCTCGATTATTAATGAAATGCCGATGAAACCTACGGAATGTGTATGGGGAGCACTCCTGACTGGATGCAGACTTCATGGAGATACTGAATTAGCAGCTTATGCTGCTGACAAAGTCTTTGAATTAGGTCCTGCGAGTTCGGGTATGTATGTTTTATTATCAAATGCATACGCTGCTGTCAGTAGATATGAAGATGCAGCTAGAGCCCGGAAGATGTTACGGGACATAGGGGTAAAAAAGGAAACGGGTTTAAGCTGGGTTGAAGAGGGTAATAGAGTCCATACTTTTGCAGCAGGGGACAGACGCCATTGTAAGTCCAAAGAAATCTATGAGAAACTTTACGATTTAGAAGATGAGATAGAGAAAGCTGGATATGTTGCAGATACAAGTTATGTATTGAGAGAAGTGGGTGGTGAAGAGAAGAATATGGCAATCAGATATCATAGTGAAAGATTAGCAATTGCATTTGCTTTGATTACTTTTCAGGATAAAAGGCCGATTAGGGTTATGAAGAACTTGCGCATATGTGGTGATTGTCATACTGCAATAAAGTTTATGTCTAAATGTTGTGGAAGAGTGATCATTGTAAGGGATAACAATCGATTTCATCGATTTGAGGACGGGAAATGCTCTTGCAGTGACTATTGGTGATTAACAGAGGTATCAACTTCTAACTTGAGAGTTTTGGGTGAGGAGCATTTGATTGAGGAAGCGAAGTTTATTTATGTGGTATGCTATTTCATCTTCTTTGTCACAAGGAAGGGTTTTATTAAATGTGTTTTTTTCCCGATTGTTCTATAACAGTGATCCTGTATAAACTTGTTTTCATCTTCTTTGTCATAAGTAAGGGTTTAATTATATTCTTATGATATATTAGCATCATGTTGTAGAGTTACATTTGCCAAATTTGTTTTTCATTCAAATTGTTGTTTATTTAGCCTGTTTATCCATCCACTTATATTGTCGTCGGAAGGTAGTTTATAATAATGAAACCTGAAATCCATTGTTTCAGCACTATATGTTTTCATCTATTAAACCCTTATTACAGCACTTCATGTTTTCATCTGTCTCACAAGTAAGGGTTTAATTATATTATCTTAGAGTTAGAGCATATTTATGTGGTATGTTTTTTTTTTCATTCAGTAACCTGCTCTGTCAGGATTGGGTACTGTTGTTGTTGTTGTTCTTTCCTAATTAAAAAATATAGGTGGATCAAACAATTCATTTATAAACTTCTTTTACTCTTTGTGCAGACTCAAACTAACAATATTAGCATGGACTAGCAAATTCCTAACGGTTGTGAATGTATTATAACAAGTTCTTTAGAATGTGTTCATATATTTAACACTAAATCAGTAAATCTGCAGCTGTTTTCTTGACCAGGTCAAATCTGGTGGTTTATTTAAATTGAAGTTAAAGCTTCTCTTGATCTGGTATTATGGTGGCTGTACATTTTGTATTGTGAAATTTATTTAATTTAGGGGGGTTGCATGGTGATACAGAAAACCTGCCATTGATAGGTGTGGGACCGGAGTTTCTTGTTAGAATCATCGAACACAAAAGATAAACATGTATTGTCATCTGATCATCACGAGGATGTTGCTGTAAGCTTCGGTTCAGTTAATGATACCTCTCTGATCGATCTATTTCTGCTTGTTGAACCTTTGCCCCCAATCAGGTACCATTTAATTTTCCTGATTGTTCTTCACAACGATGCTTTATAAGTTCACATATGGTGTATTGTTTGAACTGTGAGCTTTTGGATGCAAAAGTTTATTTTCTTTAAATGGAACACACGTGAAGATGCATAATATGGACATGAAAACGAAATTAGTAAGGTGTATACTTTCACTTTTTTTTACTTTGATATAATTTGAAATCTATAAGAATCAGTTATTTTAAAGTATGATTTTTGTGTTATTTTCCCTTCATGACTTGGATTATTTGCACATAACTAACCTTGAAAAGGATAATTTAATTTGCTTGCAGAAGTATAATGCATTTGTACTTTTTATTTTGTCTAAATTCAATCGTATTTGTAAATTATAATGTTTTTTCTTTTTATAAAATAATCATCAGCTTTTGCAATAAAAGCAATGATACACTTGTTATTTAAGTTGATTATTAGTTTTCATTTGACAACTTCCGAATGCTCTGCAGGTAACACTAATATGGTGCCTTTTATAGCAATAATATGATATGTTTCTTAAGTTTCAGGCCCTTTAGAACGGATTGACTAAGAGATGTTTGCATCTAACCATCCCTCGCCATGACATGGAGCACAAAGGTGAATCTTTGAACAAACACTAATTCTACTCGAGCTGATTAGTTGTTGGATTCGGAGTCTTTCTTAGTTTCTAATAACTGAAACCTTGCTTTCTTGTGTATGTAGTCTTTATTCTAATGGCTAAACAAGAACCCTGTTTTTCCTAGGCCATAGTTATTTGAAGACTGAAGAGGCTCTTGTGTCAACAACATTGCATGAAGAAATGACTGTGGCGTATGTTTGCTCATAATGATGAACAAGTGCCGAAATAGGAGGTGAGACTTCGAATCTGTTTTATAGATATCTCTGAATGAGGGATGTAACCTACAAAACAATGAAGACACTACGTTAGAGGACTTACAGGGGCCTAAGCAAAGACGTCAACGTTCTTTTTAAGCAGGCTTATGAGGTCGGATTTAACTTTTGGGTGGAGGGTGTTTCCAATCTGTACTGTTTGATCCGGGAAACGGCCGTTGATTATCACTTTGCCTTCTGTTGTAGATGGACCGAGAAATTTTGCCTGCTCTTGTACCTGCGTGCATTCGACCATTCTTAAGGGCGTACTCCGTACTGTCGCGATTCCCCTAGGCGTGGGGAATTTGACCATAGCGTGTACTGTGGATGGGATGGCCCGGAATTCTGATAGGGCAGGTCGCCCCCAGGATGGCATTATACCTGGAAGGGGCTCGAATGACTGCGAATTTCAAGACTATCTCTCTGTAGTACGGATATTCCCCCAGCCCTACGACTATGGGGACATATCCTATCGGCCATACCACATCTCCTGCAAACCCTGTTAGCGGTGCGTGAGCAGGCTTGAGCTGTCTTCGGATTCTTTCAGGTAACTGGTGGAAGCAGTGCTCGTAAAGGATTTCAGTGGAGCTTCCCCCATCTAGGTATACCCTGGATACCACAAAGTTGTCTAACCGTGCGGTGATTACCAGGGGATCTGTTGTGCTAGTGTGTGAGGGGGCATTTGGGAAGGCTATCTCTGCTTTCTGCCATGCTTCTTCTCGAGGCCTCTTTCCGCCAGTATTACCTGACTGTATCATGTGGATCTGTCCCTCCGGAGGTGGTGGTGGAGGAGTTCTTGGCCTGTTCCACTGCTGCCGGTTTCTGTTATTTTTGGCCCCCTGGGCTAAATGGTCTAGCCTGCCTGCCTGCCTTGATTGCCGCTTCTATTTCTCTTTTTAGTTCCTTACAATCATTGGTGTCGTGCCCATTGTCTCCATGGAACTTGCAGTACTTCCTACTGTCTTTAGGCCTTCTGGCCAAGGGTGGTGGAGGCTTGAATGTGTTGCTGATACGTTCTGTTTGCAATATCTCTAAGGGAGTTTTGGATAGGGAGGCAACTAACCTGGAAGTTTCTTCAATAGCTCTTGAATATGGGCGATGATAAGGGTGACCTGGCGGATCGTATCTCCCCTTTCTGTTATTTTTTTCTTTCCAGGCCCTTCCTGTTGAGCTCTCTTGGTGTGATTTTTTTGACGGTGAAATCCCTTCCATCTGTGCATTCACTTTCTTACCCCTTGCAAAGGCGTAGGCAATGTCTACGCATTCTTGGAACGTCTGGGGAACTTTCCTGGATAGCTCCTCGGTCAGGGTCCCTTTTCGTAAGCCAAAGATAAACCCTGAAATCCTCTGAGATTCTACTAGGCCTCTGATCTGAGAGCTTTCCTTGGTGTATCGCACTATGTAATCCTCCAGGGCCTCACCTGGTGCCTGCCGGATCATGTGGGCCTCCAGGTGAGTCCTGTTGTGTTTTTTCTGTTGCATGAAGTGTGATGAGAACCTGACCCTCAAATCTTCAATCCTCGTTATCGACCCCTTAGGTAGCGAGTTGAACCATTCTCGAGCTGCCCCCTTAAGCGTCATTGGGAACATATGACATGCCACTGGATCAATCCACTTCTGAGTCTTCATGGCCCCTTCAAATAAGCTTTGATGATCGTCTGGGTCATCTTCGCCATCGTAAGTTCCCACGTTATTGGGAATTTTAAGGCCTGTAGGGAGATCCCAGGTAGCGATCCAGGACACAAAGGGGGAGTTTGTCACAAGTGATGACATCCCGTGATTCACGGGAGGCCTGAGTCCAGCCATTCCCCCAGAATTGACGAACTGCAGGATAGTAGGGAGAGCCTGGGCCAGTTGTGCCCAGTCCATTGGTGCGTGCTGGGTAGGTTGAGTAGGCTGGGCGTAGTTTAAGTTCGTAAAGGCACTTCCCCCCACCCCTATCGGGTAAGGGAAGGGAGTATGCCCCGAAAATGGTGGGTTGTAAGTGAGAGGATTCACAACTTGCTGATGAGTTGGCAAGAAAGCATTTGGCCCTTGATGGACATACAACAGCCTGGACGTATGAGATTGTTCCCCCGCTCCTTGGATGCTAGCCGAGCTAAAATATTGTGCAAGCGTTGCTAAGGCCGCCGAAACTTCTGTACTTACATTCTGTCCTTGATCTCTCGTGTTGGATAGTAGCGTGGCCGGGACCTGGGGACGAGCGGGCTGAGCCGTTTCCGGCCTAGACATCCCGCTTTGTAGGAGCTGCAGTAGATTGGTTGGTTGTATAACCGACCCACCCTCTGGGGCACTGTGCAAGACATGGGTTTCTGGGGTTGACATCCATGAAAGCCATGGGGGGTTAGCGCTTTGAGGGGTACTTTGAGTGACATTTCTTGGAGTGCTGGGCTGGCTTGGAGCACTAGTGATTATAGGGGGTTCCCCTACAGTTGTGATAGTGGAGCCGGTAGGTGGTGTACTGAAAGGAGTGAGTTTCTCCATAGTATTACGAAGAGATGAATATAGAATGGGGAGTTGTATAGGGACGAATGAGTTCCAAGTTACTGCGAGTAAGAATAGGGACGAACGGGTCCCACGGATGGCGCCAGCGTATGTGATAAGACAACAGTTACCGATACAACTCGTTTTCTTGTGTTGGAGACCTGACATCATCATATTTTGCATTTTTGCTTGTAAATTGCAAAAGTTTAAGATAACTGTTGAAGTTGCTTTCGGCATCATGTATAAAAGATAAAAGGTATTACAAAACAATTTCTTTTGACATCAAAATATAGGTGTGTTTGATATGAGGATAGAAATGTAGAAAATAAAGTCATATTTATTGGCATTCATTAAACTGAGAGTGTAACTTGAATTACAAGAATTTAATGTGTTATTTTTGTAGTGTAGTCATACATACTTTTCTAATTAATGTACATATTAAGCTTAATCATCTACGTTCTTAGCTATACATAGTACATCACTTATTTAAATATGGCTAAAATCTTAAGATTAGGTTTATCTTTTCTCCAAATAACCAAACCGTTTTATACTTTAAATTTGACATAGGACCGTCTATATTTTTTGAATCATAACAATAATAATATATGAGGATAGAATATGATTCTAGTAGTATTTATCTTAGATAATGTGTAATTATAAACACTTTAAATTAGAGGTATGTTAGTTAATATGTTATCTAAGTGTTTGTGACTTGTAAGTGTGAAAGTACCTATTATAGGTGATTCTAGTTACATACATTATTTATTTAGAATAAATGAGTTTTATAATATTTTATAAAAAAAATTCAAAAACCAATAAAACTTCACAACATCTTTAACCATTCTAGTCTTATTAATAACCTTAACAGACTGAGACTATGATTTAATCAATTTCTTTAACAAACATTAGTTAATGCTTTCTATATTTTTTAAACGACTTTGTTAAGTTTTATTATTGCGGTAAATAGTTAAAATACATAAAGTGTATTTTGAACTCCCTGGTGCTCTTTTCCATTGAATTACGATTGACAAAAAATGTCAGCAAGCTTCTTCCCTCAACCACCTGCAGCAATCCTTTCATTCACGGAGATGGCTTCCTCCATCTCCGAGCTCCGCCAATCGCACGCGCAAATGCTCAAATCCGGTCTTATTCACGACCCTTTCTCTGCTGGCCGCCTCATTTCTTCCGCCACCGCTTTATCACCGACCTCTTCTAACTGCCTCTCATACGCTCACTCCATTTTCACCCACTTACAAAACCCGAATTCCTATTCGTATAATGCGTTAATACGAGCCTACGCCAGTAGCCCCACCCCTGAGAGCTCATTCAGTCTCTTCATCAACATGTTGTTTGACGATGGTGTTGAGCCAGATAAGTATACTTTCACATTTGTATTGAAAGCTTGCTCCGTACTGAGAAGTGTTATTGTTGGGAAACAGGTTCACGGTCATGTAATCAAGTCTGGGGTTGAAGATGATGTGTATATTTGTAACACTTTGATTCATATGTATGCAAAAGGTGGTTCTTTTGAGATTGCTCGTAACCTGCTTGATAGAATGTCTGAGAGAGATGTTATATCATGGAATGCGATTTTAAGTGCTTATGTGTCTATGGGAATGATGGGGTTGGCACATGGGTTGTTTGATGAAATGCCTGAGAGGAATGTAGAGTCTTGGAACTTTATGATATCAGGGTATGTTAAGGATGGGTTACTTCTGGAAGCAAGACGTATTTTTTGTGACATGCCAGTAAAAGATGTCGTTTCTTGGAACGTGATCATCACTGGATATGCTCAAAATGGTCAGTTTGATCAAGTGTTTCTGCTTTTTGAAGATATGCAGAACGCAGGGATGATGCCTGATGATTACACACTTGTTAACGTTTTATCTTCTTGTGCCAGTGTGAGTGGTTTGAGCCAAGGTGAATGGATTCATGCTTACATTGATAAGAACAAGATTGAAGTGGGTGGATTCTTAGCCACTGCTCTTGTAGACATGTACTCAAAATGCGGATGTCTCGAGAAGGCATTGGAAATCTTCCATAAAACTTCAAAGAAGGATATTAGTACATGGAATTCAATGATTACTGGATTAGGCCTTCATGGATATGGAAAACGTGCAATAGAGATATTCCATGAATTAGTAGTAGATGGTTTTAAACCCAATGAGGTCACATTTGTTTGTGTTTTATCTGCTTGCAGCCATTGTGGTCTTTTAGATGAAGGTCACAAAATGTTTGAACTTATGGTACACACATACAATATCAAGCCTACAATAGAGCATTATGGATGTATGGTAGATTTACTTGGTCGGTTTGGACTGTTAGACGAGGCTGAAAAATTTGCAAAAGAAGTTCCGTTTAAAGAAGCTCAGGTAATTTGGGAGTCTCTTTTGGGTTCTTGCACAAGTCACAATGATGTCGAAATGGCAGAACGTGTTAGCAGGAAGCTTCTAGAATTGGATCCACATGACAGTGCAGGTTATGTTCAATTGTCAAATGCTCATGCATCTAAAGGTAGATTTAAAGATGCCGTAGAGTTGAGAAGGAAGATGAAGGCACAAGGTGTGTCTAAAGATCCTGGTTGTAGTATGATTGAAGTCGATGGTGTGGTTCATGAGTTCTTAGCTGGTGAAGGAATGATCTTGTAATCAAAACACTTTGTTCTTGATGAAGTCTTGGAAATAGGATTCATTTACTTTATCGTTTTTACTTAGAGAAAAGGATTTGTACAGCTATTCAAAGTGTTTACGATTGTGACATCATCCGTCATAAGTGATGTTAATTGCATTGTTCATATCCACATTTTACTTATCACTTGCTCCATACCATGAAAATCATATCATTTGGCTACACACTTAGTTTAATGAAGCATCAGATGCTATACCAAAGATGTTTGATCCATCCTCTTCATGTTGCTGAAAACATGAATAGATGAGAGTAGGGATGTAAATGAGTCGAGCTACTCGCGAGCTATTCGAGCTCGGATCGTTAAAAGCTCGAAACAAGCCGAGCCTAAACGAGCTCGAGCTCGAGCTCGAGCCTAGATTAAAGCTCTTTTAATAAACGAGCCGAGCTCAAGCTTCAAAGAGTGGGCTCGTGAGCTTAAACGAGCCTAAACGAGCTCCATATATAATATAGATTTATATTTTATATTTTATATTTTTAATAATTATATATATAGCTTTAATAAAAATCTCAAAATAATACCCGAGCCTAAACGAGCCTAGCTTAAACGAGCCTAAACGAGCCGAGCCCGAGCTTCATGCATATTAAACCAGCCGAGCTCGAGCTCAACATCATAAGCTCTAAACGAGCCGAGCTCGAGCTCGAGCTTAAAAAATCCTAAACGAGCCTGGCTCGATAAGGGTCAAGCTCGGCTCGGCTCGGCTCGTTTACATCCCTAGATGAGAGATCAAACATGTTGAAAATTACAATTACAAATTTTATATATTCATAAGAAAGCAGCCAAGCAATAGTTACAACTTATAATAACTTCTCAAAACGAAAAATATGGATCAAATTGAACTTGGTTTAATTCTAACCATACGTCTTTGAAGACCTTAACAATAAGATCATGATATTCATCACAATTTAATGTGAGATAACAAGCCAATAGTTCCTCGAGTTCTTCTCGTCGCCAGATTTCATTCTCTGTGATCATCTCTATCATTGAGTCTCTAAAATCCCTTCGAGGGTCGTATGAACTCTTTACAATGGCAAAGCTATCGAGACAAGTTCTAAACGCGTCTTTAATTGCTTTCTCTCTGTTCATCTTCATCCTTGTTTTCTTCATGTCTTCAAGAGCTTTGATTCTGAATTCAACCCTGGCTAGTGTTCTTGGAGTGTAAGCGTTGACTTTACGACTCTGTTTTGACCTTTTTTTATGTGTTACTTTGCTTCCATCAACAGATTTTCTCTGTTTTTCGTTCTTTAACATGATCTCGTTGATTTTCATGTTCTTAAGCTTTTGCCACTCCCCCGAAGCGAGTCGTGTTCTTGAATTGTCAACAGTTGACCTTGACTTCAAACAGTCTTCAGGTGCTGCTTGAATTGTAATCCCAGTTTTGTTTTCAAAGACAATCTTTTTTACAGCCTCTGTAGGAACCAGTTCTTTTCTTGATTCCTGCTCTTCACTGATAATCTCTCTCATCGTTCTTCCATTCGAAGCCATTTTCTTGAAACTTGCAGAACTTACTGGCGAGACATTAAGTGGATAATCTGAATCGTGTGATATATCGTCATCTTTATACAACCAATCGTCAAATCTAGCGTTTTCTGATCCGGGTTGGGCTCCATCTTTCATCTTCTTGAACCTCAAACCCCATGTCTTGAGGGACACATTCGGCATCAAAGAAGCCGAGCAAGTTGTCTGCAACTTTTTCTTTCTTCCCCATTTGATCATTTTTATCAAAATCAACTCTGTTGGATTCTTATTCTGGTATAAGAAATTGTTGATCTCCAGAAGTGAATGATGAACATAAATGGGTAGTTTGATAAGTGAAGAATTGAGTCCTGTAGCTGTTATATTTGAAGTTTAAAAGAAAGGCCCTCCATAGATCCTGTGACCACTTTACTTCACTTTTTCATTTAATCTCTGTGCTTGTCCTTTGCTTTTTGTAATTGTAGGATTGTTGTCTAAAATGAGGGGGACCATTTCTTGTCTTTGTCCTTTTCATTGCAAGGCATGAGTTAAGCGCCTGTTTTTATGTGCATTAAAAATATATATATTATTTTGTTTTTTCCATCAAATAATCCTGTTTGTTTTAGAGTAGGATTATTGAAGATAGCGTTGCAATTTTCGGTGTTTATGTTCAGGCTCATAACTTTTCTTTTATATAAAAACTTGAACACACCCTAAATATAGATTTTTTGCTTTAAACAAAACTTAAACTCTTAATTTTTAACATTCTACTATTGACTTCTTTAACTAAAGAAAAGAAGATTCATAACTTACCTCTTGGAGATAAAGAGGGTTGAAAGAAAATGATTCTCTTTCATTTTGCTTTCTTTTCCTCGTCTTATTAAACTCGAGTACAAACCGTAAAAAAAATAAACACCTTACACAACTTGTTACATTAGGTGAAAGACTCTTTGATTATGTTCAATCTTATATCTCAGGACTACAAGTTCCCATGATTTATAGCATGTTTATGTACACTCCTTCTCCATAGATTTTGGAGATGTTGTACAAGGAGACTTTCTGAATTAATTTTTCATATCTAACCGAAGTCATTAAAAATATGATAATTATTATACTAATATTGAAAAAAAAAAATACTAAAATAGTATACATAATGTATTTTATAAACTAATGAGTTACAAACTGTTAGCAAATCTAACAAACATAGTGGTTTCTGGATTCATAAGATTTCTTGTAGAATAATGTAAATCATTTTTTCGAATTTTATAATTCGCCTCTTGAACCCCCGACCCATCCTGCTGAGTGGGTAGCACGAACCATCCCCAGGGGTGCTGCTTCTAGAATCCCAAAGGGGGTGTAGCCCCCTTCACCCCTTTTCCAACAATAAAGGATTGAACAAGCGTACAAGTGATAAGCAATCATTATTTAAGGACTTAAGAATTAGGATTTAGGAGGTGTTTGACTTCGTATTCTTCGTTACTTTCATCTTTCCTCCGGTCTCAAAATTAATATGGAGAAAAGTATGTTGCTTAGTGTTGGAGAGGACTCATCGGAGGTTGACTTCTTAGCTACAAATTTCCATTGCAAATCAAGCTCCTTTCTAATAACTTATCCTGGTTTGCCGATTGGTTGCTCAATAAACAAGTGTGAAACTTGGGAGTATGTTTTTAAGAAGTTCAATACCAAACTTTCTAGGTGGAAGGCCCAATCTCTTTTATATGGGGGGCGGTTAGTGCTAGTAAAGTCGGTGCTAGGTAGCTTGGGCTTATATTTCTTTTCACTATTTAAAGTTGTAGAAAAAAAATTAAGAAAGCTGGAAAGTTGTAGACTGAACTTTATCTGGGGCAGCAAAGAAGGCGAGAAAAAAATAGCTTGGGTTCAATGGGACACAATGTTATCTAACTAAAGCAATGGTGGTCTAGGAGCGGGTAGTTTAAGCATTGAACTTGGCTTTGTTATCTAAATGGTGGTGGCGATTTAAAACTTAAATTTGATACATTTTGGAAGAGGGTAATTCAATCTCTTCATGGCATCTATGGAGGCTTGGAAAAAGTTAACCCAATCGGGTTACGTTCGGGTGTGTGGCGGTGTATTTTGAAGATTCACAAGGACTTTGAAAAGCTAAACATACATATTTCAAGTTGGTTTCAACTATGTTCTAATTTGATGGATCAATCTCATCAGGTACGTTTTCGGTTGCTTCCTTAAGGGTTGCCTTCGATGATTTTCATCTAAAAAACAACTGTAACAGCCCATTTATATGGAATTCACGGGTCCATTCAAAAGTTAATGTACTTGTGTGGAGAGTATTTCATAAACGGCTGTCTACAAAATTGAATCTAGAAAAAAGAGGGATGCCCCTTATTTCGTTACTTTACCCTCTATGTAATTCGCATGATGAGTAATGAGGATGTTGTTTACTTGTTGAGGGATTGCCGGCTGACAAGTAGACTCCTGAAAGAAATATGCGTATGGTGGGGATTGGATGAATCATTCATCTAGGAGCATCCACAACTTTTTGAATGAGGAAATATTATTAACCATAAAGGGAAAATTCTTGCTGGCTTTATGAGCATTATATACACTTTCTTCTAAGTTATATGGAAAACAAGGAATGACAAAATGTTTTCAGCTCCGTAAAAGAGAAGAATGCTTTAATATCTAGTCAAATTCAAGTCCTATCATTCTTTTGGCTCAATCAAAGATCGGGTGTTAGTAATTTCAAAGACAAATAGATTGAATGGTGTTGTTCTCCATATTCTTGTTTTTAACGCTTATGTTTATTTTTTATTGTAACTCTAACACCTTGTGTCCTTGCTAGTTTTTCTTATAATTAATAAAACTTGCGCTTGATGTTAAAAAAAGAGGTGTTTACCTGTGATAGCATTGAGAAACTCAAACATACATTGATGGCTTAACAATCAGACACCATCGAAATTTGAAGAGGATGTAGTGAGGCCTAGGGCCCTTTTCAATACTTTTTGTGACATGTTTGGTGGCCTTATTAGGTATTAGTAACACTAATCTCAAATTTCAATAATGGAAGAAAAAGGTTAAAAACAATTAAATCGGTAAAAATTTTATTCATTGTACATTTGTACCTATACATTTTCAAACGTCAATCTTCTAATCTATATATATATACTAACTTAAGATCTATGGTGTCCTATGTGGCGGTTGTTATTGATCTAGAATTCTTGAATCAAGCTTAATTAGAGATACCAAAGATCTGACGTGTCATGAAATTGAAAATTTGAGTATTGTTGGGCTCTGAGTTGGTGTTTCGACTTCTAGCCCACTGCTATTGAATGAGAGGCGTACGTTATCAGTGTCAGTTGGTGTTTCGACTTCTCGCCCACTGCTAAGAATGTTCGTTGTGAAGCTGTGAAGCTGCGAAGAAGAAGAGGCGTTTGTTTGTGGATCGTTAGGCGTTTCGGTACCTGCAACTTGTAATCGAGATCGATAGAGATACTAGATAGGATGATTGACAACAGGCTTTGCAATCGAAGCATCAAATCGGGAATGAGAACCCTGATGGAAAGAAAACAAACAATGGCTAACCCTAGCAACAATTTTTCAAATATCAAAGTTAATTTTTTCTTGATTTGTTACCATGGATTATCCGGATTTATAAATGGACAACTGAAGCTTGTATGTTTTTGTTGGAATGCCTAGACTCTTGAAGAATATATTTAATAGTTTGGTAAAGGTGGGGATGGAATTGGGGAAACGGAAAGTTAAAGATATAATTCTTGATACAGATGATTCTATTGTTATTGGGATTAACGGAACTGGTGGTAGTGGTAAACTACTTTAGCTGTAGAAATTTGCAAGGATGATGAAGTACGAAGTACGTTCATTCCTCAACTTCTAATTCCAACTTGCATCATGTTCTGAGTATTCACCCTTTTTCGTATTCCCTATTAACTGTTCGAAGAAATGTCTCTGTGGTGTTTCAGGTTACTTTAACAACCGAATTCTATTCCTAACGCTATCCCAATCACCGAATGTGGAGCAGTTAAGGCAAAAGATTCGCGGGTTTCTTTCAAAAAGCAAATTCAATGGGTGTTCTGATATAGCTTGCCCATGGGCACCTCAATCCAGTAATCGGAACACAATGACACCAACCCTTGTAGTTTTGGATGCGGTTTGGTCACTTCCAGTTCTGCAACAGCTTATCTTTAAAGTTCCTGGCTGCAAAACGCTTGTGGTTTTGCGTATATAGTTTCCATCTTCGGTTCTCAATTCGACGATTCAACCTCGCTTTTCTGTCACACTGCTTTTGGAAGAACCTTTATACCTTCTGGTGCTGATGAGAATCTAATCAAGCAGGTATAGCTCTTCTCTCTTTTTCCTCATCTTATGGATCAGTAAAGTTATATACTCGGTTCTATAATTTAATCAGTTCTTGGATTTAATAGATATTTTGGAGAGATGTAAAGGGGTTCCTTTGGCTCTAAAAGTAATAGGTGCTTCACTTAGAGATCAACCCAAATGTACTGGAAAGGGGCCTTGAGCCGGTTGTCACGATCCCAACTGATATACGACTCCCATGAAACCGAATTACTTAACCGTATGAAACTAAGCATCGATTACCTTTCAGAAAAAGGTAACAATGCAACCAGAGCTGTAAAAATCATATCCATCTAAACTGTAAATTGGTTCTTGAGGTAGTTTGGAAACTTCCGATCCATATTCTAGGAACTAAAATCCAGGATTCACGTAATCCCTTCAATTTAGCACCCCTAAATTCTAATGTGGATGTTTACGTTCCAAATAGTTAATACAACGTTCTTATCAATGATAATGTTGGTTGTAGATACGAGGATGTGAGTTTTCTTAGAAATTGTATTTGGTTTACAAGTATTTCCTTCTTCCCATCTTATGATATATCAATAATTTGTAAGTGGACACATTGACTAAAACAAAATTTAGTTAAATAATCTTCAATATTCTAATATAACTATTATATTATTTTAGATAGAGTTTAGGAGCAGTAGTTATAATAGAACTGAGTTATGAATGTATCTTTTTAAAGGTCAAACTATTGGTCAATAAGAACAAGTGTAATAGGCTCGAAATTCGCCCCAATTACTTAAAATGACAGATCATGCACATACTATTAGTCTCTATAAGCACACTTGGTAAAGCCTATCCAGGTGCCGCCTGTGTCCTTTAAGTAACCATGGTCAGTTAACTATTAATAAAATGTCAAAGTGAAAAATGATATTGTCTATAATTATGGTTGTGTTTGATTTTTCCTCCTTTTTGAAAATTTATATATGGCAGACTACTTTGAAGTATTGAAGGTCTTTATTAGATTCAAGCAGGAGTTTTATGAGTTAAATGGTGGAACCTTACCTCCAAGTCTGCATGCTCTTTCAAAGGTATTTGTCAACTCTACATTGAAATGTTTTACGCAGTCCAATATTCCATAGTAGGAGCATACACAACACTAGACACGATTAAAAGGAAAGGTAAAGCATTACAACTTTTTTGTTTTAATACTAAACCTTAGCCAATTTTAATTTATGATCTGTGATTCATATTTGCACATGCACTGAATAAAACAAACTGGACATTGTCATCTTAACTAATAGTTATGCAGGTATGGCTATCACAATCTTAGGTTGCAATGACTTCTATCCATACAGGTATCAGGTAAAAACAACTATGATTGACCTTCTCTTTATAAATTTAAATTATTATTTATCTTGTTTTTTAAACAACTCTTAAATCTATCCCAATTTGTCTTTAATAGGACTTGAACCCATATTATTTAGTCAATGGGCAACATCACACCCACATCTGATATACTTATTATTTTTTTAATATGTAAAATTTTAGTCTATGGCGTATAAGCGGACACATGGGGATCGAAAGAGATAGATTGATCGTGATGTCGAATTGACGGAAGAATATTAAGAAATCGTAACCATGTAAATAAAAGCATATTTATTTATTCATCCATTCAATTACTTTAAAAAAAAGATAAAAAACGAAAAGAAACTAATTTCCAGATAATAATCTTCTAATAATTATTAGATGATCTGGACCATTCATTTAACAAAAGATTTAATCATAGCCGTTAATTTCTTTCAATTTAAAATATTGATTTTGACTTTTTAAAGTCAAACTAATATGAATTAGTTTAAGATAACCCTTAATCAAATCCATAATACATATCAAAAAATCTTTAATCTTTAATCTTCTTTAATATTTAATCTAATCTATATATTAAAAGAATAGGACTTTCAATTAAGATTTCCTTTCATTTCTTTTTCTTATTTCTAGATCGGCAATTGACTAACCCATGAGATGTCATGATCTGTAATATGAGCATGTTTAAGCTTCTGATGTGGTTTATGTTGGTTTGTATATATTTTAAACGATTTGTATGTCTCCTTTTTATTTTGTATGTATCAGTCTTAATGTCTTGGTCGTTTGATTTAGCCATTTAGATTTTTATTTATATCAGTTGTGAGTTCGTGTTAAAATTATCTACTATTTTTTGGCTGAACAAAACTTAGATCTATAAGACTGCAAGTCACCAGATACATGTAAACTCATAAATTCATGTAAAGAATCAATTTATAAATCTCTTCGGTTATTACTTAATTCACCAATTTGGCTACTTATATGTAATTCTTAAACCAACATGTATTACAATTGTTTTAATATACATGTTTACTATTATTCAGATTGTAAATCTTTAAAACCTTACTTAAGCATCCCCGTATTTAAATACATTCGATATTCATATAATTGTTTTACAAATTTATTTTTTTATAAGTGTCAGTACTCTAAAAACCTAAAAAAGTTTAAAAGTGACTCCAATCATCCTCCGTGTTTATAGACAGAATGTTAACATATTCTAAGATATGACAACATATTCTTTTTATATGTTGACTCCGTACATCTTTCTATATTATTTAATGTATATCAACTTTACTTTTGAAATCTGTGCGTCACTAATTGAAGGGATTAAAAGTTTTAATTTTTGACAACGACAATGTTTCACAAGTTGTATATAAAGTTGTTCAAAAAATTTTGTTCTAATTCGTATGTATGTACTTTATATTCTTTGTAAGAATTTACTTATCTTCAAATTATTTACAATATTATTTGTTTCGTAATTAAAAATATTCCGTATATAATTTTATATTTTTTTAGGCTTACTTTTGTAATACCCGTGATCTCACGGGTCAATAAACTAGTATATATAAAACACTAATTTGATAAAATTTATTAAACGATCTGAACCATTTGTTTTGAAAAATATTTAATCTTGACAATTCATTCACTTAAAATTAAAAAATCAATTTTGACTTTTTTAAGTCAAATTTATTAGAGATAATTTCATATATGCCCTTATTAAATCATATAAAATCGTATTTGTCCACCTTAATTTATAAATATAATATATGCCCTTTATAATATTTTAATATATCGTATTTAACCAAATTTTTAATTTTATCATTCTAAAATATTTTATAATCGTTTTAATTCCTTTTTAATTATAACCAATAACGTTTAACTTTATTACCCTTAATTGTAAAAAAATTATTGATGATTTATATAATAAATACAATTACGTCTCTTTGTATCATGTTACCATGTTTCTGCCGTTAAGTATGCCCTCCCGCTTGCGTCGATGTTTCTAACGCTGGTTAGAGTGTTGATGTTGTACGTCGTTATTTTTTTTAATTATCATTTAATTCGTATTTTATTATTATTTAATACGATTTTATTAATGTTTAATATTATTATTTTTAAATCAACACGTGTATCATACAGGCATTTAGTCTAGTCAAATTATAAAATCCTATCTTCATGTCAAATATTAGGTCAACAACTTTGATGTATCACTAGTCATCTTTTATCAAATCTAATGCACACTAAAACAACTCTAGAGTAATAACAACCCACAAAATATGTTTTTGGATAAAATTAACCATGAGTTAAATACTTAAATCCGAGAAGAAACTTTGACGACCTAAATTTCTATGCAAGGACGTACATTTAATGAGGCTTCACCATCCATTGTAGACTTATTGCTCTTAACCCTTAATCCAAAAATTGTAACAATTTAATGGTTAGCGAATCAAGAACTTACATTTAATCACACCTAGCTAGGAAGAAACCAATAAAACTTCTTGCACCATCTTCGACCGCATGTATCTCTTTGTAGAAAAGCTTCAAGCATGATCCTTCGTTCAGATCTTAGATATACGCGTAGAGAATCTACATTTCATAAATACAATCTTTTATTAAATTTGAGACACATTGTATGTTACGAATAAGGCTAGAGTAGATAATATTTCAAATATTAGTCAAAGTCCTGATTGGCTGATTAAATATATCGTAACTATAACCTAGTTTAGCTCATATTATTCTGCGTCAATCCTTGTATATATATGTGCAACAATCTAAATCAATAGAAAAAATCTTCATGTTGATTTAAACTTTGTATGGTACCACAGCTTCAAAAGTACTCCTTTAAGTACCGATACTGATTTTTTCCTTCTTCATGGAGCCAACTAGCAACCGCATTGCAAACAACCCGACTCATTTTCGTACTAAACTTACAGCTTCAAACTTTCCTGTTTAGAGATGATACAACCCAAAAAGCATAAAAGTTAATTTCTTTATCATTATGTTTAAATTTATTTTAAATATTTGACTAATTTTCAAACATAGTATTAAGTATTTAAGTTTGTGTAGGGATGGTTAGAACAATAAATATGTATGTGTAAACTCTCCTCTACTTAACGGATCAGTATTGGGACCCGGCGAGTTTGATCATAGCTGGATTTATCTTACGTTTCATGATATATTAGCGTTATATTATTTATCTATTTTTTCATCCTTTAAAGTAAAAAAATACTCTTCTTGTAAATAGTCCACATCTATCCCATTTCGTAAATTTAAATAACAGTCAAATGTGCGAGAAACATAGAATGAAAATTGCGCGACATGTAGATACCGCAAAACCATCTTGCAGTATGGTAGCGAGTATGAAAGATGATATGTCAAAGCAGTAACACTTGGACAATATGTATTCATTCCCCTTCTTCCCCCTCTTGCCACATCAGTGTCATATCAGTGTCACATCATTTTCCCTTCTATCCTCCTTCACCCCAATACCCTCACATCCATCGATCTTAATTATTCTCTATTTAAAATAAATAAATAAATATAGAAAGAGAGAGGAGAGAGATAAAAAAAGAAGAGTGAGAAAGATCCTCACTCTGCGTGAGTGAGAACCACTCAACTAAATCACTTTCAAACCAAGAGGGTAGGGGCGATGGATTCACACGGGCCAACACATTATCTCACCGGATGGATACGCTTAGCCTTAGCCAGATTAGTGACACCACACGCATTCCGCTTGACCTCAAAATCATTAGCTTGAACACTAAATGATCCATTAGTATTAACATATAATGAACACCGCAAAAATCATATTCTAGACTTTTTGGTAAGTGGCGGGGTTTGATGAGCGCACGAACTAAATTAAGTTAATGATTATGATGATGATGCTTCCAACTTAAAGAATAATAAAATAATAAATTTTCATCTTTTATAATCTTAATTAAGTAATATATTAAGAATACATAATGGAGAAAAATGATTAAATATGATAGTATCTACAATTATCTATAGGGGAAATAAATCACCATAATTAGGGTCTTGTTATAATGATACTTCTATAATTATATCATCTCTTACCGACTATAATTTTCATTATTAATCACATCGCAGTTAATCACAATAGTTCATTGGATCACTTTAAGGTGTTCATCAATGTAAATATTCAAACCTATTAACTTTTTAACGACAATAAAAGACAAACTAGAAAGAGTGTTTCTGTATAACCATCAACTCCTCGCTCCTAGCAAGTCATATATAATATAAATAAAATTCTTAAAAGATGCTAGAGAAACGAGAGTTTATAATTGAAAAAGAAAGTTACAATACCATATAGATCAAACTAATGAGAGGTTAGCTTTCCAATAATTAATCCCATCTTCAGTTGGAGAGTTTTGGAAAATATTTCGTAGGGTTTCTCTTTTACCACGCTTTAGTCCATATATATAGGGTAAAAGAATATTCTTTTATTTCAATGTCAAGATATATAAAAACCGGAAATATTCTAGTTATAAATTAGTTATGTTAACATACTTGCCTAATGGTGTTGTGAATTAGGTGCTTTTCTTTACCATTAAAAAAAGAAAGAAAGAAAGACCAAAGTCAAGTAGATAGGTTTCAGAATGGATGATGCAGAACCACTTAAATTGCTTGAAGTTTCAATGATTTTAGGCCACACATAGAGGCATTTGATGTTTGCCATCATTCAAATATTTTGACTTTTGTAACTCAAGAAAGCTGCTTGCTTATACAAACAAAATCCACTGTCCACCATGTGCATTATCAATCGCCTTGACTACCCATAATATTCCACTGCTTTCTAGATTCATACAATTCTCTCATCCAACGCGTTGTACAACCCACTTCATGCATCCTTAGGTAGTACCATGTGCATACATATTTGTACTGTACAAACCCTATGAACCATTAACCAGATACAAAATTTCTTATTCATAGGGTGTCGGATTGTCAAATTAGAGTTTTTAAAAACTTTTAATGCATAACAATAGAGTCACTGTCACACGGAAACATCTATTTTGTGAGTCCACTCGGGAGAAGGAGATCCCTTTTTTTGTAAAAACACCTACACAGCATCTGCATAAGAGGTGTAGGATTAGACGGCTTATTTTTCCGGCTTAATTTTTAATTAAACCTGTTTTTTATGGGTTTTTTTTTTATGATTTGAAATAAGAATTCAGGATATATAAAGAAGTCATTTTAATGCATGAAGTCACTGCATAGCGGTGTTGCGCTAGTATTGCAAGAGCAAGGTGCATGTTTAATCCGTAACGTACAACAAACACTCAGAAACAACCTCATAAGTTATGAATGAATCTTACGAGTCATAACAACCTCATGAGTCATAACAGGATCAGCAATTTTAAATGAATGAATCTTTGATATTAGAAAGTATAGATAACCATATATATATAGTAACATAAGAATGAATATTTGAGAGATTCTTGGTGATCATGCCACATACTATGAAACCGAAACCGACATCGACATCGACACAGAAACCGACTCTGCTGGGAAACCTGAATCCAGATTTCCGGTGCCAGAGTTTCCGCCGAAACCATACCCCAACCGTAGCCCGTTCAAATTCAAAGAATCATAATGACACCGCTGGAAAACCCGAGCAAGTGATGCCGCCTTCCTCCTCGCCCTTTTTGTCCCTGTAAACAATAAACTTTGGATCAACCCCGCCAACGCTGGAGCTTTTAACACCCGTTCGGCGGTGTGGGCCCCGCCGCTCCGGCAAAGCTCGAGTAACGCCGCCACTGCATTTTCTTTCCCTCTGGGGGTCCCACACCTCATCATCCCAATCAGACCAATCACTGCCTTCTCCTCCGCCCCCACCGCCTCGGCACCGACAGGTTGCCGCACCATCAACGCCAGCGCACCAGCAGCCTCTTCCGCCACGGTTTCACATTCCAAAGCCTCAACTAAAGCTTTCACAACCCCATATTCGATCATTTTCACACAGTTTGCTGTGTGTGTTGATAAATTGAATAAAGCGGTAACAGCGTCTTTCTTCCCTCGTGGTGTGCCGTCTCTTAGTAAACCAGCTAATGTCGATAATGCCCCTTCTTCGTCCGCGATTCTTTTCTTGTAATCATGAACTGCTGAAAGGCTGAATAATGTAGCAGCCGCGTTTTCTTTTGATTCAATCGTGTGCCCGAATCTTAAAACACCCACAATTGAACTCAAACACCCGTATTCGTCCATGATTCTTGTTTTATTCTTATCATAAATCGAAAGATTCAAGATTGCAGTCACAGCATTCTCTTGTGCAATAGCACTTTGTGAAGAAAGTAAAATCTTTAAATGAGGAATCACACCCGATTCGGCTATGAACCCTCGGTTTTCTCTCCCGGTTTTTGCCAAGAAACGAATTTCACGTGCAGCAATTGCTTTACCACAATCCGACCCGCTTTCCAGTTGATGAATCAGAAGCCGGACGGTTGCTTTATTGGCTTCAACTGCAGCCCGGCTGGCTGGAGCTGCTGGAAATGGTTCACACCCGAGATCCAAGTTTTCCGGCGGACTGTAAGGGATCTTGTGAGCCAAGCACCACTGCATGATTAGATTTCTCAGTGCCCTATTTGGTACAAGCTTTTTATGCACAAGAACTTGCCCGGTTTTCGGGCAATTACAATGACCTTCTTCGATCCATCTTGAAATCGAAGCTCTATCAAAAGTCTGCCCTGTGGATATTATCACAGGATCCATCATCAAATCTAATGAAATCGGGCAACAGAAATCTTTTGGAATAGTTATAAAGGTATCTGCAATTTCTTTAGAAATCAATCCTCTTTTCTTCCCCCTTTTGAATATTTTCCCCATTGCAATTTCCACTTCGTCTTCTTCAAATCCGAATAACAGGAATCTACAATACCTAATCATAGCTATAAATCCGCCAAGAACTGAAGCAGACGGTTCAAGATCACTCTCGTGATTAACAATTTGTTCTTCCAGGAACTCGATTTCAACCCTACAAGCCCTAGCATCAAAAACCCCCAATTCTCTAACGAAAAATTCATGAAATTCTTCGAAACTAGGGATTTTTGCATTCCCGATTTCGTTCAATAACTTAAACAATTTTAATCGTAACGATTCATCATGTTTATCTATGAACAGTTTATCTCTTCTGGATTGCTTTTGTAGCAAATCTATTTGTTCTCTAACATCATTACTAATCAAACAATTCAATTCGTTCATCGGAAAAACATCTAAAAGGGTTGAAATTTCTTGATTAAGATCATGAAAATGTCCAGAAATTGAAGGGTTTTGAAGCAACAGCCATAACTTACTCGACTGAGAGCAGTAATCAAGCAGAATTTTGGACCTGTAAAGCAGAAGGTACAACTCCTTAAAACATAAAACCACCGTTGACGGCAAATCGGACCACCAATCACCTGAATCGCGAACGGAGTCCAACAACACAACAAACAATACAATTTTGCGGAGTAAAGATCTAGAATTCTTTCTCTGAAACGACGGCGTCTTGTCGGAAAACGTAGATATGATGTCCGATGCAACGGTTGTTAGGGTTTTTAACAACCCGACAACATCGTCCTCCAGATCCACCGGCGCAAGGAACGCGTCGAGCGACGGCGACCTGCTACGCCGTAAGGACGAAAATATCGCCGCCGACGCCATTTTTGTAAGCCGTTGCCGTGATTTTTGGTTTAGATTGATGGATTTTGGTTGAAATTTGATGAAATTCGTTGCTGGTAATGGGATTTATTTGGTGGTGAGAATCCGCGTGAAGACTAGAGAAATGAATCTTGACGTTTTAAGAAGAAAGTAGAGATGAGTAGGAAAGAGTAATGGCTTTTTCCACCATTTTGTTTTTTCTAATCTGTTACGATTGTCGACTACAATCTTCTGAACGCCCAAAGTTTCTTTTTTTCATTTTAATTTATGTTTTGGACTTTTGGTATTTGGGCACCCGTGTTGTAACGGGTCCAATATAATATATAAAAATAACATTTTTTATTAATAATTTGGATTAAGCTTTATTAGTGTTGTATTTAAGTAATTTTTTATACTGTTTCATTGTTTTGAATCTGTTGAATGAGAAACAAATTTGAGTATTAATGAAACCGGTTTAAAATCTAGATCTTACTATTGATGCAAACAATAACTGTGACGGATAACAGTAGCTGATAATAGTTAATAGAGAGCAAAAAAGACGACCAATAGCGCGTCGTTAGATGATAGTATACTAGTATAGTAATGAGAAGTGTATATGGAGGAGAGAAGTTACCATGTATAAAAATAACATTTTTTATTAGTTAATTGGATTAAGCTTTATTAGTGTTGTATTTAAGTTAATTTTTATACTGTTTCATAGTTTTAAATCTGTTAAATGAGAAACAAATTTGAGTATTAATGAAACCTGTTTAAAATCTAAATCTTATTATTGGTGCAAACAATAACTGTGATAGATAATAGTAGCTGATAATAGTAACTAAAATTACGAAAAAGGACAATCAATAATGTGTCGTTAGATGGTAGTATACTAGTACAGTAATAAGAAGTGGAGGAGAGAGGTTGCCATGTATAAGGAGAATCGCGAAGCAGAGGAACGAGAAAACAATAATATTGATTATACTACAACATACGATTTAATTGATACCGAACCAACTATTTATTATAAAAAAACTAGAAACTTAACGGGAGAGTTTATTAATGATTGGTGATTGGTTAATATTACTTAATAATAAGGCATCTTAACATCTGTTTAGATCTCAAACTAGAGCTAGAATACATGTTTTGGACATTTGAAAAATAGTTGTAGTAAAGCTCTAAAATGTTATAATGATATATTAATATAGATAAATAATTTAAAGTGTTAGTTTTTTAGAATTAATTATTGGTAATTTCTTTAGGAAAAATCTCATATCCTTTTGAACCCACGTCAATAGGATTATGTATTAAGGTTGAATAAACTTTGAAGATTTTGACCGTCAAAAAAGACTTATTTATTTAATAATGAAGGCTTAAGCTTTTAAAAATACAAGCTCACAACCTTCATAAATGATCAAGAATTACGAGTATATATTAGTTATCCCAGCATGGGAGGAGCCGAAGAGTCAGGGGAAGAATGGAGAATTGTCAATCGCCGGAAAAACAAATCGAACTCCGATCAAATCAAAGACATCAGCATCACGTTTTTCGTCACGGGTTTACCAGAAGGTTCAGACGGAAGAGCACTATGGAAAGCAATCGAAGGAATTGGTACAGTCGTTGATGCCTATGTCGCAGCTAAAAAAAGGAGGAATGGAGATATTTTTCGGTTTCGTGAGATTCATAAGGGTTCAAAACTCAAGGATTGTGGTGAGAAAGCATAATGAAGTTATCATCAATGGCAAACGGATTAAAGCTAACATCGCTAAATTTGATAGGAATGGTAAAAGGAATACTAATGTGTTTGTTCGAAAGGATCAAATAGAGAATCGGAGTACAATAAAAGTCAATCATGGAGGTGCTGCAGGTCATGATAATCACCCAAAGACACACATTTCTAATTCCGGTAGATCGTATGCGGATGTTCTCTTAAGAACACATGCTGACAAAAGTCACGGTAACAACTTTCACCAGGAAAAGATCTTTAATTTGCCATATAATGCTGAAGCGGCTGAGTATAAAAACTGCTCCACAATTCTTATGGGAGAAGCTAAAAATTTACAAGTGATGGATAACATTATGGAACTCCTAAAATCGGAAGGTTTTGTCGATTATACTGTGCAATATACTGGAAGCTTAAATTTAAACATCATCTTTGGTGCTTCACATAATGCTAAAAGATTCCTCATGGATCATAAGAATACTTGGAGTAATTGGTTTGTGTGGCTTAAAGAGTATCAGAAAATTCCAAGTGACCCTAAAAAAGTTATATGGGTTAGTCTCAATGGATTACCACCTCACCTGCGTACGGAAGAAAATATTCATCGTATATTGGACAATTATGGAAAAGCTTTAGCCCCCATTACGTGTGATTGGAATGATCCTGATATTTCATGTTACAAAGCATGCTTGTTGGTGAAATTACAGAAGAGATTGGATGAAAAAGTCAAAATTCGATGGAGGGATAAAGTCTATACACTGTGGATATCGGAAATATTCGAGTCATAGGCGCCGGATTTCGCATTCGAAGAAGAACCAGACAAAGATCTCTCTGATTGCCAAACAATTAGAGATAATGTGGAGAACAATGCTGAATTTGGAGATGATGGTGTTCTGGGGGATATTCCTATACAGGATATGATTCCATCGGATTCTAGGCCGGAGAAAAACACCTGTAAAATCGATTCGCCGGAGAAAACGGTTATCAAAGAGACTGAGATGGAGGAAGGTGAAATTTCCAAGAATACTTTCCACGATGCAAACAGAGATCAAGGTGACGGTTTGGTTCCCGAAAAAAACGTGGTTGGAATTAACTGCTCCATTCAATCGGACCATGTGACGCATAATTTGGATCAAATGCAGGATTTGGGCCCAACTCATAATACTGGGCCTGCCCTAAATAACCCACTAAAGCAACCCACTCCCAATCTGGAAAGGCCCATTTTTTACTTAAACACCCCCATCGGCGCTTCTACCTCCATCTCCCGCTCTGATGAATCGAGAGCATCGAGAACATCAAATAGAACCACCTCGAGAAATCCACACAGAAGTCGTAGTCGATCAAGGAACATAGATGATATCTCTGTTCGATTTCAAGATAAATGTAGGAATGAAAGGGACAGAGTATTATTATGCAGGAGATCTACGGCGGGAATTCCTATTAGGGCTACCCCGATTCCTTCGGTCTGTAGTGAATCATCACCCAAGATGCAATCTAGTGAAATCAGAATTGAAAATGAAGTTCACAAGGGAGGTCTGGGGGCTTAATTTTGGTTTGGGACTCTACGATCTTTTCAAAATCCCAAGCTCTAAAAGGCACTAATTCTATAATCACAATTGGTAAAATTAAGGGGGTTGAATCAAATATATTTATTGCTAATGTGTATGCTCCTAGAAATTCTTCTGATAGACAAAGACTTTGGGCTGAAATTTCATCAATTATCTTATCTAATGAGGGCATTTGGGTGGTCATGGGAGATTTCAATGAACTTAGAGCATGTGATGAAATAATTGGTTCATCATTCTCTCCGTCTGGTGCTGCTAAATTCAATGATTTTATAAGAAACTCTGATTTAACTGAAGTAAGTTTGGGTGGTAGAAAATTTACATGGATGGGAGATGATGGTGTCTCTTTAAGCAAATTGGAACGATTTTTTGTTTCACCTGGGTTTCTTGATTGTTGGCCGTCAGCTTCGGCAATTATTCTTCCTCGTGATCTTTCTGATCACTGCCCTATCTTATTATCTTGTGTTGCTAAGAATTTTGTATCAATTCCGTTTCGTTTCTTTAACTCTTGGTTGTTTCACAAAGATCTGCCAAATTTGGTACTGTTGATTTGGAATTCTGTCTCTTGTAGGGGACATGCAGATTTTATCTTGGCCACTAAATTCCGTGTTGTAAAGAACGCCCTCAATGCCTGGAAACCTGAAGCTATTGACAAGGAAAGGAAAAGTATTCAAGACCTTAAAAAGAAGGTGGATGAGATCGAAATTTGGGCTGAACAAAGGGCTTTAACAGTGCAAGAAATACAGAATAGAAATCAGTGGAGGCAGGATATTAAAGACTTGGAATATGCCAAGAAATTAGATCTTAAACAAAAGGCTAGAATTAAATGGGTTACGGATGGTGATGAAAATTCTAGTTTTTTTCCATGGCATGGTAAACTTGAACAACAACAGACATCGTATCAATGGAATTACAATCAATAGGGAGTGGGAAACAAATCCGGAAAATATTAGTAAAGAAATTTTCATGTTCTTTTCTAATAAATTCAGTGAGACTATGCCGGTTCGCCCAAAGTTTGTGAGTCAGTTGTTCAAGAAATTATCTCAGGAAGAAAGTTTGAATCTTGAAGCACCATTCTCCCTGGATGAAATAAAATCAGCAGTTTGGGCATGCGGGAGTGAGAAAGCACCCGGACCCGATGGATTTACATTTAAATTCATTAAGAAGTTATGGGATATAATTAAAGAAGACGTTGTCAAGCATGTTAGACACTTTGAGAATAAAGGAACGTTCTCTTCGGGGTGCAACTCGTCGTTTATTTCGTTATTTCCAAAAGTAAACGATCCGTTATTTCTTAAAGAGTATAGCCCTATCAGTTTGATCGGATGTGTTTATAAAATAATTGCCAAGCTCCTAGCATGCAGATTAAAAAAGGTGGTTGGAAAAGTTGTTAGCCCGGAACAATCGGCCTATATCGAAGGTAGACAAATGTTAGATGGGCCGTTAATGTTGAATGAGATTTGTAGTTGGGCTAAAAGATCCAAGAATAAAACTTTGCTTTTCAAAGTTGACTTTGAAAAGGCATTTGACTGTCTCAATTGGAATTATCTCGACTCAATTCTCGAGCAAATGGATTTTGGTGTTAAATGGAGATCCTGGATTCAAGGGTGCCTTAAATCTGGAAGAGCATCGGTTCTTGTAAACGGTTCACCTACGAAGGAGTTTGCTATTTCTAGGGGAGTGAGGCAAGGGGATCCCCTATCCCCATTCTTGTTCATTATAGCAATGGAAGAGCTCCATGTAGCCATGATGGAAGTTGTTAATAAAGGTCACTTTCATGGCGTTTCACAACCTAAAAATGGTCCCTCAATATCTCACTTTTTATTTGCAGATGATGTTATATTCCTTAGAAAATGGACATTATCAAATGCTATTAACCTTACCAGAATACTAAGGTGCTTTCACTTGGCTTCCGGATTTTTGGTGAACTTCAGTAAGAGCAAAGTTTTCGGTCTTGGGGTGCATGATAACGAAGTCCAAAAATTATCTTCGTTTCTGAAATGTGACAAGGCGCATGTACCATTCTCTTACCTTGGCATAACAGTTGGTGCCAATATGGGATTGATAAAAAACTGGAAACCGGTTGTTGATAAGGTAAGTGCTAAGCTATCTAATTGGAAAGCAAAACACTTATCTTTTGGGGGCAGGGTGTTATTGTGCAAATTGGTTTTGGGGAGCATTCCTCTTTACTACATGTCATTGTTTAAGGCACCATTAAAAGTCATAGACTCACTAGAAGCCATTCGAAGGAAATTCTTATGGGGATTCACGGATCAGGGGAATGCTAAAATATGTTGGGTTAACTAGACAAAAACAATTGCGCCTAAAAACTTGGGTGGATTGGGTATTGGGTCCTTAAAGCCGCCAACTTGGCTTTATTAACGAAATGGTGGTGGAGGATAAAAATAGAAAATAATGCGCTTTGGGCAAAAGTGATAAAAGCCATCCATGGTATCTCGGGTAATGATTCATCCTCAATGGCAAAAAATAGAAACACGGGAGTTTGGTTAAATATTTCAAGAGTAGGGGCTGATCTTGCTAAAATCAACCTGAAACTTGACGAGATGTTTACAAAAGAGGTGGACGTAAATAACTTGGAGGATAAGTGGAAATGGGAAGGTGACCCAAGCGAGAATTCTCGATGAAATCTTTAAGAATTATTATTGATAATTTATCGAACTCACCTTTTGCAGGTATGTGCTTCTGGAATAAATGGCTCCCCCCCTCGGGTGAATTGCTTTGTTTGGAGACTGATGTTAAATCGCATCCCCACAAAATCAAACTTGTCATCTAGGGGCATCAATTTACTTGCTGAAGAGTGTTTGTTGTGCAATGCCTCCTTGGAAACTGAATCCCATCTATTCTACGAATGCAGTGCAGTAAAAGAGGTTTGGAAATGGTTTTTTAATTTGTGCAACATTGATGTTGGGGTCCACTCTTCTCTTGAACAATTGATGTATAATACAATTGATGGTGGGAGTTCTAGTAAAAAGAAAAAATTTCTTGAAGCTGCAATTGGAAGCCTGCTTTGGTTCGTTTGGAAAGCCCGTAATAACGTTGCATTCAATCGGAAAAGATTCAGCTCGGCGATGGTGGTAGCGGAAATTCAAAGTTCTTTGTTTGTTTGGATCAAGTATAGATCTAAATGTAATTTCCATTTAGAGTCGACGTGGAGTTGTAATCCTTTAGCTTTGTTTTAACTTTTATGTATTGGTTTTTGGTTCTAGCATCTTGCTAGAAACATATTCTATATAATATATTTTTGGGTTCTCTTAGTCCAGGTGATGGCAATGTCGAAGCTCGGCTCTTGAGTATCCTTATTTGCCGTTAAAAAAAAACAACCTTCATAATCTCTGTATTAAACATAGCTTTAATCGTCGAATAAACTGTTAAATAATAATCAATTTTAGATCACTGGTCCTTGATTTAACTTCTATATATCTAGACGGTTCTTAGTTCATTAGTTATATGTTCGAGAATTCTATGATTAATTTTAGTTACCAAAATACTATCATGCATGTAGGGTTTTATTAAGCCATTTTAGTTACCAGGTTCTAAAATTCACGAACATAGTAACAGTTAAATAAAATTATTAATTTTTATCTTATGTGTAAGGAGGAAATCTATCTTTAAAAAATAATAAAGAAGCAATTACTTAAAAAAACTATAAAAAGTATTTTTTATCATTTAGCATAATTACAGTCTAATTCATTTGATTTACATATCAAACTTAAGACAATACACGCATAAATATAGTTCTATTCTTTTTTTAACAACTAAACAACATTCAATTCCTCCGAATTTCATTTAAAAAGTATTCTTCAACTAAAGCCACGTACTAATTAAGCAAGCTGGTTAACATTTCTTTTTATTTAAGTTTAATATATACTAAATGCCAAAACATGTATTTTTATGTTAAAGACACATTTGACTATTTTGTATGTATCCAATTGTTAAGCTACCATTTATTATATTTATGTTTGAAAATTATCATTTAATTTATGGTAACTTATTATAGGAGATTACAATAAACCATTTCTATAAAAATAATTGAGAATGAAATAAATATTATTATTTTAATAATAATTATAGTAAATTAAAATTCATCTCACCTACAAGTTGAAATTTGCGTTGGGATCGTGAGACTCATCTTCATCTGTATGTTTGGAAACGTGGGATCATCTTCATCATCAAAATAATTCAAATATCTGCCATAAATAAAGGGTCATGGATTTATCTTCATCTGTATATTGGGTTTTGAGATTTTAGATCCAAAAACCTAACATCGATTCATCATTATCTTCAATCGATTTGCAAATTTGTTCGGGTTGGTTGAGATCTGTTCATGGGTTAGATTCCTATCAATCTCCATCACGGATAGAGCTGTGATATCATCTTTAAACGACGCAGGTTTGAAAGTGCATTTTGATCTTCATTTGCGTTTTAGGGTTCATCCTTCAAAACAAAACCCTGTCAAACACAATTCTTCGATTTAGGTCTCATATATATTATAGGGTTTGTCAGATGCACTTTTAGGTCTGATTAAGGGTAATCCGAATATCCGATTGACTGCTTATTCGAACTAGTTTTGTTTAAAGGTTCATATAGGTTCATCAATATTTGGTTTTAGGTCTGATTTAGGGTTTTTAAATATTCAGTTTTAGCACTAAAAGATTTAAAGTTAGTTGTTTTAATGTTATGATCGATTGTTTGCAATGACTGATTATTCCTATGGTTCATCTCCATCGTATTATGAATAGATAATTTCAGGTTCTGATTCATATGGTTCTTCTTCCACAAATCTGTGTTTTATCTTCAAACATGATTTCATCTTTATGTTTCCCCGGTTTTTCTTCATCTTCCTGATTCTTTTTAATTTCTTTTATCATGGACAACAATAACAATTTAGTGATGTGGAATTTAAAAATAAATTCAAATTAGGAAGATTATTTCCCAATATATAAAATGGTAGGTTTGGTACTTTGATAAGTTAAGTATATTAAATGATAGTTTTTAAAGTTGAATACACACAATAGTGACAACTTCGATACACTTGCAATAACTAAACCCATATTTATATTCTAAACTTAGTCAATCGGGTTAAATACTATCAGATTTGTAAATATAACCCAATATATGAAACATAGTCAATCTAGTATTCTTACATAATAAGTTAATGTACTAGTTAGACACACGACTTTCATTCGACTTACAGAAAATCTGGATACTAACATTGACTGAGAATCAAAATATAAGATATGCTATTGCACCTTTAATAGTTTAGAATGATATTTAACTTAATATAACCATGTTCAATATCGTAATATATGCTTTAGCACATTTTAGTCTTCATTTCTTTTTTTATTTATACACAAAATTCCGGAAATGAAAAAATAAAGAAACCCAAAAATAAAATATTAAAAAACAGTTATTACATGTGGTAAAAATAATTTTCATAGAAACATATATTTCAGAAAATTATTGTATTTTATAATACAAATGGAAGTTAAATGCATAAAAAAATAATTCTAATAACGATTGATTATGCTTTTATATATTTTTTGTTAAATAAAGATTTCTCACGGGTATAAATATATATAATGAAATCGTTGACTTAATTTACAGAGAATTAATGTGCTTTGAATACCATTGAGTATAGTTACAAATAGTTGTACGTAAAGTGTTAGAGGGGAATACAACTAATACGAGGTTGAAAATAATATGATTCAGAAGAGGTTCGTATAGACGAGAACACCGCCCCCTTCACTAAACTCACATCCTCCTTCAACTTGATAACTTGCTCTTTTCTCTCTCTCTTTCTTATTTTAATAGGAAGGAGAAGCATGATTGTGAGGTTAGAAGGTTGAAAATAATTAAGATGCTAATTAATGTGAGAAGAAAAATGAAACTGTTGGGAAGGATATATGGATGTCAAAAACCCAACATTATGCATAATTTTCTCTTGACTATTGATTAAAATAATTAATGGTTAATAAGTTTGACAGCTTATTAATAGCTTATTAATAACGTGTATATTTGAAAAATTAAATGACAATAACAACTTACCATTCAGACTCAATTTACAATTAAGTATATTTATAGATGATTTATTAACAAATATTACTAATGACAAAAGTTCATGCAAGAACCGTTGTTAGCGCGAGAACCGCGAGAACCAATTTAAGCCATCCAATTCCCCCTCCTTCAATGTCATTGCTCACCCAAGAATTCCTCACATGCACTCTGGCACACCCTATCCCTCCACGCTCTCCATCCATGATACTTCCCATATCAAAGGAACGGCAGAGATTGATTCTCGCGGTTCTCGCATTAACAACGGTTTTCGCATTAACCCTCCCTTATTACTAATAGTTACAAATAAATAATATATACTTATAATAAAAACAATTGTTAAATTAACTTGTTGGATGTTTAATATTATTACGAATTTATGTGGATTAAAATATATGAGTTGAAAATTGTGTCCTATGAAAGTACTACAAAAGTCAAGGACAAAATTATTAGGAAATAACAGATGGATATGAGAAGGTAGAAAATAAAGAAAAGGATAAGAAGACCGTCTACACGAGGCCACGTAATCTATGTGTGAACATATCCGAGACTCTGTCAAAGACGGAGTTAGACGTCAAAACCCCGCCGGTGAATATTATATAACATTAAATATATAATGTAATTTTTATACTTTAAAACAATGACTTAACGGAAATTTCTACACAATAATGACATAATAGATTTTTGTTTTAGATACTAAAATAGTTTATAATTTTTTTAGATATAAAATTTTCATGATTGTTAAATATAAAAATGTTTTTATATGTAAAAATTATCTTTTAAATAATTAACATCGTAGTTAAATAACCATACTTATGGACTACTAAGAGCACGGGGAGTACATGCTTCATGTACTCCATGTTTCAGCTCCACATTAGCTCCATATCAGCAAATCTCCTCTATGCTTCAGGCATGCTTCAATGCTAGTACTACCCACGCTTCGCACGCTTCAAAAATTTTTTATTTTTAAATAAATTATATTTTTTAATTATTTATTATTAGTATTATACGAAATTAAAAATTAAATTATATAATAAAAGTAAAATAAGATAAATAACTTTTTTTCATTAAATAAAAAAAAGTACATAAATAAAATTACAACTTAAATAAAAAAACAAGATTACATGAGACTAATAAATATAAAAAAGAGACGTAATTTATTCAAATACGGGTATTATCTTGCGGATGGAATATACCCAGAATGGTCGCCATTTGTCATATATATATATGTATGTATATATATATATATATGTGTGTGTGTGTGTATTTTTGAAAAAATGTTTAAAAGGGAGGCGTTGAAAATAGTATTTGTACTAGCTAGTGATTTAAAGTTAGTAGTAGTAATCAATATATTATCACTTAAAAGGTTTGTAGATTCAACCATAATTATCTTAAGATGATTGATTATAAGTGAATACTAATAATATTATTTCTTTAACATTGTTTTTTAAATTGTTATATAATTTGAAAACAAATATCACCAGTATTGTTCACATGAAATAGAAACATCAATAGTTTAGAAATGGGAAACTACAAAAAGAAAGTAAATCCCAAACGTAAAGAAAAAAATAACTATACCAAGTAATTAACAATAATAATTAACCGTACTTAATCCCTTAATAAATTATGAGAGAGGTGAAATATAGATAGTCCATTATTTTTAGGGTTTAGTTTTTGAAAATGTATCCAACTTGACATCTTTTGCTATTATATGTATCGAACTTTTAAAGTTAACATTTAATGTACCAGACTTCCAAAAGTTACAATTTTATGTATCCGGTTACCTATTCAACAGGTAACCGGTAATTCTTCTATTTATTTATTTATTTTTAATTCCATGTCGCTAATTCATATCCACCTAAGTAATTCTTTTATTACTTAAAAAAATGAAGAACATGTCTGCAAAGAAAAACCAAGATTAGGTTTAAAAATTAAACAAGAACCCAAATGAAGAAAAAGACGAAGAACATAATTATTCATCTTTATTATCATACAATCAATGGATGGAACAATAATCTAATAACACAAGCAGAAATCGAAGTTTACAAGAAGCTGAAATCGTAACTACAGGAGATGAAACTTGAATTTTAAAACCAACAAGAACTCAGATCTGACAAATCATATACTTGGAATCACAAACCCAGAAAGCTGAAATGTGTATGAACAAACCGACGAAGTCGCAAACCCATATTGATCGTCGGAGATTACACCCGGTTTCGTAAACTGTATGCACAAGAACCGATTTAATCGGACAGATGTGTAATCAAAACTCGTTAACCCTCAACAAAATCGAAGCCTAATAACTCAAACAAATCTGCAATCGAACATTTGAGCATAAATTAGAACCTTTGAGCAGATGGGAACAATCGGGAACCAAAAACATAAATTGATAAAGAAGCCCTAAAAACCAAACAATGAAGAACAATAAAAAAAACCCAGATTTGGTTTAAGAAACCAAACAAGAATCATCGATTTGTAGGGCTTGGTTTAAGTCGATAACGTGAAATATAATCGGCAGGAGATGAACACAATATCTAATCAAATCTGGGTCGTATATCCCTAAATCAACAAACCCAGAATATCAAAAAACCCAGAATCAATACACCCGCGAGATTTGCGAGACTCACAGATCTGGTCAGATGAACTCGAGACTCACGGATCTGGTAGGATGAAATCAAATCAGAACATGATGGGATGAAATCGAGACTCACAACACATGGTAGATCGAAGCATACCTGAGCCTTTTGTTGTAACCCTCAAGAATCAACATTACTGCGAAAACCCAAGAAGAAGAAGATGATGATGAAGACCTTCAATAAGCCAAGCAAATTTGGAATGATGAACTTGAAGATGACAAGCATTTTAATTTTGGAGATGAGCTTAAAGATGGCAATCCAAGCAAATGTTGATAATGCAAAATCGATGAAGTGATTCTGCAATTTGCAGATCTTGTTTTATTATTATTATTATTATTATTATTATTATTATTATTATTATTATTATTATTATTATTATTATTATTAGAATGGAATTAGAATTATTTTTGAAAGATGAAAAGTCACATCAACTGCCAGCACACCGCCATGTCACTGCCACATCAATGAAACCGGTGCCAAGTCATCATATTACCTGATATACTAGGTTAGATATATAAAATGGTAAGTTTCGTATGTTCAATACATTAAATGGTAAGTTTAAAAATTCGATACATACAATAGCAAAACGTGTCAAGTTGGATACATATTTATGAACTAAACCCTTATTTTTAACCATAAAAACTATACGAAGTAACAAAACAAAGAATAAAAAAGAAAACAAAGGGAGAAAAACGTAAATACAATATCTAATGTAAAGAAATTATGGTCACCTGGCCTTTTGTTAAAAAATGCAGGGGATATCAAACCCTCATCACATGACTCTTATCAATGGCAACACCATTTTTACTCGTCAACCAAAACATTTGGCTTAAATTATTTTTAAAATATGTTTATTAAAAAGTATTTTTCCTGATAATTGATAAAGGATTTTATTATAATCTATATCTTCACTAACTTAAGACCCATTCAATCCTATGTGGCATGTCTAATATCTCTCCAAAAATGAAATTCTGATATAATAGCTATGGTAAGAAACTGACGTGGCGTTCATTTGAGAAATGGGCTTGAAGATAATTGGGCCTTTAATGTGCAACGATCAGTAGTCAAGCGTTGGTGCCTTGGTGGGTCCCTTTGAAGATTAATTGGGCTTTAATGTGCACACCGATCAGCCAAGCGTAGCTGGGTGTTTTCTTGCGTATGCAGATCGGCGACGCCTTTTCCCTTCCTGGCCGTTTAAAGTCTTAGATAGTCTTCGTTGCGCCTTAATTCTCCCAGATGTTAACGGCTTCACTTAATTTGTCCAGCAACGCATATGGTGGAATTTGGATCGCTGCTATGCATCTTGAATATTAGCTGATAAAACCAATCGTCCTCAACGAGAGGATATTAGTTGGGAACCAATACCCACATGGATATTTGCTCTTCATTATTGTTGTTTTGTTTGAATGTTAAATTTAATTGAACTCCTGATATTCAATCTTTTAGAGCTGTTGGTATACCAAGTTTTCATAATTAAATTTGATCATGGCTTTTAGGTTCATGGATGCTTTTTTCGCCTACCAGCTGCTCGAAGAAATGCTCCAATAAAGCCTAACATAACCAAGGTGTTGGATTGCATATGGAACAAGGTAGTTTCTCTTTCTAACTCGGAAAAAGTTTTATTGAATTTTTTTTACTTACTAAATTGAAATAAATGCCATTCTTAGCAAGATTGGTTTACAAAATGGTAAAAGACGGGAGGTAAAGGAATCACACAATCAACACATTGGTTTACTGTATGCTTTTTTTTTGAATGTTAAATTTAATAGAACTCCTGATATTCAATCTTTTAGAGTTGTTGGTGTACTAAGTTTTCATGATTAAATTTAGTCGTGGCTTTTAGGTTCATGGATGCTTTTTTTGCCTACCAGCTGCTCGAAGAAATGCTCCAATAAAGCCTAACATAACCAAGGTGTTGGATTGCATATGGAACAAGGTAGTTTCTTTTTCTAACCCAGAAAAAGTTTTATTGCATTTTTTTTACTTACTAAATTGAAATAAATGTCATTCTTAGCAAGATTGGTTTAGAAAGTGGTAAAAGAAGGGAGGTAAAGAAATCACACAATTACCAGGTTGGTTTACTTAATTAGTACGCTTCTCATAGATGATATCATTCTGTGATATATTTAGTTAGTAAGTAGTATGTTTCGATTTGTGCGAACGTCAAACTGTCATAATCTTTGATTCTTGCATTCGGTTGTCATTTTTTGCTGAGTGCAGTCATAACTTATATGTAGTTAGTTCATGCCTAAATCTTCTTGAACTTTTGGTTTTTTTAGTTTCCTTATATTTTGAGACATTGCTATTGCAGTTTGATAAGAATCAACACCATATGACACATGCTACTGTGATGTTGCCTACTTACTACATATTTTGAGAAAAT
This sequence comes from Pulicaria dysenterica, assembly GCA_947179395.2. Lineage (NCBI taxonomy): Eukaryota > Viridiplantae > Streptophyta > Magnoliopsida > Asterales > Asteraceae > Pulicaria > Pulicaria dysenterica. Next base: position 94,108,413 of record OX359291.1, read on the forward strand.
TCAAGCCTGAAAATATTATTCATATACTATAGATTTTGACAAAGTTGCATGAGTTGCATGTTTTGACCTGTTGCCTGTTTTGCTCAATTTGCCTCTTGTAGCAATGTGATTATTTAACGGGAGTTGTATTCAATTGGCCATGTGAAAACAATTTTTTATTACTTATGAATTTTCAGGGACGTGCCTCTTCTGAATTCGGGTACTTATGGAAAGGCTCCTGTTCTTCGTTGTCAACTCGGATCGTCACAATCGGATATGGTGACACTTTTATAAGTGAGCTGTCATAACTCAGATATGGTGACACTGTTAAAAGTGAACAGCAATTGCAAGATTTAAATTCAATGTTGAACTACTGTTTATGGTGTTGGGAGTTGCTGTTTTTGAATGGTTGTACCTGTTGTTACTCAAAAGTGTACTTCAAATGTGAGGAGTATAAACTGAGTATAGATAAATAGGTGTAGTTCATATTGTCAACAATGTACTTTGAAGTTGTTGTCTACTGTTTGTTGTTCTTGGTTGAAAATATAAATAGGGTTAGAAATAATATGGTAAGGAATGTGCAAGTGGCTTATGAGGAATTATGTTGTCGAGTTTGGTTAAGGATATTACAAGGTGTGATGATCAAGAGAGAAAGCAGTTGAGTATCTTACTGTTCATGGTATTACTTGCATTGTGTAGGGATTTCAGTTATTTGCTCACATGGGATCTTACTGTTCAAGAAAGAATTATTTGAAAGTTTCTGCAAATGAAGACCGTTTGGATTACAGCTATTTGTTTTATTTCATTTGTATTTGGTTCAATAGTAACCATACAGGTCCAATTAGGCAGGAGGAATGTTGAAGAAAATACCAATGACAAGGAATTCGATTTATCATGTTCACAACTTCAAATCAGTAGCTATATAGTTGGATTAGTAGGGAAGTTCAAGCACTTTTTCAGGTTCACTTCAGTAAAAAAAATTTACATTGTATTTGTCGTTACATCTTCTATACTGTATTATTGTAAAGTTAATGTTTTTAAAGTTAACAAATATAGTACTAAGCTTCAAATTAGTAAGCAATTGAAAAACGTTGGCCCAGGCGTACCTTTTTATGCATAATATAATCCATACTACTACAACAGTTGGATGATGTAGGTTATGTCTAACAAACAAGACCCAGGAAAAAGGAAATCTCTGACGTGAGCTAAATTCTTAATTCACATCAGGAAAAACCGATACAAGCATCGGATAATTAATTTAGTAGAGGATAGCTGTTGTTATTGTCAGTTCTTGCTTTTTTTTCATATGGGTAAAAGCATTGGATAGTTAATTTACTTTTTTTTATTAGAAAATGCAAGCTTTAAATTTCTACTAAGAATAAATGGTTTAAAAATAATACACACACATGCATATGTAGATTTGGCTAATTTTATTAGATTCTTAAATCATGTTTTTATTTTTTAATTGATGGTGTCCTGTTGTACTCATGAATAAAATAAAAAAGAGGATGGAGACAAGAAAACAAGTGTTTAGAATTTCCTTAGTTAAAAAAAATATGTTTCTTTTTTGTTGTTGTTGGGGGAGGCTGTTGATATGGGTATAGTTTTGGTTATAAGTGACAAATGCCGGCACCTAAAAGGTTACTAAACAAAAATTTGCTTTTAAGTCATCACATCATCTTATCTATGGATAGAAATCAGAATTTTTATACTTCTCATATCGGTCACCGCTACAACTATAGAAGACAAAAAACAAATAGCATCATGTATTTTTGCGACTCATGTATCGAAGGTTTAAATGCTAGTCCGTGTTTACACGGGCTTGAAACCTAGTTAATTTTTAATCAATAAAGGAAATAATCAAGGTTTTGGCTTGTAATTCTTAATCGAGATTCTTCTTCATGGAAATTTACATGGTTTTGAAAACTAAACTAGTCCAAGAGACGGATCATCCTGTAGATTGTTCAAACAGTAGGATGTGTTGTAAAAACCTGTAGATCATTCGAACAGTAGGACGGGTTGTAAGAACCCGATAGCATCATAGTTTTTTTTTTTTTTAGTTTATAGTATTTTGCTTTTTCTTAATAAGAAATATGAATAATTTGACGCGAATTTATCAAATTGAACCCCGCGCGCGAGTAATACGTAGGAATGATGACTTTTGACATTATGGGTCAAATGCAATATTTAAAGTTTCGAATTTATGGTTCACATGTTTAATATTTGAGAGAAACTTCATAAACACATTCATGTTACTATGTTTAAATGTTTTTTTATTATTTATTTAATTTTATGAGGTGGTTTAGCTATAAATTCATAGTATCCACCGTTTTTCGGTCCAACTGGCCGGCCGACCTCATCCCGTATTCAAAACGTACAGCACATTTATTACAATCTATTTAATTTTGAGTCTAACAAAGCTTGCATATATGCTCAATGAGAGATGAGTGTGTGTCGATGCCATTTAGGTGAGAAATTGGAATTAGAGGATTCAGTTCCTAAAGGAAGATTTTAGTTAAGAGTTGATAAATTGACTTGTTTTTTTTAGAACAATTCTAATTTCCTTTAAAAAAAACAAGATACATGGTAGAGGTGAGTATAGAAACGAAAAATCAAACACAAACATTTCAAATTAACATAGCCGAACTAATAAAAGAAAAATAATCTAGAAACCGGACAATTTGGTTTTAACTTTGAGAAAACCGATTGGTTGGGTTCGGTTCGGTTTTACCCAAAACCAAACCATTAAGAAACCGACCCACCATACTTATAATACATTCTACTTTTTTTTAATAATTGTATACCTATTATTTTTAGTTTGCTAACTTGTTACTAGTTTATTAATTATTTGATACGTTCGACATAGCAGTCATATAATTTGTGTGAAGTTTTAAGGTTTCACTTTATTTGGTTCGGGGGTTATTATTCTTATTTATAGAAAAAATATATGTTAATCATATATTAAACTAAAATGTTGGATAGCAATACCTTTTTAGTTATTAGAAATTTGAACCCAAGAATAAAATTAAGTCAAGCAAACGAGTCCTTTAATTAGGTCAAAAATCGGGTTCAACTTATAAACCGAATGGAAATATTAAGGACATGATCATACCAAAACCAAAATCGATAAAACCAAAATCATAAAATTTAAGTATTTTAAATTCAAAATTAACAGTTTGGATTCGGTTTAAACTTGAAAGTGACTCATCATTTGTCATCCCCGGCCCATTACATGTAGCCAAAAATTACACCTCTCTAGCCTTTTACCAGTCTGTGAAGCTTAGGCTTTCAATAGCATTAGGCAATGTGGGGAAATTGGACATAAGTTCTTTGATTAAAGAAATTATGTATGTGTATGTTTTAAAATCATGAATATAGTCATAACTTTCAAGAACAAAGGTCTTCAATTAAAATGCTATCAAATTTCTTTTTAAGTCAAAATATGCACTACTGTTCATTTATATCCTTATAAAGTTTTAAGTGTAACTTATTTTATGTTACATATATCACTGGTTTATTCTATCTGTTTATCAATTCATAAGCCACACTTGTACCCATCAAATGCATATGGCGCGCATAAAGCCACCAGTCGTTGCTTCGTTTTCGCCATCTGAAGTCCCAGTTTTCAATCTTATTCACATCATTGAATCCCAAGGTTTAAGTGATCATATGGATTCAATAGCCACAGGCCCACAAACATGACCACTCGAATCTAGTCAAAATAGTAATATCATAGCTAGGTCTATTATATATCCATCAACACAAGATCTCATATATCAGTAATATCCGTAACAGTACTAGCTAGCAATTTCTGTGTATTCTATTCACAATTCCATATTGAGAATCTCTTAGCAAATTAAATTTTATAAAATGCGGTAACTAAATTTGTGCTCTCTCATCTCTAGTCACGTATCAGATTATCTGGCTCGCTCAGAACATACAAAGGTAACTCGATCATATCTTGTACCTGCAAGTAGTAAAAGCGTACACAAGTAGTAGTTAACCCGGCCCAATCAACACATATAATTACTTAGTTTTACAAACATCCAGACAAGTTTCGTGAACATGTTAGCTTACCAGTTTCATCGAGGCTGAAGAAATTCAGAGAGAGATTGTTTGAAAGTTATATTTGAGTGATTGACAAAGTGAGTGTGATGATGTTTATGATGGACAAAATTAATGGATAGTTGAGAAATTTGGTGTTGGTAATCCTTGAATTTTGTGGGTATTGTCTTTGGTCTAGTGGACACACGGGTAGGAATAGGTAGTGGGGCAGCGGTAGAACTAGAGGGGGGGGGGGGCTGTTGTGAGAGGGCTGTTGTGATGGATGAGTGTGATTGGAGTTGTCATGTGGGGAAGAGTGAGCTGGAAAAGGAGTAGTGTCTTGGGGTAAAGGACTTGTGGGTAAAGGAGTGTTAGATGAATTAGTGGTATGTGGGACAGAGGAAGTAGTGTCTTGGGGTTGGTAAGAAAAAGATGTATCAGTAGATTAAGTGTGTAGGTTAGGTAATGGAGTGAAGATAGGATAGGAAGGTGTACGAATTGGTGGTGGGGTAGTGTGTGGAAGAAGGTTTGACTCTTGTGCAAAAGGAAAGACATGTTCATTAAATGTGACATGTCTACTGGTCAAAACTTTCTTAGTTGCCATGTCAAGGAGAAGGTAACCTTTTTGGTTAGATGGGTAGCCAAGGAGGACAGTAGAGATACTTCTTGGTGCAAGTTTGTCCAGAGTGTGTTGGTGGACAAATGCTTGACAACCAATTGTCCTCATGTAAGATATGTCAAGAGGTTTTTGAAATAAAAGTTCATATGGACTTTTATTGTTTAGAATTGGGGATGGAATTCTGTTAATTATGTGAGTGGCAGCCAATAGAGAGTATCCCCAAAAATGCACAGGAAAGTGGGCTTGAAATTGAATAGCCCTTGTGATTTCAAGAAGATGTTTGTGTTTTCTCTCAACCCTACCATTTTGTTGCGGAGTGTAAGGGCAACTTGTTTGATGAATAATGCCATGAGATTCAAGAAAGTTGTGCATGTTCGAATTTAAGAATTCTAGGCAATTATCACTTCTAATTGTTTTGATTGTAGTGTTGAAGTGATTTGTAACATATGTGTGTGAAAGGATTTGAATGTGGTGAAAACATGATGTTTACTAGGCAATAAGTACACCCATGTATTTCTCGAATGATCATCAACTAAGGTCAGAAAGTATTTGCATTGATTAATAGTGGGTTGTTTGTAGGGACCCCAAACATCCATGTGAATTAATTCAAATGAAATTTTAGAATGAGAATCACTTAGTTGAAATGGTAAAGCATGATGTTTTGACATAGAACAAATGGAACAAATGTCAATAGGTTTACAAGGTATAACAGAATATAAAGATTTTATGTTCTTGAGTGTGTGATAGGAGGTATGTCCAAGTCTGAGATGCCACAGATGTGAATAACTTGAACTTGACAGGACAGTGGAAGGTGCTTTGTTGTGTTTCATTGGAGGTGTGGTGGAGGCAGGATGAAAGATATAAAATCCATCACTAAGCTTGCCAAGGGCAATCTTCCTGTTGGGTCCCTGAAATGTGCACAGAGATTGTGAGAATAGGATGGAACACTGGGCTGCTTTAGTGAGTTTACTTACAGATATAAGATTGTAAGTAAAAGAAGGGATGTAAAGGACATTATGGATGGTAAAACAGTGGTTGAAAGTGACATATCCTGTAACCTTGACCAAGACATTTTGTCCATTTGGAAGTATGACATTAATTGGGATGTGAGAGGCAGGATGAAAGATATAAAATCCATCACTAAGCTTGCCAAGGGCAATCTTCCTGTTGGGTCCCTGAAATGTGCACAGAGATTGTGAGAATAGGATGGAACACTGGGCTGCTTTAGTGAGTTTACTTATAGATATAAGATTGTAAGTAAAAGAAGGGATGTAAAGGACATTATGGATGGTAAAACAGTGGTTGAAAGTGACAGATCCTGTAACCTTGACCAAGACATTTTGTCCATTTGGAAGTATGACATTAATTGGGATGTGAGAGTTTCGTAGGTTGTGCATGTGAGAAAGGGAGGTGGATATATGATCAGTAGCACCACTATCTACAATCCAAGCATTTTTAAAATTAGAAATGAATGAAGCAATGGAAGATTTAATACCAGTATTAGATTCTGTAGAGTCATGTTTGATGTTGTTTTGCATCATTAACATCACTTGATTCAATTGGTTTTGGAGAAAATCCATTTTGGCAAATACTGCAGATTCTGTTTGACTATTGGTATCATCAATAGGAGTAGTAGGGACCTCATCTTTGTGAAACACCATATTTATAGCTCTTTGAGTTCTGTCACTTGCTTTTGGTTGTACTTTTCCATGTAAAGGATGGCCTAGGGGATAGCCTACTATTTTATAACACTCCTCTTTGTTATGTCCTTCTTTTTTGCAGTAGTTACAGTAGACACCCTTCTTGAAATTTCCTTTTCTATTAATTGTTTCTTTCTTGAAATTATTCGAAGAAAAAGACATAACAGTGGGTGTGAGATGTTTCGGAATTATTCCCTCTCTTTGCTTTTCTTCCTGTTTAATCATCTGTAGGACCGGCTGGGGGACGGGGTTCTAAACTAAACTAGAACACCCTAATGCTAGGACTGATCTAGGATGAGAAATAGCGCGGAATTCTATTTCCCAAACCTCCTAAGGATTCTAAGATCTGCTTAGGTGTCCGGCACACAGTGTCACACAGTGAAAAACACAGAGTAGAAACAAGAACACACTCTAAGAACTCACACAGAGATGCTTAAGGCTGCCCTTGGTTTTCGTATTTATCACTAAGATTACGAATTATAGGCTTAAGGTCAGATAAGGTCGATTACGAAGGCTCCCGGTTGATTACCTGTCAATTAGTCGATTTCCATTAATTCCCCGCGAACTCTCGAAGTTAATAAGTATTTATAGTGTAATTAAATTCACTACGCACGTGATGCAACGCACTTCGCACGCAGTGAGTCCAGTACGCACGTACTGGTTATTTTAATAATAATTAATTAGCTTTTAACCGACCTAATCACTACGCGCGAACTGAGATTCATCACGCACGTAGTGAACACATCACGCACGTGATGCACTTTCACACAGACTTAAACTTCCAAACTCACATCAACACATGATTAAGTACTTGTAAGCTTAAGATCATCACAAAGAATCACTAAGAATATATAAACATGCAAACAATTAATCAAAACAAATTTGAATTAATAAACTATGAATATATTTTATTGATATGAACTAGGGATTTACAAATATGCACCAACATCATCCCATATGCCTTAGCTATAGTTGGCAATGGTTGCATGAGCAGTATTTGGCCTCTAATATTAGAGTAACTGTCATCAAGGCCCATTAGAAATTGTAGTAATCGTTTTCTCTGCTCTCTTTCTCCATTAACCCTACCATTCTCACAAGTGCAGACACATGTACACATATATGGTGTTTCTAATGCATCAAATTCATCCCAAAGACCTTTGAGTTTGTGATAGTATACCTCAATTGTGTTGTTCTGCTGTTTGAGTTGTGTGATCTCATTTGCCAATTGATAGATGCGATGTCCATCTATTTGTGAGTAATGCTCCTGAAGTTCTAGCCAGAGATCCGAGACACAGTTGACATAAGTGAGACTGTTGCTTATTTGATCTGAAACAGTGTTGAGAATCCATGAGATGATCATGTCGTTGTTTCTTTCCCATATCGCTCTCAATTCAGATCCAGCCTCAGGTTCCTTGAATTCTTTGGTGACAATTTTCAATTTGTTTTTAGCATTGAGAGCTATCATCATCGATCTTCTCCATGCATTGTAATTTTCAGATCCAGTGAGCTTCTTCGATACGAGAACAAGACCAGGATGGTCATTCTGATGCAAGTAAAGAGGATGATTTGCAGAGTTTATGTCTTCTTCAGCCATTGATCTGATCGTTACTTCCAGTCTTCAGATCTGGAATTTGATTTTGAGAATTTTGAAATGGTTCGAGCCTGTATGCTCTGATACCATGAAGAAATTCAGAGAGAGATTGTTTGAAAGCTCATGATGGCAGAGCTCAGTTTCTATTATTATGAAAGAATTAATTACATAAGAAGAAGAACGACTAATATATATACATGAATGAACAGAGAAGCAAGCTAACTAACTAACTGAAAGCTGTTACATCTTGCCACATTGTACATAGAGTTTAGAGTGAGTTGACTGTTGTGTATATCTTCTGTGAATCATGTTGACCTTGCTGCTGACGTGTATGTTATTAGAGGCAGACCTGCATGTCGAGAGTATGAAGAACAATGCCAGAACTGTCAATTTTTGCTTGTGCCAAGTGTAATTCAGACTCGGCTGCTTGTCCAAGTGCATCCCAAATCTCTGAAAATTAACCATGAAGCTGAATTTTCAGAGTTCAATTTACAAAGTCGGCAACAAAATCTAGTCATGCATATTTACAAAACAGTCAAGAAAATCACGTTGTCGGCCACCATATATATATTGGAACAGTACTCCAAAACTCTTCGCGCATTGCATGAAGTTGAGCCCGGGTTACTGGATCTTGTTGCCTCCATGGGTCCGGCTTTCTTACTCTCACAGTTCTACGCCCTGAAACAATAATCAACCAAAATACTCGACAACGTACCCAAGATTATCTTGTGAACAGATAAGTCTTTATCTTGAAATTTTGTTAAGAATGTAATATAGTGGAACATTCTTGAACTATCTAAAGGGAATTAGACTTGACGATCAAGAACTAAAAAAATGAAGAATTTAATATGCGAAAACCCACATCAAGATCATCATCATTTCATATATATCTACAAAAGAACTGAAGTAAGACCCATAGTAATCATGAAAGACTGGGATACTTACGCCGCTGGCCGCCACTTGAATTCGATGATTTAGCACAACCCATTATGATTGATGGATCTCTCCTGTGAATCTTGGGTGGCAAATTGTAGCAAGTCCGATGAACGCAGAAGAGTTCCAGCTAAGAATTCAATAAAATGAAACAAAACCTAGTGTGTGCGTATGTGTGTGTGCGTGAACCGATTGAAACTCTGTTTATGAGGATTGAGGAGTAATGAATCACACAATGTGTGTATATCGAAGAAAGAAGCAGGGCGGGAGTCCTCTACTCCTCTGTCCACATATTTGAATGACGTAAAAAGCTAACGGGTGCATATTATATTTTTTAAAAATAGAAATTTTAAGAAAAATTATACGTTTGTTTCCTGTGATTTGTCACTAATTATGTTTACAATCTTTAAACTTTATTTATTACGTTAAAAGTCACTGCTATTTGGATTTTGTTTCACTAATGATTCCTAGTACAGTTAACAAAACCAAAATGTCATCGTCTTTTCAATTGAGCTACCATAATACCGCTCGTCCATGTTATTATTGATCATTTCTTAAGTTTAAAATAATTTTAATATATATATATATATATATAGGCAAAAGTTCAAACGAGAACTGTTTTTCGTACGAAAACTGCGAGAACCAATCTGAGCCGTCCAATTCCCCCTTCTTTAATGTCATTGCTCACCCATGAATTCCTCACATGCACCATGCCACACTTGATCCCCTCCACGCTCTACATCCATGAACTTCCGATATCTAAGGAACAACTGAGATTGGTTATCGCAATTCTCGTACGAAAAATAGTTCTTGTTTGAACCCTCCCATATATATATATATATATATATATACATATATATATATATATATATATATATATATATATATATATATATATATTTATATATATATATATATAGGGGAAGGTTCATGCGAAAATGTTCTTATTTGCGAAAAGCGCGAGAAACAATCTCAGCCACTTATTTTGATTTAATCTAGATTAATTATGTTCTTAATTTTTTTATTTAAAAGGGTATAATAGTAAAAAAACGTTTCTCTTTCCAATATATTTCTCTCTCCAAATCTATTTCTCTCTCTTACTTTTCTCTTTCTTAAATTTTAAATAAAAACAAAATAAATAAAATAATTTACTAGTAAGTTATTAATTTTATGGAATTCACCATTGATCACACCCAAAATATTTAAGTGTTTTTCATCGTTATTTTGTTCGATAATGTACACATCCAACGGTTTATGAGTTTTAAGATGAATTCCACACTATTCAATACTAAACGCAGCAATAGATATTAGAATTTTTTTCAACATTACTGAACGCAACAAATACAAAATGTTTTAACCGTGTAAAAAATATATATCGTGTTCACTATTTACGGATTTTTTCATAGTTACTATGTTCAATATTGTACTTTGCCAAAAGTATACGAGTTTTAAAATTAATTTTATAATATTCAATACTGAACACAACACGTTTTCATCGTTACTATTTTTAGTGAGTTTTCTCTATTTGTTCACCATAATTGTTATTTTCAGCGATGAATCTAAAAGTCTATAATTTTATGTATACGTGAACAACCATAAATGATTAATATAGCATTTCACTATTCATTTAACTATATAACACTTTTCACTAAAGAAATACTTGTTTTAAAATAAAAACAAGTAATATCCAATACCATATTGTCAATATAAAAGAAGAATATAGACTGTTGAATACATGAAAAAAATCGATAAAAAGAAAAATATACAATGTTGAATACATGAAAAAATAAAAATAAAAAGGGAAAAAAATATCCACTATTGAATACAGAAAAAATAAATAAAAAAGAAAAATATACATTGTTGAATAAGAGAAAAAACATAAAAAAAGGAAAATAAAGAAGATGAAAATACCCACAATTGAAGAGAAGATGAGGTCGACCGATTAGGTTTTAGCAAACCCAAACTAATTCTCGTTATTGAGTGTTGCTCCTCCAAGTGACTACGACAATAGATGCAAGCATACCCTTATAAAAAATTCAAAACAAACAACTTACCTTATCGACAGTAACACGGAAGAACAGGGCATTAATGGGGCTCGGTTGTGAAAGAAAACAAATGGCACCTCGGTGGTGCTCGATGGACAACAGAAGCAAAAGGATCTGACGGAAGAACAGGGCATCAACAGAAGCATAAGGGAGGCGGAGGGAGATAACATCGCTCGTAGGTAAACCCTAACCGCCGCTATGCTTTCATTGAGCCCAGATCTGAGGGCCTTTGAGGTTGCGACGCAAAAACGGCGGTCCGACTAGGGGAGGGGGAGGTCGACAACGGCGGTCGTAGCTAAACCCTAGCCGCCGCGGTCCTATCGTCGAGCCCAGATCTGATGTTGACCGGTGACAAATCAAGGGTGACCACGGCTAAACTTCGAAGGCAGTGGTGGCGGCTCAAAATCGACGAGCAAAAAAGCGATGGCCATGAACAGTGAGAGAAGCGAAAGCCGATGATGCAGATGGCGGTGGCCGGCGGTCGTCAGCGGCGGCGGTGACCGGGAACTGTTCAAAGAGAGAGAGAGAGAAGTGAAGCTTTCTAAACTTTTTGAAATGTAGGTTGGTAAAGAGTAAAAACGACATATAAATGAAGAGAGAGAGTCAGGAGAGAGGGGAGAAAAAAAAGGGATTGAGTTGCTAAATGTCTATATTACCCTTGTTTGTTTAATTAAAATACCAATTAACTTTCTTTTTATTACAATATTGCCACATGTATTAATAACCATTGATTAAAAAATCATAAGGTCCAGATCGCTTCTCGCACTTTTCGCAAATAAGGACCTTTTCGCATGAACCATTGTCTATATATATATATATATATATATATATATATATATATAGAAAAAAGTTTATGCGAGAACCATTTTTATTGCGAAAACCGCGAGAACCAATATGAGCCGTCCAATTTCCCCTACTTCAATGTCATTGCCCACCCATGAATTCTTCACATGCACCCTGCAACACTCTGTCCCTCTACGCTCTCCATCCGTTTAACTTCTTATATCCAAGGAGGGGCTGAGATTGGTTCTCGCGCTAACAACGATTCTCAAATGAAACTTCCGCTATATAAATAAACTAATATATATGTCCAATTAAGTACCCAACCCCCTTCCATTGTAATGACAATTGTGATGATTGGGTGTCACTACTTCTTAATCACCAATTAAATTCTTCTTGAGATAAACCAGAGTCCGTCACACCCACACATATTAATATTTAATTATTAAAATATCAAATTAATGCAGCGGTAAGTATCAACCGCTTTTTACGATCGAAGTCAGTTTACGCAACTAAATAACTGATTTTCAAACACACACTCAGCCCCTTCTTCACTTTTCAAGATTCTCTTTCTGTCATTAAAATTTTGGCCTCTTTTCTTCTATTTCCCTCTGCATGCAGGCTGTGTAGTGAGACGTACGTAGCTGCATATATATACACTCATCATCTCGATCTTTAATTCGTTTAAAGATTTAGTTGCAGCAGAAACTCTTCGATCTGCGTTCAAAGTGATCTATTGACCACTGCCATTTCAATTCGATACAAGCCAGCCACCAAAATCGATCTCACTCACAATTAATGGGGTGTGTTAAGTAAGTCTTCACATGTTGATGAAGGCCGTACGTCAGGTTTCAATTCTCCGTGCTCGATTTTTTATTTGGTTTAATCAATCATTTAGAGTTAATTTGGGTAAATTCACAATAATTAAGTCATATATGATATATGGTAATCTTGAATTCTTGATCGATATATTCTTGCAGTGGGTTCTGCAATTAACTTACATTTTTTCTTGTTGCTAAACATGAAATGCCTTAATAATTAGGTATTATATATATATATATATATATATATATCACAATTTATGGGTTTCGTTTGACGTGACGTGTTATTTTGATCTTAATCTGTGGGTTTCTGTGAATTAAGTGTTTAATATATTCCTAATTGTTTGAAGAATAATGTGATTTGATATTGAAATTCTTAAACCAAATGGTACGTACGTAGGCTTGTGGGTTGGTTAGGAATTTAGGATTCTGTAAGTAAAACAGAACTACGTACGTATGTTTGTGTTACATGATGATATATCGATCACTAATTATAATTGTTTTGGTATTAACTAATTAGTTAATCTTGCAGAAGGTGGAGGTAACAGAAGAGAAAGTAGAGGTGAAAGAGTAAGAGTTGAGAAACCGAAACCTTGGGTATACGGTGACCGACCACTATCTTCAACGTACTGCGCTTCAAGGCATGCGCAACAACTTCTGGCAAAACGCTCCACAAACTGGCGGTCGACCAGGTACGTGCAGTGTTTATTATTGCAAAACTCTGATATCGATCTCTAATACAATTTTATTTCTACAGCTATATATAGCTATATTTTATATATATATATTTCACTTTTTGACTCAATTAATAAAGATGTTGTTTGTTTGATGCATGGGATATATATATATATATATAAAATATATATGTATGTATGTAGAGATTTAGGAAGCTCTGAAAGCAGCAGCTGAGGGTGATCACTTACGCAATGCAGAAAAAGTTATCAGAGATAATAGAATTAGACTCGGGAATCCAGACATGTCCGTTTGCTACGACAATAGTGGTAACACTTTTATAATAATCAATCTAGCTCGCTCATATTATTTTAATCATTATATATATATATATATATATCATGAGTGTGTGTGTATGAGTATATATGCGTGCATGTACGTACTATATACGGAAGCTTGCATGCATGCATACGATATGATCTTAATTATTATGCTGTAGCTTAATTTTTTAATTAATAACTTTGTACGTACCTTTAATTACAGGTACAAGATACAACTTACCTTGGTATGTTTTGAGTGAGCCGCAAAATATGGAAGATCGGGTTCTTCGACTTAGATAAAACGACATTATTAATGCATATATAAATGGTGGTAACAGGTACGTACATAAAGTAGTTTTGGCACAAATTAAGATTGTATATTGTGTTGATGTGTTCATTGTTTTTTTGTTACGGTATTCTTGATCACCTAACTCTAGTTCTTCATTGGGCACGGCTTTGGATATATACGATCCAAATATGACATTTTGTTTTGGTGAATAATGGAAATAAGAGAGGAATATTCGTTGTTCCATCTATTTACTCTAATGATATCTTTTTGCAAATTATTACATGATATCATTTTGCTTTAAATGGTTCAAATAAGAACAAATTTTCATATAAGAACTATATGAGATCTAATATTGACCCTTAATCTAATATTTTGATGTTTTGAGGTGCTTACGTTTATTCTGTTTCATATCAAATTCTGTATTTCTTACTTTTCAAGTTGTTGGCTTGTGGTTATTAATATATTTTGAAAGTCTTTTGTGGTGTGGGCGGTGGAGGGTGTTGTGATGACAATGCCGAAGCTTCGTCCGTATTGACCATTTTTCGCCATTCAAAAAAAATTTAGGATTTAATTTTGATTAGTTCAATAAAAATTTTAAACTTTATGGTATTAAATACTAATATAGTAATATATATCTAGTAAAACATATATACAGATATAAAATATATATAAGTTAAGAGTTCATGCGATAACCGTTGTTAGTGCGAGAACCGCGAGAACCAATCTTAGCCGTTCATTGGATATGAGAAGTTTCATGGACGGAGAGCGTGAAGGGATAGAGTGTGGCAGGGTGTGTGAGGAATTCATGGATGCGCAATGACATTGAAGTAGAGGGGATTGGACAGCTCAGATTGGTTCTCGTGGTTCTCGCATTAACAATGGTTCTCGCATGAACTTTTGTCTAAGTTAAGGTACGATAAATAATTATTTAATTATATATCTTTTTATAATTGTAACAATAATAATCGAAGCACGTCGAATCTTAATTCTACCGCTGATCTCCGTGTTGACGCCATCTTTTATCGTATTATTAATTCTCATATTTTTCGTATTTTATAATTGTTTAATGTTTTTTTATTGATATTTAATATTTATTATTTATAAACCGACCTCCAATTGTATCTATATTAAATTAGATTGGTTACTGCGGGTTAATAAAGAATTACAAAACCCTTTGAATGTCAAAAAAATACATGAAGCGTGAAGAAGTGCAGGGCAATGTACGTGGATCGGAATATATGTTTTTTCGTAAATTAAATCCTTATTTTGAGTTGCTGGTAGCTACTATATATATCCTTCATATATATTGAACTTAATTATTAAGGATTACAAAACTCTTGACTACATTTGGGGTTTAAATAGTAAATTGTTCAAGAATTTAATGTAAAAATTAACATAAAATATTTTATTTTATTTTGACTGTAATGTCAGTTACTCATTTGAAATTTGAACAAGTCATAGTTTGTAGGATCCGGGACTGCTGCTAAATAGGGAAGGTTGTTGGTAACCGAGTACAAATTATTATTAATCACACCTCATTTCAATACAACTCCATCCTAATCAATTAATTAATGCAAGATTCATAATCAAAATGGGGTGTGTTGGATCTTCAGATGCCAATAAGCGCAGTAAGTCTGACGTATTTTCTTTAAACTTTTTGAAATTTTATACGAAACGAACGTTGTCTAGATCTGAGTATAAGTGATCATTAACAGTGGAATCAAAATTATTCAAATTCTAGTTTTTTTTTTTTTTTTTAACTTACAGTACCTTTTAGTGACATATTATGAGACTCCTAGTACACCATTTACTAGAGGCTATAATCCCTTAATATTCGGATTCTTGTTGAAACTTCAAGTTTTCTTGTAGAAACTCGTGCAGTTGAGAGTAACAGATCACTAGAAACGGGAGGCGACGTAGTTAGAAAACCATGTCCATGGGCATACGGTGATCGACCGATATCTTTGAGTGAGCTTCAAGAGATGCGCAATGTGTTCTGGGAAGACGCTCTACGGACTAACGGCCGCCCAGGTGATTTAAGATCGATCAAGAAAACGGTGCAAACCAATTTTATTAAAAAAAAAAAAACTAATTACTAAGTAGCTAGATTTTGTTAATTTGATGTTTGTTAGAGATTTGGGAAGCACTTAGAGCGGCTGCTGAGGGAGATTTACGCAATGCACAGAAGATTATAAATGATCATAAAATTAGACTGGGGAAACCAGATATGTCGGTATGCTATGACGATAACGGTATGTATGCAACCTCTTGATAATGTCTTAATGTATGTACGTAAACACTTAATCAATTACTTATGGTTTTATTAATAACTAATAATCAATTATGGTTTTAATTAATTTATCATTCATTAATTTGCAGATACAAGATACAACTTACCTTTGTTCGTTTTGAGCGAGCCAACGAATATGGACTATCGTGTTCTTCGTGTGAAATAAGACGTACGTGTAACCTGTTACAACTTTCAAGGCTCTTCAAGTTTTACATGAATTTTGGCTTATGGAAGAAGAGATTGGTTGTATATTCACACGAAGATTTAGCATATACAGTATTAACATCTCATTTAGAGATTGTTGATACTGAATATGTGAGAACCGCTACTCTTGCTCTAGAATTCGTTCATGCACTAATTCTGTCTAGAGTCAATTACATAGTTATTCTTTTCTTAGGACACCTATAGTGAATCAAATGTTTGTCTTAGCAGCAGACACAAAACATCTTGAGTAATATCTTTGATATTTACGGCAATAGATTGAAATGCTACGAGTGCTAAAATCATGTTAGCATTGAACTTAATTAGGTCACTCAATTTATTTTAAACTTTTGTGTTAACGGATAATCTATATATATGAACCCTGGTGTTCCACCAATACTTTAACCATCATATCATTATATTCAAGACAAATTCATGCCAAGATGAAGTTGTAAGCTCTTTACAAATTCATGATGATCACAAAATCTTGACTATCATAAGGGGATATCACTATCAAAATTATCTTTGGTCCTTTTCAATAGGAGCCATTTATTATATTATGAGGATATAAGATCCTTATTTCTTAAAGAATAGACAATAATAGCTTATTAGGTTTAAAAAAGAAGACTTCTTTTCAAAAAATTAAGGTGGAGCAAATTTTGAAAAAGGTTCGAATCTTTGTTAAAGATCAATCTTTTCCGATTCCAAGAATTTTAAAAGAAAATACTCCTTTGGAGGAAAAAAAAATTTAATGCTCAAGATTATATGCTCTCGTAAAGATAAAAGAGATGATCATGGTTACTTCTATAAATTTTAATAACAATTTTATCAATGAAGAAGTCTTTGAAGATCTCCTGAAAACTCAAAAGATTAAAGAATAACCTCCAAGTTTTACTGATTGCAGAGTGAAAAATAATCTCTGCATATTCTGAAGATGGAGATTGTTTCGATAATGAAATAAATAAGTTTAAAATTTTCTATGTTTAATTGTAAATTGAACATAAAAGAGGAGATTGTTATATCTCTAAGTTATATCCATTTATATTCTAGTTATTTCAAATTATGAAGTTTAGTGTCCATATAACATTAAGAATAAATTATGGTAGATTCTATATAAATAGTTCTGAGTCAAAGCACTTACAATTCACTTTTACAGAGTCTCGTTCTCGGCTTTATCTCATGACATTCATATTCCGAGTTCATATTTTTGTGGGTTTTGCTTCAATTCTTTTTCAATTTTTGATACATTGTCTCGTTCACAAAAAATATTTGATACATGGAACGTACACATTCTCATTTATTCTGGTATACATATTATAGTGTAAATATGTTGACTTGAGTATTGAAGTACCTTAGAATCACAAATTTGATCATATAATTACTCCCAACACATTTTACTTCACGAAAGAAATTCTTTATGAGAAAAGAAAAAAAGTTTTTTTGGTTAAATAATAGATTTACGCTGTGTTCCCGAGTTAAAATCAGGAGAGAAAAGAAAAGATTTAGGGAGGAAAATGAACTTCAGTTGTGTTCCCAAGTTTTATAGGGGAGAAAATAAAAGATTTTGGAAGGAAAATTCTCTCTTATTTTCTTTCCAGATTTTCCTCCCAAAGTAGGGAAGATTTTGGAAGGAAACAAAATAACACTTAAAATTTCATTTTTCCTCTAATTTTCTTTCGAACTCAGGAACACGCAATGACAAAAACATTTCCCTTCCTCTTCTTTTCTCTTCTCTCCTTAATTTTCTTTCCACACGTAACTGTGGAACACAGCGTTAGCAATAAGTATATTTAAAAAAATTATTTACCATTATAGTGTATATTTACCAAATAAGATATATTTACCGCCCCCTCTTTTGTTCCCCCTTCGTTCAAAAACGTGATCCCTAGCTGCTGCCGCTTCCGCCGTCTGTCTTCCTCCATTGCGCCGGCCTTCTGCTGCTGCCGCTGTTTCTTCCCTCTACTTCGCCGTCTTCCTCCATCGCGCCTCCTTCCCTCTAGCTCGCCGGCGACCTTCTTACTACAGATTTCGCTGCCGCTGCCGAGTTTCTTCTCCGTCGCCGGCCCTCTGCCTCGTTCCTTCTCCGTCCGGCCATCTTCTTCCATTACGGCAACACATTTACAGTTAACCTTTTTTTTTCTTCCTATTTTCAGTCAAGACATACTCATATGCGTTTATAACTATCGAATCCATTTCAATACAACTGGCAATCGAAGGAGATACCATATCGTAATGGGTTGTGTGAAATCATCGAGTGCCAATGAGGACGGTACGTTCTACTTTTCCAACTTCTTAATTTATGGGTTTATCTTTAATCTATTCAAGATAATAGAATGTGAAATGATGGAAATACATCTCGATGTTGGTTTTTATGCCCTTCAATTAGTAATTGCATTTTTTACCGTGGGTGTTTGAATTTGTAGCTCAACATCAAGTGATCGAGTCAATACTCAGGTCTTTATACATAGGGTTTTGTTTGAAGCTCGAGGGTTTCTATGAATTCTATGTCTGGTTAATCGATAATGGCTGTTCCTAGATATCCCCTGTTTATATTTATTTACAGTTATTTCTTGAACATGCCGATTTGATCTTGGCATTATTTGTTTTGCGCTAATTTATTGTTTTCGTGGGGGTTTCTTGAAATTCTTGTAATGGTTATCTCGTTTTGTGGAGTATTTGAAACCAATTCGTCAAAAATTTTGATGCAAATTTGTGTTGCAGAAGGTAGTGCAAGAAACAGAGTAAGAAAGCCTCGGCCATGGAGGCATGATGACCCAAATCCATTGACATCAGACCAACTTCGTGAGATGCGAAACGTATTCTGGCGTAATGTTCCACGTTTTGGAGGCCAACCAGGTGAGAATTTCTTCACCAATTTTGTTTTAATGATTGCAATAGATTTAGTCATCATTTTTGTAATATTGTTAGTTCAAAAAAATTTATTATTCCAACCAGAGATTTGGCAAGCGCTTCGAAGAGCGGCTCAGAGCGACTTACCCTATGCACAAGCGATTATTGACGAGAATAACCTTACGCTCGGGAATCCTGACATGACAGTTTGCTTTGACCAGACTGGTATAACAACATATCTCTCTCTCTCTTTCTCTCGCTCTACATATATAGTAAGTCGCTCTGCTTTACAATTTACAGGTTATAGATATGAGTTACCCTTGTACGTTTTAAGTGATCCATCAAATATGGCTGGTAACACAGATACGAGTGGGCCGGCCCGTCGGCCCAGTATGATGGACCGCCTTCGTCGGAGGGCATAACAACAATGATGTATGTAGTATGTACTTACGTTTAGTTAGAAGCAAAATTTGACATACCAGTAAAATTGTAACCTGAAATCTGATGTAATCACATATCAAGATATGCTCATACCAGTAAATTTCTAACCTGCACCATATTATGTATCACTTTTTAGCAAAGCGTGACTGGTATTACAGATACGGATGTGAGTTGCAGGGGCGGAGTTAGAAAATTTCTCCGGTAGGTTTCAAAGTTAAGATTGATAACATTTATAAACAAAATTACTGGGTTCATAACCAAAATTTTACCTAAATTATACTAAAATTGTATAGTTTTTTTTGTTTAATGGGTTCAATGGAACCCTCTCACCAAAGCATACCTCCGTCCCTAGTGGGTTGCATCATCTTTCCATCAATATGGTTTGGTGAACTCAAGGTCTCTCCTCTTATTTTCTCCTCTTTCTTACTATCTCTTAAATACATAAAATAAAATAAAATGCATGAGTAAGATTGAGTTAAACTATACATATTTGCTTTTAGGTCGAAGGAGAAGGAAAATAAAAGACAATATGATACTGATATGCCACTCAGTTAAATAACCCGGATTACATATGATACGGGTGACTTTATATTGCATATTCCCTACTTTTCATCCTTTCTTTCCATTTCCTTTTCTTTTTTTTTCGGTTCCCTTCTTTGTTACTAATTAGGTTATTACATTAAAACAGGATTATGATATTCATAAATTGGGTTTTATATTCAAGTGTATATTGTAACACATTATAAATAACTAAAATGTAAAACCAATCTCATTGTAATAACAAATTAATAAAAACCCTATGAACTGTAAACGATTTATAAAAATAAATAGTAAGTGGTGAAATTTTAATGTAACTAATTATGATTATTAGATTCATTAGATCTCTTAGTTTATAACTAATTATCTTTGTAAAATTTAATCAATTAAAAACAGTTAGTGGAGGAGTATAATAGCTTTCTAATTATTTACACATTCCCTAAAATTACATACTCAATTTTCACACCTAGAACTAGTGATTCAGAATTAGAAAATTGTATGATCAATAAATTGATGCACAACAAGAGATTTTCCAAAGAAAATTGATGCAGAGGGCATTATCTAATTTATGTTAAAGTAAATTACATATTTGGACTCTGGGTTTGTCACTTATTTCACTTTGAGTTCTTAAACTTCATTTATTACGCTAGGAGTCGCTATGGTTTATACTTCGTAACATTGCTAGTCCCTTGTCCAACTAAAGAGACTAAAAAATCCTCACCTTTTTACATGAAATGACTATAACAAGGTATATCATGCATGTGCGTTGCGCCAGGACGATATTAACCCAAGCAGATATTTGTTAATATAATTTACATAAAATATTATAGATAGAAAGATTATTTAAATGTATCATACATACCACATACATATATAAATTAATTCAAATGTAGATTAAATTCAAATCTACCTTTGTTAGAAGGGGATTAACCTATTATCATACATTTGCTACATGTAATGTATTGTGTAACCTATTATTAAGCTTAATTTAAATAAATCATTTTATGTTCAATTCTTGTCAACGGTTAATTGACTGGATTTATATATCGAACCTATATAATTCAGAATGATTAAGTTCACCGTGTATTTTTTTACCACCATTTTGGTTAAATTAATATTATGTTTTAACAGACCGTTCATTACAATATTTATAGGTTTCTACCAACCATTTCATACTAAAAGCAAAGATCAAGAAATTATATGATTGAATTGTTTTAATAAGAAAATATTTTTCAGAATATAATTATATTGAGAATTTAAGATTAAATTTATTTGAAATGAAGATAGGAATAAAATGAATATAACGATTTAATCAAATATGTAATAAGCTGTACCTATTAAATTTAACATAAGAAGAACAAATAATATATAAATAAGATGCAAATCAAATAACATACATATGTTGCTTGTCATTTTCCCCTTAAAAAGTGGTGAGTTTGCCTGCTTCTTGTTTCTCAAAAACAAAAATAAAACTATGGTAGTGTAAACTTGTAAATCTTTTGGTTTTTACTTGAGCTTTTGAATTAATTTTTCATTCATCCCTATTGTCATAAACACTTTATTTTAATTCTTAAAATCCATATCATCTCCAACCCTTTACTCAAGAGACCTGATCAAATATTGCAGAGACAACTCTTCTACTGCGAGACAACTCCCATCGCTAATTTCACCTTCTCCACCCTCGATTTGGATGATTTCACGCACACCTAACACCACATAGATAGGACATTACACTGTTTTTGTTATACCCCTCCTAGGCTCCTATCGTACACATCTCATTTTGAATTTAAAGATGGTAAAAATATTTACACCCATGTTTTGTGTATGTCTATAGAGTATTAATTTTGATAATTTCAGGTGGAGCAATATTACATTGGGGTTGGATCCCAATTCGTGAACAAAGGTAAATTATATAATGATTACTCATACAAATAGATAAATCTATTCTAAATATAGATTCTTTTGGTTACATTAAAGATAAATTTATATACAAATTTATTGAATGTAATATTAAATAATTCTTATATTTTGTAGTGCCATAGCATGGAAGGATGGAGGAGTAGTAAACCTTAGGAAGATAACTAAATCACTGAACCTAACTAAGAAATAACCATGACACAGGTATTTATTTGATAGGAATTCATCGCCTTTGGAACCAAGTAAATAACAGAAGAAAAAAACATAGCTTACTTACGTGAAGTTCAAGAATTACCTTATGTAGTATGTAATATGAAGACCTTGATTAGGGTTCCAGGCAAGAATATGAGATGAAACTATAAAGGAAAAGAGGCAAATGGAGAGAAGTTGGTGACTACGAATGAATGGCTTGAGGAGACATGAGGGTGATGAAGGCTTGAAGTATGGGTTGATGTACAATCAAGTCTTTGAAAGCATGGAGGCTTGAGGAAAACAGTGAAAGAAGAAAACTTGCAGACTCTCTTATTTTAATAAGCTGAGAATACTTATATACCCTTCAAGGTAAAATGAAATGACAAGTATACCATTGCAACTATTCACTTCAAATTCTTTGCCAATTGATTATAAGGGATAATACCTTTATGTGACATTCTTTATTTTTTTAATTACAAAGATTGTTTTCATCATATTATAAACTAATATCTATTTTCTTAATAATGTTATTATAATAACCCCACCCTCTCTCCCAGACGTGTCTCTCTCCTTCGTTCCACCCTCCCTGACCTGCCTCCCCCTTCGCCGGTGAACAACACAATCGCCAACCTACATCGCAAAGTACAAACAATCGATCGACATCCTTCTTCTCCACAACCCCATCTTCTTTCCCTCTTCTGTTGTGTCACACTCACCACCGTTGTATGCTCCTCCACCTTCCTGTGCTCCACCATCGTCGTAGAAAACCACCATCATATGCTCCACCACCTGCGAGCGTAGCATTACTTACCACCTATGTGATATTTAAAGACCACCGCCGTATGCTCCACAGATTTGTAGGGCACCACCTCAGATCTAGGATTTTCATTATCATCTTCGTCAACTCTTTTTTTTCTGTTATTATCATGGAAGCATGTACAGATCTTGTTCAGATTCGTGTTTAGAACATATTAGGGTTTTGATTCATATTTATAACTGATGTGGGCGACGATGTTCAGATTCATCTTTAGAACAGATTAGGGTTTTGATTCATGTTTTGACTCTGTGTGTGTTTTCTGGTGATGAGACTTTGTTCTTGATGAGGGAAGACAATAGTGGGTGGTGGTAGAGGTGGACAGTGCTTACGAGTTTTTAGATCTTGTTCTTAATGGTTGTTTGGATTTTCAGATCTTGTCTTGATGGTGGTTTGAGTTTTTGGTGATGGGAGTGGTTTTAGACTATGGTGTAGGTGGTGGCAGACGGCGGCTATGTGCCGGTGGTTGGTGGTGGTGAACAAAGTGGTGATAGAAGATTTAATTATATATTTGTTTATAATTAATATTTGTTATATTATTTTAAGATAACTTAATAATATTTATATAAATAAAACTTAGATAAAAGAATAAATTGAATTGAGAAGGGTACTATCGTCTTTTCAAGTGACCATACCATAGTGAAAAATAATCATATATTTGGGACTCCCAGCGTTATAAACATAGTTTAGGGGCCAATGATGTAAAAAGTAGGACCAAATATATAATTAACTCTTTATGTTAATTATAAAAGTAATACAATAAATGTACAAAGATTCTACCGGTATACTAAACAAATAAGCATCAACTACAACCAAAAATTAATGCACAGGGTATTATCGATGCGACTTTAGTGATTGATGCACATAAGAGCAGAAATCGATGCACCTTGATTTTGTTAGTTAGCCCGTGACGAAGGTCGCCATAGAGGGCTTTCAGAACATTCTACGACAGAAACATAACCAAATCTACAAGGGACAACAACGATCGTCTTGCGATTTACGGCGGAGAACGGAGAACAACCACAGAGGGTGAGCGCCAACGGTAGTGAATGGGTTCCAGAAGCGTAAGGTTAGTGATTTTCTCGGAAAGGGTGTGAATCCAAGGGCGACGTGGGTTCACTATTATTTAGGACGAGAGAAGGATTTTTTAAGATATCTACATTGCCCTTAAATTTATATTGTTACGTGTCATGTTTAGAATTCTCCTTATTCTTATTACCTTAATTTTTTATTTGAACCAAACTATCTCTCTCTATCCTTTCTCTCTCTCTCTCTCTCTCTCTCTCTTTCTCTCTCTCTCTATATATACACACACACACACACGTGTGTGTAGGAAGGTTCAAATGAGAACTGTTTTTTGTACGAGAACCAATTTTAGCCCTTGACTAAGTGACTAAGAATTTTTGGCAACTCAACATGGCGCATTAACGAGGGTTATTTAAAAAAATCAAGCCTCATAAGTTAATGAAAGCTCACCCGGATGTACGGTTGGGCAACATTAATGATAGATTAACGAGGGGTATTTTAAAAAAATCAAGCCTCGCAAATTAATAAAGGCTTACCCGGACGCAATTCACGGTTGGAAAAATATATAAATAACCAAAATACTCATATTAATAAGTCATTAATGATGTTACAAACAGTTCTCAGTTAGACTTTTGGCTCTACAAGATCCACTCACCACTGGCCAGTAGCATCTTGGCTCTACAAGATCAACCTCCCTCTCGGCTACTCTGTATATCTAGTTCACTTGTTCTATCTCAGCCGCCTGCTACCTCACAAGCAACCTGCCATCAAATCCGCCTCACCACCGGCCATATTTAAGCGTTATATTATCACCGTTAGTTCTGCCTAAAATTTGCTTCAAATCTGTAAGTTTATGGGGTTCCAACTAAAAACCAATTGGTTATAAGAGGAATAGCCCAGGACTCTTATAAGCTCATTACAAAGTCACTCTCCGTCCTACGTGGGACATTACTCAACACGCCCCCTCATGTGTGGCGTTCTTTTTTTTTAGTTCTCGCGCCTAACACGTGGATACTTATAGGTTACGTGAAGTGGTTGAACCTTGCTCTGATACCATATAAGTTTATTATAGAGTTCCAACTCAAAACCCTCCTCAGATATGCTTTTAGGCTTCACAATCGATGAATAATAGTAAGTCAATGGTTTGCACTGAAAGTTTTCAAAAGTTTAATATTTGAATGTTTCTATTTTTCTATATTCATACACTCTTTAGCAATGAACACGTTGTGTAGGAAGTTTGAATTTTGGTTCCTTTACACACTCTACTAATAAACCCATTGTATGTTAAGTCTGTAACATTGATTTTTGGTTCTGATCATAAATGAACATCGTGTATTTTGAAGTTTGTAAGATTGAAGGATTGATCGTTTTTATCGTTCAAGCTTAGTGGATATTGTAATTTTTGTTCACTAATAAATATGTGATTCGGTAAGT
The DNA here is from genome assembly GCA_947179395.2 of Pulicaria dysenterica. Lineage (NCBI taxonomy): Eukaryota > Viridiplantae > Streptophyta > Magnoliopsida > Asterales > Asteraceae > Pulicaria > Pulicaria dysenterica. The sequence goes on from OX359291.1 coordinate 94,133,908, forward strand.
ATGCGTGGATAGAAAATAAATATCAATTTAAATCTCATGAGTTATATTCACTTTCATACGATGTTTAGCAATGAACATATTGTATAGCAATTGAAGGCAAAGTAATTGAGAATCAAGAACCCTAGATTATTTTCATCTTGAAATCAGAGTTTTTTTTTTTTTGAAAGGCTGAAATCACAGAGTTGTTCCAAGAAACGTTGAAATGAAAGTTATATTATCATACTTCAGTCAGCAATCAGTCAACACAAATTCTACAAGAATGTTAACCGCTTATATCCTATATAGAAATACATTGAACATAATTAAAAGCATGCCAAGATTATAAAAGGTAATAGTGATAATATAATCACAAGAAATGTCAGCCGATTACTATCAAGAAATCTTGAAAATGCGAGATAAATTATCATACTTCGATTAACAATCGTCGATTAAAATTCAACAAGAAGATAAACACTAATCATTTTTATGAAAACGCGCAAATCGCAGTCAAACATTACCAATATAGTATTATACTATAAAAACAAATGAACGATTGAATAATCAAAAGAAACACAAGTCACATTCTCAAGAAATCTTGCAATTTGAACTTTATAGATGACATTAGTCATCAAGATAACATAATTGAAGTACGACAGGCGAATAAAAGTAAATTTAGTCGATTGTTTGAAGGAATCTTGGAAACTAACCTCAGAAGATGACAAATGCTTGAAGATTGATGGATTCTAGAGATAAAAGGATTCAGCTCCGGATGAAACAAAGCTATTATTTCAAGATGGAAAGAATCTTGGGTTCTTGATCTTCAATTTCTTTGCCTTCTTTCTCGCTCTATCTCTAAAACTTCAAGAAGCTCTTTTGGTTATGGAAAAAAGCTCACAATACTCAGCTCAACGCTTATGGTAATATTTATAGTTGAAATTTTAATAAAACGACATGAGATGAAAAAAGTGCGTAAATAATGGAAAGGACTACAGAGGATAAGCCAACTGGATCTTCTGCGTCACGCGCCGCCGTGGTGTTATGACGGCGGTTACGTGCCATTTCTTGGGTTTTTAATCAATTTAATAAAGGAAAGGACTCCAAAAGTTTTGAAATATATGTATTTTAATCAATTTAATCTATACAGATATACTAGTTTAAGTCCTTAGCTTTCATAAGCACAGCCCACAAATATTAATGTTGGCTGTTCCAGGAATGGATATATTGCTCTTAAAAAAGAATACCTGGAAATCTGGAATTCATTTTAAATAGACATCACGAAAACAGTATTTTAATCTCAACACAGAACCACAATTTTAAAAATCTAATGCAACAGCAAACTACAATGTCCCAGAGTTCTTAATATATACTAAATCATTTTAATCAAATGCAACAGCTCAAGTCACTCTTTTAATCATTAACCTAAGTCTAATATAAACATTCTTGTAGAATAAGATAAAGAAAAGTTATTTTATAAAGTAAACATTCTTATAAACATTGTTGCAACAACTCAATTCAACCTTTCATAAAAAATCGATATTAGCTCCTTAAACTATTCACTCATTTTACATTCAAAGTATAAAAATAACTGCATACCTTTTAGCTACGTGGCTAGACCGATTCAGTCCAAAAAAAATCCTTAAGTCAACATGGGCGTGAAATTGGTGAAAGTGGTGCCATATTCCTCATTCAAAAAAATTTAATATACGAAAAAAAATAAAATTAAAGCAATAGTTTCACTACCATATTAAACTGAAAGACAATATCTCTAAAATAAAATAGTAATGTGAACAGTTACATAGCCTCAAGAAACAAACCTGAAAATCTTTAGAGTTTAAAGTGCTTGGAATTTTAAATAAACATGTGATGGTGTCGGTCACTTTGTTACAGTATCTTTAGCAACCACCTATATTATACACACTACATCACCATTCACCAACTTTTGTTGTGCATCGCTCCAAATCATATTACCTTTGTGGTGCAAAAGAAAAACAAAAGGTTACATTTGATCCGACAAAGTTATAGGCAAAACTTAGGAAGAAAACATTTGAGCACAAAAATATCATCCCATACCGATCATGTTGTATAAGCAGCAGCTTCTCTTGTATGAGCCATATAATACCGATAGATTTATAGTTCTTAATTTGGGGCTGTTAAACTAAAATGCTTCAACCCTACTAATTCGGAACCCATTGGTTTCTCATGTATTCAAAGTTTAGGTTTAATCGATAAGCAATGTGAGTTTATGTTGATGTTGGTAATGACAAACGGAGCTACAACAACCTGTTTTGGTTAGAATGATTAGTTAACAACGGGTTTGTACAGGAAAACATCAGAGACATACATTATCAGGCTTTGAGTTAATCTATTGTTAACACACTCCCACGAGCAGAATTAGGTTGTGCAAATAATGCATTGTTTCTGTTGAGTAATGTCCCACATTGGACGAAGAGTGACTTTGTAATGAGCTTTATAAGGATCGTGGGCTACTCCTCTCATAACCAATTAGTTTTGAGTTGGAACCCCACAAACTTACAGTTTCTTTAAGTAAAGATTCAAAAGTGATCCATATGCAGTTAACATAAGACTTAACAAACAAGATAGAAAAGCTTAGGAAATTTATTGACTTTAAAGATACTTTTCAAATATTAGACCTTGGAGACATATTTTATACCTCAACCATATAAGTTTGAGACATTGTATTATGATAGAGCTATAGTGAGGTTTATTATGGGGATAAGACAATTGTTTACAAATAAATAAAATAACAGCTAAAAAAGCATAGCATTCAAGATTACAATAATAAGTAGTGTATCCACTCAGCTTATACTTACTTGCTGATTTGGAAAACCTGAAAGCCAATATGGATTGGTTTTGGACCCCTGAATGTAAGAAAAGAGTCCTCCTATACGTATATAAGTATATCCATCAACAAATATATGCATTCATATATTTTAGCTTATCAATTTTAAAATTTTAAATGATCAAACTAATGCGAGCAAGTATGGAATACTAAAAAAGCAGAAAGCTTGAAGTTTAATCTAATTGGTAAATAAACCCATTTCAATGAATAACTAAATTATTTTGATGTGTGGAACAACATGGCAGAGTTTTTAGAGATGAACTAACTAAAAAGAATTTAAAGCCTTCATGATGATAATAATATAAATTTCTTCAAATATTAGAGAAATGTCATTGTGTATGATCATAGGTAGATATTTTGTCATAGAAGAAAATTGGTTGCTATCTGAATAGACATAAGTACAAGGAATATGAACAAGCAAATGAGTAAAAACAAACATTTTAGAAATTGAGAACAAGTATACACTTATATTTCTTTATGGATTACCATTATCTGTTAATTTGTCCATTACACTACTTGGTGTGAGAAGATATCGTTTTACAAAAGTTAATCTCAAACACCTGAAAATCAATATTATTGACCCTAGCCACAAACAAAAGTAAATTAAGTAACAGTCAAGGTTGTATAAAACACTAACGGTAACAAATTCTAGAAGTCATGCATATCGGGTATAACTGAAAGTTTACTAGGAAAAATGGCTCCTACCGGCCCGAATTCATCAAAGCTTGGTCAATAAAATATACATAATACATAGGCTTCTAAAATATTAATTAAAGTTCGAGAACAGCCATTCAGGCATTTTGTCGAAGACCTAGTGTGCACTGTATCCAACACTTGTTATAAACAAATAAAAAACATGTGAAGCTTACCAAAATGAAGAAAAACAATGAAGAATTGAAGAGGAAGAAAGCTATAACTATTATAGCAGATGATACAATACTTTGAAGTTAAGACAAAAAACAGTGGCATAGAAGACAAGTACAATGGAGATCATAACATCGAAGGGTCAACCAAGAGCCACTTGTGAGTGATTGAAACAAAAACCCTAAAAATGGATGCTTATGTGTGAAAGAAATCCAAGATAAATAAGTTTTTAATCGAACGGAAACCTAAAAACCCATAAAAGACACCTTTAACCGAACCAAGATTAGTTCTTGATATGAGATTTGAATGTAGTAAGGTTACCTGTTGTTAAACTTGAGAACAATGGTGTGGGTTTCGGAGACTAATGAACAAGAGGGAGAGATGAGATACAGATAAAGCAACGGTGGTGGCGAGAGTGTAGATTGTGGTGGAGGCGACAGTCTTGGTAGTCTTTGGGGTGTGATTTGGGTGGAGTGAATGCAGATGCTATAGGGAGAAAGCAGGTAAGTCTTGTGCAGAGTAAAAGAAGGAAAACAGTTTGAGACTATTTGAGTATTTGGGGAACATTTTCTTATAATTTTAAATTTTCTGTCAAACGAATTCACATACATAGAAAATATAACTTACATGAAAATACAAAAAAGAAAAGAAATCTGAGTTGATAAGTAAAATAAGTTTTCAAACTTGCAGCTTATTCTCGAGTTTATTTAAGGAGAGGAAGGAAAGAAAGGAGAGGGGAGATTGTGTTCTTGAGTTTTTTTAAGAGGGGAAGGAAAAGATTAGAAGGGGTTGGGAGGTGCAATTTTAGCATTTTTGTGTGTAAAAACTTCCGTTCCACTTTTGGGATGATTGGGATGATTGGGAGGGGAAATTTGTTTATCCTTTTCTTTTCTTTCCATCATTCCCCGTCCTTCCCTTCCCTTCTTTAAAAACTCGAGAACAGGCCGTTAGTGAAGCAACAATAAAGCACACATGGTGTTTATCTAGACTACAACATTTTAAGAAAAGCTTTGAAGCACTTCAATAAGCTAAAGATTTTTAACAGCAGTAGCCACACTTAGCTGATTACTAATTGCTCAAAAGCTAGTAATACATAATAGATTAAATAAGCCTTTTTTTAAAAAGAAGTAAGCGTCAAGAAATGAAGAAAACAAGTTTATACCTTGAAACTGTAATAGCTCAAAAACTGATTACTAATTCCTTTTAAAATGACATTTACGCCTTGTTCTCGAGTTTCATAAGGGGAGGAATGAAAAAAGGAGGAAAGGATATCATTTCCTTTCAAATCATCCTAAAAATGGGAGGATAAATTTTGGATCAAAATAACACTAAACTCCCCCTTCAAATATTCTCATTTTCTTCCCTTTTATGGAGTTTCCTTCCAAATCATTTTCTTTCCTTCCTTAACAACTCGAGAACAGGGCGTTAGCCTTTCCCAACCCAAGACTTATAATCTAGCCTGTAGTTTGATAATCATTTTCCTTTCTATTTTCAGACATTATATAAGCATTGTGAATTCCTCCTGTAAAACTGGTTAGCAATTGCTCAAAATCTAGTATATAAAATAAACTAAATAAGCCCTTAAGCTAAATGTCGAGAAAAAAATTTATACCTTTGTGAAGGTATAATACCCAAGACATTTTGTCCTTGAAAGAAAAATTTAGCCTTTCCCAACCCACGTCTTACAATCTAGTCAATAGTTTGAGGGTCGTTTTCCTCACTAGATAAGCACCATGAATTTCCTACTGCAAAGATTAATTACTGGTACGCTACATAGCAGCCATTAAAATTGATGCATCTAATGCAATTATCTATTGCCTAAGTGGCATTTTTCATTACCCCGCGAACTGGAGCCTATTTGATTTGACCCTAAGCATAGATTTCAAATTTAGACAAATAGTCAAAGACGGATTGATAACTATGTATATCACCAATGTTCTTGTTTTTTTTATTTTTGTTGAATTTAATACTTTATTTGTCATAAACCTTATCAGAGTTGAACGTTGGTTTTAGATCTCTTCACATTGTTGATATCTAGTTTCCTCTTCTAAGTGTAAACTCTACCTACTCAGATTGGCTAGTGTGGATAATACCAGGGGGTAGCAATTACAACAATTCAACCCATTTTTATGATGCAAATACCTACAATCAAGATTGGTTAGTGTCAATGGTTGACTATTATTTACTCAACATAGGTGAATTGAAGATGACAAACAACTCATGAATTTGAGGAATCAAGAAGAGTAGAAGAACAGGGTAGTTCGAGTAAGGAGAAAGTATTTACTATCTGATATGTTTATCTTAGTACGTGTGGTTTTTATACAACTGTATCTATTACAACGCACACGCACACATCAGAGTAAACTCCATAACTGTAACGCCACCCCTAACGAGCTTAAAATTAGAGTTAATTTAAACTTTTTAAACATCGATTATCAAAAGTGTTGCAGCGGAATTAAACACCATTTACAAAAACAACCAGTTTGACTCGGCTAATTAATTACAACAAAAAGGTTAGCCAAGTTCAAAGCTACAAGCGTTACCAACTAGTTCCGACCACCGGATCCATACAAACTACAACGTGTTCCCCAAAAGGTATATACAACAAAAGCTATCATCGGTACCCGCCTCACCAGGCCTCTAGCATCAACCTGCGAAAAAGGTAAATCCTGCACCGTTAGCTACAACTAGCTAGTGAGCACCAATTACACATAAGCAACAATAAGCAGGCTATCATGTATCAGAACAGCACACAAGGCTATCCTATCATATTGCGACGTGACAAACGTGTCAGCAGTAGTCGTATGTTGCAGGGGAGCTAACCCCGCTCAACAACCCAAAAGCATTCCACATAGTACGCCAATTATCTATCATGTTGGTTCCCATCTATCAAGGAACCTTACTCCTTAGAGGAACGGCGGCCTGCAGGACCATTACCCAAGCGTATACTACTTGAGTACCGTTAATGCCCGGGTACTAACTCCCGTCTACCCGAGAACCCAGCCAAGTATTGACACCCGTCTACCTGACTGACCTCCGTGTTCTCCAATTCAGTGTCCGGACAAAACTTCATAAACAACTAGTTGATCCAATAAGGATCTAGTTCATGCGCGCATATAATCACAACAATATCTTTCATATCAACAATAATAATACTAAGCATGCTTGTACAACTTTATCATAACATACCTCCATTTCCACGTATCAATACACCAATCATGTGTCAACATGTACTACAGATAACTTACCTACTGAGACTCATGGGAAACCGGTACTCACCTCGAAACTACAAGAGGCAGATATGCAATCGGGAATCCCAAGAGCACACAGAATCGTCTGAGTCACCTAACACCAATAAACATAGATAAACACCCCTTAGTATACACTACAACAGACTGCACTAACAACAGTCTCAACAAAAGGTCAACATGGCTTCTGACAGCCTCCTACGGCCGCAGGAACATGTTCCTACGCCCGCAGAACAACTTTCCAACATGCACTACGGCCGCAGTACATATGCACTACGCCCGTAGGAGTTCATGCCAAAGAACCATGACCTACGGCCGTAGTAACTATATACTACGCCCGTAGTAGGCATCCTTTGGGTAACTACGGCCGTAGCAACCATATCCTACGCCCGTAGTCTTGTTTCCATCACCCGTAGGTGGTAATCCTCATAATTTCAATCCTACGGCCGTAGCAACCATTTCCTACGACCGCAGTAACATAAACAACACCCTACGGCCGTAGTAACATCATACTACGCCCGTAGGAACCATAATCACAGTGTGTTCTTGCTCTGTTCGTAAACAGACGCTGTTTTACGAGTTTTTGACTCAAAATCCAACTTGAATCCATATTCAAGTGTTTATACAACATTTCTAACATATATACTAACTTACTAACATGATTTGGACACAAGAACAACATCAAAACACTTCTAAATCTTCACTTTGACACCACACACACAAGAACATGAAGAACTAGGTTTTCAATCAAGAAAACTTACAAGATGATGATATAAAACAGATTCTAGACTTGGATTCAACTGAAATCAGCAACAAAAGATCTTCCCTCTTGATTTCTCTTTCAATTTCTTCAAGTGTGTGTGTGTAGGTCTTCACGTACGTACACATGTATGTGTTTGTAGTGTGTGTATGTGTGTTTTTAAGCTTATCCAGTAAAGAAGAAAGAGGATATAGACCGACTTAACAAGTTAATACCCCATCTCGGGTATTTCGTTCTCCTATTCAACTTAAAACTCAACTTAGGGTTATCCGTTTCAACTAACGGAGATATTTTTGGAACCATTATCCAAAACCGTTCAACTATTTGTCAACATGGTCAACTTATGACACTTTTCATAATACTACATTTTTATCCACATTTAACACCAGTTAACACCATTTAACACCAATTATCACCAATTCGCACCAATTCATGTTTAAAACACCAATTCACATTTAAGACACCATTTAGCAACATTTATACTACAGTTAGCAACAAAACACCAATTAAAGTCAACGTACAACTGTTAAAGCTACATGTACTACAGTTTACAACTAGGCCCCATTTTGGGGTGTTACAATAACAAACTCCAAATGTCTTTCATTCCTTTGGGTTACCTTCGTGTGCCAATCACATATCAATACCCCCTCGTTAAGAAGATCCTTGTCCCCAAGGATCAAAAGTAGAAAAAATTGTTAACAATGTCTTTAGCATATTCCCAGGTAGCATCCTCCAAAGACTTATGTTGCTATTTAACTATCCATTCAATATGAGTAGCATCATGTCGTTTAAGTTTTTTAATCTCTAAAACCTTGGCTGGAACAAGTGGAAGGTTATTAGGACTAGTATACATATAGGAGGAATTGTATACACTAGGAACCGAGCCATGATATTTTTTAAGCAACGAAACACGAAAAGTGGGATGGATAGTCATAGGTAACTGCAATGTGTACGAAACTTTTCCTACCTTAGCAATGATAGGATAAGGTCCAAAAAAATTTGGTAGAAAGTTTTTATGGCTGAAACTTTAAGTATAGCTCATCACCCACTTGGAATTCTCTTACAGATTTTTGTTTATCTGCTTGCTACTTCATTTGATTATGTATCTTGGACAAATTAGCTTTAATCACTTAAATTGTGTTTTCTCAAGCTGTTAAAATTCTATCAATCGATTCCACCATACTTTCACCCGCAATGTAAGGTGAATATAGAGGAAGAATTTGACCATAAACCACCTAATAAGGAGTAAATCATGTAGCAGAATGGTATGTAGTATTATACCAATATTTTGCAAGTGATAACCATTTAACTCAATATTGAGGTTTCTCAGTTTATTCGTCAGTTTCAGGATAGTAACTTGTTGACAATTTTTTATCAATTCCTTGCAGCGATTGAAATTCAGTTCAAAATGACTAACAAAAACTTTATCTAGGAAATCCATGTAATCTGAAAACAGTATCTAAAAACACTTGTGCCACTTGCAAAGCAGAAAAAAGGATGTTTAAGAGCCAAAAAATGTTTATACTCAAGCGATCCACAATCACGAGTTTTACAAAAAATCCATGAGAATTTGGAAGCCCTTCAATGAAATCCAATGTATATATCTTCCCACATAACATTAGGAATAGGCAACAGCTGTAATAACCCATGATATGTTGCCAAATCAGCTTTACATTGTTGACAAACAGTGCAATTTTTGATATAGGATATGATATCGTTTTTTTGATTTGGACCAAGAAAATAAATAAGAAATTCTCTTCATAGTAGTTGTGATGTCTGTCCCTTGAGAAGAAGTATGAAACCAAGTGAGAATCTTTTGTTTTAGATGTGGAGAATTAGCTATCATCAACTTTCCTTTTTTTTGTACCACTTATTCCAAGCAAACTTATGATAGGTAGCAGGATTAACTTCAAGATCGGTAATAATAAAGAATATTAAAGGATCCAAGGTCCAAGCTTTCCTAATACCTTCCCACAATTCAGAAGAAATGACAAATAATGAGATAGAAAACAATTCACTTCCATCAGTTCGAGAGAGAAAATCGGCTACTACATTCTCGGAACCCTTTTTAATTACATTAAATTTCATAGTCAAAACCCAATAATTTGGATAACCAAGGCCGATGGAAAGGGGTGACCAACCTGTTTTCAAGCAAATGTTTAAGACTTTCATGGTCTGTTTTGATAATAAAGTGCCCATCCAGGCTCCACTTTTGAACAACACGAATAATAGCCAATAATTCAATTAAAAAGGGTAAAAATAATTTGTAATATTAATATCATATAACTATGGTAATATTTACTCACAAAATAGTTTAATAAGTAAATATGGGAGTGAATAAACTAATTTTAATTAAAGTGGTTTGTAAGTGTATGGAAGAAGTTTATTTGAGAACCGCGAGAACCAATCTGAGCCGTTCAATTCCCCCTCTTTCAATGTCATTGCCCACCCATGAATTCCTTACATGCACCTTGTCACACTCTATCCCTCCACGCTCTCCATCCATGAACTTTCCATATACAATGAACGGCTGAGATTGGTTCTCGCAGTTTTCGCACTAACAATGGTTCTCGAATGAACAACATCATATAAGTTAGATATAGTGTTAACACTATTGATTATTTCTTATATGAAAAGCTAAAAAAATGAAGATTTTGAGCTCACGGTTTCTAAATTGATCCAGTTCTACGTTTATCTTGAAAACCTGAAGTTTTGATTCAGCATATCTTATAAATTATTAAGCTTTTGATCACGAAAATTACATTTATAAATCTAAGTTTTAAACCTCTTTAAATCAATACCATGATTGCCTATATTAATAGTTTTTCATTAAAAAAACATGTATGATGGTGTATCAATTGGAATGCATGAAGTTTGTGTTTTGGTTTGTATTAATAATAAATACTTCACAGTACGTTGTTTCTTGGTTTATATAGTTTTTACATGGATAATTATTAATTCAAAATATTATACCATTAAATTCTATCTTTTAATACTCTTGAATTTAATATTAGCTAGTTTAGATATATTTTCGTACATGTCACTCAGACACAATTTTGAATGCATCTGAGTATTAGTCCCATACTCGCACTTAACATCTGATGGCTATATTTAGCACAATGTTCTTTCAAGTATAATGAAAGCGTTGACAATTTGGTAGACAGATGAATAGGAAAAGTAAGGAGAAATCATGCATATTTTAAATAGTACATATTTTACGTGTTGTTATACTCATTTCATAAACTAATAGGAGAATTTAAAAAAGGATACCCCTTGGGAAACTTCCATTAAAACATATATTCGATACTTGCTTCACAAGTTTTACCAATTAAAGAATTCCTATATGATATGAATGATGTGACTAGAGTTGTTAGAGGGTTTTGTATATGGACCCTTTGTGTTGGATATGTGAAGGCAAAGTAAACACTATTCTACGTGTTTGGCTTCATCTCGTTAATCTGTCCCTACGACATGTCCTTATTGTCTTTGACTTCATCTCCTTTGCCCTCACATGTCTACAACCATGTCTCTACTCTACATATTGCTTTCTGTTCACATCATATAATATTTAAGATTTATTATTTTCATTCTTTTAATATATAATATACCCAAAAATAATTAAGAATTTTCTCCATAATATATATAGATGCATGGTACTCACTTTCCTATCAAAACATCTTGTTCATTACAGATAAATAGTTTTTCAATTAGTCTAAGAGGCCGGTATCATGTTGGTTATAACGAAACAACACTTAGACAAACATTGTCGAACCCACAAATTTGTGGTATGTGTTTTCTGCATTATATATCAATATATGTTAGGATAACAACAATGACAAACAATAAGAGATAATAAATTGAAGGGAAGATTGATTCTTTTTATTAATTTATAATAATACATGATATGTATATAGGCCATGCGTACGTATGTACATGCATACACATACATATAGATACACAAACATAAAACACACATACACAATGGCGGAACCGGGAAAAAACTTCAATGGGCGCACTTATAAATAAAGATGTGTACAGGGATGAATAATGAGTTAAAATGGGTTCATATCATTTCCAAAAAATGGGAGATTATTTTTATATATAGCGGTCTCGGGTTTTGGTAGGGGATTTTGAATTTTGTTTTTTAACAACAAACACACACACACATTTTACTTTACTAGCATTGTACCTATGCAATGCGGCGGCGATGACAATAGTTTGTGCTCGACAACATATTTGATTTTAAAAGTTGTGTATGGTATGTGTAAAATGTGGTGTTAGTCAACCTATCCATGTTTTTTCTCTTTTTTCTGATTTCTTTACTTTTTTTACAATCAACCATTTTATTAGTTGTTAAAATAGTTTTTGAAATACAATTAAAAATATTATTATTAAATAACTAGAGAAAAATATAATATAGCCTTAAAATTTTATTGATGTAACTAATTTTGTCAAAATTTAATAAATTAAATAGTTGTTATGATGTTTAATAATTTATTAAAGTAATAATTGTCTTAAATTAGTTGAGATAATTAAGGGAGATTGGTTAGGCTATTGCTTTAAGTGTTTGTATCTTAAGCATAAAAATTTGTACTACTTAAAATTAAGTAGTCTTAAAATTTTTAAGAGAGAGAAAGTTAAATGTTTTATAATGTAGTATAGATACTGATCTTTTCAGTGAGTCTTGAACTTTCAACATTAATAACAAGGAAGAAACAACTTAAATATATATTGATATCGTTATGTTTGAGATGCTTTGATGGATTTTGGGCTTTTTGTAGATCTATCTTCACTGCAAAGAAAAAGGGTATTAGGCGCAACAAAAGTCGCCCTATTACCCCAGAAAGTCACCCCTATTGAGTCGCCCTTATTGTCTCGTCGCTGTTGCTCAGAAGTCGTCCCTATTGAGGCGGTGACTACGACCAACGTAGGTGCGGTGGTGATGCGGAGAAGCAGCAGTGGTGGTGCGCAGAAGCAGCGGCGTGGAGAAGAACAGTGAGCACAGCGTACGTCGATCGATCGAGAAGGGCCGGAGAAAAAGTATGAGAGTTCGACTTAGAGACGAGGAGAAGGGTTTTATTTTATCCAAAGGCAATAGTCTTGATGCAATTAGGAGAACGAAAAAAAAGACTTAGAGACAGGCGCTAGGGTTGACAACGAAAAAAAAGGAGAAGGTTTGTCGGGCTTATTTTCACAAGGCTTTAGGTGCGACAGATCGAATTAGGAGCGACATAGGGTAATAATGACGACATATCTGGGTGTCGCCCCTAATGCTTATGTTGCCCTTAATGCCGGTTCCTAAGGGCCTAATTTCTTGTAGTGCTTATTGGTTAACTTGTTCCTTCGTGGCATGTAAATGATTTCTAATTTTGCTTAACTATCGAGACATTTTTATAATTAATTTGTTTTATAATTAGTAGCGGCATTTAATTTCTCCATTGTAAAAAAAAATTTCAAGAGATTTATGATAGGATTGATTTATTTGCATGGTAATATTTAGTTTATTTCTTTATGTATTTTTTGAAACATATTAGTTAAAATAGGTACCTTGTAATTATGCGCATCTAAGAATGTATAAATATATATGACTACATTAATTGAAGATATGTATATTGTGTCAAATCATTGTGATAATTTTATTATATCTAATAACAATCGGTATCCTTGCAAAGGACAACATGTCCATAAATAACTAATGTATAGGAATACATGCTTTGAGCTTTCATAACATGTATATATAATATAAACTAGTGAGTCCTTTAGGCTGTGCTACGCACAACCCACGATGCTTTACCTTGATTCCCAAATAATGATACATTATTTTGTAAGAGCAATTCGAGAAATATGATGTTTGTTGTTTAATAATATTCATAGATACTAATCCAATTACATAATATGACCAACCATTTTTTTACCAGTGATGTTTGTAGTTTATAATATTCATATATACCATTTTTTAATGATTGTTTGTGTATTTCTATTTTCCAACACTTGTACCAGTGATGTCCACCATTTTTTTATTGGGTTTGATATCAACTACATTTGAGATGTGCCTTGACATGTTACCTTGAAAGGAAAAAACACATGTCACCTTACATAATAAGAGGAGTGATAATGTAAATAAATCAACAAGTTATATTACAAAGCATGTAGTTTTCTAGAAGTAAGAGAGAGCTAATATGCAACTGGTAATGCAAGATAAAGTTTTTTAAACAAGAGCAGTAGAGAAAAGAAGATGGAAAATCACCAGAGTAGTCTTGGATATTGAAGCCTGGGATATTTTTCTTCGTGAGCAATGTTGAATGACTTCATAAACAACCTGTGGTACCTGCTTTATTTTTATTTAAAAAAACAAGTACACATAGATATGATGATTTTGGAGAAGGTTATAAGCATGGGCTGAGCCATACCTTCCAAGAGATGTAGAGATTACGTGTTTGATCTAGATCTGAGAGGATGTAAGGACATATTACTTTTTTGTAAGGATAAAAAAGAGTTAAGGTAGGAGGATGATTAAAAGTAAGGAATAGGGAACTGTTGATATATAAGCACAGTAAAATGCAACAGGGGCTGGGGTACTACCATTATGATGTGTTAATGTGAAAAAATCAAAAAGAAAGGATGAAAGGTCTGTTGTATGGGTGGACTTAAAAGTTGGGCAAATCTCTTTAATATTAATTTGACTTTACATTCATAGGGAATGAGGCACAGTTGTAATAATAATAATAAAGTATATATTTTGGATATTATTGTTGCTTCTGGGTTATTAATCTTAAGTGAAAAAAAGTTGAAAGCATATTAAAATGTAAAAGGTATGAACAGAGAATGTAACTGCAATATATGTTAATGTTAGTAAAAGTTAAACCACAAATTATAAATCCTACACAAACTGGATATATTTTAATGTTTCTCTCCAAAAAACTAATCCTAGATTATTGGCAAGCGTTCACTCATTCTCCGTATTTTTTATGAGATCTTGCATTGATAATTTCCATCTAACGCCGAAGAGATGCCTTCTTTCTGGTGCTTGTCATAACGTTTTGGGTTTTTATAATAATTAACTTGAACTTAAGTGTAGTTGTGGAAGAAAATGCACGAACATGACTACATGAGAGATGAATTAAATTTCTCGAGTAATATGATAGACACTTTATCAAAATATTTCCCAATTCACGTCAGTGTAGAGCAGCAGGTAAGAATTCAAAAAACCTTTTAGTTTTAAAAGTTTGATTTGAACACAAATTTAGGATACTGATGGTAACACTCGATCTCATGGATGAACAATAAAAGACGAAGAATTAAATGTAGTTTTATATGTTTAGAAGCAAAACAAACTAATAGTCCAAGTGCAAAATGAAGAAAAGATAATTAAAATATAAACACTTAACAAAATTAAAAGTAGTATGTGTTTACCTACTAAAACAGATGGTTAGGTGGTTGTTTTTGTAACCTAATCAAATTATTATGTGTTAATAGATCAAAACCAAATTAAAGCATATTAATCTTCAAGACTAAAGTGTTAATACATCATAAAAAAACAAGTTCATAAAAAAATCAAAACCAACTCATTCAGGCATTTTGTCAAACACATGGTATGCATTATATTTAACATAAACACTTAACAAGAAGTAAAAGCTGTACATGTTTACCTAAGTGAAACAGATGCTTAGGTTGTTGTTTCTGTAGCCTAATCAAATTATCATGTGTTTATAGATCAAAAACCAATTAAAGCATATTACTCTTAAAGACTAAAGTGTTAATACATCGTATGATTCTTCACCATAAGCCGGTCCGGTCAACACGAAGAAAATAGAATATCTAAACCAACAAACGGAGCAGTAGAACCGGAGCAAGAACAACAACATCCACAACAACAATCACAAGTCAAATTAACTAAATCAAAGCCCAAAATACAAAACTTGTTATCATTAGAAGACCACAATGAAAGTGAATAAGTATCACCTAAGTTGTTACTTGTTAGTTTCTTAGTCCAAAAGTATCTACATGTAGGACATAAAGTTAAACGACACTTACGTTGACTCTAAAACAAAACCAACCATATCTTTTTCTCTTGAACACCTAAAAAGATTTCAGCAAACGTATTAAAATTCCCAGGGGTGAGTCATATAGGTTACAAATCTACAAGAAAAATCTCTAAATCCTCATTATTGGTGACATGTATTCAATATTAACACAACTAACTTTATTTATAAGAATAAGAGCAAAAATATCTAAAAGCTCGGTAAATAATAGATATATTAAAAACAAGTTTATAAGAAACCAAAACCAATTCATTCAGGCATTTTCTCAAACACTTTGTATGCATTTTAAATAACATTTGCTAGAATACATATACAAAAGCTGATCATGTACTACCAATATTTTTAAAATCAAATCTATGAAAATGAAAACTTACCAAGTGTCTCCGTCATTTTTCAATTTTAAACTTGTATTCAGAGGGTCTCGTGAAAACCCTAACAATGTGACAAAGTGTGGACGAATTGGGATCTGGGTTCGAGTTCTTCAACGCGACTGATTTCGTTGCTGAGAGAACCGGTGAAGATTCATCTCCGGTGAACCTCTGGTGGTCGATTAATCGCTGTAGGCGAGTTGGTGCCGCAGTCAATTGGGTAACGATCAACAAGGAGGAAAGATAGTTAAAGTCTCCATCTGAGTCTTGGTGTTTGTATATACAAGAATTTTAGGTGCTTCTCATAATCAATAAAGGCTGTAGAAGCAATTTAGGGGAGAAACCAGCATAAAGCATATGATAAGAGTATGGGTATTTTGTCTGCGAAAGCAAAAGAAATCAACAGATGATAGAGTATGGTGTTTTGTCTGTGAATAGGATGATATTATTTAGAGGACATGTGTTAGATTTTAAAGGCATATGGTGTTTTTATATATTAGGTAGATATATGTATATGACATGAATGTGACATTTGCAAGTAATGGAGGCAGGCAACATGGATACTGTTTGGCAATAGAAAGATTATTATGATGGTTTTTTTTGTTTTAAATGTGAAAAAAATGGATTGTAGAATTAATAAATAAATAAATAAAATAATCAAAGAGAGGGTGGTTGAAGCATATGTCAAGTTTCACTTTTGGTATAAAAATCAACCGACAAAACGAAGCCCAATTAAATCCAAAACAAGAGGATACAAAGTCTCGCAAAACGCGTACGTACGAACCCTCATTTTATTTTTCTTTTGCATATATTTCGGACAATTAATTAAATATTACTTTACAATGAAATAAAACGTGTCAATGTCGGAGCTAATTCATCAATTCCATACATATAACAGTCAAATGATACGTATATATACACCCTCATTTCAATCGTAATTAGGAATTTTAATTTGTTGAGAAAGATATTGTTAACTATAATATTGTTTGAAAATAGATACAATATATATGCTACTACGTACTTTAAATATAATACTAACTGAGTTATTTGTTTTTACTGGGATAGATCGATGGAATATGGTGTAGAATGTGAATTTGCTTGTTTGAGTCCTATATAAATCATATCCTTAATTGTGATACAATTTACATATGTATTTAAGTTGCTAGGTGCGATCTTAATATAGAGATACAAGTTAACATTTGACATATAATATATAAACAAATTAATTAAACATTTGCAACTGAATCTGATAAACTTGAAACAAAATAATAAGTTTTACTTTTAGAAACGTACTTTAAAATTTTGATGTACATTTATGTATTTTTTTTTCATCGGAGTTGTAAGAAATTAACGCACATGTACATTTATCTTTGAGGTAAAGTCATTAAATAGCTGTCAAGTTTTCTATTTTTTTATTGGGGCATGTTTACTTTTTTTACACATGTGGCCAGTTAAGTCATTAAAAACATGTCAATATGTGCCAAAATTCGACCTGCAACTTGTCAAGCAGGTTTCTCGATCGATTCTCGATCGTTTTCGCTAATTCTAATTTGCTAATTAAAATCGGTTATGTATCATTCAAGACCATCTTACTGTTTTTTAAAGAATTGATTCATTTTAAACTCGTTTTTGGCCGTTTTTTGTACTACTTTATAGATAACTCGATTACATTTCCATAGGATCAAGAATCATAAATTTTCATAAATGTATTAATGGAGATTTTCGAGATTAAAGTGTTAGATTATTTTTCGATTTCATTAAAAAAAAGAGCAGAAAAATATACTCATTTTTCCCTCAACTCTTACTCATTTTACATAATTATTTTTATATATTATTACACATAATCTTTTTATCTTTCAAAAAACACCAAATTCATGAACTTTCATCAAGTATAGTCCAAGAAATTGTTAATTAAAGTCGGGTATGACCCATTAAGCACCATTATAGTTTTTTGATTATTTGGCTCATATTAGACTCGTTTTTGGTCGGATTTTTTTAAATTATATTATAAACAACTCGATTACCTTTCCATATACTCAAGAATTATTGAATTTCATCAAGTATAAATGAAGAATTTCAGGTTTAAAGTTTCGATTTTAAGGTGAAGAAGAAAAGGGGGAAAGTGACCTGCTATAGCAGGTCAAAATAATCAAAATAGACATATTAACACGTTTTTATAAGTTAGCTGGTCACATGTGTAAAAAAATAAGTAGACGTGCCACAATAGATAAATTGTGAAAAGTTGACAACTATTTAATGACTTTACCCCTTTATCTTTTCACAATAAACTCCTTTTTTAGTTTTTTTCCATATATGTATGAGTTGTATATATAGATGCACAATTTGATTCGATGTTGTAGGGTGATTCTTCTTATGTATTTTTCACATCAGTTGAAGAAAGTTGCATACTTGCACTCTTCACGTACTTTGAGTTAGAAGCATTTTTCGCATCTAAGTTGAAAACGTGCTCATATAAATGCATTTTTGGATTTGAGTCAAATATAGACATATATGTATGCATTTTTCGGAAATATATAATAGAACTAGTGCACTAAAGAGAATGATATTTTTGTTTTTTGTATACTTTGTTAAATCTAAAACCTTTACATCTGATACATAATTTAGATTAAAGAAAGTAAATGTTATAAGAAGTTATGATGATTAGTATGTTTGTGTTACTTCCTAATACCAAACAATTCACGGGAAAAAGAGAACGTTTCTACTAAATACTTGCGGAGGCAATTTTTCACTAAATCCATTCTAGATGAGGTGGCTAGGAGTGTTACAATTGAGGTAGAAGTCCCGGGTTCAACACCATGCTACTGCCTATTTCTCTTTCTTTTTTCTCTTTTTTTTCATATTTTTCTTTTTTTTTTCTTTTTTTTTTCTTTTCTTAAAAATTTTCATAAAGAACCCCAAATATTATTTGTTCTTTTTCAACCCAACCCTCAATTTTACAATAAGTTATAAAAGAACTCTAAAATCACAATAAATTATTTATTTTTATAAAGATAAAAAACTTATTAATATATAATTTGAAAAGAATTATTTTAAATTTGGAATGATAAATTTGTAACATTTATATGAGATATACATTTTTTCTAGATAGAACTTTTGTTAAATTAAGTATGTAGGATTCGAGTTAAATGAGGACCTTAGATGTTGGATATAATAGGGTCTTAAGGCGAATTTTATTTTGTATGTTAATTTGTGTAGCTCTATTATTATAGGAGTACTTGCCATTAGACAAAATCGAAGTCACATTTGTTCGTAGTGAAATAAGCTCATATTGTTTAAATAATTTGGGTAGTTTCAAGATACACCGAAACTAAATTACTTTTAAACAATTCAAGTGATTCAATTGTGTTAAGTTTCATATCTAAATTGAATTTACCATTTATGTGTAAGTGATTTGAAATTATTTTTTTAAACTTTGTAGTAAAAGAATAATAGTTGAATTATCGATCAAACTCGATTAAAAGTAATTAGTCCCCGACGCAAATGGGTAAGCTAACCACTAGTTCATCTTATTTATCATGACTTATTTACCTTTAGGTCACGTGAAATGGATGAAGTAACAAGGCGGTAAGCTCAGGTGACATGCGATACCACAATCAAATATTGTGTATATTTGACGTAACTAGCTGAAAGCTGAAGTTGGAGCTGAAACTTTTAGGAGCTTGAGTAGTAGCTTTTATTAAGAACGGGAAGCTAGAACTTTATTTGTATGAAAATGTTTGTCAAAATAGTTGTATCTTACAAATGTAAAAAGATATAAAAAGACACAAAAATAAACATTTAAATAAGATACAAATTTAATCAAGAGTTATTTATGAAATTTTGGTTTCAAAAGCTTCAAGCAGCTCCTAAAAGTTACTTGTATTAGTTTTTCATTTTGGAGCTTTTATTAGCTTATTTTTCTAAAAATAAAAGATCATACTCTTGCAAACAAATAGAATTATTAAAACTCCGAAAAGCTTCCCCGGACATACCTATTATCCCTAACCTTGAAGTATGGTTGAAGCAAAATGTTGGTAATACCACAAGTGAAAGAAGGAGACGCGAGAGAGAAAATAATTGATTATAGTTAAAATTGTAAAATAAATAAATTAGAAGCATATAAAATGTGAGGAAATGTAGGTGTTTCCTAAGTTGAGCTATAAAGAAGAAAAAAAAAGTGAAGTACAATTTATAGAGAAATGTTCAATATAGTCCATACTTAATGCATAGTTCCAAGAGATTAATCTTAACTTTTGAATCAGCCCCAACAATGGTCCAGATTGAATTTTAAAAATATGGGCGGAGTGGCATTTTCGTAATTAACATGTAATGATTTTACAATCACATGTAATTATACATTGAATCACATGTGATTGTATATTAAAGCACATGTGATTGAATATTAAAATTTACGACTATGTTTTTTATATGGACTATATTGAACACAAGTCACAAGTTATATATGTTAATATAGAATGGGAGTATGAAAATTATTAAAAGTTGCATTTTGTTCGTTCTAATAGACACATATAAATGAAGAGTTGAAATTTACAAATATGTTGTAATTAATCTGGGATAAGTACATATTAAATCCTGATCACTGTACGTACTTCGGTTAAGTGCGTGTTTAAACACTCGAGATCGAGATGATGAAATCACTACAAACAAAATGGGTATGACAAACGGAAGAATCTATAGGAAAACCATAGGAAACGGCTCTTTCCTACATATTTTCTACGAAAATATTCTGTAGGCAAAATCATTGTAAGAAATTGTTTCCTAAAAAGGTTTCCTACGGACCTCAAACACTTCCAACGGAATTTTTTTATAGGAATTCTATTGGTAAAATGTTTGAAAAAAAATAAAAAAAAGTAAGAAATTAGTTTTTACCAATTAAAGTGTTTGTTGGAAATCCATTGGAAAGTTTTAGCAACATATATATCTCCAACCGATTTTACCGATATATTTTGCTACAACTTTCCTACATATTTTTCCAACAGATTCCATTGGAAATTATATTTTTCTTTCACTGGAAATTTCTTGAAAATCTTTAAGAAATGTTTTTTGATAGTTTTTTATTTTATCCGTTGGAAATATGTTAGAAAGTTTTTAATCTCTTTTTCATTTTTCTAAAACTATCATATATATTCCAACATAATTTTATTTGTTGCTAAGTCATTTAAAATCTCTAGCAAATTTGTTGTTAACTGTTTGATGTAATTTATCGTAGGAAATTTGTAGAAAAATCATTGAAAATTTTTCAACAGATTTGTTTCCGTAGGAATTTTCGTAGGTGATGCTCCTTTTTCTAGTAGTTAATATTATATGATTATTTATTATTGTTACTGTGACTAAATTGTCACGAGTTAATATTTTATTATAGGGCAAATTGTCGAAAAAGGTAAACTAAATATCGAAATTTATCAATAAAGGTAATGTCCAATTTTTATGGCTAAGAAAGGATCATAAATTTTGATTTTAACAAAAAAGGGAATCCTGACCAATTAGGATGTTATAATACTCTTTTTAATTAAAAATTAAAATTGAAAATTACAATCTCTTTTTTATAAAAATTAAAATTTATAATCATTTCTCAACACAAAAAATTATACGTTCCCTTTATGGCTTTATTGATAAATTTTGATATATATATACATATATATATATATATATATATATATATATATATATATATATATATATATATATATATATATATATATATATATATATATATATATATATAGGGGATGGTTCAAACGAGAACTGTTTTTCGTACGAGAACTGCGAGAACCAATCTCAGCCGTTCCTTGAATATGGGAAGTTCATGGATGGAGAGAGTGGAGGGGATCAAGTATTCAAGTGTGGCAGAGTGCATGTGAGGAATTCATGGGTGGACAATGACATTAAAGGAGGGGGAATTGGACGGCTCAGATTGGTTTTCGCAGTTCTCGTACGAAAAACAGTTCTCATTTGAACTTTTGCATATATATATATATATATATATATATATATATATATATATATATATATATATATATATATATATATATTACATTTCTCGACTAGTTACTTTTATTATATGTTTCCCTTAAATATTCTTTTTGATGCTCCTTATATTTAATCATACAAGGTTTTCAGCGATATGCTATAAATTAAACGAAGTTGATCGATCTGTATCTTTGCATTTATTGAAGTGATATAGTACTTTATTAATATTTATTTCTTATGTTAATGCACATTAATTTATTTCAATAGTTGTTTGATTTGTTAGACCATCTTTATTTAGCCAACACAAATTAATCTTTCAAGCTTCAGAGTTTGTGGTTTCTTATGTGTCATTTAGGGTAGAGAAGGGTTTCACGTGGGCTTCATTTTGATGATGGCATGTTTCTAGCTACTGCTTACTATGCATATGGATGGGATCTTAATCACAGTATACCTAGTTTTGCTTCGGTATAACCCCGGAGGGCATGGTTATTATGCTTCTGATTCCTCTGTACTGCGTGGAATTGGTCATGCGTCGGTCACAAATGGGCCTAGGACTGTTCACACTATGGGCTAAAGTTCACGACAACAAAGATTGGTTGTGGAAAACTGATGGACGAGTTTGTCTATAGAAGTGATGTGAATCTAGTAGTAGGACAGTCGATGTGTACCTATTATCGTTGGTTTTATGTGCGTTTCCATGTGATTAGAACATTGTGTTTTGCTAGTTGTACTCCTTTTTTCTGAGTATGAATGAAATATAGCTGTTAAAAAAGGTGCGAGTAATATTAATTTCATATGTAATTAAGGAAATTAACAAATGCTGCACAGAAAAAGGTAAGTATTTATTTACTAATATAAGATAGATACTTAGAAAAAAAATCACATAGTATTTAAGTTGTCTAACATAAAATTTATGCTTTAAGTTTTCTAACATAGTATCTAAGTTGTCTATGCGTCCAGCAGATCAGTGTGATCGATCTAGCTACTTATATATATATATATATATATATATATATATATATATATATATATATATAGACAAAAGTTCATGCGAGAACCGTTATTAGCGCGAGAACCGCGAGAACCAATCTAAGCCGTCCAATTCCCCCTCCTTCAATGTCATTGCCCACCCATGAATTCCTCACATGCACCCTGCCACACCCTATCCCTCCACGCTCTCCATCCATGATACTTCCCATTTCCAAGGAACGGCTGAGATTGGTTCTCGCGGTTCTCGCACTAACAACGGTTCTCGCATGAACCCTCCCCTATATATATATATATATATATATATATATATATATAGGTTCATGCGAGAACCGTTGTTAGTGAACCAATCTTAGCCGTTCCTTGGATATGGGAAGTATCATGGATGGAGAGCGTGGAGGGATAGGGTGTGGCATAGTGCATGTGAGGAATTCATGGGTGGGCAATGACATTGAAGGAGGGGGAATTGGACGGCTTAGATTGGTTCTCGCGCTAACAATGGTTCTCGCATGAACTTTTGTCTCTCTCTCTCTTTCTATATATATATATATATATATATATATATATAGGGTAGGGATATAGTACAAAATATCTTATGATACTAAATGTAAGGAGAAATCTCAACCATAAGATCTCTTCAAAAGTCAAACAAAAAAGTCATCAATTTAACCAAAAACTCGGAATTAAAAAAACCTAAAAGGGTAATATGGTAAATTTAAAAAACAAAAATAAAAAACAGAGAAAAACGTTAACCACCGCTATGTTCCCGTCGGCCAAGTCTGATGCACATTTACAACCATCTAATGCACAAAAAACACCCATTTAATGCACAAAATATGTCCATTGATTTACAAATTACATCCTATTCACAAAGTACAACCATTTGATGCACAAAAATAAAAGAATACATATTTTAGGGTAATCTGATGCACAAACAAGGATGAACGGCGGCGGCGGCGGTGGTGATGCAGCGGCGACGGTGGTCGGTGATGCACAAACCAACGGTTGCAGGATCATCAGATGTGGGTTTTCGTGAGGCGGTGGTGGTCGGAAACTTCACGGATGCGGCGACGGGCTTCATATGAGGCGGTGAATGTCGGAGATAGCAGATCTGAAGCGACGGGCTTCATATGGTGGTCGCCGCTGAAGGAGACGAAGGTGGTCACCGATGGATGCACCGATGGAGGCAGGTGGTCACCGACGTAGGTTGTCGCCAATGGTGGCGTCGATGGATGGATGCAGGTTATTGCTTCGATGGAGAAAGGAGGCGGTTGCTCTAGGGTCGCCATAGAAGAGAAGAAGGCGTCGGTTGTGTAGAGAGAGAAAGAATATGCGTGAAATGGTAGACGTGGCTAGGTCATAAAATTAGAAATAAAATCCAATCTGCCTAAAATACCCTTGGACACTTGTCACAATCTTCTTTCTCCTTACATTTTTTACCATAACTCTCTTTTTATTTGAACCTAATCCTATATATATATATATATATATGTATATATATATATATATATATGTATGTATATTTATGTGTGTGTGTGTGTGTGTCATGATTCACGACGTTAGTAGCGACCTCGGCATTTCGTGGGTTTTTAAGGTGATGTACCTAGAGCAAAAATGGGTATTCAAATTCAAATGTGTATTGGTAAAAACAAACATCATTAACTATGATAATAACTAAAAGAAAAGAATAATAGTAAAATATATAGTTTATGTTACACAATTACATGAACCGTTATATTCTCACCGTATTTTTGGAAGCAAAGTTGTCGATGATCGATTCATGATCAATACTAGCTCCGCAATATGCCGTACTCAATAAATATCAGTGTCAATCCATTAAGTAATTTTTTGAAGTAATCAGAACTAATTAATATTTGAATATAAATAGGAAAATTTTATTGGCCTTCAAATTGAAAATTGTACCATTTTAAGTTTTAAAAATAGTAATGTTTCAATAAATATCACTGTCAATCCATGGTAACGTATCTTATTCAACGTACTATCAGGAATTTCTAAACAAATAGTATTAATATTATTATTATCATTTTTTATAGATATCCACCGGTAAATATAACGGAGTTGTTGAAGATAAAATATTAAAACGAAAAACTGGTCAAAATTTTGTTGGTTGAAATTATTATATGCTAAGTACGTAATTAAATGAATTAGAAACCTTTATGTTAGAATTGATCGGCAATTAGGTAGGTGTTGTTGATGCGTGATCGATAGTACGTACTCTTTGTTATATTACGTGCGTATTCTCCTGAAAGAATCTAATTAATTAATTAAGATACATCACATTATATTTATAGATTTTATATTTATATTAAATCAAGGATCCTTAATTAATTAATACTATTATTCTAACAAATCAATACTTTCTTAAATTAAGTAACTGGTCGAAATATTCTGTCCATAATTATATATATTTTCGATTTCTTAAAAACCTTTTTACTACATTTCGATCGATTTAGTGCAGGATTTTCTTTTAGAACAAAATATCAAACCGTTCGATACTTTCATTAATTGGTGATATTTCGACCAGGTTTTAGCTACAGAAAATTACTATTGGAAAGACATTCAATAACGAATTCTACAAATTTAACAGTCGAAAACGAAATTTCTTAGCAGTGTACGTCTGCTCTACACACACACACACACACACACATACACACACACACACACATATACATATAGTGCCACCAAATAATAATAATAATAATAATAATAATAATAATATTGTCCCTAAGCATGAAGTATATTAATGATCATAGTGGAGTCGTGTATATGGAAGAAAAATTGCAATTAGAAATTAAAGAGAGTCAAACAAAAGGAAATTATTAAAAACATGAACAACAAGATAATAAATTATTTGCTTAACAAGATAAAAATAATTATATTATTACATTTTCCATCTACAAGCAAAAGACTTGCCAAGAATAGCTATTTGGAATGATGATCTTAGCAATAAGTAATTCTGACTCTGTATATGTATATCCGATCTGATATTTAAATCTCCTATCGAGATATATATATACTTAAGGAAGGGTGTCTCTATATAAGTATATATATACATTTAATTCTATTCTAGTATCGTATTGATTTCGAAAACAAAAGAATCAAACAACGTACACCGGCCGATCGAATTGAACCCAAATATGATTGATGAATAAAAGAAGAATTAAAGAAAAATGAAAACCGGTTGATCGATGATATATTAATTAATGGCCGACGCCGGGGCTGGGGACGGAGCGTAGGATCCGGTCGATGGCGATGAGGTGGCGAGTGATAAGCTTTTCATCGGTGATTGAAGCATGACCCTTTTTGCTCGGTGAAGAAGCCGGCGTGGTGCCCTTTGGAAGGGCACTTAGAAGGTTTAATAAACTGATCATTTCCACATGATCAGTAGGAGATGCTTCGTCTTTACTGCCGGAATCCGGTGTGTTCAATAGTTTCCGGCAGTTTATTGAGGACGTAAATAGAAGCAGCAGCATAAACATTAGCACAGCAAGACATGTTCGACCCATATATTCCAGAGAGAAAAAGGTAGTGGAAGAGATAGATTCAGTCGTAAGAGAGAAGGCAGCTAATTAAGGAGGATAGCTAGCTGTTGAAGATATATGAAAAGATATGGTATAATTATTGTGAAATTTAGACTCTCTTCTCCCTTTGTGTGTATATATATATACACAATATATATATATATTATATATATTATATATATATGTCCACGAAGTTTGCGGCAACTCAAATGTTGACTTTGTCTGTCAATTTGAGATCCTTCACGGTACGCCTGCCTGCACGGGTTTAGATTTAAGTATTTAACTTGGTGATCTATATATTTTGCAATATAAAATTATATGATATAATATCTTTTACCAAGTCACCACGATTCATATTAAGAAATTAATTTTTATTACTTTTATTATCATGTTTTAAAGTTTAAGAATAATGTATTTGAAATTATTCTCATTCAATTTTAATTATGAAAAATTTAAACTGAAATTTAAATTGTATTTATTTTATTAAATAAAAACTTATGATCTTTTAAAAGATTTGATACATGTTAGTTTTTTAGTTATATTAATGAAAGATTATATCAACAAACACTCTCTTGAACTTATACTAATTATATATAGTCAGTCCTACAAAACACGTGCAAGAAGTAAAATAATGAAAACATTTTATGCATTCACTACTATAAAATGGCTTTCAAGCCCGGTTGTTTAGGCATTTAGACCTGGTTTTGATAGGGGGCTTGAAGGGGGGGGGGGGGGGGGGGGCTGAAGTTCAGATGCTTCAGGCCCGGTTAAAATGGGTCTGAAAGTTAACTTTTAAGCCTGATTTTATATTTAAAAACATGGTCTGTATGTCTTTATATAAGGTCTAAAGGTATGCTTTTAAGCCCTGTTTCTTGCTATCGTTAACCAACAATATATAAACCATTAACATGTAGATCGTATTCGTATCATACACAAACGACTCACTAATAGCAATTTGATTGTTTGGTTTGGGCAATTCTCGTCAATTGTTCAATGAACCACAAAATATTTAATATGCTATGTACAAGCATCATTTGTGAATGTGCCAAGCTCACAAGAGCTATACATAAGATAAATAAGTCAAAAAATGTTAACTACATAGCAATAATATTTTGTAACCACAAATTCTTAACTTGCAACACGGACAAATCGATCATCTTGTCATTTAGAAAAAGCCCTACACAAATAAGAAGAATAAATCATCTTAGTAAACAATAATCAATGTTTTAAAAAAAAAAAAAGTAAACAATAATCAATTGAACTAGTGTAATACTCGTACATATTGTTAGGGTTCTCAAATGAACTTCTTCATATATATATATATATATATATATATATATATATATATATATATATATATATATATATATATATATATATATATATAAACGCGTAAACCCGTGACAGAGTTTTCCCAGATGTGATTAGAATGTCCTTCTCTCTTAAAAGTTGAGGAACTTAAGTCATATATATGTGTAGTTTAGATAAATGTGTAATTTACGTGAAAAAAATGAATTTAGATCCCCTTGTGGAAATCAATTTTTGTGTCTATGCTATCTGCGCTTTCAAACCCGTTCTTAAGTGTGGATCTCCTTTCGGTTTCTCATGATAATTTTCTTCTTATTCTTGGACTTGAAGTGTGCGTTTTGTCGGTTTAGGTTTCACTGTGTAGGTTTGGAGCTTAAAGAGACGATTTATATAAAACAAATAATACTTTTGACTCGCTATTCAATTTAGCTGACCCGCATATGTCATTTCCCAATATCAACTAACAAGGGTAGATATCAATTTATTTGCATAATTGATTAGTCATTGACGTATTATGTTTTTCTTTTTTTTCTCTTTTGAAAAATATTTACGTTTGTTCTTTAAAAAGAAGTAATTTAGTTAGCGCTTTTTTCGCCATGCATAATAAAAAAAACATATGTATGGACTATAATGCTATGTAATTGAGAAAAATAAAAATTATCGAGTTTATACCAGCATAAATTATTATTACTATTGTGTATAACCATTTTCCTTTCCACAAAAAATATGTGTTTGAAACAAAGTACTCCAATTTGGTAGCGAGTGACGTCTGGCCGGTTCCTTTGTTCCTTCTTTCTGGGCAACTTCTCGTGGATGACAAGTCAAAGGTTTGAACATTCGACCAAGTATTTTGTGGTGGACCACCCATGACTCGCTCTTTGACTCAGGCGGCTTGACATATTCACGTTTTTGCTATGCACCGTTTACTACCTTCCTCACATGATATCATGTGCCAAACCGATCATTTATGACTTTCTACCACATTAGTTGTTACTAAAAAAATTATTATTTTCATGATTTTTAATTGGTGTGTATCTAAATTATAAAAGATATTGTCGTGCGCGTCAAGATTAATATAGATATATATAAGGCCAAGCTTACAGCTTGACTCGAGATTTTCGGGTTTAATTTTGGATTCTTTGGGCCTATACCCATAGACCCCCTTTTAACCCAATCGGATATTCTCTTTTGGGTTTCACAGCCCAACGCATTCCATCATTTGTCTACTCTTTCTCTCTTTATATATATACTAGTAAGTTACCCGCGCAATGCAACGACGGAGATAATGATACTTACGAATGAAGTCTGAATGTTACAATAAAATTGAAATAATTAAATAGTATCATTAATCGAATTTATGTTATATGACACTTTTATTTGATAGTGGAGTAATAGTGTTTAATCACTTTTACTTAAAAGCCATGAGTCATTTAAATAATACTAATATTATATGTTGAATTTGAAGATTGTAAGTACTTTTTAAAAAATTGAAATGTATGTTTTTAGAGAAAAATAAATTAAAATTAGTTGTGATAAAAACATTTATTTGTTAAAGAAGAGAAGAAGATTAAGGGTGGAGATTGAGTATTGGTTGAAAAATTAAGTACTCTTAATTTTTAAAGGAGAGAGAATGTTATATGTTTAATATAATAATACAGATATATATACTAGCATAGTACCCGCGCAATGCTGCGGCAGCGAATAATTTTTGTTTTGCAACATGTCACTTTCTTGAATGAGTAATGATATGTTATTTGCAAATGTCACAAAAATGTTTTTCTTCGACAGCATGTCCATTTTTTTCAATTTTATTTTATTTTCATCAACTATTTTATTAATTTTAAAAATAAATTCTAATATAGATTAAAATAAGTAAAACTATTTATATTAAAGAAATAAGGAGAGATAAGTTTGTATTATTTTGAAATTGTGTTGATATAGGTAGATAATTGTGTTTGTGTGAAAATATATATTAAATGAATAAAAAATTAAAGTAAATTAATAAAGTGTGAAATGGTTAAATATTGGGTGGATGAGATTAGTTTAGATAAAATGGAAGGTCAAGATGTTGTTTTGATTGGATTTTAGGAAGTCTTAAAGTTAAAGAAGAGAGAAAGTGTTAAATGGTTTATATATATATATATATATATATATATATATATATATATATATATATATATATATATATATATATATATATATATATATATATATATATGAAGAAGTTTATTTGAGAACCATTCTTAGTGCGAGAACCGCGAGAACCAATCCGAGTCTTTCAATTCCCCCTCCTTCAATGTTATTGCCCGCCTATGAATTCCTCACATGCACCCAGCCACAGTCTATCCCTCTACACTCTTCATTCTTGAACTTCCCATATCCAAGGAACGGCTGAGATGGTTTCTCGTGGTTCTCGTGCTAACAACGGTTCTCGAATAAACCCTCCCCTATATACATATATACTAGCATAATATCCGCACAATACGGCGGCAACGAATAATGTATTTTAAAGACGTAAGGAGTATGATATATATGTAGTATGGTGATGGCGAATAATATTCGTTTGGCGACATGTCTATTTTCTTTATATTTTTTTCACTTCTTTTACTTTTTTGTTCTCCATAATTTAAAAAAAATGGTTATAAAATATTTTTTAATGATTAAGTTAATTTATATTGGCTTTGACTTTAATTTTCTTAAATATGTAAAGTCTATTTATTAAAATGGAATATAAGAATCTTATTAACTATATTTAATAGTTACTTAATTATTTTATATGAGGGACAATTTAGTAATTTCAAAACACTTAAAATTTAAAAATTTAAGCACAAAGCTTAAATGCTTTATAATTTAGTATATATATATATATATATATGTTATTAAAATAAATAAAAATTGGAGTATAGTTGTGTTGAGTTATACAAAAGTTTGTTGAAAAGTAGGAGAGAAAAAAAAACATTAATATGATTCTGATATTAAATGTTGGAAAACCTATTTCAAAGGGTATATGGAATCACTGATGGTCTAAGGTAGAGTTAGTGAAATGATTTACACACAACAAAGATTTGCTATACACAAAAAAGTATATGTGTTTGGACAATAATGCCCTTAAACATGTGGATGAGAAAAATTGTTTAAAACTTTATAAGAGCAAAAAAAAGATATTTGTTGTGCATAGCTAATATTTGTTGTGTGTAAATCATTACTCGTCTTATTATTATGCTTGAAATGCGAAGTGGATAAAAAACAACTACAAACACATAAATAGAACTTATAAACAAGACCGTGTCGATTATTCTTGAAGCATAACTCCTGAAAGAAAGGTGATTAATTATAATTTCTTGAAATTATCTGTGAGTTAAATATAAAAGTTAATTACATAAATGGTTTTCGTATTTATTATATAATTTCTTTCTAGTATTTTAACTTTACGCAACAATACATATTTTGAAAATAGTTATTATGTTTATCATTTTGTTTCACTTTTATTCGTTACATTAACTCCAATTAGAATTTTAGAAGTGAGAGGGGGTTAAAGGAGTATGTAGTATTACCACTTGAGTGGTAGGAAGTAATGTCACTCCATGACTAAGTGGTGATCTAGTTTGGGAGTGAATACCACATAACTACATAAGGGGTGGCTAGCTTGTAATTTTTTGTGAGTATAAATTCATCATTTGTCTCTTTGTTTTATATAATTTTTTATTGGTTAATAGGTATGTGGGTCACATAATTTAGTACGGTAAAAAGTGAATAGTATGTGACTGAGTGATATAAGAAAAAATAACATGACAGTATGATTGGTGTAATAAGATATAACCACTACTAATACTCTTAAGTTTTAGCTCTAGTGTATTTTGATCAATTTCCTATTTATGCTTCTTACTAAACACAATTTACCTAACATAATGGATCTCAAACAACCTTTTTTATATCTTTATTACCAAACACCATTTTTCTATTTCTCTTTTTAGTGTCTCTCTCACCTCTTTTCCCCTGGTCTCTCATTCTCTCTTGCAAGCTCTCTCGCTCTCTCTACCCCTCTCTCTGACTGACGCCACCACCACCCTCCTCTTTCCAAACAACTTTTTTAAATAACATTTCTAGTTAATAAAAACTTGTGTCTGATTATGTAAAGTGTGACCTCCTATTAGTTTAGTCTCGTTTTCTAGTTAATGGATTTTTCTTCAGCTGGGTTTAGGTGTCTTGCGGAGAGAACTTATTTTTCCTTTTCTTGTAAGACTGGTTCTACTTAATTTATTTAGTAGCTAACAAACAACTAACCATAATCACTAATTTAGAAATGTGTAAAATATATAATTTCTTAAAATAACGATTCAGCTAAATCACTTGGCGCTGTCATTGTTAACACAAAAGCAGATCTTGAAAGTTAGATCCTTGGACATGCATGGGACACACACTTATATGATAATGTCCGAGGAAAAGCCTCAAATCTTGAAGACAAACCCATATGGATAAAAGATGCTATATATATGGCTACCTCTTAATAATAAATTAAGATGAACATTGAATTTGAACTTCTAATTCAATCGAAACAAATATTAAATTTTAAAGTTTGGATTAAAACAAAAATCATATTCGAGATACGTATCGAAATAAAAAAAGAATTTAAATAATTGAAAACAAGAATCAAACCATAGACATATTTTTTTTTTACGTTTATATCTAAACTTCTACTTTTCTAGAAAGAACACCTTCTAGAACTAACATCATAGATCTATTAAGAACTATGTACTTAAATGTACTTACACGAAAACAATAACATATCAACACTCATATCTGTTTAAGGAAGGCCTTGTTCCGGCCGATATTTGCAGATTATCCAACTAAAAGTGAAAATAATTATTAAAAAAACTTAAGTCCGTTCATCTTTAAAACCCACCTCCCATCTAAGAAGAGACACGATTAAATTTTCTTTTGTGACATTAACACTTGTTAGGTCCTAAAACTGTTTTTAATACATTTTGGTTAAGTTTATTATTATATATGACATTAGTCACAGTATAAAGTATTTTTATAAATACCCAAAAGATATATATTATGTTAAAAACCCTAAAACATGCATAGAGTCAAAAATCAAAATCCTTAATTTGTGTACTTGGTTTTTCTCCTTCATACGCATACTTACATCTACCAAGACATTATCATTGTATAATTGTCTTAAATATATGTTTGATACTTAGTTAATAACTTGGAACCTACAAAAAAAAATTTTAAATTAAAATGTTATCTTAAGCTTCGCAAATCAAACAAATGTTAAGGTTGGCTTCTAAAATACAAAAACCATCCTTACTCCGTACAAGTGGGCTTCTGTGTGGTGCTTCAATGGCGTCATGATAGGGGCTGCCGCCACTCCACCGCACGGTGATTGGTAGCCGGCCAAGGCTTTCTCCATACACAAAACCAAGGCTTTCTCCATACACAAAGGGGCTGCGTAATTGATGTATGAGGGCCCACAAATCAACTTTTTTTATTGTTTTGTTGATAGTATCACAAATTAACCAACTTTTCTATAATATGATGTAAATATATACTAGTAACAAGTGACAATTATGTCAGCATGAAGCTTAGTGATGAGTGTTGATAGTGGATTAGTGGGAGAAAAAAAATTAGTTGGTATTATAAATCAATATTTTTAAAAACAAGAAGAGAACATTAGAACAGGGTTTTTGCTCGGCCATCATCCAACCTAGTAAACTCAAATTCTATTAATTAATCATCAAAAAAGTCTCAAAGATTGAGACACCTTGAAAAAGTTTTAGACACAAAAGTATAAGAAACATCAAATCCAAAACCAAAATATGTGACTAGGGCACTATCAAAACAAGTACCCAAAATCAAACATGAGAGCTACTATAAATCAATATAATTTGATGTGGTGGAGAATATGGTAGATAAGTGACAAGTAGGGGGTTGAGTGATTCGTTGATAGTGAGACTGTGAAAGAAAAAAGTTAGTTGGTAGTATGTGGGTTCTATAATCATGATAAAGATGCTTAATTCTCGTATTATCTTTATAATTTTAGGTTTGGCAAGTAATGGAGGATGGATGCAAAGTCTTGCAACACTGCCTAAGTGATATGAGGTAGACCCGAGATGGAAGACGGTTGGAGCAAAATGCAAGAAAAATATATAAATCCCTCAAGAGCTGGTGTCGAGACCTTGTCGCAGCCTCCTCGTGCCCTCGGTTGTATGTCACTAGGTGCTCACACCCACTAGGAAAGTCACGACAGCCTTCTTTAAATTCCAGTGGCTACTGGAATTTTGCATCACTAGGTCGCTACTTGCTCGCAGCCTCGTCGTGGCCCTAAGGGCTGAATGAATTAATCGATTAGTCAGGCCTCAAAATTAACACTGTCACTACCTGCTCGCAGCCTCGTCGTGACCGTGACACCTGCCTGCACCCTTTTAAAGCATGAAACGTAGAAAAGAAAAAAAACCTAGAGTCCATCTCACGACTTGGGCACGTCGTCGTCACCTCACGTGCGCTCGAAATTAGGCACGGGATCAACGTAATTCAAAGGGGAAAACAATTTCTCGGGAGAGACAAGCTTGATAACCGTCATCATCTCACGAGCTAGGGGCGATTTTGGGGATTGATTGGCGATCAGATAGCATGAAGGAAGCAACGAACCAGGAACAATATTAGTCAATTTCATCTTGTTTTAGGTATTTTCTTTCGAATTCTTATTGCTGTTAGGTTTTAGAATTAGTCATGTGTGGCTAATTCTTCTTTCTAGCATTAATCACTTGAGATTTTGATGATTTATACCTAGAGATTCTATTGCAATGGTTTGGAGATGAGATTATTTGTTGGATTTCTGGGTTGAATGTCTACTTCACTTGCAATGTTAATTAATTTGGCCAATTATGTGATGTTCTTGTGATTGATTGTTAGTTGAAATCTTAGATACGTAATAGTCTATTGGTTTTTACAAAGTGACAACAGAACTCTTTTGACTTGAACACGGTTTACAAAACGAGTTCTTGAAATCTTGCAATCAAAGTGATGTTAAGCCGAGCTTACGAGCTTAACTTTTGAGTCGATGTTTCCAATCTGCTTTGGTTAATTATAATTGGGTTGTTGAGAGCTTATTCATCATTCCAACTGTAGTAAAAAGTTTAGCTGAAGAGCTTGTTTTAGCTAAGTTTTAATGAAAGGGATTGATAGTTGTCAGAGCTTATTGACAACTATACTCGACTTAATCTTATCATATTCGCTTATTAACAGAATCGATGACAGGTGTTTCTCATTATAATCGAGAGTGGTTAATGCTGGTGTTTTTAGTTACTTGTTTTTATAGAATTCAGTTTGCATGTTTAGTTTAATTAATTAATCAAACCCCCCCCCCCTTTTTCGTATTTGTGGTAATTCGTCGTTCTTGTACTGAAGTTGTCTAGTTATAAAAAGTTGATCCGAGTCTCTGTGGATTCGACCCGACTTACCATTGCTACTATATTCATTTATAGTCGTTGTAGTAAAGTTGATATTATTATTTGGTGGACTCGGCATCCGTAAAAAATCTACGTTTATATATGTTAATCAAAATTTAAAATATTTCACACTAAGGTGCGTGGACAAAAGAGTTAACCTCCACACCAATGAAGAAAAAGACTTAAAAGCTTCATCACACCTCTATATATGAAGAAATAATTCGAAAATTATGAATTAACAATTTTTTAACTTCACACTCATTCATGTGGAAAATCTTTTTTCACATGGGCTGAATTAAAACAAGCACATGTAAACATGTGAGATAATAATAAGTTGAAAAATTACATAATAACTATTAGTTAATGCAACATTCACAATTTCAGAATGGCATCGATCATACAACAGTACCTAATTTTCAATTCCTTCAAATAATATATAACAAAAAAGAAAAACATTAAATAATAAATTAGTAATCAAGAAAACACCTAATTGATTATTATAATAATAAAGCAAGTCCAACCCAGACTTCATCTTTTTGGTGAGCACAAAAGTGCCTGCAAAATGCAACATATTCATATCAAATTAATAATGCAATTAATTAATCTTTACAATTTCCCATCAATCAAAAAACTGGGCTTGTATACAATTTGCACCAATGAATCTGTACTACGACCTTTAAATTTAAAAAGGGTTGGTTTAAATCTTTTTGAATAACGCTTACGAATTTATCAGAAATTAAACCTGCATATATAGGTAAGTATATATCATACGTTGAGACAGTATGTGTATCTTCTTGGTCTTTGTCGTGTAGCCACAGATTGTAACTTGGTCAGCAGGTCATCTGGTGTCAATATCTTCCCCGGCGAGCTCAGAAACACGGTGTGGCGAAGCGGTGGAGACCAGATGCCACTTTGGGAGTAATCAAATCCAAATTCGGATATGTCTGCGAATTTCACAAGAAGCCTTTCGGATACAGATCTTGATACCAACTGAACTTTGATTAAAGATGGCACTGCAGGCTGATCAGGAAGCTGTGGTGGTGAAGAATGGATATCAGACATGTTATTTTAATTAGTATATGATAGAATTATATGAAGAAGATATATGGAGGGATTAATAATGTGTGATGAGTAATAGATATGGGTTGGGGATTAGGATAATGAAGTGCATATGTTGTATGGTTGGTTGTACGTAATGTAATCATAGGAAACTAGACGACGTGGGTATCATGATCGATCGTCGACTGGAACTTGGAAGTATTATTATATATATTTATAGATAGATAGATATATAGGTCCCCTGGAGGATATCATATATATATGCATGTGTTTTTGTGTGTGATATGTCGTCGTATTTACTCTTTTACTTTACCTTTGTTTCTACTTTAAAGTTTATCACTAAACTAGTATTTTATCGAATGGTTAAACTATTATAGCGGATAAGAATAATATATAGTAAATTAATTAGTAAGGGTATAAAAGTCCTAATTATTGTGTATGACAAAAATTTAATACGTACAAATCATCTCTTTCTAAACTAATCTGGTCAGATCTTGTCATTAATACCACTACTTGAAAAACACTTTAAAAATGTAATAAAAGTGATCAGAAATTTCTAACAGAATAGTGAAGACCGTTATATATGATGTACGTATCCATGATCCAACTTTAAGCAAATTAAGATTTCCGGCGGAATTTCAATAGATTGGGATCAATCGAAAAAGAGTTGTCAATAACTAGTTTGAAAATGCTAAAGTAATCGATGATTCTACGATATGATAAGACCTGCGAAGATATGGCTATAAATGAATTCATCGGAAGATTTTATTAAATATAACTGGACAACCGTATCAAAGATTTATTTAAAAAAGGCATAATTAATTAAGTTAAACAAATTAAATATATAATAGTTTGAGTATACATCTAAAAGTTACTTAGCTTATTTGATAACTAACCTCTTTAATTTTACGTATATTATTGAAAAAAGGTTTAAATATATAATAATTGACCTCAAATAGCACAAGTGAATCATATATTTTAATATTTATTAGCCGATATGTTACTGATGTATGATTAGAAAAGAAAAAAAAAAGAGAGAAAGAAGTCGCTTTATGAATTTTGTCTGGTCGTGTAAATGGTCCAAGCCTTTTTCTATCCTTTTTCTTTCTTGCAAGCAAGTGGTTTCGTTACTTTTCTCTTTCCCATTTGGATCCATATACATTTATATGTGAAACTGTCATATCTATTCTCTTATTTATAGATTTAATTATTTTACAATGTTTGAGTTTGTTTTTAAAATGTATCCAAACTAATTAAAAAAAAATTAATATATAATCATGTTGATTAATGATTGATAACAATTAACAATAAATAATGCTCAACGAAATTGTCCAACTTTATAAAACGATTGATGGTTAATGATCTAGTTGATGTATTTTTGAGGTTATTCAATGTAAACACTTAATCGGAAACTGTTTTTTAGACGAAAACTGTAATAATATTTGTAACAACATTAATGACTTATTAATAGGGCTATTTTGATTATTTATATATTTATTCAATAGTAAAATATATATGAGTGAACCGTCATTAATTTTACAACACTCGCTTTATTCAAAATATCCATCATTAATACATTATTAATAAACCATTCAAATGAATTATATATGGCTGGTGGTTGAACGGTAATTACCACATGCATTATTATTAAAGATTTAAAGTATACATTTCCAAATGGATTATATATGTCCATTCATACTCAAGAATAATTCATCTGACTTACATATATAATATTGATTTCTTTCTATTTTATTCATTTTCTGTGATGTGATCATGATCGTCGGTTATGGAAGTCCGACACTTATATAAAATCACTATCAACTTTAAGAGATGCACTTTTGAACATAAGTGATTTTAATTAAAAACACGTAATTTAATGTAATCGAATTAATTAGGATGTAGCGAATTGAAGTGTCAAAAGAAAAGCCACTAGTACTTGCCGAATTATCATGGCAGTGAAAGAAGCTGCCCCCACTCCATGGCGGCGTCTTCATGTACCGGGCGTGGAAGATACCACACAAAGAAATGGCGTGAAACTAATGGGCTATCTTTTTTTTATTTTTAAATTGTTTATTTTCTTGAATTATTTAT
This sequence comes from Pulicaria dysenterica, assembly GCA_947179395.2. Lineage (NCBI taxonomy): Eukaryota > Viridiplantae > Streptophyta > Magnoliopsida > Asterales > Asteraceae > Pulicaria > Pulicaria dysenterica. The sequence continues at coordinate 94,172,461 of OX359291.1, forward strand.
TCATTCTTTTACTTTTGTTTTGCACTGTGGACAGACAAATCAAATGACACATGTACCATACTTTCTTTGCATGTAATTTTATGAGTTTTTTTATTATTGTTTTGCATACCGACGATTTTGATGTTTTTTTTTTATTTTAGTTTTTTATTTATATTAAAAGTTTAATTTATTTTTATAAAGTATTATCAAATTAAATATAAAATTAATTAATATGGAAATGATAAATATGGTGGGTCCCAGAATTAGATGTGATAGGAAGTGATCATTACGGGGTCTGAGTGATGGGTTAAGTGGTAGAAATAGATAGCTGATGTGACAGTGTGATGAGTGTGGTGGGAGGTGACCACTCCCCACACTCTTAGTAAGTAGGGGGTGTTCAAAACATGATATATGAAATTTTGGATATCCGAATTTTAGATTTTGAAAGTTTTAATAGTTGGTTTTCAGTATCCGAATTCGAATCTGAAAACTTGAATTTGGATATCGGATATCCAAAATATCTGATAATTTCAAAAAGTATATTTTTTTATAATTTAAAAAATATATAATTACTAAATAATTATAATTTAAACTTTAATTACCATAAATAGCTCAAGTATGCTTCAAAATGAAAAATACATGTATATAAATCTATATATGTTAAGAAAATTAAATATATAAGCAATATAAAAAAAAGGTTTAGTATCGAAAAGTATACTGAAATTGTTACTTTTGCTATTGTGTATACCTAACTTTCAACACTACCATTTAATGTATCCTCACCTTTGATAGCAGGTAACATGTGACGTGGCACAATTATAGATGATATGGCATATGACTTGGGTGCTTACATGTCATTTCTTTGTTTTAAAATAATTGAAAATAATAATAATAATAATAATAATAATAATAATAATACCATTAGACTCTAACACCTGATCGATGATTTATATGAAGAGTTAATTACACAGATGGTCCCTGTGATTTACCAAATGTCTCATGACAGTCTCTAAACTTCAAAAATTACACCTATAATCCCCATGGTTGTCATTTTGTCCCATGTGTAACGCCACCCCTAACGAGCTTAAAATTAGAGTTAATTTAAACTTTTTAAACATCGATTATCAAAAAGTGTTGCAGCGGAATTAAACACCATTTACAAAAACTACAAGATTGACTCGGCTAATTAATTACAACAAAAAGGTTAGCCAAGTTCAAAGCTACAAGCGTTACCAACAAGATACCGACCATCGGATCCATACAAACTACAACGTGTTCCCCAAAAGGTATATACAACAAAAGCTACCATCGGTACCCGCCTCACCAGGCCTCTAGCATCAACCTGCGAAAAAGGTAAATCTTGCACCATTAGCTACAACTAGCTAGTGAGCACCAATTACACATAAGCAACAATAAGCAGGCTATCATGTATCATAACAGCACACAAGGCTATCCTATCATATTGTGACGTGACAAACGTGTCAGCAGTAGTCGTATGTTGCAGGGGAGCTAACCCCGCTCAACAACCCAAAAGCAGTCCACATAGTACGCCAATTATCTATCATGTTGGTTCCCATCTATCAAGGAACCTTACTCCTTAGAGGAACGGCGGCCTGCAGGACCATCACCCAAGCGTATACTACTTGAGTACCGTTAATGCCCGGGTACTAACTCCCGTCTACCCGAGAACCCAGCCAAGTATTGACACCCGTCTACCTGACTGACCTCCGTGTTCTCCAATTCAGTGTCCGGACAAAACTTCATAAACAACTAGTTGATCCAATAAGGATCCAGTTCATGCGCGCATATAATCACAACAATATCTTTCATATCAACAATAATAATACTAAGCATGCTTGTACAACTTTATCATAACATACCTCCATTTCCACGTATCAATACACCAATCATGTGTCAACATGTACTACAGATAACTTACCTACTGAGACTCATGGGAAACCGGTACTCACCTCGAAACTACAAGAAGCAGATATGCAATCGGGAATCCCAAGAGCACACAGAATCGTCTGAGTCACCTAACACCAATAAACACAGATAAACACCCCTTAGTATACACTACAACAGACTGCACTAACAACAGTCTCAACAAAAGGTCAACATGGCTTCTGATGGCCTCCTACGGCCGCAGGAACATGTTCCTACGCCCGCAGAACAACTTTCCAACATGCACTACGGCCGCAGTACATATGCACTACGCCCGTAGGATCTCTTGCCAAAGAACCATGACCTACGGCCGTAGTAACCATATCCTACGCCCGTAGTAGGTACCATTTGGGCAACTACGGCCGTAGCAACCATTTCCTACGCCCGTAGTCTTGTTTCCATCACCCGTAGGTGGTAATCCTCATAAATTCAATCCTACGGCCGTAGCAACCATTACCTACGACCGCAGTAACATAAACAACACCCTACGGCCGTAGTAACATTATACTACGCCCGTAGGAACCACATTTACAGTGTGTTCTTGCTCTGTTCGAGCACAGCTACGGTTTTACGGGTTTTTGACTCAAAATCCAACTTGAATCCATATTCAAGTGTTTATACAAGTTGTCTAACATATATATAAACTTCCTAACATGACTTGGTCACAAAAACAACATCAAAACACTTTTAAATCTTCACTTTGACACCACACACACAAGAACATGAAGAACTAGGTTTTCGATCAAGAAAACTTACAAGATGATGATATAGAACAGATTCTAGACTTGGATTCAACTGAAATCAGCAACAAAAGATCTTCCCTCTTGATTTCTCTTTCAATTTCTTCAAGTGTGTGTGTGTGTGGGTGTTCACGTACGTACGTATGTGTTTGTGTACGTGAAGAGAACATTAACTGGGGATAAGGAGTGGCCCCTTGGCCGACTTAACAAGTTAATACCCCTCTCGGGTATTTTGTTCTCCTATTCAACTTAAAACACAACTCAGGGTTATCCGTTTCAACTAACGGAGATATTTTTTAGAACCATTATCCAAAACCGTTCAACTATTTGTCAACATGGTCAACTTATGACACTTTTCATAATACTACATTTTTATCCACATTTAACACCAGTTAACACCATTTAACACCAATTAGCACCAATTCATGTTTAAAACACCAATTAACATTTAAGACACCATTTAGCAACATTTATACTACAGTTAGCAACAAAACACCAATTAAAGTCAACGTACAACTGTTAAAAACACCCGATCGCCCTCCTGGAATACAACTGGTCTGCGCTTAGGATCAGCATATACTTTCTGTCTGTCACGGGCCGCTTTGAGCTTTTCCCGCGCAATCTTCACTTTATCTGCCGTAATCTGAACAATCTCAGGTCCGGCAAACTGCTTTTCACCGGGTTCTAACCAACATGTGGGAGTACGACAACGCCTCCCATACAACATCTCATAAGGTGGCATCCCAATACTGGAATGGTACGAGTTATTATAAGCAAACTCGACCAACGGTAAGTGAGAATCCCACGCACCACCAAATTCGAGAATACATGCGCGAAGCATGTCCTCCAACGTCTGAATCGTTCTCTCTGACTGGCCATCTGTCTGCGGATGATACGCCGTGCTCAGATGAACACGTGTACCAAGTTCATGTTGCAAGCTCTGCCAAAAGTGTGAAGTAAATCTCGCATCACGATCCGACACAATCGAACATGGCAAACCATGTCGTGACACCACTTCATCTACATACAGCTTTGCTAACTTTTCTAGCGGAGTAGACTCGCTGATAGCTAGAAAATGAGCGCTCTTGGTCAATCTATCGACAATGACCCAAATAGCATCATGACCCCTAAGGGTCTTCGGCAACTTAGTCACAAAATCCATCGTAATGTGATCCCACTTCCACTCAGGGATCTCTAGTTGCTGCAAACTGCCATAAGGCTTCTGATGTTCTGCCTTAACTTGCGCACAGATCTGACATTTTTCCACAAAAGAAGCAATATCTCGCTTCAAAGTAGGCCACCAGTACAATGCCTTTAAGTCATGATACATCTTTGTGCTGCCCGGATGAACCGACAGCTTAGACTTATGAGCTTCCTGCAGTATCAGCTCACGATTATCACCATGAAGAGGTACCCACACGCGAGACTGAAACGTCTTTAGTCCGCGAGTATCATCAACAAGTTGATCTTTCAGCTTTTTCATCGTTTCTGCTTTTAGGTTTTCATCTTGTAACGCTACTTGCTGCGCTTCCTTCAATCGAGCAATGATATCGGGAACCACAGTAAGTTTCATACATCTAGCATCTACTGTAGAGCTCTTGCGACTCAATGCATCCGCCACCACATTGGCCTTACCAGGATGGTAGCGAATCTCACAATCGTAGTCTTTGATCAACTCGAGCCATCTACGTTGTCTCATGTTGAGCTCTTTCTGCGTGAATACATATTGCAGGCTCTTGTGATCCGTACAGACCACACACTTGGTGCCATAGAGATAGTGCCTCCACAATTTCAACGCGAACACCACCGCTGCCAACTCAAGATCATGAGTCGGATAGTTGCCTTCATGAGGTTTCAATTGCCTTGAGGCGTAAGCAATCACTTTATCTCGCTGCATCAACACACACCCCAATCCAGAATACGAGGCATCACAGTAAACAATGAAGTCTTCAGATCCCTCTGGCAAGGAAAGTATTGGAGCCTCGCACAATAGCCGTTTCAAATATTGAAACGCCTGTTCTTGAGCTTCCGCCCAAACAAATGCAACATCTTTGCGGGTTAATTTAGTCAGAGGACCCGCAAGCTTAGAAAAGTCGCGGATAAACCGCCGATAGTAACCAGCTAGGCCGAGAAAACTTCTAACTTCAGAAGGAGTTCTAGGAACTCCCCAATTCATAACCGCTTCAACTTTCGCCGGATCAACTTTCACGCCATCGCTGCAGATCACGTGACCGAGAAAATGAACTTCTCGTAGCCAGAACTCACACTTTGAGAATTTAGCGTAAAGCTTCTCCCGTTTAAGAGTTTCAAGAACCTCTCGCAAATGCAACTCGTGTTCAGCTTCAGTCTTTGAGTAGATGAGAATATCGTCAATAAACACAATCACCGATTTATCAAGAAATGGACGACAAACCCGATTCATCAGGTCCATGAAAACCGCAGGAGCATTGGTTAAACCGAAAGGCATCACCAAAAACTCGTAATGACCATAACGAGTACGGAAAGCCGTCTTTGGGACGTCTTCGTTAGCAACTAACACTTGGTGGTATCCAGACCGCAGATCAATCTTTGAGAAGCACGTCGCTCCCTGCAGTTGATCAAACAAATCATCTATCCGCGGCAGAGGATATTTGTTCTTTACCGTTCGCTTATTCAGCTCCCGATAATCAATGCACATTCTCATAGTCCCGTCTTTCTTTTTCACAAATAGCACCGGAGCACCCCAAGGAGAAGAACTCGGACGAATAAAGCCTTTGTCAAGCAACTCCTGAATCTGCATCATCATCTCGCGAACCTCGGAAGGAGCAAGACGATATGGAGCTTTAGCCACAGGGGTAGCCCCCGGAACAAGATCAATTCTATACTCAACATCTCTGACTGGCGGTAACCCAGGCAACTCATCAGGAAATACCTCTGGATAATCGGTCACCACCGGAATATCACGAACAACACGTTTCTCCAGTTTAGCATCAATCACATGTGCTAAATAGCAATCGTAGCCTTTCGAAACCGACTTTCTTGCTTTCAACAGAGAAATGATAGGAATATCTAACTTTCGTCTCTCTCCACGAGCCACAGCATATGACCCGTTAGGTAAAGGAACTTTAATCAACTTCTTGGAACAGAAAATCTCAGCGTTCAACTTACTAAGCCAATCCATCCCAATCACAACATCGAATCCCGCAATCGGCATTAAAAGAAAAGAAACAGGAAAACTACTCCCGTCGATATCAATAACCGCTTGAGGGACACTATCTACAACAGAAACTACTTTACCACTAGCAGTCTCTACTCTTACAGGCTCAGACAACACAGATACAGGCATTTGCAGTTTATCACAGAAAGATACAGACACAAATGAATATGTAGCTCCAGAATCAAACAATACACATGCTGGGGTAGAGTTAATAAGAAAAGTACCCGTAATCACGTCCCCAGCACCCTTTGCCTCCTCTTTCGTCATCTGAAACGCCCGCCCTTTAGCACGGGGAGCGTTGTCTTTCTTCTGCCCTGAGGCAGATCCTCCAGTTCCAGCGTCTGACTTTGACCGACAATCTGTAATCCGGTGCCCTGGCTTGTGGCACTTGTAACAGACGTTCTCTTTAAACTCGCACTCATTCACCGAGTGCCCTTTCTGACCACACCTAAAACAACGAGTAGTGGCCTTTGAACAATCACCAGCATGGTAGGTGCGACACAGAGAGCACCACGAACCCTCAAACTTAGCCTTCTTCGAAGAATCAGGCTTTCCCCCAGTCGACGACTGCCCTTTGGAAGTAACAGATTTTGAGAACTGCTGAAACTTCCTTTTCTGACCCTCAACAACATGATCCCCCTTTCCCTGGCGTCTATCCCCATCAATCTGTCGGGCTATCTCAAACGCCCGATCCAAAGTAGCCGCAGCTCTAACATGAGCGCGATAATCAAGTGGCAACATGTTTACAAACTTCCGCATCTTGGCTTTCTCATCAGTCACCAAATGCGGTATGAATCTAACCTTATCCGTAAAAGCATGAATAAGGTCCTCAACAGGCTTGTCCCCCTTACGGAGACTACTGAACTCGTTCTCCAGTCGTTCCAGATCATAATCTGTACAATACTTTGCTTTCCATTTTTCAGAAAACTGCTCCCAAGTCAGAGCATCAATCACCTCCGGCCTCAACGTATCTTTAACTGTATCCCACCAATCCAAAGCTGGCCCTTTCAACCTCTGAACAACATATCTGACGCGAAGCTCACGTTCACATTCACAAGCTTCGAACACCTGATCCGTCTCACGTAACCAACGAATAGTCTCAGAGGGATTATCACTACCCTCATAAACCTTCGGCCCGCAAGACAAGAACTTCTTGTAAGAGCACTTCTTTGGCTTCTTCACTGCCAAAGCATTTTGCAACAACTCCCTCGTCAATCGGAGCTCCTCCTCTAACAGTCTAACATATGCCGCCTGCTCTTGATCATGTCTTGGCGGTTCCACATTATGCTGAGAAGCCTCGTCCTCAGCTTCCCGTCGTTCACTTGAGGCCTCGTCCTCCATTCGTTTGAGAGCCTCTTCTGTCGTAGCTCTACGTTCGGCCATTTCTACTCAACTAAATATTTACACGTAGACCACAGTTAGTACACCATTTATTCACCACTTACAATTACTACAGTTAATCTATCACATAGGACAGCCACATAACACTCAACTCAACCCCAATTACCCCGATAGGAACACTTAACGATGGTCGGGCCCGAGCTTGAGATTGAATACTTCTACGAGTACCCAATTCCTCAAACTTAGGCTCTGATACCTACTTGTAACGCCACCCCTAACGAGCTTAAAATTAGAGTTAATTTAAACTTTTTAAACATCGATTATCAAAAAGTGTTGCAGCGGAATTAAACACCATTTACAAAAACTACAAGATTGACTCGGCTAATTAATTACAACAAAAAGGTTAGCCAAGTTCAAAGCTACAAGCGTTACCAACAAGATACCGACCATCGGATCCATACAAACTACAACGTGTTCCCCAAAAGGTATATACAACAAAAGCTACCATCGGTACCCGCCTCACCAGGCCTCTAGCATCAACCTGCGAAAAAGGTAAATCTTGCACCATTAGCTACAACTAGCTAGTGAGCACCAATTACACATAAGCAACAATAAGCAGGCTATCGTGTATCAGAACAGCACACAAGGCTATCCTATCATATTGTGACGTGACAAACGTGTCAGCAGTAGTCGTATGTTGCAGGGGAGCTAACCCCGCTCAACAACCCAAAAGCAGTCCACATAGTACGCCAATTATCTATCATGTTGGTTCCCATCTATCAAGGAACCTTACCCCTTAGAGGAACGGCGGCCTGCAGGACCATCACCCAAGCGTATACTACTTGAGTACCGTTAATGCCCGGGTACTAACTCCCGTCTACCCGAGAACCCAGCCAAGTATTGACACCCGTCTACCTGACTGACCTCCGTGTTCTCCAATTCAGTGTCCGGACAAAACTTCATAAACAACTAGTTGATCCAATAAGGATCCAGTTCATGCGCGCATATAATCACAACAATATCTTTCATATCAACAATAATAATACTAAGCATGCTTGTACAACTTTATCATAACATACCTCCATTTCCACGTATCAATACACCAATCATGTGTCAACATGTACTACAGATAACTTACCTACTGAGACTCATGAGAAACCGGTACTCACCTCGAAACTACAAGAGGCAGATATGCAATCGGGAATCCCAAGAGCACACAGAATCGTCTGAGTCACCTAACACCAATAAACACAGATAAACACCCCTTAGTATACACTACAACAGACTGCACTAACAACAGTCTCAACAAAAGGTCAACATGGCTTCTGATAGCCTCCTACGGCCGCAGGAACATGTTCCTACGCCCGCAGAACAACTTTCCAACATGCACTACGGCCGCAGTACATATGCACTACGCCCGTAGGATCTCTTGCCAAAGAACCATGACCTACGGCCGTAGTAACCATATCATACGCCCGTAGTAGGTACCATTTGGGCAACTACGGCCGTAGCAACCATTTCCTACGCCCGTAGTCTTGTTTCCATCACCCGTAGGTGGTAATCCTCATAAATTCAATCCTACGGCCGTAGCAACCATTACCTACGACCGCAGTAACATAAACAACACCCTACGGCCGTAGTAACATTATACTACGCCCGTAGGAACCACATTTACAGTGTGTTCTTGCTCTGTTCGAGCACAGCTACGGTTTTACGGGTTTTTGACTCAAAATCCAACTTGAATCCATATTCAAGTGTTTATACAAGTTGTCTAACATATATATAAACTTCCTAACATGACTTGGTCACAAAAACAACATCAAAACACTTTTAAATCTTCACTTTGACACCACACACACAAGAACATGAAGAACTAGGTTTTCGATCAAGAAAACTTACAAGATGATGATATAGAACAGATTCTAGACTTGGATTCAACTGAAATCAGCAACAAAAGATCTTCCCTCTTGATTTCTCTTTCAATTTCTTCAAGTGTGTGTGTGTGTGGGTGTTCACGTACGTACGTATGTGTTTGTGTACGTGAAGAGAACATTAACTGGGGATAAGGAGTGGCCCCTTGGCCGACTTAACAAGTTAATACCCCTCTCGGGTATTTTGTTCTCCTATTCAACTTAAAACACAACTCAGGGTTATCCGTTTCAACTAACGGAGATATTTTTTGGAACCATTATCCAAAACCGTTCAACTATTTGTCAACATGGTCAACTTATGACACTTTTCATAATACTACATTTTTATCCACATTTAACACCAGTTAACACCATTTAACACCAATTAGCACCAATTCATGTTTAAAACACCAATTAACATTTAAGACACCATTTAGCAACATTTATACTACAGTTAGCAACAAAACACCAATTAAAGTCAACGTACAACTGTTAAAGCTACATGTACTACAGTTTACAACTAGGCCCCATTTTGGGGTGTTACACCATGGATGGTCCAAAACTAACTGAGCCGTCTAAATAAACGCTAACTCTGTTATTTTGAAGGGTAAAAAGACTATTTTACCCTCTTTTTTATTTTTAAATCATTTAAAAGTCAAACTCTCTCTTTCATCTCTCTCAGTCTCTCTCTCATCTCTCTCAGTCTCTCTCTTCCTTTCACTCCTTTCTCTCTCTCTCTCTCTCTCTCTCTCTCTCTTTCTTCCTCTCTCTCTCTCTGACTAACCCATCCTCTCCACCGCCTCCTCCTTTCATCTCCACCGCCGCCGCCACCCCCCTCTCCTCCGCCGCAGACCACTGTCAATATTTAGGGAAAAAGATGAGCACCTACACACACAAACACACCGCCGCAGACCTTAGCCGGAAACCACCATCCTTTAAACAAAAAAATGAGCACATACACACACAAACACACTTTCAGATCTAAAGAAAAAGATGAACAAGAAAAACGTTTAGGGTTTTCTCGCCGGAAACCAGCGTCTTTCAAAGGAAAACATTTTCTGACTCGATTAGGGTTTTCAAAAGATGCACTCAGATCTCTCTCTCTCTCTCTCTCTCTCTCTCTCGCTCTTCCTCCCTTCAAATTAGGGTTTTCTCAAAATATAAAACAACACAGATCGAGAAACCCTAAAAAGGCGGCGGTGGTTAAATTCGAACACAGATCGAGAAACCCTAATTTGAAATCGTATGAGAAAACCCTAATTTGAAGGGAGGAAGGGAGAGAGAGAGAGGACCGAGTCTGGCATGTACCCGTGAAGGGGAGGCGGCGGCGGCGGTTTAGTGGTGGCGTTTGTGGGTGAAAGAACGAGATCTGAAAGAGAGAGAGAGAGAGAGAGAGAGAGAGAGAGAGAGAGCGACGAATCTGAAAGAATCTGGGAGAAGGCCGAGGCGGTGGCGGTGGTTTACCAAAGAATCTCCGGCGACGTAGGTGGCCAGGGCGGTGGTTTGAGAGAGAAGGCCAGGGCGGTGGCTTACCAAAGAATCTCCGGCGACGTGGGTGGCCATGGCGGTGGTTTGAGAGAGAAAGCCAGGGCGGTGGCGGTGGTTGGGCGGTGGTTTGAGAGAGAAGTCCGGGAGAGAAATCTTGGAGAGAAAAGGGAGGGGTAGAGTTATTATAATTTAGGGGTAAAAATGTTTTTTTACCTTCACAATTGGAGGGGTTAACGTTCAACTTAACGGCCCAGTGAAAAATGGACCACTCACGGGAAAAAATGACAACCACGGGGATTATAGACATAATTTTTGAAGTTTAGGGACTGCACATGAGACATTTGGTGAACCACAGTGACGAACGGTGTAATTAACTCTTTATATGAATCATATCCAAATTTAAGGATCGTATGCGTAAATCTGTTAAATAATAATACTTATAAATTTATAATATGGTGCTTTACATCTAGCGATTCAAATTTTAGAGGATTATTTCTTTGTTAAAATAGAGTTCAGCAAATTACGGTTCATCTTCATCGGTTAAATTTCAGAGCATGATTTCTTCGTCAAAACAGGGTTCAGAGCAAATTAGGGTTTGTCATCTTCAATCGACTACCATGGCGAGTTAGGGTTTTGACAGATCACCATCGACTATCAAGAACGCGACTACGGTGGGCGACTTTAACGGTGAGTTTTGTTTTTGATTTGGTTTCATCGAGGTAAGCTTGATGCAGAAACCCCAAAGGTGAATGGCGTTTCCGATCCTGTTTCATCTAGGTAAGTTTGTATGTGTTTCGATTTTGAGTTCACAAATGGGTTCATCTTCATCGACTGCACCATCGATTTAGGGTTTTTGTTCATACGAGATTTCGGGTTTTTGTTCATACGAGATTTAGGGTTTTTGTTTATACGAGATTTAGGGTTTTTGTTCATACGATTTCATCTGCTAATCAAATCAAGGATTTGGGGTATTTTTCAAGGATTTGCACCTTTTTTGTTTCTTTAAGCTTCGTGGTTTCTTAATGCTTCGGGTTCATATGCGACCTGTTCGATTTAGGGTTCTTGTTCACATGATGTTTTCGACAGATGATTTCTTAATGTTTTCGACAGATGATTTCTTAATGCTTTGATTAGGCTTCATAAGATTATGTGTATTGGTTTCTTGTTCATACACAGATTAGTGATTTTGGAGCCTGGTTTATTGTTCATGTTGTTCTTCATCATCTTGTCCAGATCTGTTCTTCTTTATTTAGTGTTCTTCATGGGTTGATCATTGATGTGTCATTTGAGTGGTATTAAAATAAAAAAAAATAACAGAATTATGGGTTACCTGCTAAGCAAGTAATCCAATATATTAATTGGTAGTTTTGAGAAGTTAGATATATAAAATAGGAATTTTAAAAATTGGATATATAAATAGCAAAAAGTGATAAGTTCAGTACACTTTTAAAAACTAAACCTTAAATAAATTCGGATATCCGAAACTTTATAAAAGTACTATCCGAATCCAAAATTTCGGAATTTTCGAATTTTCGGATCAGATTTTCGGATAATCTATTCGAATGTTCGGATTCAGATTATTTTGAACACCCCTATTAGTAAGAAGGTATTATATTGAAAAGAAGTATTCCACAGATTAATTAGTTGAATATTCACCTACTAGGCACGTAAGTAGGTAATTGTTGTAAAAATATCTAGAACAAATTATGAATAAATAATAGAACGAAAATACTAAGATTTAATATGAATAAATATTTTTGGATAAAAACCAACAATAATACTATATAAAAAAATATGGAGGATGATAACCACAAATCTAACAGTTGTGGATAAAAATAAAAAAGGTAATATCACCATTTAAAATTGTAATATTACACGAAAGGAAAACGATTCCAAACTGAAGGAAATTCTCATTAAATGTAGGATTTCACATTCTATTCCACGTTCAAAATAAATCAATAATTCACTTTCCTTCACCACCTTCCACTTCACCTATTCACCACCACGGGCGGACCAACCCATAGGGTGGTGGTGGCACCGGAAAACCAGCCAACTTTTCGCGTAGTTGAAAATTTTAATTTTTTGAGGCGGTACTACTAGTTAATTTTTTAGGTGCTACAAGTTATACCACGGTCACCCAATAAAGGTGAAAAGAAAGTATTAGTTTAATAAATTGTTATAGTTATTTTATTTTATACTTTTAAAATATCTTATTTTACCTCAATATTACAATTAATGGGACCGGACTGATAGGCCTTGAACTAAATTGGTAAGGGCTTAGTTATTCCTAAATCAAATTGCCCACATTTAAATATATTGTTAGTTGGTACTTTGTTTATAGTTTGTAAATTGTATTATACTCATAGTTATGTTCTAATTTATGTTAAGTATTGTTTGATAGTCAACATTTCAATTTGAGACAATAGAAATGTTTTCTATGGCTAAATAGTGTTTTATTTTAAAATTCGGCCTAAAATACCAAAATACCTTATTAATCTGATCTAACTAACCGAAAACCTGAAAATAAATCCGAAAACACGTTTATTTTTAATTAAATTTTATTTTTATTATTACATGAAACGCAACAATTAAATTTTTTTTGGGTACGTCCATACTAACCATCCAACCTAACCATTATTAGAAACCATTATTTGTGAACACATTTCTCGAACCTTGAAATTGTAGATGACGTAATACACAATTATATGTGATGGGTAATTTATTAATTAATTAAGAACAAATTCAACGGTCATAGTGGTTTCCTCTTGCTAATCCTATTTCTATATATAGACATACCCAAATCCAGAAACATCCGTCTTTATATTCTTTAAGACAACATCCCTCGCCCAATTTGTGTTACTTTTCTTGAAAGTGAAAATATGTTTATCTCTACCTCCTGTGGTTGATTCGATCTCCTTCCGTACGTGATCATAACATTCACATTTCATCAATCACAGTGGTCGATCGATAAATAATATTTTCATATTAACCAAATCTCGAGCCTTTATTAATTATACAATAATTGTCCATATTAATTAGAGATCGATCGAAACAAGATTAGTTAATTAAGTTGAAGAAATATATACATAGTACGTACGTACGTCATGGGGAAGGAATACGATATCGAAGCAGGGAAGCATTACCCATCACAAATGGAAGATCCACATCTTCGTTGGGGGTTCATTCGTAAAGTTTATTCAATCTTGACGTTACAATTGTTGTTAACGGTTATCATATCTGCTATAGTAGTTGTAACCCCTCGGATCAACCAGTTTTTTCACACTCGAACGGGTTTGATTGTGTACATCATCATTGCCATCTTCACTATGATACGTAAGCAACTCTTTAATTTCCTTTTGCAAAATTAAGCAATCTTTTGCAAAATTCTACCATTTCAAGCAAGTGTTTATAATTTGTTTATCAATTTAAACAAGTATATTTTAAGAATAAATAAAATAACAGATTTGAACAAGACTTTTGTCAAAGGTACCGCAAATTTAATCAAATTATCTCCATAAAGATGCTATTTTATATATCATGTGGCGGATGTCAAAGAGGGCTGAAAATGCCAAACGGAAATTTTGGTGGCATGATTTAATTAAGTGGAAAATAGCATTTATTTGGCGATTTAAGATAACATAACGAAAGTCGCGGCATATTTTTTGCGAAATCTTAGCAAAAATTTGTTAATTTTGGTGAATAAGTTTATCTTTTAAATTATTCTTTTGTTGAATAATTCATTCGGTTTTCTTTAATTTTTATGTGGAATATATATGCAGTTGCGTTAGTGATGAGCTTCTTTATGAAGCGCCACCCTGTAAACATTATCATGTTGGGCTTATTTACAGTTGCGTTTTCTATCATGGTTGGGGTTGCTTGTGTTTTCTCCAAAGGTACGTACGTAAATAATGAATGAATGCTTTATCTGTTTGATTCATTCTTCTTGATATATATGTCGCTAGTAATTAAGTAGCCTTAACAAATTAATTAAAGCCATGCATACGTTAATTTCAATTTACAGGTGAGATCATACTAGAGGCCAGTCTTCTGACAGCAGTACTTGTGGTTAGCCTCACTCTCTTCACTTTCTGGGCAGCTAAAAGAGGATATGATTTCAATTTTCTTTGGCCATTTTTGTTCTGCACACTCATTCTTGTATTACTTTTCAGCATGATTCAGGTACATCCTAGCATTTTAATTTCTCGTGCATTCTAGATTCTTGATCGATGATCTAAATTTTTTTTTTTTATTAATCTAACGCACAGATCTTTTTCCCCATGGGAAGCCTTGTGAGAATGATCATCTCATTCGTGGTGGCACTTCTATATTGCGGCTTCATTATATACGATACAGATAACCTAATAAAACGTTGCAGCTATGATGAGTATATCATGGCTGCAACCATGCTTTATTTGGACATGGTACAACTATTTATCCAGATGCTTCAGATATTGGGGTTCATTGATGATTAGAGAGGCTGCATATATATTGAAGGTTAAATGCTTTATTTGAACATATATAAACTTTCGTATTCTATATCGATCCTTTGTCTATGTTGGTCAACATAAAGTGTTAATGAATGTGTCTATTGTTTTAAAGGGATTTTCTTTTCATTTAAAGTGTAGAGGGGCTTGAAAAAACCACACAATATATATATATATATATATATATATATATATATATATATATATATATAGGGGAGGGTCACGCGAGAACCATTGTTAGTGCGAGAACCGCGAGAACCAATCTCAGTCGTTCCTTGGATATGGGAAGTATCATAGATGGAGAGCGTGGAGGGATAAGGTGTGGCAGGGTGCATGTGAGGAATTCATGGGTGGGCAATGACATTGAAGGAGGGGGAATTGGACGTCTTAGATTGGTTCTCGCGTTAACAACGGT
Organism: Pulicaria dysenterica; assembly: GCA_947179395.2. Lineage (NCBI taxonomy): Eukaryota > Viridiplantae > Streptophyta > Magnoliopsida > Asterales > Asteraceae > Pulicaria > Pulicaria dysenterica. Next base: position 94,187,958 of record OX359291.1, read on the forward strand.
TCTCGCATAAACTTTTGTCTATATATATATATATATATATATAAAGGGGATCATATGCGAACGTTCGCATGGTGCGAACGCCCCAAAACACATCTTCGCCCCCAAAAACATATCGCATGACCTGAGCATTTTCAAAAAAAAAAATTCAACATAGTCAAATGTGGTAGGCTGTGATTATATAGATTATATTATATTATATTATTATTATTATTATTATTATTATTATTATTGTGATGTGGTGTTTTTAAACAAGATGCAGTGTTTTTAGACAAGATGCAGTGTTTTTAGACAAGATGCATTGATTCTTAAATAAGAATTCATCGATTAATTCAGGTATGATGAAATAGTTTTAAGAGAACACCATGTTTTTTAAATGATATGTAATAATTTAAGGTTGGATGTTATGATTTATAGACAAGATACAATTATTTTAAATTGGATGCAGTGATTTTATAGACTAGATGCAGTGTTTTACAAGATGCAGTGTTTCCATTGGATCCTCACCCTATATATATATATATATATATATATATATATATATATATATATATATATAGTTAAAGGATCAATTGCGAACGACACTTAATTTGCGAACGAATACGAACGGAAAGTATCGATAAACAATAAAGTCAAAAACTGTGGCTACACTTTCCTAAATTGCAGGGACTTGTTTATTTTGTTTTGTTTTTAGAAATCAAGTTGTGATTGGTGGATTTAGATAAATGATTTTGCAATATTTGGTGGATTTATGTATATAGTAATTTTTTTATTTTAAATGTCTATTAATTTATGAATATAGAGTTTGTTTGAAGATGAAAATGAATATGGATTGTTTGTTTGAAGGTGAAAGTTTGGGGGGTGTGATGATTTACATTAAGTATATATATTATTAATAATAATAAATAATAAATTTTATATTTATATAAGATAAGATGTAATATTTTTAGACAAGATGTAGTGTTTTTAGACAAGATGTAACGGTTTTATACTAGATGCAGTGGGTTTTAGAGAAAATGCATTGGTTTTTAAATGAAAAATCAACAAATAATTCATGCAAGATGCACTAGTCTTAAGAGAAATATATGTTTTTCAGATAACATGCAATGATTTAAAGTTAGATGCGACAACTTTATAAACAAGATGCAATGTTTCTATCGTCGCGCATTTTAAAACTGTTTTTATTGGATCCTTACCCTATATATATATATATATATATGTATGTAAAAATTCTAACGAGAACTGTCTTTCCTACGAGAACTGCGAGAACCAATCTTAGCTGTTGATTTGATAAAGTGGAATTCATGGATGTGGAGCGTGAGGGATCAAGTGTTGCAGGGTGCATGTGATGAATTTATGGAAGGACAATGACATTGAAGGAGGGGAAATTAAACAGATTGGTTCTCGTAATATATATATATATATATATATATATATATATATATATATATATATATATATATATATGTGTGTGTGTGTGTGTGTGTGTGTGTGTGTGCGTGTGTGTGTGAAGAAGTTTATTTGAGAACCATTCTTAGTGCGAGAACCTCAAGAACCAATCTAAACCATCCAATTTACCCTCCTTCAATGTCATTACCCACACATTAATTCTATACATGCACCCTGCCACACTATATCCTCCACGCTCTCCATTCATGAACTTCCCATATCTAAGGAACGAATGAGATTGGTTTTCGCGGTTCTCGAATGAACCTTCCTATATATATATATATGGTAAGATTCTTTGTATAACCTCCTATTAAACATAGAACTTAAATAACAATGCTGGTGATGACACACGACATATTGTTTAGATGCAAAAATGAAAAATTAAAATAAAAGAATTTTAAATTATCATAAGTCGTTTCTTTTTTAAAAATTTTAATAAAAAATTAGATTCAGTTTTCGTCTTATTTCAAACAAGACCAGACTTAATATATTTCTGAAACTTTTTTTTTATTTTGAAAATGTAAATTTTGCATTATGAGCTGGGTTTAATTTTAAATACAAAATAAAAAAATTCAAAAAATACAAAATATAAACATGCAGGTCATCCAGATACTTCCAAAATGCAAAAAGATTCAATGAAAATGCAGCTCAAAATGCAAAATACATATTCAAACCAAAAATGCAAAATCCGTACACAAACACTTCAATGCATGCGAAAATGCAAAAGATTGGTATAATTTTTTTTTGTTTAATATGAGAAGAGTGATCTTGTTTGAAAGAGAATTAAAAAAACTAAAAGATTGATATAAATTTTTTTTGTTTAAATTCACAAAACTTAAAAAGTTATGACAATTTAAAGTTTTGGAGGATATTTGTTTTAAAAAACGTGGGTTGTTGGGGGGGGGGGTAATTTTCCATATTTGCTTTTTTACTTAATAATTAATGCATGATAATTACAATTATGACATCTTTAATCTTATATATTGATTTTGATGATTCAATGCTTCAGATTGGTTATTTAGGTTCTTTGTTTAACAAGAGTTCTTATAATTGAATGCTAGACATGTTGAATTTTATATGCGACGTGACAACTTGAACGTACATTGAAGACTTAAACTAATATACAGACTGCAATTAAATATGTAACATGACATTATAGTACCATACATTTATGAGGAAAAACAAACATGTTCTAAATAAATACTTAGAAGTGAATTCCCTTACCAAAAGCGCCTGTAGATAAGATGGTTAAAGCGTGTGAATATGACAGGCTTAATAGGTCTCGAGTTCGAATCTAGCTATCTTCAAATTTTCATTATTTTTTTTCCATTCTATATTTTCAATTTTAACCTTTTCCTTTTTCTCATATTTTAAATATAACCTCAAATCTTTTCTCATATTTCAATAACAACCTCAAATAATTTATAAATTATAATAAAATACCTAACTTTACTATGATTTATAAAATAACTTTAGATAATAGTTTTTTAAATATAAATTTTTACCACTATTTATAAAATAACGATACATGATTTTATTTTAAAGTTACATATATATTATTTACTAGACTAAATGTCTGTGTTATACACATGTTGGTTTAAAAGATATAATTATTAAACATTAATAAAAATGTATCAAATAATAATAAAACACGAATTAAATTAAAATTTAAGAAAATGACGACGTACGACATCAACATTCTAACCAACGGTAAAAATTATCTCTAATAATTTTGTATTAAAAAACTCGACGTTACATATATTTTTTATGATTTAATAAAGGTATATATGAAATTTCTCTAATAATTTTGACCTAACAAATCAAATTTGATTTTTTGATCTTAAGTGAATGAATAGTCGGGATTAAATATTTTTTTAATAAATGGTTCAAATAATCTAATAAATTTATCAAATTAGTCTTTTATTTATATTCAAAGATTAGAAAACTTTTTTGTTTCTTTTTTGTACATATTCAATAGCAAGTTCATTTTTGAAACTATGTATGGATTTAATACACCTATACGAGTTTACATAATATATCTTTTGTACTTGCCAACCTTTGATCATGGGTCAATATTGCATTAATTGCAAAAAATGGATAGTTGTGGTTGTTTTAGGGAACAAATTTTAGTTTGTTACATACAACGTTAATATAAGGATAATTCATTACATTTTGATGCAAATAACCCTAAAAACTTGAAACTTAAAATATAATCAAACATGAAAACTTGATATTTAAAACTTTATATATCCAAATAGTACAATATGTATGTGAATAATTCAATACATTCTATAAAAGTGTAGAACAAGATAACATAACTAAATTTGATTAATAAATGAATGACTTTATATAGAAATTCTTTTATTATTTTCCTAGATATATTACCAGAAAATTCAATAAATGTAACTCGCAGCGAAGTGCGAGCTCTAATCACCTCGTTATTATTATAAAAGAAGATAATCTAGCTATTACGGAGGTTTACGTTCTATATATCTAATACAAACCGTTAAACAAGGAGTTGCGGCAATTCACTTAACATGCATGGCATGCCATTACTAAATTTGAAATTCAGCCGTAGAAGTCCAAATTGGGATCAACAATATTTGTGTACGTTATTTGATGCTAAACGAGGTTTTGCTATCCCACGCGATACGCCGGGTAAAAGCAAAGTAATACACCGTCTTTCTATATGTATCTCCTTAGGGTTTTAAAAAAAAATCATTTAATAAGAAACAAATTTCAATATTGTTCTACAAACATTCACCATTATAGGTTATATTTATCCTCTACTTTTTATTATGATAACTTGTTAATATATATTAAAAAAACCATATTGTTTGTAGTTAATTAGAACTTGACAAACTTAATGAAAAAGTTATGCGACTTAATCACTTTTTAGCGATTTCATTTTTTAAATATTCGTAATTAATGAATCAAAGCATACTCGAATCGAACACTTTCTCTAAGAATTTAGTGTTTTACTTAAAATTTAACTATAAAAGCATACTAAAATTACTTTAATTATAAAACCATACAAAAATTTATAATTTGATTATAGGTTGTAAATTTGCGCTCTATTTTTTAATTACAAGACTATGTTAATAAAAGTTTAGAAACCCACATTTCATCAATTTTTAATTTTAAAAACAATTTTTATTTTTTATACCTACAATCCTACATCTATTATATGACCCCTTTGAATCTTGTTCTTGTGTCACTAAGTTCTTTTTAATTAATTTCTTTTTTTATGTTTTCAATGTATCTCTCAAATTAAATAAAAGCCAGAAGATGAACATGATAATTCTCTTTTTTTTCTCTCTCTCAAACCTCTCTACTTTTTGTTTCAAATGTGTGAACCTGAATCGTGATTTGGGCGACGACAACATCCCTCAACCACCGGCCACCACCATCTAATGCTGCAGAATTGCTCCGCACCATTGTCACCACTGGTAGACAGTCACATCCTCCGCCCCATGTGTCCGCACCACCACCATGACAACCGCACTCACACACACACACACACACTCTCTCTCTCTCTCATCAAAACCCTTGGTCACTACCACCGCTGCCTACTACTCGGTTCCCCTCCCCTACTCCGCCACAACAACCTAGTCAGAAACTCCCATCTCTATCGTCTTCCATTGCCCCTCTTCTGTTTTCATCAAAATCCGCCGCCGCCATAACAACCACCTAGATCTGCGAGACTGTGACCACCACCGCTATAGTCTCCGGCACCTTCTCCGCGCTGCGTTAGTTCACCCGCTCGAGAATAGAATTCTGGATAACCACTTTCATCTCATTTATCGTCTTTTCTAATATCTCGCGTGAGAAATTGAAAAACTCGTCTGATTCTTATACCACGATATACACATAAAATTACCAAAAAGCCCCTTAAATTCTCACGATAAATTGTCATTCTGATATGAGGAGAGATCCTACTTTTGTTGATCGATTTGAGGAATGAAGAAGGTATGACGTCAAATTGATTTGAGGAATGGAAAACAAAACGTCGTTGTATGACTGATTCGACGCCCTGATGAAGTTAAGAGATCGAAAGTTGAAGAAGCAGATGAGATTAGGGATTCAAACTGGGAGGGATCGATCTTTGGAGTGACTGGAACTGCTGCTCCATTTGACAAGGCAAAACTGTTGAATATAAAACAAAACGACATCGTATGTTCGGTTCTACACCTAAACTTAAGTACAGTACAGCCACATATTCCCTTTCCCCTATATATATATATATATATATATATATATATATATATATATAGTAATAATTCCTATTTGCCAATAACCTAAACGCGTAAATATATAATGATGACGTATGGCCGAAGGTCTACAACCTTCGACATCCGTATTCCAAAGTTTAACCATCGTTGAACCTTAACCTTCGCGTTCGTACTACAAAGTTTAACCATCGTCGAACCTTAACCTTCGACGTTCGTACTACAAAGTTTAACCATCGTCGAACCTTAACCTTCGACATCCGTACTCTGAATGTTAACCATCTTCCGAAGCTTGAGCATTTAATGCTCAGGCAAAAAAGCTGCCACGAATGATTTGGCAGATATTCAACGACCAATGAAATGTCTCTTACTGAATTAGCATTAATTGCGGGTAATAGCAGGTCCCTGGACGGATCATCCTTTGGACCACTGGACAATAGGTAAGTCAAACCCTAATTCTCACACTATATATATACAATTCATTCATTACAAACAGGAGGGACTCATTCTTTACAAAATTCTATAATAAACACAGTACTTACTCTTACGCCGAAGCTTGGTCGCGGAACCAAAAATCTGCGACGAGGATAACGGTCTTTTTCTCTTTCAGTTAAGGAGTTCTCACCGGAGGACGGACGTTCGGATCAAGCTTCGTAACTACATTCAACACGTTACTACATCCGTTGTAGCAACATTACTTACTTAATTAGTTTTTAAGTGATGATATATCCTTTAGCTACTGCTATTAATTCTTCTATTCACAGTATTATAACAAATATCAAAATTAGTGACAATAGAAGAAATTTGGTGGATTTCGTGAGACATCTTAATAAAAATAGTAAGAAATAATAAGATGATATATCATATCCTAAAAATAAATCTACTCATTTTATTTACATCTTAAGTGAAGAAGGAAGAATATCTTTCAAGTTGATGTACTTATTTTGTTTTGTTATGATATATGAATTAATAATGACCGAATCTAACGGTCTTTTTTGAAATTTCGTTATATCTACTATATTTAAAAAACTTATAACGCGCGAGATTTATCACATCCTTTTATTTATTATACCAGTGATCGAATTGTAAATTGATTATTTTTTTGACTCCGTGGTTGTAATTATACATATAAGCTAACTACAGCTTCTTGAAAAGTTCAAGTCTGTAATTTAACATTTTCTGAACTTGAAAAGTTTTAGAATTGCTTATATATTTTATTTTATTTTATATAACTAATCACATATATGTGTATGGATGTGTATATTATTTATGCTTAATGAGTAACTAAAAAAGAAACAAACAATAAAGAAGTGCTAGCTAGCAGCTTAAGTATAAAATTCCCACAAATGTATAAATTATAGAAGGTATTTTAATTAATTAAGGATGAGACTATGAGAGTAGTACTCATGTATAATTTAAATATTGATCGAAAATAATAGTAGTATTCCCAATCACATCTTCACATGGAAATTATTAATAAATAAATAAATCATGTGGTTTAGCAAAAGTACCTATTTTAATCCTTTAATTACAAATTGATATAAACCTTGAAAATATCATATGTGGATGATAATCTAAGAGGAAAAAAAGATAAGTTGTATAAAATATTGAGAATAAAAAGGTATCTATATAAATTAATTAAAAATTAAAATAATGTTGATTATTGAAATATAGAAAGAATAAAAATTGAACAGGGTATATAACAAATTACCATATAACACTAATTCTTAACGGTTGATGTGCAATAGCCAATAACAAGGTATGAGGATACATATTAAATATAATAAAAATAAGAGTAATAGTAAGAACGAAATATATTATATATTATTATATATATATATATATATATATATATATATATATATATATATATATATATATATATATATATATATATATATATATATATATATGAGAATGTTAATGCGAAAAGCTTCTTATCTGCGAAAAGTGCGAGAAGCAATTTCAGCAATTGATTTGCTTTTGATCTTATGGTTCACATTAATCCTAATTATTATTTTTATTTAATTCAAAAGGGTATATTAGTAAACAAATTTTTTTCTCTTTTCTTTAATTATTTTTTTCTCTCTACTTTAAATAATTTTTCTCTCTCTAATTAACTATTTTTCAGATTTAAGGAATTTTTTTTACTATTAATACAGTATTCAACACTGAACACAATATGAGAACTATAAATTTTATAGTGTTCATCACATTTTTAAATAAAATATATGAGAAATAATTTAATAATATTAACAATTTTGTGGTGTTCAACGATAAACACAGTTAAATATTTAAAAGTTTTGAATAATGAAATGTTATTTTCGTTACATTTAGTTCATTACTGTACAATCAAATCTTTTTTATCTTTATGTTTTTTTCTTTTTTTCTATATCATTTTTCCCAACAATTATTCGTGGTTGTTTAACATTGAACAACATAGTAAATATTAAAAATGAAATTTCTATTTTATATCCGACATTCATTACTGAACAAACCAAATCTATGTTCATTAATAAAAAAAAACCAAAAAAATTATATATAAAAAATATTAACACACAATAGACAACAAAAAAACAATCATGATTATTATTGAACAACGTAAATTCACCATTAAACACAATTTATTTTTACTCCAAAAAACAATATAATCTAAAAACAATGTATACTACCTGAAATACTACCTTACCCCAGATACAATAATTATACAAATTAGAATATTACTTAATTAAAAAAATTAACAAAACAGAAAAAAAAATACTCAAAAGATAACCCTTGCTTCTGATCTTATATATGGAAAAAAAACACACACACAGAGGTGGGCTATGAGTTCTCAAACTCGGTACATACCTACCGTCATTGGTACTAGCACTAAAATTAAAAAAAACAGAAGTTCAATAAAAGATCAAAGTTAGATCGAGAAAAAGAAAAAAAATAAAACATTCACAATCAAAATGCAACAAACCAGTAAGAACCGAGCTTAGATCGATGATGGTTAAACATTAAAGTCCTCGTTTGCATACGTATCGTCGACGGAGTTCTCGATGGTGGTTTAGATCCGGTGGAGTTTCGGTGTGTTGCGGTCGACAGTGGTGGAGGTTGGGTGTGTTACGACGACGGCGGTTCAGATCGGCCGTTCAGATGTATGGTTCAAACGGCGACGACGGTTAGGCATGTTGCGGATAACGGCGGTGGTGGTTGTCAACGGTAGCAGACGACAGTTCAGATCCGGTAAGTTTTCGTTTTAGACGGCAGGTCCGGTGGGTTGTCGTTGTAGATCGCTGTGGGATACGGCGGCTATGGAGCGTTTGCTGTTGCAGATGACCACCGTCAAAACCATCGCTGTCGATGGTGGGAGGCTTCAAATCGTGGGCCAGAAGTAACAAGACAAGCGGCTATGGGAAGGTTTTTCTATTTTTTGAAATGGGGAAATGGGACTATGGAAGGAGTTAGATATACGAAGGGTTGAGAAGAGAGAGAGGCGAGAAGATCGGAGTGGAGAGATGACATATGATGTGTTTTGTCTATATTACCCTTTTATTTAACTAGCTAGTATCCTTGAGTTTTAATTTATTTACAAATATGCCATGATCAATCTTAACCATCAATTAATTAATCTTAGGGTTCATATTGTTTCACGCACTTTTCGCAAATAAAGTGGTTTTCGCATTAACCATTGTCTATATATATATGGGACGGTTCAAACGAGAACTGTTTTTCGTACGAGAACTGCGAGAACCAATCTCAACCGTTCCTTAAATATGGGAAGTTCATGGATGGAGAGCGTGGAGGGGATCAAGTGTGGCAGAGTGCATGTGATGAATTCATGGGTGTGCAATAACATTAAAGGAGAGGGAATTGGATGACTCAGATTGGTTCTCGCAGTTCTCGTACTAAAAACAGTTCTCGTTTGAACTTTTGCCTATATATATATAGAAGAGTGATCAAATAAAAAGAGAATTAACCTACAAAATGTAGTAAGAATCCTGGAGATGCCACGTGTACTTTTAATCAAGGGGTAAAATAGGAATTTTGTAAAAGAAAAAAAAATTCTCTCTCCCCCAAGTACCCCACTCCCCCACGTCTCTCATTCTCTTTTACGCTCCTCTCACCGTCTCACGTACCCCCTAAACGAAAACCCTAGTTTCCGCTCCCAGCATTCCGTCGACGTCCCCTCGCCACTGCCCCATGCGACTCGCGACGGTCACAGAGGCGGCGATTGCGTCGCCACCGCCTAATCTTTCCACCGCCGGTTTGCATAGACACGGATGTGAAGCATAACCACCGCCGCTGCCTGCCCGTTGTTGTCGTTATCTTCTTCGCCAGCGACCACCGTTGATGTGAAGACCACCGTCGCCTGGCACCACCGGCACTCGAAACCCACAATCGATGCCGTCGCCGATCATCACCGGCACATATGAAGTTGTCGCTGTCGCCGCCTCTGCAACCACCATCTCACTTCGCCATCACCGATCCCCCTTTGATTGTGGTGGTCATTCGATTAATGCTTCAAGTAAGTCGATTGTGCATCTTGTTATTTCGCCGATCTACATATTTAAGCACATATGGGACTGTACATTTGTTCAAAGATTGATGATTTTGTGCATCTGTGAGGAACGAAATTTGGATTTGATGGAATCATCTGTAATTTGCATTAGTACAAACAGCGTTTTGTTTGATGTAAGATTAACGTCCTCTCTGTGTATTTGTTCTGTATTTTATTTACTATGCATTCATATTGTATTTTCTTTTTGTTGTCGTGCATCATTTTAGGTTTGCTGTGATTTGTTCATCTTCATTCCGAAATCAATTTTAGTTGTACTGTGCATCATATTTTTGGGAATATTATTCATCAAATTCTTGGTTCAAATTCTCTGTTTCAAATTTAATTTATAATTTGTATGCATCGGTTCTTAAATTCTATTTGGATTGTGCATATGATGATTTTCTTTTGGATTGTGTATCAGCGCTTGTGATGTTTTTCTATTGTTGTGCAACAGTGTAAGCAAATCTCTGTAAAAAAATTATTTTTTGAATCGTTTGATGGTTGATTAGGTAGCTGTAGGAGATGAATAATAATTAAAAGACTATTATACCCTTTAATGCATTTTTTATGATTAAAATTAAAAGAAAAAAAACCATTTTTATAGGAGCGGTTATTGGAAAATGAATGGCTGAGATTTCTTCTTACTTTTTGTAGAATAAGATTATTTTTAGTGGATCCCCTCTCTCTCTCTATATATATATATATATGTAGTAAATTTAAAAAAAAGTTAAAATACAACATAAATATTACATATAGACTAAATTATTTAAAAAATGTTAAAGCACTAAACACGAACTATTTAAAAACCATAGATACCGAGTCTGTGATACTATAAAAGAGTAAAATGGTAATTTGGAAATTTATACCACAAATTAATGACTAAATGACTGAGATTGTGACAAAATGTCAAATTAAAAAGAATTCATATCAATTTTGTAATTAAAAGATCAAAATAGATTTCTTATAGCAGCAAAGAAAAGGATACGTATAGAGAGAACTTTGCCATTACCATTACACTCCCGAAATGACCCAAAATTTTATTGAAATCAATATGGATACTTATGCTAAATCATAGAAATCAAATTAATAATCTACTCATAAATAAATAAACGATTGTTAATCTATCTTCATCTTTAATTAAAATGCCATATGGCCAACGCACGCGTAATAACACTAACTTCAAGGCATTGTGTCTCCAATAAAACGTTTCCTTTTTCTCGTAATTAATTTCCATGACACTCAAACCTTGGAATATCTAAAAATTAAAAAAGAAATATCAATTCGGAAACTATATATTATAAAAATTGCTTTTTTAGGGTATCTTTAGCCGCAGTGTACGCAAATCTACAAATACCTGCCCACAGTAAAGACATATTTGGTTAGGTGACATTTTTCTACCTCTTGAATTACTTTTTAATAATATTATATTTCAATATCATCATCATGCATCACCCGGTGGTGCCACACCACGGAGCCAACTTCCGGCGGTGCTCCTCCACCCTTTCTATCCCTCTTCGCCGGAAAACCGTCGTGCATTCGGGTAGCTCCCCTAAATCAGCAAAAAAAGATTCCTCATCTTCTCTAATTGAGAATATAGTTGCCATGTCACTATCCTCCACCATGTCCATGCCCAATAGCGGGCTTTCAAGCATGGTTGATGACGTGGACTCCAAATCCGAGAACCACCCGTACTGTTCCGTGGTGGTCACAAATGGGCCCACCTCGAGACTTGTGAACTTTTGTTCATGCTGATCATCGGTTTCGGTCTGCGTAGTTTGAACTGGCGGCTCTTCTTCCAATTGGTCGTCAGTGGCTTCGGTGGTGGTGGAGGAGGTGGCCGGTGGTGATGACGGTGGGTGGTGGTGGTTGTTTTTAGAAGCCGGCCAAGGGTGGTTGTGTTCACAAGAATATGTCACCATCACCATAGTAGGGTCCGTCCGGCTCCTTTCTACTTGTTTTCTTGCTGGACATCCTTTGGAACTACTACACCTATAATAGCCCCTGCCAAAATAAAACAAAACAAAACAAATAATTGAGGTTCGTTAATATTTTAGTTGATCGAATGACCAAGATATAACCACTTTGCAGAAATCAAATTTGTATTATATATGAACTTCAATTCCACATTTTAATTAACTATTCAAGATCATGTTGTATTGGTTTGACAGGAAACATGAGAAAAGATAAGAAAAAAAAGGAGAGAGAAAACATAAACTTTAAGTTGAGATGATAAAGTTTGAAACATTAACAACGCTTGTTTAACTATGATCGAGAAATTAAAACAGAAGTGAAGAACACATCAACAGATCATTATGCGCGCCGTAGCTGATCTTCATACAGCTTGAATGATTTGATCAGATTATAATTTGTGAAAAAAACAAGATTTTGATTCATACATTTATATGTAGAGGGAGAGAGAGAGAGAGAGAGATTAAGATAGAGATTGAGATTGAAGGAGAGTTTAATTAAGTTTATATATATACGTACCTGGGGTAAGGAGATCCTTTAATTGGTTTCTGGCCGTACTTTCTCCAAGCCCAAGAATCAGAAGGTGGGGCATTATTATATGTCTCTGCTAATTTAAGCCGATGATGATGATGATGATGATGAGACCCTTCAACTTCTTTAATTGGTACGTGCACTACCCTTTTCTGCGTCCCCCGTTTACTGCAAAAATGAAGTAATACTACATTTATATTCAACAAAATACGTACTTACATTAATTTTTTGCCAGTTACAAGTTTACAGTTTTAATAATGTTTTGATTTCGATCAAATTCCTCATCCAATATGATTAATTAGTATATATGATTGCATGATACTAGTAAAACATTAATCTTTTGCCAGTTACAAGTTTACAGTTTTAAAAATGTTTTGATTTCGATCAAATTCCTCATCCGATATGATTAATCAGTATATATGATTGCATGATACTAGTAAGTAGTTTCAATCGATCGATCACCCGGAAAAAAATAGTGGGATTTGATGCGTGGATGAGGTAGAATTGATGTAACTGACCTTCTTTTAGTGGTGGAAGTAGATGTTGCCTTGGTGTCGTAGAAGATAGCAGCTGGTGAAGGCGGCAATTCATCGCTATCTTCAGGCGAGTTTTGGTTGTCGACTGTGAACCGATGATGAAATCCGGCTTCCATGATCTAATAACTCACCTCCACGATCGACTGTTCCCTAACGTGTATATCTACTTTGTATGTATGTATGTATGTATATATATACAGTAGTTACGATGGCCAACTGAGGAAATTGATCAATATAAATGACAGAACTGGTGAGAGAGAGGTGTTGATAAATAATATTGGGGATGATCCGAGCAAATGAATTATATTTGTGGGGTGGGATGTTGACAGATGGGCAATTGAATAGTGTATAGGCCTGGGACGTGCAGGCAAATGTGAAAATATTAAAACAAAATCTGAAAATAGGCTACCAACTATCATCTTTATTTATATTAGGGAGATAATTTGTATACAACAGAAATTAGCCATACACAACAATCATGACTTTTATGTCCTTACCAACCCACTATCTTTTATTCTCATCCACAAATTGAAGGGTATAATAGTCTAAACAGTCACTTTTTGTTGTGAATGACTAATTTCTGTTGTGTGCAAATCACTTCCCTTTATATTATTCCATTATTACATATCTGGGTTAATTAGATGTTTTATAATATACGAGTTGATATAAAAAATGTTAAATATTTTTACAATTAGTGATATACGGTGTTAATAACAAGACCAGTGATGGAAGCGTCAACAAAAGAGGAAAGACATACGTGACAGCGAATCATGTTATGAAAAGAAATGACTATATTTCTTTTACAAATCATCGATCATTATTTTAACAATTTAGGTCATTAATAATGTCAAATATTTATTGGTTATATTTAAATAATTATGATGATTATAAAATATTTTAAAATTGATAATACTACGAAGGTCAACTTACACAAGAGGGGGGTAATCCTTTTATCCTTGATTCCTTGGCATGCCCACTTCGTGGTTGTGTTGATGAATCAGAAGACCACATTTTCACGCAATGTTCTACTGTTAGGGGTGTGTTGGAGGACGTTAAAAGATGGTGGAATATTGTTGGAGAAATGCCTGTTGGAATTGAAGACCTCCTCAACTGGGGGAATACTCTGGGTCTTAGTGGTAAAACACTTCAGGCTTTCATGAGAGTACTATATACTTACTTTTAGTGGACTTGGAGATGCAGGAACTAAATTGTTCCATTATCTAATTCTCGATTGTTGTTTCCTGTATTCGGTTTTGTATTGTTGATTGCAACTTTATGTTGCCTTGGTTAATAATATTTCAGGTTATGCCAAATAGTGTGATGACCGAGTCGAAGCATTTTTCTGGTATACCCTTTATTGTTGTTTAAAAAACCTAAGAAGTTCATTAGATATGTTATTTTGAAATGGTATGAAATGTTAATATAACATTTATAAATTAGGGTGGGCAAAGATAATATTTAAAGTTTTAAGAAAGCCATATTTAAAATTCCTCTAATAATTCTAATTCAATTTGCCAAAATTAAAATTAAAATTTTAACTAAATACATGGTTGAGAAAAAAAAAATTTCAAGTTGCTTACAAAACTTGTGATACTTTACTGTATATATTTCAACAAAAACAATTTTATCAAACATGTGTTCAACTTCCATCAACACATTAGTAACAACCATTTTCCCAACCTCCACCAATGCAGTACCGACTACTATTTGAACAACCTTCTCAACCGGAGCCCAAGGCGGAACTTGTGCATGAGATCGAGCCCGAACACTCCAAGCTTTCTTGCCAACGAAAAGGTAAAAAGGAGGTCATTGCAACTACGGAGAAAAAATAGAATGGAGCCCAATTGAAGAAATTACGAGACTCGTGCGAGAACCGCGAAAACCAATTTGAGCCGTCCAATTCCCCTTCTTTCAATGTCATTGTCCACTCATGAATTTCTCACATACACCATGTCACACTTGATCCCCCCACGCTCTCCATCTATGAATTTCACTTATTAAATCAACGGCTAAGATTGTTCTTGCGGTTCTCAATGGAACCCTCCCCTATATATATATATATATATATATATATATATATATATATATATATATAGGAAAAAGTTCTTGCGAGAACCATTCTTAGTGCGAGAACCGCGAGAACCAATCTGAGCTGTCCAATTCCTCCTCATTCAATGTCATTGCCCACCCTTAATTAATTAAGGATAAGTTTGATTTGTTTAAGGTTATCAATTAACAACTCTTTAATCTCAACCCTCCATCTCTGTGATCAATGGCTATAATTGGTTCCCGCAGTTCTCGTACGAAAAACAGATCTCGTTTAAACTGTCCCCTATATATATATATATAGAAATTGAATCAACAAAGAACCCCTCCTTAAACAAAGAACTTAAAAAACCAATCTGAACCTTTAGATCATCAAAATCAATCGATGAGATTGAACGATGACAAAACTGTAATTATAATGTATTAATTAGGAAGAATAGAGCAAAAATGTAATTATCCCCCACCCCACACCCACGATTTTTAAAAAAAAACCAACAAAAACTTTAAATTGCCATAACTTTTTAAATTTTGTGAATTTAATCAAAAAAATTATACGATTCTTTTAGTTTTTTAATCCTCTTTCAAACAAGATCACTCTTCCTATACTTTTCTAAATTTTTTTTGAAAATGATTTTTTTTTCTATTTTGGCAGCTGTACAGGAAAAACACCTTTTTTCTTTGTATTTTGGCAGCTCGTCGCTAATGAGCTGAATGTTGTCGCTAATGAGTTGAATGTCGTCGCTAATGAGCTGAATGTCGTCGCAAAAGGTTCGTCTCAGATCAGAAATTAGCAACGATGAAGTTAAATCTTTAGTCGCAAATAAGCAAAGTCGTCGCTAATGACCTTGCAGTAGTCGCAAAAGGTTCGTCTTAGATCAGATTTTGCATTTTGGCAGCATGTAGTGTTTCTGTATACAGTTTTTGCATTTTGGCAGCTGTAGTGTTTCTTTGTACATATTTTGCATTTTGGCAGCTGTAGTATTTCTGTGTACAGATTTTGCATTTTAGCAGCATGTTGTTTTTTGTTTACAAATTTTGCATTTTGGCAGCTGTAGTGTTTATGTGTACAGATTTTGCATTTTGGCAGCTGTAACTGTGTCAGATTTTGCATTTTAGCAGCATGTTGTGTTTCTATTTACAGATTTTGCATTTTGGCAGCACGTAGTGTTTGTGTACAAATTTTACATTTTGGCAACGATGGTGTTTTTGTGTACAGATTTTGCATTTTGGCAGGATGTTGTGTTTCTGTGTACAGATTTTGCATTTTGGTAGCTGTAACTGTGTACAGATTTTGCATTTTGGCAGCTGTAGTGTTTATGTGTACAAAATTTGCATTTTGGCAGCTGTAGTGTTTTTGTGTACAGATTTTGCATTTTGGCAGCATGTAGTGTTTCTGTATACAGATTTTGCATTTTGGCACATGTAGCGTTTCTGTGTTTCTGCATGTTTTTTTGCATTTTGCATTTAGTATGAAACCCAGCTCAAAATGCAAACTTTGTAATTTCAAAAAAAAAAAAGTTTCAGAAACATATCGAGCCTGGTCTTGTTTGAAAGAGAACGAAAAACTGAATCTAATAATATAATTTTTTTGTTAAAATTCTTAAAAACGAACGAGTTATGATCATTTAAAGTAAGTGGGGTTTTTTTTTTTTAAAATCTTGGGGGTTGCTAGAGGGGAGCTGGATGCGATGTTGATTTGTAATTTTTTTTTTCTTTTTTGCCCTTAACCATGTGTCACATGTCATCACCAGAAGAGGTTTTTTAGGTTCTATGTTTAAAAGAGGTTCTTTATATAACTTACCATATATATATATATATATATATATATATATATAGGGGACGGTTCAAACGAGAACTGTTTTTCGTACGAGAACTGCGAGAACCAATCTCAGCCGTTCCTTGGATATGGGAGGTTCTTGGATGGGGAGCGTTGAGGGGATCATGTGTGGCAGGGTGCATGTGAGGAATTCATGGGTGGGCAATGACATTAAAGGAGGGGGAATTGGACGGCTCAGATTTGTTCTCGCAGTTCTCGTACGAAAAACAGTTCTCGTTTGAACTTTTGCCTATATATATATATATATATATATATATATATATACACCTTAATCATCAGTCACCATCCAATGTGCGTACAATTTGAATGGGTTTGCAACTACCTCCAAGGCTCCAATTGTGAAAGATACTTCATGATCGATCATCCTAGTGATTTTGATTGATTAAATATAATTTTGCGACTTTTTGGCAGTTCTCTTATCATTTCTTCCCTCGTGGCTTTCATCTTTATTAATTGATTATTCAAATATTTTTCACAAATATATATATATATATATATATATATATATATGTGTGTGTGTGTGTGTGTGTGTGTGTGTTTTGTTATCATGTAACATGACCTTAATTGGTAAAAGTTGAGAAATCTTTAAAATATGGGGACATGTGTGTAAGATAATCTACAAAGCCATCAGACTTAGGAGTAAATTTGTGATATGGGTCCCTGATTGTTAACGCAACTTTTATTTTTGGTCTTGAAACTTTTCATTTTACAATAACAGTCCCTAAGTAAAGTTATATATAGTCACATAATATGATGCATATATGGCCGGTGAGAATGGAATAAAAGTACCATATCGACCTTACATGTATCATTCATATATCTTTATATGTTAATGAGGCATTTAAACAAACACCTAATATGCATGTTAAATTGTCATATTATTTGCACATAAGAAATAGCCTTTGATTCTTTGAATGTTAGAGAGAAGTAGCCTTTGACATTAGATTTTCAACACGTAAGGCAACAAAGAAAAACTATCTTAGAACGTACAAGTGAAGATTTCAACAAAGAAACCATTGATTTCACCCAGCAACAAAGAAAATAAACATCGAAAAAAGAGTTTTAAGAGAAATATTTAAATAAAAAGTCGCAGTAGCCAAATGAGAAACTTTCAATCGAACACAGTAGCATCATGAGAAAGCATGAAAAGCCTTCGATTTAGGTGCAACTTTGATTTAGGAAAAAAAATCAACACAACACATGAAAAACTAAAACTATATATTATTATACTATTTCTTGAAACTTTTCTTTATGTTCTTTCTTTCTTATCTAAAATCGACGAAAAGTTACATAATGTGATGAGATTAGTTTTTATTAACAGCATATATAACATACGCATACAATAATAAACTTATAAATCTACATCTTTTCTCTATAGTAAGACTTGAATCCATAACCATAAGAAACATCTTCCAACACATTGATACCAACATTAATAAGTAACTTGTTACAACCCGGCCTACTTGATAGCTAGTGTCATTTTTGGTAACATAAATATTTCTTTGTCAATATTTATACAGAATCTTAGAACAATAAAGTAAGCTAAGCTTTTAATATATTTAATTGATAATCCTTTGATTTAGAAAAATAAAAAAGAAATTCACATGGCTTCTCGCGGCAATGAAGGGGAAACATAATGTTGATATTGACATTTTTCAAATTATTTAAACTGGTTACTTAACTCTTCTCCTTAGATGTCATTAGTTTTTTGTATCACCTTTGTCTTACTTTATTATATCCAATCAAATATCAGTTTACACGTCACAGTTTTATTTAATGCCGTCCTTAGATTTAACTAAAAACTTAATTTCAATAACTTAAGAGGAGGTGCTTAATTCCAAAATTAATATTCATGTCTGGATCGAGGTGTTTAAACAGGAGGTTGGCTACTAAGTACAACTTAAATAGAAAAGGGGTTATTATGTTAAGCTACTTTGCCCAATCTGTAACAACTTAGAAGATACAAAATATCACCTCTTTATTTACTGTCGGAGAGCTCTGAAGGTGTTATAAGAAATTGTGAAATGGTGGGACATTGAACTGAAGAAATGGTAACACGATTTAATTCAAATTAAGGGGGTAAACTCAAGACATTCAAAGGAGTAATCTACACTTTTTATGGCTGTTGTTAGGGGTGTTCATTAATTGGTTTCACCCGAAAATCCAGCCGATCCATATAAGTTTGGATTAATTGGTTATGGCTTAAATGGATTTGGATCGGTTATTTGGATATACCCGAATATTTAATCGGATTATGGTTTGGATTTGGATTTTAAGCTTTCTTTTTGGGGCCCGACCGAATACCCGAATAAACAAAGAGATTGCATTTTATTTTATATATTATCATGTAATTGCCTTGAAATAATTTATTTTGTTTGAGTTTTTTTATGAACTACTAAATATGATAGTAATTTCTTAAAAGCATTTGTGGGTAAACAAATGTCAAGTGTCTATGGATTTGAAAATTATAATGATATAATGCTTTTGACAGATTGATTGATTATTTTGTACCTAATATATTAATATTGGTTATTTGAATTTGGTGATCTTGTAGTCAAGTGCTAAATGTGTGTGACTAATGGTAAGTCTTATATGTGTTTTTTGAGCAAATTTCTTATTTGGTTTTACGGGGCCCGTACCAATTAACCCGATGGTTATTTGGTTGGATTTGTTTGGTTTATAATACTTCTGGTTTGGATTATGGCCGGTTAATATTTATCCTAAAATGCAATTAAACCGAACCGATTAAATCCATAAAACCGATAACCGACCGATTGAACACCCCTAGCTGTTGTGGAATAGTAAAAATGGGAAGGTGTTTGCGCAGACCTCAAAGCGAGAGGAGGAGTTAATCTTCAACGAGATACAAGCTTTATAGTTTTTTTTTAAAAAAATAGGTGGCCTAAATGTAAATTAACGGGCTAGAGTGGATTAATTTTCCTACTCTGGATTTTCTTTGTGTAATCTTTCTCCTCTATTATCTTGCTAGTTAATAAAATCCTCCTTGCCATTTTCAAAAAAATAAAATAATAAACTTTCAATAACTTAAGAATTAATATAACATCACCAATCACACTATCACATTAAATTTTACTATTATTATACCATCACAAAACAATTACATTCAATCCCTACACCATCACATCATATTATTTTATATAAACAAAACAAATACAATAGAAAAAAATGCAATTTTTAGTTTAAAAGGCTCGAGTCAAAAGGATCACGCACACCATCACGAAGGCTCCATCATCACCGTCACGTGATGAATAGTGATTCACAACAAGTTTTTCTTCCTTATAATAGACCTTTTTACAAAAACCGTGTAGGTTGATAGTCAATGACAATACATAAGCCAATCTCTTGTTCGCAGGGGAAAAATTGCTAACCAGCTAGAGTTGAAACATTCCCTAAAAAAATACTAACGAGTCATTAACGACGCATTAACGAGCAACTAAAAATAATAAGTCATAGATATATTTCAATCAATGACCAATATTGGTTCTCGAAGTTCTCATGCGGAAAACAGTTTTTATTTAAAACCCTCCCCTACCTATACTACATTATAAAACATTTAACCCTCTATTTGCTACTTTAATTCCTTAAAATTTCAGCAATTAGGAATTACTAATATACCTTTCAAATAACCTCAATTTCTCTCTCATACTTAACACATACTCACTTATAAGACCATCAACATCCAACCCTGTCAACCCAGTGCCACACCAGCATCTACATCATCTCTCACTTCCAACACTCTCTAACCCATAAACTCCACATCAACCCATATATTATTTAATTTATAATACTATATATATATATATATAGGAAAAAGTTCATGCGAGAACCATTCTTAGTGCGAGAACCGCGAGAACCAATCTGAGCCGTCCAATTCTCCCTCCTTCAATGTCATTGCCCACCCATGAATTCCTCACATGCACCCTGCCACACTCTATCCCTCCACGCTCACCATCCATGAAACTTCCCATATCCAAGGAACGGCTGAGATTGGTTCTCGCGGTTCTCGCACTAACAACGGTTCTCGCATGCACCCTCCCCTATATATATAGGAGAGAGAAGAGACTAAAGGGGAAAAAAGAAATATATAGTACCCGAGCTGGCTAGAGGCCTAGCCAGGGTTAGAACCCGCCCTAAACAACTCATAGACGATAGTGTTTTACGCTAGAAGGGTTGGAACTAGCCCTAGTTCCATGACCGATACGGACGGTCTAAAAACATTCTTTCGTACTTAGTATTGAAGAACCCCACATGTCCAATTTACTACTAAATAGCTATGGTTAAAATAGAAACAAGCAAAAACATGTAGGATCGTTTTGTGTTAATCATGCTATCTTTAAATTTAAAGTAACATATATTGACCCGTAAAATTAAATGGTTTTAATTACCGAAACACATTTTTTTAATTTGAATCAAAACAAATTTCAATAAAAATTTCATATTTGTAAATAAAAATGCATCCTATAAACTTAATATCACAAATTAGGGCCTTTATTAATAAACGTACGAGGATATATACTAAGACATCCTTGTTTAACACAAACCGATCCTACACGTTTTATCCTAGACTACATATAATAATTAAATTTGGATCTTTCCAAATGTCAAAGGTGGTAGATAGGGAAGGTGCAATATTATTCTAAATTATCTAATAATTAATAGCAACTATTAGTCAAAGTTACAACATAAATAATAAATATAAATATATACAAGCTAGGAAAATTTTAGAGGTCATGAATCACGACGAAGCTTGCATATATCAATATAAAATTAATGACTATAACTTTATGTATAAACATTAAATAGAACTTGATTATATTATTATTACTGTATAACATTATCAGCCTAGTTCGTGAGATAATTTATTTATTATTAATTTGAGTTGGCTTAATAATAAATCTTTATAATATGAAATTAATAGGACGTCATATTGGCGGCCATTAGTTAATTTATGTATGTTTGCAATCACAAATCAAAATAGATACTTTTGAATGATACTTTCCTTACCCATAGCTGATGATTTTTGTAGAGATATTATTTGGTGTATAAAAGGCTTGGCAAAAATTAAGGAAAAGTTACGGGAATTAAAGTATTAAAGGCTACCTAAAGAAGATTTATATTTAAATAAAGCATTTTCTTGAGTAATTTGTGTTATTTAATTTGTTTATAGCCATTTAGGTTGTTGCCTAGTGGTAACCACTAAATGTTTTGGTATGGTGTTTCATTGACTAAAGGTCATAGGTTCAAGTTCCATTAAGGGCAAAGTGATATAGATTTAGGAGCCGTTAAAATAAAATTAATTTGCTTATAACTTCTTGAATTTCCTATGAAAGTTAGTGTTAAGTCATTGAGTAAAGTATATGACACTACGTAACTAATCACACATTCTTAACTTGTAGTTATTAGAAAATATCATAAATTCATTAGTTAGAAAATTGGTTTTATATATCTCACATCATTATCTCACATTAATTAATAATAACTGATATTCTACTACATGTGTTCTTAGTCAATAAATGGAAAGTATATATGATTATTCAATTAGTGTTCAAGTATTATTAAAGTTTGTGTTAGTTTAATTACTTTAGGGTTCACCAATAAAAAAAATCTACTTAAGAGTATTTGCAACTCTCATATTTATCACATCGTTATAGCAGTTTTTTTCTATCATCATATTACCTACCAATTATCGTGGTATGGAAATATAGGTTGACTACTTCCACCACATCCTTAATGCGAGAACCATTCTTAATGCGAGAACCGCGAGAACCAATATGAGCCGTCTGATTCCCCCTCTATTAATGTCATTGCCCACTCATGAATTCCTCACATGCACCCTGTCACACTCTATCCCTCCACACTCACCATCCATGAAACTTCCCATATTCAAGGAACGGTTGAGATTGGTTCTCGCGGTTCTCGCACTAACAACGGTTCTCGCATTAACTTTCCCATATATATATATATATATATATATATATATATATATATATATATATATATATATATATATATATATATATATATATATATATAGGAGGGTTCATGCGAAAAGCTTCTTATTTGCGAAAAGTACAAGAAGCAATCTTAACCACTTCTTTGAATTTAATCTAATGGTTTATATTAATCATGTTTTTATAATTTTTAAATTTAAAAGGACATAATGGTAAAATAAAAACTTCTTCTCTCCAATATATTTCTCTCTTCTTATTTCCTCTCTCCTAAATTTTGAATAAAATTTTGAAGTTCACCGTTGAACACACCTAAAAAGTTTACAGGTTTCCATCGTTACTGTATTCAATAACGAACACAACCAAAAGTATACAAATTTTAAGATGTATTTTACAATATTCAATATTGAACACGTTAAAATATTTTTATTTTAAGTCAATTATATCCTGCTTATTCACCGGTGAATATATCCTGTATCAGCTTTTTATATAATTGTCATTAATTTTTTTTAATATTATAATCATGTTCAATAATAAACAAATATGTATTCCTGAATCTATAAATTGAAAAAAAATATATAAATACTTCAATACACGAATTTATAAATATGGATATATTTACAAATAGACATAATCATAATATGAAAACCTTAAAGCAAAGAAAAGAATGCAAGAATAAAAAGACAGTAATATAAATAATATATTCGATCCGTTCATCACCACGGTGAGTTTTCACAAAAAAAAAACAAACTACCGATGACAACCTTTGTTGTTCAATGTTGGAAGTGAGAACCACCAAAGAGAAGAAAAGGACAGTTTGACGATGGTCGTAACTTGGAGAGAAGAAAGACGGCGGTAGCAGTTTTGCATCAACGACAGATAATAGCCAAAAAGCATATTCGTAAAAAGCCGATTTCCGGTGAAGAATGCATCCAGATTCCTTTAAGTCGATTTCTTACCAGAAAAAAATGGAGTCGTTGATACATCAAGACGGCGGCGAAGTTCGATCAGCGGTGGTTAATCGGTGTAAAACCACCATTTTTGACTGATTTGAAGAAACACATATATTGGGGTATATTGGTGGGATTTCAGTCGCCGCTTCCACTTCTCTGGCTCTATTCGCCGGCATTAGCCGCCATTCTGACCACCACATACACCTGCTCAGTCGTTGCTTCCACTTCTCTGACTTTAATCGCCGGCATTAGTCGCCATTCCGACCACCACATACACCTGCCGCGTCGGCTTATCCATGGAGAAGAGCGGTAGGCGGGAAAAGTAAGAAGAGAGCGCTGTGGTTCTCATGGATCGGCATAGATAAAGAGAGAGAGAGAGTGAGAGTAACGATAGAGAGAGAGAATAGGGATGGGTGGAGGTATTAAAGGGGAATAATTGTGTTTGTATGAAAGTGTGCGTTAGTGGAGAGTATATTTAAAACAAATAAAAATTAAAAGTAAATTAGAATCTATACTTATGTGAGAATTGTAGACTCAATCTTGGCTCTCCATTTGATTTGATCAGATAGTTTACATTTGTCCCCTCGTTTAATTCATTACTCAACCATGGATTGCGACAACTATGAATTGCGACCAGTGATTACGATCGTTAAATATAATAAATCAACATATAATTGATGGCTAGAATTTATTCTCTCCTATATATGTGTGTAATATGCTAATGCTATTAATTAATTAGTAGTATCATCAACTTACTTAAACTGCTATATATATTCACGTACATGTAAGCATCTCATCATATCTCCTTAATTGACATTGACTTTTTTTAAAGTTTGACAACGATAAAACATGACTAAGATAGTACTATTTGATAAAAACGAAAATATATATATATGCTGCTCGCATTAACTAAAATGTTTGTTCTTCAAGACCTTATATAATCTCGAGAAAATATCATGTACTATCCCAATCATGAAAAGAAACATAATTATTCGCGTTATAGATCTCAAGCATTCTTGTTATTATTTAATTATGCCTACCGAAGGAAAATCATATTAATATATAATTAAATATCAATATTAGATATCTAATTAATGAATTCTTATAATCTTGCCATCTTGGGAATTCTGCTATCTATATAAGGTTATAGTATTGACCAGTTCAATTGGCAAATCTAGATACAAATTAATTATATATCGATAAAGTTGGGTGTGAAATTAAACCCTCATGAGTTTGTAAAGCTTGATGATCTACCCGACCTAGTGACCCTATAGGCACTAGATGATTTATTAGCAAATGCCAATTATGGCCACCTGTAGTGGAGACGGCTTAGGCTTCGGGTTGGCTTTGGGTTGGGGGAAACCGCTACTAGTCATTCGGGTTTATTTGGATTCGGGTTCATTTGGGTTGGCCAATCCGAAGAGAAGCTTGCATCTCACCTGCCTTGTGCCAGATTTTTTTTTAATTTTTTGTTTTGTTTTGTGAGAGCGTAAAGAGAGAGAAAATATTTTGGGTTGATTTGGGATAAATATTGGGTGTTACTTGTGTTTTATGTTGAGTTTGTGTCGGGAAAAAAGAAATAAGAAAAGCTGAGGTGACATTTGTATTAGTTTGGATTCAAAAAGGTGCTACTCATGGCCTAAGTCTTGCTTGCTTTTTAAAAAACAAAAAGACTTACTTGTAGCTAGGGAGAGATGGTACTCCGAAATCGTATTGTTAGCGCGCGCTCTATCTCTCTCTCTCTCTATATATATATAGAATAAGATATATACATATATAATGTAACAAAAAGAAGAATATAATATTGACTAGTAAATTAATATTCAAATCATTAGAAAGATAGCAAGTAAATTACAGGTTGAAAAGTCAAGATCGAGAAATCTAGTACCGGCCAGACATATATATACTAATCATATAATTTGCAACATGCATGTTCATGGACTACTACGTACGGTAGGTACTAGGTAGCGGAATGTCGAGAAACAACCAAATGAAATATGTAAAAAGGTCTTTCAATTCATACGTACACTTACATGTGCATAGATAGACATTATTTCATGCATTTGGTATTAAATTTATCTATTTGTTTGGTATGTATGGCAAAACGTATGAAATAATCGAAGAGTTGTAGAATTGCAGGGCAATTCTCCTTTGGCAAAATAATATGCACTAAGTTAGTGGAAGTGCATATAGATATAATTTTTTCTGCCGAAGGAGAACTACCATGTTATTCTTCTCTTCTGTACGCTCGATGTTTCCTATATCTTGCTACTTCCTTGCATGTATGTATCCTGGTGGTGTTACTACATACATTTATATATCTTATATCTTGTACAAAATAGTATATCTTGAGAACATTCCATGAAAAAAGATGGTTTAAACTAGGCATATGTGATGCCCTTGAGATTTTGTTCCAAATCTACAAGTTGTCACCAGCGGCTCCCTTTATATAGATTCTCGATGTTCACTTGATTGAAAGGAGTGCGTTTCGATGAATAGAATACCAAAAATATTTGAATTTTATGTAACTTTCTGATATTAATTTTATGTAACCTTGATCTACTTGCAGACAGATTCTTCTAACTACATCATTTGCAAGAAAAGGACTCTACACTACAAGAAATTGAAAATAGCCTTTTTTTTAGTGCTAAGAGTTTAATTATTATGCATAATTAAACAATAAAATATAATAGATTGAAATAAGATCGAAGTTAAAGTGGACAGATCGTCAGATCGAGGTAATACAATAAAATCATCTACATTCATCTACATTCATATATAGAGTTAGCTAGGCAGCTAGTCCTTTGGCAAATTTCGGTAATCATATTACCTTAATTTCTCAAGAATTGACTCTTTAATATATGTTTCTTTCGACAACTACCACTAAGGTGTCCTAGTGTAAGAGGTACTGTCTTCAAAGAGGTCAGTTCAATTACATATTGAGGGTGGCCAGGGAAGGATAGGGAAACGGTCACGGAGATACCGCGGTTAGGCCGTATACATTTGAGTCAAAGACTCGCCCTCTCCGGATAACTTGAACAGAGAAAAATTCTCTGTTAGCCGGTTTTTTTCCGTCATTAGGTCATGTAGCCAGAACTCGATCAATATGAGCAATATGTGCCACATGACATGATTACTACAATTTAACTGTGTTATGCATTGAAAGTTTCTATTAACTGTCTTGGTTTTTTCTTCACGGGAGATCCTTTAGACCATACTTTTTATTATGCACACCATGTACGTTGTTAATTTACAGTCACAAATTTATAAGGCCATAAAAATGTTTAGTCCGTTACGCACTACAAGGAAAATCACTTTCGGGGAGGACAAATGTCCTCGCGAAAGGTGTAAATGTTGTCGCAGAAAGTTTTTCTCGAGGACACTTCGTTGACAAAAAGTCGTCGCGGAAAGTCCGCGGAAAACTTTCGGCGAGGACAATGTCGTCGCAGAAAGTCATTTTATATATTTTTTTTAATTTTCTGTTTGATGTTTTGGAGACGACAAAGTCGTCGCAGAAAGTCATTTTATATATTTTTTAAAATTTCTGTTTGAGGTTTTGGCGACGACAAAGTCGTCGCAGAAAGCTGTTTTTTTTTATTTTTTATTTTTAATTACCTGCAGTTTTTATACCAAATTTAAAAAGCTGAAACATGTTAAATACCTATTTTCAGAAAATAAGCTACTTAAATATATTACACCAATATAATCACCAACAATGTATTTTATACAAACTAGTTTAATGTATTGATTAACACAATAAAACTACTCATCATCCGACTCTTCCTCATCCATATCATTACCGTCATCGTCTTCGGTATTGGTCAATGGAGACAAAATCGGTTGAAAGTCAGGAATTGGAATGCTAGCTCGTTTTAGTGCATCAAATATGATTCCAAAATTTGCATTACTCGCAGCATCACGTTGACGAATAGTTTCATCCACCTCAGCTTGTGTATAAACTCTTTCTTTTGGTGGTTGGTAAGTTGGGATATATGCAGCAGTGGGTAGTTTTCTGCCCCGTCCAAGGTTATGCCCACGACGTTCCTCTAATACTTGCGAAAGTATTTACTCGTCTGTTAGGCCATCCGTTGTACTCGGCTCGGAGAGGCGCGAGCTCGCAAGGAACACCATTACGGGTGTCCTCTACTCGGCGGGTGCGCACTCCTCCGGGTTGTGAGACTCGGACGTAAACCCAAACCCAACCCCCCTTACCCCCCCCCCCCCCTCAACGGTAACTTTTTAACGGCTATATATATATATATATATTTTTTTTTTCTTTTTTTTTCTTTTTTACTCGCCTCTCCTATATATATCATATATTTCTCAACCATTTTTTATACTTCTCTCATATTTTCTTCATCTTTGTAGGCGTGTCTCAACCGATGCCTCAACCAAACTCGATGTTCACTCCCCCGCAATTTACGTATACGAGAATGCTTAGCCAACAACAACAAATCCCAACTTGGGTACCTGTTGCAACAAAATTTTAAATTATGTAATTTTATTGAATATAAAAAAAATAAAAATTTTAAATTTTAATTATTAATGAAAAAAAATTTAGTTTAATAATGATTTATTGAATATAAAAAACAAAAATAAAAAATGGGGAAAGAGAAAAGGGGGAGTACAACAGGTGTAGTGGGTAAGGGAAGGGGAAGAAAAATGATGTGGCGCTGATATGGCAGTGGGTAAGGAAAGGGAAGAGAGGGAGTATAACGGATAGCCTTAGGGGATTTGAGCTGCCAGCTTGACTTTCCCGCAGTTGCTCCATTTGTTGCTGTGTAATTAAGAAAGTTCAAATTGTTATAAATAATAATGTGTTATATAAAATATAAAATTTTGACAGCATAACGAATATAAAATGAATAATCCATAATTTTACCTGTGTGAAAAATCTACATATGATATGTATTCAACTTCCCAAGTAATCATAACATTCAACAAAAGCTATAAATGACTACAAACTTAGTAGCACAACTTCAACACATCGAGATTGTAAAACTAAATACAATATATACAAGTAAACTAACATTAAGCAATATATATATATGTTCAATTTGAGCAATATATACAAGTAAACTAACATTTACATATATGAACTTTTCGCGAGGACTTGGTCGTCCCAGAAAGTTGTGAAAAATTAAAGGCGCGATTTTATACCGCGTAAAGCTTATTTACACCGCGTGTAAAAAATAAAAATAAATTATTAATAAGTTTTCGCGAGGACTTTGTCCTCGCCGAAGGGTTTACGAAGACTGTTCCTCTTTCCAAGGTCAAAAAGCAAACTCGTTTGTCCTCTAGTGAGCTTTCAGCGATGACACGTGTCCTCCCAAAAAGTTTTAATGTTAAAAGCTCTTTTTTCTTTTAGTGACCGTTTAGTTTTAAGCCTCTATGAAAGTATGATCCCGATCTTCATGGTTTCAGTTATATCATTAGAAGCTTTATGAACATTTTAAGAGTTGAAAGTCTTATGTTTTACAAAGGAAAAGTATCTTTTTAGGATGTGAAACAAAAAGTTTTTTATTAAAGAAAAAGACTCCAAAGGATATTTAGATCAGGGTGTGTTCGGCTTAATTTTAAGATTCTATTTTTTTATAATTTCCAACCCTCAAGCCTCGTTCGGGTGTTAAAATTTTGAAAAGATTATTAAAAACATAATCAATCATTATCCTTCAAAATAAAAGTCTTTTCAAATAACTTATGGCTTAGACTTGGATTATCAATATTTAGGTCCAGTTAGTTTCGCCTTTTAGAGCTCTTTTAAGCTTTTTAATGTGAAAACTTATTGAAATATACAAGCAATGTACCGCGCAATGCTGCGGCGGCAATAGTTTGTGTTTTTAATTATTTTTAAAAAGATTGTGAAAATTATGTTGATGTGGGTGGATAATTGTATTTGTGTAAGAGAGTGTGTTAATGAAAGAGTATATTTTAAATAATAAAAAGTTAAATTAAATTAGGTGAGTTAAATAATTAAAAATATTGAGTGAATAAGATTAATTTAGATAAAAATAAGGGTGAAAATTAAAGTAGTCTTAATAATTTATAGGTTGTATGCATAGTTATTTGAAATATTTAAATTTAATTAGTTTTAATAATTTAAAAAGAGAGAAACATAAATGCATTATATAGTAGTAAAGATAATATATGATCAGTAATAAATTATTTTTCTTAGTTGTTCAAATTATTATAAACTTATTTATATGTCATTTTGGAAAGCATATTTTTATGTTCAAACAAATGTAAGATCTAAAGTCTGATTTGTAATATTATATAAATAAGAATGTTTTAGTGTATAAAAGTAGTTTATGTGAAAATACATGTGAAATTGTTATTTATGTGACAGTTGACTTTTAGATTAAACATATGTGCAAACTGCAAAGTTGTTAAAAGTTATTGATATTAAAAAGTCAAAAATTCAAAAATGGGTCAAATTGGTCGACTCAATAAGTCATTATTTAATGGAAATGATAAATAAGAAAATAATTAAATTTATATATGGAGTTGAGTCTGACTTTTGAAACCAAACATGACTTATGGTCAAAGTTCCATTTGACTACTAAAAAATAACAGAAGCATCTATGGGTTAGATGTATTATCTTCTTCTTGTAGGGAGAGCTTGCAGTCATTTTGTTAGCCCAATATATATGTCATAAATAGAGACCACCAAATCAAGAAGTAGTAAATACCTGGAAACTAATTTTACTTCCCCACATAACATATCGTTGTGCTGTTGATCGATTATGTTGGTCTTATGTATAAATGACGAGAAGATTGACATATTACTATCATTGATTTACTCATTTAGCCTCATCGATCATGTAACAAAATGAAAAAAATGACAAGTACATTCATATTCAAATTGTCATTAAAACAAAGAGAGTAACTTGCAGGTTACAGAGTCAGCAGAACTCTAGTACCTGATAAACTAATTTACAAGATGTCCATTGACTATGCTGTAGGTAGTGGAAATGTAAAAACCCCACTTTATAGTTTCTAAAGAATTATTGAAAGGAAATACATAAAATGTCTTTTTCACACTTACATGTGATGTAGGTCCACGGTATCAAGTACCATGCAATAATCGAAGCAATCAAACACAATGGATATGAACTTGGAACATGTAAATCACGTTAATAGAGAGAACCAAGAACACATGTACGGCCAATATGAGTGCTTAAATGAATTAGGGTTAATTACATTGTTTATATGCCCAAAGGGTATTTACTAAATCTAACTTATACTTCTAAGAAATACAACTAGATCGAAGCAAACTTTGACTAAAATGTAAAAAGGACACAATGTATGTGCCTAGGGGTTCTTCTATAAGGATCTCATCGATCTTGTCTTAGTCTTCATGTACTTCATAATGAATTTATAGGTGTTGTACAGAAAAAGGATGAGATAACCAAAGAGCTTTAGAATTTCAGGGCAATTCTCCTTTGGCAGATCGAACATGCACCAAGTTAAATGCACATATTTTCTGCCGAAGAAGAAGTGACATGTTATTCTTCTCTTCCATAAGCTTTATCATGTCTCCTCTACTTAATTCCTTGCATGTATTCTGGTGGTGTGTCTTATATATATGCTTAATTTATATCTAGCACATAATAGTATATCTCAAGAACATTCCATGAAAAAAGATGGTTTAAACTTGGCATATATATGATGCCTTTGAGCTTTTGTTCCAAATCTATGAGTTGTCACCGGCCAACTCCTCTCTTTATTTATATAGATTCTCTATTGAATGAAAGGAGTTCCGATATATGATCGAAGTGTACGCAGTCTGCTGATATTTTTCTCTTTTCCAACTAATTACCTTTCTACTTGCAGGCAGATTTTAAATGTAACGATCATTATGATGCTTATAAGAGTTTGCTGATGATGTTAATATATAAATATATAACATTTTTTATGCACAAGTAAACAACAAAAACTATAAAATGAAAAAAGAAGTTATATTGGAAAGAGATTAATTACATATACAACAAAATCATCAAATTAAATTCGTATATAATAATATAAAGCCCCAGCTTGCTGCTGCATAACCCTACATTTTTAATGGTATACAGAACGACTCAGGTAGAAATCTAAGCGACGAATTCTCTCTTTCATTTGTTTCCATGTATGTATATAGTCCACACTTAAATGCGTGCGGCCTTTACAAACGAGATGTTCTATTCTTTCCGGTACAAGCTCTTCAAGTTGACCCCTTGATTAATTAATGAATAACGATGACAGATCTTCAAGTTGTACGTAGTTTTATTTGATCGATCTGTTGAATCAGATCGAAGATTTTTAACGAGTGTGGGAGGAACTTGCTAATGATGAAGATGATTCGATAGTGCACTCAGAGCAAACATATATAGGGAGAAATTAAGTGCAAAAGAAATCGTTTTTTCACGTTGATTCAAGAAAGACCCAACTACAACATAAAACAATCTTTCATATATAGTATAATTAATGCAACAGATGGATCACTTAACGAGCAGCCATAAATATATACATATATAATGCACAATCTTTCATCACCAAATTTGAATGAATGAATGTATGCTTTACTAGCTAGCTTTATATATTTATGCATAATTAATTAAACTCACTAATTAACAAGACTTATATTTCCATATACAATGTACAGACTGACCAGCTTGTACAGCTGAGGGACACAGAAAAGCATGACATTTGCATCATACGTAGTCGGTAGAGATATAGAATGGCAGGGCAATTCTCCTTTGGCAGAATTAATTAATTAGTTAACATGATCATCATTCATGCATGGAAATGCATTTATTTTCTGCCCAAGGAGAATCGCACTGTTATTCTCCTCTGCCATGCATATATATTTAGCTTAGCTACCTCGCTCCATCTATGTGCCTTTTATACATTAAAGGGCATATATACATACAAGTTTATTTTGTAAATATATATTCTGTTGAAGTAAAAATTGGTTTATTCCAGGCATGATGCTTTTCAGCTTTAATTTTGGTTTACAGCTGCAAGTTTTGGATCAGATGGTCCCAGCAGTACCATATATAATATATACGCTAGCTCTCTTCATTTATAAAGTGATGTCCCTAGCTTAATTCATATTCAAAAATATTTTGATCCATAATCTGATATTGTTTCATTAATTTCCGTCCAGTTTTTTTTTTTTTTTTTTTTTTTTAACTGCAGAACACGTACAAACTCTTTTATATGTCAATCACATGACTTGAACCTACAACCTTGTGAAACACCTTAGTCACAGTTATAAGGCATTTGGCAATTTCCAAACAATTAAATTACCTTTCAATATTGTACTTGTTGGTTACCCTAATTGTCTATTAATTCTAATCATCAATGTATCTGGCACTCGTCCCCTCTTATTCTTAAGATGGTAAACTTTGTTTTTCAGATTCCTCGATAAAAAAAATTCAAATTTCTAAGCTTTTTTTTTAATTGAATGATCTATTTTTTTTTTAAGGAAATGTGTCTATTTAGCATATGTTCCACTGAAATCCTGGAAAACTTTGGCAATTGTCTTCTTTTTAGCCAGTTCAGAAACAGTGCTACTATACTTACCATTTTTGTGCAGTCTAAAATGTATCAAGTGTAAAATAGTTGCCTCCAGGCCCTCCACTACCTCTTAACTTGGCAACTGGCAAGTAAAGTGTAAAAAATATATAAAGCTTGTTGCTTTAGTTTTTGATGGGTTTAATGCAGTGAAGAAGCTAGGGAGGAATAAGGTGGGCAGTCGTCTCCTCTAATATTTTAAATTGTAACGTAATTTTTTTATAAATTAAAAGTACTAAGGTAATTGTCCTCTTAAAATATTTAAACAAAATTAAATATGTTTATACTAAATGCTTTGACTGGGCATTTGGTTTTGATGTTGATTCGTGTATTTGTGAATTTAATTGTTTCTGTTCTTGAAATCACTTTTATATTCTTGATAATTCTTAGGTTGAAATCAGAGTTTTATTAAGTTTGATAGTTCTCGAGTTAGAATCTCAGTTAATTAGTCATTTATTTGACGTTTGTAATTATATCATGGTCTCGATTTCAATCTGATTAATTCTAGTTGTTTAGGGTTTTATTTCTGAGTTTATACTTTATGTTAACATCTTAGTTAGTCGACTATTAAATTTCTTTCCCTTTTCCTATCATTTTATTACATAAGAAATCAATTACTACACAAATATGTCTTTTAAAAAAATTACTATAAGAAAATTTATTAAAATCTATGCTAATTTTTTAGTTTATATATTGTTTATTATCGATTTGAATTTGATTTCTGGGTTAAAACCAAGTTCAAATTTTGTTTGAGGTTGCATTTAGTACAAATCATTGAAAAAATATGTGGTATTTTGGAGTGATCATTGAAAGAAAAGTAAAACCCATAAAACTCAAAGCATTAAAAACTCGATTAAAGAACACTTTTAGCTTTGCCCTCACTTATGGAATTTGACAAAACCAAGTTGTTTGTATGGTTTTACTTTAAGTCCTACCCGTGTGCAGAGGGTGTTGATGGTTGATCTCATAGGCTAAAATTAGCGAACTTGTGTGTGGGCGTGACTTGTGGACACGAATCTTCTAGAGTTTTCTGGCGACATTTCCAGGCTACGTGTCATCTCTGGCAGTACACCTAGGAATTGGGTCTCAGTTTTTTGGTTCAAGAGTTTGTTTCCTTAAATTCTTCATTGAAACTGAACCTTCATATCTGTAGCTAAGCTCGTTTATTTAAAGCTCATTTTACTGAACTACCTATATGAATTAGTTTCATAACTTAACTTTTAGAAGTCCGTTTCTTGAAACATTATAATATCGTTTTCGGTACATATTTACTAGCAGTATTATTATTATATAACATATACTCATATAGTATTTAAGGTTTTATTTGATTGGTTGTATTTGGAAATTTGGTAGTCATTGTCTTGTTCATTAAGACGCTTTTATAAATAAATTTGTTTGCTTTTAAAAAAATAATATATGTATATATTATTTGATTTGATGATGGTTTCAGCCGTAGTTACATACCACCAAAAAGAGAGAAATTTGGGTTTGGAGTTTTTTTATATACGTCTATCAGGTAGTGTTTGGTTGGCTGATTTTTTTTCAAAGGAATTGGATTCCTTTAAGGAATTGGATTGTGAAGGATTTGGAATTTGATTTTAAATCCATTCTTATTGTGTTTGGTAATTCCAGGGAATGGAATTTACTTCCTCACCACAAAACCCTAAACTAGACATGCCACCACCATCCCACCATCATCGCCGCCTTCACCACCACCTCACTGCCATCGTCGTCGCCCTCCAGCTCGCCACCATCGTCTAGCAAGGAAACGCCATCACCGCCACTGTCTAAACCCGAAATCGCAGCCGTCGCAAGCCTAGAAGATCGAAGCCGTAGTCTAAACCGTAGAACGTCGAACGTTAACCCTAGCCCCATGGTCGAAGCCGCCATGGTTGAAACCCTAGACGTCGAACGTCGTCGTCGTCGTGAAGAGAAGAAGGAATGGGTCGAACGTCGCCGTCGTCGTGAAGAGAAGAAGGAATGGGATCGAACGTCGCCGTCGTCGTGAAGAGAAGAAGGAAGGGGGTCGAACGTCGAACCCTAGAACGACGCCGTCGCCGTCGCAAGTCGAAGCCCTAATCGCCGGCGGAGTCGTCACCGTCGGTGTCGTCGGAGGCACAGGTGAAGGAAGCAGGTGAAGGAGGCAACGTCTGTGTTTTGATGGATTTTGAATTCCAACCAATATTGGGTGGATTTTGAAATCCTCCATATGATGGATTTTGAACCTCATTAAGGAATCATTTTCCTTAGTCAAAGTTGAACCAAATAAAGGATTTGCTAGGAATTGGATTTCAATTTCCACAAAATCGTTTGAAATCCCTCTAACCAAACAGCATCTCAAATGAATTTTTCTGGTATATATTTTGGAAGAAAAGACAGAGGACACGGGGTGTTGTGGTGTTGTGGGTGGAAACGGAACGACTAAGCTTCTGACTCGCGAAACAAAAATGACGGAGGTGAGTGGGGAGACGACGGCCATGGCTGCTACAAAACCCCTGGCCAGACGACTGAAAGGTCATAAAGCCATCGCCACCTGCTGCGTCGCCTCCCACGATCGCCCTGGCCTCATCGCCTCTTCCGACGAAGTACGCTCGTTCCTTCCCTCCCTTTCGCTTCTCTTATCATTTCACCGATTTTGTTAATTCACCCTGTCTAATCCCTACATAACATTCCACTGAGAAGATTACCGCTTGAATTTTGACTTCACAGCTATTAATTAGAAATTACGAAATTGATAGGACTTCTTTCTATTGCGTGCCTTACAGGTTCTGTTGCTTTTGTGTGAACAACACTAACATTCATCATTGAAATTGAGATAGTTCTAGACAACTACATTAAAATTACTCAATTCTGACTTGCGCAAGTTAAGAAGGTCTTTGAAGTTGATTCAAATTAGTTATATATTATATTTAACATACATTCTAAAAAAACCTAGGATTGACTTTCGGAGTCAATATGATTAACTTTCAACACTAAAAACAAGTCGATTACTTCACATTTTAGGAAAATTTTTTGATCAGTGTGATACTGTATAACTGATATTAGAGACTGAAAGACACTGGTCTTATACAAGTATCAAGAGTCATCTCCATTACTGTTTCATACGACTAGGGTTGGCCCCAAAGTTATGTCAAAGTGTAGCTTCCTAAAAAAGAGGGGGGGGGGGGGGGGGGGGGGGAGGGAGGGAGAGGGAGAGATTAAGTTTTGAAATTTATGATACTCCTTACTGGGTTGAATGCCGCTTAAGATAACATAACTCTACCATGGATGGTTGTGTTACAGGATGGTTGTGTTTGCTGGTTTGACATGCGGTGTAAAGATCAATTGTTTACCATGGATGCTGCACAAAATCCTATCTCCTCATTATGCTTTAAAACAGGTCAGTGTTCTTTGTCAAATTGTTCATGCATATGATCTTTTGCCTTTAATTCGATTGTGTACATTGTGAGGAATATGTCAAGTGGGTTGAAATATATAGTTATCTAGCTCTTACGGTCCTAGCTAGTCATGTCCATAGTTGTTAAAAAGCACGCTTCAAGCGCGCCTGAGGCGCTGAAGCACAAGTCAATGGGTTTTTCCAGTAGCGAAAGTGCATCGGGTTCATGAAGCGCACCGAAGCGTAGAAGCGACGAGGCACAAAAAAGCGCGCCTTACCAACATTTAGGTACTTTTGACTTTCTTCAACTTCAATCTTCTTCATCAGTTCATCGACTTCTGCTCTTTATCCTTCGCTTCGATTTCATCGGTTCCCACTTCTATTTTTACTATTTCTACAATTCCCATCCACTTCATCAAATACTAATGCTGAATTCCCATCCACTTCATCAAATACTAATGCTGAATTCCCATGCACTTCATCAAATATGCCCTTAGCACTCAACACTCAACAGTTTACAGAACTACAAGAAGTTGATTATATGTTTGATGTTTGAAGTTTGAAGTTTAGAATTATGTTTGATGTTTGAAGTTTGATCATAACATTTCGATGTTAAAAACTATGTTTTGATCATAGCATTTTGAGATTTAAATCCAAGCTGTCAAGTTTTTAGTGAGTACAGGGGTAGACCTCTTTGGTTTGTACGGTGGTACCAGTCAACCAGGCACACAATATTGAAATTTTTCGAAGGTTTTTAAATGGTGCCACTAGTCAGATTTTAGAGTGCCACCTGTGATTTTTTTGGGTGTTACCGTAACCTCATTAAATACAAAAAAAATCATAAACACGATAAATCATAGTTTAATTCCCGTAATCTTTTCGTTCTTTCAAGAATCAACGCTTGAAAGAATGGAAAGAATATATGTAAAAGGTTACTTCTATTTTTATGAAATCGTAATTTTTAATTATATTATTTACTAATTTATGTTGTGCCACCAGTCACTTCAAATCTTGGATTCAACACTGGTGAGAACTAAACCATTCCTAATGTAGAGAAACATAAGTAGATAAAATGATACTTGATAGTTAATTTACTCCCAAATCACAGGTTGTATAATGATTTAAAAGTGGTTTAGATCCATGTACGAGGGAGATAAATCCTATGTTTTTTCTCTTTTAAGAAAGTTTTTGCTTAGATAATATGCGAGTTTATAGATTCTTTTTTCTCATTGGTAACTGGAAGGCAGAAACATTCATTGGCTGCTTGCATTTCTTGCGTTGCAGGGAATGAGGATGTTATCTATGTATCCTCAGAAAATGAAGTTAAAGTTTTTGATGTACATATGGTAATCCTTTTTGTATAGGTTTTACATTATCTTCTCTTTATTTTCATTATTATCTTTCCTCTTAATTCTTTTTTCCATAACTGGTACATATTTACTTAACAAACAAACGTCTGATGATTTATGTGAATACGAAATACTTGTCCTCATCAACCATTATTTATTCGTAGAGGTCATAATGTTGAAGTTTGTTTTACAGCTTGCTTCATGGAAGCCATTGGAGAGTTACAATTACAATAAAGAGGAGATAAACCAGGTTCACATTCTTATTATTCAAAATACGCTTCTTTAATATCGTTTTCGAATCTTACATAACTGTTATTTTTTTTTATCTAAACACATAAGCTAATCATGAGGCACCATTTACATCTTCTATGCAGATCACATGCAACTCAAAGTCATCTTTTCTTGCATCTGCTGATGACGGTGGTGATATAAAGGTTTGGTTATTCGGTCAATAGATTAACTTTCATCTTTTTATTATTTGTGTACACCAATAACTGATTATATTCTCTTTCAGATCATTGATATACGCCAAAAGTGCCTTTATAAGACATTAAGAGCTGCCCATGAAAGTGTATCCTCAAACCATCACACATACATATGACTAAAGTTGATGTAACAGTAAACAGTTATTTGTACTTTTCTTGAAATTCCGATCTTATTGCCATATTCTTCTTGGATTTCCTTGCTTTTTATCTTAACTTACTTTCAGATATGCAGTAGTGTGCAGTTTCTTCCTTGGAGACCTTGGGAAGGTTTTTTTTTCTGTTTGTCTTCGTATTTTTGCTTAAAGGCGTAACCAAAATCAATTCGTTAACATAAGGAATGGGGTATATTCTGTTGCAGTAATTACTGGCGGGCTTGACTCAAAGCTTATAATGTGGGACTTTTCAAAAGGGCGACCATTCAAAGTCATGGATTTGGGTATGGAAATACTGTATTTCTATTTTAATTTTGCTAATCTTATCGAGAATTTGTATTTCTTTATGTATGAAGTTTTTATGATCTTTTTATAATTTGATCGAATATCATTCAGGAAAATCAGATCCAGATACCAGCAGTAATGCAGCTCAGTGCTTCAATCCTGCTTTTGTCCATGCAATTGCTGTTCCTGAAGTTGATATGTTAGATAAACTTGACAAGATATGTGTTGTGGCAAG
This sequence comes from Pulicaria dysenterica, assembly GCA_947179395.2. NCBI lineage: Eukaryota > Viridiplantae > Streptophyta > Magnoliopsida > Asterales > Asteraceae > Pulicaria > Pulicaria dysenterica. Next base: position 94,227,456 of record OX359291.1, read on the forward strand.
AGGTGATGGTCTTGTTGATGTAATAAATATAGAATCAGAATTTAAAGCCACCCAATCTAGGGGTTCTTCTAACTCAAGAAAAGGTGTTCAATCAATGTCAAATGGAACTGGTAAGTCTCCAAGTTCTGAAAACCGAGATCAGAATCGAAGAACGAGGTTGCGTCTAGATTATTCCTATGGAGGGCATACTGCTGCTGTATCTTGTGTGTAAGTTGACTTTTATCGTCAAATATTGTTTGTTCGATATTTTAAATGATCATCGCAAGTTCCAAACAAGAAAACGTACTTAAATTGAGTTTGCTAACAGCTAGAGGGTAGTGTGTCAAAACGGCTTGATATACTACAATGTACTTTTGGCAACTTTCAACTTGTTTGCCTAAAGTAATATTAATTTTTATGCTTACCCATTTGACCTGTTTAACAAGATATAACACGAATCAACTCATTAATAAATGAATGGATCTAAATTGTCTCCTCTAATAATACATGTATGGCAGTTTGGAGTTTAACAGTGTGTCCCCTTTTCTTTTCTTCTTCTTCTTCTTCCTTTTTTTTTGTTTTTTCGTTTTTTTGCTTTGGCTCTTCTATTATCAATTTCCCTCATTTATGATTTTATGCTAATGTAACATGTATATAAAGCATGAATATTTGATGATTGTGATATAGGGCATTTTCTATGTTTGGGGAGAAAGGAAGGTACATAATATCAGGTGGCAACGATAAAGCTGTGAAGGTTTGGAACTGGTCGAGATTCTTTGAAGCCGATCAAACTTGCAACAACACTGACTTTCTACATCTGAACATAAATTTGAGCAGAAAAGTAAGTCAGTCTGCCATTCTCTTTATACACCAGGATCCCACTTATGAATATTGCAAAAAAAAAAAATTCAGTTGGATTCTCCAACGTTCAAGCTAATTTTACTTATTACCTGTTGTATGTCCTGAACGTGTGACAAGACCTCTAGGTTTATCTTTCTTGAAGGGTAGTTTTCGTATTATAATCAGTAGTGAAATGTGTTGATTGACGGTATGATTGATGTAGGTCAACTGGCTCTGCACCACTCCAACTGACTCAGAAAATCTTGTGGTATGTGATACCTCAAAAGTAGTGAAGGTGTATACTGTTGCGTAATTGGAGTGTAATCTGCCTGTGAAGGCCAGATTCGAGAAGTCAATAGGCAGAGTTTGTTTTGAACTTTTGATGAATATGGTCAACATGCCATGCTTTTTCTGAAGGAGCTTTTTAGATTAACAACCTTTAGATAGTTGGTACTGTGGTACTGGGTCAACTGGTCATATTCTGTTGGAACGATTACGGTTAGTAGCAGATACATTTGTATTTTTGTTCATTCTAAGTTGGAAAACTTTAAGATAGATGGAGAATAATGAAGGATCATCCCGCTGGTTCTGCTTATGTTTGATGGTAGAAAGCCACTGTTGTATTGGGGGTGAAATACTTTGCATATCACACATCACAATATAAACCACACATGATGTAGCAACACATTTAAGACTGTCTGTGTAGCCGATCGGGTTCTCCCCTTGGGCTCCATCGGCTTCATCAAGTTGAAGGAAACATCCATCCTAACCTTTGTGATCTGGGGTTAACTCTCTCTCCCCTCAATTCAGGTTCACCAACCCTAGACTAGCTTCTTCCACCCCAATTTCTCTCTCTCTTCTGTCTTCACCCTTTCTCTTATATATTAAAAACCGATTTTAATGTGAGTTATAGTGAACCGAAGATTATAGATGGTGATATGACAAGAAGGAAATGGAAAGAGAATGAAAAGCTATACGGATGACCTAATGTAAAATCACCTCTCATAGGAATGCCTTATATTAACAATTGTGAATGTGAATATGAGTGTGAATGAATTCGGCCCTTAGATGTTTTATGTTAGCAGAAATGCGAGAGATTCACGACAAATGAAGATTGATACCCAACAAACTGACTTTCTTGGTCAAAGTGACAACTACTAGGCTACTAGGCATCATAGCGTACGTAGGTTTTCTAAATCTGGACATCATGAGTGTTTGTTTTCTTTTTAAAATTTGCAACCATCATTTATTTTTGAAGATGAAATGTTTTTATTTGACTGTAAAAATAGAAATGCCTAATTTTAGTTAGTAGAAGAGTAATGTAAATGATAAAAATTTGCTTATGTAACTGCAATCAAGAAATTTGAACTTCTTTTTGGATTAGTATTACTTTATGGCGACTATAGGTAATTTTTTTTTATCATAGCTAAAGTTAGCAAAGGTCTAGATGACGTTCAATAAAGGTGAATAATGACTTACAACTTATCAAATCAGTCAAAACCCCCTTTCGTCAAACAACTCTTACGGTTCATTACATAAGTCTTTGTCTTCTCTCTTTTAAGTGTTGTAAAAACTAGAATAGTCCATTGATTATTTGGTAATAAAATGTTGATCAATCGTTGACCAATGTGAGTTGAAGATTATCGGTCAAATAAACCAGTAGTGGTTTAAATATGTTAAAACCTGAGTAATCGGTTAACATGCATACTAATGAGCCAGGAAGGTGATTTCTATCGGTCTTTGACAAAAGCGATGTGTAAGTGTTAATTGAGAAGGATGAGTGGTTGTGTAATTGGCCATTGCAATGATGCGTGGCTGGTGAATACCCTCAGAATAGTATACCTTCTAGTGACTCGACCTGAAGTTACTAACTTATCTAATCTATAGAAGTTGGATTCCTTGTCCGACCATCCTATCCTCAAAGACAGCCTTCTAGCTCTTACCCTTCTGTATATCGAATATCCCTTTCTACTTCTTCATCCCAGCTCTCCAACTGGCTGTCTTACTTCAACTTTCATTTCAGTTACTAATTCGCCTATCCTCTCCCTTCCGGTCAAGCTAGTTTTTACTCCTCTATCTAGGCCAGTGATCAGAAATCGCTTGTCACTATATAAGAGGGGGAGGAGGAGGACTAGTTATGTATGAGGGGTTAAAGCAGAAGAGTGTAGGAAGAATACAAGGGGTTGTCATGAACCTGGTGTGCATTATCGATTGAGAGTGAAGAAGAGGGTAGGGGTTGCTTATATTGATTAGGTTTTAAGGATTCAATTTTGTAGCTAAAAGAGTTTTATGCCTCTTTTTGCTTGTATTATTTGCCGTTATGTTCTTTTTTAATATCAGACCACACTATATATATTCTAAAAAGTTTCAGTTCTACTACTTTTAATGTACTTTATGTTTATACCAATTATCCATGACACCTAATTTTTCGCGATTACCACCTAACAAATTCCGTAATATTTCTCTTTCTCTCTCCCTACTCCCTAGATCAACACACCTAGCCCACCTAAATGTCACCAACTCTAGCCAACCAAACCATCAATGGACCATGTGCTCCTCTCTTTCTCTCTCCCTCGTATCACATGCCTCTTCTCTCAATGTGTTTGTTTTGTATCTCAATTGTTGTTCTTCGTATGTTTGTGTGTTTTTCGGGTGTGTTTGTGTGTTTTTCGGGTGTGTGTATGTATTCAAATCTTGAAATCGATAGTGTGTCTTTTGTGTTCTTCTTGTGTATGAGTGTGTGTATTCTAAACTTGGTATTATGTGTGTGTATTCTAAACTTGATATTATATATAACCTTATTTTACATTTTCTTATTTTATACTTATTATATTATTTAACCAACAAATTAAGTATTAAGTATATGTAATATTTAAGAGATGGTATTGATATAATGGAAAATGGCCTGATCACAAAATTTTATGATTTTTTTTAGAAGAGCGGTAAAACTTATTTGTGTATGATAAAATTTATTTTATATGTAACAGATACAAACGGTATATAAACATAAACGTAAATTTATACGGAATTCTTTATTCATAAACACAAAAAGCCTGTGCTTTGCTAAACTTTAGAAGTTTTGTGGGATATTTATATGTTTCACAACCCTTTCGAACTTTAATTGGTAGGAACAAATTCAAAATTCGTGGCCTTGTTATAACTTGTACAAAGCTTTGATCATCACCCATAAGATTAATATCTAGTTTTCAGGGTATTTTGTATTGTCCCTAGTCTCTCGCTTTAAGACTTTTCATTATACTCATTAATTTAGAGATGAGTATAAAAAACTTTTAAATTATTATATTAGAAAACGAATACAAAATTTAGTAAATATAATATATGTATTTAATTTTGTAAATATATCTATCTATATTTTTAAATACATCTATATATTTTTTTTCGGATCTTAGATCAAAATTTCAAAGAATATGTTATCACTCTTCTTAAATATGTATTCTCTTGATTTGTCCCACTCCACAATTACATCATCATAAAGTGTGAGTTGAATATGACGCATTAAAACTTGTACATTTATCAGTTCGTATGTCATGGATGGCTTCGGGTGGACAAATCCATCCCCAACTGCAACCGCAATTACTTCAAATTCCCGCAAAATTTTAAAATCTTGACACCTCGAAGATCATCTTTCCTTTGCTTCCAGATCTCTATTCAACACAGACACCAACCTCCCAACCTCCATACCAGCAACCCTTCACTTTCACTATTACTGAAATGCCGCACCAACCTCACCACCATACCCTCTCTAGGGTTTCCGGATTCCATATAAACAAAACGAACCCCAACCAAAGGAATCAATTCGTGTCAATTTCGAACCCCAATCGATTTGGGGTTTTCGGTAATCAAAATGATGCAGCCTGAGACTCCAATTTGCAACACTTGTGGCGAACAAGTTGGGTTTCTTTCTGATGGGACCGGAGTGTTTGTGGGTTGCCATGAATGCAATTTCCCGATTTGCAAGTCGTGTTTGGATTATGAGATCAAAGAAGGTCACACTGCTTGCATACAATGTGGCACTCCTTATGATGGTATCTCAGTCTGACCCCCCCCCCCCCCCTCTTCTTTTTTAGTTTTTGATTTGCAATTGAGCTTAACAGTTAACAATTTCATTATTATAATCGTCATTGCTTTCTAAGGATGTGTATAATTTAATGAGAAACGCATTTGAAGAATTATTCACTAATATTTTTCTTATTACATAGGGAGCTTGACGAAGGTTGATATGCCAGAAAAGGAGCATGTCACCCACAATACTATGGCTAGCCACCTTACTAACAGTGAGGTAGAACTCATAACTGTAATATGTTAATCATCCTCACCTAAATTTGATTGTGTTTGGATACAGTTTATATCTAAAGAATGTTTAAGTGATTTTGTATTGCATCTTCTTTGTTGAAGGATGTTGGTCTCCATGCAAGAAACATAAGCACAGTTTCAACAGTGGATAGTGGTGAGTAGATTGGATTTTGAGTCATACTGAAATTTGGGTACTCTGTTTTATAATCAGATATTGTATTTGCTAATTTGTTTCGGTATATCTTTCCCTTTTTATGAAGATATGATTGATGAAGGAGGGAACCCAATCTGGAAGAACAGGGTTGAAAGTTGGAAGGATAAGAAAAACAAGAAAAAAAAGGAGGGTGGTAAGGTTGCTAAAGAAGTTCAAATTCCTGTAGACCAACAAATGGATGAAAAGCAGCAGTAAGTATATGAAGTTTAAGTTTTTTTCTCACTCAAAATTATAATGCTGTCGAAAATGCTTTATTCAAACAGAAATTTTCTGCAAATGTCTTATATATCTCTTATTTAACTTTGAATGTCGGATTATTTTTATGTGCAACCACTTTTACAAACAGTTAATGAGAAAAGAAATTGTGTTTGCAGGTCAGCAGATCCAAATGCAATGCAACCATTATCACAAATAGTTCCAATTCCAAAGAGCCAAATCACACCGTATAGGGTAGTGATTATTATCCGATTGATCATTTTAGGACTTTTCTTCCATTACAGAATCACAAATCCAGTTGAAAGTTCTTATGGTTTGTGGCTCACTTCTGTTATTTGTGAGATTTGGTTTGCTATATCTTGGGTATTGGATCAGTTCCCTAAATGGTCTCCTATTAATAGGATTACATTTACCGATGAGCTATCTGCAAGGTATTACACTCTACTCACCACTGAGCTATTACCATGACTAAAATAATACAATATCCAATTAAGTTAAAGACTAATGTCTATTTTTTCCTTGTATACTTTAGGTATGAAAGAGAGGGTGAAGCTTCAGAGCTTGCAGCTGTAGATTTCTTTGTGAGTACAGTTGATCCTTTGAAAGAGCCTCCTCTAATTACCGCAAATACCGTACTTTCAATCCTGGCTGTTGATTACCCCGTGGATAAGGTCTCTTGTTACGTGTCTGATGATGGTGCTGCAATGCTTACATTTGAATCACTCGTTGAAACAGCAGAGTTTGCAAGGAAGTGGGTCCCGTTCTGTAAAAGGTTTTCAATAGAACCAAGGGCACCAGAATTTTACTTCTCCCAGAAGATTGATTACTTGAAAGATAAAGTGCAACCATCATTTGTCAAGGAACGTAGAGCAATGAAAGTACGTTTCAAAAACTCTTAACATTTCTAGCTTAGAATTTGTCATATAAGTATATTTCAGAGGTGAGAAATGGGGGCAGATTGCGTGATGGATCAAAACGTGTAATTGTCTAGGTTGGATTGACTGAAACACTTATAGTCAATGGTTTATATCCTTATAAATAGTTAATGTGTCAAATATGAGTACGTAACTCAGATTGTATCAATATTAATCATAAGCAGATTTAGGAGGCTTTGTGCGTTAAAGAAAATACAATTAGGGAGCGTTTCGACCTGTTTGACCCATTCTTTTTAAAACAATCATTTCCGTTTTATCTGTTCGGGTTGTTAGAGAGAAAATATACCCTGAATTGACTCATTTGTGTATAAATGGGTTGAAATTGCCACCTTTAGTTGCAATGTTTATTCCCGTTTGGTTGTTGATTACAGAGAGATTACGAGGAGTACAAAGTGCGGGTAAATGCTTTAGTAGCGAAAGCTCAAAAAACTCCAGAAGAAGGATGGACTATGCAAGATGGAACACCTTGGCCGGGAAACAATGCACGTGACCACCCTGGCATGATTCAGGTTAATTTCCCATCTACCCTTACCACTGTTATCACTTGCTAGTTTTTTATTCGTATAACTTTTCGTTTTGAACTAAACCTAGAAGTTGTAAATTTTTGCAGGTTTTCCTAGGACACAGTGGTGCTCATGACATTGAGGGAAACGAGCTTCCTAGACTAGTTTATGTCTCGAGAGAGAAAAGACCTGGATATCAACACCATAAAAAAGCTGGTGCTGAAAATGCTTTGGTAAGTTTAAAATTTTAAAAATATAATTTGATGGTTCTTACAAATTCGATAACTAAGTTTTCATTTTCTTAATATATTTTTAGGTAAGGGTGTCTGCAGTTCTGACAAATGCACCCTATATACTTAATCTGGATTGTGATCACTATGTGAACAATAGCAAGGCTGTTAGAGAGGCAATGTGTTTCTTGATGGACCCACAAGTTGGGCGTGATGTGTGTTATATTCAGTTCCCTCAGAGATTTGATGGCATTGATCGTAGCGACAGATATGCCAATCGGAACACTGTCTTCTTTGATGTAAGCCTCATTTCCCACCAATATTATGCATAATTAGCATGTGAAATATGATTGCTTAAATTGTATCATTGAAATAATAATAACAATCTAAATTTCTTTTTAGAATAAAATGACTTAGAAGCTATAATGATTTAAAACCACACTTTGAAGGATTTTCAACCCATTTCCTTCTTTAGCTAATAGCAAATATTGTTTTCTTTTACTTGTTTGACCTGTTAAGACGTAACCCAAATGGGCCAGTTCATAAATAAATGGGTCAAAATTGCCACCTCAATGAAATACCTTCTAGTAAGAAATGAAAGAAAGAATGAGTGGAAATTTGCTACTTCTGAACAGGCACATAGTTCTTGAAAAATGTTTAACCATTAACAAAAATTCTCAAATACCTCTTCAGTAATAAAAAAAATAGCTGAATCTTATAAATTAAAAATATAAAATTCATCAATTCCTAGTAGCAATACTAGTAGGGAGTCACTTCAGACTTAAAAAAGCTCTCCACGAATGAAAATATTATGAGATTGGGATGCAAACTTCATGGGACATAGTTACTATTCTTCAAAATAAAATTGCAGAGTTTTGTTAATTTCAGGTTAACATGAAAGGACTAGATGGGATTCAAGGACCGGTTTATGTAGGAACAGGTTGTGTTTTTTATAGGCAAGCTCTATATGGTTATGGACCTCAATCTTTACCAGCATTACCAAAGCCTTCTTCTTCATCTTGTTGTTGTGGGCCCAAAAAGCCAAAAAAAGATGTAGAAGAATTTCAACGTGATTCCAGAAGGAACGATTTAAATGCTGCAATCTTTAACCTCAAGGAGATTGAAAGTAAGTTCACTTTGTTACAACACTTGTTTATCAGTTAAAAGTTTAAAAAAACTAATATTTGGATATTCATTCAGGTTATGATGAATATGAACGATCATTACTCATATCCCAAATGAGCTTTGAGAAAACTTTTGGAATGTCTTCTGTGTTTATCGAGTCTACTTTAATGGAAAATGGAGGACTAGCCGAGTCTGCAAACCCAGCAACTATGATCAATGAAGCAATTCATGTCATTAGTTGTGGATATGAAGAGAAAACCGCATGGGGTAAAGAGGTAATTGATGATCGTTTTGATCTTTGCTCTATGATCTTGAGGTGGCAATTTCAATGGTTCGAAAGTGGCCCAAAGTGTATCTTAATGCATACAAGTATACAACCTCTTAAATTGTTTAATTCAAAAAGAAGAAAATGTTTAAAAAACCTGTAACTAATATTTGTTACACAGTTTTACATTATTCTTTTCAGTTTTTCATAAAATTTATTCTAGTAAACTATCTTTTCATGTAGATCTTTATATCCATTCTTGATTGAATCTTTTTTTTTTTTTTCAAATAATAAATGAACAGATTGGGTGGATATACGGATCAGTTACAGAGGATATCTTAACTGGATTTAAGATGCATTGTAGAGGATGGAGATCAATATACTGCATGCCATTGAGGCCTGCATTCAAAGGGTCAGCACCTATCAACTTGTCAGATCGGTTGCACCAGGTTTTGAGATGGGCTCTCGGGTCAGTTGAAATCTTTTTGAGTAGACACTGCCCATTATGGTATGGATGGGGTGGTGGCCGCCTTAAATTGCTTCAAAGACTTGCATATATTAATACGATTGTTTATCCGTTCACATCTCTCCCTCTTGTTGCATACTGCACTCTGCCTGCTATCTGCCTTCTAACCGGAAAGTTCATCATCCCAACGGTAATTACAATTAAAACTAGTCATCTAACCGAGTATCTGATTACTGCAACTTGTGAATTCTGATAATTAGTTATTTAATATTGGGATAAACAGAGTATGTTGCTTGAATTAATAGTAAAAGTGAAATGATCTCCTAACCTCTTCTTTACCTTAACTTGTGAGACTTCTTATCCACACTTTTCAAAATCTCCCTATATTTTGCCTATTAATTCATTAATTGAATTTCCTATTAGTCCGTTTTTATCTGATTTTTATCATCCAATGTCACATAATCACCATCAAGTGTTGCTTGGTGATTATGATTCCAATTTTCCAATTATAAGAAGAGTGAGAAGCATTGTTAGGCTCAAGGAACAAGGGGCATTGTTGATATTTTACACTTTTAAATGTAAAATGCCAGTCACGCCTCTTGTTTTCTATGGCCAAGAATGATGTTTCGTTGTTTCTTAGTGGATCCCAATCATGTAAAATTAGCAATCTACCCCTAACTTCAATCAACTGATTATCTTAAACCACCTTTGATAACCTTTGTTATTTGCTTCAGCTTTCCAACCTCGCAGCAGTTTGGTTTCTTGGTCTCTTCTTATCGATCATTACAACGAGTGTCCTTGAAATTCGATGGAGCGGTGTGAGCATCGAAGAGCTGTGGCGTAACGAGCAGTTTTGGGTCATTGGTGGCGTCTCAGCCCATCTTTTTGCTGTTTTTCAAGGATTCCTTAAAATGTTGGCTGGTGTTGATACAAACTTCACAGTCACTGCAAAAGCAGCTGATGATGCTGAGTTTGGGGAGCTTTATATGATCAAATGGACAACGGTCCTGATCCCGCCTACCACCCTTTTAGTCCTCAATTTGGTAGGGGTGGTGGCGGGCTTTTCAGATGCACTTAACAAAGGGTACGAGGCTTGGGGCCCGCTTTTTGGTAAAGTGTTCTTTGCATTTTGGGTTATTCTTCATCTGTACCCGTTTCTTAAAGGGCTCATGGGCAGACAAAACAGGACTCCGACGATTGTTATATTGTGGTCGGTGTTGTTGGCTTCTGTATTCTCGCTTGTGTGGGTGAAGATCGACCCGTTTGTTAGCAAAAACGATTCGAGTCTTGTACAAGGGTGCATTGCCATCGATTGTTGAGAATAAGCTGTAATTTTGAAATGTAGATGTTTTTGGTATTTTCATTTTGCATATGTTTGTTTGGAGAAATATGTTATGGAGGGGAACACTTGAATGTAAGAAGAATTCATGACATGATTATAAATATGGAAAATTGGTGTTTGATTATCTGTTATAGACTTGTAGTGATGGATGAAAGTTTATTGGTCTTTTTTTTAAACCTAAATCTGGATTTAAAAGAATTATCAATCGTACATTTAAATATTTAATCCTTGTTTTATCATGTTTTTTTGCTTTTAATTGGAGATTGGCGGGCCCATACTTGTCGGCTTAGATTTATACTATTTAATCCAAAAATTAATTCAAAAAAACACGAATTTACTGATAAGTAAGTTTAGTAATTAATTTTTAAAGTTGCTTTTTTATTTTTTTGAAAGGCATATATATATATATTAACAATGAAAACAGATTACAGACTCAACCCACCAACTGACTTACTTTTAAAGGTATACATTTCCACTAGTGGTGGAAGTGGTATAACTGTACAAGTCCTCGGTGTAATCACATGTACATTTTTTAGCTACGAACCCCTAATTAGATCAGTTTTGGAGTACCTGCTGGAAAAACTAACCAATCATGCCACCTTAAAGATTTGGCATTTCTAGCTCTACCTTTTAACCAATGAAATAGCAAGGATTTAATATCTAACAAAATTCCAGATGTATCCTTCTTTTTACCTGTGAAAACCAACAGGTTTCTGTCTCTCCAAATCGAATAACCTGCTACTGAAATGACTAGGCTCCAAATCTTCCTAGCATGTGTCTGAAGCTTCGTAATGGCCGACTGTTCCAATTCTTTGAAGTCTTTGAAAGATTCTACCTCTAGCCCCCACCAACTATGCACATCCTTCAAAAGGAATTCCAACTTAGGACAAGTGAAAATAGCGTGTTCAACCGATTCAATTTGCTCGTCGCATCTTGGAAAAAGTGTTGAATGCAAATCTATTCCTCTTTTATCTAAGTTTTCTCTTACCAGCAATCTCTTACGAACCGTCTTCCATCTGAAAATACAAATCTTTTTAGGGATTAGGTGTGACCAATAAGTGGGTGATGATACCGTCACATCCTGAAACTGCAGCTCTTCCAATCGTTCTCTTATTATCTTTACCGAATAGATCCCGTCGTCACTTAGAGTCCACTTTCTTTTGTCTTCAATGTCTTTCGAAATCCTTGCCTCTTCCAACGATTCTTTAAGCTTCTCTAGTTCAGTCTTTACTGTTCCTCTAAACAATGTTTCGCATCCAAAATCCCAGCGCCAATCTTCTCCGTGCCAGCTGCCCATTTCCGAGATTTTTTTGTCAATCCTCCCTAACTTGTCGAAGATTCTTGGGAAGTCTTGAGCCAGTATTGACGAACCAAGCCATCTTTCGGACCAAAAGTTTGTGTCTTCACCGTAACCTACAATTATTTTTTGCAAGGAAAGAAGGTCTATCCCTTTCGAGAATAAAACCCTCCCTGAATTTATAATCTCATTCCAAACCCCTCCCCCCGACCCACTTAACTACATTAAAAATTCACCCACCCGAGACCCCGTGAATACTTTTAATAATGTCTACCCAAAAGGACCCCTTGTCATTCCAAAATCGCCACCACCATTTTTCCAATAAACTTAGGTTAAAATAATTAAGATTTCCCAACTCAAGAAACCCCCCCCCCCCCCCCCCCCCCCCCCCCCTAACCACTAAATCCGACCAACTAACCCTAAAAAAGTTGCTTTTTTATTTTAATTTTTATTTCAAAAGTGAACTTTTACGATTTTAAACAATCTTAAAATTGATTCAAAAGTTGGATATACTATTTATTAAGCATACCATAATGCTATCATGTAAAGTGACTAGAGTGTTGTTAATACAACTCTTTTATACATTTATTCTCTCATAGTTTACATCTATTGAAACACAAAATCAGTATCATATACTTACATTAAATAAACTTTATAAAAGTTAAGACAATTGTATGTTTATTGATTAATATGTAAATAAGTTGCAATAGTTAACTAGTGACCCTAATCATCTATTTATACTAACATTCTGTAACTAACGTCTAATTAATCTCTTTATACTCTCAAGTCTCAACACATTAAGTAACACCCAAGATTTAATAAGGAGATTTAGGTAAAAGAAATTTACAATTTGGTCACAGAAATTACTTTTTTTTTTTTTTTTTTAACGACGGTCACAGAAATTACTTAAAGCACAATATGTAAGTATTCCAGGGTTAATAATACTCCTACTAACAAAACTTCAACTTTTCATAAAATATTTATAACTAATCATTTAAACCTTGCGAAGGAGATTGTTGGATGATCAAATAAATAAAGTTTTTGAGGGTCAGAAAATAGAAGGGATGATTACACCTTCTTTCCTTGATTTATACTCATCACAAACCTTAAAAACAGTCCTCTTTAAAACCACAACTCAGGAAAAAGAAAAATTTTAAAAAACCCAACAATGAGAGCCTTTACCACCACCTTCTTCCTCCTTCTCCTCCTATACCCCACCGCCACTGTCTCTGCTCCGCCACGCCCCACTAAACTCACAATTCCAGCTCAATCTCCGTCGTCTCCCTCCGCCTCCTCCTCCTCCTCTACCCTTGACCCAGACCAACTAAGAGCCCTTCAATTCCTCCACTTCCCAACCACACAAGATCCCTGCACTCCATCCTCCTCCTGCGATTCCGCCACCCCATTCCGCCACCTCCGTTCCCTTCGCCTCACCACCTGCTCTTCCGATCACCGCCTCTCCACCACCATTCTCTCCTCCCTATCCACCCTCACCTCCCTCACTTTCCTCAACTGTCACACCCCAGTCGTCCACTTTCCCACCTCTCTCTCAACCAACCTCCACTCTTTCACCTCCATTAACTCCCTCCAACGCCTCACCGGCGTCTTCCTCAGCCGCTTCCACAACCTTACCCATCTATACATCTCCGGCGACCCCATCAAAGCCTCCGGCATCCACATTATCACCTCCAATATGAAATCATTAAAAACTATTACCCTCACCAGCACACATCTCACCGGATATCTCCCAAAAGATTGGAATCCAAAGCTAACCCATATCGATTTCTCCAGAAATAAACTCAAAGGAACCCTACCCATATCATTAACACTCTTGAAAAACCTTAAAGTTTTAAACTTTTCATCAAATAATCTCAACGGTGTTCTACCCAATTCATTTGGTGACTTGATTTCTCTTCAAAATTTATCTTTATCATGCAACTCGATCTCAGGGCCAATACCCGCATCCATATCCGAAGTTCCGGGGTTAGTACATTTGGATCTTGGTTCGAATCAATTCAATGGTTTAATCCCTGAATTCATCTCAGAGATGAAGGAATTGAAGTATTTAAATCTTGAAAACAATAAATTCCATGGAGTTTTGCCATTCAATGCATCGTTTATCAAGAAATTGGATGTGTTTAAGATTGGCGGAAATTATGATTTGTGTTATAATCATTCAATGATTTCCATGGAATTAAATATTGGAATTGCCCGCTGTGATAAGCACGGCATGCCACTTTTGCCAACGCCGGCGACCAATACGCCGTCATCTCCGGTGGATGGTGTAGGCGGTGGTGGTGGGGTTATTGACGATAGTGGAGATGATGATAACGTAGAAGAGAGGAATGAAGTGAATGTTATTAGGGGGCCAAGTAAGGTGATCCTTGGTGTGGCAATTGGGCTTTCGGCTATGGTTTTCCTTGTAATTTTTTCGGCTTTGTTGTTTATATGTTGATTCACATGTAGATTTTGGGATGAAATTAAGTTCACTCTGTGTGTTTTAAATACCGAATTTGTTATATATAAATATTTATCTATATGTATATACATACATATTTGAAAATGACAATGTTGTTCCCGAGATTTTATTATGTCAGTATATGTAATGAGAATATAATGACTATCTATGTATTTATAATTTCATTTCAAGTTGAAAAGAATTTCATGATAATTATATAACTAGATCTTGTTTTGTTATATAGTGTGTGAAACTAGTGGCATCAATGAGAAGGGAGTAATTTTCTTTCATATCTTCTCATTTTAGGAAGATAAGAATTGATGTAAAACAAGACTAACTTCCATTTTAAACCTTCTTTCGATAAATAAAACTTAAAAACATAATTTTTTTTCTTGTTTTTCTTCTAAATCTCTTCCTTTTTTAGTTAAAAAATTCGAAAACAATGTGTTAAAGTATTTGTGATTGTGATACTCCCATTAATAACTTTATACATCGTACTCCCTTTTATAGCATACAAAATGACCTCGAAGAAAGCAAAAAAAAAAAGAAAATTTTGCTTCAAATATGAAAACCACAATAATGGTTTCATGTTTAAGTGCTAGTAACGTTTAATATACTCCTTGACAAAAACACAATGAGTAAGATTACATAACTAGATCTTGTTTTGTTATATAGTGTGTGAAACTAGTGGCATCAATGAGAAGGGAGTAATTTTCTTTCATATCTTCTCATTTTAGGAAGATAAGAATTGATGTAAAACAAGACTAACTTCCATTTTAAACCTTCTTTCGATAAATAAAACTTAAAAACATAATTTTTTTTCTTGTTTTCTTCTAAATCTCTTCCTTTTTTAGTTAAAAAATTCGAAAACAATGTGTTAAAGTATTTGTGATTGTGATACTCCCGTTAATAACTTTATACATCGTACTCCCTTTTATAGCATACAAAATGACCTCGAAGAAAGCAAAAAGAAAAAGAAAATTTTGCTTCAAATATGAAAATCACAATAATGGTTTCATGTCCAAGTGCTAGTAACGTTTAATATACTCCTTGACAAAAACACAATGAGTAAGATTACATATAGGTGCTAATCATGATTTTAAATCATGGCAATAATTAAATTTGCTTAAAACTTTATACAATAAAAGAAATTATAATAAAAAATGAAATGGTATCGTATATTGAAACTTATTACTTTCTTCTTAAATTTTTAGTAATATATTTATCATGATATTAGAGGAGTGTGTATGATATGGGAAAGAGGTCGGTGTCACTACTCACTACTTAGAGAGTTGGAGTGGTGGGAAACTTTGAGAGGTATATATCACATAGGGGTGAGACGTGTGGTAAAGTTTAATGAGTCTTATCACTCTTACATTCTTATTTATTTTCGTCTCTCTCCTTCTCACATTTTTTTTTTTGCTTTTCATTAATTAAATGTGAGATTGGTATTGGGTATTAGGTAGGTCTAGAATTTGGTGTAGTGAAAAGTGACAATTATGAGTCACCGAAGAGTGAAAAGCTAACGTGATAATATGTTGAGTGTGATAAAAGATAACCACTCCCACCACTCATTCGGTTATTTGTAAATTCATGAAATCGGCTATGCTTATAATGGAGAGGACATCAAAATAAAAACAAACACATCATTTAATTTTGACATGAATGTTTAGTTTATAATAATTAAAAAAAAAACATTGATTTTTATAATATTCAAAATCCTTATACTTTTACGAAAAGAGAGGGAATGTTTTATAGAAGGAAAATATGATAAAGTGTTGAGGGGTGGAATAGGTACAAAATCATGAGCCTCACAATCATGTGTTCATATTTAATTGTAATTTATTATGATGAATGATGGGCTCATGCGTGTTTGCACATTACCGTTACACCCCTATTATTTTACAATATTAATAAATAAATAAATGTTCAAAATACCCTCTAACAAAAGTAAAAGTAGTAACGTGGTTATGAGAGACTGCCACACATCATCACCGCGTGTTGATGGTTCAGCATGAAAGTACCACACAAGAAGTCCGGCATGGTGACTAAAGAGTGTAGGTTTGATGCTTCTTTTTCCTTTTTCTTGACTTTTAATTTTTAATTGGTTGTTTGTGTAATGTGTAACTTGAGAGCTTGATATGATGAAAATTCACAACCTCATGGTTGAGGTGCATTGACTAAATAGGATAGAAAGTCAATGTAAAGATATGATGGAAATTGGCCTAGCCATATTCTAAGAGCATCGCGTTCATACGACACCACAACTTACCGATCACATGGTCTTTCCACCATGCCGTGATTGTATGATATCACATCCCCAAGGCATCAACGTACTATACTTGGTATTCCAAGTTTCACAAATGACAAGAAACCAAGAATAACCAAATCATCACCACACTATATTTGAGTTCCAAGTTATGCGTTTCAAGAATTATAAAAACATCACTATTATCTCATCAACCTCTCTCCCGATGTAACAACTCTTATCTCTTAATCTCATTCTCTTGATTACGTTTGTGCTTTTTCAAGGCCTAATGTGTTTTTCAAGGTTCAATTTGCTTCACCTCCTTCGACATCAATTGACTTCCTCAGGTTGTCTGATTTTGACTCTCAATAGTCAAAACCTAGTTTCCTTGTGGTCCACTGTCCAAGTGTGTACGTGTATTTGTACAGGTATATGTGTGTACACACTCACAATAAGTTGAGATTTGTATATTCACTCGTCCTACCCATCCAAAAATGCATTATGTTATTTTTTATCACAACCCCAACAAAATAAGAACAGCATGTCTTTAAAGATGTTAATATAAAAACATCTGAGAATAACAGAGGGAGTTCCAAACTTTCCATCCTAAAACAACTAATATAACAAGAGGATAACTCCATAACTAGTCGTAAATCAAAAAAGCGAAAAGACAAAAATGGATGTAAAAAAATCTCTGGTTAATCACCCAAAGAAAAGTTACTGTAAAACAAGTCTATGCTCCAATTTGTTGGGATTTGTTGAGGATAACTCCTTCATACTTGACTTGGAACCACTTCATTGCATCCTCTTTTGTAACTCTATGCTGGATGCCAACACGGGATTTGCACCTACGTCTGCGACCAACACGGTAACCTGGGCGTTCTAGAACCACAAAGAAGTCCATACCATAAATACCCGTAGATGGATCATACCTGCCATAAGATAAGATATTCATTGAATCAATGACCGAAGCAGTGTAAAATCACTGAGTTCTTGCACAAGAGATTTGAATTTTGGTAAATATAAGCCATTTTGACATAACACAACCGGGGTTCAAAATTGTATTTATCGAAAAACTTTCAAATTTTGTAATATGCTTACTGGGTTTAAAATGGGTGGAAGTAAAGTATTGCATCTAGGGATGTAAACAAGCTGAGCCAAGGTTAATAATAATCATGCCAGGCTCATTTAAAGTTATAGAAGCTCAAGTTCGAGCTCGTATTTTGAAGCACAAGCTCGGCTCGCAAGACGTTAATCAAAGCTCTTGAATTTATTTTTTATATTTAATGATTTAAAAATATACAATATAATTATATAAGTAGTAAATAAAAAATATAAAAAAATATATTATATCAAAGCTTGACTAAGCTTGCAAGCTTAAACGATTCCAATACACAAAGTTTGGGCTCAAGCTCAGGCTTGTTTAGGCTCAACTCGTTTCGAGCATTTAACGATCCGTGCTCAAGTAGCTCAGCTCGTTTACATTTAGACTTTCTCCTACATATTCTGTAATAATGCTTGCTAAAAAGCTTTCTACAATATTCTTGACGTTTTGTCATTGCTTAAAAGAAATATAAACAAATCCTATAAAAAGTGGTGTGCATACTCTTAACATCTTTCATTCCGGGACAGTAGATGCTAACACAAAGATTCAATCAACCACCCAGGGCAGCCAAAAGAGATCTATCAAGAAAATTATAAGAAAGGCATATCATAACATCGACTTACTTGATACCAAGATCGATGTGCTCCTGGATACCAAAACCAAAGCAGCCGGTGTCACTGAAGTTACGTCTCAAAAGCTCATATTCCTTAACCTTTAACCCACTCTCCAGGAGCTGCATTGCCTTGTCTCCCCTAACAGTGACATAGCATGCAATCTTTTCATTACGCCTAATGCCAAATGATCTCACAGTGTACCTTGCTGTACCAATCAAAACCAAGATCATAAGCGCATCAATCCAAACACTTTAAGGCAACAAGCCAAATGCCAAGTCGATCAGAACAGATGCAGATAACACCACTAACAAACTCTTTATTTAAGTTGACAGTATCATATCTCAAAACTAGCTGAAACAATAAAACTAGATGAGAGCCAAATTTGCATATTAAAACTGAGGGGGTGTTTGTTTTAGCTTATTATGGGCTTATTTTCCGAGCTTATTTTTCATAAGCTCATTTTTTCCGGCTTATTTTTCACTAGTCCAGCTTATTTTCTTATTGTAACTCATAATAAGCTTAAAAGTCCGAAAATAAGCCAGAAAAAACTAGCTTATCAAAATTAAGCTCGGAAAATAAGCTCTGAGGTTCAGTTTGAGGAATGGAGCACTTCACATTCCAAAGTAGAAAAAAACAACACTAAGGTTCAGTTTACAGAAGTAATATGAATTTTGATACAATGACAATGTGATGGACTAAGGATTGTGCTTCTAATGTATTAAAAAAGAACTTCAAACCTCAGATAATCTGCTATAAACTGATATTGGCAAGAAAAAGGCATATAAATTACAGATGAATGGACAATTAATCAAGCAAACAACATGTAGTAGATTTGTCTCTCAACTGATCCATCTAAGAAAACCTTAAAAAAAACACAAAAACAAGAAAGACTCAACAAATGAGGATTAATAGATGGTATGATATATGTTACCCTTTGAGAACACAGGGGATTGGCCGCTCAGTTGCTCCAGAACCTACACTCAAAACAGAGAGAACCATATCAGCAAAAGTTCACATCAAATAGCATGCGAACACATTATATGCACACCGACAGAGAGAGAGAGAGAGAGAGTGAAGAATCAACCTTGGCAGCGCGAGTGAGACGATCGCCACTTTCACCAACGGAGATGTTCAGAACCAGCTTCTGAACCTTAATCTCCCTCATTGGATTAGCTTGCTTCCTTTCCGAAGCCTACAATCAAATTTTATTCAACTAAATCATCGATTGAACAAAAAAGACTATTTGATCGAACCATAACAAGATATCACAACGCCAGAGATTATGCGTGCGTGTGAGGGTGAGGCAGAGGGAGAGAGAGAGAGAGAGAGAGAGAGAGATTACCATTTGCGTTGCGGGGGAGGACGGCGGCGCAGGGTTGTGAAAGCAGGAGCAAAAAATGAGGGCGAATGGAGAAGAAAAGGATTTTATTGGGAATTTAAGGCCTAATTAGGGTTTCGCTCAACATGAAAGATGGAACACAATTACACATATACCCCTAGCTGTAAAAAATACAAAGCATAAAAAGAATTCCGTTGCCGGGACTTGAACCCGGGTCTCTCGGGTGAGAGCCGAGTATCCTAACCAACTAGACTACAACGGATCTGTGTTATACTGTCCAAATCTTCATTTATATTTTCAGTTCAGATATTACAATTTCGTACTTCCATGTCATGATGGTTGTTGGAGTCAACATTATTACAAGACTTAAGTTTGGATCGATATTATATGATCATTTTTAATTCGCCTTCTTATATGAATCTTATTAAAATTGATATGTATAAATTAATTTATATGTTACAAATAAACTCTTTCAAATTTTTTGACGAATAATATATTAATATGTACTTTAGGAGATAATGTGAAACTAAATGATGTTTACTTTACAATGTGATTAGCCCATTATGATGTGATGAGCTCCAATCCGTGCACTCCAATATAAAAAAAAGGTGTTTGTAAAAAAAAAATTTAATCATCTATCAACCACTAGCGGATCCAACTTATTGCGGTAGGAGGGAAAGACCCCTTATGACTGTAACAAATTCCTTACTAACTTATCGGGCTTGGGTTTTTAGGACCTCTATCAAGAAATACCAAGCCCCCGACGATGTAAATTTTTTTTAACTGCCACAGAAACCAATTCATGCGTTCCGATACCTAGCCCTCTTTCTCGACTCTGAAAACTAAATAACTTACTGCTACCACAACCAAGATTGAGAGCAAGAGAGAATTTTGTCGGGCGATTGAGCCATCGTCCAAAATTCAGGATTGCCTAAACTAAAGTGGCGAGGCACTGAAACACCCTTGCGATTGAATAACACCACCGTCCACCGGTGATCCTTTATGCCTTTCTCTCTACTTATGTTTTGATATTTGAACGGACCACCCTTCTCTCTCTAAAATGTTACCGCACACAGCACGCACATATTTAGGAATTAGGGATAAGTTTGAAATTTTTTTGTGGACCTTAATTGTTTGTAGACCTTGGTTTGTTCAATATGGCAATTGGTTAGAGTATAGTGTAAAGATGGATAGAGCCTTTTGCTTATGTTGTTACCTTTTTTGAGATCATGTTTCAAATCAATATGTAAATGATGCGTTTGTGACGGAAAGTTTAATGGTTGGAATAAAATGAAGAGACTTGTTAGTCATGTGGAAAGATGATGTGGAAAGAATTGCTCTTGAGCATCAACATGACATGTACTATCATAATATACGAACTGATTAAGATTTTGCCAACTTGAATTGTATTGCCGAAACTTCTAGAGTCATGGTTGAAACAAGGAAAGATCTGTCTTATCCTTTGGTTTATCGCTTATTAAAGTTAACTCTACTTTTGCATTTTGCAAGTGCAACAGTTGAGAGAAGTTTTTCTACGATAAAGTTTGTAAAGACGGATTTGCATAATCGAATTGGTGATGGTTTTCGGAGCTCCTGTCTAATGTTTGTTGTAGAAAAGGAGATCCTTGCTAAAGTTTCAAATCAAGATGTAACATAATGATTCCACAAGATGAATAAACATAAAAGACAATTTTAGAATGTAATTTGATTGCTTGTAGTACTGGATGAAATTTATGCTATATCTTATCCTTTTCATTTATACATTTAAGTTTTTTTTTCAGTACTTAAAAAGTAAGACCCCGGAATATCTAGATCCGACACTGAGCAAAACTAGTGACTAATGTGAGAGCACAAGGGATGAATTCATGAATGTCAAAATTCTGAATAACTCCAAGGACTCGAATAGTTCCAATTTCTGAAAATCTTCTAATGGTTCATGCAATGCTCACGTGCAAACATGCCCTGAAACGTCTAAGCCATGCCATTGCTTACTACAAAACTTACGGCTCCGCCTCTATACATAAAAATATTCCAAAATGGGAAACCTATTGAATTAAAATATTCACAATATATTAGACCACCGTAATTCATTATTATACCCGTTACCGTGGCCCAGAGAGCTCCATTGCTTCAAGTTTAAACGAAGATCCTTCATGAGCATCACTGTAATTCCTAGAGAAACTGAAACTTCTTCCATCACATTGTTGGGTGGGTCCCGTGTGTGTTTCTTCCGAATTGCAAGGTTGCCCCGTGATACCTTCTAGAACCTTCATCACCTCCGACATCTTTGGTCTAGTGGTCGGGTGGGCTTGAGTGCAAAGGAGTGCGAGTTCCACGGCCTTGCCTAGCTCTTCTTCATCATAACAACCTTTTAGATCCCTATCTACCAATACTTGCAACCGTTTTTCTTCGAATAAAGTTCTAACCTGTATATTTAACACGAACCATACGAGTCAAAGCACTATATGTATGTATGTGCATAAGTATATGTATATGTATGTGAGATTACTTCCATATGTCTACATGTGCATGTACATGCATGCTTACCAAATCAAGAATCATTCCCTTTTGAACTTGACCATTGCCAGCATCTAATGCCTTTTGACCAGTTATGAGTTCCAAAAGAAGGACACCAAATCCAAAAACATCCGTTTTCTCAGAAGATTGTCCAGTCGAGAGATATTCCGGGGCAATGTGGCCCACGGTGCCTCGAACCGCAGTTGTGACATGTGAATCCCGAGGGTCTAATAACTTAGCAAGACCAAAATCACCAACGACTGCTTCAAAATTCTCATCTAGTAAAATATTTGCAGCTTTAACGTCTCTATGGATTATTTTTGGGTTACATTGCTCATGTAGATATACAAGTCCCCTTGCGGCTCCAAGTGCAATATGCATTCGTCTACTCCAATCCAAAAGTGGTGTTTCCCGACCACCATCTGTTTATATTAATTCAAGTGAAAGTATATACGGTTAGGCATAACATTGCCTTTACACTTTTTTCATGTTTTGACTTTCAAGACTCAAAAAGACAACTTTTTTACACTAAGATAGCTAGAACCACTGTAATTTAGCATAAAGGTGTTGGAAATGTAAATTAAAAAATCATATTAGTTTTAGAATTCAGAACTACTAGATTTGACATCTACAGAAGTTGACTTTTCGGAGTAAAACAAACATTAGACTATAAACAAAAGAACTATATCTTTGTGCCTTAAAATATAGAGAGTCAAACAAACAAATTTTAAAAATCAACATCTGTTTAAAACTTGTTTATAAAATATAACAACCACATTAGACTATAAACAAGAAGTACTATATCTTTCACACAGGTATCAAGAAAATGTAGAACAAAAAACTACATTTATTTCGGATCTTCTAAGTCGTTACGTTTGACAAGCGAAAATAGGAAGTCAACACTTATAAAGAAACTAAAGAATTAGCATAATTACCTCTTAAGCGATCTGCAACGCTTCCATTAGGCATATAAGGGTAAATAAGTAATCTCTCATCAGAAGTCAAACAAAACCCATAAAGACGTAAAAGATTCCGGTGCAGTGCCAAACTTATCATCTCAAGTTCAGTCTGAAATTGTACTTCCCCAGATAAGTTAGGGTCTTTTAGTCTTTTCACAGCCACCAAACTCCTATTTAAAAGACACCCTTTATAAACAACTCCAAACCCGCCTTGACCTAATATATTCTTGGAACTAAAATTCCCGGTTGCAACTTGTAGTTCACGAAACGTAAACCTCTTTAAATGACCAACGTTAAACTCATAATCTTGTTGCACTGCAGACATAAACATCAATCTATTTTCACAAAGAATCCAACATGGAATATGCATATGATTCATTATAAGAAAGACAGTTCATTTGTTGAAAATATACCGTAGGATGTACATATAAGGCGAGATCGGTACCAATGGATCCCACAAACAAGAACCATCATGGAAACCACGAACGTGCTAATAACTCCAACCATAACGGACACTATCCAGTGGTGCCGATTGTCAACTTGCTTTTTTGAGTTGCTTTCTAAGCAAATTACATAAATAAGCAAAGTGTTAAATATGATTACAAAAAGTATATTACAACAACAATTATCTACTTATCAGTTAAATATTTGAACCCATTGACCCATTAGAGGTCAAACACAACGCAAATTGACCCATTCATAAGTTAATGCACCAAAATTGCAACCTATACTGAGAACAAGACAACAATCAATTAAAAAACGTACCATTTGCTACTTTGGGGACGTTGACACAACTCAATGCGGATGAAGTGCAAAGATAATTGTTCCCCGTGATCCTGCATTGCCAGTTATTCATCAAAACATTGTTTGTGTCAACAACACAAGGCATGCAAAATCTTAAAAGCAACATAAATCTTAATAATGATATTTAATACTAATTAATTTGACAAAGGGGCATGAGCGTGCGGTTCACTACCGGCTATCAACATTTTGCAAATAATGATTTTGACAAGATTATAGTTTTCTTAACTTTATTAAGATATCATTCCGAGGTTTTTACAAGTCTTCTTAAACTTTAGAATAAACAAGAACAGTTTGTTAGAAGAAAGGGTATATTACCTGTAGTCTTTAGCTCGTATTTTTGGAGATGCGCCACTGAGATTATTGAATGATACATCCCTGCAATATCTTTATTTAGATCATACCTCCCATCTTCATAGAAGTTACCAAATTGAGTCGTTTTGTTCGATGTTTCAAATGTCAAAATCAAATAAACAAGCAACAAACAAATAATTACATACAAGAATGAAAGACCTGTGAGGTTTGCCACAGGTCCAGGAATATCACCCGACAACTTGTTTTTATTCAGTCGCCTGAAAAATGTGCCAAAGCGAATAATAATTAGTTAAGGGGGTGCGAAAAAAGTATAATACAAATATTAATTACAAGTGCATAAAACTGGTAATTTTGTATGGTTAAAAAAATCCGGGTAAGAATGCCCTGAAACACTTTAATCCAACAATAACCATATGCAATCCACCTACTAAAGTTATAACTCATTAGCTTGTCAGATATGATTAAAAAATTTATATTATTTGGCAAAATCTTATTTCAAATAAACTATTAAGGAGGTTTTTTCCATTAAAAGTACAATTAAGAGACTTCTAACCTGTTTGGCTATTTTCCTAAATTAGTTTTTTTACCCATTGGACTAGTTAGAGATGAAACATAACCCCAATCAACACATTTATAAGTAAATGGGTCGAAACTGCCACCTCTAAAAACAGTTAATGGAAAGTTGGATACAAACGTACAGATAACTTAGCCGAGTCAAGGAACCCAATGAGCTTGGAATTTCTCCTACAAACTCATTACTTGACAAATCAAGAGTTTCAAGTCCTGCAAGTTTTCCAATTTCAGCTGGGATTGGACCGGATAATGCATTGTTCTGTAGTAACCTACAAGAATCTCAGCCAAAAATACAAAACAAATGACTAAAAGATGATACTTTATTTGTCCCAATATTGGAGTCCATCTTTGATTCTCAAATATCAATTAGGGATACTTTTTTCTTAACATTGGAAAGGGGATAAATTTTTTTCAGGGAAAATCAAACAAAAAATAAACAATCACATGGAAAATATACTCCTTTCTTTTATGAAAATAGCAATGTTTGTGCGCGCACATGGTTATGTGCAAGTGTTGAACTGCTTGTCAAATATCTTAAATGATTTTCAACAATGACAAAATAAAGGAATGCTTAAATGTTTTTCCCAAACAGGAAATGTTACACTTTTTCAAGGAAGATTAAAGAAATGGTGAACTGGTAACTGCTTCAGTTTTCAACAGAAAAAAGGAGTACTAGATTTTCAAGTTTCAAAATCAGACATGGGCTTTAATTATGATGTATAATCATTTGGATATCACTTGTATATAAGTCTATAAGCATGATCAAACATTTATAATCCAATAAATGAAGACATCCAGATAAAAAAAGCCATGAAAGAATTCATATTACTCACAACGTGCGAAGGCGGTTTAGATTCCCAATACTTGGGGATAACATGCCTGCTAATCCGGTACTAGCCATTTCACTAAGAAGCATAGCAGAAAAATAAACCCCAGGAAGAAGTTAGATTACACAACAATACAATTATAATTCCCTCCGTCCCAAATTTCGAGTTAACTTTTTAACTTTCAGGATTCAAAATGTGATTATGCCGATATTAAAAGACAATAATCAATTTGAGTTGGCAAAAAGTGATTATGATTATAGTTGTTATAACTATTTGGGGGTCCAGATCATCCTATCTAAGAAACATGCAAGTAACAGTAAGAAATCTAATCATTGAGAGGATTGCATTGTAATTAACGAACCGTCCCTCACTTGAACAGCTGATTATCTGATTTTGATTCTTTTAGTCATCATAATCACTTAAAAACACAAGTCCAAACATCCTAGGTTGTTCGAATGTAAATCACACACTTCTGGGAATACTAGATTCACCAGTGCTGACAACAGCTTCTAAAATTTGACTTAAAATATGGAACAGAGGGAGTTACATATTTAAAAAAATAAGAGAAATTGAAATACTAACAGAGAAATCACAAAACCCTCAGAAGAACAGGCAACCATGTTCCAAGTACAAGGATCAACAGAATTAATATCCCATCCATCAAGTACATGGTACTCATCTATCATTTTAGCCTTCATAGACATCAATGCAGCCACTGGTAGATAAACATTTCACATTTCAATTGTTATAAAAGCCTCAAAACTGTAACAGTTTTTGCAATGCACCCATACAACTTACCTTCATAGTTGACACCTTTTGGAGAAAGAAGGCTATCAGAAGCAGACACCATTAAAATCGAAACCCTAAATAAAATCACCCACAATATTAAAAACTTCATATTGTTATCCCTGTTCGATTCCAACAAAACCCACGAAAATTTGCGGCAAGAAACAAGGCCCTTACGATCTTTAACTGAAAATACGCAATACCCAGAAAGATTTCTGGCAGAAAGGACCAAAACAAATGGAGACCTGAGTCAAAATCTGGTTGGCTTCTATACTTGTAAACACAAAATGTTGTGTTTTTTGTTTAAGCTTCTTGGAATCAAGTTCCTCGAGTAACTAAAACGATAAATAAATAAAAACTAGCTTGTTGGTAGTGGTTTTTAATGTTAATAATGGTAAGAAATGAATAAAGAAACATGGTAAGTAGCATTGGGAGTGAAGATGAGAAGTTGGGGGAATCAATTTTCAAAATGGATGGAAAATTGGGGAAGAAAGAGATTATTGAGATGTGAAAAACGACACAAATGGTTCCCTTGTCCTCTGTCATGGGTCAACTGACAAATTACCGATTAGTTGATTATCAGCGCTGTATTCTTCCAGCTGACTCTGATTTCTGTAAACTTTATTTATTTACTGATAATATAATAACAATAAATAATAATTGTGCATAAATTAAAGAAATAATAGATAACATTACTCGTAGAAGATATACGTAAGTACATTTGAAACATCATTTAATGTTTTATGTATTAAGGCGTCATATGTGTATTTAATGTGATAACTACGTAAGAGACGTGACAAACATGGCACTGAAGGCACCATATATTAATGGGTTTTATTTATAGTGGTCCAAAATTATTTGAGTAAGCATTACCTGTCCTAACTATAATTTGAAAATACTCGTTTATAAGTAACTGATAAAGACCAACTAGCATTCCAACCCGACCCAACCTGTTTTGTTCCGCAGTCCCTTTTTAAGTCGAAATGAAGCCATATCACAAGAGAAGATCCAACACATAGGCTTGAAGGGGTATTTACATAACAAGTTAAACAATAAGCACCTACCCGAAAATACAAAACGTAGTTGAGTTGTATTGTAAATAAGGAACAATAACCACCAAAACTCTAAAGTCTAAACCTTTCGGTTCTAGCTTTCCTCTCTCCATGTATTCTTAATTCTAGCTAAACATCGCATAACCTCAAATCTTGGAGAAACAAAGAAGAAAAAACATATACAGAACCACCCAACTTCAATTCTTCCAACCACCACCGAGAGATCGTCGACTCATAAGCCCGCCCGCCTTCATCTCTCTATGGCCCACCCACACCACCCTGCACATTCATTTGCTTCTTCACATGATCCGGAATCAACCTGTTCACTAGCTCCAAAGATGCTCCCAACAACTAAATTAAAAAATAATAAGATTTAATATAATATAACCACCAACATGTAAAAATGTGAATCAACTAACAAGTGCTGTTGTGTAAGGGGGAAAATATTTACAATTACAGACATAGAATACCTCTTGTTTGAAGTCAAAGAGAGGAGGTAATGGTCGACCATTTGGTAAGTGAGCATTGGGATGTCTAATCTCATCAAAGAATGGATGTGCTAAAGCTTCAAGCTAATCATAGTTTAAAAAATTAAAGAGTAAATTAATATATTATACAATAAGCTACTAGCATAAATCAAGAATTTATAACTAACTTACAGCATTGCAGCGAAGACTTGGAGAGTACTGTAGGAGCCGAGAAGCAAGATCAATTGCTTCAGGAGGCATACGCTTATGAAAAACCTAAAAAAAAAAAAAAGGAGCAAACTATGATTTACATTATTCAATGAAGATAAACAGCTAGTAGTATTAACTAAATTATTACCTTATGCCAAGGATGAGCCTTGATTTGAGGAAACCTGAAATCGTTGTAGTTTGGATTCATACATCGAATTTCTTCTCGAGTTGGTGTGCCCAAAACCTGATATAAGATTATAAACCAACACCATAAGATACTATGAATTTACTATAAAATGAAATTTAAAAAAAAAAGATACATTACTGCACCTTGATGATCTCCACAAGCTGATCAACTGCATTTTCTCCAGGAAACAGTGGCTGGGAGATTATTAGAATTAGTCAAGATGTACAAAATAATGTTACAACAATGCGATCAATCACATACACACAAGTTACAAACCTGTCCTAGAAGAAGTTCAGCAAGAATGCAACCAGCAGACCAGATGTCAATTGAAGTTGTATATTCAGTAGCACCAAAAATGAGTTCTGGCGCCCGATAAAAACGCGAACAGATGTAGGATATGTTTGCTTCTCCTCTTATCTAGTAACAAACATAACATAAAACTTTGATGTGAAAACGGCAAGATAAAATACATACTTTCCTTTTCACCTACACAAGAGAATAAAAACTTTCTATATAAACCACTCCTTTACTCTTGATTCGAAATGAACGACCTCATGGTCGTATTTACTTTATTTGGTATTATTGTCCTGAAAATTTATCTAATGCCAAGTTTAATTAAACATGCACTAAGAAAAAATAACTACATGATTTTATTTTAGATATACATGAAGATCTAACGAGAAATCAAAACCAAGGAAAATTCATATAACTATGAATAAGCTCTAAAAATTCATTATAAAATAACTACATGATGAAGCAACGTACTAGCATTTTCGCACTTCCGAAATCACAAATCTTGACTTGGTGAGTTACAGGGTTAACCTGTGGAGGAGAGTAAATACATTAGCTCTAAAAGATTCACCACAAAAATTTTAATATATAAATAAAAGTTAGATGAACTCGCACCAATACATTCTGAGGTTTCAAGTCCCTGTGGCATACTCCAGCAACCGTATGCATGTATGCCAGCCCCCTAAAGATCTGAAATCTTTTCACTAGTTAACCACCATAAATGAAAAAACATACAAAGCACCTCTTGTGATAAAGGAAAGAGAACTCACTTGATATGTGTACAGTTTCACATAAATGAGGGGCAAATTCTGGTGCTGATTGTTGTAATTCTTTAAGACTTGAAAAATAGTCTCTGGGACGTATTCCATGACTAGGTTTAGAAAAATCTCGTCTCTGCTTGTAGTCGAATAGAAGCAATGCTTTAAACAAACAACATTTGGGTGGTCCATTGTGCGCATTAACTGCAGCTCACGGTTCTTGTATCTTCTGTCTTGCAAAACTTTTTTTATAGCAACAGTTTCTCCGGTTTCAATGCATTTTGCCTGTAATAAATTAGTTTATAAGCAACAATAAAAGAAGGTTTGTGAAGAAAAATAGTAACAGTATACCTGAAAAACTGTTCCAAATGATCCAGTCCCTACGATGCGCTCTGCCATGTAACTAACAGTCTGCACAAAATCACAATAATCAGCATAGAGGCAACAGAAAAAAATCATTGACTAGATTTATATTATGAGTATTTAGGGACTAGGGTGCATAATAAAATTTGAAGAAACAGAGAAGAAATTGTTGTAAGAAAACTGACTATTGAGATAAATGTAAGACTATTTAACAAACCCTATGTACTAGAGGGTGTCTGGATATGCATTTTGAAATTGATTGAGATAGTAACTGATCAAAAAAAGATAATAAGCTGTAATTTAACACGTTAAAGATAATATTTAGACTTTCTTCGGCTGTTATAAGTTCTAATAATTAAGCGTTTGGCACTTTCTGACTATGAAAATTAATAGACAAAAAGTGACCAAAAAGGATATTTTTGTGAAAGTAACTAGATAAGTATTGTGAAATGGAAACCAAATTCACTCAGTTTAGGTTAGACAAGGGAGTTAAATATGTAACTTAATTGTAATCTTAGTTAGACGGACAGTTTTGTTGCAAGTGGTATGAAACTGAGTATCCAAACTCATTATCTGACTCCTAAATAATCAGATAATAAAAGGAAAAAATTGTTCATTTAATGACTAGAAGTCAAAAATCTAGTTATATGATTAAATAAATAACTTTGGAAACACAGATCCATACACCTCCGAAGAATTGGATTATCCTAATATAGTAACTTCCAAAAGACATATTCAAAGACTAGCTAGGTCTAACACATGATTTTATTACAAGAAAAAACACCAACGAATATTTATGGACACCACACAAATACTATATTGCCCTATAAGTCGTCTGTTATGACTGCAAGAGATACCAAAAAATAAATATTTCTATCTATGTGGTTATTTGTAAGCTTCCTATTGATGCACGCTAAACAAAAATCTAGACCAGATTGTAATATATCAATGATAGAACTTCGGATAGAGATTAGAAAAAATCTTGAAGACTGAACAAATAAGATTCACCTACACCAAATCAAATTGTAGTATATCAACGATATGATGTCAGTCACATTAAACTTTATGAAAAATGTGGCATACCTGCTTCGGTTCTCCATTCTTGCCCGGAATTGTCGTTGATATGATGTGACCAGTTTCCGCTGCATTCCCGTCAACAACAGGGGCAGACATTTCCTGTACCCAAAAAAGTTCAAAATTGTTTACCGAGAAAAAGATGCACACAAAAACATTTATTTTGTTCATCTATTAGCATGTACAACTTATAATCATTCTTTCTTCACCCGGGTACAGTTTATATAGTAAGTGTCAATTCAACTTCTTTTTCTTTTGCTACTTTACCAACCTAGTTCTACTCTTACTAAAATGACTTCAAACCTTATTTATCCGGAACACAAATGGACCTATTATTTTGGTTGTTCAAATAACAAAAACATCCTAAAAAGATCATCTTTCACACAGTGTCCACCCATGATGATGATTTCATATGAACTACAGAAACTGAAGCACAATACATAACAAGTAGCAAATAATCTGAAATTCAAGCAACACTGAGAGGCATACTATTCGAGTGTTTGGATGTTTAACTGTTCTTTTTAATGCATAATGTTTATGAGTGTAGCAAGAAAGAAACTGCTTCATGAAAACTGGTTAACATGATCAATGTACCTCTCTATCGTAGTCGCCACTTATCTTATTATTTGATTATTTCAATGTTAATTCTTTGAGACACAACCATCACTTTTAATACACGAACCTACCCTTTAGAAAGTAATTTCATTTAATAAGAGCTAAAACCAAGTCTTCGCAAAAGTTTTTTTCCTATAACTAAACAAATAAAACTAACCCAGCTAGGTACCCAGATCAACTCAAGAATCAGAAAAAGAACTCATGAAAATAATCTAAAAGACGTTAAAGTAGACATATAAATCAAAACCCTAGCATATATCACTGATCTAGCAAGAATCAAGTAACATCAACAGAAAATCAAGTAGAAATTGCTATATTATAGACCTGCGAAACCCTAATTGAAGTCATAGTACACTGCAAATTAGCTTCATCGCAACAAGCACATTCATGGCAAAAACATGACAAAGACTATGAATCTTGCCCTAACTCACCTAATCAACTCAAAGATTGGAGAATCAGAAACCCTAAACTCAATTCTTTATACTAAGTTTTCTTTCTTGATTTGCCGTTAAAAATCCCCAAAATATATAGAGAAGAAGAAAGAAGATTGAGAGATGAAAGATGCGTATACCTTGCCACCGGGCATTCTGTGCTCCGGCGAGCTGAGCGTGACGGGAAAAAGGAGAAATTTGTGTTATGTGGAGTTAAAGAAAGGAAGGAGGGAGAAAAAGGGGGTAGCTTTTTTATTAAATTTTCCGGTCATAAAAGAGACCCCATAACCCAAACAATTACATGTGAATACAGCTCCTCTCTCTTTTGGTGGTATCTTCTCATCTCATTCTCATGTCATGAGAGAGAATGCGAGCAGCTACTCTATTTCTATTGCTTCTTTCACCCACATAAATTCTTTTTTCAGGTTTTTTTTTTGTGTGTGTGTGTGTTTTTTTTTACTTTTTAACAAAAAAAAGGTAAGTTATTTATGTTGTTTTTAACTTTTAATAATTTAAATATTCAGTGGTATTGCTTTGGTTTTTAATTTCCTTTTTTTAGCAAAAGAAAGTCATCTTTGCTATAAGTTAAGAATATTTATGTTATTTTAAGGTTTAAATCTTTAAATGGTCTTTAAAGTGACATTATTTAATTCTAACAACATAGATGATGTTCCATTCAACCAAATTTAAAATATTCATATATTGTTTTACTCACAAAACCTCATTTTCCATGTTTTGTATCTTTTAGTCGTTAGCTAATTTCACATGATTTATGTTAAACATCTAGCAACATGGGTATATTGTTTCACCCACAACAATTCATTTGTTGTATTTATTATTTTATTTTCTCTTTTCGTTCTTCAACCAATTTCACATGGTTTATGCATAACTTCTCACTAAACACTTGATGTGTATTTGTTTCACCTCATGAGAATTCTCCTATTGGGTTTTATATATTATTTTTAAAAAGTTTCACATGTTTTATATAGAACACTTTTTTTAAAACTTGATTTATACTCCTACACCTACATATATATGTTCTCTTTTTATGTTATACTTTTTATATAGTTTTTCACTAGTTTTATATGGTTTATATAAAACTTATTCCTAAACAACTCAGCTTGAATTGTTTCACCCACAAATTCTCCTTTTTCAGTTTTATTTTTTACTATTTAACCAATTTCACATGGTATAAGTTTAATGGTCCCATAGATAACTAGTTTTTGGTAGAGACTTCACTCAAGAAAATTCTCGTAATTTTGTTGTTTTTTCGTTACTTTGCAAGTAATTCACATTGTTTATGCATAAGGTGTCTTTGAAAAACTTGATTTCTATTTGCTTCACCCATAAATATCATGCTTAATTATTATTATTTTAATGTATGTATAGCAATTTCACATGGTTTATGCAGAACATCGTTTTAAACAACTAGATTTCCATTAATTTACTCACTAAGATTCTGACTTATGTTTTAATTTTTATTTTGTAACCATTTTCACATGATTTATGCAAAATGTTGATTCATGTAATCACTTTCACATGATTTATACAAAAACTTGCTTCATATAACCAATTCACAAGTTTTATGCAAAAACGTTTCTTATGTGAGTCATGCAGCTAATTTCACATGTTTTGCGTAAAATGTTGTTTCATGTAAATGAATCACATTTGGATTGTTTATTAAAACTACTCTTACCTTTTTAGTTATCGATAAACAATCCTATTTTTTTAAAAATTTATTTGTTTCCCTTACCATATGTGTATCTATCTTTCAAAAGTATTATTGTGTATATCAAACTTTAGAAAATGTGTTATTGTGTACCAAATTTATACTTATTTTTTGTTTTTCATGTGATTAAAATACATACAATAGCAACACATTTAGAATTCATCACTTACAATAACACTATTGAAAGATGAGTACACTAAATAACAATCAAGAAATAATTTAATCTTCCAATATAAATAAAAGACTAATTTGAAAAAAATTATGAGACGATCTGAACACTTCATTTAATAAACATTTAATCTTGATAATTCATTTCTTTAATTCTAAGAAATTAATTTTGACTTTTTAAGGGTCAAACTAATATTTAATCTTAGTTATTTGTTCATGTTAAAAATATCGTTTAAATACTACTATGTTATCATCTACAAATATGTACGATTTATCTTATTAGATAAACATCTACAATTTGAAATTTATTTATTTGCGTTGTAGATAACTATAACATCTATTTAATTAGTCTAACAAAATCATTATAGATCTCTACAGTCTCTAGTCCTTAAATATAATTAAAAGACTAATTTAGATGATCTATATTAGACATATTTATTCGTTCATTATAGTACAATTAAATCTCAACCATCCATTTAAATTGAAACTTTAATTTGAGTTTGACTTAAGATTCAAAGTTCTTTAATTTAAATCAAAATTATTAGATTATTTCACGTATGTTATTTTAAATATTAAAATATCGTGTTTGCCCACTCTAACTTATAAATATCATATATACTATTTATAATATTTAATAAATCATATAAAACAAAATTCTTAGTTTTATCCTTTAAAAATATTTTATTATCAATTTAAATTCTTTTTAATTATAACCAATATATTATTGACCACGCGGTGTTGACATCGTTTGTCACCATTTTCTTAAACTCTTATTTCTTATATATTTTATAACTATTTAATACTTTTTAAAATCAACCCGATATTTTATTTAGTACATTTTAAAAGACTAAACCAAGATCTCGAACATACATATAGAAGAGTGTTATTGAAATTAACATGATGCCAACCTAATAAAATTTTAGTAGCCGAGATTTATGGTTATTTGATTATTTGACAAAGGCAAACAAACAATGGGCCTTTGGGCCATAACAATGTGAAGCATGGTAGCTTTTGAGGGAGCCACTTAGTAAACCTTTGACAAAAGGTATTCTTTCTTCGACTAATTATTACTTTTCACTTTATTTCATTAAGGAGAAATATATGTTAAAAAGATATATTATACACTATTTATTATGTATTAAATGATAGCAGACAATCCAGCAATGAAGTTTTGTTTTTTAATGATAAAATATTATTTAAAAAACAACCTAGCAACGCGCTATACAAAACAAGAGAGTCAAAAGTAAGAGGAAAAATGCACCATCTCTAAGATTATAATATGGTAGTCTATTCTTAAACCAATAAAACCAAAAGAGTTTGAATTTGACCATGAACTAATTCATAAAGAACATTTTTCTATTCCTTGGCTTCAAAATCACCTAAAAATAGTGTATACAACCCTCAAAAAGACTTCCTTAGTCTTTAATAAATTCAATGAATAACCTCACTCAAAATTGCAACGTTTGGAGCTTTGGTGGCCAGGATGAAAAGAAAAAGGACAAGTGGGTCCCCCTAACGAACACCATATCCAACGAGAACTCCTGCGTAGGAGAACCATTTACTATATTAACACTAAAGCAGCCTTTTATCCAATTTCTTCGCTTCTCCCTGAAGTTCATTTGACAAAAAACAACGTCTAAAAATTCACAGCTAAGGGAATTGAAAGCTTTATCAAAAACTATTTTAAAAATCATTGTCTCTCTCTTTGATCACTTCACCCAGCTAGTTATTAGACGGTCGTAAGAATACACCTCTTTTGAATAAAAGCAATTTGCTCAGGGCCAATGACGTTGTATAAAACCTTTTTAAAAAGTATTATAGCCAATATTTTACACAGACAACTTAATAGACTAATGGGATGATATTCTGACAATGAAATGTGGTAATCGGATTTAGGGATGAGATCTATAAAGGAATTTTTTACACCCTTTGTCAAAAGAAAACATGTGAGACACCTGATCCGATGAAAACTTGACAACAAGAAATCAATCACCTTTGATGACATCCAACTGATTTTTCAAAAAATCAAATGGACAATCGTAAGGCGTAGGAACTTTTTTGGATCCACAATCCCACGCTGCACTAAAAAAAGACACATGAACTGGCGAAAGCTTGTTAGTAAAGAATATTGGAGAAAAGAGGACCAGATTACTCCTATTTAGGAAAAAATCTTAAGAAAATTAAAGGTTGCCGGTTTTATCTCTCCCGGATCCAAGACTCGTTGACAGATAGGTAGTGGATGAAGTTGCTCCTTCTATTAAGTTTAATCCCATGGAAGAACCAAGCATTCTCATCACCACCATCTATCCATTTTAGACGTGCTTTCTTTCTCAAAGCCAGATTTACCAGCCTCTCAGACTTTTCAATTTGAATTAGAGGATCCTTTCTTAGCTCCGAATTACATCATTGATAGTTAATGCATTCATTGCAGGACAAATGAATGATCTATCATCTATACAGGATTAAACCCTGAGATGTTGTCAGCTAAAACAATGACAAGAGTGTGTAAGTAAAAAATCTTGTGTTTATTGCTACAACACTGTTCGTTTAAGTTACTACTACTACTGGTCTACTGCCTTTGGTAAATTGATTCTACTTCTGACTTTCTGATTATTTAGGGTTAGAAAAATCGTACATAAAGAAGGCATGCGAGAGGTTATTGCATTACTGAGATAGGTATAAATTATCAATCTTTCCCTAGCTTCAGGCAACTCGATATGATTTTAGTTTTTGCACCACAATAATCACTTTCAAAACACATACTTGATCAAGTTTATCAAAGAATAATAAGAATACAAGATAAAGATCTAGTGCAACTAATGATTAATAACGAGCTTTCTTCTACCCGAGCGTTGCTTCAGGAAGAAAACAAAATAATATATTAGTTTATACGTGCATCTGATGCGTTTTCTTAAATAAAATATAATAATATAATAGTAATGAAATTTCATTTGTTGTTGCACATAAAGCATTAAATATTTTTTTCCAATTATTATGCAACTTAAGATTATATATTATTTTCATCAAACGATTCATTTTATAAATAATTACACTTAATTATCAAAAATTAAGATTAGCTATATATATATTTTAAAAGTTAGGTATTATCAAATATTTACTCTTTGTTATACAACACAAATAAAATATACTAAATATAACTAAATAGATATTTAGGAATAGGACACATGTATCCCACACCTTCTAGTCATATCAATTTAATTAGAAAACAAAATATCATGATATTGTTAACTTCTCATGATATTTTGGTAAATTACCAAATTACCCTTTATTATCTCATGATAATTTGCCTAAAAAGTTTGCAACTAATGATTAATAACGAGCTTTCTTCTGCCCGAGCGTTGCTTCGGGAAGAAAACAAAATAATATATTAGTTTATACGTGCATCTGATGCGTTTTCTTAAATAAAATATAATAATATAATAGTAATGAAATTTCATTTGTTGTTGCACATAAAGCATTAAATATTTTTTTCCAATTATTATCAACTTAAGTTATATATTATTTTCATCAAACAATTCATTTTATAAATAATTACACTTAATTATCAAAAATTAAGATTAGCTATATATATATATATATATTAAAAGTTAGGTATTATCAAATATTTACTCTTTGTTATACAACACAAATAAAATATACTAAATATAACTAAATAGATATTTAGGAATAGGACACATGTATCTCACGCCTTCTAGTCATATCAATTTAATTAGAAAACAAAATATCATGATATTGTTAAATTCTCATGAGATTTTGGTAAATTACCAAATTACCCTTTATTATCTCATGATAATTTGACTAAAAAGTTTGTGAATTGATATATAAGATAATTTCTACACAAACCATTTGTCAAAAAAAATAATTTCACATTATAACGAAAGTCTTTAAGCAGTTCCTCCTTCGCTTCTTTAGGCGTTGTCTCAAATACCCACACTTGGTATAATCTAACAACTTTGACTAAATTAAGAAGACCTATTTATCCAAACTCCGGAGAACACCAAACACTCTTCCAAGTATATTGAGCCGTAAATGTATGCACCGACATTGTGAAAGAAGTTATGTTATGGCCCCTGAACTTTAGAAAACTACATTCCAACCCTATAAGTATGACTTCATTTCATTCATATTGCTAGACCTATACATCTCCTTAATTAATTATGGAGTTAATTACAAAATTCATCCTTTTAGATATGCCCCTTTTGCACAATTGGTCCTTTAAGCAAAATTCTTGCATTTTTAGTCCTTTATTTAAGAATTTGTTACACTATTGGTCCTTTAGGCTAACACCGTTAGTTTTAACCGTTAGTTTGAGGGGTAATATGGTCTTTTACGAGTAAAGGACCAATTTTGTAACTAAAATAGTTAAAGTAATATTTTTATCATTTTTTAATTATTAATTTATTGCTTTTATCATTATTAATTAGTTATATACCTGATGCACCACTTCTACCGGTTTCTTCATCGGTTCCCTCAACCACCACTTCATCCCCCCTCCCCATCGGTTTCTTCTCAACCACCGCCCTTTCAAAGCATCACAGCCACCGCCGGACTTGCCACCCACACCACCACTGCCACCGCCGGATTTGCCACCCACACCACCACTGCCACCGCCAGACTTGCCACCACAAGAACCACCATCTCTCTCTCTCTCTCTCTCTCTCTCTTTCTCGGGTCACGTAACAGATCCTCCACCACCACGGCCTTTCATTCCACCATCTCCACAACCTTTTCACATAATAGATCTGAAAATCCATAAACAAGATGAAAAACCCTAAATCCATAAACAAGATCTGGAAAACCCTAAAGAACAAAAAAATGGTTCAAGTTTCAGAGTCCATGAACCGTTTAAAGCTTCATATTCCCACAGGCGACGGTTCCTTGATTTTCCGACGAGTTTTGAAGCTTTTTGGTTTGAATTTATGTATAAGAAACTGGAAGATCGGCGTCGGAGGGTGGGGTGGGGTGGGGTGGGATGGCAGCGGCGGCGGTGCATGGCGTAGGCGGATGGTGGTGGAGGTTTAGGGTTTGTGAAGAGAGAGAGGGTGAGGGAGCTATGGACAGAGAAGGTGTGTGGTCTGTTGAGTTTTTTAAGAGAGAGAGTGTGTGTGTTGTGTTTGTGAAGAGAGAGAAAATTAATTTGTAATTAACTCACATTAACAATCATTAACCAATAAATTAATAATAAAAAATGGAAAAAAAAATTAAATAATCAAGATTTAATTACAAAATTGGTCCTTTACGTGTAAAAAGACCAAATTACCCCCGGACTAACGGTCAAAATTAACGGTGTTAGCCTAAAGGACCAATAGTGTAACAAATTCTTAAATAAAGGACTAAAAATGTAAGAATTTTATTTAAAGGACCAATTATGCAAAAAGAACATATCTAAAATTACGAATTTTGTAATTAACTCTTAATTATGACTTCTTTTCATATGATTTCAGTTTCCGTAAGTATATTGAAAATATATGAAACTATGAAAGCATCTTTAGTGACATACTCCCAACATTGCCAACATTTTGTAGTGTGTCTTTAATAGTAATAAAATTTCTACTAACATATGTATTTGTAGTCTTATCGATGATTCATCATGTAGCCACACGCCATTTTTAATATTTTGCATTTGGTTAATGTGCACACTACTCTTTTGTTTGTCTTTTGAAATATGATCTTATTTTTAAGAAACATATGCGTGTGCAAACATTTGTAATAAGTTTGTTTGTTTTTTCAAATAAATGTCTACGTATTCGCAATCAATATGCTTATTTGTTTTTTGCAAACAAAACCTTAATTTGGAGTGTTCGGTACGTAGTTTTTTGGAGTTTATTGGAGCTCGTAGCCTTTTGTTTTACAAGAAAAAGCTACAAATCTTGTTCGAATGAAAAAAACATGAAGCTTTTTTTTAAACAAAAAACTCTAAAAAACTTCTTAAAGTAGCATTTTACACTAGTTGAAAGTTTTTTATATACAAATTTACTTAAATACCCTCTTTAATTGTTTTTCAATTCATCATATTTTTATAATTTGTCATTTAATACTATTTAGCTCTAACTACTAGCTATTTTACAAAACATATATAAATAAAAACAAAAATGCATAA
The DNA here is from genome assembly GCA_947179395.2 of Pulicaria dysenterica. Classification (NCBI taxonomy): domain Eukaryota; kingdom Viridiplantae; phylum Streptophyta; class Magnoliopsida; order Asterales; family Asteraceae; genus Pulicaria; species Pulicaria dysenterica. The sequence continues at coordinate 94,267,190 of OX359291.1, forward strand.
TTAGTTATATTAATGAAAAGATAAAATTAATGCGGTGAAATGCGTAATCGAAGAAGAAAAGATGCTTAAATAAGGGTCTGATTAGAGCCTAAGCATACTTATGTAAAAAAGGTTAGTTAAAAACTTAATATATACTTACAAAATTTTATTACAACGACACTTTTAGGTTAAAAGCTTTGAAGCCAACATAAAAAAAAAGGATGACACTCTGAATCAGAGTATATGTGTGTTGCTTTTACGATGTGCTGCAAAATATCGTTTCAACTTTGAAATTTGGAGTTAGACGGGGCATAACTTGTAAAACTATATCTTATTTTTTATATTTTTTAGTATTCGTGGGGTTACGATTAAGTCATTTACACTAATATTGATGCCCCAACTAAGAAGAGTTACGATTAAGTCACCCAAAAACCCCACTAACGACTTATATATATCGGCAAATATATATCCTTTTTGGAGAGGAGAACAACAAAACCGTTAACTATGTTGTTCAGTCTCGAACTTAAGCAAACTAAGAGAAAGCTACTATATATGAAGCAATCAGAGGTCTCTAAAGACCATGTCCATCCAACACCATCTGCATAATTAAATAGGTGAGGATTCTGATTTAAAAAGAGATGATAAATTAATTTTTGATATATTCACCACCTTCCCAACATAAACGTTCTCTTTCTAGACTCCGTTATTATTTGTTTCCATGCACCTTCATTATCCACCACCGTAGTATCAAAGATGAAAATCAAGAACACCAACTATTGAATCGAAGGAACAAGACGAACTAAACTTCCATTAACGATGAAGATTACAAAACGAAATGAAAATTATCTGAACTAGAACTCTATCTATGTGTATGTGAATGTGTTAGAATAAATCTAAACAAGAGAACACACAACTCTATTTATAAAGAACTAAACAAGCTGATCTGTAACTTTCTCTGCTGATCTGGAGCTTCCTCTGCAACTAAAAATTGAAGGTTGTTACAGCTTTTCAAGAATTGCAACTAGGTCCCTTGACTTAAGATAAAGTCACACCTAACCTTACAACTTCATTAGGCAATTTTCAAGGCACACAAAATATATATTTATACCAAGTCCACCAAAATCCTTTGATGTTATTGGAAGCAATTTTTCACGAGTTCCGACTTATTTTCTTGGTGCTTTTATCTCCACCCCATTAAAAGCGACACCTTATTTTCTCCATTTCATTGATTATCACTGACAGGTCTTTGCAGTGGCGGACCCAGGATTTCTGGGGACCGGTAGCACCATATAATGCGAGAATAAAATAAAATTAGTTTGAGGGTCTGGTTCGGGCTTTTTTTCGGGTTTCCGGTTAATCGGGTCGGATTAACGAGGTTTCGGCTGTTTTTCTGGTATTTTAAGGCCAAATTTTAAAACAAAACACATTTTATATGAAGATCTGTTAACTAAAATGCTATTTTAAAGGTAAATTAAAGTATTTTAAAGGTATAAACTGAAAGATTAAACTATTTCTTATCATTTTTCTATAAAAAGTTTCTTTTTTCCTTTGATTTTGGTGGCATCACCGGTGCACCCCGAAAATTTACGGGTAGCATCGTCTTAAAAAGTCGAAATTTAACACTGCGAACCGTCAAAAGACCGGTGGCGCTTGACCCCCCCCCCCACAAAGGGCAGGTCCGCCCCTGGGTTTTTGTATAATAATAGGTAATAACTGTCAATCGAACCCACTTCAGATTTTCAAAGCGTTAGACGTCCACCAATATGGAGCAAAGAAGCTTTCCTTGTGCAAAATTTAGAATAAAAACAATGAGCAATGCATTGCCTATTAGACTCCCTGTGCATCGAGAAACCAAGGGAAATACCAAGATAATTAATAGAGGTAGAACGAGCTTGCTTGCATTTCAATAAATCAACAACTCGATGGACTTCTTGTGCTTTACTCCAAGTTCACCTTCATTTTTTAGCAAGCTTTATCATGTTTATTTAGTATGATACGTACAAGTAATTTATATTTATCGACTTAATCAAGACATATAGAAACATTATATAGTAAAAAAGTCTGTTGGTTTTCAATTTAATGTATAGCTTGACGTCTTTCTTTAACTAATAGTGTTGTAAAATAAATATATCGAACCATGTAGAAACGGAATACGAATAAACAATAGAAAACGATAACACCAAGATTTAACTTGGAAAACTCTTTACGGGAAAAATCACGGACACAAACGATGATATCACTATATAGGAAAAATATGAAAAAGATTACAAGAACGTAGGTAATCAAAAAACATAATTTAAACCTACGAAAAGAAAAAAAAGACTACAAACTAAATTATTGATTTCTATCGATAATAATAAATCTTTCTCAATGTCATAAAGTTGGCCACCAAAGAATATATGTATAATTGTATATATAGATGTGTGTGTATTACGTAGAACATAAAGATATGGATACATATCACTAAATTTGAAATTTAGAATAACTCTAGATTGGATAAATGTTGTCCAATCTCAAGTTTAAGTCTCACACACACACACACATATATATATAGGGGAGGGTAATGCGAAAAGCTTCTTATTTGCGAAAAGTACGAGAAGCAATCGTAGCCTCTTATTTGTATTTAATCTAATGGCTTAGATTAATCTTATTTTTTAATTTTTTTTAATTCAAAAGGGTATAATAGTAAAACAACATTTTTTTTCTCTCCAATATATTTCTCTCTTAATATTATCTCTCCTACAATTTTTAAACAAAAAAATTACAAATAATTCAATAGTAGATTAATAAATTTACGGTGTTCAACGATAAACACATAAAAAATATACGAATTTTTAGTTATTAAATGTTTTGTTCATTACCGTTTCTTCAATAGAAAACTCTTGTTTTATATTGTTTCATCATTAAATGTCTTTTTATTTTGTTTACTTAAGCTTTACTTTTTTTCTTTATCATTTTTCCCAAATATGTTAGTCATCTTTTTTCTCAAATTAATTTCTTTTTTTCTATTTTGATTATTTCTTCTAATATTCTAAGATACTCTTTATTTCTTGTTCAGTAATAAACAGAACCCTCAACAATTATGAATGTTCAATAATAAATGACATGTCACGGAAAAAACAATAAAAAACAACCAATAAAACCTATAATCAATATTGAACACGCATAATAAATCAATTAACCAACAAAATTTATAATCAATATTGAACACACGTAAAAAACCAATCCCTCAATCAATGTTGCACACATAATATTTTAATATTTTTGTTATGCAAATAACATATATACAACACTGAACATGTTATTATAATCTTATTTTAACATTTTTGTTATACAAATAACATGGATTCAGCACTGAACATCCTTTTGATATTTTTATTCACTAGCAAATATAAATATACAAATTCAAATTATAAAACTCATAAAACCATAAAAAATCAATAACTAGTCTCAAGTGTATCTTTCTATCAACTTAAGCCTGTTGCCTCAAGACATCTTTTCACACACAAACGGTATGAATTGATAAATATATAAAAGTATAGGAATCTTTATCTCTTACAAGTACACATATATACACTTGAAGAAAAGCCAAAACAAAAAAAAACAAAAAAATCAAGAATAGTCGTTAAAATTGAAAGATCTTTACAGTATTGAAGAATCATTTAGAAAAACTAATGCATTACATGTGCAATAATGAAAAATAAAAAAACCCAAAAACTCAAAAATCTTAGAGTTCATATACGAGATGTAAGAAACTCAACAGGGAGGAAAAGAGAGAAAATACGAATTAGAAATCGGTGATCGGTGGTCTGGGTTGATGGTGAGAAGGAATCGACGGTCCGTGGTTCATCGACGACCAAGATTTGACATGAATACGAAAGTACGAAGGGGCGACGACCAATAGGTGCGTAACAGCAGCGGCTCCTTGGAGCGACGAAGGTGCTTGTCGGCGCTAGGCTTCAGATCTGCCTTGGATCTGACTCGCCGTTAATGGTGGTGCTTGCATTCAACGGCAGCGGCGGCGTGGATATCTGGACCGAATAGAGGTCGGCGTGTATCTATGGATGAGCAGCGGTGCGGCGGTGTTAGCGGTATGAAGTGGCAGTGGCGGTGGTTAACTGAAGAAAATAGGGTTGTGCCTTCTGTTTGTTGCGGGATGGAGGCAGCGGTGGCATGTGTGAGAGAGGTGACGTCGATCCAGTAGTCGATGCTAGTCGTAACCTTCGTTGGTGTAGATGGCGTGGGCGGCGGCCGGCTACAGTGCACAGAGAGAGAGAGAGAGGAGAAGGTTATAGGGTTTCTATATTTTTTTTTTGAAATGAGAGGCATTGTTGGTTTAAGAAAAAGGAGAAGAGAGAATGAATAGGGAATAGAGGAGAGAGAAAGACAAAAGGAGAGAGATGGGTATAATGTAAAAAATACCCTTTATTTAATTAAAATAAACCATTTAATTTGTTTTTAATTACCAAAATGCCATAGTCTTTTATAACCATTGATCAAATGATCGAAGGGCCGAGATTACTTCTCGCATTTTTCGCAAATAAGAAGTTTTTCGCATGAACCCTTGTCTATATATTTATATATATATATATATATATATATATATATGAAGAAGTTCATTCGAGAACCATTCTTAGAGTGAAAATTGCGAGAACCAATCTGAGCCGTCAAACTCTCCATCATTCAATGTCATTGTTCACCATGAATTCTTCACATGCACTCTGTCATACTCTATCCCTCCACGCTCTCAATCAATGAACTTCCCATATCCAAGGAACGGCTGAGATTGGTTCTCGCGGTTCTAGCACTAACAACAGTTCTCGAATGAATCCTCCCATATATATATATATATATATATATATATAGTATATGGTTCAAATAAAAGTTAAGTTATTGTACAAAGTGTAAGAGTGGTTTAGAGAATGACACATGTCATTAAACCTAAAGGTTATTTATGTCATTTCTTCACACTTGGTTTTTTTCTTCGTTGTAAACTTAAGCCCTAGTAACCGTTCCCGCGCGTCTTCTATCGTAGGTTTGTATCTTCTCTATCGGAAATGAGGTCGTCGTTTATTTTCACGGGCAAATCGGTTTCCCGTGTTCGTATATGCTTCCAATGGATTCAAATCAGAAATCTGATGAGGACGAAGGTAACGCAATTTTGTAGTTTTTGCATGTCTTTTTGTTTTTTTCTTTGTTCTTTTTGTTTAATGGGAAGATTTCTTATTACAGAGAATTCAAACAAATGGCATGATGAATTGATTACCAATTTTGAATGTCTTCGTATCAGTCGCAGGAACATGAGGTGTATCGTATGACTTTTAATTTGATCTTTTTATCCCAAATCAATATCTAAATTTCACATGATACACATTACGATCAAGGTTGATTTGCTCAATTTTTTAAGGCAATTCTTAAAGTACTTGTTTATGATTTGATTATTTAGCAGAAACAATGTACTAATACCTGAAAGTTAGGGTTCGTAATATTGATGTGAGAAATAAAGAATTAAATCTGGTTTAGCTAATTGATGAATCAATTGGTATAAATAACATGTTATGGTAGTGATGCAATCTTAATCTTTTATCAAATTTAACCATTTAATATGTTGCTATGTCAATATGTTGTGCTGGTTTCTTCGTAGACTTCAAAGCATCATTTTTTTTAATACATGTCCTCATCAGACTAATCACATCTAATTGTTTATTCACCTTGGTGTATCACAACAAGTTGTACACACTCTGATAACCATTCAAATTGTGACCCATTTCTGAAAGACAAACTTCTGGTCTAACAGTATTCCGTAGTTGATATTGCAGCACTCGAATCATTCTAACAGACCCTATGATTTGTTACAATGTTTCCCTTTCGTCCGACCAGTTAAAACGCATATTTCTAGTCATGCGTATCCTTTGTATTAATGAGTTCCCTGTGAAATATGTGCATCGGAGATGGTCTAAGAATGCTATACCTCCCCGTGATCGATATAATATGTCTGACGCTTCTACTAGTAGTGTTGGTGTAGGGTGTCAAGTTGAGTCAGCCGTTCGTGAAGTGTATATATCTATTGAGTATTGTGTGAACAAGTTGGTGAACAACTTGGAACAGCTTACTCTGTATCGTGATCATCAGAAGAGATTGATGAATGATGTTGACAATGTAACTTCTTCAGGTCAGCAACAAAAGAAGAGTGATATGCTGTGTTCTATGCTAGGGGTTTCTGAGCCATCAGAGGTTAACATTCATGTACCGAAAGGCATACGAAACAAGGGTTCTGGTTCTGGAAAACGGATGAAATCCAAAGTGGAAATGGCTAAGCAAGACAAGGACAAACCTGCACGGCAATGCAAATATTGTGGCAAGTATGTCAAAGACCATGACTCCAGAAATTGTCCCAAGAGGCGACAAGATATGTTGGAGGCTCCTGGTTCATCTTCACACATTGATGATCGCAAGAGAAAGGGGAAACAAGTCATTGAGGAGTGACTTGTTTCATTTTTTGTTTCTGTTTTTTTGTTTTTAGTAGTAGTACTTTGTGTTGTGATTGATGGGTTTTTAAACATATTTTATGAAATGCTTATGATGTGGGTTGTTTTTATATAAGATTTTCTGATTTGCAGTTGCTTCAAGTTATTGTTTTTTTTCCAAATTATATATTGATGATTAAAGTCTTTTTTGGTGTTATGGCTCTTGTTATTAACTTATTCATCATCTTTTGTTCTCAGCTGTGATTTCCAAAATTAAAATAAAAATGATGAAAATTAACAAAAACGCATATTTATATGTTTCTGATTAGGCTTAGGGATATATCATCAGACATACTAACTAGGCAATTGAATTTTCTTTTTTGGAAATGAAAACAACTTTTTTATTTGGGATTTAACATCACGTTCACAACCGTAATAAGTTAGCGGGTGAATAAACAGATTAAACAAATATATACTGATAATTTTACCTGTATCAATTTCAGACAAATTGAGGCTTGATTCTTTGTGTTCTGAGTATTCATTATGATTACCAAAATAAAGTAAAAGATAATACTAGAATGTGTGGAGACGTAATAACAGATTGTTAATTTTTATGAAAAATTTGTAAATATGATTAGATAATTAGAATAGAAACACAATCATCTGAAATGTAAATTCAAATGCAAACATCTGAAATGGAAATAAATAAAACTCCAAAAAGATTAAACAAAAGTATACTGCATTGCACTTTAAAGTAAAAAATAAATAAAACTCCAAAAAGAGTTATTTGAATTGCACTTAACATTCAACTAAAGGAGTAATTTGTAATAATGTTATTTATGCATCAGATTATCGCGCTGTTGCGGTCGTTCCGCCTTTCACTGCCTGTTGCCATTTGTTTTCTCTTTTCTTTCTCGAATCCAGGTAATCTATAGTAATCCTCTATCTCCTTCGTAACTACTTGCTTATGTTCATTGACACTTGACAAAAGTATTTTCGCAAGATATTTGAACTGAAGATCAGCTATTTGTTTATTTTGCTCTTCTCCTTCTTTTGCAAATCCAGCGTTGAAGTCAGTTAGTCCTCTGCCTCTATATGTCTCCATATGCCTCATAGCAAACACACCTCCATCTTTTATATTAATCTTTGTCTTCCAAGGAAAATTGATGATATGTGCTGTTGCAAGTCCAACTTTTAATGCATTTGCATGTCCTTTACTAACTAAGTAGTTTCCAAACATGCTAGTATGTATATTGTAGAGTAACCATGTGTAAGAAACATTGTATCCAAATTAAGTTTTCTCTAATAATTGTATAAGTATGGTATTCATCAGTAATGTGAATTACCAGTACCGCAGGCAGATCCCCGTATTGCTTTAATGATTCTTGAGGTGTGACTTTGTTATCCAACAGGTGCATTTGTGCTGTTTTTTGGTTGTAGCATATGATAAAATAATGTCCATGCCTCCTTATTGGAAAAAAGACCTGATCATAAAGCAGTGGTTGGTTTATTGCATTTCTAGATTTTTTGGATGTTCATCAAATTTGTTTATATAGCCAGGGCCCAGGTGTAATAGAAATTTGCTTTTTTAATATTTACCAAGTCAATATTATCAATACTCTTTGCCCAACTGTTGTTCACCAAATTTTCCATGTTTTCTTTGAACACCCTCTGTTTCTCTCGTGCATCCACCTTTCTCTCCAACAAATATGAACTCTACATTTAAAAAAAAAAGTGTATTGTCAGCATTGCTATGTATTAATGTAATAAGTAATTTTATATATAAGTAACTAATAAGAACTTTATAAAACTGATCAACCTAAACTTGGAATCTCGATACACATATTCTGATATACGATTGATTACTCACACAAATTCATTCGAAACTTGCAGCAATAACAATTTCTTAATGCACACAACATTCTGTCAGATACAAAAATTGGTTATAGATGAAAGTTAATTATTTAACAATCATAACTATGCGCTACAGAGTGATGATAATTTTCCCTGTATCAATTTCAGAAATGGTATGGATAATCAATAAGGTTTTGGTTAAAAGCAAGCTCACGCACACACATTTTAGAAAAACACACACATAGCACAAAGAACCTCAAATACAATGAAATTAGTATCTGATTGTTAATGTAAAATTATCAATTTTATAGCTTTTTCTTTTGTGGTACCTTTTCTTGTTGGCAATCCTCTTTTGTTCTGCATTGCATCTTCAACTTCTTCTTCATCACTAGTTTCCAGATTTATATGAACTGCTGTTGTTTCTTTATTTGATTTTCTTACCAAGCTTTGTAGACGACCGCTTCTTCTTATACCTGAAATTAGCTATTTAGTTTGATGATAGCGTCGTTTTCAGAATTCGAAAGCAACGTACGCTAATGAGCTTTGTAAATTACCAGCATTGGGGCCTTCTGCATGCTTGTCTTCATCATCCATTTTGCTTTTGCTGCTTTTCAAGACCAGCCGGGGCTTTGAATTTCCTCAATGATAATGGCGATTGTGAACAAAATTAGGGTAACTGTATACTTTCAGTACAATCGTGGTGTGTTTGAAATCGTGGTGGGGCTTTGAAATCATTTTTCAAATTAACGAGGATATTGCGGAATAGGACTAACCGTTTTGCTGATCTTGAATTTTTGGTTTCCACAATTGCCCCCATGCCTCTCTTCTGGCCGTTTTCTTCCCCATCAATTTTGACTTTTAATCTTTACATATGAATACAATCGGATGGCTGACATTGCCTCGCATCATTTTTACATTTACATACCCTGTACAGTAACTATACTCTATATATATCTATATATATATATACAAGGGTTCATGCGAAAAGCCCTTATTTGCGAAAAATGCGAGAAACGTTATAGGCCATTTGATCTTTTAATCAATGGTCATGATCTCAAGTTGTATTTTAGTAATTAAAATCAACTTTAATGATTTTATTTAATTAATAAAGATTAAAAAGGTAATTTTCTTATCCCTCTCCACTCTCTCTCCACTCTTAATTCTCTCTCATCTCTCTTAATTAATCGTCCACCCCACCTTCCACATTTCAAAAACTAAAAACCTTCTCATATCCCTCTCTCTCTCTCTCTCCACAGATGCCGGCCGCCGGCCGTCTGCCCGCCGTCGGCCATCTTCGATTCATCTCAACAATGGCTCATCGATGGCACTATCGAACACGCTATCACCGCCTTCTCACCTCACGTTTTTGTTGCAGTTTTGTTACAGATCTGCGCCGACAGTTTTCGACACCACCACCGCTGTCTCACCTCACCGACACCATCAACGACGTCTCTCCTCGCCGACACCAGCACCGCTGACTCATGTGCATTCCTACAACGATTTTACTACATATATGCGCCGCCGACACATTGCTACCGCCGTCACAGTGCTTCCGCCGCTTGATTTTCTCATTGCTTGATGCTTCTTATTCAGATCTATGCGAATTACGCCGACCCCAACGCAAAAAACCTTACCGACGACTAAATAAAAGGTCAAAATTCAAAACCCTAATCTCTTCATTTTAACCGCCGCCGCCGCTGCTTCCTACCGCCACCGCTAACCATCATTTCGGTATTTTATAAATGTTGAATACACCGTTCAACAACCACCTCCACCGGACCACCGTCTTTACTGGACCACCGTCTCCGCTGAACCACCGCCTCCCTTCAAATGGTTTAATGTTTTTATTTCATTTAATTGTTTTTTTTTTATATATTTTCAAAATAGGTATATTATCGCCTCCCTTCAAATGGGTATTATTATCATCCGTATTTTTGTTCCTGACCTGTTGCCGTGAACAAAACACACTAAAAGCCTTGAATCAGCACTGTTGCAAATTATTTAAACACTGATGATCATCATTTTTTCTTAATTTTTATTTTCAGTTTGTGAGTTTTAATGTATGTTAATTGGGGTTGAATTTAAGTTGGAGTTTTGGTATATACCGTTGAACACCGAATAGTTTGGTTAGACAAATGGATTTTGAATCAAAGTCAGGAGAATAGCTGAAGGAAATTAGTCACGCACAGTATTGAATACTGTGCATTACCAAAGTAGTATACTATTCGATCTATTCTATATAGAATGTTATAAATTTATCTTAAAACGGTGTAATTTAAGTCTGTTCATTATCGAACACATATTTTGTAAGTTGTGTTCAGTAATGTACATCGTATTTAATAATAAAATAGAAGTAAGTTCTATAAATTTGTGTTTAACAATGTACACCGATTTTAATAAGGAGAGATAAGGATGAATATATTTAAAAAAAATCCTAGAGAAAAATAAGGAGGAGAAAAAATAGGGATTGGTTAATATATTCAAATTAAAAAATTAAAGAAATTGGTAAAAGACCTAATTACCCTTTTGATTTAAATAATAAATAACAAAAAACTAGTGGCCCAGAACGCTTCTCGCACTTTTCGCAAATAAGGTCCTTTTCACATGAACCCTCCCCTATATATATACATATATATATATATATATATATATATATACATATATATATATATATATATATATATATATATATATATATATATATATATATATATATATATATATATATATATATATATATATATATATATATATATATACACACACACACATATAATGAGAGGTTCAAATGAGAACATTAAATTAATTGAGAATGGGAGACTCAATCCCAGCCGTCCAATTCCCCTCTTTCAATGTCATTGCCCACTCATGAATTCCTCACATGCACCCTGTCACACTCGATTTCCCCACGCTCTCCATTCATTAATCTCACTTACAAAATGAACGGTTAAGATTTAGTCTCTCATTCTCAATTAATTTCACATTCTCATTTGAACCTTCCCATATATATATAGGGGAGGGTTCATGCGAGAACCGTTGTTAGTGCGAGAACCGCGAGAACTAATCTCAACCGTTCCTTGGATATGGGAAGTTCATGGATGGGAGAACGTGGAGGGATAGAGTGTGGCATGGTGCATGTGAGGAATTCATGGGTGGGCAATGACATTGAAATAGGGGAAATTGGACGGCTCAGATTAGTTCTCGCGGTTCTCGCACTAAGAATGGTTTTCGCATAAACTTTTTCATATATATATATATATATATATATATATATATATATATATATATTAGAGTCCTAACCTAATTCAAAAATATAAATTCGGATTATATCCAACAAATACTATAATCAAACATCCTCACCTTACTAAAAATGCAATAAATTTCTACATTAATTATAAAATAAACTAGATTTCATTATTAGTAAGTTTGCAATATAACTTACAATTTCAAACTACTAATTACTTAAGAACTATCATTTTGGGTTCTGTCATAATCAGTCCAATGATATAATTACAATTTACATTTATACAATATTTTTTGGATTATATTTAGAATAGTCCAAGGGAAACATCTAATTTAACCCAATAGTAGCAAAGCAACTACCCTAACCGAACCTAGCTACTTGAATTCAAACCTAACTATAGAAATATGTGTAATATCAAATAATCTAGTATTGCTTTTTAAGGCAATCTAGTATGCCTTTTATAAAATAAAAGACGATATAAATTTAAAAAAAAAAAAATACCAGAAACATTAGGCAGGTAGCATTTTGGGTTCAAGGGAACCCAGTCGGGTGATCCTTCGGTTTCATTTGGATAACAATTTTGGGTTCATCGGTTCGAAACTCTCTCTTCTCACCTTCTCTCTATCTTTCTCCTATCTTTTACATCTTCTTTATTTCTCTTTCTAATATATATTTTTAATAAAAAATAAAAAATGAGGTAAATTTGGGTTTAGTTACACTAACGTTTATGTTGGGAAGAAAAAGGAAACGAGAAGATGATGTGATACTGATGTGACAATTGAGTTGGTGAACCCAAAGTATGGGTTGTACGAAGGGTCTTAGGGAGTTTGTAGTGACTTGTTAGAGCACTTGTAGTTGCTCGTCATGAGCCACCATGTTGTTCTCATGTCATCGATTACTGTGGGCTCGTCGTGTGGCTTGTCATTTGGTGTCTCGTCGTCGGAGTGACGAGCTCAGGCTTGTTGCTTATTTTTATTATTTTTAATCCAATCATATAGATTTAGATTAATATTATGTGAGTCTTGTAATGATAGTGATGTGACGGTTAGTCATGACTAAGGTTGTTTAGTCGTGGTCTATGGGTTATTCATAGATTGGAAGTGTTGGGGGTGGAGTCTTATGAAAGAAAACAAAATTTTTGTTGGTTCACTACTATACGCCGAGGAGCAAGTGGAGCACGCTGGGAAGCCTCCAAACAAGGTTTTGGTTTTATTTTCTCGGGAGGCTGCACTCCGAGGAGCCATCATTTACGGGTGTATCAGTGCACGCCGGTCACCCTCATAGGCCGAACTTTCTTGTTAGGCGGCTTGTTAATTAGGATTTAGCTACTAAACCTAGTTTTCTCCTATAAATACAATTATATGTAATGTGTAACCTTCGAGCACCTCGTAATAAAAGTAATTTCTAATTCGACTGTGAATGTAGCTTGATATATCAATTATGTGAATAAATTCTCGTGTTCTTGTTTTTCGTTTTGCTATGTGTTTGTGTTTGCGGTGTTATTGTTTGGGTCTATTCAACGTTTTCTTACAGAAAGCTGATGTGACAGTCAGTCATGATAGACATGTATGTCATGACTACGACTCGTCTTATGGTGTGTTTGTTTTTTCGTGGCTTGTAAGTAAAAAAAAAGGACTCGTGGTTAGTGTCATGATGTTCTATAAGTTTTTCAAAGTTTCAGTTTTGAGATAGTTACTAGGATATAATAGTTAATGATGTATTCATCATGTCATAACTACAAGTGATTTAATGTAGTGTGTTTGGTAACTGGTTTATGTGGGGTTATAGGGGTTTGAGATTCTAGTTTTCATAATCTCCAACCTTTTAGCTTTGTTCGGGTGTTAAATTCGTGAGATGATTATTAAAAACATACTTTCTCAAAATAAAAGTCTTTTTAAGTAGCTTATAGTTTGGGTTTAAGATTATTATTTGATAAGATAATAATTGTAACCTTCAAATTATCGTCATATCTAAACCCTAACCAAACCATTATAGATATTCGTCTTTATCGTCATACCTTTAAAATTTAGCGGCTAATAATTGACTCATTAAATGACTAATAGTTTTAGCAGCTCACAATTTTCAGCTCTAGTTTCTTTACCGGACACTTTTTAATAAATATAATCCCCACCTCTAGCTCCAATCCAAGCTCCAACTAGTTTTGCCGAACTTAAGGCTGGGACAACTTTAAAAACGATGAATGAAAGAAAAAATCGAATATCCGCGTCTATGTACTCTTCTTTAAGCCCATTATGGAACAATAATGGAAAAATACTCATATGTCGCTGAAGAAGGTACTCCTCAACCTTAAGGTTGTGGAATCAAGTCTCGATATGAACACATGGTGTAAATTTATGTGGATGTGTTTAATTAGCTGTTAAAAAAAAATTCACTACACATTTTAAAAAGTATTTACTAATTAGAAAAGAGTTTAAAAAATTATAAAATTGCGCGAGAGGAGAGTAGAGAACACCAAACACATAACGGTTTGGTGTGATTCCCAGCAACAATTAAAAGCAACCTTCCTACAACTCTGATGGTGATTTCTAGGGTTCTAGCTTTACTCTCCAATCCGAATATTATTGTTTAAAAATCTCCAACATATAATATTCACTTTTCAACGTTTAATCTGCTGTTCGGTGAGAAGTAGGTGTTTTGCAGATGTGATATTTCTCCTGCATTTCATGTTTTATATGTTTACGATCTCCATGAACAGGTCAATTTACGCAATCCTCTCTTTTCTTTCTTTAAATACCTTATACATTACTTCATCACTGTTTACATATTCTTTATTCATCTGTGGTTTGCCTTTCATTTTCGCCTAATTTAGCTTCACTTCCAATTCAGAATTTGATACCTTTTTTTTATCTTTCTATTTGTTTTTCCACAACAAACTTCGACATTCTCATTTTAACTAGTTAATATATATTATAAATAATAATAGTAAGTGAAAGAGCACAGGAACTTGATAGTATCCACATATAGAAAATTCAACTGGGATTCTCTTAAATTGAGTTCTTGGAAAGTTTATATATAGTTCTAATGATTGGGAATCTCATACTGTTTATGAAACATTCATGAGAAGTGAAGCTCTTCGTACACAATGGGGAAACAAGAGTCTAAACAAGGAGATGCGTTTAATTATCAGTTTAGATATCAGAAAACGGTGCAAGGAACTGATCCTACAAAAGGAAGGAGGATTTCAGGGGGTGTTTACCAATGGGATAAGTTTGAGCTGTTTCATGGGGTTAAAAGTAACTCCATGAAACTGGGATCTTTTAAGGGTGGTTATGTCGGTAAAAGGCATACTTGGATCCGTAAACATTTTTCATCAATCGTATTCACCGTTGCATTGATGGGTTTTCTTTTCCTGTTAGATTCTCTTATGGGTTCCATCTTTGAGCCCCCGGTTCTTCTAAATAACTCCACCCCCAAAAAACTGTCTAGTGACACGGTATGTGTTTGTGTTTTTTTTATGTTATCATTTGTCATAGATCTCTCAATAAACAGCAGTTCAGCACAATGGAAAGGAAAATTCAAAGTAAGACGAAATGGTTTTTATCGTTCCAAGTCAAAACCAACGGGGAATGTGAGAAGCAACCCAGGATTGTATTTGGTGAATCATGATCATTTGTATATTAATATATGTGATTACTATTTAAAAGTGCATACATGATATATCATTCCTAGGCCTGTGGGTTTTCTACTTAGAACCAATTGTCAATTACAAAATATAAGCATCATAAAGTCAAATTTATTTTTCAAAATGTTGAATTACTATTCCCATCAACTAATACTTTATTAACCAACTATTCTCTTGAAGTCTGGAGATGCCAATGGCAATTATGCGGTGCAGATGTATGGACGCCTTGCAAACATGGCTTCTAGTGCTCTTGTAGAGGTTTGAATTGCTGTTTCAACCTTGCATACTGTTCTAGAAACCTTATTCTCTTTCATCATATGATTATTTCAACAGCATTTCCTATCTTGTATAAACAAAGTATGTCCTATTGATATGTACTTTTGTACCTTCGTGGATATATTTCAATGCAGAGAGAGCTTAAACAAGACGAATCAAAATTTTGGAAGGAACCTTATCGCAGATCATCCGTTTGGAGTCCTTGTGCTGACAGAAAGGAATCAATAAGTGCCGGTAAGGACTGGTATTCTGTATTTTGCATAATTATAGAGGTGGCAGATCGAAAGGGATCACTAATTGTGCAGAAAAAAAGAAGCTAAAGTTTGGTCTTGTTGTTCTTTTTCTTTATGAAGAAGAAAATTAGGAGGTTTTGTGCATTAAAGCACACTTCAGGAGACTTTAAACCTGTTTGATTAGTTCGACCCATTCCCTTCAAACAGTTTATTTTTTAGTTTTACCATTTGACCCTTCACAGATAAAACATAACCCGGACCCATTAGAATTTAGAAGTAGATGTGTCAAAATTGCGGCCTCTAAGTAAATGGTACTCTATTAGTATTAGTTTGTGGCATTTGAGGCTTCCTTTGAATTTTATGATATAAGAAACTACTTTTTACCAAGAAATTTGTCCTTTGATATGTTCAAGTTTTGGGAAGGCATTCATGGGTAGGACATCATTAAGAACTATTCATTATATAGGGATTTCAGGAATGGGATTTTCAATATATTTATAAAACATTTGAAAGAGGTCCTTTTGAACTTGAAAGTCTAACTTGATCTCTATCTTCAAATGATTGCCTACATGGAAATAATAATGTGAAGTTAGATAATCTTGTGCGTGATTCATTTCATGATTTGTCAATGTTGTTAGGACAGGAAAACTACAAAGCAACACTGGCTATATAGTTGTTAGCGCAAATGGAGGTCTAAATCAACAACGTGTTGCTGTAAGTAAAAGGCTTTTTATTCTATTACTTTTTTTTATTTGCTATGTGAATGCAGGCAATAGCTTTGTGGCCTTCATTATGTATCTATTTAGAACAAAAAGAAATATGTTTCTTTGTATGTAGGTTTGCAATGCTGTTGCTGTAGCATCTTTATTAAATGCAACATTAGTTATTCCAAGGTTTCTTTTCAGCAACGTATGGAAGGACCCCAGGTCTGTTGATCTCATTATAATTTTTAATTTTACATTTGAAGGCTTTTTTCCCCTAATCTTTTATGAAAAAAAAAGTGTTGAGGTTTGATGCAATGCGTATGTGATTCAGCCAGTTTGGTGATATTTATCAAGAAGAATATTTCATGAAAACGTTGAGGGATGAAGTTAATATCGTAAAGGATCTCCCTCCTCACTTAAAATCACTTGACTTCAAAGAAATCGGTAGTCTGGTATGTCATCTTTTTTTAGTTTTATTTGAATATCTATTACACCGCTACCCCTTCCATTGAATGAAAACTTATGTTTCACTGGTCACATAGTGTTATGAAATTATTTGAGTAGTACTCAGATGCCTTATACGCCCTTCAATAATATTTTAATAAGATAATCTTATTCTAGACTATACACAGTAGCATGATAATGTGCAAATAGCTTTGAAACCTGAAACTCTGACCAAAATTAGATTCAGAAAATGGAAAAAGTTGGAACTTTTATGGGATTAAAGAAGCACTTCACCAAATTCTCCGGATCAATCTTCCAAAATATTATCATAAATGGAACTTCTTCTGCATCATTTATCTGATGTGAAAATTGAGTTGAGCATTTTATGTATGGATATAAATGTATATTGTTGTCTCATTCTTTGAGACAAGTATTAATAATATCTCTGTGTTTAAAAAAAAAAATTCAGATAACCGATGCAGATATCAGCAAGGAAGCAACACCAGCTGAATATTTAAAGAAAATACTTCCTATATTGTCAAAGAATAGAGTTGTTCATTTCCTTGGATACGGAAACCGGCTTGGCTTTGACCCATTACCTTATGAACTTCAGGTTACAAAGTTACACTAGATATATTTTTTAAACTTTACATCTAAACACCTTAGTTGAAACATTACATTTCATACATTATAAATCTTATTTATTTATTTTTGCAGAGGTTAAGATGCAAATGTAACTATCATGCTTTGAAATTCGTACCCAAAATTCAAGAAGTTGGTTCATTGTTGATTAGAAGGATTAGAAAATTTGGTGGCCCAAGAAACAAATTAGATAAGCAACTAATGGGAAACTTCATTGTGGGTGATGAGTTAAACAGACCTGATTTGGATAGAGAACCACTGAAGTATATTGCTTTGCACTTGAGATTTGAAGTCGACATGGTTGCGTACTCTTTATGTGAGTTTGGTGGTGGAAAACTTGAAAAAACTGAACTGCAGGCTTACCGTGAAGAACACTTTCCGTTGCTCATGCAACGATTAAACAAGTCAAAGTGAGTTACTTTCCTCAAGGTTTGTCTAGATTGGACGGGCATGTAATGGGTTGAAAAAGGGTGATTTAGGTGTGGGCCAGCTCGAAACACTCTTTGCCCAAATACATATATTTTGTATAAATTTATAATTAGTGTGTCAAACATGATTACATGAAAGAATTATTATATCCTATTTCAATAAGAATTTAAACATCTTTGATAAAATGATTTGGGAGATTATATGTTTAAAAAAATTAACTTTGGACCACTTTTGACCTTTGATAACATAACATGAATCAACCCGTCCATAAGTAGGGGTAAAAATCGCTATCTGTAATTTTGTCAAATCTTACTTGAATTAAGTACAGTTATAAGACCAAATGTCCCCCCATTAGCTATCTGTAATAGACCAGATATAGCTAATAAAAGTAGTGGTTCATGAAGTTGTTCTTGAGGCAATATCATTGAATCACATTACCGCCAACTGGTATTTCTTGTTTTCTGTAAAAAAATGAACTTTGCCAAACTTGATTGTTTAGCTTGTGTACTATCAAGTAAAACATGTATGGTGACTATAGAATAATAAATTGAGAAACATACATACATATATATTGGGCCTACCATTTGTTTTTTTTTCCTTAGCATTTTGAGGTTTGGTGATTCTATTGATTATGTGGTTGTAGGCCTGTTTCTGCAGATGAATTAAGGAGCTCAGGAAGATGTCCATTAACACCAGAAGCAGCTGCATTGGTTCTAGCTGCTCTTGGTTTTACAAGTGAAACATATATTTATCTTGCTGGATCCCAAATATATGGAGGAAAGTCAAGAATGCGCCCGTTGACTAATTTGTATCCGAATTTGATCACAAAAGAAAATCTTCTCTCCCCTAGTGAACTTGCACCATTTAGCAACTTTTCTTCTCAGGTAAAATAATTAATCGATTTTGTGCCGTCAATCTTTTCATTCATAAAGTAATTGGGAAGAAATTTTGACTTTTGGTTTGAACTTTTTAGCTAGCAGCACTGGACTTCATTGCCTGTGCAACTGCCGATGTATTTGCAATAACAGATTCAGGCAGCCAGTTATCTTCACTGGTCTCCGGTTTCCGAACATATTATGGTGGGGGCCGTGCTCCTACATTGAGACCTAATAAAAAAAGACTTGCAGAAATATTATCAAAGAATCACACCATAAATTGGAACAATTTTGAAGCAAGAGTTACAAAGATGATAACTGAAGCGCAAGCTGTAAGATTAAGGGGCTGGGGCCGAAGCATATATAGGCAACCAAGATGCCCTGAGTGTATGTGCAGGTTCCAGTAATTGGTATTCAAAACTGAATTACTCTCACCTTTTAAGATTGTGGTTTTGCTGATTCAGTTGAATCTAAAAGCACATAACAACGTTCCTTTGTTGTATATATTTGAGAAATTAAACGAAGGATTTTGAATAAATTCACACTTTGAAATGAATGATTTTTTAGCCTTGTATTTTGGTTGATTAAGGGTGTTGACTCAATTCGGTAGCTTGATAAGTCTTTTGATTCTGGATGTAAAGTCTTCTTGATAAAATTGGTGGTATATAAGAATAAAGTTCATTTTTGTTGTTAATAATTATTAGTGTCATGATGGTGGTTGTTAGTGGTGGAGGTAGTGATGGTGGCGGTGTCTATGGAGATATCGGCTGTGCAGTGGTGGTGGGCGTTATGCTAGCGACAGTGGGCATTAATGGCGGTGGATGAGAGGGTTGGTAATGGTTGTTAATATAAAATTTTAGTTATATAATGTCTAAATAGATTGATTGAACAAATCTAAGATCGATCCATGTCATACAACAAATTGGGTTGATAATTTGATCAAATAACAAGTCAAAAGATCCAGTTTTTTATACCTCCAACAACCACTTCTGCACCTCTTATCCAATCACACACACCTATACATTGTTTGTATGTGTTTTCTTCACCTCATAACTCATCTGTTTCTAGGTAATCCTAGCTTCCTACTCCAAGATTAAGGTAGTTTCGCCTAATGCGTTGTGAGGAAGGTGATGGTGTATGCAAGTGGCTGTTGATTTGTGGTGCTGGTTGTCGATGTGTAACGGAGTTGGTGGTTTCAATGGTGTGCAAGAAATGATGCACATGTATCTTCAGTTAAGTTTTACTCTTAATTCATTCATCTACTTTTTTCAAATTTATGCTCTCATTTAATTTTACTCTTAATTTAATTTAACCAAAGAAATTTTTTTACATGAAATTAATTAAATTTAGAACTAGCTATCATGCTTTCATGAAAAAGAATACATCACAAACTTCTTAGCCTCAAAACTTTCCCCCCTCTCCCAACCAAAAGGGATTGTGATCAGCACAATCTCTATCTTGCAAAATGACAGAAACTACCAAAACATAAAGCCTTGAAAAACCTCATGATGGTGGGAAAAACCTATTAAGATTGAAGGGGAGAGTGTAAAACTCCTCATTTCGACTATCACCTTTGAAACTTCTAAACTTTGCCCACCATGGCATCCCCCTGTCTTTAGCACTGTCTTTCAATTCGAGTGTGTTGTCAAGAAACACTGCCACCATCAATGCCACCGTTGGGGATGAGAAGAAGATGGTGTTCAGGAAGTCATTGAACTGCACATGTGAAAAGACCAACTCAGCCTCTAGTTTTTTTATACAAGGACCATGACTACTTGTCCATATATATACGTGTGAAAAGCAAGGACCTTTTGTATGTAAACAGATGTAAAAAGACCATCTTACCCATTCGGCTTTTGTATGGGAAGGGCCGTGAAGAGCACCAGCGGTGTACTCCCTAAAGTACTCGGGGATCGACAAACCAAGGAA
This sequence comes from Pulicaria dysenterica, assembly GCA_947179395.2. Lineage (NCBI taxonomy): Eukaryota > Viridiplantae > Streptophyta > Magnoliopsida > Asterales > Asteraceae > Pulicaria > Pulicaria dysenterica. The sequence goes on from OX359291.1 coordinate 94,287,909, forward strand.
AAAAGACACACCCACGATGAACAAGTTTCTCATTGAGTTCATATTAGTGAACTGCAAGAATGACAACCCCACAGAAGCTGGCAAAAAAGAATTAAGAAAAGAAGATTACAAGGGTGAAATTTTGCAATGTTTTTAATCTTAACAAACGGCTCAGATGCTCACCAACGAGACCAAATAGCACGCAATACACTGCAGCAAAGATTGGGAAAGGTATCGATGCAAATAAAGCTCCAAATTTTCCTACAAGTTATAAAGATGATGAGGAAATGTGAATCTGATTAAGGTTAGTGTTATTTTCTGAAGTAGTATGTGTTGGCTTACCTAAAATTGAGAAGAAGATCATGAAACCAGCTGAGATTTGGATGACTCTTCGGCTACCTACGCGTGTGCTTCCCAGAAGGCCAACATTTTCTCTGTTTGTTTCGTGGAGATTTATGTTTTAGATCATGTCATTTTATTGTGCTTCATCCAACAATATATGGTATCAGAAACACTTACACAGAAACTGTTGAGCCAGTTGCTGTTCCAAAGAGACCGCTCAAGAGAATCCCGACTCCCTGTGTGATATAAAAGTTGGATTAAAATACTTTCATGACCGCTTAATGCAAGATTTCTGAGTTTCAATAATATTCTTGTATAGTTTTGATGGATTTAAGGGCTGACCTGCCACCCAATACCACGACTGAGAACATGAGCAGGAGGTGGTGTTGCACTTGCTAAACGCGCTGCAGCCTGATATGCACCTGTTGACTGTAGCAAGCAGAAATCGTTACATTACCTTCTTTTGATCCATTTTTGTGGGGCATATTTTTTATTGAAATAAAACCCACAAAAAGCTGATGAATGAAGCATGAATCTTTAAGTATGAGTAACAAGGAGGTCAACTTTTCAGTACAAGTCAAAACGGGTCGGGTAAGGCACGCCTCCACAATGACTTGTTTCCTTCTATATATATTACAAATAAATAATGTCTTCTGCTGTACTATAGCAATTTATGAGTTTATATGTACACAATTTGGATGACTCTCGACTCTTTTGCCGTGTTCAACCCATTTCATTCTATGTCAAATTTTGAAATATACTCATTTGACTCATTAGAGACAAATATAACCGAGTTGACCCTAAAGAATTCTTCTTACAAAACAAGTCACTAGGTTTTCACCTCAACAAGGGAGACAAGAACCGCAGCCATCATTCCAAAAGCATGCCCTGCTTCAAATGTTGGTGCACCCCATTGAAGTGGATACGGAATCTTAATCCTGTATCAAAAAAACTTGTTTGCAACAATCTCATTTCATTTCAAAATAAAAATCACAAGTTCATGAAATCCAACCACCAACCATGGTGCAGCAGATATGAGATCGGCTTTATCGGTTCTGCAATGCATTTGAGTTTGTTCTGGATGATGTTTATATGCACCACTAGCGGTCAATAAGTGTGCATACGCCCAGATCACGGCTATGGTTAAAAGAAGTGCAAACCGTTCCAGTATTGGCAGTTGCTTCGCCTGAAACTGTTTCAAGTACTGTTTTCCACCCGAAAATCATTAACAGAATGATTGAGTTTTTATTTATTTATGTAAGTATATAAATACAATTTTTTAATCAAATTAATGTAGACCAGCATACCTGAGAGAATGTGATGAAAAGAAGTAGCATTGGAATACCAAATTCCACGCACCGTCCAACCTATGAATGATTTGAGTAAAGGATTATGCTTCCATGTCAAAGAACAATAGAGTATTTGACTTTTAAAGTCAAATGTCATTCTGTCATTTTAAAGTTGATTTGCTATATCGGTTATCAATTTCAGAATTAAATATAAAGGGAGAAAAACATGTATCATTTTCTAAGTTCAACTTGGAAAATATTTATCTTCAAATTGAACAACGAGGTCAAGTATTTATCTTCAAAACTCAAAATTGAAGGTCTTTTTCAGTGTTTAAGAGTCAATGATGATTCATCAATATTTCTGAAATTTTGTAAGCCAAAAATCCTATAACCTCCAAATTTACACTATTAATATCATCTTCCAAGTCAAATTAAGTGAGTTTTCATAAATTTTACAGAAATCAATGGCATGTATTATTTACATTTAGTAAAGTGACGAATGAGTTTGACCCTGGTCAAAATCAAACTCAGGCAAGTAAAGTATTCATACCACAGGAAATCCTCTGTCAAAGAGACCAAAACCAGCCAATGCAATAACTGGAACCATACCAACAGGGCTAAAGAATCTGAAGTGATAGAAAATTTATAAGATTTTATTACAGAAAAATAGCTACAACTGAAACAATGTTAGTTTATGAAATTAAATTATTCACCTTGAACAAATTGCCCACAGCTGACTGTACCCCAAGATAATCTGCACGCTTGATGCCACAATAAGTGCACCTTGTATCGCTCGCATTGTTGCAAGAAATCTCTGATAAAAAGAAACTCATCATCAAAAGATTGCATTTTTCACTTCTATTGATTAAAAGATGGTCTCTTTTCATGTGTTTGGGATTGCATTTACTAATAAATTTTGTAAAAAAAAATTCTAAAAAGCAGATCCCCTAAGAACATCGTCTTTAATAACACAGTCAGTATTAGAATCTAATTTATCTTTATGTATTAACTAAAATACACCTACAAGTCTACAACCCTAAAATTTGGGAGTGGGACCCGACCTAGAAGTGGGCTCTGTTGTTCTATAGTACACAAATTTGGGATTCCTAAAAAGAAAATAATTTCTCTTTCTCAGTCTAAAACAACAGAGTACAACAATGACAAATGTAATCATTAGCAAGTTTATGGTTTAGGCTTACCATATGGGAATCTCCAATGGCTGCTAGAGATGGGTCATGGATGATTGAGATTATAGGAACCATAAAAGCCCATGAACCTCCGATTACAGTCGGTAACCGGGTTCCGAAAAGTGTTTGCAAAAAAGTATTAATCCCTTGAACAAAGAGTAATGTTTGCACCACTCTCACCTTATCACCCTGCATATTTTATAAATGTACATGTTGTAAATGACAGTTATAGATATGGTACAGCTATTTGATGCATGTTTTGGGAGAAAGAAGACTCACAGAAGTACCACCCATCAAGGGAACAAGAAAAGATGGAATCATGACTGCAGTCCCTAATGACAAGATATAATGCTGAAACCCTAAAGCTATGGTTTCCCCTGTTTCACATAAAAACAGGAACTATCATCAATTTAAGTTCAAATTAGTGCTACAAAGTGAAAATTTTCATAAGTTTTTTATAATAAGTGAGGAAGTTTACTTACCCCATGAAGGATTGGAGTCTATACAGTACTCTAAGCCCTGAAGTTGGTCTGTTGGAAGATGAGTTATATCCTCTGCTTTTGGAGCTTCTGCCATAGCTTTGAAATATAATAAAAGGAAACTCTTAAAATAAAGACAACACAAAAATGCTTCTTGTTTAATATCGGATTCTGATGGTGAAATCAAGATTCTTTGAGAAAGAAAAAGAATCAAACGAGATTCTTTCTTGTTTCGAATGGGGTTTCGATTGAATCAGCACAACCAGATTCAAGATTCTTTCTTGTTTGGCATACAGGTTTTGATTAGTGAAAATGACGGAATCAAAACACAGAACGGATTCAAGATTCTTTGATCCTTTCTTGTTCAAAATGTGCTAGATTATCGACTGAAACAACACAAATGGATCAAAGATTCTTGGATTCTTTCTTCTCTGATGATGAAAATGACGGAAACAGCACACAAATGGATGACTGGATTCTTTGTGAGAAAAAAAGAAAGTAAAAGAGATATAGGGGGGATGACCAATGAGATAGAAAGAGAGAGAAAGAAACAACAAAAGCTTCAAGGGTCAACAATGGTGAAATTGAAAAGCCTTAAAAGCAAAAGTTGATTGGAGAGTTGCAGACAGAGGATGTGGGGGGAGGGGAGTCTTGCTTAGTGAGGTTAAATGTCTTTGCTTTTAAGTAGTGACCCGTTAAAGATTTGGCAGTGTGTTGACAGAAATGCCCCTCGAAAATACTTCCAAAGTTTATGTTACCGTTGGTCCCTTCAGTCTATATTTAATACCTTCTGATGCCCATAATATTTTCCTTATTTTATAATCTAATTACCTTTTCATTCTGCAAAGTTTTGTTTATTTATTTATTTCGATTAGGAGAAAAGAATTGTTTTAGCCACTACTTTTCTTTTCAGTTAACTTTAATTTTTTTCTATTAATTGAATCTTGGGGTATTTTTTTCTATACAACAATTACAACAATACCCAACCCCGCTATTGCGAGGTATGGGGGAAGTGGGATGTAGACAATCGTACATCTACCTGTGGGTAAAAAGATTTTTTATCCTTAAGTTAACTATTGTTTTTTTAAGCAAACAATCGGCTTAACAACTAGAACTGTTAAGTTATCGATTCTTTTAGTAGTTTAATGCATCATCTCTTAAAGTGTGTCTTAATCCCAAAAGAGAACGAGGAGCTTTGGATGACGAACTCGTCATCTTCCAAGCATTTGCTATAGTCATCGTAGTCATACTACATTGTCATGTTATTCATGGCTAGTCATCGGGGTGTGATGTTCCGGTCGTTGTTTGGGTGTCGAGCTCGTGTGTTAGTCATGTGATTATTTACTTTTCTTAACCTATTATGTGAAACAAGATTACTTTTGTGTGACGTTTAGTGAAGTACGTGATTAGCGAGACGGGTTAGTAACCATTAGTCATGTTGACATGATAATTAGTCATGCTAATATGACAGTCATAGTATATGTGTTCTAAGTATCTAACTAATAACACACAATCTTTTTCATGTCAATAAGAAAAGAGCTTTAGGCTTTCTTTTTTTAGAGTTAATTACATTTTTTGTCCATGTGGTTTGCCTAAAATTACGAAATTTATCTCTGGGTCATAATTTTTACAAGTTTGGTCCCTTCCGACCCATTTTGCTTGCATTTTTTATCCCTCCTCAATTTGAAAAGACCAAAGTACCCCTTTCCCATTTATTTTTTCATTTTTTTAATTATTAACTAATCTTAAATGTTATTTTAATATTAAATATTTTTTGAAAAATAAAAAAGGTTATCTCTCTCTCTCTCTCTGAAATCTAACACATAACCCTTCTCTCTCTCCACCTTTTTCTCTCCATCCCTATCTCTCCATCTACTGTTCATCCAACCAAAGATCACCACCACATCTAGTGACGCCATCACCACCACCACATTCACCAATGCCATCACCTCAACCACCACCACCGTAACCTTCATCTTCACCCACCGCCTTCATATTCTATCCCAATCACCGCCACGTTCATCTTCTTCAACCACCGCCACAAATCGGACACCAAATCAAACTGTAGAACCAAATCAACAAATCTGGAAACCTACCATAGACCCTAATTGAAGAAATTCAAACCATAATCGGTTCAGAGTTATGAACAATTAGGGCTTTGAAGTCGAAGCCCTAAATCGATCTATTCAAAGTTTCAAACACAAAAACGAAACAAAGTGAGACCCTATAGATATGAACTGAGATCATATAGATCTGAAGCGAGGAGGTGGCAGCGGAGTTTGTGGTTCTTGGTGTTGACCGAGTCTGATGAGAACTCGAGAAGCAAAATGAGACCCTACAGATCTGGAAATCGCTATGATTCTTAGTTGAGAGATAGTGAGTTGCTGGTTGCTTTCATTGGCGGGGACGATCTTGTTTGCGTCCAACGAGTACTTGGGAAGCAAGGCGTAGGGTGGTGGCGGCGACATTTGTGATGGTGTTGTTGACTGGGTGCGAGGAAGACGAGGTTTTGAGGTGGAGGCCTCCGGCGTTAGAGGTGACGGTGGTTGGTGGGTCATGGCTTCAGTGGAGGTAGGGTTCGTGGAGATAGTGGTGTTGGCGGTGGTGCTGGTGGCAGTGGTGGAGGTGGTGGCGTTGGTGGGTTGGATGAAGAGAGAGAGAGAGAGAGGAGGTTGGTAGAGGTACACATTAGAGAGAGAGAGAGAGAGAGGAGTTATGGGTTAGAATCTAGAGAGAGAGAGAGATAACCTTTGTTTTTTTGTTTTTTTAAAAAGATTTTATATTAAAATTATATTTAAAGTTAGTTAATTATTGAAGAAAATAAAAAATCAAATAGGAAAGGGGTAATTTGGTCTTTTCAAATTGAGGAGGGACCAAATTTGCAAGTAAACGGGTCGGGAGGGACCAAAACCTGTAAAAATTACAATCCAGAGACCAATTTTATAATTTTAGGTACAACACAGGGATCAAAAATGTCTATTAACTCTTTATTTTAATAAGAATAAAAAGGGTATTGAATTTCAATTTCAAGTAAGCTTAACTAATATATACTAGTATTTTACCCGCGCGATGCGGCGAGGTAACATAGTTTCATTTGTCGACATAGGGGTGTTCAAAATTCGGATATAAACCGTTTTAACCGTAATCCGAACTCATCGGTAACCGAAAAAGCCGAAACCGTTTTCAAATTCGATTTTTGGTTCGGTTTAAAAACGGAAACCATAAACGGTTTTCGGTTCGGTTACGGTTTTAGAAATTTTCAACCCGGATAAACCGAATTAAATTCAAGACAGTTTTTTGTAAAACATTTAAAGTGTATTTAGATTCTGACAGTTTTTTGTAAAACATTTAAAGTGTCATTAAATTCAGGACAGTTTTTTGTAAAACATTTAAAGCGTTTAAGATCATTGCTAAAACATATTGTAAATAATGCTATTTGAGTTGTACTATTTTAAAAGTGTTAAGATTATTGCTAGAAATTATTGTAAATCATGCTATATTACTTGTACTACTTAACTTAAAATTTGTCTTAAAAAAAGCTAAATGGTTCATAAAGTAGTAAAGATAAAATTCAAAATTGATTTAGAAGCAATTTATAGACATATATTTGTAATGGGTATTACTAAATTACACCCCCAAAACACCATATGTTAAATTAAAGATACTCTTACCATAATTAATTTTTGGATTATAACTATAAAATCTAAAAAATTACTTTAATTACGAATGTAAACCACCTAAAACAAATACGATCTCCGTGGTCGTTGTGCATAGTGACAACCGCCGCCGCCACCGCCGTTTAATCTATTTTTCATTTAACTAAATTAAATAAAATAGCTTTTTATTCATCAAAACTCTTTTTAATATATTTAGAAAATAATATGTAACCATAAATTTTGTTTTAAATTTTTTTTCCCGATGATTTAGGCTTTGAACTAGATGACTCAATCATGTAATCATCCACTAATAGAAGAAATTCTAGTTATATTTTATCATTACGCCACATATATATGAGATGTCAAAGGTGTTTGAAATTGTGGATTTCGAGTGAAATTTGTTTATCTCGATTATGGAACAGATCGATGGCTCTATGTTCGACAATAATTGCTATACGATTAATTGAGTTCGTAATATCTATGCTAGAGTGTTTACGGACGGATATGCGAATCACTAAATTTCTCACAGTTGCCTACACTACCACAACACTCGATCGTTATGCCTATAACAAGATCGTGATTGCCAACAGGTTTGACGTGATCCTTTGTTATTTAACCAACCGGCGATGATATAACTTTCTTTCCTCTTTGATAAGGACTAGAACATATTTAAATTCATCAAACTATTATGATTTTACATGTATATAATATATATTATGTAATGATACATTTAGAAAAAAAATAACTACCATTTCAATGGTTAAATCCATCCCGGAGCTCCCTCACGTCGGTTCATGCCTCTTTTGGCCCAAAAATGAAGCAATAATTTAATCAGATTTATTTATTGATCCGTTTTTATTAGTTTTAGATAAGTTAATCTACTTTTTGTTTACTAAATTCTACAGTCTTGTTATGGGTCGGTTATCCAATTCTTGGCATGCATTACGGGCTTGAGCTACTTTGGAAAAACAAACAACAAACACTTACAACTTCAAACTAATAACAAAGTTAGACTTTAGTCTACTTCTCTAAACAACTAAAATACAACAAAAAATACATAAAAAAAAATAATAACTAAGCGACATTGCATATATAAGTATAATCTATGAATACTCCCCTCGTTGCCGCAATATGTTTTCTGAGACCACTCCTCGCAACTTACAAGAGTTGATATTCTTTTATTACAGTCGGGCGTGCCTTAACTTATGATTAATTTACAGAATTAAAACCTACCAAACAATACATCAATTTAATTATATGTTGATTTTTTTAGCTTATTATATCGAATAACGATTTTTGTTTTTTAATTTAGCAAATAACAAAGAGTTAATTGTATTTTTGGTTTTTGTGATTGGTGGTTATTAAGGTTATAATTTCTAATTTTTTAGTTTTATAGATTTGATCTCTAAATGACTAAAACTTTTATGAGTGTGGATTTTGGTTTACTTTATTTTTTAAATTATTAATTATATATTTTTGTAAAACAATTTAAAAATAATGAAAATGGAAAAATTTGTATAATATAAGGGTATGGAGCAATTTGGTCCTTCTAGTTTGATTAGGAATCAAAGTAGGTAGAGGTTAATCATTTAGTGAACAAATCTCTAAAAATGAAAAGTGTGTCATGGCATGCGGGTAAGTAGGGGTGTAATCGAGCCGACACAGTGCCAAGCTCGAGCTCGACTCGACTCTCAAACTCGAAGCTCGAAACTCGACTCGAACTCGGTCGAGCCTTATTTTTCAAGCTCGAGCTCGAGCTCGTGAAAGGTATCGACACTTCGAGCTCGACTCGGCTCGACTCGTTTGTTTCTTAAAAAATGCATAACAAAGTAAATACTTAATATTTTCTTTTAACAATTATCATTCCCATTATGAAAAGAAATCCATCGGGCACAACAATAGCTAAATTCCTAAAGTCATAACATCAATCGAGATAAAAAGGGTTTTTAGGAACTTTTTTTTACTTTGATACAAAGCTCATTTCTGCAATAAATATTCATACGTCGGAAGATTCAAACAATGAAACAAATGAGAAACATATGAGTAATATCATGGAAAGCCATCCAAGATCTGAAGATTTACAAGATGAATTTAAGAACAAAACCCAAATTTACAAGAATATTAGAAACAATAAAATATAAGATCCACAAGATTTATATTGAAAATGCTATGAACAAGAACACACATAGCAAAACCATAAATCATATCATATTCAATCCAAATAAATGAAAACCTATAAGAAGTACTAAAAACCGCAGACCATGAACTTCACATATTTTGGTGAAACCGATCGGAAGATAGAGCCCGGCGAAGAAGCAGTGTGGCGCAAACCGGCGACACTCCGGCGGTCGGTGGCCTCACACAGAGAGAGTGAGAGTTACGTAAGCTTTTCAGGTGATGAACTTCTTCTGAAGCAGTGCTTAGGACGAGATAATGATAGAGAGAGTGTATCCCTTGCGATATGGCGACTCTCCAGCGGTTGACAGTCTATAACGGAGAGAGAGGTCAACTTTTCCGGTGATGTGTTCTTGGTGGTATAGTACATGGAGGATTTTGAAAGATGGGGAAGATGAAATGAAGAATTGAATATTAAATGGGTTTTGTACTTTTGTTGGTGAATTTGTGTTTGTTTAAGATTATGTGTGTTTGTTTCAACGATTGTAATTGGTTGAAACCTTTTGACAATGATTGCCAAATAAGCAGATCCAATGGTTGATATTTATTTTCATTAATCAATCCTAGCTTAATACATCCATGACACATATACACACATGAGGATATAAATGTAATTTTAGAAAAGCTCGATAAGGCTCGCGAGTCGCTCTAGCCGAGTAATATTCAGATCAAGCTCGACTCGATCAGCTACTCGAGTAGCTCGAGCTCGAGCTCGACTCGACTAATCTCGAGTCGATTTCGAATACTTTTCGAGTCGATCTCGAGTATCTCACGAGCTGTCTCGGCTCAGTTACACCCCTACGGGTAAGGTCTCTTTTTCACCCTATCTTTTTACCTTCGTAGTCCGTACCACATAGACATAGTCACACACATAACGATAGGTACCCAAGCATTTATAACTTTTGATATAAAACAATATAAAACAGGGTATGAGAAATATATAAATATGTAACAAGTAAAGAAAGCTTATAACACATGTCAAAATTGGTATGACAATCGTTATCATATTGTCATATTAGCATCATACTGTTGTAATACGAAGATGAAATTTATAATGTCGTAGATCATACGTTGATTTTTTAGAATTAATAAAGAAAATATACTTACAGACACCTTGTCGCATGATATGTCAATATCTTTCAAGTTGGCATGTTATCGCCGGTTTTATATATACATTTTACGCGATATTCGGGGAGTTTTAGCTGTGAATTTATGCTTTATATGTCAAAAGGTGCATTTTACCTTTCTTTGTTGAATTCAGGCTTTAACATGCAAGGGAATGCTAAAAGAAGATAGAAAGTTGGAAGATTGAGAAGTGTCTGAAAATCGGAGATAGCGGCGCTAAACCCTAGTGGTTAGCGCTGCGATCGCGGAAGATAATTAGGATTGAAGTTTTTGAATTTCAAATCTGCGATGATTCTGGGATAAAATGGAGATAGCGGCGCTAACTTATAGTTAGCGGCGCGATCTCGCAGAGCCTTTCATCTATAAATAGTCGCGTTCCTATCCGTTTTGGGGATCTCTCAATCACTTTTTACCGTCATACAAACCCTAAGTTCGTACCAGAGGCGATCCAGGACGGCTTGGAGCATAATTTTGAGGATTTGAAGCTTAAAGTAAAGATTGAAGGCTTAGCATCATCATCTTTTATGGTTTATTCATTCCATTCTACCATGTTTCTGTTCTTTCATTATTTCCAGAGTATTAGAATGAACATGCTAGGCTAGATTTTTGTTTTCCTCCCTAGAGGAGATGAACCCAATGACAAGTTGATGTTTTTAATGAGTTTGTGTGCTTTTTAATCTTGTTTATGTTATGAATCTTTTAATCACTTAATAATCCATCTTTAGTTCTGTTTTTGAGTTGTTTATAATCTGAGTTTTGTTAAAAGTTTGATGACCAATCTATTTTTCATAAAGCTTAGATCTGTTTTTGGGTTGTTTATAATCTGAAGTTTGTTAAAAGTTTGATTAATCCTAGGTTAGATAACTAAAAATTGGATCTTTTGCATGTGATTCAACATATGATGACCTTTGTGTGTTGGTTAATGACTTGTGGCATTTAGCAACTCATTGTGGTTAAAGATTTTCATAAATCGAAGTTAATTGGCTATTTGGACGAATTAATTAATCCTATGACCATTAGGGTTGTTAATGAGTACAATTATAGGGTTAGATTTTCGGAACATGAGTCTAATCAATTTTGGAATCGATAATTGGTCTTAATTGTTAAATAGCACACATTCTCTGAAATATTGTTAACTTGAAAAAGGGTGAAATCGAATCTAGAGAGGGAATCATATCAGTAAATCCGATTATTTTCTTGCTACTTGCTTACTTTGCTTGCTTTAGTCTTTATTAGGTTTGTGTTGGTAATCTTGGCTCATTAGTATTTTCAAAAACTCAATTTCAATTCCCCTTTATTGCTTTATTTGTTTATTTGCTTTAGTAGTTTCATTTTGTTTATTCTCTAAAGTCTTATAATTATTATTAAATCATTCACATTCCCCTTGTGTTCGACACCCGTGCTTACTGAATATATTAAGAAAACCGACTAGGTATACTTGCCTAATCGTGTCGTTTTTGGTACAAATAATCATGGATTTATAAAGAAAAAACTAGTACGTAAAACGCACATCAGCATGTCACGCCGCCACAACGCAACATCTCGGAAAGCCGATAATGATAAAAGCATGTTACAATACCGTTTATTCTTATGAAAAAACTTTAGATATAGAGATAAAGATGCGTGTAGTTAGCATCATCTGTAGTAGGTGTGGCCACGCTAACAGACATTTAAAATTTTAGTAAGTGTGACTAATATCTATAATAAGCGCATGATAGAAAAATATATCTTATTTTCTTACACATGTTAATTAATGATTTTATCTTTTATATTGATTTAGAATCTCATCGATTAGAATTAAAATATAAATAAGTACCGATAGCTTGTTATTTGCTTTTAGTTTATAGTTGTAGTGTATAACTTCGAAGCTTATAACCATAATTATTTATAACTTATGTTTTTTAAATATTTGTAAATTATATTATATTCGTACTTTTTATTAAGAGAAAATATTAATATGTGGAAAGAAGCATAATCCGCGTAAGCGACAACGTGGGAAGGTATAGGTTCATTCATGCGCGGTTAAAGTGTTGTTACATTATTGTCAAAGTAATATATTTTTTTATTAGACATGTGCTTAATTGTTATGACGGATCTGAATTAACTACCAAACCTCATAAATACAAGTTACAACGGGAATCGTCCCCAGGAATTAGGGAAAGTCTTTTCGGACTCACCATTTTTTCTTCTTACAAAGTGATGAGTCCTATGTATTTTCTTTATCATTGATATAACAGAAAATAATATCAGGCTAACATGATAGAAAACATGATTTGAGATGGTTCATAATCCATTGTTATTTTAATAACTAAACTTTTCAAAATATTAAATATATTTAAAAATCAAATCTTACAAATTAACTTAGCTTTTAAAATAATAATTAAATCTTTCATATTAAAGATTCTATTATATAATAACTATTAAAATTTATGTATAATTAGAAGCATTAAATCTAAATAACATATAACATACAATTATAAAAAAATTATGGATTTTTTGATGGATAATATAATTAAAATAGCACAAGTTTATAATATTAATATTCTTGTTGAATTATACCAACCATTTGAAATTTTACTTACCCTTTATAATTTAGACAAAATGCACACCATCCTGTTTTAAAAACGAACAAGTTGTCGAGAAAAAAATATGTCCGCGTTACGTTATGCAGGTATTGCGCTAGTATACAAAAAAAAACATTTATTAATCACCGCTATGTCATGAACAACATTTTCTAAAAACTATGTTCGATTATATAAAGCAAAAACACAATCAATATTCTGAAAGTACAAAGCCACAAATAAATATGTTGAAAAGTCTCGTCTTTTATTTTTCTTTTCTATTTTGGGCACTCAATATTTGTATATGGGAAAATAATTAATTTGATTTATGAATGTTAGAATTTAATACTAACATACCAACATACAATATGAAAATAATAAATTTGGTTTAGTAAATATAAAATCTCCAATAATAACATTATAACGGTAAGATACAATAACCACTATGAAGAGAAGCAACAGGACTGACTTTGAATGGAACAATTTGATTCCCATCAAAGTCAAGATATTTGCGTGGAGAGTCTCACATAGAAGAATAGCTTGTAAATTGAATTTAAGTAACCGAGGGGTTATGTGTGTTAATTAATGATCTGTATTCTCTCTGTGCAAAGGAACATGAGGACGAAGATCACCTGTTCAGCAGGTGTGATATAGCATCTCAGGTGCTGCTGTAAATGGTGGAACCTTGAACTGCTCCAAAGTCAGCGTATAGAAGGGTTATACAAATGGGAGATGATGACTTGGGTTTTAAAGGGGTGCAAAAGATGATTTTCACGGGGTTAATTGCACAGAAATGCAATGAACTTATCGCGTTATAACATTGTATATAATAAACTAATTTCTCTTGAAAATAATATAATGAACTACCATTTTTTTATATTGTATGCAATTTTGACCTGTAAAACAGGTAAATAATGACGTGGAGCAGGTAATATGCTATTTTTATTTTTTCTTTTCTAAAGTAATGTCAAGTGTAATTAAAGTGCTGATGTGTCATTGTTATTTTTATTATTATATTATTAATAGTATTATTAACTATTATTATTATTATTTGTTTATTATTATTATTAGTTCTTCATCTTCAATACCCAGATTTTACCACCACCACCACCTTCGTCTGCCACCACCGCCAGCTCCATTTTCAACCACCATCACTGCCACCATCTCAACCACCACCTGCCACCATATCCTTCATCTTCAATCACCAACATATCCTTCATCTCAACTCAAATCAAAACTCAGATGTACAGATCTGGAACAAAAGAAATAAAAATCGAAATCCCACAAACAAACAAAAAAGATGCTAAATTCAACCACCACTCCATTAAGATGCTAAACAACAAAGCATCCATTAACATCTCCATTAAGAGTTAGGGTTTTGGTTCCAAACGATTCAAGGTAAGAAACCCAGATCTGGAACTTTGAAGATCGAAAACCAGATCCGAACGAAAACCCTAGAAACGAGTTAGGGTTTTCTTCAAGTTAGGTGAAGACGTCGGCGAGAGGCGGTCGCAGTGGCGAAACCCTAAATATAAAAACAACACACTCACCTCCTTACCCTTCAAACACCACCACCTCCGACCACCACCACCACCGCCACCATATCCTTCATCTAACAATTAGTAATACTCCGATCTTCTCCGAGGCGTAGCAGGAATATACGCCTGTAACGATTTGTAACGAAAACCCTCATACGCCTCATAATCAAACAGATCTGGACAAACTCGAAAAGAAACCCTAAACTCAAAAATCAAACAGTTCTGGACAAACAGAAAGAAACCCTAAATTTCAAGTGCTTGAACACGGAGGTTGAACAGATCGGAGGTAGAGAGACAGTGGAGCACTTGACCCTCGGAGAAGATCGGAAACCCTAAATTCGGAGAAGACGGTGGAGTGTAGAGGATGGCAGTTGTTGTGTGCCGGTCGAAGGTGGAGTGGCGGTGGTGGCAGAGAGTTTTGTATGAGAGGGGCAATGGTGGTTTTGCATCTGATGATGGAAGATGAAGTGCAGTTGAACTTTGAAGATGATATTCATAATAACAACAACAACAACAACAACAACAACAACAACAACAACAACAACAACAACAACAACAACAACAACAACAACAACAACAACAACAACAACAACAACAACAACAACAACAACAACAACAACAACAACAACAACAACAACAACAACAACAACAACAACAACAACAACAACAACAACAACAACAACAACAACAACAACAACAACAACAACAACAACAACAACAACAACAACAACAACAACAACAACAACAACAACAACAACAACAACAACAACAACAACAACAACAACAACAACAACAACAACAACAACAACAACAACAACAACAACAACAACAACAACAACAACAACAACAACAACAACAACAACAACAACAACAACAACAACAACAACAACAACAACAACAACAACAACAACAACAACAACAACAACAACAACAACAACAACAACAACAACAACAACAACAACAACAACAACAACAACAACAACAACAACAACAACAACAACAACAACAACAACAACAACAACAACAACAACAACAACAACAACAACAACAACAACAACAACAACAACAACAACAACAACAACAACAACAACAACAACAACAACAACAACAACAACAACAACAACAACAACAACAACAACAACAACAACAACAACAACAACAACAACAACAACAACAACAACAACAACAACAACAACAACAACAACAACAACAACAACAACAACAACAACAACAACAACAACAACAACAACAACAACAACAACAACAACAACAACAACAACAACAACAACAACAACAACAACAACAACAACAACAACAACAACAACAACAACAACAACAACAACAACAACAACAACAACAACAACAACAACAACAACAACAACAACAACAACAACAACAAACTTATCCTACGTGGCGGAAGAGTCCTACGTGTAATCCTACGTGGAGTGTCACATGAGCATAGTTCATTACATTTTGGTATAGGATGACCGATAACCAACAATTGCAGGTCAAAATTGCATTAAATGTTAAAAATGTGTAGTTCATTGTATTAATTGCAAGAAAAATTAGTTTATTACATACAATGTTATCTCACAATTAGTTCATTATATTTCTATGCAATTAACCCTTTTCAGGGGAGTAATTTATGTCTTTTTTTGGCTAACATGGAAGGTTAGAAATCAGCAAACTTTTCGTGGGGACTCTCATACGTGTTCTTCAAAGTTGTTTAGTCAAATTCAAAACATGACTTTTTTTTAGTCTAAAAATAGATTCAAGCAATCTACAATAGGTTTTAGACGGGAGAATTGGATTTTAAATCCCTTTATATGTTTTCATGTATTCTTTTCTAGCTTCTTGCTAGTTTCATTTTAATATATTTCGGCTCGTCTGGGAAAGGTGATGACTATGTCAAAACTCTCTCCCTCTCGATTTTTTTGCTGCAAAAAAAAAAACTTGGTTTAGTTCACTTGTTTACAAGAAGTTCTCTATTGATTACCAAACTCAATGTTACAATATAATTAACTAGCGTGTATAAATATGGAGATTGTAATATAAATTTTAAATATTTATGGTGTAAAACCTTAAGTATATAATAAATTCATATATCAAAAACAAAAGAAGAAACATTTGTGACAATCGAAATTGAATATAGAAAATTGATATACTTATTACATATTTGTGCTCATAGTAAGTATATCAATTTTATTTCTTCAATTTAAGACCGTGCCCATATCAAAATTCACGGTTAGGGCTTCTGACATAAAAAACTTTTTATTCGTTGGCTATTTTGAAAAATAAAGTGAATGATTAATGAGAAAAAAGTTATAAAAATATAATCATAAGTCATAACCATATTAATAGGTGAAACCGAAACACCTTAACTTTTGATGGAGATGATATACAACAACTAAAAGAATTTGTTCAACTTAATAATATCGTCTTAATTTTGGGAATCTATATATATATTAAAAGAAAATCAAATATGAGAAATATTCTATAAATAAAATTTAATTAACCAATCAAAACTTTTTATTTTCTCAATTTTGACCAAATTTTTTTATTTTGACTTCCATTATTAGAATAGATCTTAAAAAAGTATATGGAATAAATTATAAGGGAATTTTATGAAAATATATAGGGGGTGTTTTTATAAATTATATATTTATATTTAATGAATGTATTTAATTGTATATATTTGTAGTTTTTCTTTTATAACTTTTAATATATTATGATTGGTATAAATATAATTATATATTTATAATCGTCTCATTTTTATCTACGTTTTGATATAAATTTTACCGTAATAGCACAAAACTAAAAAAAAAATATTTTTTTATTAGTAAAAAGTATATTTTATAACCATTGAAAAAAGGGAGTTACTATCTTTAATTTTATATTTGAAATGTAATGACACTTAATCTTTTTCTAAGTGAGAATATGTACTTTTCTTGTTTATCTTATTTATAAAACTATAAACCGGTGAAGATATTTATGGCTAATTTTTATGTTATAAATCACTAAATCATTAATCTTTTTTATGAGGTATTTTTGACTTAGAGTATATGATAATATATATCTACAATATATTAGTGAGGTATAGTACTTTCTATGGGATAGTTTATGTTTGTGAATATCTAATGAAGATTTAAAGCATAAAAATGCATCAAACACTTATATTGTTAAAACTTTTATTTACAAACTGTTCTTCTTGTGTGCAGATACCTCCAAAGAAATTTGTAGCTTCCTACAGATTTTTATCAAAGCTCTGAACTTTTGTTCTATTAAAATAAATATATTTTCTTTAGGAAATTCATTTCTTTGGTGTAGTGGTGTTTAATTGATGGATTTGTGATTTACTTTCCCACGCATCACAAGTGACGATTTGAACAACTTATTATTGAACGGGTAGATTTGGGTATGTTTTATGCATAAATGTGTAACGGGTCAAATGGGTAGAATTAAACAAATTCACATGTATTAGTTTGTTATTATTTATGTATTTGTATCGCATGTATGTATGTTTAATAACCGAAGACATTGTATAAAACAATATTGTTTGTATTACATAACTATATAATTTCGTTTGTAGTATTGTTATTTATAACTATCTATTTTATTTTTCTATTTATTTTATATTCAACATGTTATTGTTTACTAATAATGCTAAAAATTTATAAATTGTAATCCGTTAATGACATTCAACTTCATTTATTTGTACTTACATGGAGTTTGTCTTAAAAATCAAAACAATTTCACTTTTCGCACCGGTAACGTCACGTCAAACTAATTATATTAAATATTTTAATATAACACTAAATTTACTTTTTTACAGATTATACTAATAGTTTTTTTAACATCTGTAGGAGTTACCGTCTTTCATGAGGCATGACATTGATAATATACCCATCGGACAGATAGCTAATGTTGTTAACGAAAAATATCTTTTTATTCATGTATTGTACTTAACGTATTATTTAAGTACTTTATTTTTATTTTTTTTACATAGTTTTTGCTTAAAATTTATTTTTAAACTACCCGTGCGTGCACGAGTCTCTAAATCTAGTAATATAACAAAAGCTACTCAAATGCGAAACAATGAGGATGATGCAAACATTAAAAAAAGGAACAGAATGTTTCTAGCGATGAAGGCGTTACTTTAGCCACATAATGTAAGAATATCATTGGTGAAGATTTTACATATTTATCATAGAATTAAAGGGACAGTGAGAATTATCTAGCATCTATGAAAAAATGAGTTGAAATGCATATCGGAGCCTCTGAATACATCATCAATGGAAGTATGAAATTTATAAAAATCTACTTTTCCACATTTATGTTTATAGTAGGTTAGGATGGAACATGACAGACTAGGTTAAACCGATTAACACTACTTGTCCATTTTTTTATTATTGTTAACTAATAATTAATGTATTTATAAAAGCTTTGGATAGAACAATTTAAAAGGATATATGCACTAAAAGCTGAAATTAATCAATTTCACCCGTTTACCGTTAATCTACTTTTTTGATTGACTGGTACGAACTTATCCATAAGTGAATCATCATAACATTTTTTATATGTCTGTAGTATACCGCTTTAAAGCCTTTATCAAAACAACTAATAACAGTCTACTTGGTATCAACATATTTACATAATCCTGTAATGATTTTCACATTTGGTTGACTACCTATAATCATAAGTAATTAATATCTCTAAGTATCAGGTGGAGGTACTCACCTTAACTAATCTTTCTAGACTCGGTAATCTGTTCAATCTCGTAAGTACAAATTACCTGGTAACATCTGTAAAACAATTAAAACAAGAACTATATCAAATTCTGACACACAACAGTTGTATACGCGGCCTCAAACACGGCCCGTGTATTGCATACACGGCCCTCTAACACGACAACCCACACTCCATGGTGTTCAGCTACAGCTCTGCACGGCCGTGTGACCCTACACGGCTCATGTAGGTCACTACTACACATCTATGTATGCTCCTACATGGCCTATGTCACTTAGGGCATTACACGGCCCATAAATAGCTACACGGCCCGTGTAGACCCTACACGGTCTCCTACACGGCTATCCCAAAGCTACATGACCGTGTTATGCAAATTTCATCAAATCGTCGGAAACTCGTTGTTTTCTGACCAAAATCGCTTTTAATTGATCTTATGACATTTTAGAACATGTTAAATTATTAAGAAACGTTTACTAACTCTAATTGACATCAAAACAACATTCTTTGATCATTTAAACACCATTTAAACCAATTAAATCAATTAAACCTTTCAAAATATAAAAAACAAGAAATACTTACAATCTTTGTTAGATTCCTTGTTGATACTAGTTAAACCTCCCTATAAGCTTCCAATCTCAACCTCAAATTCGGAAGATTAAAACATATGTTGGCTTGTATGTGTTGGCAAGGAAGAAACAACAAAGAAAAAGAAGAAAGAAGAAGGAATAAGATAGGATTAGAAAGAAAAAAGGCTGCCGCCTCTACTAGGTCTAGGTGATGGTCTTTTTGGCGGGTATCCCGCTTCTTTTTTCAACTTATGACTCATCCATACAATATCTGTAAATCCCAACAATGATATATTTAGAACTATCACTCAAACCGTTTAATAACTTATAACTTCTATCCATTTTCTCCAACTTTTATTACATTACTTATTTAAATAATTTTATAAATCTAGGATGTTACAGTTATGGTTTTCTATTTATATTATTTTTCTTGTATTTTAAAGCTATACTTGGTTTATCAATAAAATTCTACATATTTTTCTTATTATTTTGTAGATAGAAAATATCAAGCTTTAGAAGAAAAGATTGAGGAGGAAGAGACTATGAGTAATACTTACCCGAAATATGTATATTACTACATTTTATACACACTATAGTTATAAAGACTATATTATCTATAAAAGCATTTTATTTTATAAATAAGACAAAAGTTCATGCGAGAACCGTTGCTAGCGCGAGAACCGCGAGAACCAATCTAAGCCGTCCAATTCCCCCTCCTTCAATGTCATTGTCCACCCATGAATTCCTCACATGCACCCTGCCACACCCTATCCCTCCACGCTCTCCATCCATGATACTTCTCATATCCAAGGAACGACTGAGATTGGTTCTCGCGGTTCTCGCACTAACAACGAGTCTCGCATGAACCCTCCCCTTATAAATAAAATAGGATTAAAAAGGAAAGAGTAACGTCTATATTTTGAACCAAGGCAAAAGACAAGTTAGGGTCTCAGGTGTCCTGCTGCAACTGCAAACATGTACCATCACAATGTTTGTTTATATATAAATGCCTTTATGTTTTTGCCACCAACCGTACGGATGTACGGACGTTTGCATCAAGGTAAAAATAAAATATACCATTATGAGCAAATTGGGCAGTAACTATCGTTCTTTTTTACCGCCTGTTTTAATGTTTCAGATCTGGTCAAACCATTATATACTGCCCAATTTTACCGAATGACTCATGTATACTTACTTATTTCATTTTATAACTTTTCCTTATTTACTTTCTTATAAGTTCATAAGTTAAAAAGGTTAACAAAAAAAAAAAAACAAAAACTTGCCCAAACACCCTCTTATTTTAGAAAGAATATTTAATGTAATATTAGCCGGCCGTAAAAAAAACCAATTTACCAATTTGAGCATTAATTCTGCCAATCCATCTCATTAATAGGCTTCATCTCACCGAGCAATGAAAGATTGGCACGTGTCATTTGTTTTTTATTTTTCATACACACATACTCTTTAAGACAAATCATGACTATCTGGTACATTTCATCTCGCCGACGGCATTGTGTTCCCAAGGTACTTTTCGACTTAGAGTGAGATAGCTTCCTATCTGCGAGATCGATTTTTAAATTCTTTCAAAAAATGTACATGTGTCACGCCTTTATTGCTTGGCGAGATGGGCAGTAAAGGTGATATCTTTCGGAGATTTATACGCTTAAATTGGTAAATGAGTATTTTGTACCTATTTTGGTGTAAATCTTTCTCATTTTGGTACGTAATTAGCCCGTTAATTAATAAAATACAGTGTTGTATATATATATACAAACACAGAAAGATGGTGATCGATGCGGTGTTGTATATATATAACTTGGTGTTACTAACTTACTAACAACTAACTTGCCGTTCAAAAAAAAAAAAGTGGGGAAACGTGTCAATAATAAAAACAAAACAGAATGATGTAAGTTAAAGGATAAAGATTAAACAGAGGTTAATTATATATGTTATTTAAATAATTAAAATATCAGTACGTTCTCTTTATTTAATTGAATTGCATTTCTATAAAAGTTAAAATGTGGGATCAAGGTATATTAATATGGTGTTATTAATGGTATTCAGGGAGCCACCGCATTCTCATCGAATGTAATTTTCGAAATACATTACATGCATATGCTCATACACATTCACAATATCACAATTTAAAGAGACAGTCTAACGCAAAACCGTAAGAATACACTTATTTGTTCAATACCAATAATCCTAAGAGTTGATTAATTTGACATGCAAACAAATTAAAAGTCATTGTGGTACACTTATTTTGTAATTGCACGTATCGATTATTAAAAGTTGTTATTGTGTTTATCAAATTAATGTAATTTGTTGGTATTTTATGTATTTTGGTTACATAAAAAATGAATAAATGTATAAATTTAGTAAATAAAATAGAAAGTTTGATACACACAATATCGATAAATTAATTATTCGATACACATAATAGAAATTATTAAAGCCCAATATATACAATAGTAATACATGACAAGTTAATTATATTTTGGTGAAGTAAATCCTTTAAAAAAAACAAATATATGTCTATAAAATAACAAAAATATTCTAGGTATTATATATTAGTTAGATAACCAAACATATAAAAAAACCCTAAGGGGGCGTTGATTCGTGGTATTTCGTGGGATTTCATGGGAATGAGATTTGAAATCCTCCTAAATACCATGTTTGGTTTGCAAATATGAGGGAAGAATCAAAATTCCAGGAATCCTTAAAAGTTAAAATCCCTCAGTTGGAGGATTTTTCAATCCCTCCACCCCATGGTATTTTGAAATCCCACAGGTGAATGATTTCCTCCGGCGACGCTCCGGCGAACCATAGTCGACAGAAACTGCCGCCAGCGTCGTCTCTTCACCGCCGCTGTCACCCCCTCGCCGTCGTCGTCACCCCTTTCTCCGCCTTCGTTCTCCGTCGCCTTCGACCTCTTCCTCTTGAAAACCCACAGAAACCCTAGCCCTCTTCCACCGTCGCCGTCGTTTTAAAAACCCTAGCCGTCGTTCTATGTCATCCCCTTCATCGAAACCCTAGCCGCTGCAACCCTTCGCAGATCGTAACCCCTTTATCGCCGTCTGTAACCCTTCGTCGTCGCCGCTCTGTAATTCTTCGTCGCCGTCGCTCTGTAATCCTTCTTTTCCGTCGCAAATATGGTTGGTGGTGGTTTGTTGGTGGTGGTGTGGTGGCTCTGTACCCCGTCGTCGCTTTGTAACCCTTCGTCACCGTCGCATATTTGGTTGGTGGTGCGGTGGTTTGTTGGTGGTGGTGTGGTGGCTCCTCTTGGATGGTGGCACATCTGGTGGTTGTGTGGTGGTGGAAATCCTACCTAAGGAAAATGAACCGAACATAACAATGGATTGTTAATCCCCCCAAATCTCAATACCACTATAAATCTCATTCCCTCAAATTTAATACTTGAACCAAACACCCCCTAATAGATTGTAGCTCTTCAATATAATTAAGTTTGGCGCCATATCGTTCTACTACTTAAATTATTGTGATTCATCTTCATCAACCCACGAATAGATTACTTTTGTTTTCTGATTAATTAATATTTTGATTTTATTGTTATCAACTTTTAAAATGTAATCTAAAATGTTTATCAGAAAAAACATTAATTAATCAGGATTAATCCGAATTTTGTCTGAAATATTTCTGGCGGATTTGTTTGTAACTCAATAACTCCCCCCTTCTCCCGGTTAACGGCCTGTTCTCGAGTTTAAGTTGTGAAGGAAAGGAAAAGAAAGGAAAAGAAAGGAAAGGAAAACTTATCCTTCCAAATCATCCCAAATATGGGAGGATAGTTTTTATATCAAATTAAGCCTACATTCCCCCTCCAAACCCCTCCATTTCCTTTCCTTTCCTTCTTTAAGTGAAACTCAAGAACACACTTTTTAAAGTTTTCCTTCCAAATCATTCACTTTCCTTCCTAAAAAAAACTCAAGAACAGGGTGTAAAAGTTAGGAGGCCAGCAAGGAATGATGAGCCCACATCAATGACACTAATCTGCTTAATATTTTTTTATTTATTAAATCTTAGTTTATATATTAGTAATTCAGTATAGAAATATACATGAAATCATCATAACAATATCGATCTAAAATGATGAAAAAGGAGACATAAATCACGGGATTCTAGATCTTGGACCATACCATTAACATCATATATATATGTCAAGCAAATCACCTTTATTTCCCGGAATACCTCTCAATCTATTTGTATACTTCAATGATTATTAGTTGACTCAAAAGTTTTTAACATTAAAATGCAAATTAAGTAAATTAGAGGAAATACCAAAGCACAAGTAAATGGCTATTAGCTAGAATAACTTGTGATACATGATAATTAATAATATGAAAATACGTTACTCCTTTTTTAAGTTTTCCACGCTACTAGATCACGGCAACAATGTTTGCCGTTCATGGTCGTCCTTCCATCCACGCGTGTACCTCACCGACACCCAACCTTTCACGCGTGCAGCGACCTACATATCCCCATATTGATAATACCAAGCCTATCTCATGACCAAGCAAAACCTAAACATTCCTATATTGGGGTTGTTTCAAATCAACTTAGAAAACAACTGATCTTGGGGTCTTGAAGTATCTGGCAGTTTAGAAGTTTTTTGAATTAGAAAAACTTACGAAGAATTCCATCTTATTGAGAGTAAGAACATGGTCAAATAGTGTGATATAATTCCTAACAAAGCAAACTTATTAAAGCCTTATGATGTCGTCTACCCATTCTAGTTAACCTCACCAAAAGATGCCTACACATGATTTCTCTATTCTTGTCCTTTATGTGGTGTACAATACAAGACTGGGAAACATTTGTTTGACTCTTGTGATCTCACGAAAACATTCCTTCTGGACTTTTGCAAATGGTGGATGATTGATACTAGGACACCATGGATATCATGTCATTGTTTATAAGGTGTTGCGAAAAGTTATACAAATCTCGGATAATCTATTTTACTACTGCTTACAATTATAACACGCTGAAACAAACATCTTTTCAACAAAGCCCAATTCTTATCATGGTGCCATATTGTAGATTCAAGCTCCAACCTTTTTTTGGACCTCTCATAGGAGAAATAAAATAGTTCACAATTGGGTCACTTGGTGTAACTTTCCATACAATATCTCATACATAGGAACTATCATTAATCTATTTCGGATGCAAGTTGTACGTTATGGTTTAATTTATGCTAGCTCCTTGCTAGTAGCGTAGATAAATCTTGTCGTTTCCTCTATATATATATCGAAAAGTTTATTTAAAAACCAATTTTCATATAGGTATCGCGATAACAAACCTAAGCCGTATGATATTCCTCTTTCAATTCTATCACCTATCCATAAATTTATTTTATCTACCTTACCACACTTTATCACTTGCAATGAATAAAATTAATTATCCCGATACTCAATAATAAAATTGGTTTTATAGGAGCATATCGAGTTTTAATAGTTACATGAGCATGGCCCATTGATTATCAACCGAACTTCCCCAATCGGTTGCTGCTCATTCTCCGCTTGACACATCCTACAAACATCATCTTCGAAATTCAAAAATCAAAAATCAAAAATCAATGCTCAAATCTTTCAACCGTTAATCCAAATCACAACTCGAATGTTCAATATCTGATGCCCTAACCCTAAAATTCTCCGTCATCATGTCATCTAACACGCCATCCCCGACCACCACCAGAAAACAAGCCCAAGGTCTCCTCCTCCGCCGCTACGAGATCGGCCAAGTCCTCGGCCATGGCAGTTTCGGCAAAGTCTACGTCGCCCGCAACGTCAAAACCAACGAGCACGTCGCCATTAAAGTCATCGACAAAGAGAAAATCCTAAAAGGTGGTTTGATTTCTCACATCAAACGCGAGATCTCCATCCTCCGCCGCGTTCGACACCCCAACATCGTCCAACTGTTCGAGGTAATGGCTACAAAAACCAAAATCTTTTTCGTTATGGAATATGTTAAAGGCGGTGAATTGTTTAGTAAAGTCGCAAAAGGTAGATTAAAAGAAGACATTGCTCGAAAATATTTTCAACAACTGATTTCCGCAGTAGGGTTTTGTCACGCACGAGGTGTTTTTCATAGAGATTTAAAGCCTGAAAACATACTATTAGACGAAGATGGTGATCTGAAGGTTTCTGATTTCGGTCTCAGCGCAATTTCTGAACAAATTTGTGGTGATGGTTTGTTCTACACATTTTGTGGTACTCCGGCGTACGTTGCGCCGGAGGTTTTGGGGCGAAAAGGATACGAAGCAGCTAAGGTTGATATTTGGTCCTGTGGAGTGATTTTATTTGTGTTAATGGCTGGTTATTTACCATTTCGTGATCAGAACATAATGGTTATGTACAAAAAGATTTACAGAGGAGAATTCCGGCGACCAAGATGGTTTTCGCCGGAGCTAACCCGGCTATTGAAACGAATGCTTGATACAAACCCTGAAACTAGGATCACGATACCCCAAATCATGGAAGATAAGTGGTTCAAGAAAGGGTTTAAACATATCAAGTTTTACTTTGAAGACAATAAGCTTTTCAGTGTAAAAGATGGCGAGACTGACGATGATTTTATAGATTATTCTTCTGATCAATCTTTTTATGAATCAGAGAGTGAATTCGAGGGTAAAAGGCGGTCTGTTAGCTTGGCAAGACCTATGAGTTTAAACGCATTTGATTTGATCTCGTTTTCACCTGGATTTAGTCTTTCTGGGCTGTTTGAAGATGGTAATGAAGAATCAAGATTTGTGTCGGGAGCTTCGGTTTCTAGCATTGTTTCAAAACTAGAGGAGATAGCGAAGGTGGGTAGTTTTACGCTTAGGAGAAAAGATTGTAGGATTAGTTTAGAAGGGTCAGGTGAAGGTGTGAAAGGACCATTGGGGATCACAGTTGAGATATATGAGTTAACACCTAATTTGAGAGTTGTAGAATTTAAAAAGAAATCAGGGGACAAAAAAGAATATGAAGAGTTTTGTGAGCGGGAACTTAAGGCGGGTTTGCAACCTCTGATGCTGTCGGGGTGTGGCGAAGCATCACGTGTGGTTTCTGATACCGAATGATCAAAGAAACTGGAGTTAAAAGGGTATGATCTTGTTCTATTCTTTAGCTCTTTGATCTTCTATATCTGTTTTCTGATGTTAAATAGCTAATTGTTAGAAGTAGAAGTTGTCTAATCTTGAATCTCTATGTTGTTGATCATAAGGTTAACTGCAATCCATGGTTTTATACTTCTATCTATGCTTCCTTGTTATAGTTTCATTTCCTTTCTGGCATTTTGAAATGCAATTTGACTATTTGAGTAATTAGTCATAGCCTGTGCGTTTATGTGCTATGAAGATTGCCAAATTTCGAGTCTTTATATAGATATATTTTTTACTTTTCTAAGTTTACCTGTTGAGGAACCTCCTCAACACTCTCACTGCTTTTGAGTATTTAACTACCTTTATTCTCAAGACTTGATTTTCTGTTTCTTCTCTCAACAACTATTATGTTAGTGTTTCTTTATTATTACTTATAAAGAGGATTCTAGTTTAGAATTTGAAAGGAATAACAATGAAAGAATAGTTTTGGATAAAGAACCACGAACCAAAATGTGGACCGTGTATTCTTTTTCTGGGTATGTATGTTTAGGCGTAAGATCTACACACTCTTTCATACAAACATACAAACACATGCAAAGGGCACACCTCGTTGAAAACGAGGGTGAGGTACAACAAGGCCACTTCTGTCCACTGCCCTTCTCACGAAGCCGCACATGCACTTTATTGCTCATACACCTCCCAACCAGCAAGCAGTCGCCTTCCTCTACAAGTAATCAAAGTGTGAGGGGAATCGACATCTAAGAGTAACTATTTCACAAAAATCTAGTATAAGTTTCCAGTTAAAACATAAGTTATACTAGCATTTATACCTTTTGTTGTAATGTTAAACTCTGACGTATTTGAATAAGAGATCGAATTTAGAAAGTCTCCAGCCAGGATTTACGACACCGATCTTACAAGAGAAAATACAGCATGCAAGAAGCTCGATATACATGAAAGAATTAACTTCACTCCAATTTGAAATCCAAATAAATAGACTGGAGAATGACATCATTATGGAGAGCATCTGATCTTTTTGTTTATTTAACCTGTTGACCCCAAGGTACGTGAGTTTCTTTTTCTTTTTTTTTATAAAAAAAATAGCAAAATTATAGATTTTATTAATTCATATGTGGCAAGATGATACATTTAACCACAAGAGTTTTTAACTTTTTTTTACGTAATTTATCCCATCCATGTATTCAAAAAAAAAAATAATAATAAACTTCATAGTCTTTCATTTTCCAAACCAAGTCCTCAAAGAATTTGTTGTCGTCTTTCTAATACATTCAAAAGACCCAACAAATTAAAGGCAATGAACTAATGAAAGCCTCTTCAAAATCCAAAAAGGAAGTAGAGATGGGCAAAATCGGTCCTGGACCGGTCCTTGACCACAGCCGGTCCGGTCCGGTCCGGACCTAGTCGGTCCCGGGCCGGTCCGGTCCTCGGCGGACCGGTCTTCCCGTAAGACCATTTCGATAAATTCGGTCTTCGGGCGGTCCTAGATCACTTCCGGACCGGTCCGACTTCGGTCCTGGACCGGTCCGTTTTTCGTTCGGATATTTTCCGGTTCGGTTTAGACATTTCCGGGTTTTTTTTTAGTTTCGGATTAAAATTTTCCGGTTTTCGGTTCGTTTTTTTGTTTGAAAAAAAAGTGACTTCTTAATTTAAAAAAAATTGCAAGTTATAAAATAAAAAGTATAAACATATATAACTGCAAGTTAATAAAAACATATAAATAACATTGCGATACAATTACGAAATAAAATTACATATTGTTGAAACTTGAATTATTTTTTTAACAAGAAAAGGGAACTCTAGCAATGGAGCTTCGGCATGGCCATCACCCCAAGTTAGAGACCCGAAAAATACATATTGTTCGAAAGAAATAACGTCACAAAATATAAAGAGACAACTACTAAAATGGATAGTCGGAATTGATATTCCAATAGTTGTAACTATCGTCGGTATATGGCCCATGCCCATAATAGGCAACTTCGTTCGAGTAGACGTTGGATGATGAACCTGCGTTCATTCTATTTTGAGTATCGTCAACGTATTCTTCGCCGGGTTCGGGTTCTTCAGTTTCAACTTCGGTGTTAGTGTTTGATGTTCCCGATGCGAAGTCCCTATTGTAATCGTCTTCCATAATCGCTTCCTCCAAATTAGTTAAGCCTTCTTCGAGATCCGCATCGTTTTAACATCTTTTCATAGAATCATAGTAGTCCTTAAGCATCACGGCCATTTGCACCGACTCGACCTTCAACATACACCGTCGTGCGCTTAAAATCCTGCCACTAAGAGAAAAACAACATTCCGAAGCTACGCTACTAGCTTGGACGGTTAGTACGTCCCTAGCCATACGGGCTAGGATCTTAAATTGACCAACGTTTTCTCTTTCTTGCCACCATTTTAATACATCAAATTGTGCAAAATCTTCGGTGCCAATATAATTAGTGTAATCAGTTTATTTATATATGGAAAGTTCGTCTAAAGACGATTGAACTCGTGTACGTGTCGATTGAGATATATTATTAAACCAAGACGATCCAATGCTAAAAGTATTGTTTGGCCGAGTAGCCGATGTTTGTGAAGTCGAAGACCTCGGGGTGGAAGCAACTTCTCCCCGTGGTGCACATTAATTATCATAAATAGTATATAAGTGTTTAACACAATTTTCAAATTTTGATATACTTGTCGTAATCTCATCTGGAGATTGACCCAATGCTTCCCCTATTGAAGTTAAAGATTCCGTTACACCCTTAAAATTAACAAGAGAGTTTAATGCCGAAGCAATCAAAAAAATTGTTGGAAACTCTTTAAAATATTTTATAAGACTTTCACACGTTTCGTTGGTAATCATATCCCACATTTGATCTAAAGAACCAAAAGCCTTTAATGTTCTCAGAATTTCACAAACACCTATCATAGCGGAGTGAGATGATGGAAAATATGTTTGTGATAGCATCATTGTGGCTTGATACAAAACTCCCAAACCGATGTGTAATTCTTCTAAAATATTCCAATCAGTTTCCGTAAGTACTTCATATAATTGGGGTAGATGTTCTCGATGATATTCGGTAAGTAAATCCTTATTTTGTATCAAACGCCCTATCATTTTATAAGTCGAGTTCCATCTCACAGGCATATCTATGAGAGGTTTCAAACATCTTCTTCTTTTTGTTTTACAAAAATGCTCATATTTTTCGAACGCGATGGGTTCGCTTTTAAAAATTGTCTCATTTAATCTTCTAAATTTCAAAAGACAAGTTTCCATAGACTCCAAACCTTTTTGGACCGCGAGGTTGAAAATATGACAACAACAACGTACATGCAAAAATTCCCCGTCACATATTGGGTTTAAAACTCGTTTCAATCGTCCCATAGCGTTTGTATTGTTGCTTGCATTATCTAGGGTGATTGAAAGTATTTTTTCTTTAATTCCAAAACCGTTAAAAATCCTTAATAAAATATCGTAAATTTGTTCACCTCCATGCGGGTGAGGAAAGTTTTCAAAAGCAATAATACGTTTTTGCATAAGCCATATTTTAGGGTCTATCCAATGTATCGTAACACAAATAAATGAATAATGGGTTGTATGTGGAGCGGTCCAAATGTCGGTGGTTATGGAAACTCTACCATCGAATCTAGTAAAAAATTCCTTTAAGTCTTGATATATTATTTTCCATTTTGTCATAGCTCTATGTTTAAGAGTTCTTCGACTTACAGAGGAATAATGAGGTTGTAAGCTCTTTTGATAAAAGTTGTGACTCTTGGGCTGGAGAAGAAGTCAAATGGTAATGCTTCTTGTATTGTTAACTGCATGCTTAATTCTTGAGCTAAAGCGGCATCGAAACGCCATGTTTGACTATCAACTTGAGTTTGACTCTCAACCGCAGCTGCTTGTCGCGCTAAGCATTTAGTCTAATTTTTTAAAGTTTATATTAGAATAAACTAAGTTCAAGTAATGTAAACTATATTTAACTAAGGTCATTTATTTAATTTTAGTATTAAACTATATTTAACTAAGGTCATTTATTTAATTTAAGTATTAAACTATATTTAACTAAGGTCATGTATTTAATTCAAGTACTAAACTATATTTAACTAAGTTTATGTACTTAATTCAAGTATTAAACTATAGTTATTGATTCTAAAGTAATACGCTTGACTACCAAGCAAAGAGTGGTCAGACAGGTCAGTCGGGGGGCAGGATCCTTTCGGTTTAAAACCTTTCGGAAAATCCAACAACCACAAGCCGATCGTGACTATTCTAGACACCACTCTCCGGGTTATATCTACTAGTATTACAATTAGAATGAATAACTAAATTATGAATAACTAGAATTACATACCCTAACCATAAATATAAAAAACTTAGTTTTGCATAAACTAAACATAAATATAAAAAAACTAGTATTAAATAAACTAAACTTAAATATATAAAAACTAGTATTAAATAAACTAAAGAGTTAATTACAAAGATGGTCCCTATGGTTTGTGCTAAATTTCACATATAGTCCTTTAAACTCGAAAATTACACTGATGGTCCTTATGGTTGATATGTTGTTTCATTTTTGGTCCTTTTGACTAACTCCAGTTATCTTTGACCGTTAGTCAAATGATAACTTGGTAATTTTCTCACTTATCATTGTAACCAAACACAATTTACCTCTTAAAATAATTTCCAAACAACCTATTCCTTAAACCTTTTTACCAAACATCTTTTCACCTCCCTAGTTACATCACCTTTCTCTCTCTCTCTCTCTCTCTCTCTCTCTCTCTCTCCTTACTCTCCATTTCTCTTAAACAAGAACAGCCACCACCACCCTTTGACTGCCGGCCACTACCACCGCCACCCCTATGGCCGCCGACCACCACCACGGCTTCACCACCTCCGCTACGCGCTCTCTCTCGCATCTCCCTATTCTTCATTTCTCTTTAAACTTCGTTAAACATCCATCACCGTCACCCTTACACTGCCACCCACCGCCACCGCCACCCCTAGGGCCGCCGGCCAACACCACCGCTCCACTACATTTGCTGCGTGCTCTCTCTCTCTCTCTCACTTCGATCAAGATCTGAAAATGAAGAACCGCCGGATCCAGATCTGAAAATGAAGAATCGCCGTCGGATCCATATCGAGAGTTTGTTCACGAACACCGCCGATGTTGGAGTCACAAACACCGCCGCTATGATTCAGATCTGACAGCAGATTGAAGTACGATTGGGGGTTTTCTTCGATTAGGGTTTTCATCTTGTAAAGTTTCAGATCTGTTTGTACATGAACATGTTAAGGTTCCTGATTTCTCTTTATGTTCTTGCTTTTTGTTCAGAAATTAATAAATACTTGATTTCATTCTTATGCTGTTCGTCCTCGTGGTGGTTCCTGCAGTTTGGCCTGTTGCTATTTTTCGTGGCTGTAATTTCAATATGGTTCTCCTATTTATTTCCTTCTTGAGGTGTAGAAAGTTACACCTTTTGTTTTGTTAGTGTTGCTTTGAAGCTCTGTACAATTACTGTCTTCGCTGAGGTCCTATGGCTAAGATGCCATGGATTGAACTTTGTGTATGCTTGTTTTGAAGGTTATGGTATTTGGCTTTTCAAAAAAAATTCTTATTCAGCTAAACATTAGTTCAAGAAAATACTAGAATGAGATATGGATTTGTTAGTTCAAGAACAAACAGAATGAGTTATGGATTTAATTCATGTAGTGTTTATATATTTTTTATCAATTTTTAATTAATGAATCTGAAAATGGGTGTTTGGCAACAAAGATAAAATCGAAAATGACCAGAATACCCCTTTGACTAACGGTCAACTTTAACTGAAGTTAGCTTAAAGGACTAAAAGTGAAACAAAACGTTAACCATAAGGACTATCAGTGTAATTTTCGAGTTTAAAGGACTAAATGTGAAATTTGTGCAAGACCACAGGGACCTTTGTAATTAACTCTAAACTAAACTTAAATATAAAAAAACTAGTATTAAATAAACTAAACTTAAATATATAAAAACTAGTATTTAAATAAACTAAACTTAAATATAAAAAAAATACTTACTAAATCCCGAGCGAGAGAAGAATTAGAGCCGGATAAGATTCCTCCACAATGCGTACACTTCGCATATTTTTTGTTATTTTGTTTGAGTTGTATAAAATCCTTCCAAATTTCCGCAACTCGATTTGTTTTTGGAACTTCTTCGTACGGGAGATTTATATTGAAATCACTTCGACCCGCGTTCAAATTGCTAGATCCTTCACCCGCCATTTTTTATAATCTTGAAGAAAATCGAAATATTATAAGCAAATCCTTGAAATGTAAACTTGAGATGTAAACTTGAAATGTAAACTTGAGATGTAAACTTGTAATTTTTTCTTGAGAGAATGAGATGTTGAGAGAATGAAATGTGCAAGAAAAATGGTCTTCAAATGGGGTATTTATAGGAGAAATTGGAAGAAAAAAAAATTCGAAAAACTAGCCGTTGGGACCGGTCTGGACCGGTTCGAATCGGTTTGGACCAGTTCGGACCGCAAAACTAGCCGTTGAACTTCAAAAATGGATCATTGAGCATTTGGACTGGTTCGGACCGGTTTGGACCGAGTTTGGACCGGTTCAAGGACCGTTTTGGACCGGTTCGGCTTTTGGACCGGTTTGGACCGCGTCTCTCTCTTTCGGTCTTGGACCGGTTCGGTTCGGGCGGTTTTTCTTGGAACGGTCCGGTCGGTCCTCGAGGCCCATCTCTAAAAGGAACCCATGTTGAGTGGGCCAATTGAGGCTTTTCAGAAAAGAAATAATAATAATTAAAAAAAAGAGGGGCCAATTGAGTTAGGAATGACACCCCAAATTTGACAGTTTTTTTTATCCTAATTCATCTAATCAGGTTGGATCAAGTGGTTATCATCTTTGCCTCCGGAGACAGAGGTCAAGGGTTCGATCCTCACTCCTTGCAAGGCCGGAGGTCCTTTTCTTTAGTAGAACTGGAAGCATCATCTTTACCATAGGTAGAGGTATGGGTGTCTACATCTCAACCTCCTCCATACACCGTGCAAACGGTATTAGGACTCATAACCCGTGGAAGACGATATTGGGTGTTACTTTACTTTTTGATGTTGGTGATATGATGTATGTAAGTATATCATATGTATTGAAAACTGTAATATATTGATGTGATATGTCTCATATAAAAGAGATGAGCTTCATATAGTTGCACCCTTTTTAAAATTTATTTTGGACCTCATTTCCTGTCCACAAGTCATCGAAAGTACGAATCAGATTTAAGAAAGAGAAGTTTGAAAGTGTCATGGTCCACTTAAGAATATAAAGGATGTTAAGTTCACTTTGAAAAAATAGCGTGTGTATATATGTGATGGAAATAGACATATAGTATTTGTAGAAGGGCTAAAATAGTAAAATAGGATTAATAATAGTTAGTACGGAAATTAAATAAATAGGGGCATGGGAGTCGGAGTAAGTCAGGCAGATTTTAGTACGTAATTTGGCTTGTTAGTCGGGTCGTAGCTTTGGCTATCGAGATAGAGCTGTGTCCTGGATCAATCATCCGATTAGTAGATGATTGGGGTTATCTTCCTTGTTCTAATTTCAGTTTAATATTACTTCTGATACTCGATGAGTATGATTTGTTGTTCTTAATTATCGATCTTCATCGATATGTGTGTGTAAGCCCATTAATATATAGATATTAGCCCATTAAAAGAGCCCATAAGTTAGGAAGTGTTGGTGTGAAATTGAAGATGCAGTCGTGAAGTCAAGAGGTGAAATTAAATTGAAGAGGTGACCGCGAAGTCAAGAAGAAGAAGTCGAGTAGTCGACCAGCCTTCTCGAAAATTGCATTCTCGATCTTGACTCTTGAAGAGATGAAGAGGTGAAGGACCAATCTTCCTCTCGGAAATGCAGGAGGTGATGGAGTATGTTCGCCCTCTCCTTCTGTCGTAGTCAAGAAACCGAGTCAGTGTACTTGTATGTAACTACAGTCGGCCCGTCGCTCTCTTTCTTTTCTCGAACAGTTGTTGCCATCGGCCCATTCATTGTTTGGTGATTATGGGAGGATAAATAGTGATGTAGTCCGTTCGCTCTGTCCTTCGACCAGTTGTTGGTCGATTCGTTGCCGACTTGGCGGTCGCCGTCGGCCTGTCGCTCTATTCTTCACTCCTTCAACCTAACTATTAGTACGTAATTTTCACTAAATACTAGTTAGTTGTGAGTTGATTTTTTTATTGTTTAGTTTAGGCTTCTTAAAAGTGGAATTCTTGTTGAGCATAAGTTTCAATCTTTATCCTTTATGGCTCTATCTGTCTTTCGGTATGTTAATGTAATTTCAAAAAAAAATTATCACGTAGTAAAAAAAGAAAAAAAAAAAAGAGAGAAGGGGTGCATATATTTTATATGAATTTTACGTGGTTGCAAATAAATTACGGTTCTTTTTCAAGATTCTTCACATGCAGGACTCAGAAATTGATTGACCCGGCCCAAAAGTAGTTATATATTATCGGTATGTTCGTTCTTATTGACAGTTATGTTTTCTTCTAAAAATGAGAGTGAGCAATGGATCTCTTTGAAAATAGCATAGTACGTACTCTTGATCATCTTTAAAAAAACATTATTAAGTGATCGATCTTGTTTAGAAAATTAATTATTCTAATAAATCGAATTTTAAGTATTGGACAATTAACTTATAACAATTAATTTGTTATGCTAGAAATTAATTAAGAAAAACTTACAATATATTCCTAACTCAAATGCATGGATATATATATGTAATTACAATTTTTTTGCCCATTTTCTTAACTGAAGATGAAACATGGACTGTGCAGCCAACAACTCCACACACTGCTTTGGATTCATGACATCCAACAACCCTTTCAACGTCTTTAACCTCACACAATCCCCCATTTTCATCACTCTCTCTAACCCACTCAACACCGCCGCCGGCATCGTGTGATGATCACCGCCACCACGGGACCTGGCCAATTGCACCAGCTCCACCATCCGTCTGTCGGCCATACCCACCTGCTGTCTCTCCATCTCTCTCTCAACCTTCTCTTCTTCCATCTTAATTTTCACACGCAACCCTTCGATCCTCTTCACCTGCTCTTCCGTCAAGTCCACCAGCCCACTTCCCGTCCGACGTAACGTCTCCACAAACTGGAAAACCGCCGAGGGTTTCCAGCCGGTGACCCAAAGATAAGCGTTCTCTAAGGGGGTGAGCCAGACGGGCGTGAAAAAGGCACAAACGTCTTCGTGAGCAGCAGCCCATTTGAATCTGTAATAGTTTTTGTGATGGGTTGTTATTTTTGCGATTAAGTTTGCGTAGTCGGGTTCGTGAAATCTGAGGTATTCTTCCAGCTGACATACCCACTTCTCGTAAAAATCTGAGAATTTCTCTTCTGTTGGTGTCTTCATTCGATCTTTACTTATAAACGAATTAACAAATCTAAGGCACATATGCTTTTTAAGGTTTTATATATATATATATATATATAGAGAGAGAGAGGGAGAGAGAGAGGGCCCGGGGGATATATATAGAGAGAGTGTGTGAGAGAAAGAAAAGGGGTGGTAGATGAGTGACACGCTTTGAGTTTGGGAAAATGCGTGGCTGATGATATATGCTGCATGGTTTACGCGCAGCTGTTCGCCAAAGGGTGCTTGCCTCATTGAGTTCATGCAAACCTTGTTACACACACCCCAATCTATCTCTCTCTCTCTCTCTCTCTCTCTCTCTCTCTATATATATATATATATATATATATATATATATATATAGGGGAGAGTTCATGCGAGAACCGTTGTTAGTGCGAGAACCGCGAGAACCAATCTCAGCCGTTCCTAGGATATGGGAAATTAAACGGATGGAGAGCGTGGGGGGATAGAGTGTGGCAGGGTGCATGTGAGAAATTCATAGGTGGGCAATGACATTGAAGGAGGGGGAATTGAACGGCTCAGATTGGTTCTCGCACTAAAAATGGTTCTCGCATGAACTTTTTCCTATATATATATGGGATGGTTTAAACGAGAACTGTTTTTCGTACGAGAACTGGGAGAACCAATCTTAGCCATTGATTTGATAAAATGGAATTTGTGGATGTGGAGCGTGGGGGATCAAGTGTATAGGGTGAATGCGATAAATTCATGGGTGCACAATGACATCGAAGGAGGAGGAATTGAACGACTCAGATTGGTTCTCGTGGTTCTCGTACGAAAAACAGTTCTCGTTTAATTCCCCCTCTTTCAATGTCATTGTTCACCCATGTATTTCTCACATACATTATGTCACACTCTTCCCTCACGTTTTCTATCTATGAATTTCACTTACAAACAGCTAAGATTAAGTCTTTTATTCTCATTTAATTTCTTATTCTTATTTAAATCTTCCCTTTTGCTTAAATTACAAGTTTTTTGTAAGTTTATTTATTTTATTTGTTATGCAATACTTAGAAATTGGGAATTTTAATCTTGAGAAAAAGCAAAGGCGTTTTCCAAGGGTTTGGTTGAGTGGTCATCATAGGTTGTGATGTCAACCATTGTGCCACGTCGGTATGGACGTGTTATGACAATACCATGTGGTGTCCCATGTGGAGCTCTCTACCCTTTTTAATAATTTTTATATTTCACTTATATTAAGTAGATTATTTAACGAAAATATATGTTTTATGAACTTAATATTGTATCTTAAATCAATTCTATTAAAAAATCAACTTTCGTTAGATATTTGAGCTTTCTATTTTAACATGTATATATAGTCCCAAATGGCAAATATAAATTATGATCTTAATATTATCAAAAGAAATAAACTCGATCATGATGACCAAAGTGGTGGAAACTTAGTTTGTTATCTTATTATTTAATATTTTATTAAACTATATAAGTAATAGAGATGTATTTTAAATAAATGTTTATAACTGTATAGGTTTCTTACGTATCATACTGATTGGATAAAATCTAAGGTTCATTGAATTTTTATAAAGATCTATATTTTAAATAACTATTGTGACGCAAGAAGAACTCTTTATTATTATTTTTTTATAAAGAGAAATTAGTAGAAAAAAAGAGTATTGTTTAATTTTTTATTTTTCCTTTTTTCCTTTTAAAGTGAAGAGCACGCTCCTTACTGACATGCCCTCTTTTTGTTCTATATATGTTTCCTGTTTTGTGTACCCGTCACTTGCCCCTTGGATTCGTAGGGTAGCCAACTTATAATCTTCCATATATAAAACGTAAATATTATTGTTTGCATTTATATTTACTTATCTTAATATATAAAATAATAAGATACGATACATATTTATATGAGAATTGTTTTTATTACGATTAATTGCAAATATTATTTGTAACTAATATATATATATATATATATGCTTTAATAGGGTTTTTTTGTCATTTATATATTTACCTAACCATTGAATTACGTTCAATACATGAGTCGTTATTAGTTGCTGACTTAATTTTATCGATGACCGATATTGGTTTTCATAGTACACGTTAGTGGTGGCAAAACGGGCCGGTCGGGTTGGATTGGGAAGCGGGTTAGAACGGGTTCGGGTCAAAACAGGTCACTCATTAAAATAATAGACTTCGAACACCAACTTTTATCTTTTAAATAATTCTCAGAAACAGCAACTAGTATATACAACAAATACGTAATGATCTAAGACCCCTCGATCAATCAATGTGAACCATGAAATTTGATCGAAATAGCAATTTAAATTGATTCACGACCCAATTATGATAATCAAGTAATTAGATATGTAAACTTGTAAAGCTTTATTTCTTCTCCACCCAAATGACCCGTACAACATGTTCCGTTATTTCTTCTCCACCCAAATGACCCGCTAAGTTTTTTTAATAAGCCCAATATAACATATACTTTTTACTTTAAAGGTCCAAAGACCCAAATTATAGCATACGCGTCAGTTTCGCCACCACTAGTACCTGTAATAAGAATGGTT
Source organism: Pulicaria dysenterica (assembly GCA_947179395.2). Lineage (NCBI taxonomy): Eukaryota > Viridiplantae > Streptophyta > Magnoliopsida > Asterales > Asteraceae > Pulicaria > Pulicaria dysenterica. Next base: position 94,326,612 of record OX359291.1, read on the forward strand.
TTTAAATCAACCTTCGCTAAAATAACATATAATTTTTATCTTTTTCAAGAGAAATAAGAGATTATATTAGGGTTTACAGTTTCAAAGTTCAAGACAAAGTACATCTAGTAAATTTGTATTGTAAGCCTCTACGATGGACGTGCATCTTTAAAAAGCCTCCTAAAATATTGAATTGTAATTATTATCAATTAAAAAAAATTAACGAAAATGTTATTGTTATCAATTAAAATAGGAGACTTTTTTTTTATTATTTAAGTAATATTGAATCTAACAATCTTTCCAGCGTCGACACCAAGTTTAGATTGCATTAATTGAATTTGAGTTTGAGTTGGTAGTTCACATTCAATTTTTTTTTCGATAATATTCTTTTCAGCAAATTTTCTTAAATAATAAAAAAAAAGTCTACTTAGGGAAGCAATATTTTAAGTAGAATATAATCATATATGAAAATTCAAACAGACAGGTCAGGCCTGGACCGATAAGCCCAATAAGACTAAACTATCAAATTCTAATTAGATTAAAAAAGCCCAACTTGTTGAGTTTGATAGTTGTAACTTGTAAGGAAGCTAAATGTGCAAAAAAAATCCGAATATCTGATTTTCTGTAAAAACGATCTGAACCGGTTTTTTATAAAACCGGATTTTTTTCAAACCGGAGCGGATTTAACCGGTTTTATCCGATCCGATCCGATCCGAAACTGGTTAAACCGGTTACAGTTTTGTCAAAGAAAATTCGGTTTTAATCCGTATGAAACCGGTTACAACTCTGTCCGAGAAAATCCGGTTACAATCCAAAAATCCGGTCCCAAAAAAACCGAAAAAATCCAGTCCGAATTTTATCCGATCCGGATCGGATTAAAATCCGAAGATGTGCACCTCTAAAGGAAGCCCACTAATACTCAATTTAATGACTCGTCTTTAGGTTGTTTTAAGTGGTAAGTATATATGTAATATTGCAAGTTATAGTTGAGAAACATGACTTAATATATATATAGTACGTCATGAATTTGAAGGATCATCGTGAAATATCATAACTGCAACGTATTTTCAAGAAATACATTTATGTAAACATGGTTTAATTAAGGTTTTAAAAAACATGATAAATTAACATAACCCCTAATAACATAAGCTAGGGATCTGATAAAAATATCCCTTTTTCTATTCTTAAGCCGCAACAGCAAACGGGTTCCTCTTCCACACCAGAGTCTGCTGGTACTCCTCCTCCACCGTTTCTTCGATCTTCTCCCATGACATCTTGTGTTTAGCCAACTGTCGTTTCTTTGCCGCCACTCCTACCATGTCTCCAGATTTCTGTAATAATACAAACATAGTACATAAGTTAATTTTAATATTACTGTAACAATGACATAATCATTGAATATTAATACGTACCTTGTAGCAATATCCTGCTTTAACATCACAAACAGGGTAATCACTAGGGCAACAGGCCGCGGATCCCTTGCAACAAACGGCGTTGGTGTAACCACAACAACCGTGGATCAAACAGTAGTTGTAGAACTCCAAGATGCAGCAACACGTTTGGTCTGCCGCACAATATGCAAACTCGCCACACTTGCTAGGTGCTGGAGGAGGTGGAGGTGGTGGTGGAGTAGGTGGTGCGGGTGGCGGTGGTGGACCAGGTGGGGTGGGGACAGAGGAGACAGGGTAGACCGGCTCAAGGTACATCCCACAAACCCCATTTTTAACACCGGAGTTTCGTTTCATTAAAATGTAGCCTTCGAGTCCCCAGTAGGTGCCCCACTCGTTCTTCACAATCCAGTAGTCTTCACCATCTTGTGAACCGTAACCCACAATAAGCACTGCATGGTCTATGCTATATGCGCTGCTTGAGCATTGTCCGTTATAAATACCCTAATAAATTCATGCATATTAATTTTTAACCAAAATATTACCCTAAATAAATAAATCAATTCGGGTTGTATTAAATTAAATTAAGTTATATATATTTACCCCGGTATAGAGTTGGAAGTCATAAGCAGAACCACAGATACCAATAGTAACAGGCTGCTTTGCCACAGCACAAAGGACTGCATCTTCATTTGTATCTACTTCCACATAGCTATCAATCGAAACAACTGACGTTTGCGACTGCCAAACAATTCTTAATTAATTAATTAATATACAAAAACAAAAATAAGATTTATTTAAGCAGCTACGTACTTTTGTTTTGTCGCATTTACCATCACGACCGTTAGAACTAGTATAAGGGTAATCGGCTTCGGAATCGAGGCCGCCGTTCTTAATAATCCATCTAAAAGCAGTGTCCATGTTTCCACCATCGCAGCCATAATCATTTGTGTCACAATCAACGAGCTCTTGTTCGGAGAGGCTAATGAGGTCACCAGTAGCTAGTGCATGGGCACCTTCAATGGCTCCGGTCACGGAGAATGCCCAACAACTACCTTTATATATTTAAACAAATGTTACAAATATTTATTTAAGGTAATTCCATCTCTTGAGCAATATATATATATATATATTCCAATCATCTCATATATGTTTTGATTTCAGACACTTGATTAGTTGCTACAACTTTACAAGCAACTTAGTTCTTAATTACTTGCACATATGATCCTAATTAACTAATAATCTAATATTATAGAGTACGCAACACAATGGGAAACTTCTATCTATAAATGCAACAATCAGGGTGTAAAGTTGCTGAAGTTATGACTTTAGGCCCCCAAAATTTTGAGACTCGATCCATGTGTATATACAAACTACAAAACTTAAAAATTGACTAATCGTGTATATAGAACTTGTATCTTTTTAAATTTGTGCATCTTCAAGTTGTAAAAAACTAGGCCATTTTTTGTGCATAGGAAAACAAAGAGGCTCATAATTAAGGGCTTTAAATTCTAAACTACTACATTATAATATTTTGTTTTTCATTTTTCTAACCGACTGCGTCATAGTAAGTTCTTGTGATCTTTCTGCTAGTTAAATTTGTAGCACCGTCTTCAGTTGTTTAAACCAGTATCACAATTAAGTATAATTATGAAATTCCTACCAAAACTTGGCTTACTATCTGTCTTAATTATGGAGATTAATATCTAGTCTAATTTTGTATTTAATCATACCATAAAAAGTACTAGATTAAAATGCATTGCTTAATATTTAATTATACCATAAAAAGTTCTGGTTTAAAATGCATTGCATCTAAGATGTTAGTTACAATTACTATTAGGGCAAATGGTCGAGAAAGGTATAGTATATATCAAAATTTGCCAATAAAGATAACTTGTAATTTTTTGTGCCGAGAAAGTATTATAGATTTTATTATGTTATAAAAAAAAGGATTGTAAATTTCAATTTTGCATAAAAAGAGATAATAAATTTCAAATTGTTATTAGAATTAGTATCATGACATACTAAAAATCAAGATTCTTTTTTTGTTGGAAATCAAAATTTATAATCTTTTCTTGACCAAAAAAATTGGACATTACTTTTATTAATAAATTTTGATATTTAGATTAGATTTCTCGGTAATTTATTATTACTATTGTTATATGTAAGAAAGAAAAAACTCGAATATGTATTACTGAACTTAAGTTTCTCACGTTTCTCACGCACACGTATCTGTGTGTGGATGTCGCTTTCATCATATTAAATTATGTTATCTAGAATATCCAAGATATGTGATATTTTTCTTGCTTTTAACAGATACATTCAATTTAAATTGTCAATTTTACCCATTTTTCGTCGTCTAGAAAATAAAAAAAGCATGGTTTCATTTGTACTAAACTGTCCTAGCTAACTTAATTCAGGAGCAAGTAGCACCGAGCAACGGAGAACTTGATTTTATTTTATTAATAAGTTTTATAATTTAAACCATATATTAACAGGAAAGGTTCTATTATTATACTAACACGCATACAAATAGTTAAATAAGAAGTAATTTAGTCTTTTTAAATGTTTTATTAGTATTTATTTGTGCAAGGCTGCACCAATTTCAGATTGTTCATACACAACAATTTCTGAATAATCTACTTGTACCATGTGCTGTAATATGTCTGTACTTGTTGTTGTTGTGTATGGACAGTTTTTATCCCATTTCAGATACTGGTACACTTTCCCCATTAATTAAATACTTACAATAACCATAAATTAAAATCATACCTCAACTACCCAACTTGGTTTGTCTAGTCTTTTAATGTCCAAAGTTTAAAGTGATTATGACTAAATTCATATGCAAGGGGTACAAACTTAACCTCCCTCCTATCAAATTCTCTTTCAGAAAGATTAAAAGAAAAACAAATATAAAACAGTTTTTAAAGAATAAATAGTCATAAATGATAAAACAAGTGGAAAAGAATTAACTATAATTATTAAAATTAAAATAAATAATATAAGCTTTTAAAAAACGAATTAAATGCGTACCACACTGCCCTTGGTCTTTGATTGGTGTAACTATTCCCTTGTCCCTCCAATCCAAAGAAACCGGTGCATCACAAGTCGTCGAACTTAAGGACGTATTTCTATTTTCACCCCTCATCTTTAACCTATTGCTTCTAAGCCCCTTATTTTTGGAAAAGTACATTTCTTTAAACTCCTCATTACTCAAATCAGCAAACTTGTTCAACCCCACTGTGTGATCCAACTCCGACTTCCGATTTGAGTTTTTCTGCAAGATGTACTTCAAACTGTTCCGAAAGTTACCGAGCCTACGCTCCTCTTCCTCTTGATGATCATATTTCTTACCATGGAATTCTTTCCATTTTCCAAATAACTCAGAAACTTTTTCTGTGCTTAAGATATCGGTTTCTTGACCGTTGATTATCGAGAACTCGGGAGGGAGAGTCGATGATATGGAAACCGATAACGAAAAGATGATCAAGAGAAGAAGAGTGAGGATGGTGTTTGGGGTATCCATTTTTTGTGTGCATATGAATCTTGAAATTTGGTTTTTATTATATAGAAATACAAGAGAGGTTTGAATCTTTTGGATTGTCCTACCTAACCCAGTGACTTGGGTGGTCAATAATTTACTAAACTTATCTTGAATAGTGAAAGTACTTAAATGCCATTGAATAGTTGTGATGCATTGGTTTTTGATATGGGGTGTTTTAGTAATTTGATAGTTAGGGAGAGATATCTACCTTGTTGTCTACTATTTGAACACATACTCTTTTAACTTGATACATTTATTTTCTTCAACGTATTTGTTGTTAAAACAAGATTTTTTTTATTGTTAACTTTAGCTTCTAATGAGTTGCATCTTAACCAAATTTAATTATTTAAGCATTTATTCAATTATTTTATCATAAAAACTATTGTTAAAATCTATTAAAGGTTAGACATATGGATTTTAATTTATTTTACTTTTAGTCAACATAACTGAGGTGTTGTTAATAATATCGATTATTGTATATTTAAATAAAATATAAATGACAATAGATATATTTATTTACCTTTTATGATGCTTGTTTATAAGAAAAAATATATAACTATTTAGTCACGTGAGCAAATGAGACTCTTGAAGAGGGGGCCAAAGGGATGGTGCTTTAACCAAGTAAGTTAAAACGACAGCGGATTACGTTGTTTTGGCAGCATCCTTAACCTTGATCAAAAGAATGTAGGGTGAGAATTTTTTTTATTATACTTTATTGTCCTTGCGTCCATTTATAAATAAATTTAAATATAGGTATAAAATTCTATTTTTCATTTAATGAATGTACACGTCGTTCCGGAAATTGTCCTATAGTAGAACTTTGGGTTAAAGTCACATTAAACAAATATATTTTTGTCCATGTTTCATTATAACACATTAAATTTATTTATTTTTACACAATTGTCCATTAATCATTTGTACATAATTCTTTTTATAGATTAACGTAGATCCTGAGTCTTGAATATCAGACCCTATTTGTATCAACAAGCATTAGATTACGAGTGTGTTCTATCCAATTTTCTATTTATCAATAAGATTTGTATCATCTTACGATTTTATAAACCCTGTGATATCTAGTGTTGTGAAATGATGCCCCCCCCCCCCTCAAGAGGTTGTGGATTCAACTCCAACAAAGTAGATTTGGTGAGTGTGTTTGCTTGCCGTATAAAAAATATACAATTTCAAAAGGTTCAAATTCCATATAGTACTATTTCTAAAGTTTTGACCTCATTTCGAAAGATTCAAAATCCATATGTGATTTTGGATTTGTTTCTTGAAATCATTTTAGAGTTTTTGTTCATATATGCTTCAACACACTTGGGTTAAACTCTTCATATATGCTTGAATACACTTGGGGCTTTAGATTCTGCTTCATGTTTCGACTTGTTCAGATTTGGTCGAAACATGTATAGGGTTAATTGCCATGTTTAAAAATTGGTTCATGTTTATAGTTTTTGGTAATAAATAGAGAGATTCAATGGTTGTTTAAGGTATTTGTTCAAATGTTGAAGCAATGGTTGTCTGTCCATCGATTTTAAAACAAATGTTTCTGGCAATCAATTTTGAAATTTTAAAGCAATGGTAAATAATGTTGAAGCAAGTGTGCTCATATTCATGTTTCTTGGTGTAATGCTTTTGTTTGGATATGTGTTTATATTTACAACTATGTTCATAAAAATTTAAGAACACGAAGAACATATAAATATGATAATAAAAAAATAAAAAATTAAGGAAAAACTAGTAACCTAAAGTTATCAATTGTATACAACAAGTTTTCTTCTGTCCGAGCGTTGCTTCGAGAAGAAAATAAAATAATACATTAGCTTTATACATGCATCTTATGTGTTTTCTTAAATATAATGTAATAATATAATAGTAATCAAATTCTCATGAGATTTTGGTAAATTACCAAATTACCCTTTATTATCTCATGATAATTTGCCTAAATAGTTTGTGAATTGTTATATAAGATAATAACTCTAATATTAAAGTTAGTTATGTTTTTTTTTTGATAAAAAATAAAGATTGTTACATAGAATGACAACTTTCACTTTATCATTTTCCTTTAATAAAAAATGAAAATACACTTCTGAATGTGTTATTTTATTTAGTTTTCATTTCCCAACTTTCACTATTTTCAAATAAACTTTATTATTGTTATTAATGATGTTAATGTTATAATATCATATATTATTATTATTATCCATGTTTGTTATTATTATCTATGCACATAATTTAACAAAAATGTGAATAGTATGAGTTTTTTAAGAGTACAACGTATAAATGTTATAAATGTTTTTAAGAGTACGCCATTCTTAACAAAAATGTGAATGAACTTTGTCTAAGTGAATTTCTAGTTATCTCAGGATTTTATAATATTTGGAAACCTATGAAATCTAGAAATGTTAATAAATTGATTTGAGTCGAACTTTACACTAATCGAGCTAAGTTCATTTAAAATTACATAAACTTGAGCTTGTATTTTGAGGCTCGAGCTCGGCTTGCGAAAGGTTATACGGAGCTCGCCATAGACTCGCTAATACTTGTAATTTTTTTTTCATATTTAATGTTCTAAAAAATATATATATATATATAACTTTTTTTTTAAAGCCAAAACTTTATTAGATAATAAAAAACGAAGGTCCTTACAAGTGATGGAGAGTCTTCCATTGTACATTGCACAAAAACAGTAAACACACCAGGAGATGTCTACAAGCAAAATTTACATATATTTATGTAAGTAATAAATAAAAATTATAATTAAATATAATATATCAAAGCTCAATTAAGCTTGCGAGCTTAAATGAGCCCAATACATAAGACTCGGGTTCATTTAATAACGTAATTTAATCTAAGCTCGTGTTCGTTTAGACTCGACTTCTTTCAAAACTTTTAACGATCCAAACTCGAGTAGTCCGGCTCGTTTACAACCTTAATGAAATCAATCACTAATGGTAACGTAGCGAAATGTTCAATATAGTCCAAAGTTTTTGTGTAGTCCTGATATACAAATCTCAGCCACAGGATAAAAAAAAAGGCAAATGCCCACCAGCACCTAGGGACACCACCACTGCCGCCGACCACCACCTCCGGCCACCCCAATCACATGTGATTGAAGCACAATCACATGTGATTACTGCCAACCACCACCACCGACCACCACCTCCGTCCACCACCACAGCCGCCGACCACCACCTCCGGCCGCCGCAATCACATGTGATTGCACACCGCCAACCACCAACACCGACCATCAGCTCTGGCGACCCAATCACATGTGATTGAAGCCACAGTCACATGTGATTGCACACCGCCAACCACCATCGACCATCACCTCCGGACACCACTACAGCCGCCGACCACCACCTCCGGCCGCCGCAATCACATGTGATTGAAGCCACAATCACATGTGATTGCACACCGCCAACCACCACCACCGACCATCACCGACCATCACCTCCGGCTACACAATCACATGTGATTGAAGCCACAATCACATGTGATTGCACACCGCCAACCACCACCACCGACCATCACCTCCGGCCACCTCCTCTGGCGACGCAATCACATGTGATTACACACTGTCGGCCACCACCACCACCGCCGCCTACCAGATCTTTTTTTGAAGCATCAAACGACGAATCTGAGACCAGATCTGAACTCCTCTCATCAAACCGAGTTGAACCACCACCATCCCCACCCTAAACAACTCCGGCAGCTGGCGAATTTGGCCTTGTCGGCGCCGATCTGAGACATTAACTCCAGATCTTTTTTTAAGCATCGAATGACGAATCCAAGACCAGATTTGGACTCCTCTCATCAAACCGAGTTGAACCATGTGCGCCACCACCATTAACTCCGGCCGTGGTGGTCGGATTTTGCAGCGGCGGCCATGGTGGCCGGAGTTTGCTCGATTTCTCGTTAATGGAGGATCGTGAGGACGATCAGACTCCATAGTCTTGTAGGGGAGTCAAAACCGATCACCCTCACCAAAAATCACGATGATCCGACGGTGGGATCGCCGGAAACGGTTTGTTGATCGTGTGACTGAGATTCGTCCCTCAGGACTATACAAAAAAGATAGACTATATTGAATACAACTCTGGTAACGTAATATTAATATATAATTATATAATTGCATCTTTTAGCACATCATTTTAACAAGATTAGTGCAAGCATAGTATTATAATCTTTTATTAAATAAAATTATATAAATCGAAATACAGAGTATATGTAGGCTGCATATGACTTCGCTTCATATCCAATCATACAAATTTGGTTATTTAATTACCGTATCAAAATATCAAAAAAAAAAAAAGAAAAAAAACTTTTTAGCCCTTTGACAGCATTATATCGACGTTAATATCTTATACATGTACTTATATCTACATTTAAACTTAAGAAGTTGACATATACTTATATATTTAGTCACGTATAATATCAAACGCGATTAATTCATAAGAAAATAATGAATAACGTACAATAATTTACAAATCACATACGATAAACATATCTCTTATATAGTTATATCTTTAATTAATAACGAATATATGCCAGGGGAGGTCCTCGATAGAAGCAGTTTATCTGATTAGGAGCCTAATGGAAAAACATAGGGAGAGACAACGGGATCTGCATGCATATGGTGTTCTTAGACATAGAGAAAGCTTACGATAGTGTCCCTAGGAAACTTATTTGAAAGACTCTTAACGATAGAAGAATCCCAGAAAAATACATCAGGGTATTGAAAGACATGTATGAGAGTGCACTGTCATGTGTGAACACATCAGGGTATTGAAAGACATATATGGTGTTTAATTAATAACGAATATATAAAATGCATGCAATGCAAAAAAATAAAAAAAATAAAAAATAAGTATATAAATACAACCTTGCAAGGCAAAGCGTATACATATATGAACAATGAAGCTTACACGAAGATAATTCATATGAAAAATTGAAAATGGACAGCATCAAATTGGTCAATGTCAAACGATAAAACTTAATCTTGGAACACAATTTCTAAATCTACGTTTGTTTGTACAAGCAAAGTCTCGAATAAAACAAAACACACAACTAAAACTTATAAATAAATAAGGAATGAACATGTATGGGTATAACATGAAGGACGTGTACTGAAACGTAGCGAAGCACAAATTCACAAGTCCATCAAACGTACACAACTGTACCAATAATTAACGGGAGAATCACATGAATTTTGTTTCGTTATTATTGTTTATACTTAATTTTACTTTTATAAATAATACAATCGTTTTTTATAATTTTTTCATTGTAAATGTGTTGTGTACTATAAAATTATGATAAAGCTATTTAAATGCAATGGTAGCTATATATCAAACATCGAAAAAGTTGTTTGTACATAATGAAAAACTAGTGTTATATTCGTGTGATACTCGGGTACTTAAATAAATTTTTTTTATTTAATACCTTTTATACATACTTTTTTAATAATATATAAAATTATTCACGTCTAAAGTTTTCAGTGTAATATTAATGCGTTTCTTGTTTTCACTATTTTAGTAAAAGTAATATTTATGTAATAGATAAATGAAAAAAACACCCTTATCACGTTAGAACGCGTGAATCAGAAATATTAGGGTTTGAATTTTTGTTATTCCAGAAACATCTTTTTATGTTTATGGATACACGCAGATTATTAATTACATACATACACACACAACACACAACAAACACACACAAACACATACACACACACACACACACACACACACATATATATATATATATATATATATATATATATATATATATATATAGAGAGAGAGGGTAGGGATATACTACAAAAAATCTTATGGTACTAAATGTAAGAAGAGATCTCAACCATAGGATCTCTCCAAAAGTCAAAAAAAAGTCAACAAAACCACTAAGTTTCGGAATTTAAAAAAATAAAAAAAGGGCATAATCGTCAAATAAAAAAGAGAGGAAACAGGGAACGGTTTTGAAGCCTAGAATCGCCGACATACAACTACAGCACAAACCACCGCCGCCGGCCAAAATCAGAGTCGCAGGCTTTTATTTTCTGTGTTCCCGTCGGCCAAATAAACAAACACAACCTTCGATTCAAAGATTACAGACATTATGATGCACACAGATACATCTATTGATTCACATATTACAGTTGATGCACAAATTACACCCCCATTAGATGCACAAAATAAACAAAAATACATACTTTAGGGTAGATCTGATGCACATGACATAAATGGACGGATGAACGGCGGCGACGGTGGTCGTGCAGCAGCGGGTGTGGTCGGCGATGCACAAATTATATATTAACAGTGGTGGTTCAGTCTTGATTTTTCCGTGATGCAGCGGCGGTGGTGGTGCAGAGGGAGTGAAGGAGCAGCGACGGTGGTTCTGTGGCGCATAGAGGCTGCGACGCAACCGGCGACGGCTCTTGGCAAACCAGCGGCTGCGCAAAGCAAATCGGCGACGTCGATGATCAAAGCAGTGACGGCGATGAACAAAGCAGCGACGGCGATGAGCAAAGCAGCGATGGCAAAGGTTTCGTCGGTTCATTCTTGGCGGCAAAGGATGTTCGTGCATCTGGGCGGAGACTTAGTAAAATAGGGTTTCTGTCAATTGGTGTAAAAGGGACGTGGGTAGAGAGAGAGAGACAGGGTACCAGATTTTTAGGAATCAATAACCATTTCCTAAAATACCCTTTTATCTAAAATGACACATGTCACCTTCTCCTTTCTTCTTACATTTAGTACCTTAATATTTTTTTTATTTGATCCCAACTCTATATATATATATATATATATATATATATATATATATATATATAGGGTTGGGTTATTCTACAAAGAAAATAAAGCTACTAAATGTAAGGTGAAATCTCAGTCATCCAAAATTTCAAATCTGATCCTAAAAAAATAGGCTTTTTCCTTTTTCTTTTAAATATAAAAAAAAGCTATTATGGGTATAATTGTCCATAAATTTATTAAAATTTCAGCATTGTTTTTAATTTATTAACATTTTGCTAAAAATTTCCAGGATTTTCCATAACAAGACTGATGCACATTGTTTTTTACCATATACACAAATAAAATTTAAAAAAATTCATCTAAAAGAACATCAAGATTATTTGATGCATATCACGAATCATCATTAATAATAAATTGATACCATCAATAATAAAATGATGCACAACAAACATTATATAATCATTTACAAAATTTCATACCAACTACAAAATTTATATCAAAAATTTAACAAAAAATTACTCATATACAAGAAAAAATATCGAATCAGAAGGTTTACAAACATGAATCATTTACTAAATCTGATGCACAAGCCACCGGCGATCTCCAACAAATGAATCATACCAGAGATGAACCTTGATCTGATGCACAAAATCGAATCAGAAGGTTTACAAACATGAATCATTAATACAACACTCAAATATACTATGTACTAAATCTGATGCACAAGCCACCGGCGATCTCCAACAAATGAATCATACCAGAGATGAACCTTGATCAGATGATGAATACTTACAAAGAAATAGAGGCGGCGGAGACCATCGAGAACAGAGGCGGAGACTATCCAGAAAATGAACGTTACCAGAGAGCAACCGGCGGTGGCTATGGAGAACGGCGGCAACGGAGAACGGCGGCGACGGAGAACAGCGACAACGACGGCTATCGAGAAAACCAAAACCATAGGCGGCGATTAGAAGCAAACCCTAGGCGTTGGCTATCGAGAAACCAAAACCCCTAGGTGGCGAAGATGAGAAAAATACATCAAACCTTTAGATCTAGGAATATGCATCGACGACTTTTCAAGAGACTTCGCTCTCGGTGGTGGTCGCAGGTGGCGGGTTTCATATCTCGACTTCATGAGGATTTTGATTTCACACAACGCCGAATTCAAAGGGGGCGATTTCACACGGTGGCGACTTCATGTGGCGGTGGCAGTGAGGCGAATAAGAAAACGACGGCGGCGGCGGGGGCGGATAAGGAAACAGTCGGCAGCGACGGGGCTAAGCAGCACCGTAATAGGGTTTTTAGCTTTTGTGCAGATCTGAGGTATGAGGAGGTTGTGGCTGATGAGTTAGGGTTAGGTTTAATAAAATGGGGGTGGAACGTGGGGTATTTTCAGGATTTATTAGGTTTTTTTCTTAATTTAGAAAATAACAAAATGTCAAATATACCCTCTAACAAAAAATGACACATGTCAACTTCCTCCTTTCTCCCTACATTTAGAACAAGGATCAATATAGAACCACCTCTTAAACATAGAACCTAAAGAACCATTCTCGGCCTTTAGATTAACTTGATCAATGGTTCATATTACATGTGACAAAATTGTAATTATCATATATGAAATATGAACTAAAAGGGCATATATGGAAATTCTCCTCCCCTCCCACAACGATTTGTCCAGCATACATTAAAACCCATTTAAACTCAAAAAAAGTTTACCCCTCAAATTTTTAATTTGCCATAACTAATTATGTTTTGTGAATTTAAGCAAAAAAATTATACCAATCTTCTAGTTTTATAATATTCTTTCAATCAAGATCACTCTTCCCATACTTTTCTAATTTTTTTTTGAAAATGTAAATTTGGAAAATGCAGATTTAGATATGTATCATTTTGGTTCCTTTTGGTTTTTGCATTTTCAGTGATGGATTTGTTTTTGCATTTTAGATATGTATCATTGTGGTTTCGCATATGAGTGTTTGCATTTTCGCCTGTGTAGCGATCTCTACTTTCTCTGTTTTGAATTTTGCATTTTCGCCTGTGTTGATTTTGCATTTTTGAAGGTCATGAATTTTTGTTAGTGTTTTTTTTTAATTTTAAGTTTGATCTAAAATTAGAGAAACAACATATCATCGTCCTTCATTCTAATTGTTTGAATTTCTATAGTAGAATTGTAGTATTATGATAACTTTTTGTGTTTGGGTTACATTTTCACTTAGATATAGTTTACATTTTCATTTTTCTCTCATGTGTATATTCATTTAATAACAATAAGAATGATGTATAATCATTGGTTTTTGCATTTTCAGTGATTGATATTGTTTTTACATTTATAGTTATGTATCATTTTGGTTTCGCATATGTTTGTTTGCATTTTGCATTTTCGCCTGTGTTGAAAATCTAGCGATCTATACTTCTTCTGTTTTGCTAGTGTTGATTTTGCATTTTTGCTGGTCATGAATTTTTGTTTGTGGTTTTTTTTTGAATTTTAGGTTTGATTAAAAATTAGAAAAACAACATATCATCGTCCTTCATTCTAGTTGTTTGGACTTCTATAGTAGAATTGTGGTATTATGGTTAATTTTTGTGTTTGAGTTACATTTTCACTTAGTTATAGTTTCAGGATATGAGGTGAGTTACATTTTCACTTAATTTTTGTGTTTGGGTTACATTTTGTGTTTGTATATTCGTTTAATAACAGTAAGAATGATGTATAATCTTTTGGTTTTTGCATTTCAGGATATTGAAGTTCTCTGTATTTTGCATTTTTTGGTTCATTTTGAAAATGAGGTGAGTTATGTATTTTAGTTAGCTGCATATTAGTTATTTTGCATTTTTAGGTCTTGAATATGGGTTGGAAAATGCAAATGAGAGGTATGAGTTTTGCATTTTCATTTGCTAATGTAGTAACCTACTGGAATGCTTTTTGATTTTGCATTTCATATTTGCATTTCTGGAAGCATCTCATGGTCTGCATCTTGGTTATTTGCATTTTTGATTTTTGCATTTTGCATTTTGAAATGAAGGAAATGAAACTCAGGTGAACATGCAAATTTTGAAAAATTTGCATTTTCAAAAATAAAAAAAGTTTTAGAAATATATCAAGCCTAGTCTTGTTTGATAGATTACGAAAAACTGAATCTAATGATATAATTTTCTTAATTAAACTCTAAAAAACGAAGGAGTTATGATCATTTAAAGATTGAAGGGGGTTTTTTCCCCAAAAAGTTGTTGCATGGAGTATGAAGAAGGAGGCACGTGAATGTGTTGGTTAATTCCATCTTCCAATTTTACTCCTCACTCATAGTGCCACGTGTCACCACCAGAAGTGGTTCTTTATGTTCTATGTTTAGAGGTAGTTCTATATGTATCCTTACCCTATATATATATATAATTCATTGGATATACACGATGGTTTATAATGGCTCATTAAATTGTATATATAAGAGATGTTTTTTATTGATCATTACTCTCTCTCTCTCTCTCTACACACACACACACACACACACACACACACACACATATATACATACATACATAGATACTAGCATTGCAATCGCGCAATACGGCGGCGATGACAATAGTTTGTGCTTGATAACATGTTTGATTTAAAAAATAGGGTATGGTATGTGAAATGCGATGTTAGTCAACCTATCTATGTATATTTCTACCTTTTCTGATTTCTTTACTTTTTTTTACAATCTACCATTTTATTAGTTGTGAAAATAGTTTTTGAAAAACAACTAAAAATATTAATATTAAATAATTAGAGAAAAATATATTATAGCATTGAAATTGTATAGATGTAAGTAATTTAGCCATAATGAGATAAATTAAATAATTTTTGTGATGTGTAATGATTTATTAAAGTAATAATTGCCTTAAATTAGTTGAGATAATCAAGAGAATGATTGGTTAAACTATTTCTTTAAGTGTTTGTATCTTAAGCAAAAAAATTTGTACTACTTAAAATTAAGTAGTCTTAAAAATTTTAAGATAGAAAGTTAAATGTTTTATAATGTAGTATATATAAATATATATATATATATATATATATATATATATATATATATATATGATTCTTTAATTTTTTTAAGTTGATACATGTCTGTTTATCCATTACGCTTAACTTTAAACTTTTAAATAGTTTACAACATCAGGTTACTAAACTATGACGGATCAATATAATATACTCTTAATAATATATTGTATCCATCGACTATTTAACATACATATTAATTAATTATAAATCTTACCTGTTTTTATATAAATTTTATCTTAATAAAAGAAAATTTTAAAGTAATATATTATAAATTATCTTATCGAAAGACTAAAAAACCAGTTTTTATATCGACTATGATACCTAGAGGGAAAGTATAAAAAACATATAAATTGTTCCAAGAATTACCTATCCACTGCTATTGATGGATAACAAGATATACTAATTTTTTTAAAAGATGTCATATTACGATAAAATTTATACCAAAACGTAGATAAAAATGAGACGGTCGCAAATATATTATTATTTTTCTTTAAACAAAATATATCACAAGTTGTTAAGCACAATTTATAAACAACCTATAACTAATTACTTTAATATACAACTTTTTATAAAATCTCCTCACATTTACATACAACTCCATAAAATTTATCAATCCTGATTTGCCCACTTTCTATTACATTATTACATATGTTAATTATAAAAATCGATTATATTGGTTTTGAAAATTTAAAATTGGTTATATCATTTAAGTAATGGTAATTATTAAATTTATTTTATTTTCACACAGTTTACCATTAATTAAAAGCCAGGCTTGAAAATTTATTTCAAATTACAAAAATGTGATAAGAAATTCTACAAAGTAAGGAATGGCGCATATATAGATGAAAAACGTCTTTCTGTACCTAAACGCGTGAACATGTAAAAAAACAATTTATTCAATTTTTTAATTTTTTTTATACTTTTTTATAAACATTTTGCGATTGCGTGTATTGAACTTTTATAAAATTGTATTTTGTAATTTGTATATGTTACATTGCTCCTAATTTGTGCAACTTTGTGTAATTTGTAAATTAATATTGATAAATTGGATATAAATATTTATAAAATATATACAAAATTGTCACCTTAAGTGCCGCCTTAAAAAACGCCATGGCTCGTAATGACTCCTAAAACTTAAGGCTTGACCTCGCCGCCACGCCACGTCTTACGTTATTTAAAACCATGTAAAAATACCAACCAAAATAAAGTAACTATACGTACAAATCGCCCAACTAACAAACTTTATTTTAGTCAATTAAATTATATGTTTTTCAAAAAAAGAAAAAAGAAAAAAATGAAGCAATGAAAAGATAATCAGAAGCCCACTTGTCACAATTCAGATCTCTTCCATTACTTCTAATAAAGACCAAAAAATAATTGAATAGCCGAAAATATATCTTTTAGAAAAAAGAAATCGAAAATATATCCTTATCATGAACTGAAGCAATATCGTTAACCGAAGCAATTTGTTTGAAGACTTTTTAGATTTTTGGGTTTATTTCACCCAAATTTAAACTTTTGCATATTTATCTTATCATGTTTTTTTCTATTATGCATATTGGAATTTATAAAATTTATATTATATGTATCGAACTTTTAATTTGTCGTTATCGTGAGTATTAAACTTTTTATGTATGTACTAAACTTGCATATTTTTATTTTTTTATTTAACCAAAATACATACAAATAACATCAAATTAGAAGTTCGATACATAAAACATAAATATAAATTTCGATACACACAATAACAAATGTGACAAATTGTATATATTTTGTTTAACTAAACGTGACAAAGTGTGAGGTTTCCTAGCCATCAATTCAATATTGATCTCTTAGATCTAACGATCATAATTCATATATTGTAATTCATGATCATTACAATTAATAGTTAAGTAATAAATAAAATAAAATGCCAAATGTGGACCATCTAAGTATATCAAATGTAAGATTATGATTAATTCTTTAATTCTCATTTAAATATTCATTCTTATTTTTATTTGAACCTCATTATATATATAAAAGAGAAAGAGAGAAAGAAGAAGAAAGGTCGGGTTAGGGAAAACCAAATTACTCATCCGCTCGGGTAAAAAGTGAGGGACGTACGAGTGTTGTAGATCAACTAGACAACTGATGGTGAGCCGAAGGAGTGCCCAAAGGGCCATACAGGTGGCCTAACTATACTTCCCCACCATAAAAACGAAAGAAAAAAAAATTGTTTCATTGAATTTCGTATTATAAGTGAAGAATAGAATTGATGAAAAGAGAGAAGAAAATAAAAATGACATGCTACAAGGTAGAAATTTTTTGTTAAATACCGTACCTCTATATTTTATAATTGGATAAAACTTCTAGCCACTATAGAATTACGCGTGTATCATGCTAGTTATATTTGAAAACGAAGAAACTTTTGGGTATCTAAAGGTTCGAGATTGCAACATAGTAAAACTTTATGAAATTTAGTTTAGTCTCTTTCAATGTTTAAAATATAGATTCTAACAATTTGAAAGAGGCCTATGAAGGGATTGATGCTCGTTCTTAAAAGACTTGACTAAAAATAAAGTTTAAGTTTTTTCTGTAAGGGCTAAACATATAATGATAATTTTACACAAGATTTTTCGTATTACTTGCAAAATTATTAGATAATTTGTGCCAAGCATTATAATTCGCTGATCGCATTTATAATTTCTGTTCGAATCATATTTTGTTGGGAAATCAATTTTTAGGAATAAAACATTCTATACTCTCATATGAAATGAAATGTTTCTATTTATTATTTTGTTCGTAAAATAAGACAAGTTTTAAAGTTAATGAAATAGATCTAACGGATTCTATATTTAATAAGTAGGATGATGAAGTAGAAAAAATACAATTTTCGACAAATATAAGCAAAACCCAGATATTTTCATATCCCAATATCTTTGATTCTGATTCCCAAATCTCACATGATTCGCCTTCCCAATTGCATGCAATTAGGGCATGCATAGGTACCAAATTAGTAAAAAGTTTGAATAGTCAATGTCGAACTATTTTCTTTTTTAAAATATATAAGAAATAAAAACAAGAAGATTTGAAATTGTTATTTCATACACCACATTTAAATATTGTTTGATTTGTATTTTTGTAATTCTGTAGTTCTATTATACAAAGTTTACTAATGACCGAAAACCATGAAATTGGGGTTGCTATTGTGCCGATTTAAATCTTGATTTGATAAATTAATATTTTTTCTGTTGTGGGTTCCTCTCAATTGGGTTTCTTTAGTATTATGTTTACGATCGAAGTGTCTCATCTTTGATTACTGTTCCCTTTTCAATTCAAGAATAGCCTACAAGTGACGTAAGTTTTAGTATTATGATCTGTAGACCTGGTCGTTAACGAATGTTTACAAGATTAACAGAAATCTTCACACTTCTCTCTCTATAATAGAGTTGCAATTAAGCAGATTTGACGATATATTATTGGACGATTCAACGTCTGGAGATTTATAGGTACATTCGACCTTTTTATTCTGTTTGTATTGACAGATGTATGCATATAGGCAATGGGTTTCTCCGCCATTGACTTTCTCTATGTACCTAATGATCTTGAGGTCGTTTTTCATCTTCGCTTGCATCATCATTGAGGGGTGTTTTGGATTGCTATCTTAGGATTTTAGTTTTCATTTTGGGGAAATGTAGAAGTGCGTAGTGCATACCAGGTGTTTGGTAATATGCGAGACCCATAAGGGATTTAATAAACCTGAGGGTTTATATGATTTTATATATAATCTAGTCTTCTTTACATGTTTTATTGGTTCACTGAAAATAGTTTGGGATGGAGAACCATTTTCAGGTGTTTATTAAGCTGTTTACCTGTTTATATTTGATTGATGTGCCATCATATGAAGTTGATTTGCTCAACAGTGTGAATCAAGGATTCTTTATGGGGTTGAACCCAGATCATTCTCTTTTGGGTAGCCAACTTGCTGACTTTAAATAATGACATATTTTTTGTAATGATGCAGTCTATTCTAAGGACAAATTATTAGTATGTTCAAGGCGAAGAAGGGTTTACCTATATGAAATATTGGAAGTGAGGTTTAATATAAGATTCTTTAAATTTAATGCAGGCATGGTGCTGAATTTGATTAGCACAGCAGTCTTTTAAGTTTTGATCTTGGAATTTAACCTGAAGTAAGCTGTTCCTTCTTGATGGCAAATCCAATAAATGTAAGTGTTTGTAGAAATGGAATTCTTGTAAATGGAGTATACGATTATGAAATTAGGAGCTGGAAAGTTTCTTAATGACTGAACAGTATCATACTTTTATTGGGTTATAAAGCATTTTTGTTCTTTCCTTCAGATTCTTGAAATGTTACGTACTTACATATCATGCTAGTAAGAAATTAACTTGACTATGAGAGAATTTGATGGTTATTAAAGTAACCCGGTTGTTTTATATTTTGATGTCATGTAAGCTCAGTCTATCATAGCTTTTGGTGTTTAAAAGACTATAAGACGCTTGCTTGCACACACTCAGTTGCAGCTTTTTAATGCAGTGGATTTGTGACATTCTTTAAGACTGTACTTACTACTTAGGATGATTGAGTTACTGGATCTCTCTTATCTTGTTTCTGAATTCATATATACATGAATATTTATAGGTGATGTGATCTCTTCATGCGTTCAAGTCTAATTTTAATACCTGCGAAGAAATTTTATAGAAAGGAGATCAAGTAGAGGACTTGATTAATGTTTATGGGCTAAGAAGTGGGGCAAAATGATCTTATGTTTTGAATTGCCAAGGAGATGGAGGAAACACAAAACGAATCACGGTTGCAATCTGACATCACGGGAAAAGATCAATTATGCTCTCCAGACGGGGCTTCTAAATTTAAAAAGTTGCAGGAGCAGGGGGATTCAGGAGCACAGAGAGTGGCACAAATCCTTTGGTCCACTGGACATCTTGATGAGCCAATTCCTAGTGGTTTCTATTCAATTTTACCCGTAAGTCATATTAGCCCTTGTTATAGTAGGCTTCATTAAAAACCCATTTGCTTTAAAGTTTAAAATTAATATATGTTTGTACTAATAATATATAGGAGAGAAGACTCAAAGAGAAATTTGACATGATTCCTTCTCTTGAAGAGCTCCATGCCTTAGAATCGGAGGGATATAAGCTCAATGTAATCGTTGTCGACATGCATAAAGATAAGAAAGTGTCAATGTTACAGCAGCTGGCTTTGACTTTGGCTAAAGGATTGACTTCTAATCCAGCTGCAGTCATTAAAAAGATAGGCGGATTGGTGTGTTTGTTACTCCACCTTTTATCAATTGATTTTGCCAATTTGTCTTATTTATGCTTGCAGTACAATATATAATGTTTCCTTGTGTAGGTTTGCGATTTCTATAAACTTCCAAACGTGGAGTTAAGTTATGCCAAAGGGGCATGGGAGGAAGTCTACAACGTACATAATCAGGGTATTCAGATGTTGGGTCAAATAAAGCATGGCTTTTGTCATCCACGTGCTATTCTCTTCAAAGTTTTAGCGGATACGGTTGGTCTTGATTGTAGGCTTATGGTGGTAAGTTGTTAATCTTTCCAATTTCCCATGATTTGATCTATATTTTTGGATTTTTTAAATTTATTTCTGTCTTTAGGGTTTGCCAAAAGAAGGAGAACTGGAGAGAACAGATTCACACAGACATGTGTCTGTTATAGTGGAACTGAATTCTAATGAATTATTAGTTGATATAGTGAGGTATCCAGGACATTTAGTACCTTTTTCAACAAAAGCAGTATACATGTCTCATGTGTATGTTATCGGTCAAGGTGATTGTGGAGAGAATGATTCATGTGATTCACCTATTGAACCAAATAGCCCTGTTCATGGTGCAGCAGAAAATTCAGAAGAATGGTACGGAAATAAAAGCTTACAGATTTTTTGTTCTTTTTAAAAAAATTATTTTCTTGAATCTGTAATATCATATTACTGTACAGCTTATTACCCGGTGAACCTAACGTAGCAAGCGCCGCATGGGGACGCAACAAAACTGCACTTACGGAACAAAGTACTCCCAGTTCAAGGTTTTCTCTCCCTCTCTATTATATATAGTATGAAACATTTAAATAAACATATTATCTTCATTTCTTATTTTTTTTGCCAATATGTTTCTTTAATGTTTGATTTCAGTCCAGAGCATTATTTATTTCGAGGGCCTGGAAGATCTATTCTTGGTGGTCAAAAAGATTCTCCCAGAGAGTCTGGAAGTGAAATGACAGTATCAAGGTTCTAAAACTTATTCTTTTTCTATAAAATTTTCATTGGTATGTGTCAATAATATTATGTCAAATTTATTGGATTTTAATGAATAATTCCAGGTCTGCTGGAGCATCACCAGTAGGAAGTCGTAGAAGAAGGCGCCGGAGCAGTGCTACCACAATTCCAGAAATTGGTGATGATATTGTAAGGTTGATAATTCAGTATCCTGAAACTAATAATATACATTTTAGCAATAGATAAATATATATAGGTTGTAAAATTCTTCAAAATGAAATTTTATCGTAGGGTCGTGCGAGCAATGAATGACACTTTGAAGAGAAATCATCCTCCAAAGGAACTGGTTGATGAACATTGCACTAGTCCAGATCATCAGGAAAATGTATATCTTTTATTCATTTATCATTTTTATTATTTTTAAAAATCTATCTCCCTTTAAAAAAGTTGAATAACTATTGAAACATATACCAACAACAAATTTTGTCAAATAGTTTAAGTTGTTTAATAATTACAGGCATGTGGTTCACATAATCATAGGAGGCAAACTAGTTGTCCAAAGGCCATATCCCTACCTTCATCCCCTCATAAGTATAGGACTCATGTTCATGTTTCTGAGAGGAATGAAACAGAAAAATTCGAGGCTAACTTTGATATGATCACAACATGGAATAAGTTGCTTGAATCAACCTCCATCGGGAATGAACCATGGTTCCCTTACCATGAATGGAATATCGAGTTTTCTGAACTAACAGTTGGTTCTCGTGTTGGCATCGGTATGCATTACCATTTCTTTATCATCATCATCATCATTTACCTTTCACTTGGAATCTTTTATGATACACACTCATACATATATATTTGGTTTTACCTTCCACATTGTTGAATGTTATCCTGTAGGATTTTTTGGTGAAGTTTTCCGGGGAACTTGGAATGGAATAGAGGTTGCAATCAAAGTCTTACTTGAACAAGAAGTAACTGCTGAGAATATTGAAGATTTTTGCAATGAGATATCCATCTTAAGGTACCTTTTCCACTATCTATTGAGGGTTAATCGCATAAAAAAGGTAAGTCCAATTTCTATTTTTGTTAACACTTTTTTTTTCTGCCCGTGAAAACCTTAAACTTTTATTAATTTTGATAATAGTTTTCAAAAATTCGGTTTTAAGTTCATCCTTCACCATGTTGATGTTATTGACGTGGTGCTGAGGAACTGGTTACATGCTGTCAAGGTCGAAGATTAGCTTAATTTGGTTATTTTTTTACAAAGTTAGGGTGTTTTTTTAGGGCTGCTCAAGTGATATAAATTGGACTAAAGGTTACCTTTTAATGCATTTAATCAATTTATAGAGTACCTTCACCTTGAAGCTTTATCCGCTAGCTGATTATTACTCTTTCTTCTGCAGTCGACTTCGCCACCCAAATGGTATTACACTCTTTGAGTTCAGATAAGATCCGGTTTTTTAATAGTATTATATATAAAATATTAACTGGATAGTTAAGTTAAGGGTTTATTTCACAGAATAGTAACCAAGTTTCAGCTTTTTCACTTAAGATAATGTCACATGCTGCAGATTTTAAGTTTCACATTTGAGGTTCTCAGTGCTTTAAACTATTTTGCCTTCTCATGCAGTTATACTGTTCCTTGGTGCTTGCACAACGCCACCACACTTTTCGTTAATCACTGAATACATGGACATGGGGTCACTATATTACCTGGTTCATGTGAGTGGCCTAAAGAAGAGAATTAGCTGGCGAAGGAGATTAAGAATGCTGTGTGATATATGCAGGTAATTTGTTTCTTCCAAAAAAAGAGGGGGGGGGGGTGACAAAAAGTGACATGGTTTGCACAAAAATAACCTGTTAACAAACCATGTGCCCCCCATTATGCTAATATTGGTTTTTTGTGTACAGGGGTCTAATGTGTATGCATCGAATGAAAATAGTGCACCGTGATCTGAAAAGTGCTAATTGTTTAGTAAATAAGCATTGGATCGTGAAGATTTGTGATTTTGGGCTCTCACGGGTTGTAACAACAGAACATATGAGAGACTGCTCATCTGCTGGGACTCCAGAGTGGATGGCACCTGAACTTATTCGGAACGAGCCTTTTACAGAAAAATGTGATATTTTCAGTCTTGGTGTCATAATCTGGGAATTATGTACTCTTCATAGGCCATGGGAAGGCATCCCATCAGCTCAAGTAAGTGCATTTAGATGGTGTTTGGATTTGAGATTTAGAATTGATTATCATTGCAACTTTAACTCACAAGAATTGGTTTCTAAACTTTAGGTAAGTAGATTATGCTTCTAATTATCTGATTACTATAATCAGTTTCGGATACTAGCTTTGACAGAACTAATTTATATAAGGGTAAACTGTGAGACTTGTTTACCTCTTTTAACAATATTAACAAACTTTTATTCTTAGTTACACGTATTGCTTTTTTTTCACAATATGTCCTTTGGTATTTCTTGAATTGTTAGAATGTGCCAAACACTTGAAATATCTTTATTGGTCTGGTTACCGAAGGCACACCCAAACATCCCTGTAATTGCTCATGTTGTACGTGTTCTGTTACAGGTGGTTCGTGCGGTTGGTCATGATGGAAACAGACTTGAAATTCCTGAAGGGCCCTTGGGAAATTTAATAGCAGGTATGCAATTATAATATGAAAATTGCAATGTTGTTAAAATCGGTCCCAACGGCCAATTAATCACCGCTTAGGCGGTTATTAGCGGTCCACTGACCTAGATATCACCTGATTGGTCAGGTTTATCGGTTGTGGTCAAAATCAGTCCTTGGAGGACAATGAAAGGGTTCGACTTGATTTTAAAAACAATTGAAACATGTTAATTTTATCTTAACTTATTTTGTTAGGGTATTACTAATTATGGACTTATGGTTTTTATTTTTCAATCTTGTTAAACTTTTTGATGGTTATTTATTTATTTTGTTAGGGTATTGCTAATATATATTTTTCAAATATATTTTTCTTTATAATTTAGAATCCCCACCTAGAGGCCGATTAATCACTGCTTAGGCCGATTAAAAGTTTGAAGGTAGTTGACCGACTAAATACCCCTTAGCAAACCTTGGAAAAATATTATGATCCCAAATCGCCTGAAGGTAAATTAAGTGGTGGTTTATAAGTCTAGGTCTCCCCTTCTCCTATAAGCCGATTTAGGGGGTGATACTTGTGCTTATTGCATGACACGAGCCTAGTACGGTATGAGTTCGTATTAATTGGTATAAGAGAAATCCCCATCTCGCATGGTTCCAAACACTTGGAGTAGTGGCCTAAAAGAGGGGTAGTGGCCACGACCAATGATGACTTGGAGTGGTGGCTTGGATCCTAAAAGAGGGGTGCGAACGGTGATCAACATAGCTGTGACCAGCGAGGACGTTGGTCCTTCAATTGTGGGGTATTATTATGAATTCACATCGGTCGAAAATAATTTAAGTTGGTGGCTTATAACTCTAGTTGTCCTCTCCCCTTACAATTTAGCTATTCGAAATCATCAAAAATAATTGGAATTTACTTGAATTTTCAAGATTTTAACCGTGTATGCGTATATAATTATAATTAAAACAAAATCTTGCGCTGCTTAAGCATAATTATTGGTGTTTTATACTTTCACCTGTTTTTTTTGTTTCAGATTGTTGGGCAGAACCAGAACAACGACCAAACTGTGAAGAAATCCTCTCACGATTAATGAGCTGTGAGATGCTGATATAGTTTTGTCGATTTTAAGTAAAACTTCTTACAAGTCTTTAGAGGAAAGTTTAGTGGTTTACATCTTCTTGAACATCAAGCTTCATGATATAATCATGCGTGGGCGGTTTTCTTGTGTGTTTTACATGTATGAAGTTTTGACCTTTTTAGAGACCCTGAAAAACACACAATGCCCGATTTTTTGCAGCAATTAGTTACTCAGTATTATAAACTTTTTCTATTTCCGAATCTCTTCTATCAAATTCTTGCATTATGGGCTTTGGACTTTGAGAAAACAGAGAGTTATTTCTATGTATTAGAATGCTGAAATCCTATCAATTTCACATCTTTATGCAAATGAGATTAAAAGACCTTCAAATACTGAAATTAGATAGAAAGTTCATGTAATATTAACATTTTAGTTTCAAGAGACCTTTTTTGAAAAATAGAATGTTTTGTTTAATTCTAATTATTATAATGACCTAAACACCTTTTATTTAATTGGTATATAAAATTCTGTGTATATTAACACACAAATTAGCACAAAGCATTTCCCCTTCATGTATTCATATTAATTGCTTGAAACTGGTTGTACCAAACACCTAAAAATATTACCATCTAATTGATTATTGTATCCCAAGTGTTCTTTTTTAGAATAATCTTTAAGAGCCTCTTAAAGAAGCTATAGTAACTATTGTAAATGAATGCACTATGTACTGTAGGGGCTGAAACACATAGAGACATAAGTGTAAGGATGAAAGTTGTAAATTAAATTAGTAGTAATCAAATCTTCCCATGGTCTTGATCCGATACGAGATAACATATCTCAAGGAAATCACTCGCCGGTAGCCGGAACCCCAACTCAACCATGCCGGTGTTCAAAACCCCCTTCAACGGCTACGCCGTAAAATTCAGCCCTTTCTACGAGCAACGTCTCGCCGTTGCCACTGCTCAAAACTTTGGAATTCTCGGCAATGGACGGCTTCACGTCATTGACCTTTCCCCAGCCGGACCCATCGCCGAAATCGCCGCCTTCGATACCGCGGATGGCGTCTACGACGTTTCATGGTCTGAATCTCATGATTCGCTCTTAATCGCTGCCGTCGCCGACGGTTCCGTCAAACTATACGATCTCTCCCTCCCACCCACTTCCAATCCAGTCCGATCCCTCTCCGAACACACCCGCGAAACCCACTCCGTTGACTACAACGCCGTCCGGAGAGACTCGTTTATTTCATCCTCCTGGGACGACACCATCAAGCTCTGGACAATCGATAGACCCACCTCCGTCCGTACGTTCAAAGAGCACGCGTATTGCGTTTACTCCGCCGCGTGGAACCCCCGACACGCAGATGTATTTGCGTCGGCGTCCGGCGATTGCACCGCCAGGATATGGGATGTGCGTGAGCCAGGATCAACCATGATCCTTCCAGCTCACGAATTCGAAATACTATCATGTGATTGGAACAAATACGATGATGCAGTGATTGCTACTTCATCAGTTGATAAATCAATCAAAGTTTGGGATGTGAGAAATTACAGAATTCCGGTTGCTGTATTGAATGGGCATGGATATGCAGTGAGGAAGGTGAAGTTTTCACCACATAGAGCAAGTGTGATTGTATCATGCTCATATGATATGACTGTTTGTATGTGGGATTATATGGTGGAGGATTCTTTAATTGGTCGGTATGATCATCATACTGAATTTGCAGTCGGAGTTGATATGAGTGTGCTTGTTGAAGGATTGTTGGCAAGTACCGGATGGGATGAGCTTGTTTATGTTTGGCAACATGGGACTGATCCAAAAGCGCCTTGAAATTTAAGAACAGTGATCTTTGATCTCTTACTGTTTTTTTGTTTTGTTTCAATGACTGTGATTTATGTTAGAATTCAAGAGTTTCTTGATAATTAGCATAATCGTATACATGTTCTGTGGGATACTTTGCCTGTTCTCTGTGGTTCATGATCGTTGATATGCAATAGATAATCAGAAAGAGTGATCTTGTTGATAAATATTCAGGACCCGTTATCATATTTTCGTACATACGTGTTCATTACATATTCAGTTACCTTGATTTATATTACAATTAGAGAGTTTCTTGATAATTACCCTAATTTTGTACATGTTTTGCGTGTTGCCTTTTCTGTTCACTGTTGTTGGATGATGAATGATATGCATTAGATGTTTGAAAACATTGATCCTGTTGAAAAATATTCAAGACCCGTAACATATATTCATATAGATATATGCATTTGATGTTCAGTTACTGTGGTTTATCTTAGAATTCAACAGTTTCTTGACAATTAGTATTTTTTGTTACTTCTTTTATGGGATACTTTGTCTTTTCTCTGATGTTTCAAAAGATTGATCTTGCTAAGAAATATTCGATATTTGTTTCATATATTCATATAGACATATGCTTAGATGTTCAGTTGCTGCAATTTATGTTAGAATTGGAGAGTTTCTTGATATTTAGCATAATTTGTACTTGTTTGAAGACTGTCTTTTCTCTGTTGTTGAATGATGATATGCATTAGATATGTATTCATAATTTGTACATGCATTATACGCTCAATTACTGTGATTTATGTCAAAATTTATGAGTTTCTTGACAACTAGCATAGCTTTTTTGGGGATGCCTTGGCTGTTCTCTGTTGTTAGTTGATCAATGACATGCATAGATGTTCAGAAAAGATTGATCTCCTTGAGAAATATTGGAGACTGGTATCATATATTTGTATAGGTACATACATTAGATGTTCAGTTAGTGTGATTATGTTAGAATTCAAGAGTTTTCTTGATAAGCTGCATATCTTGACTTGTTTTATGGGATGCTTAGCCTGTTCTCTTCATTGAATGATGAAATGATCAATGATATATATATTAGAGGTTATCAGATATCTGTATACATATCAGTATTGACACACTTTACACTCTGTCACTTTTCGTAGAAGATTTTGGGGGTGTTTGGATGTGTGTTACTGTTTTCAAAGTGATCATTGCAACATGAAGATTTAGAATCAGATTATCAGATGATTGTGACTTCATAAATCTAGGAATTGTATTTTTTATGTTAAATAACTGTTTCTCTTATTGCTAATCCTCAAATGCTCATCCATTTCCCGTTATTGTTGACTTCAAATAAAAAAAAAATCAGTTTATAATCACATCCAAATACCCCCTCTATGCTTTATAGCTTGATCAATAGAAAAAAAAGGGAAGTATAATTGAAGTTTGAACTGTTTGTTTAAAGAAGACGTAGATAGGGGTAGCTTTTGGAACTATAGAAAGTAGAAGTTGAAGTATCTGTTTCTGTTGTTGAAAAAGCTTGAGTGAAGTTCATTGTGATAAAGGCATGATGTGGCTTAAAGGTGTCACCGTGCTATTTAGTAGGGTGTGACAGGCACACACCATGGAGTTAAGGTGTCCAAAACTGTGTAACAGAAGCTTTGTTTCTTCTGGGTTTATTGATCTTATTATCGCACTTACCACGTTTAAACGAAAGCTTTGTTTTTAAAGTGCCGTCATGATTTTGTCTTGAACATCTTACGAAGTTAAGTTAGTACCATTAACAATGAGTATCTGTATCCAGGAATTTGATTCTACAGAGATTCTTTGGTTCACGGGGAACCTGGATCACTATTAATGGTTATCGTATGTGTTACGGGGAGCAATGGTTGATCCATATACGACTGTAAAGCATAAAGTGGATCTATGCTGTTATTACAGACAGATTACCCCCAATTTTTATAACTAATTATTCATCAAACGAAATGGTGTTAATCTATGAAAAATTATACCAAATTAATGATAAAATTATGCTTTTTAATTTATGACCAAGAGTTGTGTTCAATATAGTTCATATAAAAAACATAGTCCTAAATTTTAATATTTAATCACATGTGATTCAATATAAAATCACATGTGATTCACTATACAATCACATGTGATGGTAAAATCATTACATGTTAATTACCAAAATACCACTTCGCCCAAATTTTTAAAATTCAATCTGGACCATTGATGGGGTTGATCAAAGGGCTAAGATTAGTCCCTCAGGACTATGCAATAGGTATCGACTATGTTGAACATTTCTCTTATGACCAATCCTGCTATATTTTTCCCGAAAAAAATTCCCGCTTGTTTGTTTTTTTTAGTACAGCTCGACATGTGCACATGTGCATATCTACATCTGTGTTGAAAAAAACTAGATAAATATGTGCATATGCACATGTCGAGCTGTACTAAAAAAAACCAGCAAACACAAAAAAATCAGAAAAATATAACAAGATCGATCTCAAATTAAAGGGCATAATTTATCGTTAATTTGATATAATTTTAGTAATTCAACATATTTCCGTTTGATGTATATATTAGTTTAAAAAGTATGAAGGTAATGTCAAAATGTTCAAATTGCTCCTAACTAATTAAAGATAGATTTGATTAATTCAAGGTTATTTATCAACAACTCTTTAATCCGGACCCAAAATCTTTTTGATAAATGACTATAATTGGTTTTCACAGTTTTTGTACAAAAAACGGTTTTTGTTTGAATCGTCATACACACACACACACAAGCATTGTATACGTGCAATGCAGCGTTTACGAATGTATTTTTCTCGATAACTTGTCCAAATTTATAATATTGGTGATGTGTTTCTTTTTTAAGTTATAATGTGTCAATGAAATTTTACATGGATGATAAAATCCAACAAGAATGTTGGCCTTATAACTCTATTATATTTCAATTATTATATTACCCATTTATAAAATCTAACAATATTTAAAAATTAAGGTTGTATATTATTTAGATTTAATATTTCTAGTTATACGTAATTTTTAATAGTTAAATAAAAATATTTATTATATGATAGAATATTTAATATGAAAAGTTTATAAATTAATTTATATTGATTTGCTTTTTTAGATAATCTTTATTTTGGAAGGTTTGGTTATTAAAATGATATATAAGATTGTCATTAACCCCATCAAATAGTTACTTTATTTAATAGTTTCTATTAATTGTAATATTAGGGAAATTATAGGATAGAATGTCCGAAAAAATAAATTTTGGTAGATAGTATGACCTGACAATGTTGAGCTAAGACTATTGCGAAGCCTTAGATTAAGAGATTAAGAATACCTAAATGATTTATAATATAATATAGTTAATGCAGCCTTAAATTGCTCTATGACGGTGTTTTGCTAATATGCGCCAGAATGATTAATATTTTAGATAAAAGGATTTATTGTGAAGCCTGTTTTTAGAAAAAATGGTTTAATAAAATTTTTCTTAATTTTGTATATAATATTCGTGTAACCCAAAAATTTCTAAAATAAATTAGTGGAAGCAATCTTGAAAATACATTTAATACATAACAGTTGAACAAAGTTTCAAACTTGAAAAGCAAATAACATGACTTAATTTATTATAAACCATATTTATTAAAAGTTTGAGGGACAACAACTTGTTACTATAATTTTAAAACAGGACTGCACTGTCAAGCCATCCACTGAGACTTCATCTTCATAGAAAGTTCACCGAAAAAGTTTAGAAAATTAATAAGCTATAAAACTCAGTAATTAAATCAATTCTGAAACTTATTTTACATAAGTTAAGATTTCACATTTTCAAGATTGTAACTCATTATTCGTGTAGTTCTTTTAAGCCACTTCAATTACATTCCTATTAATAGCTACTATTCCTTACAATAGTAAAAAGAATTTCAACTGAACTTACTTTAATCAAGAACTTCTCATTCTTGCTTCATTATTCTATAATTTCTTATTATATATTATTATGCTTTCTTATTAAGATAATACTTATTTATGAATTACAATATCTTTCTGGTTTACATAACACACTCCATTACTTTCAAATTAGGAAGTAACCTTCTTATCATACATGTATCTTGTAATCTCAATTCTATCCTATAATAATATAATCTTTAGAAGAAAATGAGAGAGAGAGAGTCTGGGATCGGAGAGGAGTATGGAACACAGAGACTTAGAAGAAATGGGCAAACTGGAAGATTTCACAAAGGATTTACGTCTTCATCAGATTTAGCAAACTACAGATCGATTTTCTTTTATAACTTTCCAGAAGAGACTAAGGTAAACAAGCTTTGGGAGTTATTTAGATATTATGGAAAGGTGATGGAAGTGTATGTAACACCCTCCTTACCGGCCTAGTAGGATTAAGGTAATTAAGTTGAATTACTTTAATTAATTGATTGATTAATTGGTTTATGTGTTAGTAATTGTTTTATTTGTTGTAAATATTTATTATCCTATATATTATTAGATTTAATATATATGTGTGTGATGATGATGAGGGTACGATGGGGTGGTGGTTGGTCAAACCACCCCATGCCTTTGGTTACTTGTTATATTAGACAAAGGAGTGTGTGGTGTGTGTGTGTTTTGGTGTGCATGCATAAGATCAGATCGAAAATTGAAGTTATGATCATGTTTGAATCTATCGTTTTTGTTAAAGGTTGAATTGATCGGATTTTAAGTATGAGTTGATCGGATTGTTGAAAACCGATAGAAGTTATCGGATTTGGAAGAAAACCGATAAAACATTTGAACTGTTGCCTTAACTCTGTTTATCAGAATCCGATTGTTTTATCGGATTTGGATTTGATCGGATTGTGTGACTTAAGTATGAAATCAAGATGAATAAAATGCCTAACACTTTTATCGGATTTCCTATTCTATCGGATTGTTGATATTATCGGAATCCTATTTTATCGGAATCCTATTTTATCGGAATGAGAATTAATCGGATTTGATCTTATCGGATTTGAACACAATCGGATTTCCAGTTTTGCCTATACTCGGAATTGATGAACATTGTGTATGAAAGATCAAGTTTAAACATGAACTTGTAGCCTTGGCTTATGAAAGGAATGTATGAATTGCCTAAGCTAAGGAGTTGGATGAATTCACAAGATTACAGTAAGTAAAGGGTAATTGTGAATTGTGGTATATTGGTAGTATATACGTGATTTGATATATGTACTTGTGATTTTATAAGAACATGTATGATTGATTTCAGTATTATGCTTATTGTTTGTTGATTAAGCAAATACTGATTGATAGTTGTTTGTTCAGGTGGTGGAAAGACTCAGTAGTAAGAAAGACTGAGTTCCCTGAGCATTGAAGATATCGGTGAGTGGGTATATATCTTGGATGTATAAGATATATCACCTGATTGTTGCTCTTTTCTGTATATATACATGTTGTTGTGAGATCAGCTTGGCGGTTGTTATTCAGCTGGGCCTATGTTTAGAGATATACAGTATTAGTATTTGTCTTGATAAGCATTTGTTGTAATCAAGAAGTACTATTATTGTTGTCTGTTGTAACTGGGCTATCGGTAAACCTATGCTTTGGCCGGCATTTGGTTGTAGGTGTTGCAACACCGCCGGTTCTCTTGTTTGTTTGTGCATTGTTGGTTTGGGCTTGATGCCTTGTATGTTTGTGGTATCTATTCTCTCACTTAGCTTTGTGCTAATTCCCCACTGTTGATTTCTTTTCAGGAGAATCCAGGTAGATGGATTAAAGAGCTAAACTGGAATTTTGGGACTGATCTAACTCTGATATCTGATGTTTTTGTAAAGAGCCTGTTTTGTAGTAACACTGTAAATGATTTGTAAAGCAAACCTGTTAAGTTGTGTTTGATCAAATATATATTATATTATATTTTGTTAATTAAGCTTCTGCGCGTGTTTATAATAGTGTTAGTGAGAACAGTGTTACAGTGTACGTATCTTCAAGGAAGCTAAGAAATGGGCAAAGGTTTGGGTTTGCAAAATTTGCAAACAGTGAGACCTATGTTCAGTTATTAAGAAATTTAGGAGGAGTGTGGTTAGGATCCTACAAAATAAGATGTTTTCAAGGTAGAAGTAAGAGATTCAATGTAGAGGCTCAAAAAGAAAAGGAAGGTTACGTAATCAAAGGAAAAGGTGGTTTGGATGATGATAGGTCATTTCTAGACGTGGTGAAGGGGGTCCAAAACAATCAACACAAAAACTATGACTATGGCGTAAAAACCAAAACATTCAATGCTACCATAAAGAAGCCATTTAATGCAGATTGGGGAGTTATAAAAGACCTTGAAAAAGAAGACTTTCTGGAAGAAAAGTTAAAACGAAGTTTAGTGGTTAAGGTCCTCAAAGCAGAAATGTTAGAGGATTTTTCTTCAATTATCAAGGTTATTTCAGAAAACATAGTTGATTGGAAATTCCTAGGGGGCAAAGAGGTGTTACTCGTTTGTAATACAATAGAAACGGCAACCAATTTAATAAAAAATAGAAACGGGGAGATTTGGAGATGGTGTCACAACATTCAAGAGTGGTCATCTGACTATTCAAATGGAACTTACAGGTTAGCATGGATTAAAATTTATGGGGTTCCTTTAAATCTTTGGAAGGAGATTAACTTCAAAAAAATTGCTTCTAGATGGGGGGACCCGGTTATAGTAGAAAATGGATCCTGGAAAACTACAAACTCACTAGTTGTAGGTAAGGTGTTGATAAATACTTCACATGAGTTTCCACTTATGGACAAATATATCATCAAGTGTCATGGGTTTTCAAGAGAAATTTTAGTAAGAGAAGATGGTTGGGTGGATGGTTTTGAGGAAGAAGAAGTTGTTTCGGAAGAGGTAAGCTCAGAAGCAGAGTATAATGCATTTCGACAGGATGTAGTTTCGGAGGACGATGAGGAACAAGATCCTATTCTGGAAAAAGTGTTTTAGTCGGAAGATGCTCCGGCAACCAGGTCGGAATTTTCAACGGCTTCAGGTTGCGTAGTAGCAATCGAAACAGAGCAGTTTCCTTCAGTACTTTCGAAGGACCAGTCACAGACAAAGTACAAAAAGATGAAAGAAATCCAAAGATGGTCTCCAAAAGGACAGCCAAAATCTCTCTTGGGGAATACACTAATTAATGAAGGTGGTGAAGTGTCCCTGGAAGTTGAAAAAGGAATTGAAAGTCAAGGTTGTTTAAAAAATGATTGGGTGGGCCAGCTAAATGGGCTTTCAAGAAAAAATACAGGCCCTTTATTAAAAGAATCAATGGACTCACATTTAAAGGGTGGGGGCTTTTATTAATTTCTAACCCAAATCTGGATCCATACGTAAATCAAGCTGAAAGTTCACAGAATAACACAATTAAGGAGTTGGATACTGGAGTCGCTGAAGTCAGAATAGAAGAAAGCTTAATTTCCTTGGTGCCAGAGTCGATTCCTAAGGTGAGAACAAAAACAAATTCAAAGAGTAAATCAGTTGTTAGAAAAGGTGCGTTGTCGGGATCAGGGAAGAAAAATTGGGCAGGTGCTGGAAAACTCAGTCTTCATGTAATGAAAAAGATGGCTAGGGCAAAAGGAAAAGGGGGTAAGAGTTTTAAAGAAAGATCATCTGATTCCTCACTTGGGTCACTCTGGTTAGCAAATTCAGTAGAGTCGGTTGGAGAGCTTGGGGAAAAGGTGGGCTTCGTGAACTTGGGGTCATCTGCGCCTTAAAGATATGATAAGGTTAGTTTCGTTCGATTGCTTTTTTGTTTAATGAAGATTATATCTTTAAACATAAGGGGTTTAGGTTCAGTAGCTAAAAAGAATTGGATTAAGTCAATTTGTTTAAAAGAAAAACCAATCATTTTGGGAATTCAAGAAACAAAGTTGGGAGGGGTGGACGAATCTCTGGTAGAAGATCTTTGGGGCAATTCCATATTTAATTATGCGGCTGTAAATTCACAAGGGGCAAAGGGGGGTTTACTTTTGATTTTAGATTCTAGATTTTTGTCAAATGTTACATCTTATGGGGATGATGTGTTCTTAGCAATAGAAGGAAATTGGAAAGAAAAGATTGGGAAATTTGCTTTTGTAAACATTTATGGGCCTCACTCTACAGAAGACAAAGTCAAATGTTGGTCAACTTTGGATCAAGTTATTCAAGTTATAGGAGAGAATGTAATGTTGTTTGGTGACTTTAACGAAGTTAGAAGTGTGGAGGAGAGATTAAACGTGAAATCGATAGCTAGAAACATGGCAGATTTTAATGATTTCATCGACAGGAATCATTTGGTGGATATTAAATTAGGAAACAGAAAATTTACTAGAATTTCAGAGAAAGAAGTAAAATTTAGTAAATTAGATCGCTTCCTAATCTCAGAAAACATGATAAAGGCTTGGGGTTCTTTAAGTTGTGTGGCGTTGGATAGAAAAGAGTCTGATCACTATTATGTGTGTTGAAAATAATCAAGATTCGGGTCCAAAACCATTTAAGTTTTTCAATGATTGGCTTAAAATACAATCGTGTGATGAAATTGTCAAAGCAGCGTGGGAGGAGCAAATTAAATCAAAAAATGGAGATACTCGATTTTATGACAAACTCAGAAGTGTTAAAAAGGCTTTAAAAGTTTGGGCAAAGTCTTCGGTGGGCAATTTGGATAATGAAATTGAGAAGCTAAGTCAGGAAGTTAAGCATTGGGAAATGAAAGCTGAATTGGGAGGGCTATCGGTACAAGATAAGAACAAGTGGAATGTAAGCCTTATCAGTTTAAAAGAAAAAGAAATACTTAAAGGGGGTTTGTTACTTCAGAAGTCAAGATTAAAGTGGCTCTCGGATGGTGATGAAAATACCAAGTTTTTTCACAATACAATTTAAAGAAGATTGTTGGCAAATAACATCAATGGTATTCTTCAAAATGGAGTTTGGATAGATAAAGTGTCTCAAAATAAAAGGGGGGCAGAGAGTTATTTTGGAGAGTTCTACAAAAAAGGAGCTGAAAGATCATATTCTTTTGTGTAACACCTCGCTTTTGAAAACCAGATTTTTCATTTTAATAATAGAAATTCAAGAATCCAAACTGCGTGGATCCGTTTGTAAACTGAAGTTAAGCCAAACCTGTTTTTCAAAACATAATAATTACAGCGAAAGCTATAAAAGTGGCTATAATTACAACCAAAAATCAGCCACAGTATACAAAAGATCAGTTGGTGTTACTAAACTGTTTACCGACCACTTAACTAAGTTTATACAAACATAAACAGTAATTAAAAGTAACCAAACAAGTGTTCCTCCAAAAGACAAGTAATAACCCGCAGGTACCCAAAGCTCACGCGCCTAAGTGTTACCTGCAGTCATGGGTAGAGTATCTGTTAGCTAATTAAAGCTAGTGAGCATAAGATAGCATATTCAGTAATATAAACATATCACATATCATCATTATATCAAACGGTGCTATCCTAGCATCTCGCGATGAGCTGGCACAGCCAGAAGGAAGCATAATCTTGCAGGGTAGCGAGCCCGGCTCAACACTCCTAACTGGGGAAACCAGACACATCAACCGCGCGGGTGGGTGAGCGGGTAGCGGTCCACCGTTGCGTTATGAAGCCAAAGACTCCATGGGGTACAACAATCAGCTGATCCCCCTCATCGCACGAGGAACATTGGGCTAGCCAAACCCTAAATACCTATCTAGGTACCGTTGACGCTATCATCGACCCGCAGGCCTCAAGGCATCCCAGACCGCAGTCTGGCCTCGTTCAAGGACTACAAATAGCCCCATATCTCGGATCCGATCATAAACACATAATTGACCCATTCAGGGCCTCATAGCGCTCATACATATCATATCATAATCATGATTCAGCAGTTACTTGTGTCATGCATAAACATAGCATACATTACGCATTTCAAGCATACAACAGTGTTAATTACATTTCATGGAATTACTTGCACATACCAATAGCATGTAGCACGATTATATTAAATAGTATGTTATCCTATACTCACCTGAGAGGCTAGAGACTAAAGCAAACAAATATCGTGATCGTCGCGCTCTTCTTCCGGGTCGTACAGCTTACCTATAAGATAATACTCGTGTTTAGTCACTTCACACAAGTACATTAACTAATATAACTAATATGATACCCCTAATGATGCCATTAGACTAATTAGAATCCTAAACGAGCATCCCGTACGACAAAACGTCGAAAAACAGCACAACAGTGCACTATTCATAACAGACAGTCCCTACGGCCGTAGTAAAAATGTCCTACGGCCGTAGGACCATTTTTATAGAACACCCTCCTACGGCCGTAGGGAAAACTTACTACGGCCGTAGGAACCATCCTGCAGACAGTGTGCGAGAACAGCCCCTGTTCAGTCCACTTTTCATCC
This sequence comes from Pulicaria dysenterica, assembly GCA_947179395.2. NCBI lineage: Eukaryota > Viridiplantae > Streptophyta > Magnoliopsida > Asterales > Asteraceae > Pulicaria > Pulicaria dysenterica. Next base: position 94,364,477 of record OX359291.1, read on the forward strand.
CAAAATCAATTCTATCAATCTCAATCCAATTTCCAGTGTTTCCATATGATTTTAGACATCCAAATGAATCCAAAAACATACATATAACATCATCAAACCAAAGATTGAAGGTATAGGATCAAATTCTTCCATTTTTACCCATTTCATAAATTTCATGAAACAACACCAAAATCATCACTTTAATTACTGAAATTGATTTCTAAACACTTAGAAATCATAAAGGAACAGATTGGAAAACTTGAAACCAACTATGGATGGCTAATTCGAATTTTGCCATTTTTGATCTAAAGCTTCAAACTCAAGAACAATGAAGAAGATGAAGAAGATGGACTTACAATGAAGCTTGGATGAAGAAGATGATGAATAAGGGTCAGATTATAACTCGAAATTGTTGTTGAAACAAAAGCTTGATGATCTCTCCTTGAGTTCTTCTTCACGGTTCCAAGAAAAGAAAAGAAAATGAGAAGTGTTTGTATGTACGTTTGTGTTGACGTATATAAGAAGAGAAGAGACTTTTTAAGTCTCAATAATATCCACAAGGGGTATTTTGTTCCCCTTTTTAACTTACAACATAAATACACGTTTACCCATTTCAACTAACGGGGATATTTCCGGAATCCTTATTCAAAACCGTTTAATATTTTATTAAATTTATCTATCTTCTTTATAATATTTATTATCATGATTTCTTAATTATTTTAATAATAATTCTAATATTTATTAACAAACTAAATATTCGGAACGTACCGAGGGTATAGACAACTAGGCCCATTTGAGGATGTTACATTTTGTTAGCAACAAATTCTCAAGACTGTCAAATGAAGAAAGTAGTAACCTTGAAAGAGTTTTCACGCTGGAAGAAATCAAACAAGCGATTTGGGCGTGTGATGGAAACAAATCTCCGGGTCCAGATGGGTTCAATTTTAATTTTTTTAAACATTTTTGGGAAACCATAAAGATAGATCTCATTCAAGCGGTGAATTGGTTTTGGAGTGAAAAAAGAATTTCTTTTAGGTGTAATGCGTCGTTTATTACGTTAATTCCAAAAGTTAAGGATCCCCTTACCTTTTCGGATTATAGGCCGATAAACCTGATTGGTTCGTACTACAAAATAATTTCAAAAATTTTGGCACTGAGATTAAAGACAGTAATTTCCAAGCTCATTGGTCCAGAACAATCTGGTTTTTTGCAACATAGATCAATATTGGATGGTATTTTAGTAGCGGGAGAAGTGGTTCAGGAGGTCAAAAAGAAGAAACAAAAAGGTATGATTCTAAAACTAGATTTTGAGAAGGCATATGATAATGTAAATTGGGATTTCCTGTTTGAAATCATGAAGATTATGGGGTTCGGGGAAAAGTGGATTGAATGGATCAAAGTTTGTCTAAATTCCTCTACGGTTTCGGTTTTAATAAATGGCTCGCCAACGACTGAATTCAAACCGCAAAAAGGAGTAAGACAAGGTGATCCTTTGGCACCTTATCTGTTCTTATTGGCGGCGGAAGCTCTAAACATCATGTTCAAGGAAGCAGTAGAAAGGAAAGTGTTTCAAGGCCTTCAGATTGGGAATAATAAAGTGTTAGTATTTCATCTTCAATATGCAGATGATACTATTATTTTTGGAATTTGGGATAGAAACAATTTCAAGGCAATAATTGATCTCTTGAAATGTTGGGAAAGGGCTTCGGGCTTGAAGGTAAATTGGAAGAAAAGTGCTTTATTGGGGTTGGGAATTTCTTTAAATGACCAACTTAGAATGGCAAATTTGTTGGGTTGTAATCTGGCGGATGAAGTGTTTTATTACCTCGGAGTTCCAATTAATGTTTCAATGAAAAAACAAAGTCATTGGGAGAAGGTATTAAACAAATTTGAATCAGTTTTAGCGGGGTGGAAAAGGAAATGGTTGTCAATTGGTGGTAGATGGGTTCTCATCAAATCGGTCTTATCAAGTTTGCCCGTCTACTTCTTGTCTATGTTCCGTGCTCCATCCAGTATCCTTTCGCTTTTAGATAAATTCAGGAGACAATTTTTTTGGGGAGGGGGGGGGGGGGGTAGATCCGTTAAACAAAAAGATGTCTTGGGTGAAATGGGATCTGGTTGAGTCGAATAGAGAGTTGGGTGGGTTGGGGCTTGGTAGTTTAAAAATTTTAAATTTAAGTTTATTACTTAAATGGTGGTGGAGGTTTCGTGTGGAAAAAGATTTATCTTGGGTCAAAATTATTCAAAGTATATATGGGTTAGAGGGGGGTCTTGATCTTTCATCACCTGTTAAGCTTCAAGGGTTGTGGGGGGGTATTTTAAAAGTGGGCTTTGAGTTGAAGAAAAAAGGGATTTTAATTCATGATTTTCAAAAAGTGTTAGTGGGTAATGGCAATTCTATTAATTTTTGGAAAGATTTGTGGTTGGATGAAATTCCTTTGTGTCAACAGTTCCAAAGAGTATACAACAGGATTGGACAAGATTCGAATATGATAGATGCGTTGGGTTTTTGGGAAGGTCAAAGGTGGAGGTGGTGCTTGGCGGATCAAAGCTGCTTGAGAGGGAGAGTAAGATCAGAATTTCAAGAGCTGTCCCAAAGGCTACAACAGGTCAATTTGCAGAGAGAAGTTAAAGACAAATGGTCGTGATTGGGGAATAAAGATGGTAGCTTTTCGGTTAAAGAAACAAGAGAGTTTTTGGAAAAAAAGTTGTTCGCTGTCTCGTCTTCAAGCAACAAAACCTTTTGGTCAAAGTTTTTGCCTAAGAAGTCTTAATCTTCGCGTGGAGGGTCAACTTGAATCGGATTCCGGTTAGAGTGAAGTTGGTGGATAAAGGTATAGATATACCTTCAATTTTGTGTCCACGTTGTCTTCAAGAGGTAGAATCAGTGTCGCATGCAATATTTAAGTGTCATAAACTTAAAAATATCTGGGTATCTTTAGCAAGATGGTGGTAAATACCTCTAGCAGAAGTGTTATCTTTTGATCATCTACAAGATCAGGCAAAAGGTATTTTGTCACAAGCAAGTTTCCTGATATGGAAATTAATAATTAGAGCAGCAGGGTATTTTATTTGGAGGAGTAGAAATGACTTGATCTTTAGACAAATTAATAGTACTGGAGATATGTTCTTTCAAGTGCAACGTATGGTGTACCTCTAGTTAAAAACAAGGTTTGGAATCAAAGTGAGGTTTTTGTGGGAAGAGTGGTTAGTTTCTCCATTTCTGATAAAATACCCAGGAAATTTTGGCTAGTACTAATTGTTAGCTTGATAAATGTAATCACCTAGATAGCATTTATATTGCTAACATTTGGGCCTTTTTTGTTTGGGCTGTTCATGTTGTAAGTTTGGTTGTTAAGCCTGTTTTTCAACAGGTTTGCAAGTATATATATATATATATATATATATATATATATATATATATATATAGAGAGAGAGAGAGAAGTGAATTTGCCTTTCAAAAAAAAAAATTTAATTTTATACATTTCTCGTATATCTTAACTGCTTTCAACATATTTCTCTCTTGGCATCAGTCTCGAATATTTAATATGAATATGCTTTCTAATACTTTCCATCTTTTGTATAAACTTTTCATAAACTTAATTAAAATTTCTTTATCCTTAATTACTTAAATAATAATAATATATATACTTCACTTCTCATTCCAGACCTTTTATACTTTATTTATACAGTACATTTCACTTAATGCTTGTACTATTTATGGATTTTAAGTTATCATATTTATTAAGGATATAACATATTATCACCAATATCGATAACCCATATGTATATGTACAAAATTAATATCTTAACATATCTTTTGTCTTTATTTTTAATAATTCATCAATACTCAATTTCTTAAGATCTCTATATCATCTATACTTAATCCATTATATCATCAATAATCATACATCACATAACTCTATGACATGTCCATTATTTCATCACATAATGCTATAAAATATATTTATAACTTCATCATGTTACTCTATCACAGATTCCTAATTTTACCATATAACTCCTTAATACTTACATAATTTCTAGAATCTAACTTCCTATAACTTCAATGCATTAACATCACATCGTTAACTTGAATATTACCTTATCACATGATTTATTAACTTACATCTACAAGGTAAATGTTTATGTATGGCAGGTATCTGTAATTCCCTCTTTTTGATTTAAATCAAATAACTACCATACCCAAACATTTACCTTGTTATATTTATTCAAACAAGCTCCAATAACACTCAACACACTTAACAACTAACCAATTATCTCTTAGACACCGACTAACTTAACACTATCACTCTTAAGTAATTTATACATTGAACAAAAGCTTTTTGCCCATTTTAGCTCCCTTCTACGACCACAGAAAGGGCCGCTACGACTGTAAAAGGTACACATATGCCCTTCTTCAAGATTTAAACATTCTGCCTAGTTCTAATCTCCATAAAAGTCAATTTTAATCTCATGCAATCAAATCTAAGTGTCCTACTAAGTGTCTAAACACCAAATTAACATAGAAACATATCATGCAATGCTAAATCATCACTAATTTGAGCTAATCTTTACTTACTCACTCTAAAAACTCAAGAACACAAGAGTTTAAGAATTTCTAACCTTGATTTGTTATGTTAAACACTTGTTTGTTGCTGAAAACTTGTAATTACTCTTTGATCTTCACATGGATGTTATAATAATCCTTGATCAAATCCTTCAATCTAGCACTTTTACTCTCTCTAGAATCTCTCACACCAAGAACATACACTATGTGTGTGTATTTCCAGATATGCTTTTGGATGAAGAGAGACTTCAAATCTTGTTCCTGATGAAGATGAACCCTTGTTCTTGCTTAATCCTTGCTTAATATCTCCTTAATTACACTTTAAACACACACTTAAAGTGTGTGTTTTGGTGTGTTCTTCCTTTATATAGTGAATTTCAATTGAAGGGTATTAGTACTTCTTATCCATTTTACGTATTGCTAATATTAGAATTTTTTTGAATTATCCTCTTTTCTTTTACATTCAACATTTCTTATTAAAATGGTCAAATGATTCTTTAGCTTAGGGTTTTCTGCTGTTTTAGCCTTATCGCCGGCAACCACCACCCTACACTGCATCTGTCACCGGCAACTTTATGTCATAACTAAATTCAATATTCTCAACAGAAAACCAGAAATAGGAACACTGTTTACATAGTCAAATTCTTGCATAGCTTGATACATTAGGAAAATTCAAATAAAAGCAAAGTGCATATACCTTCTTTTAAAGAAAAACCTTTACCCATTACCATGGAAAATAAAAGAACACTAAACTGTCAATAGATATAAGACCGTGCGCAACGGAGGAGTGGGTAAGGGCGGGTGAGGCCAACCCGAGCCAGCATACCATCGCCCCTAGGCGGGTGTGCTCGGGCTCCCCACCTCCACGGCTTGGCAGACCAACTCAACAACCCTCTTTTTTTTCTTTTCCAATTTTTTTAATGTCTAACGGCTATTTTTTAAAATTAATTTTTTTTGTTTTTTTTGTTTTTTCTCTTCTATAAATAACCAACCTTTTTCACTTCAATTTTTCACACCATTCTCTCTTCTTTCTCTCTTTCTTTTCTATCAAAACCACAATTTATTTTACATACAAAAAAATGTCATCTTCGTCGTTTGAGTCGTCGGATGACGAGTTTTCAGATTCTTCATCTTCATCCGCTTCCGATGGAGTTAATATCTCAGAATTTCTTGAAAATAGTCGTAATGAGTTTCGTGCGGTACTAAATACGCTTGTTGCGGGCGCGGACGAGGAAGAAATACTGCGTCCAATTAGGAGACGGCGGGGACCAGATCAAGTTAGAGACCGTGAATCTGCACATGACCGTCTTGTTGCCGATTATTTTGCCGATAACTGCAACTACAACGACGAGCACTTTAGGAGACGTTTCCGTATGAGCAGACGACTATTCACACGGATAGTAACGGACCTTCAAGGATGGAGCACATATTTTGAACAGGGCTACGATGCTTGCGGTAGGAAAGGGTTATCTCCTTTGCAAAAGTGTACCTCGGCAATTCGACAACTGGCGTACGGCATAACCGCTGACGAATTTGACGAATACCTGAAGATGGCGGCATCAACCGCGCGACTATGCGTACAAAACTTCTGCAAAGGTATCATCTATCTCTATGGTAATCGATACTTACGTAAACCTACTTACCATGATATTCAGCATTTATATGCTGCACATGAGGATAGACACGGGTTTCCCGGCATGTTAGGAAGCGTAGATTGCATGCATTGGGTGGCATGTCATAGCAAGCCCGGCAAGAATGTGGCACCCTAACAAATTACGCAGAATGATGTACGCTTGTATCATATTACACAATATGATTTTGGAAGATGAAGGCCACGTGATTTGTCCATTCGACGAAAACCATCAAGCGAACGAGGACGAAGACATAGAGATTAGCAAACAACAATTTGACGTTAACGTCCGAGAAGTCCGAAACGCGAAAACGCATCACAACCTTCGATCGGATTTAATCGAGCACATTTATCGACTTCCAAGGCACAACGATTAGTTTATTTAATTTATGTACCTCTACTTTATTTAATTTATGTACTTTTTTTTATTAATGTAATGTGAAATGTTTGTTTAATTTATAAATTATTGAATTTTATAATTATATTATCTTGTAATTTATTTACAATAATTGTAAATAAAAAAAATAAAAAAGATAAATGGAAAAGATAGAGGGTTGAAGAGGGTTGGATGCTGGGGTTTGAGGGTTAAAAAGGGTTGGAGATGGAGAATGATGTGGATGATGTGTCAGTGAAAATGAGAGGATAGCAAGGGTTGGATGCACATGGTCTAATAAAGTGTGCAAGAAGAAAACACGTACCAACCAAACTAAAAAACAAAAATCACACTAAAAATATACTAAAACCAAAACTATACCTCCTATACTAGACTTCTAAATCTCAATCAGCTCCGAAACTTCCAACAGAAAAAATGCTTACAAAATTTATAAATTAAATAAGCTTCGATTAAAATACAAACCAAAAACATTACAAATATATTTAAGCAAAATGATAGTATTTTACGTTTCATTTGAGCTCTTACCGATCACCATACGTTATAAATTTGGATTTATTTGGATTCAGAAATTTTCGATCAAGTTTCCCCATATACGTACATGCAGGTCAAGGTGGCAAAAATCAAAGATCACGTACTACCGCGACTTACAGACTCTTTCGGCTCTATGTATATATAACAGAAATATATATATGGCTGTGGGTTTGATTAAGTAATATAGTAAAACTAAATTACAAATGTATAGTACGTACAATGTGCGTGCTACATCATATATAGATAAAATTATTATATATAGATGTTTTATCATTTTCGAGCTGATCGAGGTATATGCCTGCAGCGCGCTAGCTAGCTATCTAATGTATACCTATAAGGAATCAAGAACCTCCAGCGGCATTCATTCCAGAAGCATGCATAGAATTTCTATCTTCTGCATGCAAGCTTTATCATCCCTGTTCACCTTCAATTCCTGCAAATTAAGACTATAAAGTTAAAAAATATGTCAATCACAATTGACCAGATTTTTAACATACAAATATGACTAGCTAAGCTAAATGTAATAACAGCAATATATTGTGGTATGAAAAATAATAATTATAAATTAGAAGATATCCCATGCATATGTTCTGATCTATATATTTATCATAATAACTCGGCCTCTCTTAATCTTGTAGCAAATCTTTGACGTATACCACATATATTTAATTAACAAACAAAGGAAATTGGTTTATAAAAGTTCGATTATTTGACAATGTTGCTATCCTCACAAATGAGCATTCTTAATTTCTAAATCAAGAATATATATATATGGTAAATTAATTAGTGGATGGGAGAATGAGGTATGAGAAGAAAATTAATAATTTAAGTGGAGATCATCATTGTCTAGAATGACTCAAATACAAATTAGAATATCACAACTCTAACGATGCTCTTTTCAACTATATATCCATCAATATTCTGTCTAAAGAACGAAATCATGGGACCAAAGAATCTAGTTATATATAAATGATATTAGATTTTAAAATTAAGCATCATGTCAGTAAATATGTGAATATAGTATTATGTAAGTAGATTAGAATATGCATGTGTTACCATCACCGCCGGTAGTAACCGCCGAATATGCATGTGTTACCATCACCGCCGGTAGTAACCGCCACCACTGTAACCGCCGGAAAATAGCCACCGGGCACCATTATATATATGTAACGAATGTAAAGAATTCAGTGTGCCAATGTATGTACCAAATTTACATAAATAAAAGTAACATTTAGTTGTTTATCTTGTGTTTTTTCTTCTTTGATTTCCAACAGATGAAAAGGACAAGCTCTTATATAGTTAGCCTTACTGAAAACAATTAAGTTGGAGTAGAAAACTAACTACAAAGATGGAAAACTTAGCAGTGATGGTATTGGAGTTGAACATAGGAAAAATGGTAGAGAAAGAGACAGGTAATATGGAGATCATAGGCATATATGCATGTTTACATAATTAACGCAACTTCCGGACTTGTTTTCCATAGATCGATAGAGTCTCATTTAAATTAAAACATTAGATATTGGGCTTGAGGTATCATATGTGAACAGGAGTTCAGACTGTCAAGTACGCCCAATATTCTTTTAGCATTTCTTGTAACACAAATCCAATTCCCATTCTCAGGTTGTTCAACAGAAGTAAAAAAAAAAGGAACAACAGGCAAGCTTTAAAATCAGCTTAACTCACTAGGTGCATCAAAATCAGAGGAGCAAACTAGCAAAGGAAAAATCATTACTTTAATATGTACAATGTAATGTCAATTCTCTAAGTCATGAACTCCAATTCACTAGATCTCAAATTTTGGGTTAAGGTAAATCTAGAGAGAAACATGACAGACTATTGCTATATATATAAATCAAATAAGGAAGTTAATTAGTGAACACCCAATTAGTAATCAAGGAGATATATAAAGGAAACAATAAGGTATCTATAAATAATACTAGATTTATCATGTTTGGGAAAGAATTAGATGTCAAAGGTATCTATGATTGTTAAATTATTAGGGCAAATCATATATACATGCTGCTTCATGAATGTATTTTCATTTAACAAGAGGAGTATGTGGCATGGTTAAAGATAATTAAGTACTGAAGGAGCTTTCTAGGGAGTACTTGGACATAATTTAAGGGCAAGAAGTGCATGTTAGCCTTTGAAAATTTAAAATAATAGTCGGTCACTATAGGGATTTACAAACTACCAATATAAACTTATCAACGCCAATGAGAGATCAGGATGGTCGCTTTAAGCAAGGTACATTCAACTTGACAAGTTGCTAAAGATGAGGACCTTATAAGGCAATGTGTGTACAAGGAATTTTGAAATCACACATACATGTTGAAGGAGTAATATATAAACACACAGTAAAACTATGACAATATTACAACGTATGACATTAAGAAGTCACATTGACGCGTACGAAAATGGGCCATTCTAGTCATGCAATGATAGTTACCCATGATAGTTACATAAGTATTGAGCATATAAAGACAATATCTATGCTTGCGAATTCACATACTAAGGGATTGTTACCCATGATTTTTTAAAGAGCATGTCAATCATATGGGTATAAAGTTAATAGGTGGTCTTTGACTTCATTATAGATTTGTATACTTATGCTTAAAGTATTGATATATGATCATATATACGGTTTTAAAGTTTCAGTTGATTTTGAACTCTGATCTCATTTGGTTAAAGTTGGACCAGTTGGAAATAGGCATGTGTATATCATTTGACATGTAATTTCCATGCTACACACCTACACTTGATCTATGTCATTTAGTTGATATAGCATTAGTAATCATTGTGGGTTTAGTTGCATATAGACAACGAATGCCCCCTTGGTTCTTATGTTATTATCACTAATGGACGAGATTGATTTGGATAACTTTCTTCAAAGTTTACGTACACGTGTAATTCAGTTTAGATACAGTATTGGTTATGTAACTACATGATTGTATAGTCCAAGTGGGAAATTGTTAGGTTGTGGACTAAAAAATATGTACATAATGTATCTAATATAAAGTGTAGGGACTGAAATTGTCATTGTGTAAAATTCCTGGGTATAAACTGTCATTATGACGGTTTAGTGGCAGTTATAAACCAAAACCTATAAATACAGGGGTGTGGTCCCTGATTGCATAACACATATCTCAGATATACGATTTCCATGAGGGTTACAGCAGTTTCATCACCATCATTGGAACAAGAAGGAAATCATAAGGACTTATGCAATCGGATTGATCATCAGACCCACATACAAACACAAGAACAAGAACACAGGCATGTTTACTCAAACTCATAAATTAATTCAAACAAGAATCTGGACAGGCCATTAAGGATATACATGAAATTCTAACAGTACTTGGACATAATTTAAGGGCAAGAAGTGCATGTTAGCCTTTGAAAATTTAAAATAATAGTGGGTCACTATAGGGATTTACAAACTACCAATATAAACTTATCAACGCCAATGAGAGATCAGGATGGTCGCTTTAAGCAAGGTACATTCAACTTGACAAGTTGCTAAAGATGAGGACCTTATAAGGCAATGTGTGTACAAGGAATTTTGAAATCACACATACATGTTCAAGGAGTAATATATAAACACACAGTAAAACTATGACAATATTACAACGTATGACATTAAGAAGTCACATTGACGCGTACGAAAATGGGCCATTCTAGTCATGCAATGATAGTTACCCATGATAGTTACATAAGTATCGAGCATATAAGGACAATATCTATGCTTGCGAATTCACATACTAAGGGATTGTTACCCATGATTTTTTAAAGAGCATGTCAATCATATGGGTATAAAGTTAATAGGTGGTCTTAGACTTCATTATAGATTTGTATACTTATGCTTAAAGTATTGATATATGATCATATATACGGTTTTAAAGTTTCAGTTGATTTTGAACTCTGATCTCATTTGGTTAAAGTTGGACCAGTTGGAAATAGGCATGTGTATATCATTTGACATGTAATTTCCATGCTACACACCTACACTTGATCTATGTCATTTAGTTGATATAGCATTAGTAATCATTGTGGGTTTAGTTGCATATAGACAACGAATGCCCCCTTGGTTCTTATGTTATTATCACTAATGGACGAGATTGATTTGGATAACTTTCTTCAAAGTTTACGTACACGTGTAATTCAGTTTAGATACAGTATTGGTTATGTAAGTACATGATTGTATAGTCCAAGTGGGAAATTGTTAGGTTGTGGACTAAAAAATATGTACATAATGTATCTAATATAAAGTGTAGGGACTGAAATTGTCATTGTGTAAAATTCCTGGGTATAAACTGTCATTATGACGGTTTAGTGGCAGTTATAAACCAAAACCTATAAATACAGGGGTGTGGTCCCTGATTGCATAACACATATCTCAGATATACGATTTCCATGAGGGTTACAGCAGTTTCATCACCATCATTGGAACAAGAAGGAAATCATAAGGACTTATGCAATCGGATTGATCATCAGACCCACATACAAACACAAGAACAAGAACACAGGCATGTTTACTCAAACTCATAAATTAATTCTAACAAGAATCTGGACAGGCCATTAAGGATATACATGAAATTCTAACAGTACTTGGACATAATTTAAGGGCAAGAAGTGCATGTTAGCCTTTGAAAATTTAAAATAATAGTGGGTCACTATAGGGATTTACAAACTACCAATATAAACTTATCAACGCCAATGAGAGATCAGGATGGTCGCTTTAAGCAAGGTACATTCAACTTGACAAGTTGCTAAAGATGAGGACCTTATAAGGCAATGTGTGTACAAGGAATTTTGAAATCACACATACATGTTCAAGGAGTAATATATAAACACACAGTAAAACTATGACAATATTACAACGTATGACATTAAGAAGTCACATTGACGCGTACGAAAATGGGCCATTCTAGTCATGCAATGATAGTTTGGCAAGATTTTAATTTATTATATAAATTAACTAGAAAGGAGAATTATTAATACCAATATTCAATTCAATACTATTAATATAAGGTTAATATATAAACATATAGATGACTAATTAATTGACTAACTAATATTTTATTAATTTAAGAAGTTAAACAAATAGTGATTATTTGAAGTATTGGAGATAGATCACAGTACATATATAATCTAACGCTGATTACAGGTTACATTCTTTCTCCTTCACTACTCTTTCTAAAGCGTCAACAAAAACACCCTTGCGGTGTCAATCTTTTCAGAACAAAGACCGAGTTATTTGTATATGGGTTTCCTACAAGGCATGGTCTAGCTAGCAAAGCAATTCAGGTGGTCCAAATGTCCAATTCTTGGTGGATAATCTTTTAGCTTTTCGAGGAAGTTGAAGGTAAAAATCCCAAAACTAACTTATAGAATTTAAGCTATAATATATCACTAGTAAGAGGTTTTTCTATTAATTTTCTAGTATGCCTGATCAAAATATTTTTCAAGATCTCTACAACAAGTGGATGTGGATCCTTCTCTTTCTCTCTCTTTCTTTCTCTCTCTTCTCTCTCTCTCTCACTCTCTCTCTTGGGCTATTAGAGAGAAGGAACCTCACCATGTTGGATTTTGGTCATCAATGATATGTCAAACTACGTACATTCTAGGGCACTCATGTTAAATAGGGTGCCAATGTAACCTATTGAAAGGACACTATTTGATATATGGATTGACTGGGAAGAATCCTAAGTTTCTTTCACAAAGGTTAAAAATGCTTTAGGTACTATACAATAAATGTCATGCCTCCGTTTAACTAGCCTTAAACTTGATATGTATCTTTGTGGATTACCCAATAAAAAGTACTATATATAGAGTGATACTAGTTATTTAAGAAGTTAAAGAAATACATGATAGTAAACTAGAATGAACACTTAATTAGAAAAGCATTGTTAGGTCACAATGTGAGGTCCTTGAGGTATATTTACAAAGACAAAGTTGTTGTACATCTGATAGGTTCCTCGAGGATGAGAGAGATCGATACGAACTTGTCATTCCTTAGGATGTATTGGATCTTTCAAAACTCACTATACATTATAAAGCAATTTAAAGATTGGATCATGATAAATGTTGGATTGAAGCCATGAAAATTGAGATGCAATCTTTACATGAAATTAAGTTTGAAACTAGGCTGGCTTGCAAAAAATCGTAAGATTATTGTCTATAGCCAATTTGAAGAAAAAATTGTTAGACACCATATATGTTGTGTTCATTCCATTCTAATAAAGTTTATTAGTTTAGTGCCCATATACACTAGTAAGAGTATATGGTAATATTGTGTTCTTGTCTATATTCATTTAACTAATATGTAATTTCTTTAATATTTGATTGATACTTGATACTACGAATCCTACAAAAAACTAGGTTCATGGATGGTAATGTACAAAATTTATGAAACCCTTTCACTAGTTACAATCTTAATTCTATTAAGATTAAAGAAAATATCTAGAAGTTGAAAATTTACTTTAATGAGAAAATCAAAAACTTTGATTATCAAAAGTAAGTAGGAGACATATATTGGTTGACTACAAGATGATAGTATAATACTACAAGATGCAAATAGTGGCTGACTAAATACTTTCAACTAAAGAATTTGGGATAAACTACTTATATTCTATGAATAAAGATCATTAGGCATACATTTATATGACTTATCAAACTTAGTCAAAGTACAATCATTCACACAATTTTGAAGAGACTCGAAATATATGAATTGAAAAAGGGATTCATTAAAATGTTGCTTAACATTCACTTCATATGTGAACAGGAGTACATAAGTTTGATTCCTTATGGTTCTGCAAAATAATCAATTATGTATAACAAGGATTGTGTAGTTAATCTAATGTTTCTTATATGATAAGGTCATGAGCAAATATCAAAAGAATTGTTATAAATATCCTGAAGTACTTAAGTAGGAATATGGATATGTTTTTGGTTTATAGTGGTTTGGGAAAAAATCTAAGTATAACCGTAGTTGTCGGATGGAATATTTTCAAGTAAACATAGTTGCTTAATGCTTATTTCACTATAGAGATGGGGTACATGTAGCAGTTAGACATAGAAATGGTAGATGTATGGCTAGTTGAAAGTTACTTTGTAAATTGATGATCAATAAAAAGGTCAGGGTTACATTTAGTGGGAATGTTACGTACATTAAGACTTGAGTATTTGAGTTTTTGATCAATAAATAGTTCTCGTTTGAATCGTCACACACACACACACACACACACACACATATATATAGGGGAGGGTTCCATTGAGAACCACTTTTAGTGCGAGAACCAATCTTAGCCGTTGATTTGATTAGTGTAATTCATGGATGAGAGCGTGGGGGGATCAAGTGTGGCAGGGTGTATGTGAGGAATTAATGAGTGGACAATGACATTGAAAGTGGGAGAATTGGACAACTCAGATTGGTTCTCTCGGTTCTCGCACAAAAAATGGTTCTCAATGAAACTTCTTCCTCTCTCTTTTTCTCTCTCTCTCTCTCTCTCTCTCTATATATATATATATATATATATATATATATATATATATATATATATATATATATATATAAGTGAGATCAAGTAAAAAGGGAATATGTTGGTGCATAATTGTGAATCCCTAGTTCTTATCAATCAAATACATACAAGAAATGTTAATTCAAATGTGTTTTGATTAATTGTTTGCATATGTATATATTCTTAGTGATTCTTTGTGATGATCTTAAGCTTACAAGTACTTAATCATGTGTTGATGTGTGTTTGGAAGTTTAAGTCTGTGTGAGAGATCACCACGTGCGAAGTCAGTCTCACTACGTGCGTAGTGGAGATCACTACGCGCGTAGTGATTAGGTCGGTTAAAAGGAAATTAATTATTATTAAAATAACCAGTACGTGCGTACTGGACTCACTGCGTGCGAAGTGCGTTGCATCACGTGCGTAGTGAATTTAATTACACTATAAATACTGATTAACTTCGAGAGTTCGCGGGTAATTAAGGGTAATCGACTAATTAACAGGTAATCAACCGGGAGCCTTCGTAATCGACCTTATCCGACCTTAAGCCTTAGTAATCGCGACTTTGACCTCATAATTCGTAATCTTAGTGATAAATACGAAAACCAAGGGCAGCCTTAAGAATTTCTGTGTGAGTTCTTAGAGTTTGTTCTTGTTTCTACTCTGTGTGTTTCTTAGTGTTACTGTGTGCCGGACACCTAAGCAGATCTTAGAATCCTTAGGAGGTTTGGGAAATAGAAATTCCGCACTATTTCTCATCCTAGATCAGTCCTAGCGTAAGGGTGTTTTAGTTTAGTTTAGAACCCCATCCCCCAGCCGGTCCTACAAAGTGGTATCAGAGCCTTGTGCTTTGATTGATCACTTTTCCTTTAGGATTTCGTGATCTAGGTGTCGATTAGGCCTGTGTGTTTGTCCTTTTCGTCGTTTAAACCGGTTAGTAGGTCGAAAATAGGTCGTTTTGCGTTAAAAAAGGTCGTGTTTTTACGTTAACTGTTTGAGTTTTACCCGTGCGAAGTGAGTATTTAACCCGTGCGTAGTGCCCGTAGTACGTGCGTAGTGTGTCGTAGATCCTCTAGAATCTTCGATAGGCTGTGTGCTAGTTCGTACGTAGTTACTCCTCAACTCGTGCGTGGTAAATCCATTTCGTGCGTGTTGAGTCTGTGTGATAAATTTTCCTTTAAAAAATATCTTAACTACTCCGTGCGCAGTCAGCTCAGTCTGTGCGTACCACTGTCTCAGTTCGTGCGTAGTAAGGTCTGTGTGTCTTTGTGTCAGTCCGTACGTAGGTCTTGTACTTCGTGCGTTGTGCTCTGTGTTCGTGCGAAGTGACTTCCCACTCCGTGCGTATTGAATCTGTGTAGTCTACCAAATCCAAATTTCAGTCTGTGTGTTCTCAGCTCTTGATTACTGAAATGGCATCAAAACAGACAACAGCTTTGAATAACTTATTGCTAGACAGTGAAATGGGGAGTGCCAATAAAGTATCTAAACTGTTAACCATGGAAGACTATCTTATGTGGAAGCCCAGGTTTGAAATATTCCTCGATGGCCTTGACTGTAGACTTCGGAGGGCAATAAACACCGATTATATGGTTCCCAAGGGGGAGGGAAATATTGAAACCCCCTATGATGGAATGACTGTTGAACAGAAGAGCAGTCATGATGCAGAGAAGAAGGCCTATGCTCAATTAATCCAGGCGATTCCTAATGAGATCTTTCATCAATTCAGAAGATATAAAACTTCCCACAGTCTGTGGAGAGCACTAGAAAAGAGAAATGAGGGAAATGCCGCCCTCAAGGAATTGAAAGCAAGTCAATTGAGAAAGGAATTAGATCATTTCATGGCTACAAGAGATGAAAAAATTCCTTCTCTCATTACAAGATATAATCATCTTCTTAGTGAACTGGACAGTCTGGGTGTTACTGTTCCAGAGAAGCAGCAGGTGGAAATTTTGGCAAAAGCTTTGCCCAAGAGCTGGCGGCCATTTATTATGATACTGAAGAACAGTGGTGGTTTTGACGGGTTGGATCTAAATTATTTCATCACCAAGTTGAAAGAGCAAGAGCAGGAGGAACAAAATTTGGATTCCATGTCCAGTTATCAACAAAATCCTTCTCTCTACTACTCTGGAACACCTGTATCGTCATCCACTTCTTCAAATACTCCCTTACAATCTGCCTATGTGAGTAATGTAAATGATTCTGGCAGATCTACACCTGAAGCCTCATCTTCTGGGCCATCCTATACTGTGTCTACTTCTGGATTCAATGTCGAGCATTTCAAACATGGCAGCACTGAAGAAGTTAAGGAGCATATGGGGATGCTTAGTGCATTGGTCACCTCATACGATGATCTGCTCAAGGGAAAGATTGGGAACGCCTATATGACCCAGGAAGACTATGACCAAATTGACAATGATGAGATGGAACGTCAGGATATCTTATGGTCATATGCCAACCTAGTAAGAAGAGCCAAAGCCTTAGTGAAAAGAACGGGGATGCAGATTACAGCAACCAAAGATACGAAGCTGGGTTTTGACAAGTCAGCTGTAACCTGCTACAACTGTGGTGAAAAGGGTCATTTTGCACGAGAATGTGAAAAGCCGAAGAACTCTGGACCTAAGTATCCTTTCAAAACCAGTCCTGGCAGTAGATCATCTTCCTCTTCAAACATAAAGTCTGAATCAACTCCAAAACCGGCTAAGGCAATGGCAGTTGTTCAAAAGGACGAGGGAATTGACTGGTCAGTACAATTTGGGAATGATGGTGCTGATATTAATGTGGCAAATGTTCATGTGTTGAACGAAGATTCTCAATCCGAGACAGAAAGTTACTCAAGTGAGGAAGAATCAATTGCCAGCATTGATGATGAACCAGCCTCGGTTCCAGCTGCAGAAAAGACACCAGTGAAAGTTCGTGCCAATGAGTCAAACCAAAAGGTGTGCAGTTGTGGTCAATCATCCGAGGAAAAGGTATGTACTTTTGGCTTACCTTGTGGTTCTTGTAATGATTATGTAAAACAGATAGTGTTCCTAAAGTCTACAATTTCAGAGCTCACATCTAAGTTAGATAAAAACTTGTTGATAAAAGAAAGAGAAAAACAGTTGAAAGAAAAGAATGAAAGTTTAGGCAAACAGGTGCATGAACTAGGTGTGGCTCTGTTAAATAAACATGATGCTATAGTGTTTTACATAAATGAGATTGATAAGCTGAAACGAGACCTTGCTACTTCAAAGGTCGATTATGAGACTCTGAGTCAAAAACTCAAAAGTTATTCCACGTCTTCTTACTTATTTGAGTACATAATCGATCAGAGAGGTCAAGGTACTGATTCAGAAAAGAACAAGAAGTTATACTCTAAATGTCCACCACCAGTGTTAAATCAACTGGTGAATGATGATGTTCACTCTGAATCTGACCCACTACTCACAAAGGTTGATGAATCTTCTGCATCAACCCCAAAAGAGGATTTAAAGTTACACGAGAATGTGGGTGAGCCTCAGAAGAATGAGGTTCAGCAAGAAGAAATTAAAAAGGCTGAACCAGGCATAAGAGAACTGTTGGCAAGTTCTAATGTGAAAGATCCGTTGATGCATCGTATCCGCGATGCCCTTCGGAAATTTGAAAAGGAGGGTGTAAAGTCTCCTGATACCCGTCCATACCAAGAGGTCAAAATCTTACCCAAACATCAAGGGTTAGGGTATCGATCTCAAAGAATGTCGAAAGGTTCTGTAAAGCAATATTCAGACAGGATTTGCTATGTGTGCAGGAGACCTGGTCACCTCAGTTACGAGTGTGATCAGCAGACACATCAGCGCTGTAACAGGAAAGTTGAGACTTTTCAAAAGAATAAAACGTTTACTAAAAACAATCAAAACTCAACTCTTCCAGTTCAGCATCAAAAGACAAACGGGGATACCATAAGAAAATCTAAAAATCCCGAAGTTGTTAGCAAAAGAAAATCTTCGCTCAATCAGACTTCTAAATGGGCTAACAAACTGTGTGTTCAAATGCCTAAGGATTTGAGTGACAGGTTCAGCAATGCTGCTGAGAAGACTGGAACTTGGATGAAACTTCCAGTGATTGGAGAAGACGGGAAACCCATGACTATTCGGGCTTGGGTTCCTAATGCGTTCTAATTCTTTCTTCTGTGTGAAGGGTGTCAACCGCTATAATCAAGTGTGAGGTATTTGTGACTGTGTGTCTATTTTCTGTGTGACTAAATTGTTCTTTTGTCTTTCAGTTTATTTTCTGTGTGTTTTTGCATTTCTATTTTCTTAGTTTCTAGTTGGTTAGTATTTTAGGGGGAGATTTTTTCAGAAAACTTAGAAAATACAAAAAAATCAGAAAACTTAGAAAATACAAAAAAAATCAGAAAACTTAGAAAATAAAAAAAATAAAAATCAGAAAACTTAGAAAATACAAAAAAATCAGAAAACTTAGAAAATACAAAAAAAATCAGAAAACTTAGAAAATACAAAAAAATCAGAAAACTTAGAAAATACAAAAAAAAATCAGAAAACTTAGAAAATACAAAAAAAAATCAGAAAAACAAAAATGAGAAGTTGATCCAACTCAAATGGAAAATGATGGCACACTGGTTCTCAATACAAAGTCGTCTAGTAAAATTAGAACTGAAGGCACATACATACTTTTGAGAAAACTGTCTGAAAATCTAGTTGAATCAGATAAGAAACAGATAGAGTGTAAGACATATAAGGAAAATCTAGACTGATAAATGGTTATGCATGTGAAAATCAATCATAGATTTAAGCTATTGAGACATTCCAAGTCTACAAGTCAATAACAGTTGAGACTAACTTAGTCTGGTGCACACATCTGCTACCATGCCAAATGTGTTAGATGACAATGAGCAAAATGTAAAAAGAGGGTGAAAAATTGACCCCAATCTGAGATGTAAAAAGAAATAGATACATTGATCTATCAATGTTGAATTGTCAAAGAGCATAAAATGCAGTGACAAAAGTTACATTGATCTATTAGTGTTGAATTGTCAAAAAGCATAAAATGCATTGACAAAAGCTCAGCAAGAAAAATGTCTAGAGAGGTGAAAAATTGACCTCCATGTCAAAGAGCATAAAATGCGTTGACAAAATCACAAAGCACATAAGCATGGTGGTTGGATAATCAAGTTGTGCATTCTACTGAGTAAGTCAAAACACTGTGAGATTTTAAAGGAGATAGTCTTAACCATGTACTCAGTTCTAGATAATCAGAAAATGTTGAAATCAAATCTGTTATTATCTGAGGAGAGTTAGATTGACAGACAGAAATTGAGGGAGTATGTTGGTGCTTAAGGTTCTGAAATGAATGATAACTAAGTATAGATGTGTTGGTACTGATTCCATCTTGGAACCTTCTCACAAAAAGATTTAATTTCAGTAAATTTTATTCCTGCAATTTTCTTAGTATTTTTATTCTGCTCTTTAGATTTTAATTAGTTCATAGTTTACATTCGCATTTATTTTCCTTTATTATCAGAAAAATACAAAAAGAGTTCTAGTATGTTCTATTTTCTCTTAGTGTGATTTGTTCTGTTTACATTTCCTTCATCTCACTTTGATGTGTTTTGCTTAAATGTCTATAAGTGATCTTGAAGTTACTGACAGTTTATTGCTGAGTGCAGTACTAACAGTAATTAAGGTTCACAGATGAGAAACTCATTACATGCGAAATGGAACCCCACTAAGCACGAGTTACAGCTCACTTCGTGCGTAGTGCAGGTAAGGGCATGACGAAAGGTATTCGTTTAGCATTCTGCTGTGTGCATTTTGCTTTGTGCAAATTTTTGCTTAGTACATTCTGCTGTGTGCATTTTGCTTTGTGCATTTTACTTTGTGGAATTTTTGCTTAGTGCAATGGTTATTGATAGAACTAGGTCTTAGGGGGAGTTTGTTGGTGCATAATTGTGAATCCCTAGTTCTTATCAATCAAATACATACAAGAAATGTTAATTCAAATGTGTTTTGATTAATTGTTTGCATATGTATATATTCTTAGTGATTCTTTGTGATGATCTTAAGCTTACAAGTACTTAATCATGTGTTGATGTGTGTTTGGAAGTTTAAGTCTGTGTGAGAGATCACCACGTGCGAAGTCAGTCTCACTACGTGCGTAGTGGAGATCACTACGCGCGTAGTGATTAGGTCGGTTAAAAGGAAATTAATTATTATTAAAATAACCAGTACGTGCGTACTGGACTCACTGCGTGCGAAGTGCGTTGCATCACGTGCGTAGTGAATTTAATTACACTATAAATACTTATTAACTTCGAGAGTTCGCGGGTAATTAAGGGTAATCGACTAATTAACAGGTAATCAACCGGGAGCCTTCGTAATCGACCTTATCCGACCTTAAGCCTTAGTAATCGCGACTTTGACCTCATAATTCGTAATCTTAGTGATAAATACGAAAACCAAGGGCAGCCTTAAGAATTTCTGTGTGAGTTCTTAGAGTTTGTTCTTGTTTCTACTCTGTGTGTTTCTTAGTGTTACTGTGTGCCGGACACCTAAGCAGATCTTAGAATCCTTAGGAGGTTTGGGAAATAGAAATTCCGCACTATTTCTCATCCTAGATCAGTCCTAGCGTAAGGGTGTTTTAGTTTAGTTTAGAACCCCATCCCCCAGCGGTCCTACAGAATAAATGTAAGATGGGTAAGAGGGACTCACAAGATGACACCTTGCAAATTAAATTAAAGGGTATTTTGACAAATAAATCATTTATCTCACCTCTTCATAACACCCCCACCCACCGTAACCCTCATTAGTCATTCTAGTAACCCACGTTCAAATTAACCCCTCTATATCGTTTACCCTAATCTGTGATAGCCGCCGCCGCCTCCTTCTCCAACGACCACCAGCTCGCGGACCCCTCGCCACCTCCCTTTAAATATTATTCTCTATCATTGCCATTCGAGTGTTTGCATCTGTGAAGGATCTACAGATTCGAGAACCGTAACCCTCATTTTGTCGCCTCATTTCGTGTTTTAGTCGACCGGATTTGAAGATTTGGCATCGCTCCTCCTCTAATCCTTTCCATCAAATGTTTGCATGCGTGAATCGGTTTTTCAAGTATCAATTTTGACGCTGGTAGCCATCATGGCGGCCTCCTCCTCTAATCGATGTCATCCAATGTTTAAACGAAAGATACATCAATATTCATTCATCAATATTATGAACTCTAGTTAAAACAGAAGGTACATGATTCATCGATTTTTTGTTCATCAGATTCATCTGTTCCAAGTTCTGAACGAATTATTGATTTTGCTTTATTAGAAAGGCTTGATCTTTTATTCATTAGTAAGTTGTACTTGATTTTTGATTCATCAGATTCATTTATTTGTTCATCAATATTATGAACTCTAGTTAAAATAGAAGATACTTGATGTTAATTTGATTCATTTGTTCCAAGTTTTGAAATGAATTCTTGTTGTGTAAATTATAGGGTTAGACATTGTACAAAGAAATTCATCAATTTTGAGTGTAAATAATAGTTCAAGAAGCTAAATGTTTATGGATTTGTTGTTGGTTTTATTGATTAATACCAACTTTAAATTAATGTTATCCGGATTTGATGATATTTCAAATTTTGTGAGAATTATAGGTTTAAGTTTATCAATCTTTTGTTTTATCCTAGTTGTTCATCAAAATCTATATTTGAATTAATGTTCTCTATTTATCAATGTATTTCAATAAATATATTCATCATTTTTTATCAATCTTTGCCTAATATAACTTAGATCTATAACCATTAAAAAATTATTGGTGTTTTCTTCCTATTTTACCCTTGGAGTTGATTTAATTTTGATGTCAGCTCATCAATTTTTGACCAAAGATTGTTGACCATCAAGCCACATATAATGGTTCTTCTTCCCTCTTACCCCTCTTACTCTAATATGCCTTTTAAAATATCCCTATCATATATATATATATATATATATATATATATATATATATATATATATATATATATATATATATATATATATATATATATATATATATATATATATATATATATATATATATATATATATATATATATATATATATATATATATATATATATGGTAAGGTTACACATAGAACCCTTCTTAAACATAGAACCTAAAGAAACATCTTAATAACTGACATGTGGCACTTTCATAAAAGGACAAAACTGGAAATCAAAAATTGCACATACAAAACCACACACCACCTCCAGCCATTCCATTTAAAAAAACCACCCATCAATTCTTAAATCGGTTGTAACTCCTTCGTTTTTAATAATTTAAGCAAGAAAATTATACTATTCAACTCGTTTTGAAATCCTCTTTAATTCAAGACCAGGCTTGCCATGCTTTCTGATTTTTTTTTGTTTTGAAAATGCAAATACCGAAAATGCAAATATTGAAGATGCAGTTCATGCAGATGCTTCCAAATGCAAAATGCAAAAACCGAAAATGCAAAATGCAAATGCATTTCATTACGTCACTAAATTAGTAAACGAAAATGCAAACCAATGCATTTCACAATTTGATTTAATGCAAAATACATCCCAAAATGCAAATTACATATTCAAACATAAAATGCAAATTCCATTCACAACACTTTTCAATATCATAAAAAAAGTTGAAACCTAGATGAAATGCAAACAAACTAAAGAAGTAACTCGAATGAAACCTAGATGAAATGCAAAACAAACTACAATCTGAAAATGCAAAGCATTTTTTGTCTTGATATGATGGGTTTTTGCAGTTACGTTCTTGTTATGCTGGGAATTTACATTTTCATTCTTCATTTGCTGGGTTTCGGCATTTTCGTTTTTGCATGTTCAAATTAAAAGTTTTAGAAATATGGGAAGATTGATCTTGAATTAAAGTGGAAGAAAAACTGAACCTAATGAAAGAGCTTAGGTTGAAATTAACAAAATTCATATTGATGATTAACAAGACTCACCCGTTGGATAAACCATTCCAACAAGCATAACAAGAGCACCATGCCATATATGTAGAAATGACAAGAATAGTATATCAAGGCTCGTATATAAAAATAATCCTGAAGTATAACATTATTTATGGAGATATATAGTTCTGATTTATTCAAAATATTTAATATTGTTATATTTTTGTATGTTCAAGAAATTTACGAATTGATAAGATTTATTTTGAAGTGTTCTTGTAACCTCCTAATAAAATGACTGATATTCATAGACATGAATTCGGCAAAGGTTTCAACCATATTCCTAGGTTGACTAAATCTTTGGTATCATTAAATTTGGTTCCCTTAACTACGTACTTAGACATTCTTAACTTCCCAAAATGAAGAGCATGATTGCCTTTTAGTAAAGTTAAAAGTTACTTTGTAAATTGGTGATCATTAAAAAGGTCATTGTTAGATTCAATGGGAATGTTACATTAAGCCTCGAGTATTTGAGTTTTGGATTCTTGGAGAGAAAATTTTAGGCGTCTTGAAGATTGATCGAATCAGCCAATTTGTATGGTCAAACTTAGAAAAAAGTAAGGTTTCAGGTCTGTTTGTTACTATTTTTCAGCCAAGATACATAATCGGCCTATTATGTTTACATAGGGTCCACGGATAGTATAATCTCTCTCTCTCATATATATATATATATATATATATATATATATATAGTAGGGTTATAGTACAAATAAAAAAAACAACTAAATGTAAGAAGGATTATGAGCCGTAGGATTCATCAAAAAGTCAAAGAAAAATTGGTCAAAATTTACACAGATTTATAGGAAATAAAAATATCAAAAGGCTAATAATGTAAAATAAACAAAAAAACATGTGCAGTTCCCTGAAACGCCTTCTCTACGCCACCTACTACCCGATCGACTACTCACCGTCGTCGGCCAAATCATGTTCGCCGGCCCCGGGTTTTTCCGTTCCTGTCGGCCATATGCACAACATACACCTTCGATTCACAGATATAACATGGATTGTGCATCAACAAGCGCCTAAACCATAGATTGTTCATCGACGGCGTGGGATTCGGTGCATCCATCAAACTAAATGAGCAGACTTGCGGTTAGAAGGGAACGGTGCACCCATTGACGACGTGCATCCGGTGGACAGTGCATCCAGTGGACGGTGCATCGGCGGTGGTTACAAGGGGTAGCCGGCGGTTGCAGCGCGCGAGTGGGACGGGGGGAGACATGAGGGGTTGCCGGCAGTTGCAGCGGCGGTTAGGTTTCGACTGCTTCAGGCGGCGAATATTAGCAAAGTGGAGGGTTAGGGTTTTCACAGTATAAGGCGGGGGGAAGATGGGTGGAAGCGGAGGAAGATGGGTGGAGGCGGAAAAAAGAAGACACAGGTTTAAGGTTACGTGGGTTAATCTTTCATTTTACCCTTAATTATTAAATTACACATGGCATTATCTGGTTTCTTCTTACATTTAGTATTTTAACTTCCTTTTTACTTGAACCTAATTATATATATATATATATGAAAAGTTTAATCGAAAACGGTTTTTCATACGAGAACTGTTTGTAACACCATTAATGACTCATTAATAGGGGTATTCTGGTTATTTATATATTTACCTATCGTGAATTTCGTCAGGTGAAGCGTCATTAATTTGCGAGGCTTAATTTTTTCAAAATACCCCGTATTAATGCGTCATTAATAAGCTAATGATGAGTTATTAATAAGCCATCAAATTTTCCTAGCCATTGAGTAATTTTAATAAAGTGTTCAGATAGGTTTTCGCAGTTCTCGTATAAAAACACTTCCATAATGACACTCCTACACACAGACACACACACACACACACACACACACACACACACACACATATATATATATATATATATATATATATATATATTCGTAACCAGGTTTATTAAACCTAAATATAAAGACAAATAGGGCAAAAAGACCCAATTTCTTGTGCACAAAATCTGAAACATGTATTAGAAACCGAAATAGTAATTTACTTTGAAATCTCAGACATATAACAACCGCATTGGGAAAAAAGAAATGTGAAATCAATATGCGGCAAACTATTCAGCTATGAATAAGAAGTTGAGACGTAAGTGAGAAAGTAGACACGTTTGGTCTCATCTTTGGTGTTTGGTTCTCCTTTTCCCTTATTGATTATTAGTTAATTTTATTTATTTTGGTTAGTTGAAATAACTTACGTATTTGAGTAACTTGGTGATTGGTTATTAAAAACCATTTACATAAAATGTAATCATTTTATATCAATGATCAAGTTTGTTGGTGGCACTTATTTAAAATTTCGAAACACTTAAAAATTAGCTAAATAGTCTTGATATTTAGTTAATCAGTGATGACGTACCTACGTTCAGTCCCAATAAGAGGCCAAAGGGCCTGCTCACAACGTCTCTTTAATATACTAAAGTCAGGCCCTGCCCAGGCCTGGCAAAGCAACCACGCCGCCCGGATTCGACAGCAAACGACGCAGGCCAGGCCCAACGATGAACTGCATGGCCCTTTGCAGGCCTGATATCCCTAACAACCTTGTCACCAGCCTTTCCGTCCACTGCAGGCCTGGCTCAACGATAACGTATCATAACGTAGTCAGCCCTGGAGCTAACCATGACACGTGTCTCGAGATCATAGGCCAGAGCAGTCGTGCCATGTCTGCATTAAAGACACACGTAGGTTCGCTGTGATTGGTTAACACTGGTAGTAGGGAGCAAATCCTCAGTAGTACGAAAAGTACTGCCAATAGCCCCACGATTGGCTGACATTGATAGTGGGGAGCAGATCCCCTTTGTAGCAGAAAGGTATAACCTTTCTGGTCTCTCACAGGAGATTGCGACACATGTCCCTCATCCTAACGGTCCATCTAAAGGAGCCCTCAACTATAAATAGGAGACCACAGTCTTCTACCAAGGTACGCACCTCTTACAGCCTAAACACTCTCCTCTAAGCTCTTTACCATCTCCATGGCTAACTTAAGCGTCAGAGTGGCTTACAGGGCCTCGTCCCTGTAAGCTCTCTAACGTACGTAGTGTTTCCATCATTTTGTAGGTTACACCTCCATTCCAGATACATCTCCAGAACTAGTTACACTCCCTTTCCATCATTATTGCACTTGTTCATCATTATGAGCAAACAATCAGTTTAATTAGTAATTATTTAGTTTTTAGTTAAATTTGTTACTTGACTTGCTTGATATCATGTAAATTGGTGTGTTTACTTGAATAGTTGAATCACATGATATAAAGTTAATTGGTTTGTTTATTTAAATACTGAATCACTTTATAGTTAATTAATAAATCATGTTTTTCAAAATGCTTTTGTGGGTCAATGTATAGATTTATACAATTTTTAGAAATCTAAATAATTGTAAGTCTTCTTATTCATCGTTTTTATTTATTTAAGTATTTTTAAGTGCCCATTTTTAATTTTGTCCCGGCTCCAAAAATGTTTAAGACATCTTGGAGTAATTATATACCAAGTACTCAAATAGAAAGATCATGTTATAAGAGGAGATAGCTAAAAGATTTCTTGCTTAATATATATGGTAATTGTGTATAATAATATTTCTCCGAATGTGTGAGTTTTATAACTAGTTTAACTTAAGTACCTTGCTAGGGACATCTTCAAGTCAATGGTGATACTCGGTGTGTATCTTGCTATCTTGCACAAATAGGAGTACAAGGAAATAATGTGCATAAATAATAGGAATGTTATGGCACTATCATATCATATGACATTAAAAGGTCGCACTATTATACATCTACATGGACTGCTATAATTGATAAATTATTAAGTTAGTTAATTAATTGACTAATAAATATATATTTTAATTTAGAAAGATAGTAATTATTTAAATTATTGGAAAGTTATAATGTTGTTTGATACTTTGATTGCATAACTTGCTAGCAAGTTATGGGGCCGGGTTACCGTGTATATGTTTATCCAATATAAGTTACTATGTGTGTGTATATATCCCATTTATTTAGGTAATAACAATTACTTATCAAAATAGATTGAATAGTACTCATACAATGTTGCTTATGAATAATCGATTCAACCGGATTATTTTATTTCATCTCCTAGAAAGAAAAAAAACTTAAATTAATGATAAATATATAATGATGCAATTAAATACAAGAAATGAGATATATATTGGCTTTTGCTGCCTTGCTGCCGCTGGTAACACCTTTTGTTTGTAAGGTGGAGGTTTTGGGCTAACGTTCATGAGCAATATTTTTTATTTTAAGGGCCCCTCGTTTTGCTGCATAAATGTTAATATGTTAATTTTAAGGTGTTTTTTTTGGAAAAAAAGAATTCTATTATTATTAATGTTACTGCTAGAAATAGTGTTTATCTCGAAAAAAAATAAAACTTATTTTACTTTGACAATAATATTTATTATTATTATGAAATTATAACAAATATTTGTATTTAATTTTCAATTATGTTATTTAGAAATTTGTTAAAAAGGTGAATTGATTTAAAGTTGTGTGTAACATTTTCATTGAGATTCTAATTCATGTTGCGAGTGAAATTAAGAAAAATAATCTAGGCTGAAATAAAACGATCGAGTTGCTAGAATAAGAGGTTTTGGTAATGATAAATTTCCTTGTCTTTCAAAAGTAAATTTGTACTCTCTATTCGTCCCATTTTTATAGTCAACTTTAAAATTTTTAAAGTCTTTTTTTGTAATTTTAATCTTAAATATTTTCGTTTGTGTTATATAATATTTGATACAAAATATCTGAATGCATTGTGTTTTAAATGTATTTTTATTGATATAACATAAACAAAAATATTTAAGGTTAAAGTTGAAAAAAAAAAACTTTTGAAAAGTCAAAAATAAAGATGAAACGGAGGTAGTAGTTTGAATAAAGTTTTAACTGCTCTAATTACAAACTCATTGATTGTAGATCAGTGAGACTTTTGGATCGAGCATACATAATTTTATTTATTTATAAAATTTAATAAGTATAAACGATGCATCTCAACATTATGTTTGTAAAAAAAACAAACTTAAGAAATGAAATCAGGTTCAAAATAAAAACAAACATACATATTAATTACCGCCTACCTAACATTAGTAATTACAAAACTACGTACATTCTATGATCCCATCGATCCCCTTTTATGCTCGACCGATCTTAATTGGTTTCTATTTTTGGAAAAACAAGTAGGAAGAAGTTGCACGTGTTGCTCGGGATTCTTGCTAGCTAGCGTGATCCAGCAACAAATTCCAAGTGATGCACGTACGTTATTAATTAATCTAACATCGATCAGTTCGCGTAGCAAATTACGGTATTAATTCTAGCTAGGTATTTTCTTTTTTTCTAGTTTTTAAAAGAGATTTACAAACCTACCAAAAATGGCAATATGTGTCCCTTATAAAGGACTTGAATATACTCACAGATGGACTATATTTTATTTTGTTTTTATCTCAAGTGCATGCATGTGTACTTTTTATATATCTTCTTCTGGGATCATGAGATTACTTTCATCATGCATGTCTGAATATATTGAAATGCAGAAGATGATGATCGATAACATCCACAGCCGGAATTGAAGCAGAAAAGGATCAAGAAGCAAGCTAGATCGATCAAAGGACCGACCCCTTTGAATAACCTACAAAATTAAGGTTGCAAGAATTGAAATTCAAGTTTTGAGATCGAGAGCTTAGAACCTAATCAAGTAGCAATACTCAGAGAGCGAGCAAGGCTTAAGCCGTTATTCAATCGGGATGATTAACTGCATGCTATAGTGTGCATCACTTTGTTATTAATTAGTTAATTAAGGAGCTAGAAGGTAAAGTTTCTTTTGGATTAATCTTGTGATGTTAATTTAGTTTTCAACATTCTTCTGCAGCTCTGTTGGCATCCAGGAACCTGCCTTATGGTAATCAATTTCATACACATCTAATTAACGTGTTGTACGAGTCTCGATATCCTAGCTAGCTAATTAAATTATGTTAAAGAAAATAGAAATGCAAAAGTTAAAATTGAGAAGTAATAAATAATCATGAGCTATAGCGAACATATATGTACAACAGATTATGTGGCTTATATATGCAATCTATTTAACTTAGCTACAATCATGGGCCTGGATCCGGATGGGGTTTAATTTATTCACTCGCAAATCTACATATATATGTTACTAGACTACTTGAAGAAACCTAGCTACTAGGGATGTAAACGAGCCGAGCCAGACCTTTATCGAGCCGGGCTCATTTAGGATTTTTTAAGCTCGAGCTCGGCTCGTTTAGAGCTAATGATGTTGAGCTCGAGCTCGGCTCGTTTAATATTTATGAAGCTCGGGCTCGGCTCGAGTATTATTTTGATATTTTATTAAAATTATATATATAATTATTAAAAATTAAACATATAAAATAAAAATATATATATTATATATGGAGCTCGTTTAGGCTCGTATAAGCTCGCGAGCACACTCTTTGGAGCTCGAGCTCGGCTCGTTTATTAAAAGAGCTTTAATCTAGGCTCGAGCTCGAGCTCGAACTCTTTTAGGCTCGGCTCGTTTCGAGCTTTTAACAATCTGAGCTCGAATAGGTCGTGAGTAGCTCGGCTCATTTACATCCCTACCAGGCTACCAGCTACTAATTAATCTCTAATTCTTTCTTAATGGAAAGTAATAATTTTCTTAACAAATTAGAGAAGAGCTAGCTAGGAAATGATTTAATAATACAACACACTAGAAAAAGTACTTTTATATTTTCATACATAAGATCAAGACAATTAAGTGTTAAAATTAAAAGACGAGACAAAGATAAAGAATTATATATCAATCATTGAGGAGCTAGCACGTAGGATGTAGTAGAAAGATTTAGTACGATGAAATAGAAACCTAGATAATTAACAAGATAAAATTAAACATCAAGAGCAGCTACCTCATCAAGCACCTCTAATTAAGCTAGGTAGCTCGTTGATTAACACCTGAAACAGTGGAGTATGCAAGGCGCAAGAAAACTTTAAACCAAATGAATAATTAAAATTTTAAGTATCTTAGCTATATTTTTTAACAGCAAGGAAAAGAGAATGATAGGAAATTCAGAGCTTCTGCATAGTATATGAAGAAAAACACATCTGTACGTGATTAATAGATATCTAATTTGAGATGGAAGGCCTCCCAATAATAAAAGTAATTTAACAAATACTAATTGCAACAAAATTTTCTCGTTAACCTTCAAATGCAAAAAATATAATGTTTAAATAGAAAATACTTCCTAATCTACGCTACCATAAATCATGAAAATGAAAACGTGGGACTTGATTAGTAACAACAACTACCACTAATTAGAAATGCATGCAAGGAATAAGGAAATCGTGGGGAGAATCCCATGCACAATCATGACTCAGTAAAACTCATGTTGGTCACGATCGTATCAATACCGTCCCCTTTGAAATGGGGCTTGTCCTCAAGACCTGGGTCAATTGGCGTCACGAAATTCCACGGAGGGTCATTTTCGAATTGAAGAAGAAGAAACTTCCGTGGGTTACATTGGTGACCCGGTTGGTGCTTTGCGGGACAATTATAGCATAAACCTTCGGCTCGTCGTTTTTGCATCTCCATTGGACTTAACTTCTTGATTAGAAATGGTTGAGTAGATTGAGGTGCGGTGGCCAACAATGGTGTTTTAGTCGGTGGAGGCTCGGAAGGAACATCATATGACGAAAGTTGAGCATCAAGCTCGTCTTCAATTAACGTTGTGAGACCATATGTTTGATGAAGCATTTGTGAATTATGGATAAAAAGTTCAGATTGAATATGGGACGTAATCCGGAGATGTAGCAATTGCGAAGTGCGTGTGGAGATAAATCAATAACGCGGTTACTAATCTTTTCGAACTCCGTTTGGTATGCCGAGATGGTTGTTGTTTGGCTCAATTTGAACAAGGTGGCTTGATGATTCTCATAAGTGGACGGATCAAAACGTGGCTTAAGCGCCCGTGTGAACTCCGGCCAAGTGCCAAGAAGGTTGTTGTTGGCTAAATGCTTGTAACAACTCAAGGCATCTCCCGTTAAATAGAAAACGGCAAGGGATAGATGTTGGTGAGGTGGAATAGCATAATATGTGAAGTAATTGTTGGCTTGAAATAGACAATCAAGCGGATTAGAGCCGTCGAAGGTTGGGAGTAGTATTTTTCGTGGTCTCGGTTGGTGTGGTGGTGGCAGTAGGGGGTTACCTTGAAGCGGCGGCGGCGGTGGAGGCGAAGGCGCGCGGCGGCGGTGGTGGCAGTGCATTTCGGTGAGATGGACCCGCTTGGGAGAGTGAGGCAATGAGGGTGGAAGTTTGATCATATTGTGTGGCGAGCTGTTTGACGATGATATCGACTTGGGCTTTAGAGTCGGATTGGCTAGTGGTGATTGTGTCGGTAAGTTTGGTGAGGGCGTCGACCATGCCGGACAGGGCTTCTTCCATTGGCGGTGGTTCTTTACGAGGAGTGTGAGGATTGTAGATATAGAGAAGTATGCTTGAATAATGTTTTTTTATTATTTTAATATTAATGGTCATGTTAATCAATTATGTTTTCAATGCTTAAAAAAGTTTATTGCAAAATGATTATTTAATTATTTTGAAAATGTTTATTACATTTATGGAATAAAGAATCTAATTATATAAAAAGAAATTTAGAAAGTTTACTTGTATTAATTATCTTATTAATTATCTAATTAAGGAGGGTGTTTTTTAACAAATTAAGATTATTTATTTAGCCAACCCCAATTGATATTCTACTTAATTACTCTCCCAAATGTCAAGTTGGGTGAAGCCAGAATGATCATTGGCATAATTAATGGCTTACTCGTGTTGCCAACGATTCAAATTAAGTTATATGATCTAGTTAATTAATTGGGTACATTGATATTCCATTCCTAGCTATATAAGCATTTTGCGATTTTCTCTTTGATATTTCTACAGCTAAGAGTAAAAACGGATTGATATAAAACCTTAATCCTGGTTAGGTTATATCTTCACATAATTCAGTACGTGATGGAACACTGCATTTCTTAAAGCCCCATAATTAAGGTATTAATTTCATTCTCAACTATATAATATACACAAACTTTGAGCCTAACCGATTCTAGAACTAGAATGACAACCTGAGCAAATTAAGTTAGTTTTTTTTAGCAATTTAAGTTAGATGATGACAGGTTTGTATCTGTCTGTGCGTTGTGTAAGTGTGTGTGTGTGAGAGAGAGAGAGAGAGGGAGAGAGAGAGAGAGAGAGAGAGAGAGAGAGAGAGCATTAACCCAAGAATAACTAGAATCCTGAAGTATAAAAGTACGTAAAGAATGACTCTCGATATATATAGTATGGTTAATCATTAGCATTAATTACTGAACTGAAATGATATATATATATATATATATATATATAGAGAGAGAGAGAGAGAGAGAGAGCAACATATATGGACGAGTAAAGCAGATTACACCACAATAAACAACTTTTTAAAAAACATAGGTCGACCTTAACTAAAATGAGTGTGGAATCTTCTGAATGAACTTTTCTTAATATATACGTCTATATATATACACATACACACATATATACACGCAATATATATATATAATATATATCAAAAGAAAATAAATTAAACCTATGATAGGAGCGTAAGGTATAATCCAAATTAATAGACATACAATGACACCTTATTCATCACTTGCCTAATTTAGGACGAGAACTCTGCTCATAGCGACACTCGATCATTACAATTTCGTTTATTTAATTAAGGACCTAAATTGTGTTTCTTTCTTTCTTTTGTTGTATTATTATTATTTTTTTTCTTGGTTTTTCTACGTTTCAAGTTGGAGGCTAGGGGAAGATTCTTAATTATGTTTAAAGTCAATAGTTACATACCAAATTAGTTAACAATTAGACAATTAAGCTCGATCGATCAACTCTAATATGATCAAAGTCTAATTAATGTAAGGGGGTGATTGATTAGAATGGTCATCCATAGGGGGCACAAAATCGTAGCAAATCCCAAAACAAATATAAAGTAGACATATATATATATATATATATATATATATATATATATATATATATATTTGAAACAGAAATATTTATTAATTTAAACACCATCCATAAACAGTGTTTTGCATGATGTGAGACAGACAGAGAGAGAATGAGAGAGAGACTGTTGTCCAACTTGATCATGGCGCCTTTGGTTTAATTGTTATGGAGGGTTTATAGCTTTCTTTAGAAATTTCAAGACATGCCTATGTTTTCATAAATTCCCAGCTTTTTCAAAACCCATGAACACGCCTCTAATCATACTCTTGATTCTATGCTTTTATGTTTATTATGAGATTAAAACCCACAACCATAAAGAAGAAAATTTTCATACACCTACTACTGCTGGGTACGAGGCACTTTGGTCTCTAGCTTAAAGCCTTAAACATGAAATTAGGGTTTTTGTTTCTTGAATTTTAGGGTACGTACGTTCTCAAGAAAATTGATTAGCTAGCAACTAATTAAAGAGTATATACTTCATATATATATATATATATATATATATATATATATATATATATATATATATATATATGTATGTTTGACTGTATATATGAATATATGTAGTTACCATTTGGTATGGAGAAAGCGAAATTGATCAGCAAGTAGTTTCAAGTAGCCTGCAGCTTCGAAGCCTTCACTTCTTCACTGGCTGCAGCTTTAATTTGATTATTCTTCCTCTTCTTCTTCTTCTTGTATGGGATCCCCCTTGCCTTAGCTTGACACTCCTTTACTTCCCTTAAATAAACCCGAATCGCTCCGTTTCCAAACGGATTTTTCTCTGAAGACCCACCGTTCTCTTCGTAGGCGGCTCTTAATCGCCCAATTAGCGCGTCAAGACTTCCCCAAGCCTGCCTGAGAGGGCAAGCACAAGGTGCTGGAGGGTCAGGCTGCCCAAAGAATACACAACCATGTAAATGAACCTTGGTTTTTCCGAATTGATCGAGGTATCGAAGGAATTCCAGAACATGGCTGAAGTTGCACTGCGACAAAGAAACCGGAGGCCTTTGATTCTTTAGATACTGCCCGAAAGTATTCCAGTCACGTCGTTTTTGTGATTCGTAGCGGCTTAGAGGTGCTGCAGGATGATGATGACTCTGATCCCCGACGACTACGGATCTAGAGGATCCTTCTGCAGATGGATCCTGCTTTGGTATGTTAATTGACATGAAGCTAGCTAGCCAGTGTTGGATCAATTCTTTGGGAAAAATTGTTGACCCAATCAATTATTAAGGCAAGGTGAAAAATAGTAAAAATAAAAGGTGCAGTGGGGGTATGGTAGGAGAAGAATTGAAGGAAGAAAAAGATGATCAAGATATCACAAATGGAGTCTACTACTGAGGAGACATGTTATGGGTCCCTCTAGAGAAGCTGCTTTTTTCCCTCTTATCATTTTCATTTCAATTCATTCAGGGCATCATAATTAAGCACTAACGATTACTTTAATTTTAATTTTAATCTTCTAATTATAATATACATATAGGTAGGGTATATATATGCATAATTATATATTATGATATTTTATCTACATCATGCATATACATACTACGTTTCGTTTAATTGATGTCTGCAAGCTAGCTAGTCGGTGGGTAATATATATAATATATAAAATAAGGGATTGTTGAAATAAAAACTAAATATGAAAATTATGAGAGCTATCTTTATATTTATTAAAGCAAGTCAATAATTATTAATGGTAATGATTTATTAATGGCTAATGATTATTGATAAATAAGAGACATTTTAGAAAAATTAAACTTTAATTACTTATTAATATCGTTTTATCCGTACATGATTAATAATTAAGTAAATATATAAATAACTATAATATCTTATTAATGATATTAATAATATTATAAATAATTCTCACACCAAAAACTAGGCACATAAAAACTTTTTTATTTTCATATATACTTGATCATGTATGAGGTAACTTTTACAATTAATGAATATTACATCTTATATTAAGTGGATTACTCAGTGCTTAACTTAAATTTTAATGCAATTTTTGTCATTGTTGTATATATGAACAAGGAGGTCTATATTATTGACTATGTAACATTTACCTGCAGGAAATTTATATCACAGACGTGTATATATATATATATATATATATATATATATATATATATATATATATATATATATATATATATATATATATATATATAGGGTGAGTTTCAAGGGAGAACCCTTATAAATAGAGAACAGAGAGAACATGTGTAAACTTGTAATTTATTATTTCTTCTTTACGTTCATGTTCACTCATAACTACCCAAAAGTCAACTTTACATCCTAAATCTTAAAATCAAAATTATTTCTATAATTATTAACAATTTAAAATTTTGAATGCATTGATGCATCAAATAACACTTTTGTATGCATCGATGCATCAGGATTATATTCGAACATATTATAAAAAAATTTCACATATTTTAAATCCGATGATCAATAAAATCAAATGTCTAAATAAATTGTGACAATTTTTGAACCATCTGATCAATGAAATCAAAGTTTAAAAAGTGTTATCTCTGTTCTCTATTTAAGAGTGTTCTCCCTTGATCCTAACACTATATATATATATATATATATATATATATATGATCCTAAAATATAGCAGTTAGGGGTATAATTGTCCATTAAAGTTTTAAAATTTCATCATTATTTCTAATTTATTTACGTTTTGCTGTTTTCAGTATTTTCTAGAATTAGATTAATGCACATTGTTCTTCACCAGATGCACAAATAAAATTTAAAAAATTCAACTTAAAAAACATCAAGATTATTTGATGCACATAACCAATCATTAATAATAATATGATACCATCAAGAAATTCAACTTAAAATACATCACGATTTAATGAATTCTTATATAAATTCAATTTTGAATACTCTTATTCAATAATAGATGCACAAATCAACAAAAGATGCACAATCACCATAAAAAACTGATGAATACGCATTTTTAAGTCATCAAGTAACCGATACACAAACTTCTTCTGAGTATAAGATGCACAAGAATAACTCGATCCAATCATCGATCCACACATAACAAAACATAGTGTGCCTTCGATGAAGAAGCCCAGATGCAATCACTCATCTATACAGAAAAAGGATGACATTAATTCACAAATCGATCATAAAAACTTAGATATGGAAGAAACCTCTATGTTTATCGGAATCGGAATCGACGAGACAGAGGCGGCGGCAACGCCACTGGAGTTGGTGGTCGCCGGAGAGGAGGGGGACTTCAGCAGTGGTGGTCGCCGATGCACCTTGACCACTTACAAGAAAGAGAGGCGCAGAGGCGGTGGTGGCGACGGGCTTGACAGATGCAATGCACAATCATTTTTTATCACTTAATAACCGTCGTCGATGCACACAACAACCGCTGCAAAGGCGGTGGCGGCGTGAGATGGAGACAGAAACTTGAGGTCAGCGATGGAGGTTTAGGGTTTCAGGGGATGGCGTTGCTAAGGTAAGGAAGGTCAAAGTTGGTGCCTTCAAGGTTGGTCGACGGCGGCAGGTTCGATAACCATGGGTAGCCGCTCACATGGTCGCTGATGTATGAGGCTGATTTGAAACGGTCGGGAAATGGTTTAAGGCTACGCAGGCAAAAACGAATTAACAAGGTAGAGGGACGTGGGTGGGATGGGCAAGTAAGTGGAGAGAGAATAATTATGTGTTACCCAATATACCCTTTAACTAGAAATGCCAAGTGGCATCCTCTCCTTTCTCCTTACATTTAGTACCATAAATTTTTTATTTGAACTCAATTATATATATATATATATATATATATATATATATATATATATATATATATATATATATATATACTATTTTGATGACGCAATTTTAATATTTATTTCAAAAAAAAATATTATTACAAAAATCTAAGTTAATTTGGCGAAATAAGACTTTAAATATAAATTTGATTGATCATAAGTAATGAGGATTAAAGTTGCAAATTTTATAAAATATCCAAACATTTGATAATGAATAAAG
This sequence comes from Pulicaria dysenterica, assembly GCA_947179395.2. Lineage (NCBI taxonomy): Eukaryota > Viridiplantae > Streptophyta > Magnoliopsida > Asterales > Asteraceae > Pulicaria > Pulicaria dysenterica. The sequence goes on from OX359291.1 coordinate 94,402,104, forward strand.
TATAAATAACAATTAAACGTCAATGACAAAATATAATAAAGAGTCATTTTTATTTAAAAGTATTTTTATTTATAAAAGCATTCAATATGAACTTAAAATATTTTATTTTCTGGAATAAAGTATTTATAGAACATTTTGCCAAAAAGTATTATTATACTATGTATTAATGATTGGTGGAATTGTATCACAGTGATATCTTGTCTTGGATTTAGTGTCATGAAAAGGACAATAGGTGACACCATTGTAGCTACTCGTCTTGGATGAAATCTTGTATTGATTCTTAACTCAGTCTAAGTATACAGTATAACAATAATTAATTATGGATATTTAATAGCCAAAATACAAGTTTAAAAGAGAAAGCCGAAACATAACGATTACATTTTTAATTGGCTCAAAAAACTATGCAGGTTTGGCACGGTCGATCGTGGATTGCGACCATACGGCCGCTTGACAACACACCTTTCTCTCTCTTCAAACTCTATAAATACACAACCATTTCTTTACAACTCCTTGCCCTTTTGCAACTGAAATACTCTGAATATTCTTATCACACAACTTGTTTTCTTTCATTTCTATATTTATTTGTGTGGTTCTTGAAGTTGTTATATTCTTTGATTATTCAAACAACTCAAGATATGGCAAGAGAAGTCAAGAAAAGAGAGAGAGAGAATGTTTGAGATATACATCATTGTTGGTGATTTGTAAGATTTGTGAGTATGTTCTTGTGGGAAGAATAACTTTATTTGTTGATGGGTTTGACTATTCCCCACTTGTATTTCTTGTTCAAGTTCTTAAGGAAGAACTTATTCATATGTTCTTGTTGAAGAAGATTGGTGTTGGTGAAAAACACTTTTGCGCTCTTGGATAAGAGCTTGGTGAGATTGTCATCTAACATACAAGGTGATTGTATTCGGTGATCTCTTCCGATCTAAGAGAACTTTTGAACTTTGTGCTAGTGAAATTCTTGACAGAGATGAAGAAGTGGATGTAGATTGGAGTTCAACTAAATGATTATAAACCCCCGTGTCACCTCTCAACCCTCAAAGTCTTTAATATTTGAATTTATATCCGTGCACTTAACTTATTGCTTTAATATTCTTATCTTTACATTTCGAGTATTTACATTTCTATCTTTATATTCTTGCCTTTACATTTACTCATTTACTTTCAAGTCATTTACTTTATCATCAAGATTATACTTATATATATATATATATATATAGAAATTGGATCAATAAAGAACCATGTGTTAAACAAAGAACCTAAAGAACCAATTTGGACCTTTGAATCATCAATATCAATGGATAGGATTGATCGATGGCAAAACTGTAATTATTATGTATTAATTTAGGATGAATAGGGCAAAAATGTAATTATCCCTCTCCCACACCCACGAGTTTAAAAAAAACTCTCAAAAACTTTAAATTGTTATAACTTTTTAAGTTTTGTGATTTTAATCATAAAAATTATACCATTCTTTTAGTTTTTTAATCTTCTTTCAAACAAGATCACTCTTCCTATACTTTTCTAAAAAATATTTGAAAATGAATTTTTTTTTTGCATTTTGGAGCTGTACAGGAAAACACTCTTTTTTTTTGCATTTTGGCAGCTCGTCGCTAAGAGCTGAATGTCGTCGCTAATGAGTTGAATGTCGTCGCTAATGAGCTGAATGTCGTCGCAAAAGGTTCGTCTCAGATCAGAAATTAGCGACGATGAAGTTAAATCTGTCGTCACAAATAAGCAAAGTCGTCGCTTAATGACCTTGCAGTCGTCGCAAATTGTTTGTCTCAAATCCTAAATTTTGCGTTTTTCGTTTTTTGCATTTTTCATGTTTATACGAATTTACGTTCTGCATTCTACATGTTTTTTGCATTTTGCATTATGTATTTTTTTTGCATTCTGCATGTTTTTTGCTTTCTTCATTTTTCATTCTTCATTTTGCATGTTTTTTGCATTTTGCATTCTTCATGTTTTTTGCATTTCTGCATTCTGCATATTTTTTGCATTATGCATTCTTCATTCTGTATGTTTTTTGCATTTTGCATTCTGCATGTTCTGTACTGATTTTGCATTTTGCATTTAAGTTTGAATGAACCCTGCTCAAAATGCAAATTACAGATTTCGCATTTTGCATTTAGGCTTGAATGAATCAAGCATCTAAGAATTTTGCATTTTGGGCTTGAATGAACCCAACTCAAAATGCAAACTACGGATTTTGCATTTTGAGTTTGAATGAACCCAGCTCAAAATGCAAACTTTGCATTTCAAAAAAAAAGTTTCAGAAATATATCAAGTCCGGTCTTGTTTGAAAGAGGACGAAAAACTGAATCTAATGGTATAATTTTTTTGTTAAAATTGTTAAAAACGAACGAGTTATGATCATTTAAAGTAAGTGGGGGTTTTTTTTAAGTTTGTTGAGGGGTTTTGCTTGTGGCTGTGTAGGCGCAGATGAATATTTTTTTTTAATTTCTTTTTTTGCCCCTAAACAATGTGCCACATGTCATCACCACGGAGGTTCTTTAGGTTCTTTGTTTAAGGGAGATTCTTTGTTTAACCACACCCTATATATATATATATATATATATATATATATGTGTGTGTGTGTGTGTGTGTGTACACACACTTACATATATATACCTACATACATCAATATATATATACTAAATACATATACTTATATATTTATATATTCTTGCGTTTATATATTCTGCACTTTATTATTTGATATCTTGTTATTATTATAAAAGTTATTATTTAAAATTTAAAAAGTGGTCATAGAAGCTAGTCAACCTCCCTTCTAGTTTCTACATATATAACTTCAATCAAAAACTGTTTTCATACGATATCTATTTAAAACATCATTAATGATGTTATATTTGTTATTTATACATTTATCCACCGTGAATTGTGACCATGTGAACCGTTATTGATTTGAGAAGCTTGATTTTTCCAAAATGTCTCTCATATCATTATTGATCCATTAATAAATACTAATGATCAGTCAAAAAAAAATTTAATCATTAATTTATTTAAATCAAAAACTAAGTTTGTTTTTTATAATTCTTATACGAAAAATATGTATTTAAACTCTCCCCTAAATATAACATTGTATTTTGAAAGTACGATATGAATTCATGACCGGCCACAAGTTTTCCCGAAGTAGGTTGTGTAAGGTAGATATATAATGGCAACATGATGTATTATAATTTATAATAAGTCTTTTATATATTTCTAACGGATGCATGTATGTATGTATATATAAAACAAATAAAAGGGAATCTTAGAGATCGAGATGGAGAGGCTGCGATCAGTTAATAATTGAAAACAATAGTGTTTCGTACGAATTACGTTAAGAGAATCGTCGGATTAGTTGAAATTTAATACTACATGCATATATATACAACCTCATGGAAGAAATTAAATTAAATATAATTAATTGGTACATGTATCATATCTGGTTCAAAAGTAATCTCTACCAAGTGAAGTGTGCCTATAAATACTTCATTTCTTTTTTACCTTTATTTAATTAAGTTGTGTTTAACAAAGTTCATATGAATACATATTATTAAAATTTTTATATGTAATCACTGGTGATTCAGTATACAATAATATTTGATTTGTAAAAATATCACATATCAATTACGAAAATACCCCTCCGTCTTAAATTTTAAAATGCAATCTGGACCATTGATGTTATTGATCCAAAAGCTAAAATTAGTTCATTTTAACTATTAATTAATTATGGACTATACTAAACATTATACTTATTTAACTACAATTGATCCAGGTACACGATTTTTTATTTATTGAATTAAATTTATACTACATTATAAAGTATTTAACTTTCTCTCTCTTAAAATTCTTAAGACTATTTAATTTTAAGTAGTACAATTTTTTATGCTTAAGATACAAACACTTAAAACAATAGCCTAAACAATCATTCTCTTAATTATCTCCACTAATTTAAGACAACTATTACTTTAAAAATCATTAAACATCACAACAACTATTTAATATTTTAATTTATCTCATTTTAGCTAAATTACTTACATTAATATAATTTTAAGACTATAGTATCTTTTTCTCTAATATGTATGCTGGTGAATATACCCTACTTTTTAAATCATGGATAAGTTTATTAACACCGTATTTCACACATGTCATACTCTACTTTCTAAATCAAACTTTTTATCGAGCACAAACTACTGTCATCGCCGCCGCGAGTGCAATGCTAGTATATTAATAAGGATACGTACACTAACTTCAACAATCATTTAGATTGTATTTAAAGATTTTTTGAGATTTATAATTCGACCGTTCTAAAAGCTGTACGAATCTCCATTTTGGCTACATTAATTAGTTATATATTTGCAATATAATCTGATTTTAAGGTTTGACTCAATTTTTTAAATAATTTGATAAATATCTGTTTCTTATTAAATAGAATTGTTTGAAAATTTTGACATTAAACCAAATTAGGGTTAGAGTTATGTTTATCCTTATAGATAGAGATTATGATTTTCCTAATTTTATTGAGAGAAATGAAAAATCATGTGAAAAACTTGTAAGAACATTTTAGAGTGTTGAGTTGAACATCTCCATTTGTAATTCAAGTTTTTAGTAATGATTTTTTTTTTTTAATTCTGGAATAGGCTCGACTACTCAAGGAGCTACACCATGTCAATCGCTGTCTTTTTGTGATCAATTTTCTACTTATGTGTTTATTGGTTGTAGTTGTTTTAATTTTATTTTGGAATAGTCTATTCCAATATCAGAAACATTAAATATTGGTGAATGTCATGATTAGCTTACATATGCTAATCACCCTTAGTGTCCTTTTGCTATTTCTTAGTTGAAGTGAGGTTTTGATCTTTTTTAGAGTTATAATTTATTTTTTAGTTTCTATTGTATTTCACTAAGCATTTCGCTAGCTCTATATGTAAAATATGTCTTTAATGTTTGGTTAAAAATAATGTTTGTTAGGATTCGTTTTGCTCCCAAGTTATTTGCATAAATTTAACTAAAGTTCAACCTACGGATAAATATGGTTGGTTTAAGTTTAAACTGAACGTAAACCGTTAATTTCGCTTTTATAATTTTCAAACCAACGGTTTCGGTATTTATCGGTTTTGCTTTGGCAGTTTCCTTTCATTAATGGTTTTAGTTTATAAACCAAACCCGCCTCTTCTCGACCTGACGGACACATTTGCTTGATCTAGTTCTTTTTTTGAGTTTTTTTGTCATGAGTAAAAAGAGATTGTAAATTTTAGCTTTATAAGGCACATAAATACCTACAACATAAGAAACAAACTCTCGACCAAGTCTAAGAAAACCTCAATATGTCACCAAAATCCAAAAATCATATGGCCTTTATGCCATGAGTCTCAAATTAATTAATAAACTAGTCATACATTATTAAAATATATTAAACAATTATACCATTGTAACTATATAGAATGCATTAAATATTTGGTAGGTTTGGTTTCTTAACGGTTTGGTTTTCTTTAAACGTAAACCGAACCGAAACCTATCAATTTTTGTAAATCCTAAAAACAAAACCGTCAGTTTTGAAGCGGCTTCGGTTTATTGGCTCATATTTGTTGGTTTTAACGGTTTGCATGGGTTCGGTTTTTCGGTTTCTATGTTCACCCCTAGCTAGTTCAATCTTTTGTATCATCTCATCTTATGTTTTGTTGTGGGCAATTAAATGCTTCTTTTTGTTGATGTACTCATGTGATAGTTGCTCCTCGTGTTGTCGAAGATGTTATCATAGTCATCATCGCTACTAGTACTCTTACTATCAATTGCACTACTACTAACATCGATGTTACACCTTCTACCACTACCACTACTGTTACTTATGTTGTTGCTCCAAATCTTGTGCTACTTCCACCATTACTAACACTACCACTATGACTATCACTACCCCCCATCATCATTACCACTACGTGTTAGGACTACCACCACCATCATCATTACCAATACCACCAATTAATAAATCCATTACTACTAGCACTATCAGGATTACCACCACTACTACTATGACCACTAATACTACTTCTGCAACCACCACTACTACAACTTTACTACCACCGTCATCACATCTACTACTATGTACCACTACCACTATCACATGACTACCATTACTATATATACCACTACCATTATGACTACTACTACTAATAACTTTTTGCTCCTATACAAGTTAATCTACACTTGCTGCTACTATCACTACTGCTACATGTGTTTCCACTACTACTATTATTCATGCGAATATCACTACTATTGCAACAACTACTAGAGGAGGGTTCAATTTGTTTTTTGTTTTTTTTTTTGAAGAATAACTGCGAAAACTAATCTTGCCCGTTGATTAAAATAAATCAATGGTTAATAACTTTGGCGTCTAATGATTGGCTCACTAATAACGAGTATTTTGGGCAAAACAAGTCTCACACATTAATGATGTTCAACACGGATGCAATTTACGGTTGGAAAAAAATATATAAATGACTAAAATACCTCTGTTAATCAATCACTAATAATGTTACAAACAATTATCGTAGTTTTCATAAAAAACAGTTCTCATTTGGATTACTGATAACCGAGGCTCAAATCTTAGAGTCGTCCCTATTGATTTTTTTTTCACTCGATTTTCTGATCCTTCGTCTAGAATGCAGTTTACCTCTTTAATTTTAGTTTACCAAAGTACATTTGTCAACTCATATCCATTTTATTGACAAGGTGGACAAGTCTTTTTTTATATTTTATCGTTTTGTTGTTTAAATTTATTGGGTCTTGTACGTGTTCAAAGTTAGATATTACATGTCGACTGCACCTATGTAAATACAATTAATTTATTTTGCTAATTTTATATTTTTGCTAACGGCAAGTTTGAACTAATTTTATATGATAAATGTTTCAAAAAATCAACTTTAACCCACTAAATTTTGACCATTTATCACAGAGGTATAAACAAGGAAAAAATATCTGAATTTAATTATGTATACATGTGTAAATAGGTACACACACACACACATATATATATATAAGTGAGAATAAAAGAACAAATGTTAGACATTCATTTGACATTGATCTATTAAATCCCACAGTTGCAATTCATTCGTCGTAATTATTAAAATGAAGTTGAAAATATAGAGCATCCGATTAAATCAAATAAAGTGTCATACGAGAACTATGGGAACCTATCTTAGCTCTTCATTAAAATTAATCAATGGCTAAAATATTTTTGAGGCTCATTAATGGCTCATTACTAATGCATTAATGAGGTTGAGAAAATCAAGTCTCGCAGATTTATGTTAGTGCACTCGGATGCAATTCACAACTAGATAAATCATAATGAGCCACAAAAAATCATAGCCATTGATTAATTGTAATCAACGGTTTTTGCAGTTCTCGTGCGAAAAACAATTCTCATTCGAACCGTCCCCTATATATAGGGAGCAGCTCAATGACGCATTAATTAGGGTTATTTCGGGAAAATCAAGCCTCGCAAGTTAGGGACGACTCAACCGGACGCAATTCATGGTTGAGTAAATATATAAATAATCAAAATACTCTATTAATGATTCATTAATAACTTTAAAAATAGTTCTCGTACGAAAAACAGTTCTCATTTGAACTTTTGTCTTTGTGTGTGTGTGTGAATATATATATATATATATATATATAATCAACATAGTCCCCATGTTTAAACTTAGTTCCTAAAGTCTAAATTTATACCATTAGATTTATTTAATTAATGGTCAATATCTAATAATAACATTAATATAACTAATTAAACAATTATAATATTTAATTATAGAATGCAGGGTATAATGGGAATCATGACCCCCAAAATCACGTGCTTTCCTTTTTTTCCCCTTGTATGTCGTCCGCCAAAAATTATGAAACTCTTTTCAGCCGAAAATGATATAAATACACATGTTTTTAGATGAAAATAATAATAATAGACTATTTCCAGTAAAAAATGATATAAATCCAATGTTTCCAGTTGAAATGGTAACAAAATGATTACATTTTCCAGATAAAAATGACAACAATATACAACATTCAAACTGAACATTATCCAGATGAAAATGATAAAATAGACTCCTTCTAGCCGAAAATGATATAAATACACATGTTTTCAGCCGAAAATAATATAAATACACATGATTCAAAATGATAACATTTTGGTATCATTTTTATCTGGTTTCGTTTTCAAAATAAAATATTCATAAATATGAGAATAGTGGTATTGATTGAAAGAGGATTAAAAAATAAGTAAATTGATATAATTTTCTCAAATCCACAAAATTGAAATAGTTATAGCAATTTAAAGATTTAGCCGAGTAGCGTCAGTTTGATTCTTAATTCCGATTCCTAATTTGCCTTTTAAATAATTGGCTGAAATTTGAACTAGAACAATGTTTAAGAGGAAGACTATATAGAACTTTAACCCTAATTATATATATATATATAGAGAGAGAGAGAGAGAGTGTGTGTGTGTGTGAGAGAGAGGAGTGTGTGTGTGTGTGTGTGAGAGAGAGAGAGAGAGAGATGAGAGGATGTCTGGTTCATGTTGTAGACGTTGCTATTTTGCACTCTATTTAAATTCATCACATGATGAATGCATTTGATTTAAAGAGCTAACCAGAATCTAGTACTTTTCTTACATCATATATACTGTTTAGCTTTTAATGGAATGTTATAGAAGGGTCACAAATTATTGGACTTTATGTGTATGAACATGGAAATGTAATATTGACAATTCTTCTATTTGTGGTCAAACTTCTCATCTTAAACTTCAAGACTGTACGTTACGTTTTTGGTTTTTAATTCTTATCTGAGCAAAATGCATGGTATATGGCTATATGTTACATATATATATTATGACCGTGCGTATTTATATATATATATATATATATATATATATATATATATAAGGTTTATCTTCTTTATTTTACTTGATAAATCAACATATATCAAACAATCAAAAGTTCAAAACCTCTAGTATAAAAATATTTCAATTCTACAAAACAATTTTAGAAATATAATCACTAATATTTTATTTTAAAACAATTGAGAGTGGTTAGATGAAAATTGTGAATGGGTCTTATAAAACATATAACGACTTTTAATGAATTGTGATTGGGTTTTATAAAAATTATATATTAATATAATTAATTATAGGTTGTTTATAAATTATGTTTAGTAACTTGTGATATATTTTGTTCAGAGATATAATAATTACATATTTGCGACCGTCTCGTTCTTATCTATATTTTGGTATAAGTTTCTTTGCAATATGACAATTTTATTAGAATTAGTATATTCTTAACTTTTTGTTATCTAGTATAATAGTGGGTAGGTAATTTTTTGTTTCGATGGTGGTTTTTTTTTTTTGGATTATGGTGATGAGCTGAGTGGTTAACTAGAGTATGTTATTCAAAGTGTTTAGTTATTACTTTTTAAAACATTTTCAGTCTTATTAGAAAGATGTATGAAACTTATTATAAAATGTGGTTTAAAATAAAATGTATCATTATAAGATGATACATTATATACTTAAAAATCTAAATTTAGATATGTAAAGATAGTTGTTCTTGATGATCCTGAAACTACTTTAAGTATGTAGGTTGTTAGCCAAATGTAATATCAAAATAAAAGTGTTAATTTTGTATACACAAGACAGGTGGTTATTCTTGATTTTTTTTTTAATATTTAAAACGTAAGTCATTATTTATTTTTCTTTTACTTGCAAGGTGTACGAAAATTCGGCTTTAAAAGTGGAAGTGCAATGGAGCCCGTTTAAAAAGTAAGACATGTGGTTATTAGTAGCAGTTTAAGCATGCATGGAGACAAGCCTCTTTATCAACTAATTTGATTTATTAAATTATCAAATAATTCCCTATTGGATTATGTTTTGTTTCATGTTTAGTCATGTAATGCTTTTGTACACAAATCTGTATGTATATTTTCTTTCTCTAAATATAATAAACTTTTAGTTGTTTTTGTATCTGATAATTTATACTAACTATCATTTTAACCTTTTCCAATGATGAGGTTGACCAAGTAGAATGGTTGTTCATTAGAATGTTGTTGTTTTTGCTTGATTTAAGAATTTGTGTCTTGAGTAGGTTCATTTCTTTTTCTTATTTCTAGCTCGCCCATGGACTGATCCCGTGAAATGTCATGATCTATGATATTAGCATGCTTAATTAAGATTCTGATGTGTTTTTGTTTATTTATGTTATTTTTCAAGTTTACATGTGTATGAAGTACTTCAAAAAAAATTGGTTTCTTATGTACGTATTTGTCATTTTTTGTATATGTATAGTGCTTACATTTTTATATTTAATTTTAGTGCATTTCAAGTTTACTTCTCTAGTAGACTTATACTCGTGCGTGCATGGCTCTATAAATTAGCAAAGTATTTAGCAAATAGATGTGGTAGCATTCTCTCTTATGATGGTAAAAAAAATTATATGGGTAATAGATGTGTTCAGAAATTTGAGTTAGTTTTTAGTTCAGAACTATTATCTGATTGACTTCAACATTTGAATTTTCTAAAAATGACATAAGGTGATACATGTTCTTTCAAATTAGATTATTATTATTTTGGGTTTAGTGAGTTATATTTTGATTTTTAAACTTATATATCACATAAGGGATCATGTCTAAGGTAGAACACTCCAAATTAAACTATTATAACTCATGATTTTGTGTCTGATTATGCAACAAAATGTGTCATTTGTTTTTGCTAATAAAGTCATAGCTCTAATCTTTTTCTACTTTTTTTTAATCTTCGACAAAAGAAACAATTGTCATCTTTTTTCTATACATATGAATAGATTAGAGTCATTCAACTATCAAATATTTCTTTAATTATTTCAATTTGATACACATGTTATCGAGATAAAAATCATCTCTAGCAAAAATGTTTGTGCTATTATGTATAAGTCTAGACTGAAAATGATTCAAACATTTCTAGCTTTAATATCATCATTTGATTATTGAGTTAAAATCTTTTGAAACATGGTCTCTTTGCTTTATTTGAGGACAACAAGAAAGCGCTTGGGTTTTTTGGTACGTATTTAAAAGTTTTTGTGTATATATACTTCTAATATTTTTTCTATTTGATTTTGATATATCTTAGGTTTATTTTTGTAATATTCGTGTGTATACAGGTCTATAAATTAGTAAAACATGATGTTTATTACAATTAATTAAGCAGCATTCGATAAAATTACATATCACGTGACAAATTTCATGATATATAACATATAAAGATTTTCTATATAAAGGTTTTCATTATAAAGAAACACGTACGTACGTAATGATCCAGCTAAATGAAACAAATTAATTTCGCTTCTTTAATTAAAAAATGGAGAATTAACCACGTACCTACACTTTTAATTATATGTATTCGTTTTTGCATTGTTATTTGAATTAAAAACGCATTTGTCGCTTATAACATCATGTTTAGTTATAGCCTCGGGCTAAATTCTCAATCGTCTATTTATGATTTAAAGCCCCACTTTTTATTTTTATTTTTAACGGACAGTAAAAAGATTTATTAAAAAATACTAGCAAGAAGCTAGCAAATTAAAGTACATAAAAGGGAAAGAAAAAAGAACTACAACAAAGAGACATTCTATGCTAAGAAGAAAGACAAACAACACCAATATTGCCACGAAACTTTGAGTTTACGATTGCCCCTAGCAATTAACCACGAAAAGGAAAGGCCTTGAATGAGTGTAAACAATCGAGGGAGGTGACTCCTGTTTTTAGCATGAACAATATCGTTTTTTGTCCGCCATAATTGCTAACAGAAAGTATATAAGATGTAGCATATCCCCTTTCATATCATCATTAATACCCCAATTTAGTTGACTTTCCATTGATTCAGTTGGCGAAGCTATCTTCCACCATTTACCAATAACGAAATATTGTGCCTTAAATCCTTGCTTGACCTCCGTGAGTGTCTAACAAAAAGATGAAATCAATCTAGCAGTATTATCGACAAAGATATCACTCTTAATTAGTCTCGACAATGTTAAATAGTATTATCAAACATACACCCTAATAAATAAGAAATATTTATAACATGAAACACTGTAGGTTCATATATTAATCCTAAAATCCTTGATTGATTAGAAGTAGAGAAAAATCACAAGCCAAGAAGGTGATTAGGATTTCATATATACCGTTTAAATTAGAGTTAATTGCAAAATTCGTCCCTAAACTATCCCGAAAATGCAGGTTTGGTCCTTTCAAGATCGAAAGTACAAAAAACGTCCTTATTTCGGCTAAGTTGGTGCAATTTCAGTCATTTCCTTAACTTCCGTTTGTTTGTGTCCGTTAGCCGCTATGGAAGTTACTATAATACCCCTTGTCCTTATTTTTTTATTATTTAATAATTATATATAACAATAATAATAATAAAATATAAAGATACACACACCTCTCTCTCTCACTCACTCTGCACACACACCTTCACACATACCCTAAGGTCACACATCTCATTTCTCTCTCTCTCTCTCTCTCTCTCTCTCTGCTTTTTTGTAGCCACCATCGCCGGCCACCACATCAACCACCATCGCCGGCCACCACACCTCTCTCTGCACACACACACCTGCACACACTAACTATCTATCTCACCGCCGCACCACCACACTGAAGGCCACCGAACCACCCTCTTGCCGGGGAAGGCCGCCGCCGCCACCCACCATTCTCTCTCATCTGTCACACTTCTCTCTCTCTCTCTCTCTCTCTCTTCCTACACACACAAAGAGACACCTATCTCTCTCTTCCTGCAATCACATACAAGATTGACACACCACCGCCACTTGCCGCTGCCATTACCACCGCCTCTCTGCCGCCGCATTACCACCACCCCTCCGCCGCATTTCCAACACAAGAAATCTTAAATCAGAAGCCCAAATCGGAAACCATGCAGGTTTTCTCAGATTAGGGCTTTTTTCCCATCGCCACCAGTGCCGACGCCATGGTAATCTTCCTTCAAATTAGGGTTTGCGTTTTTGGTTCTTGGTTTTTGCAGCCATCAATTTTTAGATCCAGTTTTCAGTTCTTCTTCTTCATATATTGTTCAGAATAGGATTTTGACTTGTGATTAGAACAGATCTAGTGTTTTGATTTGGGCATGGTTTCCGATTTGGGTAAATGGTGTTAAACGGCGGTGGTTGTGTTGTTGTTGGTTCCTGTAGTGGTTTCCGATTTGGGTAAATGGTGGTGGTGGTGGTGGTTTCCTGTAGTGGTTTCCGGTGGTGGTGGGCTGAGAAATGGTTGGTGGTGATGGTGGTGGTTTACGGTGGATGTAGGGCTGAGAAATCGTGATGGTAGCCGACGGTGGTTGTTGGTTGTGGTGGCTGATGTGGTGGCCGGCGGCGGTGGCTACAAAAAAGCAGAGAGAGAGAAATGAGATGTGTGACCTTGGGTTATGTGTGCAGGTGTGTGTGCAGAGTGAGTGAGAGAGAGAGAGAGGTGTGTGTATCTTTATATTTTATTATTATTATTGTTATATATAATTATTAAATAATAAAAAAAATAAGGACAAGGGGTATTATAGTAACTTTCATAGCGGCTAACAGACACAAACAAACGGAAGTTAAGGAAAGGACTGAAATTGCACCAACTTAGCCGAAATAAGGACGTTTTTTGTACTTTCGATCTTGAAAGGACCAAACCTACATTTTCGGGATAGATTAGGGACGAATTTTGCAATTAACTCTTTAAATTATTACAACGTTGTTCGATTCATTAATTTTAATTAAATAAAAATATTCAAATTTGTAATTCCAATCAAAGCAAACCGAATCCAATCGTTTGTACCCTACTTTACTCAATTCTTTTGTTTGATTTGTATAGATTTGGTGGGACCTTAAAGATTACATTAGTATTAATATATATTTTGACATAATTAATTAAAATATAATTACGTTTCTTTATTTAATTAATTAAACCTAGCCCCTTAATAATTGAATGATTGTGCCTTTCTTTTGTGCTTGACCTCCGTTAGTGTCTAACAAAAAGATGAAATCAGTCTAGTAGTACTAGCTAGCTAGACCTCTAATTATAATAATATATAATGTTAATTATATATATTTCATGGAATTCAAACCAAATTAAGTTTTGCTACACCAATTGATCGATCGAGTAATGCTTGACATGTGGAAGGTGCTGCTTAATTATAATTATAATTATGCTTTGTGGATTGATAGAGTCAAAGAGTGATTAATAATATTAATTAATCAAAGTGATTAAATGTTTTATTATAACTTATATGATGCATTGATGACGATGATTCTCTTATAATGATAAAAGGTTAGAAAAATATATTTGAAGTCTGTCAAAAGTAACAAATTTTCAAAGGAGAGGGCAGAAAGAAGATGAGAATTATTTAGAAAATGTTAATGAAAGGTGGACCCACCCCACGAGTGTATGTCTCCTACATCAATATTAATCTAAATCGTATTTCATAAAATATTAATCTAAATCGTATTTCATAAAATATTAACTAAATGTTTGTAGGCAATATCATAATTACTTAAGTTGCAGTTGAGCATATATCATTAGCGACCATTTTGTCTTAATTAAGAGTAAATTTTAATTTTGTTGATATCACGTACTCGTTATTTTAGCTTTCCCATTACAAGTTGCTATATGTGTGTATGTATGTGCATGTGTCGGCAAAACATTTTACATGGCAAAATCTTAGACATCTTTTAAGGAGAAATTAAGATCTAGTTATATAAGATCATCCTAGCTTTATAACACTTTTACTGTATTAAGGATCATCGATCTCTATATATTAACGACTGATCCATCTATATATTTCTAACATATTTTGCTAAAAGTTCAAACTACTTTCGAATTAAAATATTTAAATTAATATGTTCTCGATCTCAAGTAAAATGCTATTGATGAATCTATGTTTAAAACTTTAAATACACAACATATAGAAAATTTCATGTAATACTTGAAAGTTGAAACATAGTTGTAGAAAGGGCTAAAGGTCGCTAAATAATATAATAGCTGTTTTTTTAGAGTGTCGTTGTAGTAATTTACTTTTTTTATTATTAAATAAGTAGTCTACTTTATTGTTTAGGGTTAAAGTATGTAAGAATTTAGAATTTTGTATTATGGTTTTGGCTATTGCTGAAGTTTCCCTTTTAAATCATCACCAAACCTTGCAAACCTGATCAGGATTCCTTCTTGGTGGGCTCGTAGTGATGGTGGTGTCTGGTGGGTCTTATATCGGCTTTCGTTGATGGATTTAAGAAAACATCAACACGCGGCCACTACCACAACGATGATCGACAAGAGGCGAATCAAACTCCACCATCACCGTGAAGAAGGAAATCCGGTCAAGTTATCATGGTTTGATGGTAATCCAACGATAGAGAACTACAACTTATAACACCAAAACGCTTATTAGAAAATATAAGAAATTACCTACTTTTAAGTCTTTAAACCATTTAGAAATGGCATCAGGAAATGGGCCCAAGGAAGTCGCATCAAAGTTTAGAACAAAAGACTAGAAGAGGAAGAGATAATTGACCATCTGCTCCAAACCTTGGCCCAACTTAGTCTATGAAAAAGTGAAGCATATTTTTTGCATTTCCATTTTTCATAGCTCAGAAGTAAATTTTGTGAAACTTAGGCAACAACGATGGTGAATAGCAGACAATTAGAAGATTTTGCAAATGAACGTAAATCAGCGTTGATGAAGGATAAAGATCGCCCGATGATGGTAATTAGAGTTACGCTGATGCTATTCACTAGTGTTAAAACACGAAAATACCATACACTCGCTTTTGCTTTGTTTTATTAGTTCTTTTTACATGCACACACGTGTATATATATATAGGAACGAGACCAAACCTTATGTGTGTGTGTGTGTGTGTGTGTGTGGACGTTGTATATATATTACATCATGAAGATGACCAAAAAATATTCATCAGGCGTGGCACACTGGCACTAGCTAGTTTCAGGAAACACCGATTGAAGCCATACACAAAAGTCCCAAGTGTCCCATCTAAATCTGATTTCAGACTATTCAAAACATTATAACTTCTGAGATTTCTTTTAATTCAGGTCCCTCTACTTTGAAGGGCATGTAAGCCAGTCCTTTTATCCAATATTATTTAATTTGTACCACTATAAATTGCAACTGTTATTAATTTACATATTTTTTAATTAATTATAAATGTATCCGTACACAACTTTTTTCAATTAATTTCCAGCTATATATTGTAAAGAGCGATATAAAAATGATTAAATTAACAGACAAGTACTTTTGGATATCAGCTAGACTTCAATTGGTTTTTAACATATTCTTGAAAACACTATTTGAGAACTATATTCGCTAAGCCATTACCAAAAGCCATGATTATTCCACCACATTAATTACTAAGCTCCTCAGTTACAATCCAAGAGTCAAAACATTTTATGCGAAGGATCATATATGGTAAGATGGATTAACGGGTTTGATGTGTTGATTCATTTGTTTGGATGGTTAAAATCTCGGTTAGCAAAGATTAGGAAAGTAGTCATTTGGGTTTCAACGTACTTAATTTTGGAAAAAGAGTGTCGGGTTTAAGATGTTGTGGATGGAATGGAATGAGCGTGTATGATGATTAAAGCTGTTAATATTGATGATTAATTGTTAATGTCGTTAGTTTGAAGTTAATATGAGTGCGGTTTGGTGTTGAATTGTCGACATGGAGCGGCTGTGCTTCCATTATTTTGTTATTTGGTTGTCGAAGATGCATGGTGGTTGTTTTATTAATGTTTTTTGCTGCGGTATGTTGTTGTGTATTGAATGGCGGCTGCAGATGCGGTATAACTGCTGTATTGTTACTATATGTTGCTGGTCGCTGTAGAGTGTGCTGAATGGCTGCAGTCGATGCTGGCTGGATGCTATCTTGCTGTGGTGTTATGCTTTATGAGCAGTATCGTGCTGCAGATCCGTTGCAGCTGTCGCTGTCTTGAGTGCGGAATTGTGGCAGGATGCTTAGCCAATCACGTGAAGCTGCTAAAGGTTACTGCAGCGACGTGAAGCGGCGACTGATCGTCACATTAGGAGTGCTATGAAGATGTTGTTGTGTGTTTGTATATAAAGTGTGATTTTGGTAGATGATATGTGTCTTGTGGTTTTATTTGAGTATATCTAAGGACAGTACTATTGTGAGAAGATATATATAATGACTGCTGTTCAAAAAAAAGTTTGAAGTTGATACCTAGAGAAAGAGTTACTACTAGTGATCAAAGTTAATACTGGAAGTGTTAAAGTAAATACTATAGTGTTCAGCGGTGCCAATCGTTTCAACTATATATGTGGCTGCTTTTGGCTACTTGTTTTTTGTTCTCTGTTGCGAGTAGGTCGTCGTTGGTTTGGTTTGGGAAATGTTTGTTTCTTGCAAACCTTTTCTTTCATCTTATTGTGTATCTTCTTGTTAATTAGTTCTTCATAATGCAGGCTTTGAAAAATAATAGACTGTAATCTAAATAAAATCCGTTCAACGTAAATAACAAAAAGCATATTTCCAATTATGCATGAGAGATCTTTGAATTTACCATCAATCAATCTAACTTACTCAATTTTGCTCCATCCTTACTCGATTATGCAAGTGAAACTTTATTAACACATCCTACCCATTTGAAAATAATGCAAATGAGAGTTAGCGATGAAGTCATTAATTAAACTTAGAGGCTTCACCACCCGAAAATATTGCTCTAAGTACTCCCTCTTGGCTATGCACATTATATATATTTATTGACACATTCTAGCCGATCACACAATACTAATCATGTATTACGATCACAGCACCGATCAGTTATACTGTTATAATACACTCTAGCTCGCTCATTCCCCTGAGTCTAATCAAGAATTGCATCCTTTCACGAGAGTTTAATTTGATTGGTTCATGTTTATTTTTATCCTTCTTTCTTTTTAGCTCGATCATTTTTTACTTTTTGATAACTATCACGCAAATCAGAACTTAAAACATACTGCACTATACGTGCAGAAAAAATATGACTTTTTCCTAGGACTAAAAATGGCCAAAGCATATATATATATATATATCCCGACAAAATTAAATTATGTCGACCGCTTTTGGATGTTATGTCAGCAATTAAGTATTCTTTGGGACCCTTTAATTTAGAGCATCTGATGTCCATCCCTATTGTTGAACTTGATCCCTTTTTACATTGTCCCAAATGTGAAGATTATTGAAATACTTTTGGATCTTTACGTATATACATATACATAAATATATATGGAGAAGATTATTGAAGAACCGTTCATATTGTGAGTAATATTTGTAATCATTATTATTGCTTATTAAAGAGGTACTATGGTCTTTTATAAATTATTTCGACTATGAATTGTGTCCAGATGGACCGTTATTAAAAAGTGAAACTTGAGTTTCTCAAATAACTCTCATTAGTATCTCATTTATGAAGCATTTATGAGCTGTCATTTTCATTAGCAGTCACTTGTGTTAATCGATCTCATGAAGTGGTTGAGTAGTAAGATTCTGTAACATTATATAGAACCTCTTTTAATTATTTTGATTTGTATTATATAATCTTTGATTAAAATTATACCAAAAAAATGCATTTAAAACATGATCTACTTGTACATTTTATATCAAATATTATATAACATAACAAAAAATAATTAAAATTTAATAGATTTTTAAGACGGATAAAATATATTAATTGCTCATACCTAGCTAGCTTTCAAATTAATAACTAAAACATATAGGTTGCAATATTAATGTAGGAAGGCGTAGCCAACTAACTACAGCAACGACATACATGCATGTGGTTTAGTTCCTCATGATTCATAAATAAATAATAAAAGAATCTAATTGATAAAATTGATACGAGTTTTGAGTCCAATATTAAGACACTAGCTAGGTAGACTTGATTTAAAACGGATGGGGTTTATTCGAGAACCGTCGTTAGTGTGAGAACCACGAGAATCAATCTCAGCCGTTCTTTGATATGTGAAGTTCATGGATTGAGAGCATTGAGGGATAGAGTGTGACATGGTGCATGTAAGAAATTCATGGGTGGACAATGACATTGAAGAAGGGGGAATTTGACAGCTCAGATTGGTTTTCGCAATTCTCACACTAAGAATGGTTCTCGCATGAACTTTTTCCTTTATAAATAAATCCATAGGACATTATCAATGTGTATTAGTATATCTTTGAATCAGAGTTATGTACTATGAAAAAGTCGATCTTGTTAATACAAAAGTTTAACCGAAAAAATAGGGGTTAAATTGATGAACAATTTTCAACGTTGTATTAGTTGTTATAAGAGATAATACAGATTATAGTTTAGTATAAAAAGATTCAATTTAATTATATATATGAGCTAACTTCTATTAAGGTTTCTCTCGTTATACCCATTATACTTTGTAAATGGTTATTAATGAAATACAAAATATCTAAAGTTTTTTTTATCATTCTACAGTCATAATAAATCGATCTCGTTTTATTTTTCGATACTAGCTCGTCTAACCATAGAAGTCTACTGAAGCTAGTGACATATACTTCATTTATGGCTACGAAAATATTATATATATATATATATATATATATATATATATATATATATATATATATATATATATATATATATATATATATATATATATATATATATATATATATATACGTATACTAGCTAGCTAATACTTGCGAAATGCGGTTGCTTCGAATAATAAGTACTCGATAATATGTCCGGTTTCAAGAATTTAATTGTAAGATACATGTGATATATATGTGGTGTCAGTAGATAACAAATAGTTTCTTTCGACAATATATTTGTCTTCTTTCTCCTTTGTTAATGTTTATCTCTTATCTCTCATCAACACTTCTTCATGGTTTTTAATGTAATTTTTGAAAAATTATAAAATAAAAAAGTATATATCAGTAATTAAATAGATAATTGATTAGACTTTTGTTTGTATTGTTCGTAAAATTGTAATATTCAAAATTGAGCAGTCTCAAGATTTTAGAGAAGAGAGTGTATTAAAAAGTGTTATATTAGTATAAATAATTATAATATTTACATTAATTTCGTAATTCTAAAAATTTTGAATATATTATGATTTAGAAATTTCAAAATCAAAACATCCAAATGACGTACATTAATATTCCCTTTTAAAGATTTTGAGTGAATCAAATTAAACACCACACGTTGTTTATGGGACCTTATGTTTTCTATAAATTAAAAGAGATCATAGCAAAAAGAAACACCTTCATTTCTTTATACTTATTTGTTTTTTCCATTCAATACATTTTGAACATTGCAAGTGTCCTTTTCCATAAAAAGCAACCTGGTTCATAATTAATCCTACGCATTTATGTTTACTATTTTCGTCTCGAAACAAGAAAGGAATAAAATCTGTTAGGTAAGCTGAATGAAAACAATCATCCCAACACCTTTAGGAGGACTTAATCGGTTCTTTGAAGGCATCGAATATGGATTTGCTCTTAAAATGGTGGTGATGCTTTATGAGTCAAGGTAATTCAGTCGATCCAAGGGATTTCTAGCAGAGATACAACTTCGATTTTAAGCTCAAAAAAACGGGCACTTGGTTCAACATTGTAAAAATTGGTGCTTATCCTCGAGAAATCAATTTGAATATTGAGATAGTTTTCACCAAATCCGTTGGAAGGGCAGATAAATCTCAATTTTGGACTGATCAATGGGTTGGCTTTAGTTCTCTAAACACTATGTTTTCCGACTTGTATGCTTTTAGAACTTATAAAATATTTGTTGTATAGCTGATCGTATAAATGAAAATCGAACGTGGAATTGGTTGTGGGTTAACTTGGTTGAATCGGAAAGACTTTCAGAGAGAATAAGGGAGCTGCAAAACATACTACAACACATAGATTTTACCCAGAAAGATGATACATGGTGAATGGTCTTTTCATGGTGAAATCGCCAAGACTAATCATTGATAAGGTTAATTTCCCCCTATGTAGATATATGTCATGGAACAAATGGATTCCACCTCGGGTAAATTGGTTTGTATGGAGATTATTTCTTAGACGATTTCATAATTGTTCAAATATGTAGTCCAAACGTGTCGATATACTTATGATAATTTGCCCAATATTATGTGAGTCGGAAAGAGAAACGGTAGAGTGTCTCTTTCTCTCATGTCCAATTGCACAAGAATTCTAGAAATGGCTTTTTAAGTGGTGTAGTTTATATATAGAGCAATTTACTTCTTTGGAACACTTATTGTTTGCGGTACGTGGTGGGACACTTATTCTTTGCGATACGTTGTCATTATTTCAACTCGTATTATTCAGTCTAGCATCTTCTTTAAAACTATAATATTTCTATAATCCTCTAGATTAAAGTGATTGTTATGGCGAAGCTTTATTCTAATGGTTCTTTGATGTTTAAAAATATATATATCCTTTCCGGCTATTTTATCTATAAATATTAATAAACATCTAACTTATTGCCACATGTCTATTTTTTAGGCATCCTTTTTTTCATTTTCCCGCTCATTTTCAATATATTGTACATCTGTCACGTGTCCTATTTTTATTACACGCATGCTTTTTAGACCAGTTTTATAGGATAAAAAAACCGGTTTTCTTTTGGTCTTATTAAGGGTGGTCTTTTAGACCGGTTTTAATGGATAAAAAGACCGGTTTTCCTTTGGTTTGAATAGGGGTGATCTTTTAGACCGGTTTTAATAGATAAAAAGACCGGTTTTTCTTTGGTGATCTTTTAGACCGGTTTTAATGGATAAAAAGACCGGTTTTCCTTTGGTCTTAATAGGATTGATCTTTTAGACCGGTTTTAATGGATAAAAAGACCGGTTTTCCTTTTGTCTTAATAGGGGTGGTCTTTTAGACCAATTTTAATGGATAAAAAGACCGGTTTTCCTTTGGTCTTAATAGGGTGGTCTTTTAGACCGATTTTAATGGATAAAATGACCGATTTTCCTTTTGTCTTAATAGGGGTGGTCTTATCTATAACATAAAAACCGGTTATAAACTGGTCTCCAAAATCACATATAGGCCGGTATGCCATTAATTGAATTGAGAATATATAGAAACAATAATATAAGGCAAAACTAACTTATTATTTCATGAACAACAAAGATATATATATAAAAAAAGTCTTAAAGATTGAGATACAAAGTTGTTACAAATTAAGATCTCTAAATATAAACTAATATAACAACTATCTAAACCTTTTAAGAGTGCAGCCTTATGTTACAACTAATAATAATAATGCTAAAGATAAGGTTATAATAATTCTTAATTTTGCTTAAAATTCCAATTTATGATTTATATCTGAATTTGTATTTCATTTCCTTAGTAATTGTTTTATATATTTTTTTATAATTTATAAGTTATCTATAACCAACCCGTGTAATACACGGGTCTCTAAACTAGTTCTTAATAAATAATCCTCTCCTAAGCTACTAATTAGCTTCCTTATAAAATAATACGTACAATATATGTGCTTTAATATATATTTTTATTAATAACAATATTTCACGTTATATATGGACTTAATTATAATATCCTACATTAATGGTTATAAACATCTCAAAAGATTGCGTATTGATCGAAATATCTTTTATGGAGTCCAATCGATGAAACGAAATTTTTTTTTTTTGAAAAGCAAAGCAAATTTATTACCAAATACCAAACAAGCACCATACACAGCATATTCGACTGTTTGTGAGGCACAAACATCCACTGATCAGCACATTAGACCACAATACCAATGTACAAAGTTAAAACAAATTCCTACCATTACCAACTCAACCCATTCCCAACTTCTCCTTCTATAGTAGCTTTGTAGGATCCATCAACCATTCTCCACATCTGCCAATGCTTTCCCGGGACCGGTGTGAAATCCAAAAATAAGATTGTTGTTGAAATGCTTCAAACTCTTCACCCAAATTCTTCTTTTTAAGTTCGAAAACGTTTTTTATTTCTATTCTTCCAAATCAAAAACATAAAACATCACTTTGTAGCCAACCATATCGTTTATATGTTTCCTTTCCACTCATCAGATCCTTCAAAATTCAGCAACTGTTCCAGATTATTTACACTTTGCATCAATCAATTCCACCAGTTGAACAAATTAAACCACAACCTTCGCACTCCTTCACACTCGAACATCGCATGATCTAAACTTTCTACCATTTCATTGCATCTTGGACATAATAACGAACCCAAATCGATGCCCATCAGGTCTAACTTTTCTCTAGCCGGAATTTTACCGTGGTTCAATCTCCACATAAATACCTCTACTTTTTTTGGAACTAGACCACATATTTTAGTTATTGGTGCGTTATCATCAGTTCTTAGATAATTATGATCAATCATACATCTTAATTCCTTCACTGTAAAGTTGTCTTCGTTGCTTATCCACCACTTATAACCATCCTTTTGATCATTACTTGGACTGCAGTCACCTATTCTTGAAATTAAATTCTCCAAATCTCCAATCTCCCTGCCTCGAATCTCCCTTGACCAATTCCATTTCCATACCCATCTGTTATTTACGAATTCTCCCCTGTTCTTTACTGTTGTCTGCTTTTCATTCTCTAATCGAAATAGTCTTTGAAACTCGTCGCACAGCCTGAATGGTCCTATCCATCTGTTCGTCCAGAAGCTAATCGAATTGCCGTTCCCCAACCTCCTTCCGATTGAACTCTCAAAGTTGATGCCCAAGTCGCTGAGATATTTCACAGCTTTGAGAATGTTCCTCCATGTAGAACCAGCCTTGTTAACTTTAATCTCTCCACGTTCCATGCCTCCTTCATCTCCGTATAAACTCTTCACGATGCGTACCCAAAAAGTGTCTTTCTCTTGGAGAAACCTCCACCATCATTTGCATAATAATGCAATGTTAGCTGCAAAAAAAGAACCAATATTAAGCCCCCCTTACCCAACCCATTTAAAGTAGTTCCCACTTTACCCTCCATATGTATTTCTTCCCACCCGACCCATTACCCTAGAAAAATTCTCTCCGTACTCTTTCGAGATTATTAATCACACATTTAGGGGCACGAAACAACGACATGGTATACAAGGGAACACTACTTAGAACTGATTTGACGAGCGTTAATCTTCCACCGGTAGATATCAACTTCGCTTTCCATCTTGACAATTTATTCGAAACTTTGCCAATCACATCTGACCAACTTGAAGCCTTGTTCATATTTGCACCTATTTGCATGCCCAGATACTTCAAAGGTAAATCTTCTAACCCGCATCCGACTGCATTAGCCCAGTTTTTTTATTTCATCTTGCCCTATGCCTAAACCACATAGTTTACTCTTATGCAAATTTATTCTTAACCCTGCAGCCAATTCAAAGCATTTCAAAGTCACTAATAAATTCGATAAATTGTTTGAATCGCCTTTGCCAAAGAAGATTATGTCATCTGCGTACTGCAAATGAGTCACTAACGTCTTTGATCTTTTACCTATTTCCACTCCTTCAAACTTTCTTTTATTCACTGCTTCTTTTAGAACCACATTCAACGCCTCAACCACCACTACAAACAAGAAAGGTGACAATGGATCGCCTTGTCTAAGACCTTTTGAGACTTTAAATTCTGAAGTCGGAGACCCATTAACCAACACCAACACTTTTGATGATTCCAAACACGTTTTTATCCATTTAATCCACTTTTCCCCAAACCCCATCGATCTCATTGTCTCAAGCAAAAACTTCCAACACACACTATCGTACGCCTTCTCGTAGTCCACTTTAAATATAAAAGATTTCATCTTGTTTTTCTTGATAAAATCTATGGACTCATTTGCAATCAACACCCCGTCTAGTATGTATCTTCCTTTGATAAAGGCATTCTGCTCTTTGCCAATAATTTTATGAATTACTGTTTGAATCCTTAACGCCAACACTTTGGCGATGATTTTGTAATAAATGCCTACCAAACTGATCGGTCTAAACTCATTTAAGTTTTGTGGGTTTAAACTCTTTGCTATCAATGATATAAATGAGGAATTACATCCTTCACTGATCCTTTCATTTGTCCAAAACCATTCTAAACCCTTCATCAAATCCTCTTTTATCAAGTACCAGAACCTTTTTATAAATTTAAAATTAAAACCATCTGGTCCCAGAGCTTTCGAGCTTCCACAGTTCTTAATGGCGTTCCACACTTCTTCTTCTGAAAATTCTTTTTCCAGATTCTGTGCTTCTAGTATCGATAACCTTTTGAAATTTTGGCTTGCAAAAGAGGGTCTGTCTTTTTGTGTTTCTCGAAATAGACACTCAAAATGTTGTACGAAACCATTCTTTATCTCATCTGGGTTTTATGTCCAACTTGCGTTTAACATCAGTCCACTTAGATTATTCATTCTACCTCTTATGTTAATGATTGAATGAAAGTATTTTGAATTCTCGTCGCCCTCCACCGCCCATCGAATTCTCACCTTTTGTTTTGTCATTCTGGTTTTCTTTCTTTCTAAATCCAGCCACTTCTCTCTAGCCAACTTCCACTTCTCGAAATTCATTTCTTCAAGTATTCCTAACTCTGCCTCTCTTTCCCACTTGTCTGCTTCTTCCTTTCTCTTTTCTAACTCTGTGTTAATATTCCCAAAACGTTCCCGACTCCATTTCCGTAAAGCATTCTTAACATTTTTAAGTTTATCTCGAAATATTCTATCTGGCATACTTGAAGTGACCTGCTCCTTCCATGAATTTTTAACCACCTCATCGAAATCCTTTTCCTCCATCCATACATCAAAAAATCTGAATGGGATGTGACCAAAATTTTGTTCTTTCTCTTCCATCATAACTGGGCAGTGATCAGATAACTTACGATCTAATGTTTTCGTTTTAAGACCTTTCCAACCGCTGTAGAATTCCTCTGAAACCAAAAATCGGTCCAATCTACTAAACTTCCTCCCGTCATCACTAACCCTTGTATATTTTCTTCCCCCGAAAGGAATATCTATCAAGCCCGCCTCCTCTATGAATTTATTGAAAGCCTCAGATCCCCTTCTATTCAAATTAGTGTTTAATCTTTCTTCACTGTTTCTTACCTCATTGAAATCGCCCCACAATCCCCATTTAACCTCCTTTTTGTAGATTATTTCGCTCAAACTATTCCATAGCTCCCTTTTCTCTTTATCGCCTCTTGGTCCATACACATTTATGCAGCCCACCTTACCCTCCTGCCCCAACCATGTTCCTATAACTATTAAGAACCCCTCCTCAGCGATGTTATCTGCTTTCGTGAACACTTTATTATTCCACATTGTTAGTAACCCCCCTGATCTTCCTGACACTTTTTTCCATACGAAATCCACATCATCTCTACCCCATAAGTATCTCACAAACTGATCATCTATCTTATCTAACTTTGTTTCTTGAATTCCCACCATCTCCGGTTTCTCAGATATACATAATTGTCGAACCCAATCCCTTTTATCACTAGATCCCAATCCCCTAGAATTCATGGAAATTATCTTCATTTAGAATTAAAACGCACGAGCATCTTACCTCTTTGATGTCTATGTTGCCTTTTTCCTTTTCTTTATCTCGCCATTGCTCCATTTGAACCCGATGTATTCCCCGTGTTCCACCAATCTTTCTGAGCTTCCCGTACTCGGAAACACCATGTGTGATGTTTCTCCACTGTAAGTCTCCTTGCTTCTGTCTACCTTCTGTGACCCACTTCCTTTGTCCATTCCTTTGTTTCTAACTTTCTCTTGTTGCGAAGACTTTCTTTTCCTCGCCAATTTTTTGATAAGGTGCAAACTCGGTCTTCCCCTTCTTAAACCTGAGCATTCTCCAATCAACAAGTTGCTCTTCTTTGATTGAGCCAAAATCGTTTTCTTCCTCACCGACATATCATTTGAGATCAACTGTTCTTCCTCCGCTTCGTTATCATTGACTAGGACCTTCTTCTTCTTTCTTTGATTTCTTTGCAACCTAATCTCCGTTACTTTTAGACTTTCCCCCTTTGTGCTCTCTTCCTCTGCTACTTTCTGTTTTGATGGACTAACTGGACCCTCTTCATGGACTCTATTATTCATTAATTCTTCCCCATTATCTTCCTTTGGGCTTTCATTATGCGTTGGCCCAGAGCCTATTTTAATAAGCCCATTTGTTTTAGATCTCATCCCATTTCCTTTATGATTTGCTTTACTATTTAAAATATTTTACGTGTCCTTGATCTGCATGTTTTCTTTTTGCATCATAGAAATTTCACCGACTTCTTCTCTCACTTTTACCTCGTACATCGTGTTTTGCTTCTCAAGGTTATCCAACTCCACCTCGTAACTCTCTTTATTAATTTTGTTGGCCATCATTGTTTCTACTTTTTTGTCTGCTGAAGTCACTTCCTCTCCCTCGCCTGAATCCCTTTTTCGGTCACCAGTATCTTCTACGTACTCCGAGTACTCTGAATCACAGTCACTTCCTTTACCTTCTTCATTACTAAATCTGGTCTCCGATACCCAACTCTGATCATTATTCATATCCCAATCTTTACCACTTTCTGAATCAAGGTCATCCTCATTCTCCTGATTTGCAAACCAACTTTTACGAGAGATGTATAGATCCTCTTCCACTTTAATTTTGCTAAAGACTTCTTCCACTTTAACCACCATTACCTTCTCTATCTTTTCTTTCAGTGCAGTTGCTATCATTACTCTTCCATAGTCTAAATATTCACTATTTTCTAACTCGCAGTTTACTATTTGAATTATCTTCCCATACCTTTCAGCAACCCTTTTGAAATATTTCTCCGACCAAACCTGTAACGGGACTCCAATAATACGCAACCAAACTATTCTTTCTTTTGAGCAGTAACCTTTTGACCACCTACGTAAATTTTTCAACCAAAAATGAATTCCATGACTTTTGTTTCTCACGATGTTCTCAGCTGTTAACTCCGAATCGACTTTCACCAAAACGTTCCTTCCTCCCAGTAGTTTAATCTCGCATTCTCCCAAACTCTCAATCTTACACACTTTTTTAATATCTTCCAGATCCTCCATTTTCTCCACATTGCCTATTAAACTCTTCTCTAGGAATTTTATTCTTAAATCATCAGCTTCCCATGATTCTTCCATCACTTTTTTAGTCCATCTTTTCTCCAGTTCCTTGTTTGTTGGATTTTCTACTCCTCGTTTGACTGCGTCACTGTAAGTTCCTCCTCGTCTCTCCTCAAAAGCTTTGTTGATCTTATTCTTTTCGCTGTCGTCTTTTCTCCCTTCTGTGTACTTGTTTTGATACACTTCATTTCTGCCCATAGTATTTGTTCTTTTCCCCCATCCACCATTCTGCCCATGTCCTCTTCTTCCCTTATCTTCTCTATGCACCTGTAGCTTATGAATGCCTATCCAAATGCTCTCCAAACTTCTGAATAGTTTTTCTTCCAGGCCTTCGTTTATAAATCTGACAAAACCAAAACGTTTTCCGATCTTCATCCTCTCCTTTGCTACGTATACATCAA
This sequence comes from Pulicaria dysenterica, assembly GCA_947179395.2. NCBI lineage: Eukaryota > Viridiplantae > Streptophyta > Magnoliopsida > Asterales > Asteraceae > Pulicaria > Pulicaria dysenterica. The sequence goes on from OX359291.1 coordinate 94,430,637, forward strand.
TCACTCTTCCATATTTCTTGAACATTTTCCAGAGGTGTATGACCTCCTAGTCCTCCGGGAAATTGTAAAAAAAATACGTTAACTCCTTCTTCTTTCCATAAACTCTCCTCAAATCGTTTCCTGTAGTGTTACCTTTGTATACCTGCGTGAATCTATGCCCCCAAAAGTCTCTTTCCTTGACTCTCACTCTCTCTCTCACTCTCTCTTTCTCTCTCTCTCCCACACTCTCTCCCCATTCTCTCTCTTTGACAAATTTTAGGAAACATGCTGGTTTAATCGATGAAACGAAATTGCATGCATGCATGCCATTTTCTAAGAAAGCCTATTAATTTTGCTTCACAACGTCGTCTAAAATTTTCCAATTTATTTATACACAATTAGAGCTTTTGTATTTTGAAATCTCTGTTGTTTGGGCTCTCGTAGTTAACTTCCTTCCTTCTTGTGTTTGATTTTGGGCTGCCTTAAATTGTGTGATGGGTTAGTTTAGGCCCAATTTCAAATTCGATGGCTTGATTCGCTTTTGGGCTTTGTAAAATCAATTCACTGAAATGAAGTAAGGTTGATACTTGATTACTTGATAGTGATATATAATACATGATATATTATTGCACAAGCAAACTTTCATTATTTAATAAAAGTTGTGTTCAATAATAAAGTTTATATAAAAAACATAGTCCTGAAATTTTAATAAACAATTACATGTGATTGTAAAAGTATCACATGCTAATTACGAAAATGTCACTCCGCCCAAAATCTTAAAAATTCAATCCGGACAATTGATGAGACTGATCTAAAGGCTAAGATTAATCCCTCAGGAATATAAATTAAGTATGGACTATATTGAACATTTTTCTATTTAATAAATCTGGTTCAAGATGACTGATATCTGATATGATCCTTTAATATATAAATCTGAATGCGATTTTGAAACGTACTGTGTGAATAATTAATCAGCATTCAACCGCAATTACAAGATTAGTGTTACTCTTTTATATATTTAAAGAATTATAGATCGTGATCCTATGTTAAAATTATAAATTCGCCTCTAGTCTATCAATTGAAAGCGAGTATTAAAATTAGCATAAATTTTAATTTTTTTTTTCAGTGTCTATGGTAATGAGAAAAGTTCAGGGCTATTAAATTATCGTTGCCTGTCAAGAAATGAACACAAAAAAAGGTTGTGTTCTGGTAACAGGATTAATTCAAAGTTTTTTTTTTTTTTTTTTTTTATTTCTTTTAAAAATAGTAATGGGTTGAAGGAAGGTGCGGCACCGGCGCAGTTTCTGGTATCAAGGCTTAATTAATCCGACGGACACAGCGATCAAGGTACCGGAAAGTGGTCAGATTCCGAACGGCTCAATCAAGTCAATTCCACTTGACACGTGTCTGCCATTAAGAAAAGCTCAAAAGTCAAACACATTAAACTCTTCTCACTCCCCAATTTCAATTTTTGTTGAAACACATTCAACTCCTTCCTACTACCCACTATAAAAACTTCTCATTTTAAATAACAAATTGTTTTGTAGCCAGGTGATATTTTCACTTATAAAGTTAATTTATTCATTACAAACTTATGTTTCACTAACTTGTAACATAGCTTCAAATGTGTTGTACCTTTAGTAGATGAATCAAATTTATAAGTGGAAGAATCAACTCCCTCTTTTTTAACGTAACCCATGGAACAAATAACACTTTCCCATAGCAAAAAGTAATATAAAAAAAAGATGACATAATTTTCTACTTACAAAATAAACACAAATGTCAATTATCAAAAAAAAATGAGCTAAGTATAATAAATAAGAAAATTAAAAAGCTATTTCTTCTAGCTTTTTTTAGGGTAAAAGGGATTTTATTGATATGAAATGAGCCTATAAGTTAGGGACTTAGGGACATAGTCCAACAACAACAAGAAGTCATTAAATTAAAAAAATAAAGATGTAGGAGATTATGTATAGGAATTTCGCAATAAAAAATTCAAATCAAAGTTATTTGTCAATGTTTCATTTACTTTCTTTGCATTCGGTAGCTCACGCAGGGGGGCTGGTGCACTCTCCTTGCGGCCGGTGTTCCTCTTTTACATCGTAATCCATATAAATTTGCTACGTGACCACTCTAATCACTTTAATATAAGTAAATTTTTACTTCGTAATTGTGTTTTATTATGCTTGAATCTGATGTTAAATTCACATTATTGTGTTACAAATCTGTGGTCTTAAAAATTGAAATTTGTTAGTCTATCATGGTACGCATCAAAATGCCACGGTGTCAAAGTCAAACCACTCACTCACTTGTTGGTGAACAAGAACTTATGTCACTAGGTCCACGAAATATGACCAACAAAAAGCGGGTAACATGGAGACAATTTGAGGATAAGCAACAATTTACTTCCTATGCCAATTTTGAAATCCCTCCAAGCAACCTTTCAAAATCATTGTACATATATAATAACTAGGGAATACATGGTTTTAACATTTTAAATAAGTTTCACGTTACATAATATTCATATTAGCACCCATTTTTTAAATATGAATGAGTATATATAAGAAATAAAAATTATATTCAATCCTATTTCTTCTTATTTATAAGGGTTTTGTTTATTAAAGTGTATTAAACTTGTCATGTTTGTTATTGTGTGTATCAGATCTTAAAATTTTCTTTTGTATGTATCGAACATTTAACTTGTCGCTATTGTGTGTATTAAAGTTTTTATTTTATGTACTAAACTTATGATTTTTTTTGCCTTTTTATGTATCCAAAATACATATAATAGCAACAAATTACAAGTTTGATACGCACATACAATAGAAAATTTTAAAGTTTGATACACACAATAGCAAAACGTGACAAGTTTGGTACCGTTTTGTAAACTAAGGGGGTGTTTGGTTAATTAGAGGGGAGTGGGAATGGTAATGAGTAAGGGAATACAATAGAATGCGATGAGCATTCCCAAGTAATATCAATATCATTGATATTGCTTGGTTAATACAGGTAATCATTGTATACACATATGTATGTATATGTGTGTGTTGTGCAGGGGTGGCGGTGGTGGTGATTTTACGACAAGTTACCACTACAAGAAATCATGGCAATAGGGGCGACACTAATAGGGGCGACTTTAGGCAATAGGGGCGACGTACTTAAAACAAGTATCAAATGGGTCGGAGAATGCTGAAAACGAGGATGGCGATAACGATGATGAACTAGACTTATGTTAGATAAATTAGACTTATGAACTAGACTTATTATTTTTGTGTGAAGCTACGTACTTAACACAAGTATCATTTGATTTATCGGTCTTTTGGGTTTTAGTTTGTATTATGAATATTGAAGTCGTTTTATAATATATGCAAGTTTATTATATATTTCTTGTTATAGCAGTTTTTGATACCAGTAAACAACATTTATCACAAAAAAATGTTTTTTTAAAATACTAATAGCAGCGACATCAATAGGGGCGACATCCAGGCAATAGGGGCGACACTATTAGGGGCGACGCCAATAGGGGCGATTTTTTGGACAATAGCGACGAAGCAATAGGGGCGACGTATTAGGGGCGACTTGTCGCGCCTATTAGTATTAGGGGCGACATGCTGGGGTATTAGGGGCGACATATGTCGTGCCTAATGCCCTTTTTCCTTGTAGTGTACGATGGTGTAGTGGTTGTGGCGGCGGCAACAACGGTGGAGGTAGTTGGTAGTGCTAAAGGGTGGTGGTAGCGATATTGGTGGTGGTGTTGATAGTTTGACGTGTTACGATGGTATAGTGGTTGCTACCGGTGGCGGTGGCGGTAGTTGGTATTGGCGGTGGCGGCGACGGTGGCGGTTGGTGGTGGTGTTGATTGTTGATGTGTTACATGGTGTAGCGGTTTATGACGGTGGCGGCGGCGGTGACGGAGGCGGCGGCGGCAGTTGGTGGTGACAGCGGTGACGACGGGTGGTGGTTGGTAGTGGTGCTAGAAGATGGTGGTAGCGATATTGGTAGTGGTGTTAATAGTTGACGTGTTACGCTGGTGTAGTGGTTGCTGCGGGTGGTGGTGGCGACGATGACGGCGGCGGCGGTAGTTGGTGGTGGCGTTAGATGGTAGTGGCAACGATATACGTGATGGTTAGTGATGGTGTCAATGATCGGTGAGGGCATACGTACCTTAATCCATTACCCTAAATTCATTACCCCCAATTTACTGGGGAATGTTTCATTACTCAGTAATAGGTAATGAATGATTATATTACACTTAAACAAGCAATATTAATGATTACCATTCTCATTCTTTACCTCTTAAATCCCTCAACCAAGCACTCCGCAAGCCTATTTATAAAAAGATGACATTTACAACCCACCAATTCAAAATACTTTAGATATTATAAAAAGAAAAGAAGTGGTTTATACACAATATTAATCTACCATATAAAACAATTATGACTTTCATGTAGGGGTGAGCACGGTATCGGATCGGTACCGACCACTGGGGTACCGATTTTACCGAATACCGAATTTGATTAATTGATGGTACCGAATACCGTACCGAGTATTCGTATACGGTACCGGTAGCGGTACCGAGTACCTATTTTAACTAGTTGGTTCAGTAATAGTCACAAATACCGAGAATACCGAGTCCTGAATACTGATTTAGCAATATTTCAAGTACCGAATACTGAACCGAAAACTCTAATTCAGCACCGGTATCGGTACCGGTTCCGATACGGTACCGGTACGGTACGGTATTTCCGGTACCCATGTTCACCCCTACTTTCGTGTACTTATAATTTCAATATCTTTTTTTCAAATCTACTTTGTTTGGGGTTATTATTGTTATATTCATAATATATAACAATTCTACACAAATAATCATTTGTTATAAAAACATTGTTACCATTTTCCCCACAATTTATTAATTTAAGATGTAACATAAGAAAAACAACATAAAAGTTTAAAATAATTGGATATATATAAACACCGCATGGCGAATTATCTAATTTAATTCGCCAGAGAGCATCATGGGAAGCACATCGATACACCCTGGCAAGGACAATATACAAACACCAAAGGGCATTTTCGTCCATTTATTACGACTTACCCCCACTAAAGTCGCTTTTGTTATCCATAAAAGGGAAACACCCAACATTTAATATTTGTATTTATTTATCAATTTTTAAAATAGTTATTGTATTTATTAAAAGTAAATGATATTAAATATTGGCAATCATGATCGAAGGCTTTATTAGTTTAATGAGAATTATGTCGCAAGAATTTGACATAAAGATATATATGTTTTTCAAGAATTAAGTTTCTTTCTTATTCATAAAACTAGATATTTTGTTTGATTTATATCTAGTATCAACTGTTCAACACTGTAATAGTGTAATGTTAAATTCATTTAGAGAAAACAAATTACACTTATTTTTAATATATAGTTTATGCAATTATTCGATTAAACTCACGTCAACCACTTGACGTATCGACGTCAATAACAATTTCATTAACTACAATGACTTTTAACTTTTTTAGAAATATATCACTATTTTCTCGCTCATTTTCAACATTAACACAAACTTGGACATGTGCTGGAGCTCGAAGTCAAGGCTTGAAACCCAACATTGAGGTCAAGGAGAATGCTAAAAAGAAAAAAAGATGTTATTATAGACAAGAAAACACCTTGGAATGTAACAAAAGAAAAATGCTTGTCCATGTTGGGTCATTGTTTGGGAGGACCGAAACACCAAGAAATCTCAAAACGCCCACTCTTTTTTGTTCGAACTCAAGCAGAACGCCCTCGTGACAGTTCAATGTACGCATGACCATATTACTTCCAAATAAATGAACCAACTAATAAACATGAACATTTTTAACGGGTGCTACCGTGCTACACTAATGTGCTTCAAGGAACAAATTTGGTGTACATGACGAAGAGGCGTTAAAAAAGCGCGTGCATTATTCTTAAGTGACACGGGAAGACACTTCAAAGCGGGTGACTCCTCATCCGATAATCACCATTAGAAAAAACTGTTAAGTAATGTCTTACATCGAATAGAATCTGATTTCGTAATATGCTTAATAAGGACCGTAAGCTCTCATAACCAATTGGTTTTAAATTACAACCCACAAACTTATGATAACAAACAACTTTATTTTATATAGGAAACCTTGAAGTATAACTACTCTTTATTTACTTGAGTTGCCAAAACTCCCATTCCTCGACATCTTCATTGTTCCGTCATTGCAAATTTGTCTCTGCATCTTCGATATTCCATAATATACAAATTAAGAATACGAACCTTCATTAGGCCTTCAATTAATGTATCCAACTGAATAAATAGTTAAGTAACAATATGTTAGTAAGGTATTAAAAAGTTATACTAACCATTCAAAAATATATATAAAATTTACATATTGAATTGTATATTTTCTACGTTAAACCCTAAACCCTAGACTCTAAATCCTATGTATATTTTCTACCTTAAAAAAAATTTGTATATTTTCTACCTTCTCAATCTATTCTACTTCTTGTAAAGTATGTGCAGGTATACAGATTCTTTTGGACTAAATGAGTAGTTTGGTGTACTAAAATCTAAAGCAAATCATATTGATAGTTTACAAAAAAAAAAAAAAAAAAACACAATATGATTTTTCATGGTCAAACTGTTCAAACCGATCGAATCATTTAGGTACGTCCAATTTATTCATTTTCTCATACCCATTATAATTGAAAATTTTTATGATCAAAGCAGACCAATAATCATATTCATGTTAAACCAATATATGGCTTATAATCACATACCAATTAAGATATAACTAAACGAGGTTCAAATATTAGCCATAAATGACATATTAATCAGATCTACATAAAATTTATTCATTTGTTATTAAACATAAAAGGATGAAATTGCTAGAGGTGAGAACCGATGGTGTTAAAGAGGAGCAGAAAAGGGTGGCAAAGGTGATAATGGTGATGTTGTTACTTTCAACGACGATTAAAAGTATGAGTAGTGGCTTAATTTGGTGGTGTTTCCATCAGAGATGTAAGGAGTGAATAACCAAAAGTAAAAAGATTTATAAGAGTTAAATAATGATTTTATATATTTATATATAATAATCGTAAATAAAAAACAAAAATGAAACAAAAGTGAGATTTAATGTAAAAACATTGACAAAGGGACAAAAGTGTAATTAAACATGACCCATCAACAACTTAATTAGGAACCAAAATTTGGCTTGTAGAGTTGGCAATGTCATCTTCGTCGTCTTCGTTTGGTCTTATTTTCCATTCATCTAAGATACTGAGCTTTCACTCCCCCATAGCAGTTAAGCTGCTTCAATCCACTTACCTACTCTCCCCATAATCATATCATATCTATCTCCACAAAATCCCCCATTCAGTTTTCTCTCTCTCTCTCTCAAACACGCTCCCACACTCTCTCTCATCGCATTTATGGCTGCAGTTACCGGAATCTTTACTGATTAGCCAGAGCCTTTCCAGTTCAATTTTACAGAGAAAAGTAAGTTACAGACACCATCACCAAAAAGAAGATGCCGTTGGTGAGGGTGGAGGTGAGAAATGAGTATGGGTTGGGAATGCCGGAGCTGTACACGGAAACCAACAGAGAAGATCCGAAGGCGGTGCTTGATGGTGTTGCCGTTGCTGGCCTCGTCGGAATCTTACGCCAGTTAGGAGATCTAGCTGAGTAATTCTCTCTCTCTCTCTCTCTCTCTCTCTCTCTCTCTCTCTCTCCGTTTAGTTAGATTTCAGTTATTCGGGTGTTTAGGTTTATTTGAATTAGAAATTGACGGAGCGGAAGTACGTCATTTGATTTCCGATTTAAACAGCATCTAAGAGTGATGAATTCTTGTAGAATTTGTAGTCTTTTGCTTGTCAATTGTTAAATCTTGCAAGTTAGGTTTAATGGTGAATTGGAGATAGTAAAGCAAATAAAAACATTTAAACAGAAGATTTCTTATTCTTAATGAAGTGTTAGTTACTGGATTTAGGTTTGCATACAATAAACTTCTGATTTCATAGTCATTCAGCTTTCTTCTGCTAAAAGTGTTCTAGATAACTGGCCTTGAATAAAAAGTGTCCCTTTCTTAACTTTCCAAGTATGGGTAGAGCTGAACTGTTTCTATGCATTCCACTAGTTACTTTAACCATCTGTCTTTTTATTATTTGTGAGCTCTATAAATAATTGTTTCCTAATACTATTATCCAGACAGTTCATGTCACTTCTTGAAACAAATATAATGGCATTAGACAGCAAAACAACACTAAAGTTTCAATAAAGGAAGGATGTTGGATTAACATTGTCTTATACACTACTTGATAACTATTAATTGTCTTATCTTGATTGGATGACCATACTAAAAATGAGGCACCATTCTCCCATTAGATTTCTAATACACTGATTGACAAGCAACTTCAGTTAGAGTATTGTCTTGGATCGTGCTGTTGACCCTTTAGGCTAGCCTTTGTTATGTTTATTAATCTTAAGTTACCTTGCAAAATGATTCACATGAATCATGTGTTGAAAGTGATACTGAGTATTTCAGCATGCAAGTCAGATGAAGCATAATAACTTTCATCTGACGCAATGCATATAAAAGCATTGAAATATAGGGCCTTGGTGTTGTAATCATCATAAGTCAGTAACGGGTCTAAAAGATCTAGGTGCTATGGATGGCCCATGTTATGTGGAATATAGAAAGCTTGATCTTAAGTATGTGTTGTAGTTTAGTTTGTTTATCTAATTTATGTATGAACTAATATCGAATATTTCTTCGGTTAGTTTAGTTTTGTTTTATACTTCTATTTAAAATAAAAACCTTGCGTTATAACTCTAGCATAATTATCCTAGAGACGTGGGCAATCATCAAGAAGTTGTTTTTTTTTGCTAAGTTGACTGTTGTACACTTCTAATCTTGCTCTTTGGAACTGAGATAAAATGTTTTGCATGTGTAGATTTGCAGCAGAAATTTTTCATGGATTACAAGAACAAGTGCTAATTACATCTTCTAGAAGCCATAAATTGGTAGAACGAGTACACAATATTGAAGCTGCTCTCCCTCCACTAGAGAAGGCTATTTTGGGACAAAGGAGTCACTTGCATTTCGCATACACAGCTGGTAACACTTGCGTATCATATGTATTTCCACTACTGATGATTATACTTGTTTACTACAAAAAAAAAAAACAATTTCTTGGTTAATTTCCATTCATACCCCCTCTCCACCTGTCATGCATAACAATTTAAACCACCGTATATGAATCTGACTCTTGTTTTTTCTTTCTTTCTTTCTTATTTTCAGGTTCTCATTGGCATACTCGACTCAGAACCGAACAAAATCATTTCATATACAGTGACTTGCCACGATGCATTATGGACTCCTATGAAGATTGCCGAGATCCCCCACGTCTGCACAAGCTTGACAAGTATGAATATTCATTTAATATCCGAGTCTAATCTTTATAATAAGAGATTGGTGGTTGCTATAACCTTCATGGTTGACTTTCAGGTTTGACATTGGGGGCCCAGGATCTTGCTTTAGAAGGTATTCTGATCCAACTTATTTTAAAAGAACTTCAGCTGGGCCTTATGAAGCACATCTTCAAGCTGTCCCAAGAGAAAAGAAGGCTCGTAGAAACAAGGTATGTAAATTCCAGGCATCTGTACTAACGAGTTCAATCAAGCTGGAAGTTGAGTTTTTTTTTTTAATTAAAAAAATGCAGAAAAAGAGATCTTCATCGAGGTATAGAGACGTGACACATGGCGCTCCAATCATTATGCATGGTGGAAGGGATTTTGGCTCTTCTAACTTCGAAGAGAAAGCTCCCCCTTCTCAAGATATCTCCACATTCCATGATCTGCAAAAACCTGGAAATGAACCCGAAATTGATCATTTGACATGTTTTGATTCAAGAAATGGGTCAGGTTACATAGAGTGTATCTTTCGTCCAAGCTACTCAACACAATCTGAAGACAACAACAATGCCAAGGAGCTGTCTCCTGATTCAAATCTGCACCAAAATTCATATCTTGATTCGGCTCCAAACAGTGGAGTCCCAGATGAAGAAAATATCAATAATAGCTATTTAGCAGAGGATAGTAGTTCAAAGTCACCTTACATTACTTGGGATGAAAAGTTAGAAATTATAGATTCTATAAACGAATCCACAGAGATACCTTGTACAAGTGAGAAGATGAATGGTGGGGAAGAAGATCTGAACCCTAGAGATGTTGACCGTATTATTGACTTTGACGATTTTTGTGAAGAACCTCTTCCAACACCAGTCGTTGTTGGGGGCCAGCATGATGAGATTGAAAGTGAAACAGATTATTACATGGATGCACTTAACACCATTGAATCCGAATCTGAAACCGATATAGATTGCCACACAAAGAGAGAACTTAAGCAATACTCGAATGTGAACAACAAAGATGTCGAAGAGATTAATAATGAAGAAAGTTATCTAGACAAAAATAATTCTTCAACAAGTTTTGAGTTTCATCTTCCCGAACATACTTCTTTGCCAGTATCCCCTGAATCCCATAAGGAAGCTAATGGTTCCTCTAACAATGTGGCTGACATATCTTTAGCTTCCGTGACAACCCCTGACAAATTTGAATCCCAACAAGATGAAAGAAATGTTACAAATGCAGAGACAGACACTCAAGCCAGCTCTAGAGAAACAAACTTGCAGCCTTTACCGAATGAAAATGTCTTAATCACTTATGAGTCTCCGAAGCCATCCTGGTCAACTTCTGGTGGTCAAACTACTGTAAGCAATCCAGTTATGTTCTGGACAAATGGTGGCCTGTTGGGACTGGAGCCTTCCAAACCTCCTGATTTTGGTTTGCCACCCGTTGTTGAAGAAACTAAAACTGATCAAACACAACATTCTGATCAGAAGAACACCATCAATGATTCGTTGGTCAACGCCCACAGATCTGAATCATCTACAGAACTTCATCCTGGTAGCAATGGTTTCAGTTCTGTTCAAGACAACGATGCTAATGCTAAAGATGATCCTACTAATCCATCGCGGATATTTGAATTTAGCAATAGATTACTTGTGAATGGTTTACGGAAGCAAATATCACTTGTTGGGAATGAAAGGCTTGCCAACTCTGTCAAAACTGATGTTCCCGAGAACAAGGCAAAAGGATATCAAACAATAACCCCAGCAATACCTTTCAGAGAACAATTTGGAAACGAGACTACACTTATCTCATCACCTTCTTCTCCCCCTCTTGAACACATGAGAATATCTTTCCAGCCTATTGATGGGTTCGAGACTTCTAAATTGAAATTAACGTTTCCTGACCCTGATGGGAACAACAGTAATAATAATAATGAAAGTAAAAGACACATGTTCCCTTCGTTTCAGCTGGTACCCGAGCCTGCAATTTCACTACATGAGTTTGCTTCAGATTCTGATGATGATGATGACACATTTTGTAGATCATCTCCATATGCATCAGATGACTGCCATAGTCATCTTTCTGAATCAAATTCTGAGCAGTGGGATTCCAGTGACTCTCCCAGGATCCGAGATCATGAAATAGATGATGCTTTTGGTAGGATCTCATCTGCAGAATCTGTTTCAAGCTCTCTTGTGAATGGAATTAGATTCCAACAAAGCTCATTTACTGACAACGGCATGCAACACTCTCAGAATGGTCTTTTATTCGATATTCCAAACTTGGATTCTATGAAGAATGCTTCTCATAACCAGGTGACTAATGAACTCAAGGAGCCTACACCACCACCACCACCTCTGCCACCAATGGAATGGCGGGGTATTAAGCCACTTACTTCTGTGACAATGGAAAAAGAAGATGCTCTTTCAGAGGCCTTAACTTATACATTGAATCTGACACCTACAGAGCCTTCTCTCCCTCCGCAACCTAAAGTGCAACCTAAACCGGCTCCAATAAAACAGGATCATTTTGTTAAAACAAATGACTCTATGCATAAGAACCAGGTAAGCTCTGTTTTTTTTTTTAAAAGAAAATGTGTTTCATATAATATTTTGCATGTGAATAATAAACTCAGACAGCCTGTGAACGAGATCTGAGTATATTTAAAAACAAAAAGCAATGGTTGACAAATATTGCATTTTTTTTTTTTTTTTTTTTGCAGCAGCCTGACTGGCAAAATCTACATTTGCAGAATGGATCGAAAATGAATGGGAAAATGGGCGACGAAAAGGAAGACTTTCTACAGCAGATTAGAACAAAAGTGAGTATGAGCTCAGCCCATATCATATGACCCTTTTGGATTTTTTGTTTTGTACCAAATTCGATCAGCCCCCCTTTATTTTTCCGTCTTTAAAAAACTTTGTATGGTTTCTTTAGTGTTAATTGAGAAATTAAAGAGGGAATGAAGTGAAATTGCTTGGTCTAGGCATAGTAGATTAATTGGCTTACTTGAATCCCTCATCTTGCATATACAGATTAATTGGCTTATTTTAACATTTTTATGTCATGCAGTCTCTCAATCTAAGACGTACTTCAACAGCTCGGCCAACTACTACTCCTACACCAGCTGGCCCTACCAGCGTTAAAGTCACCGCAATCCTTGAAAAGGCAACCGCAATTCGCCAGGTCCCCCCCCCCCTCTCTCTCTCCCCCCATTTTTTACAGGATCAACTCTCATACACACATTTAATAGTTGCACGAGAGTCTGAAACAAAAAAAAGTTATAGGTGGCAAGATGGGCAGATTGGTAACGGGTCCAATTGTGTTTGTGTCTAAATGGGTACTATTTTTGGCTCTGGTGAAACAGTCTAGGCAAAAGTAAAAGATATGCCCATTATATATGATTCTACAATTTTTTACATCCACAGTTTCTAAAATTCTTATCATATCTTTGTGAGTTATTATTAGCATGTTAGAATCATCTCCATTTTTAAGAAGACAAACCTTATGGAAAACAGATTAGACAGGAGAAACTGTTATCCTAACTGTCAAAACTGTAGTAGATGTTTGCTGCGGCTTTGTTTATCTAGTTCAGCCAAGTGAATCTTTTATTATATTATCAAAATTGATAGGTTGTAGCAAGTGATGACGGAGAAGATGATACCTGGAGTGACACTTGAGTTTCAGCCAACATGATCGCAGTTCTACAGTTATGTTTATGTTAATACTCCCATTCCTCTTTTTATTGTAATTAGTTTATAATCTTCTTGTTTATTTTTGTTTTCTTCAAGACTCGTCACATTGATAGCCATAAAGCCGGTTAAGGCGGTTAATGTTATCATATATTAATTAAACTGTTGAAGTAGCTAACTCATCCTTGAAACAAAACCCAACTGCTTCATTAGATATGTTTTTCCTTTCAATAAAACTCTACCGTCTAAGATGGCTTACTTAAGTTCATAAGTCTAAATTGGTAACCTAAATTAACATAATTTTCTTGTATTTTGTTAGCACCTAATGTGATAAATTAGTGAGGAAAGATACATAATTTTAATAAAATACAATTTTATGGTGATAAAACTGATGTTATACATCTGTAGATGGAAACAAGCACAAAATACAAAGTACTTGATGCCAAAAATATCCTAGAAAATGAAAATCTACATTGGATGCGCACTTGCAACTACTTTGGCCTTCTTGGCTTGTCACCCTTTTAAATTGCAAAAAAAATAATGCAAATATACCATATATCACAAATATACATATGAGAAAAATAACTGCAATGAAATACAAAAAAAAAAAAAAAAAAAAAAAAACCTATTTGTTTTTTTATTTATTTAAATATTTTAGATCTTATGGACGGTGTTTCTTTCTAGAACAAGTTTATTCTCTAGAAACGCAATCTCTATATACATTATTTGAAAGCTAAAACTCTAAGAAGACACTCTAGTGCAAAACCAAACCGCTTACCTGAGTAAGTGTTTAGTTTTAACGGTGAATTTATATATATTTACCAAACTATGAATTGCGTTTTATGAGCCGTCATTAATTTGTAAGTCTTGATTTTTTTCAAGATACTCATTATTATGTTATTAAAAAATCATCAACGAGCCATAAAAAACTCCTAACCATTGATTAATTTTAATCATGATTGGTCCAATTCGAATTGATAAAAGGTGCCGCATCAACCAAAATGAGATGGAGCTACTTAGGAATTAGGATAACAAAGAAAACGATAACTTCATAGGTGGATATTAAGTACTTTTGTTGATTAGGACACAAAGATCATCATGTTTATTTTTATGTTATGTCACACAGTCGCAGCAGTTGCTTTATCACTGACGGTTTATAACATAGAGGGAAACCAAAACGTCTTCACAACGGAATTTAGATTTTTAGTGACAATATTCCCGCACCAATAAATATGAATAGCAGTTAGTTTATTTATTTCATAATGCCAGCTCGGCAATTCACCGGTGATCGTTTCAAAGTTGGGAATTTGTGGGAATCACCTTGGTTTATCCACCAACATTGTCTCATCCTCGTAATCTTCTCTATAAAACGAAACAAATCAAACCAAATAATCACAAACCATCATTTAATACTTACCATATTAAGCAAAGCTTCGATCAATTCCATCTATCATCGAAACAGCAATGGCGGATCCAAAGGCAGGAGGAATCTTGAAGAAAGGACATGAAGAAGGTCTAAAATTTGCAGTCTCCATTCTTGAAGAATACTGCCTTCCATTAGGTCTCCTCCCTCTTGCTGATGTGATCGAGGTAGGATTCGTGAAAAGCACCGGTTACATGTGGATCCACCAGACTAAAAAGGTTGAACACAGTTTCAAACTGATCAAAAAGCAGGTAAGTTATGACACTGAAATCACTGGTTATGTGGAGAAGAAGAGGATCAAGAAACTGAAAGGAGTGAAAGCTAAAGAGCTGATGTTGTGGCCGCCGGTTAATGACATCATCGTTGAAGATCCACCCACCGGAAAGATTCAGTTCAAGAGTCTTGCTGGGATCACCAAGGTTTTCCCGGAGGAGGCGTTTGCCGCCGGCCAGTAGGTTCAGGGATTCCGGCAGGGGAAAGGAGTTATTGTGGGTTTTGTTCTGTTGTAACTTGTTTTTGCTACATTATGCATGTACCAACGTGCTATCACATGATGGGGGTAACAAATTAAATAAAAATAGTTTCTTTTTTTGAAGAAACATCGAGTTAATCATACAATTAATCACAAATCCGTAATGTTAAACAGTAATATTATGGAAAATGATGGATGTTTCACCCAAATCTTAACTAGACAACTTGTACATACTTTTTAAATAAAAATTGGCTAATTAATACCAACCTTGATGAATACTAGAAATGAGACGATAAAATGCTCTTCAAACCATATTCGGTTGGGTCAAAATTGTTCAAACCTTTGACGAATCCAGATTTCCTACCAAGTCAGAACTCTCAAAACCGACATTCATCTAAACGACTCTTGTGTAGCTGAAATGCCGGATTTACCCATGCTCCACAGTTGCATTGCATCCCAGCCCAATTGAAAGAACCCAAACGAGCTTTGCAACCAATACATTGAAGCTTCTGTTCAACACTACCTTCTTCCACTGTCGAATAATATTGTTACTGTTAAAGTTTGCCTAAAATTATCTGAAGTGTATTCAAATTCAATAAACCTCTTGAAAATCAATTTTAACACATAAGAAGGTTAATGAAATTCTTTAATGCATAAAGAAAGTATTATGGGTCAGCCCAACCCAACCTGACTCGTATAAAATAGATTACTTGTTTTGAGTGAATCATGGGTTGCTAACCTGTTTGCATCCATTTCATAGGCTCTACAAATATGGATGAACATTCGGGTGGCTCGTTTGCAGTATCCCCGGTTCTCTTCTTCCATTTAAAGCATTTTTGGCCTTCTCCATGCTCATGAGGAACAATAAGATCCTCTGAAGCAACAATCCTTCGACATTTCTTGCAGCGATATATCATTTGAGGCTTTTCTTTGCATTTCACATCAGCATGACTCGATGCTTCAATTGTAGATGCCATTTGGGGTCAAATGCTTGTTTCAGAAATTACAACTTAGCTGTGAGGAGCTACAGCTAACCAATTCAGTATCCAAGAAACAAACATTCTTGCAGCTAAGAAACTCGTAAATTAAGTTCAAGAATTTGTACCCCAACAGATCAACTGATTAATTCACCAGAGACAAACTTCTTTTAATGTATCTGGAGCTGATCTAACAATTCCACATACCCAAAAACCTTTAAAATGCACCAACTTTTTTCACAAATCTGATATATAGATGCTCATATATCCTGATAGTCTGATACCATTGAAACTAATGCAATGATTGACATCATTAAAAAGTTTAATTCAATCTAAAACACACTGGATCGTAAAATTGATTAGCTTAATCAAGATATTTACATATACATATGATGATCACAAATCCTGCTCGGAACATTACTGCAGCTTCCATTATGACTATTACGTTAAAAACAAGGCATGGAAAACTCGCACCTCCAACAGAAATTACCTCCTTCACACCAATTTCACTCCTATTCTGCCGTTATTAGAAGAACTCTAATGATAGTTTGAATTCAAAAACCCTAATTTAGTTACAAAAAAAAAAAAAAAAGGTGGACTCAACAATTTAATTTATAAAGCTAGTCATGATACTATCTTAATGAACCCCAATTCGTGGCAGGACATTACAGTAACGCTTTTTATGAACATTAAGGATGAAAAGTTTGAATTTTGCTCATTTAATCGAATTTAGCTCCTCTGTTTTGGCACTTTAGTGTCCTTTTCAAGGAATTTGGAATTCACAAACCTTAATGTAATGTAAAACAAACTCTAGAGTAGTAATTATGAATTCTATCAAGAAATTACACGAATGAATTCCTATTTTTGTGTAGAACATTTATACAGAGTCGATTGTGGCAATTAAATTAACAAATAATTATGGGAATTGAATTCGTACCTTCAAACCCTTTTAGGTCTTTTACCCTAATTCGGTTTCTCTTGTTGCCAATTTGGGGTTCATCAATGGTATATTTGGGATTAAAAACCAGATTTCAGAAAGAAGAAGTGAAGTACAGTCGGCTGGTCGACGGCCGTGTTCAGAGGGCGAAGGTTTAGAATCCAAACGACCAAGTCCCTACAGTAAAACGACATCGTTCTCTAATTTAAAGTTTTAACTTCCGCCCCTATATTTTATCTTCTTTCTAATTGTTCTCGATTATAACAATTAACATTTAAAAATCTCCTTTTTCTTATATAGAAGTTTATCGTGTTAATTTATTTTTCTAATCTTTAAAACAATAATTTTATAAAAAATAATATTTAGTTTTTCTAACATTTAAATGCCTTATGAATCAACGTCTATAGTTTGTACACAACAAATCATTTATACGCAATTATTATATATTTGATCAATTCCTATCATGTGTTATTATTTGTATATAGTTCTAACGAAAAAAGTTGAGGTTTCTAACGAAAAAAGTTGAGGTCTTGTTATGTTGATATTAACATGATAGTCCATGTTATGAAAGATAAGAAGAAATAGATAAGATAAGGTATCAACTTCTTAAGCAGAATTAAAACTCAATCTTATTATCTCTTACAATATAAACCACCTCTTAAAAAGGTAGTGTGAAAAAACTCAATCTTATAATGGTAAAAGTTTTTAGCTCCATTCCTTCTCGTTCTTCTTGTATTTGTGCAAATAAGCTAACGGATATTAGTTGTTTTTATCAAAAATAATAATTGTGGTATCAATCACTTATTCTATTGTAACATCTAGAACTTTCGAGAATTTAGTAAAAGATTATTATTATAAGTTTAATACATTGTGGATTAATTATGAGTATCTGAAGAGTTTAATGGAGATTCCTTGAAACCTAAATGTTGTTTAAGTAAGAGTTTTTGAGTCATAAAATGAAGTTGGGGGAGGAAACCTAGAAGGATTCGGAGGATAATTAAGCAATAACTTAATTAGGGTTTCAAAGTTAATCATCCTCATTTGTTTCCTTATCGTGTGGTGTGTTGTTAGTGAGAGCAAGGGAGATCGAGATGGAGATTAAGGTGAAGTTTTCGCAAGCATTCTCCAAAGATTTGCATTTGAATCACACCCAAATAAGTTTTCTAATCTTTCAATCATGTTATTGTGATTGTGAATGAGTTTTAAAGATCCTATTGAATGTTCTTGAGAAGCGACGGCCGAACCATAAGGCCAAACGTTATGTTGTACCAGATGGGGTCGCGTAGCAGCGAGTAAATAGAGGAATACCAAAACGCAGTTCTCGGGTAGGGAAAGCGAGTAGCAGGGGCGGAGCTAGGATTTTACTATAGCGGGGGCTAGTCTTATTCAATTTAACGGTACACACACACACACACATATATATTTATATATATATATATATATATTTATATATTTATATATATATATATATATATATATATATATATAGAGAGAGAGAGAGAGAGAGAGAGAGAGAGAGACAAAAGTTCATGCGAGAACCGTTGTTAGCGCGAGAACCGCGAGAACCAATCTAAACCGTCCAATTCCCCCTCTTTCAATGTCATTGCCCACCCATGAATTCCTCACATGCACCCTGCCACACCCTATCCCTCCACGCTCTCCATCCATGATACTTCCCATATCCAAGGAACGGCTAAGATTGGTTCTCGCACTAACAACGAATTGCCCACCCATGAATTCCTCACATGCACCCTGCCACACTCTATCCCTCTAAGCTCTCCATCAGTTTAACTTCCCATATCCAAAGAACGGCTGAGATTGGTTCTCGCGGTTTTCGCACTAACAACGGTTCTCGCATGAACCCTTCCCTATATATATATATATGAATGACATTAAAAAGTTATATTATCTGTCTAGATAAACAAATAATGAAAGGTTGTTCAAAAACAAGAAATTCATGTGTTAATACAACACTTAAGCTTTGCCAAAATCGGTCTTCAATGACCAAAGTTTTCTCACAATCGCTAGTTCGGTTGTCATGAATTAATGTACTACAAACATAATATTAATTAAAACAATAACTCGAATACTATATCTTGATAAAACTTCAATGAAACCAAAATATAACGATTAGAAATCATACTTCGTGTGTTTGTAGTTGGACGCGACCTTGTTTATTTGAATATAACTCATCTATTATATTGTTGGTAAAGAAAGAATCAACAATCTCTTAATGTAAAGAATCAATCTGTTTTAAAGATAATCATCAACACTTATGCTATTACGAAACCTTGTTTTCATAGTTTTCATTGCTGAGAAAGCTCTTTCAAATATCAGAATCATCACTTCAAGCCTTCTCTACACCTTTTCTATTTTGAGAAATACTTGGGCTATTAATTACAATTAAGGTGGTTAATGTATGTCTTATAAAATACTAAGGATGTTGGACTTATTGGAGGGGGCCAAGCACCCTTCAGCCCCCCCCGGCGAGTAGAGTCTTCGGGTCTCCAGACTCCAAATGGAGTAGCATTGTGATGGTGGGATTGCAAACACCAAAGGGAGGATCACAAACTTTTGAATTTGAGGTTGTACATGTTCAATCCCATAGCGGTTGATCTGGAGGTTGCTTATAGATTGTTAAAGGTCGATATCGGTTGTATTTTCGTTATATTCGGTTAAACGGTATTAATAATTGCTTGGTTGATACACCATTAATTAAAAAATAATTTGTGGGCTTTTCATCTATTTTGCCTTAAACGTTGTTGACTCATGAAGTGTAAAATGATACTTGTTATTTGAATGATGTTTTTTACTCGTGTAGGTTGTTTAGAGTTGTACCTGATGAGGCTGTTGCACTTGATCGAGATATTAAATTATTTTATTGTTTGCTGACTTGATATAATTATGTTAATTATTACTGTAAGAATTCATGATTTTATGAAAGTAATACCTGCGGTTTGTTTTGTGTTTTTTTGTAAAGATTGATTGGTTTGTTTACATTTATTGTGGTGGTTAAGTCTTCCATTGTGTTTTATTTGTTAAAAGGTTGAAACTTTTTATTGAATTCGAAAATTTTAAAAATCACGTTAAATTAAATGATATTCATATATTAATATGTTTAGTTGTGATTTGATTGAAAAGAAGAAGGAATGTAGTGTAGTGGTAAGTATATGAGGACTGTATAATTACACAACCATTAGACTATCATGTAAACTTTTTCTTGTTTTTTCAAAGATCTTATAATTATAGTTTTATCAGGATTCTTATTCCTTTAATTCCTTTCCCGCTTGTTGCAACGTTTGAATAATTATGTTTACAAGGTTGGATAGATACGATGATTCTGATGAAAATCAAGTTGAAGAAAATGATAGACATTTGATGAGAAAAAATAAGTGAAAACCGAAGAGAAAAGTTGAAAGAAAGAAGGGACTAAAGTTACAAGAATTATGTATTGTATTAATATTATTAGTAGAATTTGTGAAAATATTTTTTATTTATAAAACTATCACCCCCACCCAAAAGGGCTTGGAAAAAATAATTTTATTAGTTTTCGATTTTCATATATGTTTCTAAAATAACTTTCTTATCATATATATTAAGTATTTTATTATTGGAAATATGATTACACACTAATTCTTAATTGTTATATGTTTTCTAAAATAAGTATTTTACTGTATATATTAGAGAATATACTTCTTATAAATATTTAAAATCTTTTCTAAACTTTTATATTATTTATAAAATAAAAGAATATGATAATTATAAACTTCATGATAAATTACGCAACTTAAATTAAGTTGGTTGATAAACAACTTTTTTACAATTGTAAGAATTCAGGTGTTTCAATTATAATCTAAAAAAATTATAATTTATAGTTCTAAAAAAGCAAAAATATATTTTAAACATCAAACAACTAATGTCACAACAATCTAGTGTTTTCTTAAATTTAATATAAAAAATAAAATCAGGATTGGTAACAATAGCAAGTCATCTATCGTCCCTTTCTCCAAACTGGTTCATGGTACAACGGGTTTTGTCAACACTGTTTTATAACACTATAAAAAAAACATTTAAGAGTGAAAAATGCAGACTTGATAGTGTTAATATGACAAAATAAACAGATATTTAGAGGCTACATGGCAAATAACTTGTATTGGGTAATTGTATTTTGAATAGCGAAGAACTGTTATTTAATCTGTGTGAAAAAGAATCTCACTTACACGAAAAGTCACAAAAATAAACCTGATCTGATCATCATGAAAAGTAAATACCTAACTCAATAATTTTGGCATCATATCCTACAGTTCTAAAGAGTGTCTAGGGGATAGGTTGATCTTTTTTCAACCGGCTCCGGCCCGTGGCTAGACCACTCTCCACCCCGCCAACTTACCATCTTCACATCTTGGGTATGTGGCCATCCCGATGAAAGATGGGTGTTTTTATGAGAGTATTGTATTTTATTTTTAAATGGAAAATGGTTATGGTGTATATTGGGATAGAAAGATGATCACTATCTTGATTTCACTTGGATAGAAAGATAGAAAATGTAAATAGAAAAAAACCAAAATACTGTTAATTTGACAAATGAGATGAATGGAGGAGTGGAAAGATAACCACTCCCCCTAACCTAATAGAAATCAAACAATTATATTTGTCAAATTGTTGTCGCCTCTTGTTAGTCGTGTGTTCTCAACACATGAATTTTTCAATTGGGTTTAATGTCCATATTGTAAAAACCAGCGCAAATCATTTACGAAAGTAATCATAAATTCATTTCCCGGGTTTTCTATCCGGGTCGGACCTGTACTAGTTTAAAACCAAGCAAAGCTTGAGACCGATCATTTCTCTTGATCCGGTTCAAGTTTCGGGTAAATATTTTACATTTTTGAGTTTTCACCCAAAGTCTGATCCGCTTTTAGGACATGCTCGCTCCTAAATAGAAAATAAGGTTAGCTCGTACTGACTGGTAATTAAATAAGCAAGCATTACGTAATATAGCATCGCCATACCTTCTATATTATTATTTGTAAAGATAAGAAAAACTGATACAAAGGCTATATCTTTATTTTCTGCATGTCTTTTTTCTTAAGAAACGACACAACCAATGTCGTATGCAGATTAGTTTTTCTGTATTTATATAGAATTATTGCAAATTAAAGAAAAACTAAAATGATTATATCGTAATCTTAATCATAATATTTCATTATTTAACTACGTACGTCGTTATAAATTGCTTTCTTGGTATAATAATAATAATAAGAAAATTATATATAAAGTTAGCGTATGGAAATTTGATACTCCCAAAGTACTAGAAAGTCTTGCCTTGCACGAATTGTATGGCCTCAACATACTTTCTGATTGCGAGTGTTTCAGAGAAGGTAAAATCAGATAATTTGTTGAAAACATTGTAACAGATTTTTCACATATTGAGTTGAATAATAAATTTTTAACTGATTTTTAGGGACTTCTTGCAAAGTTTATGTGACATCCGAAAGATATAGTTTTTTCAAAAAGCTTTTATCTAGGGTAATGATTTGTGCACAACAATTTTTTATCATACACAACAATTAAAACATTTTTGTCCCCTACCAACCAACTACCTATTAATCTTATCCATAAATTCATGGGTAGAATGATCCATATAACAACTTTTTGTTGCATATGGCAAAAAGTTATTGTGTACAAATCATCACCCTTTTATCTATGGTCGATTCCGTGAGAGATTCAAGAAAAACATCATTTTCTTACGAATTTATAACAAAAAAGGAGGTGTTAATTTGTAGTGTTTATACCCTATGTTGACATAAGTAACTTTTGGAACCGGCTCTTTCCCTATCTTTATCGACTTCTAGGACCTGAGGTTCCCCCTCTCCTTCCTTTCTATCTTCTTCTTTTCTTTCCATCTCTCTATATGCTTTTTTTACTTTATAATAGATATTTAAATATAAGAATAAAAAAGAGGGATAAAAAGATAGGTATGACCAAGTTAGAAAAACTGAATATGAGGAGTGATGTGGTAAGAAGATGAGAAGGAAAACAGAGAGGTATAACGGATGACCTAGGATGTGAACTCTTATTCAGAGATGGACCTATGATTTTTGTTGACTGGTGACATCATATAATGAGGAAAATAAAATAAAAATTGAATTAAGGGTGTTGTTCGAGTTTTTTCTCGGGTTTCCAATAAACGGGTAGTATTTCGAGGTTTCGGCTGTTGTTCAGATATTTATGGCCAAAATTTAAAACAAAACACAATTTATATGAAGCCATATTAGTTAAATTTGTTATGATGGCAACCTATAATTTGACTGGTGTCACTGGCTCGAAAACGTTGAAATTTTACACTGCGTCTACAAAATTGACTGATATCATGTGCCACCACCGGCGAACACCAAGGTCCGCCCTTGCTCCTATCACCTCATTTGATACATTAAAACTATATTAAGAATACCAAAGAGCTTGTAGCGTAACAATCTAAATTACGTAGCACGATATTGTCCGCTTTGCTCCATTGGCTTACCATTTTGTTTCTAGTATGAAACACTTCACACAAAAGACCTCATGCTAAAAGAGGTATCAACACCCTTATTAATAAATTTTAATATTTCTTAGTTTTCCCCATTTTTATTTGAATTGAATATATATATATATATATATATATATATATATATATATATATATATATATATAGAGAGAGAGAGAGAGAGAGAGAGGGGGGGGGGGGGGTGAAGAAGGTAGTAAGAGATCGAGATTAGAGAGAAAAGAAAACAAAGATAAAAGAGTATTAGGAATAAGAACAGAGCAAGATCGATGATCAATGGGCTTAGCACTATCCAGTGTTTTAGTTGTTCAATAATATTATAAGTTCAAGTTTATTATAAATAAAAATGATATAGATTTAGAATTAAATTAGAAATAACGTGTCCAACTATTAAAAAAAGAGTGTTTTGGTTGTCATAGAATTACCTGACTGGGAGACGGTATATACTATGCAACATGCATATATAACGTATAATGATATTTAGAAGTATTCTTTTTATCAAGTTTAGTTATTTGTTTGATGTCTTTGGTATTTGGGATGATTTTACTATTCTTTTTCTATTTTTAAAGGAGGATTTTCGTTCGTAGGTTGCAACCCAGGTTTTAATAATTCAAGTTTTATTATAACTAATTTTTTGCTCGACCATGTAGTTTTTAAAGAAATATATATATAAAAAAGAAGGAAAAACACAATTTAAAGTCACAAATCTCATTATCTTAATTTAGAATAATTTAAGATGTTTTAATAACATAAATTAATATTATTTATGATAATAATAAAATAATAAAAATATTAATGATAATAATAATAATAAGTAGTAACAATAGTAAAAAACAAAATTATCAAAAATATAAATTGTTTTAAACTATTTACAGAATATTAGAGTTTGTTAATTATATGTAGACGCGGATATCAAGGTTGGGTGTGATATAAAAGTTAAAACTAATAAACTAATGCACGTAACTTGTGTAACTTTTATTAACAAATTTTAATATTTATATTATTACTTGTATTTCTTAATTTTATATAATTAAAATATTATTTGGTTTAACCGACTAGCTAGAATATCCGCAACATATGAGAGCCATACGCCCATACCTCTGTGTGAGGTGAAATTTGAAAACGATGTACTGTGAACTAGACAACTAAACTTGTTTGCTTGTGTATTGATTGGCCATGTCTTTCAAGAATCTTGGAACAAGTATGATGCATTGACAATGAGTTGAAAATGAGTGAGTTATATATAGTCTTTTTTATGAGTTAAAATCCTCTAATGTTATGGTTAAACATAACCTATCATGTATGTTCTCTTATTATTATGAGAGTGAGACATATAAAGTAACTCGTTTTTTACTTAAAAATAAAGGATAAACTCTTATGTTTATAAGAGAACATAATGAGTCATGTACTCATGTTTGACCACAACATAAAATGATCTTAACCCGTTCTTTATAAAACACTTGAAAGATACCATTTGATTCTAGCTAGGTCGTTGTATATAAAATGGCAAGAATATTCATCAAACGTACGTAAGATCATGCAACAACGTAAGCAATCAATTGGTCCCATGGTAGCGATATTAGATTGCTTAATTTTCCTACTCATCTGCTTAATCATGTTTATCTTTAATACTATTGCTTATTTCAAATATAAAATTTCCTTACAAAGAAGACTAGCAACATTAGTTAAGTTAGCTAGAACTAATTTGATATATTTTGAAGAAAAAAAATATTTAAATTTTATAAAAGATACTATAAGAAGTTTGGAATGTAAAATTTAAATCGTACGTACTATTTTAGGTATAATTTGCATATAGCTTTTTTTTTTGTGAAAGAATAATAATCTATAAAAAGTATAAGATTTTATAACACTCATCTCCATACAAAGAACCCCTCATCATGTTTAACTTTTTGTTCGATCATTTTTTGATATCAAGCCTAATTTCGATTTATCCATTAATAATCAATTTCTGCAAATGATATACGTACTTAATTAATGCTATATATTTAATCATTGATTAGATATTCATGTAATCAATGGGAAATCTACCTCAAAAAGTTATATTCTAGTTAGCACCCGAGTAATGATCAGATAATTAAGTTATGATTGATATGTGAAGTGTGGAGTGTTGTGCATTTTGTTTCTGGTTTGTATAATGCTGTGTGTGTACCGTATGCAGTTGCTGTTGTACTCCTCTTAATTTGTCTAATGGGTGACAAGATGTTCTACTGTGAGTTAGTTAGTTGAAGTTCAGTAAAACCTTTTTTGATGTGCCAAAAAATTAAAATAGAAAGAATAGAAAAAGAAAAAGAAAAAAGATCCGTGAGGACAAGTAGTTGAGTATTGCATCAGAGTTTTATCATGGGTCTAAATCAAATTTGTATTAGCAACGCGTCTATATATAGTTAAGACTTAAGAGCACCCGCAATATTAGGTGCTCGTAAACTATGATAACGACCGAAAACGGTAATAACTACCACCCGATAACTGTTATTTCCATTGTGATCGTTATGTTATTGACATGTTATACTACACCTCGTTATGGTGGTAACGAGGATCGAAGCTTTGTTATCATTTTTTTCAACCAATAAATTAAAATAAATAATTGTGTGGATCAAGTGATAATAATTATGTGTATTAATTATCATTGTCACTGTTTAGTTATGAGTTAATTATGCTTATGTGGCGGCTAGTTATGAGTGTGTACTACTGCAGATGCTCGAAAACTAATCGACATCTATCACTGTTAGAGAGCCGGAGTCGTAAGTGATTTCCGGCTGATCACTTAGCTTGATGCCATTACATGACCCGCATGATTGATTTAAAGTGATGTCCGTAATGCTGAAAAATCACAATTTTCAATCTTTTTACCTAATTAAACTGTGAAAATTTATCCCAACATGATGGTGTAATTTAGGTTAAGTTCATGTGATATTTAAAAAATGACCAATATGATGAAGGAAAAACACCCTGATATGATAATGTTTTCATCACTTAATTAACTTTATTGACTCCAACATAAACACCATCCCGTCTCTACCCGTGCCCAAAAAACCATTCTACTAGCTTCCTATTGGGGTATATCAATTATCTCTCTCGTCCTTTTTTATAGTGTCTCTCTCTCTCATTCAAACTTATTTTTTTTTATGAAAATGGTTAGTGAAGTAGTAATTAATTAAGATAAAAAAGATAACCATTGAGAGGGTTTTAAGGTAAAAAGAGAAAATTAAGCTGATATGACAAGCTAGTAATTAAAATAGAAAAATGAGTACTTCTTTCATCCTAAATGACACCATTTGATTCTAAGTTAAAATCCTTAATCAGTATGTTTACAAGGTTTGATAAACGTATGGTATGTTCATGCGATTAGGTAAGCAATCAGTACCCATAAAGTGAGATTAGACTGCTTGATTATATTTTCCCACTAGTATTAGTCAACTTAATCATTAGTATTTCTTTGTCTATAGAGATATATACTTTTCAAAGAAAAACTAACAGGAATATACCACTTTAAAGATTATATAAAATTGAAAAGGTAAAAATCTTATGTTACTTCTTTGTAATTATTTAAAATAATAATTATTTAATTTTTTTTTGTCAATGTCCATTAATAATCTCAAATTGCAATTCCTTTTCTTTCTTTTATAAACTTTACAATTTCTTTATAGATTAACATAGAATTAGTACAAGCAGCAAACCATCAAAATGGACACAACATGTGATAAAAGGGAAATGAGATGTTGACAAACTTAACATAATTAAGTTATATGTTGTTGTATTTATATATCATTTAAATTATTAAAATATTAACATAACCAGAACACTTATTATTTAAGTGGTATAGAAATATAACAAGAACTAACCTAGGTATTATATATATATAACAAAAGTCAGGAAAGATGAACAGTGGATAATTTGTCTTTTCTGCAAATGTTAATATATATTGCTGGATTCAAAAGAAATGAACATGTTGTATTTTAGTTGGGCTGGTAAAGGCGTTTGTTTGTTCCTGCTAGGTCTTGAGTTCGAATAAACTGTTGGTAATTCTTTTTTATTTTATTTTCCCACGTTGGTACAATGGCACATCTGCGCTTTATATTTAATATATGGTTAATTTAATTTTTTTTTATTTTACTATTATTATATATATACAATTAGTTTTGTATCTTATTTATTTTTCTTTCAATAAATTATAATATATAATATTTCATGTAAATATAATTGCATATTTATGACCGTATCATTTTTATCTATAATTTGATATAAATTTTATCGCAATACAATATTTATTAAAAAAATATATTTTATTGGACGTAATACAAAAAAAGTAAAATCGATATTGATTTAAATATGAATCCAAAAAACATGAGTACGAAAAGTCTCGCACTCTACGTTTGATGTGTTCATAATCGTTTAAATTGTTTTTCGCTTTTATTTTGAATTATTTGTGTTTGGATGTAAGTTTTTTTATTTTATTCATCATATAATACCTCCGCTGCAACGCGCGGACATATATATCTCTTTATTAGTATAGTACACTTGCTAGTAGCACGCATCATTTTCTTTTCAATAGTTATATGTTTTAAATCCGGTTATCTTTTGTCAATCACTTTTAAAATTGTAACCCTTTTTCACTTCATTTTTCGTAGGATTGTTGTAGATATTTAATTACCAATAACTTTTTATTAAATTATATATCAACTCAAACATCTTCTTACATATTAAAATATTACTGAATATATATTTATTTTGTCCAAGTGAAAATTGTTGTTTATTTGTCAACAAGCAGATGGGTAGACTCGTGGTCCTTCCGGGCTCCCACTTAGAGGTGCACAAAAAATCCGAATATCCGATTTATACGAAAAAATATCCGAAACCGGTTTTTAGGAAAACCGGATTTTTTTATCCGGACCGGTTTTTTTGTAACCGGATAGTATGACCGGTTTTATAATATTTGGGCCGACCGGATTTTTTACCGGATAAAAAACCGGTTTTTTTATCCGGATAAAAAACCGGTTTTTATCCGATCCGTATAGCTGTTCGAAATAGAGCCGTTGGGGACTTTTTTTGACCGTTTTTTTCATAAAAATTTACATTTTTGCCATACCAAACTCTTATATATAGATAGAGGGTGGTATGGGTTGAATTACACCTACAAACTTCCATATTCTCTCCAAATTCTCTCAAATTTTATACTTTTTATCACCAAAAATCACTTTTTTTAGATTTATTTCATGGCGGGTGCCGGTGGTAGTAGTAGCATGCCGACTTGTGCGAGATGTCAAACGGTTCAAAAAGGGCTCGGTGCAAACTTTGTCACAAGTTTTTAGCACCCGAAGGCAACTCTACTTTGAGGGCTCATATTACCAAGTTGTTAGTGCATACATGGTCACACATTAAGAAATGCATCCTTATTTTGATGATGATAAAAATATGAACAAGTAATATTATTGTTTATCAAATTTATTCATATGTTCATATGTTACATTCTTTAAAGGTTAACAAACCTAAAATTAAGATGATCAAGTGAAGGACAAATAATTGAAGACTTCAAATCAACAAGCAAAGAAGAAAACAAGATAAAAGCAAACATTCAACTTTCACGGTCGATCCCACGGTCGACTGTGAATCAACCGTCGCCGCACAAACGTCATCTCTTAACATCGTCTTTCTTGATGTCAACCGATCTCATACTTGACAATTGAAGATGGAATCTTTAAAGGCGATTAATAAATATAAGAGTTCACAAATAATTTTGACAAAAGAATATTTTATCAAATCTTTTGTAAATATGCCACACATATAGTTTATAAAAGTAATTCCAAACTTTTATTTAATTTGTCTTGTAAGACAAATTATAATAAAACAAATTATTTCTTATTGTGGCAAAAACTAAACATGATTTTGCATTGAATTGCCACAAGACTAAAATTAGAAAAGCATCTTCTATATGTGGTAAATATCCAACATCATTTTTACAAATCCTTCCAACCTTCCAAATTTGCATAAAGAATTCAAACTCTTTTGGTAGGTCAACTTGGGACTTTTCTAAATGCTTTTTCTAATGATTTTTTATGGCAAAAAATGTTTGAGTATGATTTTATACAAAGTGCAACGTTCATATTTTGAACTTCCAAAAAGCTGTCCAGACCCGCGACGGAAGATGCACGGTCGACCGTGGCTTCTTCCGTGGGGCATCCGGACAAAATTTCCTTTTGTCATTCATTGGTTATTTAAACAAGCTAATGTCTTCATTTCAAACCAACTCTTGACATCTGAAAAATATAGAAAATATACAAGATCTTGTGAGCTTATATTCCACACAAAAAGACCATCTTCAAGATCAAGATCAAGAGAAAAAGTGCAAAGTCTTCAAGAGCAAATCTTCATCTCTATATATTATGTTATTTGTATAAGTGTGTAAGGATCAATTCTAGCCTTTCAAATTAGAGTGAAGTAAGGATCAACTCTAGCCTTTCAAATTAGAGTGAAGTAAGGATCAACTCTAGCCTTTCAAATTAGAGTGAAGTGAGGATCATCTCTAGCCTATAAAATTAGAGAGAAGTAAGGATTAACTCTAGCCAACATAATTAGAGTGAAGATAGGCTTATCTTAGCCTTGTTTGCAAGAGAGAAGATTATTTCTTGTAAGCTAAAAAGAGAAGTGTAAAAGGTTTATCTCTACCTTCAAAGAGAGAAGCTAGTGGAGCAAACTCTTGGTGGGTGAGGCCAAGGAGTGGATGTAGTGCAAGTTTGTTAACACTTGCATGAACCACTATAAATATCTTGTCTTCTAATTGGTGATATCTCTCTACCCTTACTCTCTTTATTTCAAGTATATATTTGTTGTGCTATAAACTTCAAGTTAAATCTTTTAAAACACAACTTACAAGTTTTTATTTGAGAAAATTTGGTAAACTAAGTTAAAGAACCTATTCACCCCCCCTCTAGGTTCCAACACAAGTCATGCAAGGCGCTAAGAGCAAAATCCGATGCAACTCAAGCCAACATGACGAATCAAGGTGGTGTTTTCATTTATGACAACGACAAATTACGAGACGCTTTTACGAGGTTCGTGATTACGAAAGCTTTGCCGTTTGACCACTTTGATGATCAAGATTTCACCGAAACCATCCAAACACTCATGCAACCGCGTTACACCGCTGTAAGTCGTACTACCCTTAGGCGTGATGCAATAAAAATGTGGCGTGCGGCTAGAGAAAAAATGATTTTAGGATTCCAAGAACACCGTTATGGTGTGTCACTTACATGTGACGTTTGGAGTTCTCCACATAACACCGGACATTCTTTTCTAGCCGTCACGACACATTGGCTAGACCAAGATAGTTGGCAAATGATGAAACGTACAATCGCGTTTGAGATATTTGGTGAACCACACACCGGCGCAAATTTATTTGCACTTTTAAAAAGGGTGATTTGTGTTTATAACATGCAAAACAAAGTTTTTTCTATGTCGTTTGATAATGCGTCAAATAACACAAACGCGGTTCCAAGATTAAAGATACTACTTTCACCGATTTTAGACGGTGCGTTTTTTCATACTCGTTGCGTTGCACACATCATCAATCTTTCCGTGCAAGCCAGTTTAGAGGTTATTGACTCCAAAAGAAAAGAATTTAAAGAAATGATCAAATCGGTTTTTTGCTCCAACAACAAACGATTAAATAATTATAGACGATTTTGCAAGTCGGTGAATTGTAAAGCTTTGGGTCCTAGTTTGGATTGCCCAACTCGTTGGAACTCTACTTGGTTGATGATGCACAACGCCTTAAGGCAAAGAGACACATTGCAAACTTTTCACAAAAACTTGTTTGATAAAGGTCTTGTAGCACACGAGTATCTGAATGAGGGTTGGGAAATTATTTCAAAACTACACGATTTGCTTGGGGTTTTTAAAGACGCAACAACTTGTTTATCCGGCATTTATTATCCTACTAGTTCGTTGGTGCTTAATCAATTGTTTTTTATGGCTAACAAAATTAATGACTTTGAGTTTGAAGATGAAGAGTTGAAACTCGTTGGGGAAAAAATGAAAGAAAAACTTTTAAAATATTTGAAGGAAATTCCCCCGGTTTTTACTTGTGCCGCCGCTTTGAACCCTTGTTTAAATGTTGGTGGAGTTGAAACATTAATCGAACAAATTGCATTTTGTTTTAACCTTCTCGAAGATGAGCCCGATTTTATAACTAACCAAACCAATTATTTTAACAAATGTTTTCGAGATATGTTTGAGATTTATTTGGGTAGATACGGGACATCTAGTGCCATTCATGATCAAATGAGATCTCAAGCAGAATCTAGTAGACGCTCAAATAATAATGTGGGTTTGTCACTTTTTAACACGATCATGAACTCTCATTCCAAGAGAGCACGTACTGCCACCCCAAGTAGCGAGTTGGGGAATTACATGGCAACCAATTTTATCGCAAACTATACATATGAGGATTTTCAAACTTTTGATATTTTGGCTTGGTGGAAGGAAAGGGAATCACAATTTCCGGTTCTAGCCGCCATGGCCCGTGATCTACTAACCGTCCAAGCTTCTACGGTAGCTTCGGAATCTGCTTTTTCTGTGAGTGGCAGGGTCGTATCTGCAAGAAGATCACGGTTGAGTCCCGAATCGGTGAAAGTGTGTATTTGTTTAAAAGATTACTTGGATGGCGCGGCTAGAAGACAAAACGTGATCACACTAGAAGACCCAATTGACGTCGAGTTGGAATCAAACATACACAATGAAGAAGTGGAACTTGGAATATCATCTCCCGACGAAGAAGACGATGAAGAGGAGGCTATCGAACGGGTTGCTACGTAGGGGTGATGGCGATGCCGAAGCTCCTCCCTAGCTTCCCTCTTTTAATTTTAAGTTTGAATGTTTTTAAGTATTTTAAATTAAGATGTTTGGACGTTTGTAATTTGGATATTATTAATTAGGAAGTTTGTAATTTTATTATTGTACTTTTTAAGTATTTAAATTAATCAAAATTTGAGTTTTCTTTCACATGTATGTTTTTTTATAGTATATATTATAGGAAATGTATTTAAAAAAAAAACAGTGGGCTACATAAAAAATACGCAGACCGGATTTTTTGCCCCGAATAAAAACCGGTTTTTATAAAAACCGGTTATAGTATAAACCGAAACCGGATAAAATAGTATCTGAATTCGATATCAAAACCGGTTAATACTAAACCGGTTTTTTTGGTAACCGGTTTTTTTTTGTCCAAAAAATCCGATCCGGTTTTTATACTCCCACTCCTTGCAGCTTACCCCGTTTAGGATGGGGGTGGCCTACGTTATCAGTTACGGAGTATAATTTTGTGTGGTCTATTAAATCACAATGTTTTATTCTAGTATAGCTTTTGGTTTGTAGGAATTATTGGGATTCTGAACGAATTTTGTTGAGGAAATCTAAAAGAAAAAGTGAATTCCCTTACTAGATAAAGGGATTTTAAACTCCTTTAGAAGAGTGAATGTGAAATATTACCTTATTACCTTTAAACATCTCTATAAACCTAATATACTTCCACAATGTTGAATATGTTCGACTTACAATGTGAAATTGATGATTTGAGAAGACAGTCATTTGAGACTGATGATACTTGAATTTATTACGGATATGTTTTATAATAATTTTAACTTATGATGTTTATTAGCGTGATTTTCATACTTTATCGCAATGAATGCTCAATCAATAAAATAAAATTTTAATATTTTTATAATCTATATAAGACATTTTTACATTAAGTTATAAAACAAACTGAAAATAAATAAATAAACAAGTAGAACGATTGTGTCATTTTACATTACTGAAACCAAATTCTAATTTCATTTCCTGTCAACCAAATAGATCATATATTTAAATTTTAATTCCTAATAGATTCCAATCCCTTCACAGATTCCAAAACCTTGAGAAACATTTTGTGAACCAAACTCCAACTAAGTGTTACTGATCAACTAAATTTCTATATAATTACGTACCGCCGGTTAACTTCAAGCTAGATCTATCACTGTAAATAGAGTCCTTGGGGGCCTTTAATCTGGTCGATGATTAAACCATCAGCATCCAACCTGGATTTACCATCTCTAACCTACTGCCACATCAGCATTCCATCTCCCACCTCTAACCCTCTCTAACTCACAACCTCCACATTCAACCCACTTCTACCCATATTAAATATTACTAAAAAATATATATTAATTAAGAGAGAAAAAGAGATAAGAAAATGAAAAAAATTTGAAACTAGAGTTGTTCTCCAAACCAGCCCTGGTTGAAAGCTTCTTGAACCAGCGATGCGGTGATGGGGCTGGTTGTGAACCAGCTCGGGTAGAGAAGCCAACCATCGCTGGTCTTTTATCGATACAACTGGTCTTAGATGCTGAAGAATATAAAACATCAAATATCATATAATTTGTAAAACAAATAATAGATATAATATTTTAATTATCTTATAATTCATACTTCATATAGTACCACCAAGAAAGTAGTTACAAGACAATGAGCATGCATGAAGATTATTTATGGAAGACACTTTGCCTATAAAACCTCATACATGCATGCCATATTATTGCGCCAACATTCTTATGTTTCTCCACACTAGCTAGTACTAATTAACTTATAACAACTCACATCAAATATGACCACCTCGCACCAAAAGGGTTCAATCCTAGTACTAGCCTTGCTACTAGTAGCCATGGCCCTTCGAGCCACCTCACGCACGCTTGATGACACCACCATGCTCGTTAGGCACGAGCAGTGGATGGCTCGTCATGGGCGTGTTTACATAAATGAATATGAAAAACAGCAACGATTTCAAATATTTAAAAACAACATAGCGTTTATAGAAGCACATAATGGACGTCTAGACCACGGCTATACACTCGAAGCCAATAAGTTTGCTGATTTAACCAACGACGAGTTTCGTGCTTCTCGTAACGGTTACAAAAGGCAATCACGTTCACATGATGTATCAAGTTCGTCTTTTCGGTATGCAAATGTTAGTGTCGTTTCTGAAGAAGTGGACTGGAGAAAGGAAGGGGCGGTAACACCCGTTAAAGACCAAGGCGATTGTGGTTAATTTCTCTTTCGTATTCTAAATCTTTTTCGTTCATTTATTTATACGATATTTAAGTTAATTTCTTTGATTCTGAAACAGGGTGTTGCTGGGCTTTTTCGGCTGTGGCAGCCATGGAAGGTATGAACAAGCTGAAAAATGGAAAACTAGTATCGTTGTCGGAGCAAGAACTTGTTGACTGTGACATTGACGGCATCGATCAAGGTTGTGAAGGAGGTTTAATGGAGAACGCCTTCCAATTTATTAAAAAACAGAAGGGTTTAACTGCAGAATCTGCCTATCCTTACGACGGTGAAGATGGTGTCTGTAACACCAAGAAAGCAGCCATCCCGGCGGCCACAATCTCAGGCTACGAGAAAGTTCCACCCAACAATGAAAAGGCTCTGCTGCAGGTAAATTAAATATATGATTTAGAGCAAATAAATGAGTAACCGGTTTTTATAATAAATGGATTTTACTTTTTTTGTTTATTATATTTATACGTTTGACTTACTATTCATTATAACTAACTTTCTTTAAATGTGTAATAAAATAAATATTTGATTAGGTTTAAAAGAGTTAAATAGTCTTACATTTAATTTTTTTTCTTTTAAAAACTCCGATTATTTTAATTTAATCCTAAATATTATACAAACATATTAATATAACAAAAATTAGATTTGTAAAGAATACAACATAAACTATTACAGCACTTCAAATCGAACTAATAACACATGAAACATATCCTTATACCCCTGAATATATATTTGTGTTTAGTTATTGTATTAGAATTTGAAAATACGTCAATTAACAAACAAATGAGAGACGGTTGGTAAATATCTGTTAATATTGTTAATTTTTTTAGAACATGTTCTTCCTCTAACGCATAAGCGTATTGATGCAGGCCGTTGCACACCAACCTGTTTCGATTGCTATTGATGGAAGCGGATATGCGTTTCAGTTGTATTCCGGTGGAGTTTTTAGTGGGACATGTGGAACTGAATTAGACCATGCTATAACTGCAGTCGGATACGGGACAACGACAGACGGGACCAAGTATTGGCTCATGAAGAACTCGTGGGGAGCTTCATGGGGAGAGAACGGGTATATACGAATCAAGAGAGATGTTTTGTCCAAAGAAGGATTATGTGGAATTGCTATGGACCCGTCTTATCCTATTTAAATTATGCCAAAGTATTTATATAGAAGTTTGTTTATATTTAAGTGTATATTTGTATATATATATGTATGTGTGTGTATATATATATATATGTATATATATTGTATTCAAATTATTTGGATCATGTATAGTTTAATAATCAGTCGGAGAAGAGATCCGATCAGATTATGAATGAATATAGATTGAGGATACATCAAAGTAAAGTGTATACGGCGGGTGAATTGGCTAATGGGTCCAAATGCGTTAGGGTATGAACGATTTATTATTAATACGTGTGAAAAGTGATTTGTTTAGGTTGTTGATGTAGGCAATAACTTTTTATTTATTAAGTTTATAAATAAATAAATAAATAATATGTTAAATACGATTATGCATCCGTCGTTTAATAGGATAATATTGAAAGGGATTTAGTTATGATAAGTAAGATTTGATCTTGTGACTATGAGTGTGGGACGTGTGACAACCATTTGCTAAACCAATTGAAGGGTTTAAGGAGGATTTAGGCTCAACCAATTATTTGGAAATTGAAATGTAAATTGTTGACACAAACAAAATAAAATACATAACTGATTTCAAGTCCAAAAACCTTAAAGGTTTAAGATAAAAAACCGTAATCAATTTGAAAATCACACATACAACAAATAGCCATGTAATTTGTGTTATGAAGCTAAAAATTTAGAATTACATATAAATGATTAAAAGTTAAGAGTGCTTTAGTTACGGGAAGTTCTTTCTGTTTTATTCGAAAAGTTTAATAAAAAGAGAGATGGAGTTTTCATTTTAGGAAAAGTGGTTGAAATTTTGGAAAACGATCCGATTGAAATAGATGGGATTTTCCCCTTTTCAGTTTTGAAATATGGTAATGGAGAAGTCTGAAAAACTCCTGCCATCGGTTTCCTTTCAGTATTAAGAAAAAACTAGTTGCCTCATTTACAGTTTCTGTGGAAAGTTGATGAAATAACAAGTAACTAAATCTCCAATGCAGAAAGTGAACACGTATGAACACTTGTGAATATCTCCAATGCATATTAGTCCAAAAAATAGAAAGGGTCCATCCAATAAAGTCGAGAGCGATAATATTTTACATAACACAATTTTCATTTCAAAGCGAATTAGAGATGAAGTCGTCACAATGGTGTAAGCGAAAGTTATTTGTTTGAGAAGCCATAGAAGAGGAAGAAGATGAAGATGTAAAGTGTTTGAACATAATAATATGTTCAATATGCGAATTGTTTGAAAGTATTTAGGTAGAAAAAAAATTGAAAAGTCAAAATAAAAGCATTAATCTGTCAATTGGAAAGTTGCATAGCCTCCTCAAAACACCCACCACATGAAGTGACACCCATGCCACTCCAAATGCTAGCATGTCGACGCCAAAGCCAATTCCACTTGCTCCAAATGCTCTATCAGGGACCAAGCAGTAGACCATACCCACTCAGGTGATCTCATGACGTACATATGACATGGATGATAGTCACGCCACTCCGCTTGCTACATGATCCTCTATCATCTACGAAGCTTGTCGTCCTTGTGACATCCATCATATTATTCATATGTTTTTTTTATTGGGATGAACGGATGATTATCGTAATTTAAGACATTTAGCTTTAGATAAATAATATAAATATATCTGGTATAATTATAACTACGGACATTTTCACAAGAGGTGACAAGAGCAATCTTATGAATACATGATCGTATGATAGCTAAAATGATTGATTGTGTAGTGACGTAGTCTATGTAGTACTGTAGAGTTGTGTTTGGTGTTATGTATAATTTCATATGTTATCTAGTGATGAAAGGATTTATATTTTTTCAATAAATATATGGAATATAATGTTGGCTTCCCATTTAAAAAATAAAAACTGCTTACATTTCTTACTGCGTCTAATCCAATTAACTTCGCTCAGAAAATTACTTATTTGCAGGATGCAGATTACTGATCACGTCCCCTCGGCAATGCATTGCTTTGTTTTCATTGTATCAAATATATATTGGACTAATAAAGGTCAAAGTTTATAACGACCAGTTGAAGTCATCTCTACTTCACGTTTCTCATAAATAAATTCTCCTTCATAATCTCAACTATCTGATCGATTATCAAATTCTCGACATCGGCAGAAGCCTAAATTGTTCGGTTCATGCCTATTTCACACGATTCAGGTACAAATTTCATTGTTGTTGGATAATGCAATTTTTGGCATGCCCTAACATCTGCTTCGACTTAGGGTAGCGGGTTCTTAGGGTTTTGTAGTGATTTTGATCATTGATGTTGTAACTTTTGATCCTTATCTTCGTTATTCTCTGTTTCTAATCCGATTGGCAATTTGGGAAATTATGTTTGGAATATAGTTTAATTGTATTGATCGACTCTGTCTCCTATAACTAGGCTACTCAAACTTTTACTGGAATCAGATGAATCGAGTTATATCAAAATTTGCAGATTTTTTTTTTTCGAATACAAAGTTGTTTGTTGGATACGAAACGTGGCATTGTGCTGATAAGATTATGTACATGTGGAATGTTTTATTGTTACCGAAGATGGCACTTAGCTGTAGTGTAAACCATTGTATCTAGTTTGTTGATTGTTATAACTTTTAGTCACTTTTGTTAGTCCTTGTTCGTTCCCCTGG
Source organism: Pulicaria dysenterica (assembly GCA_947179395.2). Lineage (NCBI taxonomy): Eukaryota > Viridiplantae > Streptophyta > Magnoliopsida > Asterales > Asteraceae > Pulicaria > Pulicaria dysenterica. The sequence continues at coordinate 94,468,970 of OX359291.1, forward strand.
TAGCTGTGCACATTGTAATATAACTTACAAAGCTAGAATTGATAGCTGGAGTAAGAAGGTATAGTTCATTTTTGTGAGCATGTCTGGAAATGGGAACGGGCCTATTCTGCAATTTGCACCCTTTCAGAGTTCTGTGGATGAGGGTTTTTGGCATGGATTATCTTCATTGAAACTCAACAAGCTAAAAACCGATGAGTCACCAATTTCAATAACGGGTATATTACTCTAACTTTTATTCTTCTCACATTTGTGTCTTAGATTACTTCTGATGGATTGTTATATTAATGTTAATGAATTTCTTGGCATATATAATTACGTGAAACTAGTCAATGGTACTTGTATCATTTACATGTTGGATGAGAAACACTAGAAAGAAATCGATTTTCTAGACCTATTACAATAAAGTTGTCTTTCTTATCCATCATACCTAAGGCATCACACTAAAGGGGTTTTATGAAGAACTAATCAAAATGTGAGACAATTTTGGTACAGCAGATAGCTTTTATGTTTGTTCTAATCTGACTATGTTAACAATACTCTTTTAGGTTTTTACACACCTTGCTCCAATCCCCAAGTATCAAGCCATCTAACCCTCCTTACAGAATCCCTGCCAACTGAACCAAGCGATGAACTACCAACCGAAACAAGCCGTGGGAATAGAAACAAATGTTCAGTGCCTGGTATTCTGTACAACACAAACACGTTAGAAGGGTATCACTCCCTTGATAAACAAGGCCTGTTAAAGGCTGAAGCGCAGAAGGTATGATTGAAGACAATATTTTTCTTCTGACAAAACTCGACTCTTGTTCATGTGAACTTGATGTTACAATCTTGAATACCAGATTTGGGAGGATATAAGATCAGGCAAGGCAGAGGAAGAAAACTCTGTGCTTTCGAGGTTTCTTGTTATATCATTTGCAGACCTCAAGAAATTTAAATTCTATTACTGGTTTGCTTTCCCTGCTCTGGTTCTTGACCCTCCAGCAACCTTGGTTAATTTGAGGCCCGCATCAGAATGGTTCACACAAAAAGAGGTTTAATAATACAGATCCATTTCTTGTGATCAAATCTGTTCTTTTTTCTTATTTCTTTAAGTTGTTTCTGTTGCTTATAGATGTCCCATTACTTTCTGGCATACAGGCTGAATCTGTGTCGGAGTGCTGTAATGAGTGGCGTATGTCAAGTTTAACAGCAGGTACGATTGTTTTGACTCTATGCCATCCTGATATCCTCCAAATTAATCTCTACTCTCATCTGTATCTTATGTATGTATGAATGTGTATGGGTGTGTTTGTGTGTAATGTGTATGTACACATACTGCTTTTGGGGTCCAACCAATCACTTTGAAATTTGAAATTTTAAGAACTCAATACCAGTTTTCTGTTTGCTGTAGATGTTGTTAGCAAGATTTCTTTAGAAATCTAGGCTTCTAAGCCATTTAGAAATTTTGATTTGTGGTCTCTAACTTCCTATTTATATGATGTGAGGAAAATGTATATATGATCTTGGCTTCGCTGAAGAAATTTGAAGTTGAGACTCACAGAATGAAGAATGAAGGAAAATAAAATTAATGAATAGCATCTGAATTATTCTTATTAGTTTGGAAGTTGATCATTATTTTTTTACCTTTACTGTTGAAGTATCTTCTTTTGTAGAGTGTGTATGCTATACTTTGTATTTAAACTTGCTAATATGTGATTTTGTAGATGTGCCTTTTTTTTTGGTTTCCATATCTTCAAATTCACATGCTACCATTAGACCCCTGAAGGAGTTTGAAGTTTGTAAACGTGAAGCTCATAACGTAAGTACACACCAAGCTTTGAATAGAACTGAAAAATTGCTATGATTTTAATGCGCATTTGGTTGTATTGTACAACCTATCAATATAAGCTATAGTTGGAAATTATGATAAGATCTTTCAGTTCCTAGTTCTTTAAAAAGCCATGTTATTATGATGGCAGATTTTATTTGGTTTTTATGACCCGTGTCATCTTCCAAACAATCCCGGATGGCCCCTCCGCAATTATATAGCATTTATTTCTGCAAGATGGAATATCAAGAATGTTCAGTTTTTATGCTACCGAGAGAATCATGGCTTTGCTGATTTAAGTTTGTCTCTTGTCGGCGAAGCTCTGATACAACCTTCACAAGGTAGACCGGCCAAAATTGGGTAACAACTCTTAAAAAACAATATTTTTGCTTTTTAAAAAGTGTTATCTATGATATGTAATTCTTTGTTGTAACTTTTAAAATCTTCTTTTAAATGTAAATCAGCATGGCAAGATCAAAAGCATGTACCTAATGCTGTTGGATGGGAACTCAATAGAGGGAAGAGAATATCTAGATGTATTAACCTATCTACTTCCATGGATCCAACCAGGTAGGTTGGGTGGTGAAAGAAATAATTCTTTATGTGTCATATTTTGTAAATTAACTAATTATATTGTGCAGGATGGCTGTATCAGCTGCGGATCTAAATCTAAAGCTAATGAGATGGCGTGCATTGCCATCATTGAACTTAAGCATGTTGTCTAGTACCAAGTGTCTTTTATTAGGAGCCGGTACTCTTGGATGCCAGGTAGCACGCATGCTTATGGTGAGTGTTTCGTCATAACAAATGCAACGTTTTTTCCTATAAGTGTATTGATCCAAAATTATTAATTTTATTTTTCATAATCATCAAAAAGTTTTTGATTAAGGGTTTTGGCTAACAAAATTCCTCTGTTTTGTTGTTGCTGAGGTGTACTTAGACATAGGACAAATAGTTAGGGGCTGTTTGGTTTGCAGGAATCCATGGGATTATGTGGGAATTGGATTTTAATTCCTTAGAAACCCATGTTTGGTTCACCATGGAATTGGATTTGATGGGAATTTAAATCCCATAGGTAAGGGATTCTAAAATCCTTTGACATGTGGGGGGAATTTAAAATCCATTAAACAATGGAAAGTGGCTTATTACTATACTACCCTCACTCAAACCCTATTATGCCCTAACTCGTTAGACACTCCCCCATTTTGCGTCGGCAACCTCACATAAACGCCACCATCATTGGCGTTCCTTCAAAGCCACCGTTCGCCGACCACCACCACCGTCGCCGACCACCACCAACCGCCACCGCCACCACCGCCACCGCCACCGTTGCCGCCACCGCAACCACCGCCGCCGACCACCACCTCCGACAACCACCAACCGCCACCGCCGCCGCCACCGACCATCACAAACCGCCGCCGAACATCACCAACCGCCACCACCGCCGCCGACCACCAACCGCCACCGCCGCCGACCATCACAAACCGCCGCCGAACATCACAAACCGCCACCACCGCCGCAGACACCACCAACCGCCACCAACCATCACCAACCGCCACCGCCGCCGCCGACCATCACCAACCGCCACCGCCGCCGCCGACCATCACCAACCGCCACCGCCGCCACCACCGCAGACCACCACCAACCGCCACCGCCACCGCCGCCAACCCCCACCACTGCCGCCGACCACCACCAACCACCACCGCCGCCGACCACCACCAACCGCCACCGCCGCCGCTGCCGCCGACCACCGCCGCCGCGGACCATCACCAACCTCCACCGCCACCATCGCCGCCCACCACCACCGACAACCACCAACCGCCACCGCCGACGCCCACCACCACCGCCGATGACCATCACCAACCGCCACCGCCATCACCACCGCCGCCAAACATCACCAACCGCCACCGCCACCGGTGGCGGTTGGTGGTCGGCGGCGGCGGTGGTGGCGGTGGTGGTTGGTGATGGTCGGCGGCGGTAGTGGCGGTTGGTGGTGGTCGGCGGCGGCGGCGATGACGGTTGGTTTAGATGGAACACACATAAAGTTTCAATACAAATTGATCTTGTAATAAGGAGGGCAAATTTGTCATTTTACAATACTGAAATCAAATTCATCTGTATTATTTTCGAAACGAACAGAATATGGAATTGGATTCCAATTCCATTTCTTGCCATCCAAACAGATTACAGATTTAAATTCCAATTCCTGGCAATTCCAATTCCTTCAGAGAATCCAATCCAATTCCATCAGAAATATTCCTGCAAACCAAACACCACCTTAGATTATTTTAGATAATGTTTCCACTCGGACATCTGTTTCCTTTTTGGATGAAGCGAGTGTATCGTATCTATACTAAACTTTATTCAGGTTCCAAAGCACCCTGTTGCTTACTTGCTCGTATGTTAATTTACTGCAAAAAGGGTATAAAGGTAATCCACCACATCATTATCAATTTATACACCAATGCACATAATATTACATGTATCTGCAGGCTTGGGGTGTAAGGAAGATAACATTTGTGGATAGTGGTAAGGTGGCCATGTCAAATCCATTGCGGCAATCTTTATATACATTGGAAGATTGTCTCAATGGTGGTGATTTCAAAGCCTTGGCAGCAGTTAAAAGTCTCAGGAGAATTTTTCCAGCAGTGGTAATATTATATTCCTTCTACATAAATAAATATTCAAGCATTTTAAACCATTTCTAAAAAGTTGATTTAAACAATTTTTATCTTTAATTCTTCGGTTCTCAATTACAGGAAGCAGAAGGTGTAGTAATGGCTATACCTATGCCTGGGCATCCAATAGCTAGTCATGAAGAGAAAAACATGCTTGATGACTGCAAACGTCTTCATGATTTGGTTGAGTCTCATGATGCGGTCTTTTTGCTGACTGATACAAGGGAAAGTCGGTGGTTTCCTACTCTTTTATGTGCCAATGCTGATAAGGTTAGTTTGACTTTTAAAAGTCAAAATGTAACTTCTTATGGAGTCAATCGAGTAAACCAAAAGGGTATGGTTGCTGTGGGCATTCTTCATGCATGCTTCTCACATCAAGTAAATTGGACCCACAATCCATATAAATGAGACCCTCAAAATGAACTTAAATGATAGGTAGTGGTATAACTTAACCTGGGATGTTAGGAGGTTAAATCTTCGTTTTTAAACAATGTAGGAAATCACTATTAGGCCCTTTTGCGTTTCAGTTGCCAATTGACCTGGCATTGATATGTTTTCTTTAAATTTTAATCTTTCAGCCTACAATTACTGCGGCATTGGGGTTTGACAGTTTCTTGGTAATGCGTCATGGTTGTGGTCCTCTTAGTGCAATTGACGAATCTAAAGTTGAAGGTGTTATCTCTTTATCTGCTGGAGTTGAAGAAATGTCACTTTCACCGTCACAAAGTGATAGCAAGCGGAGGTTGGGTTGTTACTTCTGCAATGACGTTGTTGCCCCTGTGGATGTATGTATCTTCCTTGGTGGATCTCCATATACACATGTCGTGTTGGAAGTGGTCAAATGGGTGGGTTGGGTAACCGGATACTTTTGGTACATTATGGCCGGGTCAGGATGTGTTCATCAGGAGCACTTGTGTACAAAAATTTGAATTTTTTTATAAATAATTAATAAGGCAAATATGAGTTTGAAAATATGTTATTCCAATAATAATGTGATATTTTGAATAAATGCATCAGGAGGTTTTATGCATTAAAAAGTGTAGTTTGGGTGACTTTTGTTTGGTTCCTGATATATCTTTCTTTCTTTAAAAAAAACATTTGACCATTTCAATATAAAATTTAAACCCGAATCAACCAATTTGTAAGTAAATGGGTCCAACTTCCTCATGTGTTGTTGTTGTGCCTCCTGTGACCAGTTTGTAGTTATTTGCCATTCACACCGGCTTTTAGACTTCAAAGGTTACAAACATTTACATATAGTCGAGTCCCAATTAATTCAATATGTAATATATTTATATAACCAATTAGTAATGATACGACAAATAATAAAACAATTATAACTTGATGTTCTATATGTTTTTATTCATTTATCTTATACTTGTAAGACACAAAACAACCATTCTTTGTAATTATTTAGCAGAAATAGATTGCTAACTGCACAAATTATGCAGTCAACAGCTAACCGTACTTTGGACCAGCAATGTACGGTGACACGTCCCGGGCTTGCTCCTATTGCATCAGCCCTTGCAGTTGAACTATTGGTTGGGATTTTGCATCATCCTCTTGGGTAATGCTTCTTTTTAAACCATTTTTTAATCCTTGAAAATATTTTTACCTTTGTATGGATAGAACTTTCTCATTCCGGAAGATCAAACTTTGAAGGATGAAAAAATAAGTATGGATTAGTTGGTTATGTCACATTTTTATGTTATAATTGAGACATTAATTTCGGTGCACGTTTTCTATAGGATTTCAGCAGAAGCTGAATTTGGAAACTCTTTGGATAGTGGAAGCAGTGAACAACCTCTTGGTATATTACCCCATCAAATAAGAGGCGCGCTTTCACAGTTTTCTCAGATGATACTTGTGGGACATTCCTCGAATAGCTGCACTGCTTGTTGTCCAACCGTAAGTATAAGTTTGTAAATTAAGACAATGTTTTCTTTTAAATAGGGGGGAAATAAAATAAAAAGGCAAGATATTAGATGACTAGTGCTATAAAAAGACAAGATTTTAGATTTCATATGGTGTTTAGATTTTTATCTAGTCTAGTATTATTATAATAAGATGCTCTAGTATTATAACCTAAGCTAAAAACTTTGGAACTCTCCTATGCTTGGTTGGTAGATCCTGAGCCTCAGTCCATTAACAAACTTCTTATAGAATGCATGGAGATATTAAAGACTTCTTTCCCTTGACCTTCAGAGTCCATGCTTATTGGTACCCCTTTATGTCCTATGAAAATTACGACTTTTGATATTACACAATTGACCAGAAAGGTTTGATTACTATTCAAATTTCTTAAAAAAGCTCAAAATGGAGGAACATTGTGGATTTAAGTCGATTTAACCAAAATTTGCTTTGCAATAGTCACTATAATGGACAAATGTATAATTTTAACTTGACAAAATGTCAGGAAAGATGTTATGAATTTAGTTGGTGAAATGCAAGTGTTGCAATTTTCATTGGAACGAATGCCTATAACAAAGTAACCTATTTTGTTTGATAGGTGCTTCTGTTTTTGACATTTTAGATGAGTTTGATATCTGCATTGATCTTTTATGATAGAGTCATAGAGTCATAGAGTCTACATTCTACAAGTACAACAACACTGGTTTTGAATTGTCTACAACATTCTTTGCCAATTTTGAACTTAAAAAGTTACAACTTCGACTTCAAAAGTTGACTTTACGTCTTTACCTCATATTTTAGAATTATTGTGATTTACAGGTGGTTTCAGAATATCGAAAGAGGGGCCTGGATTTCATCCTACAAGCAATCAATCATCCGACTTATTTGGAGGACCTCACTGGACTAACCGAATTGATGAATTCAGCTAATTCTTTTGAAGTTGACTGGGATAACGATACTGATAATGATGATGATTGTGTTGAAATCTAACCCTTGTATTGTTAACTTTTCGTCAATGTACAAAAACAGGATTGATATCCATGTTCTTAATGACCAAACTTCATGCAAATGACACTTAACAGTTGGAAACATGTTCTTAAGAGTTGTATACAGCTTAAAAATAACGAGATCGTCGCGAATTGTAATTTATTTGGTCCCTCGGTTCGTTTAACTTAACCTTGGTATGTTAAGTTTATGTAAATGACCGTTTTCTCTTTTTAACTTTGGTATGTTTGGTATCTCACTTTTTTAAGGTTTAATTAAGTAAAATCTTAGGTGTTGTTTGTTATCGAAGATATAACTGTTTTATGTTTTATTTCATGTCTTCAGTAGAAGTTGTAGTTCTGAAGGTCATAAGTTTGAGAAAGTCTGCAAAAGAAAAAAAATATAGTTTTTCGATTCTCAAAATAAACAAAAATAAGATGGAATAAGGTCTTATATCTGCGAAAATATAAACAAACGTATTAGAAATGTCTGCGCACCCGAATAAACAAAGCCTTAATGATTAACTATACTTTTGATTCATACCTAAATACAATTGTGTTTTTTTATTTACGTATATTAATGATAAACTTTCATAGTACATGCAAAGGGTTAAACACTTAAATTTAACGTAGGTATGTTACTATGTTGAGTTATTTTCTTGTATTTTTCAAAAGCATCAGCTATCCTTCTAAACTTCAAAATCTTACCAATCACTTTTATTATATCAATTATACGGTCTACATATTTTAAGAATTTATACACTAAATGTGTGTTAATAAAGTCTTGTATATCATTTCTGACTATAAGTTTTTTAATACATATTTTACAAACAATCTATAATAATCGGGTAGATCTGAATAAACCGTATCACAAGAAAAATAATAAAAAGATTCGATAAAATTATAAATCCATATGTACATCTTCGGGTGTAGGTTTGGGTTTACCTTCGGGTGACTCAGGTTTAATTGTATACCCATACGGGTGTTATTTTAATACTAATCGGATGAGACTCTAGACTCCCCAAACCCGATAGTAACTCTTTTTTTTCTCTCCCTCTCTCAATTCTCTTTCATCTTGACTTTAAAAAAAAAAATTCTCTTTTATCTTTTCACTTTCTCACTTATGAATATATCAAAATAGTATAAAATGTGAAAAAATAGGCTAATTTAACTTTGGTTATACTATGTATTTATTTTAAATAATAAAAGAATAGGAAAAGGAAAAAAATTTGTGAAAAAATTTATTCCTTTTTTCGACCGGCCCAATGAAAATCCATTTGTAGCTATAAAATCAATCCGGCCTTTAATGTCGTGATCTTTCATCAGGGTTTCTCTGTCGCGCTAGGGTTTACAGTTCACCGGCGGTTAAAAAATGGACCTTTCCAAGAAGAGGAAAACAGACGAGAACGGCGGCCAATTTACCACCGATGTCACTAACGACGTCATCGCACAACCACAGTCATACTCCTCTCTAAGTATTACTACACAGGATGCGCGTAAGATCCTTGAACCCTTCACAAAAGAGCAGCTTCTCGACGTCTTGCAAACCGTCGTCGTCCGAGACGTCGCCGTTCTGGACGCCGTTCGTTCGATTGCAGATTTCGATCCCACTCAACGTAAACTTTTCATCCGCGGTATTGGTTGGGAAACAACCACTGATAAGCTTCGATCTATCTTTTCGGTTTTTGGGGAACTTGAAGAAGCTATTGTAATAACAGATAAAACAACTGGAAAATCAAAAGGATATGGATTTGTTACTTTTAAGCATATAGACGGCGCGGTTTTGGCTTTGAAGCAACCAAGCAAGAAGATCGATGGTAGAATTACGGTTGCGCAGTTAGCGGCGGCAAGGGATTCCTCTAATGCTGATGTGTCGACGAGGAAGATTTATGTTGGCAATGTGCCGTTTGAGATATCATCGGAAAGGCTTTTGAGTCACTTTTCATCATATGGGGAGATAGAAGAAGGTCCACTAGGGTTTGATAAACAGTCAGGGAAACAAAAGGGTTTTGCTTTTTTCGTTTATAAGACCGAGGAAGGAGCTAGGAATTCACTAGTTGATCCGATTAAGAGCATTGAAGGGCACCAGGTTATGTGTAAAATGGCTACTGATGGGAAGAAGGGGAAAGCAGGTGGGGCACAAGGACCTACTGGGATGCCTGGTGATGCTGTTCCACCTTCTGGATCAATGCCAGGGTCTATGAATTCTGGATACGGTATGCCAGGTTTGTTATTTTTCCTATAATAAAATATCGTGATCCTAGTACTTATTTTAGTGTGCATTAGAGTGTTTTTTTTATCAATGTGTCTTTGTAGATCTTGTAACTGTTGAGGGTATGATGTTAAGAAGTTGGTTGTCTTTTTGTGTTTGGGTTATGGAGAAACTTCTGATCATACCAACTGTTTAGGAGTCAATTAAGTCTTAGATGTACAAACCAAGGTGCCATTTTTTTACAATTGGACTTGAAACTGTCTCAAATTCAGTTTCATACATGTCAGTGAGTATTGATTGGACAAATCAGAAATAGGAACACCAGATTATTTTGTGCAGATATCGGTTATCTGCTTATTAGAACTAACTGGCTTTTTATTCTGATGGTGATTACAGGTGGGATAACATCGTATGGTGGGTTCTCTGGTGGGCCTCCGTTGCCTCCTCATCAAAATCCACATCTGAACACTTCAGTGCCATCAGGAGTTGGCAGTGGTCCAGGTTTTGGAAATCAGGGGCCACCCTCATTTGGTGGAGGTGGAGGCGTTGGTGGGTATGGTGGTGGTGGTGGATATGGTGGTAGTGGGTTTGGTGGTGGCTCACATTATGCTGGTGGTGCTGCAGCTCCGGAGCATCATGGGCTTAATAATTTTGCATCTTCTATGAACAGATTGCCCCCAAATCAGGGAGGGTATGCTGATGGTGGAAAGTATGGGCAATCTTCAGTTTACTCGTCACAACCTAACTTGCCAGCAGCTGGGCCGAGAGGTCCTCATAGTGGGATGTACCAGGGAGGGCATCCTTATTATTGAGGTATCACACTCTTCTCTTTTGTTAATTAAATTTGTTAGTGACTACACTTTATATATTTCTATATACATCATAATCAAGAGTTTAACATATCGTTTCTAATCCCTTAGTAAGCTGGGTTCCTTTGGATTAAGCATATAATATCGGGTAGGAGAGGGTTCATTCGAGAACCGTTGTTAGTGCGAGAACCGCGAGAACCAATCTCAGTCGTTCCTTAGATATGGGAAGATCATGGATGGAGAGTGTGGAGGGATAGAGTGTGGCAGGGTGCATTTGAGGAATTCATGGATGGGCAATGACATTGAAGTAGGGAAAATTGAACGGCTCAGATTGGTTCTCGCGCTAACAACGGTTCTCGAATGACTTTTTCTCATATTGGGTATTTATTCTGTAGTAGACTCAAGTTGCCTTTCAGTTTCATATGGTCATAGTATTAAAACCTTTGATTTTCTTCCGCTTATTGTATGGTAAATAGTTCCTACTATCTTATTTTTTCCGGGTTAGTTATGACTTGTAGTTAGCTTGTATCTATTATTCTATCCTTGTTTGAAGCTGAAGCTAAATTGGTTTATGTCAACTTTTATACATCGTCTGATATCATCAATTTGTTTTCTTGCCCTTTTAGTTTTCTCATCTTTTATCATTACTTTCTTTGTCACTTAACTATGATGTCATTTTCTATTCAATTGCCTCTATACCTTTTTTTAAGCTATGAACAACAATACACAGTTGGCCAGAGAATGTTATCATATGGCAGTTTATGGTATGTGCTCTTTAAGATTGTTATTGCCTTTAGATCTCTTAGCGGGTAACATGGATGGAAAGTTTTACTTGTTGGTTTTAATGATATATTCTTGAGTTTTATTTTTCTCAGATTCATCACCTTGTTTGCTTACTGCGTTGTTTTGTGCTTTGTTTTGTTCATGTTTCTGTTGAAAAGGTTTTTCTTTTTTTACTTTGTATGATTCTGTGTCCCGTGACTTTACGTGACGTGAGCCTTAAAATATTGATCTGATAATTTCAGTAATATTGGCTTTCATTGAAGTAGATGCAGTAGGTACTTGTGCTCTATAGAGTTAAAGGACGTGAAGGTTGATACATATATATATATATATATATATATATATATATATATATATATATATATATATATATTTTATCACTTTCAGAAAAGAAAATGATGGGGATCAAGGTAGATAATTGATCAGAGTGTTTTAGCTTTAACATACTGATAACTTTTTAGTGATAATTTTATTGGTCTCTTCTTAGCCTTGGTTCATCCTGATTTTAGCAAAAAGCTTTCATTAAGCATCCACTTTTTAGACACTAATTAAGATATGATACATTTGCCTGCATCATGTAGGGGTGTTCACTCATCGGATAAAACCGAATTACCGAACCGAAAATATTGGATCGGACTATTTGGTTCGGATATTTCGGATTTTTGGATCGGATTGGATCAAAACCGAATAATTACTATGGATTTCGGTTTGGTTCTGGTTACTATAACTTAAACCGAATAAAACCGAACAAACCGAATGAGAATATATATATATATACATATATATATACATATATATATATACATATATATATATACATATATATATATATATATATATATATATATATATATATATATATATATATAACACTAGTGTAACAAAGTGATTCATACATGTCATGTCTATGTCTATTTACAACTTATTATTTTTAGTTATATATTTATAAAGCCACTACTCCTACTAGTTATTGTAACTTGGACAACTATATTTTTAATCTTAATAGTATATGTATCGAATCTAGTTTTTAAAATATCTCGACTCTTTAAACATGTATATTTGTGTTACAATGATAACCGAACTGTAAAAACCGATCCAACCGAATTGTAATTTGGATGGTTTGGTTTGGATCTTAAGATTGCTTGGATGGATCGGATCACACTTTTCAAAACCGAAATCCAATTGGATTTAGTCAATCGGATCGGATCAAACCGATCCATCCGAACGTACACCCCTACATGCATGTATGAATTGGATGTCATAATTAAAGTTCTGCTGGGTCATACAGGGCCGACTATTTTGGTGTCACACTTATAATCTCTTCGGTGGGCTATTCTGATGCGCAAAGTAGGTTTTTGGCGTAGTACTGTTAAACATGCTCTAATATGTGTTCTTCGATCTATTTGCTTTTCTGCAGGTTGCTTCTTTGTAAGTTTTAACAACAAAAGTAAACTGTAATGCTAGATTTCTTGTATGACCTATATCTTGGTGGTTGTTTGGAAGTTATCTGCAAAAAATAGTTGTCAACGGTTGGTGTGAATTGTGACTTTTTCCCCTTGAGTTTTTTGGAGCCTCTTGTGGCTTATTTGGTTATTTATTTGATCTCAGAAATTATGCATGCGGTTGTATGTATGATGGCAAAAGGAATGTTATATCTTTTTTGTTATAACTTGTGTCAATTGGAAAAGCACTCAAAAAAATATGTAGGGTTTTTTGCTATCCAATTTTTTGTGTTAAACATTGTTGCAATTTACAAAATAGTCACTTGAACCTGGGGGTTTCCGTTACTATTGAAATACGGTGTTTGCAAGTGTCATCTGAGGGTGCCTACCGCCTAGTGAACAATCTTTATATCTCTAATGCTGGAAAGGTTATGATTTTTGCTTTGTGTTTCAACTGTAACTCTTTCATATCTCTTTAGGTCCTTGAAATAGTCAGTTTTTTTGCTTGTTATCTTGCTTTTGTTCATTTAATTTATGGTGTTAGTCTCATTCAAAGTTGAGGCAAGGTATGTCAGTCTGCTAAAAATAATGTAGTCGCTGCTTAAACAGAGTTTGCATTCTGTTTGTAGCTTGTTTTAAAAGTATGGGTCAAAACTTTCATGATTTGTTGCTCTTACTATAGGTTAATATTGATTTTGCTTCTACTTAGTGATTCTTTGTGTCAAAGCTCTTCAGAGAGTTTTCGTTTGTTTTTCTTAAAAAGACACCCCCGGGTGTATTTGTCTAACATATAATTTTGATCATTATTTTACTTTGTTGTTAATGGGTTTTGTCTTTGTGATGCTGTATTACGGAAGTGATGGATCAGTCTCAATGTGGATATTTGATTCAGGTGTATGAGAGCTTGTTGGAAGCAAATGCTTTAAATGGTTATGCTGCTTTCGTGATTGCTGACAATGGTTGAATAATGGACTGCTGTACCTTTGTTGCTGATTCACTCTATCTGCCTATATATGAGTTGTGGTTTCATGATATCTAGTAGTTTATTCTTTTACTTCAGTAAATCTTCGATCTTTGTTTAGAACTGGCAAACAGTTGTAACTTATATTTATTGGAGTACTATAATATACCCTCTGCTGTAGTTTATTTTTGTTCTGTATTTGTGTTTGTTTATGTGCAAAATCCCTTGTCTTAGTTCATATTTCTGCGATATATGTGTTTCTTGTGGTGTATTTCTGTTTTTCCATGTTCTGGTTAGATATATGTTGTTCCTAATTCTCTTTGTTAACTGCTCTCTTGTTACATGGGCATGCTGACTTTTTAACCGTGGTAGCATATAAATTTAGGCTGTTCCCAAATCTGATTTGCATAAGTATGATACATTATGGTTTCTTTCACTTGTATCTAAATGTTTTTTAAGTCATATCTTTATTAAGGGAAAACATTCTTATGATTATAAAGTAATAATGTTCTTTTGTTACACTGCCTTAGCAGGGATTCCCGATAATTTATTATTTTATAGAAGTTTCATTTTTAAAACCAAGATTTTGTTAGGTGCTACCTGACATTTAGAAGGGTAAATATCGAATGAAAATGAACTTGAATTTATTCAGTTTTTATGGTATGCCCTTGGATTTCGTTTTTCTTTGTTTGGATTGAATAATTTGTTCATGGTGACAATCGAAGACACAATAGGACACTGAATTATGTGGATGTACATACTTATTCCAATCTTAGCATATTGATTTAGCTTGAGTGCTTGACAATCATCTCATTTGTTTAGTTATTAGAATATGTGTTTGACATGTAGCCTCGAATGATTGCTAGAAATTTTATGATAGAGTCTCACACGACAACCATTGTACCCAATCGTGCCTTCACGGGATATGCACCGAGTCTTCGCATTTGTTGTATGTAGCATTTAAAGGTGTTTGGCTGGATAATGTGCATTGCCTGTTCGGTTTGTTAAGATGGATTTTTCTGGACATGATTTTCCAACATTTTGAAGTAAGTTAATCATCATTGTTTACTCTATGGGGGACACTGTTTTGATAATGGCGGTATTTTTACATGAAGTCTATGTGATCCTATGTGAGTACGTAAGCATATGCTACACTACTCGTTTGGGGAGTCCAAATTTGAAAGAAATTATATGGTATTTACTTGGTACTTTATAAAGATGCGAAATGGTACATATTCTTACTCGTATACTTTTTGTGTGTGTGACCATTAATCAATTTAGAAGGCCCCCTATTATGATGGCAGCACAGTATGAGGAGTTTTATGGGTCAAACCTTTTTAACAATATGTTTATGAGATAACATTGGGAATTTACTTAAAAGTGGAGAAATTAGAAACTTGAAAATTGAAATTAATCAGTCGCCCTGAGAAAAAAAGGTTTCATTGGGTATGAGAAAAAGTAATGTGCAATGTGTTAGTCAAAGTAAGTTGCAGCTATCATTATCACAATCCTACAACAGGGTTGTAGAGTAGACAAAAGTTGTAGATTTTGATGATTTTGAGATGATTGGCAGAGGGCTTAATGCTCTTAATGAAGTGAAGATGTTTGTGGATGCTATCTGTAGTATGTACATGCCGAGAGCTTGGTTTTGATTTGTTTTCTTCCAATGACGGAAACCCAATCACCCATAATATCATGCTCTAGTGATCTGGTTGTTTTTATTCCATATATATATTGCAGCTGGACTGTACTAAAGGTAATCTGAAGTATAGTATACATATCAAGTTTTGGAAACTAAATTAGAGCCACATGTGTGGCCTTTTTTTTTTTTTGTTCTTGATAGTTATTTCCTATCTGATTCAGGGCATGTCATCGATTTCAAGCTATATAGTTTAGGGAATCTTTTTATGAATAAAATAAGAATGATCGAGTTTATTTTCTTGCTGCTGAATTATCTTCTTTTCTCTTTTAATTTGGGGTTTTGGATGAACATTTTACAAAGTGGAATTTGTCATCTTACCACCTGTGCTTAACTTAAGTTACAATTTTGTACAAGGATACTAGCTTTCATGGTGGTTTGTCATTTATTTTGTGGGCATCCCATAATGTAGCAATAATTCTCCATCATCAACATTGTCATCATGTTTATCTATCTTTCACACATTTGCTTTGTTTATATAGTTAAGAGCTGCAAGATGTAACATTCATAATTCAATATGCAGCACCAGCAGCACTACATGTTTGTATGCTGCAGCTTAATCTTCCATCCTGTTATCGAACTTTGTAACTTTAGTTTGGGTGTTTTGTGCATTTACATATTCTTTTCAAGAGGTTTGTGACGTTTGATCTAATAGGATATAGAACGTATTATACGTTCTTATCATGGTGTGTGGATTCACTGGATTGTATGACTGTATGAGTTCTTTATTGCTAAGCAGTTATCAATGTGGTCACTGAACCAAACATCATTTAACTTTTACGTGACATTATGAATTTAATATTAGAAACAAATATCTGTATGGCATAGTATGTTTTCTTTGGAGTCCAGATCCAAGAAGGATCTTGGATTGTGCTCAGTTACAGCATACCAGAAGTTGAAGGCTAAAGAGCAAGTGTTGCAACAGCATGGTTCAAGAGTGTTAGGTAAGCACATCTTAGCAGTTTTTGTGATTTGGTGGTACTCATCAGACTTAGCAGAGGTGGTTCCTTTTCTACTAAGGCCACCCCAAAAAGACTTGAAAACATCAATATTTACGGCACCCATGTATAGATTTGATTTTATTTATGACAATTCCACCTAAAAGTAGTGTAGAAATTTTCCTAAAAAATTCGAATTGATACAAAACTTAGCGTCTTTAAAGTTAATTTAGTCAGATGGTATAATGGGTATTACCAATTAAATTGTTATTTTATTATTTCAATTTTTTTAATTCCTTGGAGGATATTCACTATATAACGATTTCACATCTTGTTTTTGTCTGGATATGGGCATAGCCAATAATGTTCTAACATGTATGACACACTGATATTTGGGTTTAAACTTTTAAATATATGGGTGACCACTATTGTTATTGCTGATCACTACTATTATTGCTGTTGTTATTTGTAGATTATAATAATCTCTGTGTTATCTACTATATGAAGTTATTAACAGGTCTGATTACGAGGATTTGAGTCCAAGTTGGTGATTTGAAGCTTTTCTTAGAACTCACCGGTTAGATGTACAACACCCAGAAAGCCAAGTCAACCGTACCTTCAAGAATTGGAGGTTTGCCAGTTGCAACTGCATGCTTTGATGTGGCTAGCCGAACCTTTATAATGCTTTTAAGCTGGCTAATATATATGTACCCAATCTGTGAAGTTTCAGTTGTACTTAGTACCATACTACCATGTGTATCACGTTCTTTGTAGCATAGTTTTGTATATCTGTAGACAAGGTTGACTGGAAAGTTCACATGTGATATCGCATTTATTCAATCAAGGAATAAACGATTCCCTTATTAACTTCGTTTAGTACTTTAGTAATGTTGATTTCTGAATGTTATTCATCGTATAAAGGTCATAGATTTGAATGTTTTCATTGGCAATGACAAATTAAAGAATAAATTTGTTTAAAATAAAATTGACAAGACTAGTTTAAATTTACCAAATACAAAAAAATTAATAGTGTAAATTACCATATAAAATAACATAACTATTAAAATTTGCCAATAAATTTTTTTGACCAAGAAAGACGTGTAAGTTTCAATTTTTAACAAAAAAAAAGTAATTGGTTTGATAACGTGACTAATTTTTATATAATGCAAATTGCTAGAAAGATAACATGAATGTCGAATTTTGTTGACAAAGTGATGTCCAACTTTTTAAACCAATAAAGTACGATGAATTTCAATTTAAACAAAACAAGGTATTATGTTTGTTTCTAGATTCATGTTTTTTGTGTATGTTCTTTCTTTCCACTGTAAACAATAACAAAATATTAGATCATTTTGGTATTTAATATTTTGAAGGTTCATTTTGGTACTTTGATATTTGATTACTTTCAATTAGTACGTTGGAACATTTATATCATTGAATACATTGGTCAAATGGGTCGACCCGAAATACGGCATGAAAATAAATGGGTCGACACGTAATTGACACGAATATGATAACTCAAATTTGACCCAAATTGTCACCCTTAATCACCATACAATTTTTTATTACAATTAAAATTTATCATTCTCTTTTTTGACCTGAAATATTAGAAATTATATTGCGACAAAAATTTGAGGGTAGGATTCCTAGGTACTAGAAAGGGTGAAGCAATTGGAGCAGAGAGAGGGTGTTTCATTAAAGATGGTGGACGATTTCTTGAAATTTGGCACCCCTCCCTTATGTAAGCCCCTGCTCTCGCTTCCATTTCAATTTTCTCTGTCTTCTTCAAGATCCCTTTTCATGTCGTCACTTACAACTAGTCACCATTCTGCCCCTGCTACCTCCCTCCAGCCTTCCCTTCTTGTTTTCTCAGGTATCAATGAATTTCTGATTTCGATTCTTGTTTACCAATCATTCCCGGAATGTACCTCGCGTGTCTTTTTTATTAATTTATTTATTGAAACTCACGTACCAGCAATTTCTCTGTGGGTTCTTTATGTTTAGGGTTTCCAAAAAAACCCGTTTCTTGATATTCGGGAGAACAACATTTAGGAAGGACACTTCTCTTGCAGATGATCGATTATAAGTTCACTAAATGTGTTTTTATTGATTAAGTTTCCTTGATTATACGCACACTGTATTTTTATTATACTAATGTATTAATCTAGTAAAATCAGGTTTGCCATGTTGTAATGCTATTGTAAACTTGGAGAAATTCTAAGGCATGTAATTGTTTTAAATGTTTTTTCTTTCATGAAACATGAGGAAACATGTGATCAGAACTCAAGCTTGTATTGGTGATCTGTAGTTATGGAGATTCAATCCATAATTGTCATATGTTAATGCCTGTTAACATGAATATGGTTTGGTTCTTGCTATCTTGGTCCTTTATATCAGAACGGTTCTGAATCATCTGTCACAGGTTCTATGAGTTGTATAGATTCAAAGAACGATTGTTAAACATGAGTCGATTAGTATGCATTTCTGATTTGTAAAGCTTGAAGGTACTTGTGTAGCTGTATATATTAATCCGGATTTGTTTTTATTATCATAACTATTACAGGGGGGACTGCTTTCAATGGTGTTGTTGAAGAGCTTAAGAAGTTGACTACTTCTGTTGCTCATGTTCTTCCTGTTTCTGATGATGGTGGAAGTACAGCTGAGATTGTTCGTGTTCTTGGTAAAAATAACAAGTATTCTTTTTCTTTACTGTGTACTGAAGCCATTTCTATTTTTTTTGGGACTTGACTTCAAATCTATGTACATTTTCCTGCTTATGTCTCAGGAGGTCCAGCGGTTGGTGACATACGGTCAAGATGCTTGAGATTGTCAGATCAAAGTACTTCTGAGGCTCTCGCAGTGCGGACTTTACTTGGTTATCGTCTGCCTCTTGATGCACAAGAAGCCAAACTAGAATGGTATTTTCTAATAAAGTAAAATAAAATAAGTATGATCACATGAAATGTAGGTGTTTCTATGCATTTGGTAGTAAAATAAAATAAAGCATTATAAATAGTTTGTTACCTAAATTCTCTTGTTTCTAGCATTCTAAGTTGATAATTGAACAGGTATGGCATTGTGGAAGGGGAACATCCTTTATGGAAAGATGTTTCAAAGCCCTACAGAGAAACCATTCGTGCTTTTCTGGCCTATTTTCAGAACCAGGTTTCTTGCTTTTGCGCCATGCACTAAATTTTTTTTTTACGTTTGTTAATCTTCTTTGCAATTAACTTATAAACTTCACAGTGCTATTTTGCCAAATGCCAATCAATATTCGTGTTCATTGTCATGAAGTTGTTAAATTAAGTTTAGTTTGTCATATAACTGTGATAATTGTCTAACTGAATAAACAATATGCCTTTGTATTTTAGTAATTATTTATGACTACTATAAGAATCTATGCTATCATTTATAGCTGTTTATTCACACTTCATTGTGTATTCCTGAAATGGGCTTTAGTATTATTTTCTGTTTGTAGATCCTTCGAAGAACAAATGAGTCATTCTGTTTTAGCAATGGCAGGTATGCACTACATTTTTATATTTGGTTCAGTTAATAATTATGTGACAAAATTGATGCCAATGTTATCATGTCGAGCCAATTATAAGTATGTTGTGAAGGAAATTTAACTAAATTTATCTAACTTCAATCACTTTTTCCAGCATTGGTAACTTTTTCTTTGCAGGTGCACGAATTTTTTTTCAGTCTCTGGATGCTGCAATATTTTTGTTTTCACGTGTTTCTCAGATTCCCACAGAAAGTCTAGTCCTTCCTGTGATATCCACCAATGATCGACTTACTTTGGGGTGTGAATTATGGGTAAGGTTAAACTACTTTTATTATCATAGTATTATATTATCTTCTTTTTAGTTATGTATGGTAGTTTTTTATAAGTTTAGGAGAATTGCCAAACTAAAATTTTGTGATTATTAAAATCCAGTAACACTAATCTTCTTACCTGCTGTAACTGCTGTTTTTCTTCTGAAGTTTAGGATGGAATGATTATACGTGGTCAGAATGAGATATCCCATCCCACTAGTGGATCGCTGCAACTTATAGATAAAGTAAACCTGTGTTTTATATCTTAAAGAATAATTTTTTCTTAAAGAATGTTCTATCTTATAACTATGTGATTAAGGAAAAAATAACAATACCTGTTTTCCTTCTATATAGGTAAATTCTTCTACTCTACCTTCAAGAATAAAACGGGTTTTCTACATGTCTAGTGAAGGAAGCAATTTATTGCACGAGGTGAATCATCTTGGATTTTGCATACTTGAAGTTTCTGTTAAATAAAGCTCACATTTTAGCTGTTGTGTAAAATAATTCACCCACAGCTGATGCCAGGTTAAAAATTCATTTTATGCAGGTCTTCCCCACTGTAAATCCATCTGTTTTAGAACAGTTGAGAAATGTGGATTGCATTATATATGGCATGGGATCCCTGTTTACTTCCATTTGCCCCTCTCTGGTAAGTCTAATTAGAAGCAAGTGTAATTACTGAACTTAAAATACCATTGTTTTATAGAATTTTAAATCGTCAAACTTCATCAATAATTTTATCCTTTTCCTTGCTCTAATTAATTATACAGGTTTTACTAGGAGTTGGAGAGATTATAGCTTCAAGATCATGTGCAAAGGTAAGGGATGGATTGCGGAGGTTTGTTCAATTCAATGCTGTGTGATCTCATTTAAAATTTGCTTTTTCAATAAACTGGGTGATGGTATGATTTTATTATATTTTCAATATCAGGTACTTTTGTTGAATGGTACTTATGATCGAGAAACTAGTGGCTTTAAGGCTTCATGCTTTGTTACTGCCATCACAGATGCTCTAAATAGAACTTATGGGCATCTCGATAATCGACTGAAAAACAATGTGAGTGACCGATGGAAAAAGTTTAAGTTATAGTTGTTGCGGAATATTTTAGCTTGTTAATTAATAGATTTATTTATTGTGTGTGGTTTTTGCAGCCGAGTGAATATATTAACACCGTTTTTGTGCCAAAAAATGGTCAAATTCCTGTAGATGTCAAACACTTGGCTGCCCAAGGAATAGTTCGTGTGGTATGTTGGTTTCTCACAATCCTATAGACATATTTTTAATATTGTTTTTTTAGGTTATATTTGTTTTTGTTTTAAAGGGATTTTCCCTGTTCGGATTCCGCCGGGAGTGTGAGCCTTTGGCTCTGATGTACGCGGTCTAACCGGTGGTATCCATGGCCATTTCCTAACGGCCCTTGAGGGATTGGGCTTTGGTGGTGGTGTTGTGTTTAATATGTACAATTAGTTGTGTATAAAACCAATTATTTCTTTGGAAATACTTTATCAGCTATAAAAATTACAGGTTCATGTTGAATCGATGCATGATCCAAAAGTGGGTGTAGTTTATGAGCCAATATCCCTGATACAAGCTCTTGCCGACTTGTTAAGTATTGAAAGCATGAACAAGGAAGGCTAAAAGGATATAAGAAACGTCGGTTACTCACCTCACATCTTCTGCAACATCATCCTGGATTTATTACTTTCACATTCAACTCGAGGTACAGTCTAGCACATTCAATGTATAAAATTCTCTGACAATATATGGCTCTTGATTTGTAGTACGGGTTTGAAAAACTGCTCAGATTCAAGATACGGGGTGCATTGTAAAACAAGTAATCCATTCATTTTGTATATTACTAATAGAAAGCTGGCAGAAGTGTCTAAAATATAGTTGGAGACTGTATCTCTGTAGTATACTGTAACAAGTGATTATTAGTTTGTATAATTTTTGTGTATCTGGTTGGTTTTTCAGTAGAATTATTTTGTTTTGGCTTCAAGTCTTTCATTCCTTATACATTTTAATATATGCCGTTTCTCGCCAAAACGATAAAAAAAAAAAAAAACAGCAAGGCTATTTAAAGATGAAATCTATACCTTAATTAGTTACGGGTTTTTGTAATTTTAAACCTTGTACAAGATGAAATCTCAACGTGCGTCCATCAGGTATCTTTAAGCGGGGTTATCAACTGCTATGAGAAGCAGTTGATAACACTGTAAAATTACGAAGATTTAAGTGATTTTTAGATTTTTATGATTTTAAAGATAATCATGTTATATTGTTTGGTAAAATGAAGTTAAAAATCAATTATATGTATTTTGAAGAGACAACGTAGAATTGAAGGATCACCTTCTGACCTACCGCAAGAAAACACGATTCTAAGGATCAATTTTATAATCTACGATATTACATAAATACACTCTAAGACAAATACAAACTCATGTAATGTCATTTTTCGTGATTTTACCAAAATTAAGTTTAAAAAACTGGTTATGTAATTATTGTATCATGTTGCATAATCAAATCCAGACAGCATTATCAAAGGGCTTATAGCCTAACAGTATCTGGTGTCTAAGTGTCTCACAAGATTGTGGATTCAAGTCCTGCTGTGGACAAAATGGTGTAGATTTAGAATTAGGTTAGATGGTGTATGTGTTTAGCCGTTTAAAAAACTAAAATCCAGACACTATTATTATTTAGTAATATGTTATGTTACAGCTGACTGATTGTTTCTGTTACGAGACAGTTTTGGTTTCAAAGAGGACATTTAGATAAAAGACAGTTTTGAAGTATGCCAAATAAATTAAGAAAATAAAAAACTGAACTTTACAAGACCACGTCTACGGCAAAGCAAGCATAAATATTAATCTTGCCATGCCAAATACGCTGTTAGCTACGTACTTGTTGGATTCTGTCTCAAGATTTCCATTCTATTTATAACCCCTCTCAATCTCTCATAGATGCACAGACCACAAACCACATTCATTGACTAGAATCAAAGTCCTCCCAATAGAAGCAGAATCTAGCGAATTATGAGAATGTCACTCAATTGCTCACTTGCCCTTGCAGCACTCCTTGTTTTTGGTATGTTGGCGTGCCAGGTTACATCTCGAACACTAACCGAAGAGACCATGTTACAAAGACATCAACAATGGGTGGCTCGTTATGGCCGTGTGTACAAAGATAACCAAGAGAAAGAAATGCGCTTCAAGATATTTAAGGACAACGTCGAGTACATAGAAGCCTTCAACAATGCTGGAACTCGGGGTTACAAACTGAGCATCAACCGATTTGCAGACCAAACAAATAAGGAGTTTAAGGCTACCCGTAATGGATTCAAGTTCCCATCAAAGCCACGATCCGCTCAAACCATGTCATTTAGACATGCAGATGTGACCGCGGTTCCATCTAGCATGGACTGGAGGAAAAAAGGAGCAGTTACCCCAATCAAGGATCAAGGTCAATGTGGTAAGCCCATCTTAAATTCCAGTTCTAAATCATATACACTCAACTTTTAATCTAGTTAATTTATCCATTCTTCTTTCATATATGAATAGGAAGCTGTTGGGCGTTTTCGACAATTGCTGCTACTGAAGGAATCAATCAAATCACCACAGGGAAACTGATTTCACTTTCGGAGCAGGAGCTGATGGATTGTGACAGGACGGGTGAAGATCAAGGGTGTGAAGGTGGCTACATGGACGACGGATTTGCATTTATTGTTAAAAACAAAGGCATTAACACAGAGGCTGCATATCCTTACCAAGCAGTAGATTCAAGTTGCAACACGAAGAAAGAAGCAATACACGCAGCCAACATCACTGGACACGAAGATGTACCTGTGAATAGCGAATCATCATTGTTGAAAGCCGTGGCTATGCAGCCTGTTTCTGTAGCCATTGATGCCGGGGAGTCTGACTTCCAGTTTTACTCGAGTGGCGTTTTTAATGGAACTTGTGGAACTGAGTTAGATCACGGGGTTACAGCAGTTGGATACGGAACTAGTGATGATGGCGTCAAGTACTGGTTGGTGAAGAACTCGTGGGGGACGAGTTGGGGTGAAGAGGGATACATAAGAATGCAGAGAGATGTTAAAGCTAAGGAAGGTCTCTGTGGCATTGCTATGATGGCTTCATATCCAACTGCATGATATTATCAACATATATACGTAAATTAAAATCGAGTCCCTTCATCGTCATCGTCATCATCTTGTAATTATTTCTCCCTATATGTATATGATCAGGAAGGAGGCCATTGTATGTAAATCAATATATGTTAAAAACCTTTACTAAAGAAAGTAATTTTATCGATCTGGAGATCGAAATTTGGCTATATGGACTTCGCTTTCAGTTTCTGAAATATTTCACTTGAATGTCCATAAGTTTTTTTAAAACTTCTTTTAGCAGTAAAGATGACATATATCGTATAGAAAAGTTCATGCGAGAACCGTTGTTAGCGCGAGAACCGCGAGAACCAATCTCAGCCGTTCAATTCTCCCTACTTCAATGTCATTGCCCACCCATGAATTCCTTACATGCACCATGTCACACTCTATCCCTCCATGCTCTCCATCCATGATCTTCCCATATCCAAGGAACGGATTAGATTGTTTCTCGCGCTAACAACGTTTCTCGAATAAACCATCTCCATATATTGTATATAAGAATCCCCAGAAAGGCGCTAGGTGAGATCTAGATTTAAAACTATAATACGATGATTAAGACAGCGTCAAAACCAAACTTAATAAACTCTATATTAACAGACTTGAGAGCATGCCATCCATGGATCCAACTATCCAAGACCAACATTTTACATTCCTTGTCTTTTCAAAAAAGGAACGTTGAGCGGTCATCAAAAATTGTGCGGACCGGTCCAAACATATACGGTAAATTAGATTTTTAGACTTTTGATTTTTTTTTATTTTTTAGATACATTTATAATATATCTTTGTTTTAAAAAAAGCTAATTAAATGCATATGCACTATAAACTTTCTACAAAAATTGTAATTTTCAACAATATAACCTCATGTTATATATGCTAAATAGAATCATCAAATAATACAAAAAACGTTAATAGTTTTTGCATTTAGCCTTCAGTTTAATAATAATATTCGCGTTTAGTTATTATAGTAAGATAAAATTAAGGGTGAACGTTTTGATTTATAGAAGAAGTCTAACTGAAAGTTTGATTGCATTTTTTAGATGGTCAATAGCTACAACGAGAAAGAATGATGAACAATGAAGATCAATAAACATATACATTTTGACCGTTGTTTTGTTATTATTAGCAGTGCATCTTTTTGTTACTTGTTCATCTCTTATCTCCTTATTGATTACACTTTATTTTATCACAAAAATGGGCCTCTACAATTTTTGGGCTCTACGACCGGCCTTGTGTACGTGAAACTAATGAAAGTTGTTGATTCCATGACCAGACTTCGTTTTTTATTATTTTAATGTAATTTAAAGGTTTTAGCCAAACGCCTAAACTTAGTAACGAGTGAGAGTTGTGGGGACTACGGAGTGGATGCTCGTTTAAATCTTTATGACAACTGTCATAGACTTAAAAACAGCGGGAGCCATTGGGTGACGCCTCTTGAAGGGGTCCAAAGGCAGCGCTCCTTTTGGCAAGCAGCCAAGCGGGGGTTAGGGCAGAGAACCTTGCAGGGTTCAAAACCTAAACAAAAATTAGATTAGGTATATAGGCCTGATAATTCGGGTCGTGTTCGTCTCAACCATTTTCGTGTCGACCCATTTTTGACCCAGTTTAGTTTCTTGTCGTGTTCGTTCGTGTCACTTAATTCGTGTTCGGTTCGGGTGGTGTTTTCGTGTCGACCCATTTTTTGGAGGAAAAAACAAAATTATGTTTTCGGTCAAATAACTTGATTTTTATGTCGGGTTTCATATTGAATTATTTTTTAGAAAAATGTTGCATATATACCTTTCTTATATCAACTTTACTAAGCTTTTACGCATTTTAATTCTTTATTCTTCAACTTAGCAAGCATCACAAATCAAAATTATAAAGTTCAAACACCTATAATTGTCACAATGACAATAAACTTTGCTTTCAAACACCTTCCGTTACAACTACATTAAAAGAAATACCTTAAATTTCAAACCTAATGCATCTAAAGCTTATATTAATATACTCGGCTAAGCGTGGAACTAATCGGCTAAGTGTGAGGTTGATTAGAATGATAAACTGAATGCTAAGCGGTCAGTGAACTTCAAAATGATACTTCTCAATTCTCATTGATCCCCAACCCCCTTTGGAAGTGGGACGAGAGCTCTGCTACGAGTATCTCCCGTTTAGTAATCTACGACAGGAGACAATTTACCAGATGCTTAGAGCAAAATAACCTATCTCCAGGCAGGATGGCGCGTGAATGAAGAAGCTGTGAGGGTATTAAGATCCTCTAGAGATCGAGATTGAGATGTAATTTCCAGTAATTTAAAATCCCCTTTGGGGTTTTTCCGTAGCGTCATTTGATAAGCTTAATTCCGGGAGTGGAACCACCTAAATCACAGGTCAATTCCTTTTTCCTATTCAGTTTATCTTGTATTTGAGTATCATTGTGTCGCTTAATCTGATCTATTGATAATCAATAACATATGCTGATGGAAAGCATCCTTACAAGCTAAGTGTTGGCGAATTCACAGACCAAACTTTCGAGGAATTCAAGGGTAAAGATCTTAACTTGTACTGAAACTTGATACTCAAATAAAATAGAATCTCTTTAATATAACTGAGTGTTCATATACACGAGTTCTTTTTCATATATATTAGTAACTTACAGCATATATACATATATATGAACAATATCAGATCCCTTTGGAGTTGTGAGGTAACATAGATTTTAAGCAACACAAAGATTCTTACACAAATTCTTCAATCATATATCTTATGCTGTTGGGTAAGATGAATCCATAGCAATACCACACAAACCTTCTTTGGCACTCACATCTCTCTCCATCATTATGTATCCACTATCACCCCAGCTTGCACCCCACGAGTTCTTCACTAACCAGTACTTTGTACCATCATCGGCTGTTCCATATCCAACTGCTGTAACACCATGGTCAAGATCAGTTCCACAATCTCCTGTAAAAACCCCACTCGAGTAAAACTGGAAACCCATTCCACTTGCATCTATTGAAACTGATACAGGTTGATTTGCGACTGCCAGCAATAACGCGGCTTCGCTGTTAGCTGGCACCTTTTCATACCCGCTGATCTTTGCTGCATGAACGGCTTCTTTCTTAGAGTTGCAGGTACCATCAGCAGCCTCGTATGGATAACCTGCTTCCGTGTCAATGCCTTTGTTTTTTACTATAAATTCAAACCCATCTTCCATGTATCCACCTTCACATCCCTGGTCTTGACTCGTCTTGTCACAATCCACTATCTCTTGCTCAGAGAGTGAAATCAATTTACCGGTGGTGATTTGATTGATTCCTTCAGTTGCTGCTATTGTCGAGAATGCCCAGCAGCTTCCTGTTAATTTAGAAGATGATAAAAATTTGAAAACACACCTCCTCTCCCAACAAAAAAAAAGCATTTATATATAAGTAATAGATGTAGATATACAACGTACCACATTGACCTTGATCCTTGACCGGGGTGACTGCCCCTTTCTTCCTCCAGTCAATGCTCGATGGCACTGTGGTCACATTTTCATACCTGAATGGAGTTACTTGAGCAGCTGCCCGAAGGCCCTTGTACCCATTACGGGCAGCCTTGAACTCTTCATTTGTTTGGTCTGCAAATTCATTAATGCTTAGCTTGTAACTACGGTTACCAGCGTTGTTGAAAGAATCTATGAATTTCACATTGTCCTTAAATATCAGGAAGCGCGCTTCCTTCTCTACATTATCTTTGTATGTACGTCCATAATGAGCCATCCAGAGCTCGTGTCTCTCGGTCATGGAAACATCGTCTAGCGTGCGTGACATGACCTGAGACGCCAACATCCCCAGGACAAGAATGGTGGTAAGAATAAGCGGTCTTTCGAAAGATAAACCCATTGGTTAGGAGTTGAATTGCTCTGTAGAATTAATGAGAGCGGGCTGTTACAAACTATGAGATGTTTATTAATAGAGGGAAGAGCGTAGTATATATAGTAGAAGAAATATATGCATAAGCATGGAAGACAAAATCTGATTTGGCATCATTAATAATCTCAACGCCGTACGTAGATGCAGCGATGCTAATAAGTAAAAGTAAAAACCAAACTTGGAGCAGTTTGCTTTGCCGTAGAAGTACGTGCTTATTATATATGTCGAAGATAATTTTGCTGTCCTAGAATAATTAATTATTTAATTGGCATATATATACAAACTAGAAACTTGTCTTTATATACCTTTCCGGGCTCTTTTATACCAAAATTGTAAGAAAGAAAAGTCAAATTGATGATTTGTTAATTTATTTAATGTGCAACAGTGCAAGAAGAAGTTGTCTCAAGAACTTTAGCTTTGATATATATTGGGGGCCAGATCATTACTTTTAACATATTTTATTTCATTAAAATACATTAACTAATATAAACAACATTACATTTGAAATAAAGAAATATCAATCGGAGCGAAATGAAAATTACCAAACATGTTAGTATGTTACACAGGATCGGATGAAATGTTGATACGTGTCTTTTAATATTTGTTATCTTTAGCTTTATGAACATTTAAGTTTTGTTTGTTTCATCGTATTGCGAATTAATGAAAATGATTTTAATTTCATCCATGTTAGTTATGGAATGACATTCCACTACCTAAAGGATTCAAGAATTTAATTCTTTTCCAAATAATGTTATCAAACGCAATATACAACGAAATTTGATTTCAATTCCATTACATTCCTTCTTATTACGGTGAAACAAATTGAACCTTACTTAGCATATTTCGACTTCGTTGTTGATATTAGAAGTTGGAGGATTCGGGCGTAGTGTCGTTTTCTTTGATTGTACTTAAAGCATATCGATCTCCCATCTTCTACAATAGATTCTTGTATGTAATATGGTCCATGTTAACATTATTCTCCTTATTTTAAGTTGTTCAATTCAAACTCCAAGTTTTTGCCAATATTTTACAATTGCCCAAACGTGATTCGATGACACTTAGGTTTCTTTTTTGCTCTTTTTTGCATCTTTTATGGAATTTTTCTACTTCAATTCTCGTCTTATGAGAATGATAAAGGTTTCACAAACTAGCTCATTTCGGATAATGTTGTGTACAACTTGTTTCTACATTTTTGAAACACAATCAAAACAAGAAGTACCCACAATCAAACATTTTCTTAAACAACTTGGGAATATTAGAGATCTGGAAGTATACGGATAATAAGTAATTATATGAGCATCCACAATCTTTGTCTAAACATTTCAGGCAGGTGAAGTTTTAATTGTACCATACAATTCACTTTCTTTAAATAAGCCTTAATTGTACCACCTATTTACATTACATATATATAACCAGTTTTAATAAATGTACATGGATAGATTCAGTATCACATATATCCTAGATGGATGCATTAGTCTCATGCAATTGGATAGGAAGCCATCATAGCAATACCACACATCCCTTCTTTAGCTTTTATGTCTCTCTCCATCCTCACGTATCCCTCCTCACCCCAATCCTTCCCCCATGAGTTCTTCACCAGCCAATACTTCATTCCATCTTCACTACTGCTTCCATACCCAACTACTGTTACCCCATGGTCTAACACAGTACTGCAGCTTCCGTTTATGATACCACCCGAGTAAAACTGGAACATTGATGCGTCTACAGCAACCGAAACAGGCTGCATAGCCGCCACATGCAGCAACGCTGTCTCATTGTTCACTGGCACGTTCTCATATCCGCTAATAGTAGCTGCATCAACAGCTTCCTCTGTAGTGTTGCAGGTTCCATCTGCTCCTTTGTAAGGGTATGCTGCCTCCGTGTTAAT
Source organism: Pulicaria dysenterica (assembly GCA_947179395.2). Taxonomy (NCBI): domain Eukaryota; kingdom Viridiplantae; phylum Streptophyta; class Magnoliopsida; order Asterales; family Asteraceae; genus Pulicaria; species Pulicaria dysenterica. Next base: position 94,498,965 of record OX359291.1, read on the forward strand.
GCCTTTGTTTTGGACGATAAATGCAAATCCATTCGCCATGTACCCACCATTACACCCTTGGTCTTCACTGTTCGTGTCGCAGTCCATCAACTCTTGCTCCGAAAGCGAAAGCAGTTTTCCAGTGGCGATTTCGTTAATTCCTTCCGTAGCAGCAATTGTAGAAAATGCCCAGCAACTTCCTGTTATATTATATAAAACATCAGAGATCGATCATGTGTTATTATATACGTGTTACATTGGTCGCTATTTATGGAGTATAAATTACTTACCACATGAACCTTGATCCTTAACTGGAGTGACTGCTCCCTTCTTTCTCCAATCCATGCTGGATGGAATCGCGGTCAAATCTTGATACCTAAATGGCGTGGTTTGAGCCATTCTTTGTGTTGATGCGAACTTGAATCCGTTATGAGTGGATTTAAACTCCTCGTTTGTTTGGTCTGCAAATTTGTTGATGCTGAGCTTGTAAGCCAGATTTTCTGAGTTAACTTTATCTATGTATGCCACATTGTTCTTGAATATCTGAAAGCGCATTTCTTTCTCCTTGGCATCTCTATATACACGCCCATTACGAGCCATCCATTGTTCATGCTTTTGTAACAAGGTCTCATCGTTTAGCACGCGTGATGATACTTGACACATCCACATTCCAAAAACCAACACCATGACTAGCAGGGTAACTGATCTGTTTAGTAAAGAACCCATAGTTAGCTTTGAAGTCATGGTAATCCAAGGACTATATGTTATACATTCTGATGAGAAAGTCATTGTTATAAATAGATGAATAAATGCTTACATATCTAGAGGTCTGCTAGCTAGCTTCCCCTACTCAAGGGAGCGTTTTTTTCTTAAAAAAATTATTCTAATGGTGGAGGGGAGTAATTACGTGATTTAGGGGGCAGGCAGGCAGGCAAGATGAAATGACGATTACGTTGGATGTATGTATCCTGTTAAAAGTTAAAAGTTTGATTTGTCTTTTATCATATGCATGATCGATTAAGATTTGTTTGTCCATTTTTTTTACATCGTTTTACGAGGATTGAGCAAGAACAAAACAAACATAATCAATAGCTGAACATACGAGGGGTGAATAAGTTCGTTAGTTGTTTTACACGGACACTTTTTAACGTGTGTTCAGTTGTTCACTCTTATTTGGCAAGAGGCTTTAAGTGATATCCGTGTTTCTTCTTTTTACATTCAAATATAAAAACCTCTTAACAATTAAAGAAACATCGAATAGGTTCGCTATTGCTGCGTTAATTATGCGAAACAACCCTTGTCGACCTTCGATACTGATTTAACCGTCCTTTATCGATGCCCTAATTCCATCGTATTGTTCTCTTATAGATCAAGTATTGATTTTGTTTGTTATTCCCTCATATATCAAATCCGATTATATACGGTTTTTGATTCAAAACTTTGTTAAATGTTGTTTGTTCGTCTGATCGATTTTTTATTTCAAATGTGTTGTTTGTAAGTTACTTTTTTACTTAAGAGCTTACTAAGTTAACCTTATAAACTTAAACAAGTCATAAGCTTAAGCAGATAAACTCGTAAGCCCAAAACAAGAAAATTATACATGCGTGGTACGCCTTAAAAAAAACCAAAATTATAATTAGCTCTTTATTTGAAAAAAATAATAGTAAGTTAATCCAAATTAGTTAGACTTGGAGAATTTTCGAATCAAAGAGGAAACATTAAGGCATTTTGCAGAAATGCCAAATAGTTATTCTTGGATAGAATTGAAAATAATCTTTCGCACAACCATCTATCCCTACGGCAAACCAATTCAAGTTTGTATTTTATCTTTTTGCAACGCTGCGTCTACGGCAATGAGATTATTTGAACCAAATCAGATTTTGCCCTCCGTCTATTTCTCCTACTATTTATGTAGCACTTCTTTCCCACCGACTTGCAAAAACATCTCACGTTTTGTAACAACCACATCATCCAAAATTCATAACCAATGGGTTTATCTTTCGAAAGACCGCTTGTTCTCGCCACCATTCTTGTCCTGGGGATGTTGGCTTCTCAGGTCATGTCACGCACACTGGACGATGTTTTGATGACGGAGAAACACAAGCTCTGGATGGCTCGTTATGGACGTACATACAAAGATGATGCAGAGAAGGAAACGCGCTTCATGATATTTAAGGACAATGTGAAATTCATACAATCTTTCAACAATGCTGGAAACCGTAGTTACAAACTAAGTGTTAATGAATTTGCAGACCAAACAAATGAAGAGTTCAAGGCTGCCCGTAACGGGTACAAAGGCCTTAGGGTTAGGGCAGCTGCTCGAGTCACCCCCTTTAGGTATGAAAATGTGACTGCGCTTCCATCTAGCATGGATTGGCGAAAAAAAGGGGCAGTCACCCCAGTCAAGGATCAAGGCCAATGTGGTATGTTAACTATATCTTTATTTATTACTTCCGATTGCATTTTTAAATACTTATCGGCTTTTAAACAGGAAGCTGTTGGGCATTCTCAACAATAGCTGCAACCGAAGGAATCACTCAAATCACCACCGGAAAATTGATTTCGCTATCTGAGCAAGAGATAGTGGATTGTGACAAGACGAGTCAAGACCAGGGATGTGAAGGAGGATACATGGAAGATGGGTTTGAATTTATAGTAAAAAACAAAGGCATTGACACGGAAGCAGGTTATCCATACGAGGCTGCTGATGGTACCTGCAACTCTAAGAAGGAAGCCGTTCATGCAGCAAAGATCAGTGGGTATGAAAAGGTGCCAGCTAACAGCGAAGCCGCGTTATTGCTGGCAGTCGCAAATCAACCTGTATCAGTTTCAATAGATGCAAGTGGAGCCGATTTCCAGTTTTACTCGAGTGGGGTTTTTACAGGAGACTGTGGAACTGATCTTGACCATGGTGTTACAGCAGTTGGATATGGAACTGCTGATGATGGTACAAAGTACTGGTTAGTGAAGAACTCGTGGGGTGCAAGCTGGGGTGATAGTGGATACATAATGATGGAAAGAGATGTGAGCGCTAAAGAAGGTCTGTGCGGTATCGCTATGGATTCATCTTATCCAACTGCATAAGATTCATACAATTGTAAAACATCTATGTTACCTCACGGCTCCAAGTGTCAAATATGTAAATCTTGTTCATATTATGTTGTAAATAGCTGTGTGAAAAAGAACTTGAGCTGTGTACACACTCCATTTATGATTTGATTTGACAATTACAACTTTTGAAGATATATTGCTTAACAGAAATGATCACATATGAGATGTTTTAATAAGTGACATCAGAACCTCAACAAAACTTACATGAATTCAACAAACTGGCATAAAACAGACCGTTGTGGTTGACCTAGAGTCTGAAATCACTCACTCAAGCACGTTTTCCACTACTAGGGTTAGATTTTGTACAAAGTACCCATCGACCCTTGGCTCTCCTGCGCTTCAACACAGCTCTTCCACTAGTAGTCCTCATTCTTAAACGAAATCCATGAGTTCGAGCTAAAGATTTCCGAGACTTGTTCCTCTTTGTTTGAGCAAGTTGAAACTTTTTTCCGGCCCTCACCACCAGACCTCTTCGATGCACCGGTCCTATCCCACTCCTAGAACCAAAGACCAATCCCAATGATGAACCTATAATCAATCAATTGGTAAGTATTTTTGTAAAGTATTTATGTTTGTCACAGAAGTCACATAGGTCCATTACAGTTGCTACATATACTGCAAGCATAAGCATGAACTTCTTTGATTAGTGACTGAAAATTAATCCACTAAACTAAAGGCTAAAAATTGACATTCTTTTCAAAATAAGTGATTCCACCATCTTCAATTCTAAGTTGAAAATTAATCCCAACAAGAAAAACCTAATTTTGACATAGATTAATCAAAACCCTAACAGATAATGACCCGCAAAGTAATCTCATAAAACAAGATAAACCCTAGATTCAGACAAATTAACCAAAACGTACCCCAACCCCAAAACCCTAACGACAAACCCAATCATTAAACAAATTGCATAAATGAAAGAATTGGAAATTGGAAGTTGCTACGTTGCCTTGATTTCATGATTGGTGTAATGAGAGATTACCTGAGAATGCAGATGAAGATGAAGATGAGAGGGAGTGTGAAGACGAAGATACGAAGGAACAGTGGAGAATTCCAGATGTATTTGACCAATTCGCAGAAGCAGCAGTTTGTTTTAGAGAAAGAGAGCTTCTTGATGCTCGAGGAGCATTGTGGAAAGAGAGAGACGCAGTTGTAGCCTGTGCTCCAAATCTTGTACACACAGATGAAACACACGCCATGTTTTCAAGATTTCTTCTTCTTGTTTGCCGTTATCCTCTTCCCTAACAGTAATAGGCCTTATCGACTCTTCAAAGAAGAGATGGGGGCAATTTAGTAATTACACACGACAACTAGAAATGGGCTATGCCAAACCTTGATTTGGGCCATGATCCGGGCTTAATCATCACCTGTTCAAAATTCATATATATAAAATATAATTTAAGATCTATATGTCTAATTGTATAAGTATACAAGTAGAGATGAAAACCACGACCCTTTTCAAATAATTATAATGTTGTATATAATTCTACTATCTTAACACCTCATGTATGAACATATAAAATATTAAAATTAATTTTAAATATTTATAATGTTAAAGAGTACTGATATGTATGAACATATAAGAGACGTCACCAATTAAACACTTCGTCTATAATTCTAGTAAAACGTATTTTCTTTTTTCCTCATCAAGACTGTCTTATTGAAGTTCTCTGTGAATGAAGACTGTTTTTTCCTCTTCATAATTAAAAAATAAAACAATGAAGTATTTGAATAATATACAAGGCTTAAAGCTTTATAGTAAAAAATAACCAATTTTAAAGATATTTGAGTAAATGAAAGGGCATTATTGGTGAAAAATTATTTAATAAGACAATGACAGTATAATCATATTTTTTAAAATTTATTAAAGATTGAGATTAAAATAATTTAAATTTTAAGTGACTATAATTAATTTAAAGTGAAATTAAGTTTTAGTTGTGACTATTAAAAATGACTTTTAATTAAAGATTGACATTGAAGATGATTTAAGTTTTATGTGACTAAAATTTAATTTAACTGAAAATTAAGTTTTAATTGTGACTATTAAAATTGACTTTTAATTTTGAAACAAATGAATGTTCTACATACAATTTTTATTAAATAAATTTTAGAATCATTAAACTAAATTGATGAAAGTTAGTCTTTTATCAATAATACTAGTTTAGATATCCGTGTAAATAAAACGGTAGCCTTAATTATTTATGTGAAAGTATTGTTTTTATATTTGTTTAGCTAAATTTATATGTGATTGCATTGTATGAACAAATATAAGAGCTTAATCCGATGACAATTTTAAGAAGATGTAAAATCTAATTACGATCAAATGTGTAGTATATATAATAAATATAGATAAGGACAACGATTTGAATGTATATAATAGTTTATTATTGATATAGCTTATGATACATAATTATAGTAGGATTTGAATTAATAATTTTAATAATTTAAAAAGTATAATAAGTAAAATCTACATATGTACGATAAAATAATTAAATTAATAATTTGAAAAGTATAGATAAGTAAAATCTATAGATCTATCTTTAAAATTGCCACATGGATTAATGTAGAAAAGATAAAATTTAAAATACTTTGACTTTAAAAAGTTAAAATTGATTTTTTGATTTGAAGCAAATAAACAATCAAGATTAAAACTTTTGTTAAATAAAAAGTTTAAATTGTTTAATAATTTTTTTCTAATTAATCATAATGAAAGATATTATTACTAAATGATATTATTATTCTTATGATAATTAAGAGACTACATGTGAAAATGTAACTTAACAATTCTGAACTAATATAATGTTGCAGCTCAAAAGAAAAAAAAAAGCTGTTTAAAATAGCGTATTAGCTTTAAAGGTCATACTACTACTATCGTTTAAATTAATATTTTATAACTTAGTTTTAAATATTAGGGTATACGGAGCAATTTCCCAAATTTTATTGTTTTTTGTTGAAGAACCCCAAATTGTATTGTAACAAATGATTTACAACGCCAAACAAATTAGCATATTTATTATATATGATTGTATAAAACATGTGATTAATCTAGATTACTAATTTGTATTGATTAAATGACTGAGATTAGTTCCTTAAGACTATGTTTTTTACATAGTCTTAATTGAACACATCTAAGTAATATTTTGTTATCTTCTATCTTATCTTATATTATATTGAGTTCGGCTAATATTTTAATTAAGAGTTAAAATTAATTTTTTATTTTAATTAGAAAAATTAAAATTTAATTTAATTTCATTAAAATTAATCTGAGATTATATAATAATTCTTTAAACTAAATCAATAACTAAAGTAATTTAAATGATGTTCATCTTTTATTTATCTATATTAGAAGATAGGATAGTATCATATAAATATATAATCATATATGTATGAAAAAAGGCCAGCACACATGTTTAGGCCCAGCTAATATATTGGCTTTGAGAATTGAGATAGTAAATTTTAAGGCAAACACATTATACATACTCATTATATTTCACAAGTAAAGAACTAGTTTTTTTTTTTAAACTAAAAGACACTCGTAATTTACATCGAAATTTTTAACAGAATTTAATTAAACTCTTAACTTCAAAAAGAAAAAAAACATATTAAACATATTTTCATAATTAAGCCAAAAACCATATAATTTATAAGTGAGTTGTTCCCTTCCTTTAGCCAATTAGTTTAGAACTCAAGTTTTTAAATCTTGACTACTTGTTAAATGATAAGATACGTGTGGTCCACACACAAAATTAAAAATCTTGGCCACGTCATTGTAATTCAACACTTGTATGATTATTAAGGGGGACCTCGCTACGTCAATTAGCATCTTAATTTGGCTCCAACAGACCCACAATACCAATCATTAATTAATTAATTAAACCATTTGTTTAACTAGCTAGTTTGGTTTTTTTAAAGGGTGATAATATTTAGCCCCCATCTCATCACATATATATATGTCAAATTACTAACACATATTTATCAATGCACCTTTTTCTCTCATAAACATCACATTATTGTGGCCAAATAGACTTTAAGAGGAGGCCATATAGAAATACACTTTTTAAATAGTGAACTTACACACCCAATTTACTCTTAAATCTACTTTATTATTCACAGTTAGACTTGAATCCACAATCTTTCAAGAGTGGCATGACTCCATAATCACTAATTATCGTTAAACTACAAGCCTTTTACTATTTGACAGGTTTGACGTAGTTCTCAACGAGTAAAATGGATTTTGGATCGTACAAACAGAAACACATTAAAGAGGTCGAAAACGAGGGGTATAAATGAACCCTTATCCTTAGTCACCATTTAATTGAACAATTAAGCTACTTCCCCACATTATTATTAGCATTCAATTCAATTCTTCACAATATTATTAAATAAGATTAAATGTCAAGTTGATATAAAAATAATAATAAATATATAACATGAATAAAATAAATTAAAGCATTATAAAAAGCAGAAATGAAGTTTAAAAAATATGGTGACAGACGGCCTCAACGCCGTATAGTGAAGAAACCATCGATGCAAGGCGGACGGTAAACGTGATGGCATAAACGTGGTATTATGATACGATAAGCATGATTGTATTTCTTATACCAACCATATGATATCTTTGTTATAATTAGTTGCAATAAAGTCAATTGTTTTGAGCAATAAAGTTAACAATATGATATTGTAAAGTGTTATAAAAAGTAATTATGATATTTTTAAATTAGATCGAGTAGACAAATATGTCATTCTAGAGTTTAAAAGAGGACATATAAAATTATTTCTAATAATTGTGATTTAAAGTAAAGTCAAAATTAAAATAAATTTTAGGAAGAAAAGTTAAAATTCAATTTTAATTATTACGAAAGCTAGAAAATTTAGATTTGATAATTAAATTATAAATTAAATCAATTACTAGAGTTGTTTAATTTTTTAATATTAAACTGTTTATCTGTACTAGAAGTTTGTTTGCAATGAGAAATTAATTTTACACAAAACATTGTTATACATCATATAAAAAAGGCAAATTGCGTGAAAATACAATAAATTATGTCAATATTGTAATTGTATACAAACAACTTTATTTTTTACCTTAAAATACAACCAACTGTTACTTTTGGCGTATTGTATACAAGATAACTTGCTGTAGCAGGTCACTCATATTATAACCGGTTTCCGACGGCGAGTTCTAAATTCTGGCGATATTTTTTCAGATTCCGGTACAATTTCCGGTCACCTCTTCATTTTATAGATCTTTTTATTTTTATTTTCTACTTTTTGAAAGAAAAAAGCAAATCGGTACATAGAATTGCTTATTATATTTATGAGAAGGTGAAAATAAAAAAATATAAATTGTCGTTAATTAGTAGGTTTTGCGATAACATATATGATCGTAGATTTTCAGCGCTGTTTTCCCTATATTTCTTGTATTGTGGTGCCTTATATAACACGTTGGTTTATTTAAAAATTATAGAGTACAAAACTACAAATCCCACAGGAGGCGGTATGAAGATATGTTTCCATATATACAACGTATGATTTGATTGTCCCGATATAGATCATATCTTCGAAACCCATTTGAAGTTGGAAGAGCTAACCTAATGTTTAATGCAAGGGGAGTAACTGTAAGTAATTATACCTGCCAACTTCATTCTCCACCTTAAAAAGAATAAAATAAGAATTGTACATAATAAATTTTTTTGTTATTAATAACAAAAAGTTATCGGTTTAGACAATAATATTCTTAAAAATATAAATAGGAAAAATAATTAATAAGTTTATAAGAACAAAAAGTTCATTACTATTGTATATTTAAGATATATCTTATTGTATAGGTATGAAGAGTAAAATAAGAAAATTATTAAATATTAATTTTAATTATAAGTCATACTCAAACAAATAAAATATAGCAATACACTAATACGAATAATTATTATAAGACGAAGGATGGCATAAGGTACTCCTTGTGACACATTTGATATAATGATGGCCTACCCACATTCCCAATTGTGTTACGCAACAGCTACATATCGATCATCTAAAGTTCCAAGTTTCGATTTTAGTCAAATATATATATGGCTGCTGCAAGTCCTTAAAGTATATGGACCTTAATTTTATGGGCCTACTCAAATTGTCATTTGTGTTTATAAGTTCATTAAAAGTTTCCATTCTTTCAAGTCATGATTACTGCACGTCGGGTACTCGGGTCAGATTGCAACTCATTCGAGTCATCTTATAACAGCGTCAAAACAGGAGCTTATTTTTTTTTAAAACTAAAATTAAGTTTTGAAACTGCGTGGTTACGGCTATAAATACAACGTTTCCATAACATGTATTTATCTAAAAAATTCACAGCCAACATAGCGAAAACATTAAGTATCTATTTTAATATTTACAACCTATTAAATTAAGTTGCAACAAAAGAAACAGCCGGTCTTACCAAACATCGGCCAACCATTACAAAACACAAATAACATAACCGAAACATAAGCAAATGTGTTCCCAAAATCTGGTAATGTAAACCGTATCCAAGCATAGCACCAGTCCTCACCAACACCAACTAATTACCTGCACGTAGGAAGGGTACATAGAAGGGGTTAGCTATAAATAGCTAGTAAGCAACAGTTAATCATAAGTATCAAAACAAGAATATCATGCATATCATGAATATCATATCCTGTATTAGCAAACAAGTCTATCCTAACACATTGTGAAGCGCCGGTTAGTCAGCAGGAACCACGTCTTGCGAGGTAGCGAACCCTGCTCAATGGTCCTGACTAGGGAAACTGAATATTTCAACCGCGCCAGTGGAGAAGCGGGTAGCGGTCCACCACTGCGTTAACGGGGAACACACCCCATTGAGATCAGTGGGAACTGAGAGCCCATCATTATCAAGTTGAGGGACGGAGGTTTTGCAAGAACCAAGATTCGCGATCGCCGAATCACTGTACATCATAGCTGGCGGCACAAGCCCCAACTAGATCCAGACAAGCTGACCCCATACATCGAACAAAGTGTCAACACTAACACATTTGGCCTACTCAAGCCGTCACATAACAAAGTTGGCATACTCAAGCCATAGAATAACAAAGTTGGCTTACTCAAGCCATAACATAACAAGATTGGCCTACTCAAGCCATAACAATAATATAAGACAAGTGACCTACTCAAGCCTTTAACATATGTGCATATCAATTCATATCAAATCACAATCCAACAACATATAATGAATAACTCATCATTTAACTTTAATTATCATTTTAGAGCTATATAATATTCTTATTATGAGGCTTAGGTTAACTGATACTCACCTAGATTTCAAACAATCTAACTAGCAAGACTTAACCATTAATCCCACAATAAGATGGTAACCAACCCGAGTAGTACCTAGAATATCAGGATTACACAATAACATTAACCACAGCGCTTCACGCATAATTAAACCAAAAATCTCAGTTACGACCTTCAAAGGTCATTCCTTTCTAGCAATGCTTTGTCGCCCATTATAATTAGTAAAATTACTTTTAGAATGTAATTATTATCCTAAAATATTTGCCCAAATTCTGAAACTATGTATAAAACTCTTTATGGACTAAACGGGTAAAAAATCCATGATTTTGACTCTAATGGATCGACACCAGCATGACGTTTTTGGAGAAAATGTTATAACGATAGCTTATTACACTTATCATGAGGAGTCCATTTTCAATTTTTGAGATCATAACTCAAAAAGACGGTCAACGTCAACCAAAAGTCAAACTTGCCGAACTTTCGGTGTTCATCCAAATCTGGTTTATTTCACTTCTATTCTTATACTTTTAGTTTATAAACATTCTTAGGGTCATTGGTTAGCCCTAAGGCCCATTTACCTATTAAATATGTGTATTATTTGAAATTTCACCAAATGGGTCGGATGACCCGTTTTAAAGAAAACTCAATTAAGGATACCATGTACCACTCTCTTGGGTTCATAAACATTTTCAACTATCTCTTTTTGAAATTACATCTATAAACCATGGCAATCCTTGTTGTACCCACAATTGCGTAATAGACTATTTGATACTTATGAATTGGATTTTCCTGTTTTCATGCTACACAAATCATCAATACAAAATTAGGGTTTTAACCGGGATCACCTACAAATTAGCTTTTGGTCTCCAAAAATAAAATAAGGTAGACTCTTCAAGCTTCGAAACGGCGTATGGCACATCTTCTAATGATTTAGCATTGATTTTATATGATTTTTCTAAATTAGTGTTATTAGCTTGCCAGAATTAAAAATATATACTAATCCTCTACTGATTTGAACCTAAACTAGAACCATAATGTTCCAAATCGATTTTCATCATTTCATCAAGGTTATTTGACATCAAATAAAGCTAATAACCTACACATAGCTTATTTAAACAACCCAATTCAAGAATCCCACAGGTTTAATCCTTATTTTGACCCATTTGAACCATTTCATGAATTTGAGTAAAATCAATACTTTCAATCCATAAATTGGATTCCTAACTACTTATAAATGATGTAGGAACAGATTGGAGTTCTTGAATTGAAATTCGAGTTTGACCCGTTTGCCCTAAAAATCACTAAAACTCAAGAACATGAAGAAAACACTTAAATTGATGAAGAAGATGAATTAGGAACATATTCGACACTTGAATTTGCTGCTGGAAATGAAGAAAGATTGCTCTTGGATTGCTTCTTCGAAATCAAGAACAAGAGAGTGAGGTATGTGTGTATACGTATGGGTGTGTGTGTGTGTGTGTGTGTGTTATGAGTCTGTGTGTGCGTTTAATTAGAACCGACTCCTGGTCCTAATTTACCCACAAGGGAGTATCTCGTTCCCTTATTCAACCTACAACTTAACACTCGGTTGCTCATTTGAGAATTCAAAACATCATATGATTAAAAAAATACTATTCATTTTAATATTTAATTCTAACCCTATATAAATTTTTATAAAAGATGAATTAGGAACATATTCGACACTTGAATTTGCTGCTGGAAATGAAGAAAGATTGCTCTTGGATTGCTTCTTCGAAATCAAGAACAAGAGAGTGAAGTATGTGTGTATACGTATGGGTGTGTGTGTGTGTGTGTGTTATGAGTCTGTGTGTGCGTTTAATTAGAACTGACTCATGGTTCTAATTTACCCACAAGCGAGTATCTCGTTCCCTTATTCAACCTACAACTTAACACCCGGTTACTCATTTGAGAATTCAAAACATCATATGATTTAAAAAAATACTATTCATTTTAATATTTAATTCTAACCCTATATAAATTTTTATTTTTTATACTTTAATAAATATAAGTTACATTTTATCTCTATAGTTTTTCTGTTTTTTTTTTCATTTTTCATTTATAATTTTTATAGGATTACGTTTTATCTTATAAGATAATTGATAATTTTTATGGTGCTGAAAACTTCGTATAAGAACATGTAAGATTATATAGTTGACATCGAAGCTTTCTAACCCGTGTAGGAGGTGTCTCTTTCAAGAAACAAGGTAAACATTAATTATCAATATTTTTTATTCAATAAAATTCTTATATATATTTCAAATCTAGCATTTTTAGTCAAACTACCCATAATAATTAGATGAATTATATTTCAAATTTAATTATAATTTCTTCTAAATATCATTTACATGGTTTTAAAATTAAATAACTAAATCTTACTTGTTTATAATAATACTATACATGTAACGAAATAGTAGACAAAGAAACCTTGAAAAAAATGTGGACATGATGATGAGAAGTGGTCTTAAACTTTATGAATAATTATATAAAAGTGAGTAATAATGTAAGGTAAAAAATTGATAAATGAATATATATGTGCGGTCTTATAAATTAATAAACATTTCTTATGCATATATTATTACATTTTCTAATCTTTTGTTAAGTAAGCAATGCACCTGGAACAAGTTTTAACAACTAATGTTAGTTAACTACTTATAAACTAGAGTTTACTAAAAGGGAGAATATTGAACTAAATATTATCTATGTATGACAGCTTCGGAAAATTATCTTATTTACAATACTATATATATATATATATATATATATATATATATATATATATATATATATATATATATATATATATATATATATATATAATTAGTAATAAAGTGATTATTTAAATCCCGGCGTCACATGTGAGTATGATATTCCTTGTATCTAACAATTGCAAAGTGGGGGAAGTTTCTATCATGAGAATTTGAAGGGCAATTAATTTAGTTCAATATCGTCATTTATTCGTCTCATCAATATCTCGTGGTGATAGGAGCAATGGTGGTCGTATATAGAGTCGTGGTAGGCGATGCTTTTGGATTTGTAAGTGTAAGGTACTAACAAAGATTTGGATGATTGATATGACCGGTACCTAATCGAAACCAAGTGGGTTCCGTCACGGATATAGTCAGGGGAAGTGGCGGCAGATTTAACTAGTGTTTATAGGAGTAGCCGTTGACCGGTGATGGGCATTCACCAAAGTCAAGAAGAGAAAGGGAGAGAGAGAGAGATTGTGAGAAAGAGTCGGAGATAATATCTATAGCTCAAAGATAATGTGGGTAGAGCCGTAGAGTCATGGAGAAGACGAATGAAAAAAGGATTAGGGTATCTTGAGTCTATTACCTTCGGCCTTCTACACTGCGAGTGAGAGAATGGCAAAAATAAGGAGCCTCTGAACTATGTAAACGTAAGGCACAACGCATTCACTAATCTTAGAAATTGACACATTAAGTCATGAAGATGTTAAAGCAAGAAATAGGCAAAATGAAAATAGTAAATTTTGAAACCCCGATTAATTTTAGCTTTTAATCCTTTTATGTTTTGTTATTTGATTGTGACTTAAGGATTATATATGATATTTTACCAAAATCTTATAATGCTTTTATGTTTTACATATAAAGTCATGAGGCTTATAAAGAAACTTAATTTTAAGTTAAAATAAAGACTTACTTTCATGTTTAGAGTAAGAAGAGTCTTAACACCTTATCATATTTTACAATACAGACAAGAACTTTATATTCTCATCACATATCTATACTATATTATAAAGTATCTAACTTTCTCTCTGTTAAAATTTTTAAGACTACTTAATTTTAAGTAGTACAAGTTTTTATGCTTAAGATACAAACACTTAAAACAATAACTTAACCAATCATTCCCTTAATTATCTTAACTAATTTAAGATAATTATTACTTTAATAAACCATTAAACATTACAATTACAGTAACTATTTAATTTATCTAATTTGGCTATATTACTTACATCAATACAACTTTAAGAGTATAATATTTTTTTTCTTTAATTATTTATAATAATAAATTTTAATTGTTTTTCAAAAAATATTTTAACAACTAATAAAATGGTTGATTGTAAAAAAAAGTACAGAAATTAGAAAAAGGAGAAAAATATGGATATGTTGACTAACATTGTACTTCACACATATTATACCCTACTTTAAAATCAAACATGTTGTCGAGCACAAACTATTGTCATCGTTGTCGCATTGCACGGGTACAATGCTAATAACTTATTACATAATCAAACATGTTGTCAAACACAAACTATTATCATCACTGTCGCATTGCACGGATACAATGCTAGTAACTTATTACATAGCCTTATTATCACTTCTCAACACTAATATATTATAAAACTCACCTAAATACACGCTAATGAATCATAGATTAGAAAAATAGAAAACTACAAGAAATTGATTGGGACCAATCTTTTATTCCACGACACACATTTAGATGATGTCATCACCATCACGTGGCTTACTCTATCACATGGCTATGGAGCGGTATATTTTTTGACTATGTCGTGATCAACTCTATACTCATATCAGCTCTTATTAGAAATACAACTAGCGTGTTTGTTAGTCATATTTTTTCGTAAATATAAAAGTGAGATCTATAATAAAACTTATTATTTATTTAAGATAAAGACTCGTTTTTATATTTGTAAGAGAATATGATAATTTATTTTTTACCAAATAAAAGATCTCAATTCGTTATAAAAAACTTGATAACTCAATTTAATTTCTGTGATTATGTTTCTCTATAGATTATTATACTTGACACCCAATTATGGTTTGCTACGACGATGTATGTTTCAAAAATGTAAATTTACTTGCTGAATTGATGTTTTATTTGGCAGTCTAAAGAGAACAACTTTATCTTGGGGCAAAATTGCACCCGTTCATAATAAATGTTGTTTTATAAAATTATATATAATAACAATTGGTAGGGATATTGAATTGATATATAGTTTAATGCTAAAGAATTTGTCCTACTTTTATTTGACGGAGTGGTACGTTAACCAAATTGCATCCCACACAATTTGGATTCGAGCCTTAAACTACATGTTACCCTTTGCTCTAGTTTTTTCTTCGTAGTACCAAAAGCTTTTTCTTATTTTTCTTTCAAGCGGTTAGTTCTTAGTATTAAAGTTTATTATTATTATTATTATTATTATTATTATTATTATTATTATTATTATTATTAAAATTAATAAAAGATAAAATGTATGCCTTATTATGAGATAAAACATCCACTATAAAAGTGAGTATATATTTGTAATCGTTATATTTGAATATAAATATAATCATATATAATACGGTATTTATATAAATATTGTATTTTCACGATCTAATACTAAAATAATACATTTCTTTCAATAATTATCATGTTTCAATATTATTTCTGTCGATATATAGATAATAGTGATCACTCAGTGACAAACATATATCGAAACTTACACCAAACATAAAAATACGTTAGATGAGTTTTCTTGCTTTATTTTATTAATTGTGTTCGGATTGTAGTTTTTACATTTTGTCCAATCTGAATATCTCGCCACAACGTACAGGTAAAAGATAACTCGTTATAATCAATGTGCAAATCCTAATATAATTTACAAATGAGGATAGAACTCTCTTATGAAGTAGAACGTTTTGTCAATATACCGAGGAATTAATTTCAAAATAAACTATTTTATTAATATTATTTTTATTATTGTACTATAAACGAGTGTATTTTACCCGGCGCGAAGCGGAACGTGTTATGAATAAAAATACGTAATAAAAGTTAAAAGTATATATATATATATAATACTGCGATTATTAACTATAACTAAAGCATAATAAGAAGGAAAAAGAGCAAAACTAAATTTGTTGTTTTAAGAAGGATAGTAACGAAAATCAATCTTCCTACTAATGAAAAAAATCAAGTGTGTTGTTATAATAAAAATAAAAAGTTCAATAAACTATAAATAAACATAAAACATGTTGTTATTAGAAAAAAAGAAATATAATTCATAAAAAATAAAAGAAGGTTAGAAAGAAATGATGAACACACTTAAAACACATGAAATAAAGGCTAGAGGAAGGAAATTGAACTTGTGACTAAAGGAAATAATAGCCAAGAAAATATCCAACATTTGAAAACCATTTTAGATGCTAAATCTATAATATAAAGTGACAACATTTTAGAAAAACCACATAACAAAATATTATAAATCAAATCATATAAAGAGAATTTTAAAGTGACGTCTTTTGTTAAATGTAAATATTATAAATTATTTATATCAAACTTAATGCTAAGAAATGACAGATAGATAAAAAATCAAATCATACAAAGAATCATAAAAGAAAAAAGAGAGAAAATTGATTGAAATTGAAAAGACAAGAAATCATAAAATTTTCATTATAAATTAAATCATATAAAGAGAATTTTAAAGTGACTTTTTTTTTGTCAAATGTAAATATTATAAATCATTCATATCAAATTAAATGCTAAGAAAATGACATATAGATATAAAATCAAATCATATAAAGAAAGAGAAAAGAAAAAAAAGAGAAAAAATTGATTGAAAATTAAAAGAAAAGAAATCATAAAATAATATGAATTTAAAAAGTAAATATCATATAAAAATAATATAGTAAAAAAAGAAGCCTTGGAGATTTTAAACTTCTCGTTTTGTTTGTGTATTGAATAATCTAGGATTTTAAAGAAGCGACTATATGTGTATATGAGGTCCGACCAAGATGAACTTGGTCCGACCTAGTGTGGGGTGCGACTTGTTAGGACGTACGACTTGATTGATGTCCAACTTGGTTGAGGGTGTGTGTTGAGCGACTTGTACAACTTGGATACCTTGTCCAACTTAAAAAGTGTTGCTCGGTTGGTGCATGGCCTGACGTAGTGCCTATCTGACTTGGTGTTATGCAACCCACTTGTGGTCCGACTTGAAGGTTATGCGACTTAGAGTTGTCCGACCAACCTAAGGTCCGACATATGTGGTACGACTTAGATGCGTCATGGACTTGAACCGACTAGTGTTCGAGTGGCACATGTCCGACTTATAGTAGGAATCTGATTTGGGTGACTAAGGGACTTAGGGTGGTACGACTTAGGCGCGATCCAACTTGGGTGATCATCCGACTTATATAGTATGGTGAGACTTAGTGTGACTTATGTGACTTACCATTTGATCCGACCTAGTGACAAGTCCGACTTTGAGTAAGATCCGACTTAGTGGTGTGATACGACCCAAACAAATAGGTGCAACTTGAGTGTGTGGTCTGACGTAGGTGTTAAATTCAGTATGCATTCAATATATATGTTGCAGGTTCTCGCTGGCTGATTCGTTAGTTGTACAATCCTACGAAATACTGAATAATGTGGTGTTGCTGATCAGGTGAGTTCACTAACTTTTATATTATGTTATGATACGTGCTCTACATGATATTGTTATGATAACCCGCCTGTGTGGTCTTTTACCCAATAATTTTTAGTGGTCTTTTACTCAATAATTTTTAGTTTTTATTGCTTTTAATTAATTAACTTTAGTTTTAATATTTTTTTAAGTCTTTCAGTATTATCATACTAAATTAGTAATTAAAAAAATATATTTGTATTTTGTTTTTATCCAAATTTATATTAATTATTTAAAGTTTTCAAACTTTTATTCTTATTTAAAATGTATTCTTGATAGAATCTTTTTTTAATTCTTATTGTTGTACTAACAAGATATTAGAAAAATATTAAAACTAAAGTTAGTTAATTAAAAGTAATAAAAATTTAAAATACTACCTAAACGACCATTAATGTAACAAACTTATAGTATAAGGACTGAATATGATATGTGAGAAAAAAATAAAATAGTTATTATAAAAAAAACTTAAACATTGCCTCTGTTATCCTTAATAGTTAAAGGACAAATTTGACAGAAAACTTAAACAGTTAAACCACAATGAGCGTCAGTGTAATTTTGAAAATTAATCAACGAAACCTGAAATTATATGCGAATGATAGGGGCGAAATTTGTAGTTTTCTTTTATTTATATTCCATAATATGCAAACTTTGTTTAACATGTTGACAACTTTCTTTGTTTGTTTTGAAAAAATGAATATATCAAAAGCACATCCAACAACAAAAAGAAGACGCACAAGCCTTAAAACTAACAAAGGAGTCCTAGCTACTAAACTAGAGAAGAAAAAAAAAACAAATTAATGATTTCTTATTGGTTTAAACTTTGTTGTCGGTTTATGATGATTTTTTGGCCCCGGTACGGGATCCTGAAACCACCAGCCACCCCGACCTAATTCATGATGAGCCCACCAACTTCCTGGCATTTCAAGATCATATGAAAAACTTTAATGTAATTGTACAAGACATCCATTATTTTATTAATTTTATAGAATAATAACCAAGTCTTATTTTTTTTCTTTTAAAGTTACTTAAACTTTTTTTTATATTAAAAACCACTCAACTTTCATCTTTGTTCTAATCCTATGTAATTAACCCTCTATAGCAGGTTACCAGGTAAACATGCTTTTTCTAATAATAATAATCTTTAAATAAAAAAAAACCCATATATAAACCTGCGATTAACTATAGCCATATATTACTGTGGAATTAAAAACAAAAAAAAAAACCCATATATAAACCTGCGATTAACTATAGCCATTAATTTGCATAATTAACTTTTTTATAACAAGGTTTGAAAATTGATCATAACACCATATATAAATACATATCGATGTGACCCAAACAAAAAATCAAACATCTAACAAGAGTTAATGTTCTAACAAAATAAGCATCCAAAAAATATTTCCATGTGGAAAAGCTCTTAAATCATTTTCAACATGAACTCCATCGTGTGTAGAATGATGTAAAGCATCTCTTCAAAAATCTCTTGAATCCTATATAAACAAAAATAAAATGTGAATATGTGTTCAAAAGAGATAAACTAACTAGAAACATTAGTTATATATTTACCTAGATCACGCTTGTGGTACTTTGGCTTTTTTAGGCCTACCTTTTGGTCGCACTTCCCTTGGTTGTGGGTCTCTTTTTGGGTTCTTGCAAGACTTAATATTATGTCCCTTTTTCTTGACAATTTTGACAAGTCATCTTTCTTCCAATACCAACCTTTGAATGTTTTATCTCCTTCTCACAAACATCTCTTTTCCTCTTTATTGTTGGTCTACCGGACATTCGTCTTTCTTTAGGAGGTAGAGGCTTAATGTCATCTGTTTTAGGCCACAAAGAACTACCATTTAATGGTTTGATCGGATATTTGTATGCTTCTTTGAACATGTCCTTTTTAAGCCAATTATTCACATATATTTCTGGGTCCTTGTTGAGGAAGGCCAGCAATTGCATGAAAGTTTTGCATAGTGCTCTTTCAGCCCGCCTTCGTAATCTTGCAATGCCTTCTTTTTTGCTCTGTCACATTGCCCAAGAGTCACTTTGCATTTAAATTTTCTCATAACATCCACCTACATTGCTCTTAGACTCATATGAGGATTTTGTATTATATGCTTAAAGTAACGTTTTGCAATCCAAGCATATGTAACAAGTGAACCCAACGAAAACTTTCTTGAACAAACATGCCTCTCATTTAATGATTTTATTTGAAATGAACCCTCACCTGTAATTGTAGAAGCCCAAAGCCTAAATGGACACTTTCACATTTTCTTGCTTTTAGTATTATTTGTAGTCTTTTCAACACCTTTATCCTCCTCCGGATTAGAAACTTGTTTCCCACATCTTACCAATAGTCTCCTATGGTCATTTACCGGAAACTCTAATTGGTAACCATTTGCAACACCATAGTCAATCAAACTCTCTTTTAGTTGTGCAGGACTCTCAAATTTCATTCCTAGCACAGGCTTCATCAATTTCCTATGGTCATTTACCGGAAACTCTAATTGGTAACCACATCATTGTAATGGTCAATATACAAAGCAATACGCCCACCACTTGCTACCCCATGATCCAAGAATCTATAAATACCCAAATCACATTTTATAATTCTCAAACCTGTGTTTAAAGTCTTCCCCTGAACACAATAGTACAGACCTGTGCATTTTAATGTGGTTACCTTTTCAATGAATACAACCAAATCATTGAACTCCATATTTTCAAAATCAACATGATGTATAGTCTTTACTACACCTAATGAATATTGTAATGGATTTCTAAGAAAAACCCCACCGTAATTGTAACGCCCCAAAGTTTGAAAGTTTCTTAAATAAGTCGGAGGGGTTAAATTGGCAAGTTTTGAAACTTAAAAGACC
The DNA here is from genome assembly GCA_947179395.2 of Pulicaria dysenterica. Taxonomy (NCBI): domain Eukaryota; kingdom Viridiplantae; phylum Streptophyta; class Magnoliopsida; order Asterales; family Asteraceae; genus Pulicaria; species Pulicaria dysenterica. The sequence goes on from OX359291.1 coordinate 94,519,656, forward strand.
AGGGGTCATTTCTGCCATATGTTGATAGTATTAGATTTATATGGAGTTTAATTTGACCATTGTGGTCAAACTCTCAGTTCTTACACAAACTCACATACGACACACACTCTCTCTCCATTTTGATATCTGATTTCAAGCATAGAAGTGAAGATTATCACCTGTAATCGATCCTAAGTGATCCTGTAGCACAAGGTATGTGTTCTTGGTGAATTAATTGAGTTTTAGGTCAAGAAATGGATTCATATGTTGAATCCTTGAGTTTATGTGTTAGTCTTTGATTTTGATTTGTTTGATGATCCAAGATGTTATAGTATCTGTTAGAGATTGTTGTTTGGTCAGAAAACATGTTTAGAATCGGTTTTAGGGGTAAAACCCCGATTTTTCAGTTGCTGTTCGAACAGAGCAATCTTTCTGCTGTACCGACTGTTCCTACGGCCGCAGGGATAATTCCCTACGGGCGTAGAGAGGTTTTGAGTGTTTCTGGAGTTTTGGCTCCTACGGCCGCAGGAAGTGTTTCCTACGGGCGTAGGGAGCTTTTTAAGGAGGTTTGGTTGTTTTGCCTTCTACGGCCGTAGGTAGATGTTCCTGCGGGCGTAGGGAGGGCCAGGAGTAGGTTTTGCTGTTTGATGCTTCATGTTCAGTTTAAGTTACCGTAGAGCGTATAGAAGTTAATGTAGCACATATTTATTGCTTGTAGGCAATAAGAGACCGACGTTTCTGTGAGAGGAATATATATCTTAACTGCTAAGGTGAGTGTACTTACCCCTAATTGGATTAGTATATCAATTGTATGTTTGATGTGTAAAATTAAAGGCTGTTGTTCAGATGTTCAGTAGCACTATGTTATAGTATTTGATATGAGTAGTATGCATTTATGTACAAAGTGAACATTATGATATATGTGTTGTGATGTGTGTTATGTATGTGAACGAGTACCGAAAGTACCTGGCTTGGAGAAGCCTTGTACAAAGAAAAGCGGATACTATGTATCCAGGAAAGTGAAAGGGGTATATTGAGATCCTTATACCCAAGTAAAGCGTCAAGGGCTTGGTGTTTGTATCCAGGCAAGTGAAAGGGGTATATTGAGATCCTTATACCCAAGTAAAACGTCAGGGGCTGGTTACGCACGAGGTGTGATCATACCCCGGGACAAGTTAACAGTTTGATTGTTTTGCAGATTAAAGTTGGGATGTGAGACATCCTGAGAAGAGATACTCATTCTATATGTGTTTATTAGTTCAGTAGTATGCTCACTAAGTGAAAGCTTACGTTTTAGTATGTTGTGTATGCAGGTAACCAGTTTCCAGCAAGGGTAAGGCCCCGGTGCTCTGCTGAGTCGGATAGCTCAAAGCTTTTAAAAAGAGTACTTTTAACACTGCTTTTTGTAAAACTGTTAGCATTAAAGTGTTGTAGCTAGTTTTCCGCAAACTCTGATGTTTTAGAATGTGAATTAGTAGTAATTAAATTTTTAAAAGCTATTTCAGAAAAGTGGTGTTACAACTTGGTATCAGAGCCAAGGTTTAAGGGATTTAAGCACACATGAGCGTGATGTCTGAACTTAAACCCTAGTTTTGAGATAAAGTGGAGCTATCCCTGGGGCAGTAACATTGGTGAGCTTACGGTAGTAAGAAGTTATGAATTGTTATCTGCTTTATAGTTTGAGCATGAGTAGTAATGTTTATGCATGTGTAGTTGACTTTGCCATACGTGACCTAAGCTTGTGAATCGGGGTATTCCATGACAGCACCAAGAACAGTTGTGTATAATATGTCCCTTACAACACCTGGCCAGTGTGTGTAAAGAACATATGGTATGCAGTTGAGCTTGAGATTGTTATGGTAGTGCCTTGTGAATCAAGTGATGGGTAATACATGATTGTACAGGGTATGTGAAGAAGATAAGAATTGAATATGAGATGTAGTATTAATAATATTACATACCTTGTTATGAGAAACAGAGAAAGATGTTATTGTGTTGTATGATAAAGTCATAAAGATATATTACATACTTATGTTTCAGATGCTAGTTCTATTTAAACCAGTAGACCTACGAGTAACCCTTTAGAGGGAGTTGTTACAGAGGGGTTGCAAGATCTTGAGATCAGTTTAGCAAAGGGATAGCAGTAATAAAGTAGAGCAAAGTGCTATATGTAACATTCCAGATATTATCAACCAAGTGGTTGAGTAAGTTTTAGAAGGAAAGAAAGTTATGTTATCGTAGTGTGTGGATACAGTAGTATAGATTACAGTCAAAGCATTAGTAAGAGTTAAAGTTAAGAAAGAACCCATTATAGGGGTAGATATGTAAAGATTGTTTGGTATGCGAACTACCTCTTTGGAGGGAAGATCATAGAATGAATTGTGAATGCTGATGACCAGTAGAGAAAGTTAGAAGCACAGATTGAGGCTATGACATGGCCTTAGATCAAAGTATTAGTTAGAGTATAGTCGTACTAGAAGCTTGAGTAGACCAGATCACAAAAGAATTTCAAGTTTGTTGACAGACGATAAAGTTGGTAAATGACATCACCTGGAAGTTGTTAGAAATGTGTAGTTTTGTTCAGAGTAAATTGGCATAGAGATTTTATAAATACAGTGTTATAGTCTGTTGTTAGAAATGATACGGGTAAAGCTTAATGACAATTACTTGGAATGAAGTGTGCGAGATGATAAGTTGTACATGGAAGAGAAAATAGTAGTTGAAAAAGCAGAGAATAGTGAGTTAAAGGAGAAAGATTGAGCCGATAAGGGTGCCAAGTAAGAGATCAACATTTGTATTACAGTATGGAGGGTTAGTCCCCTCACTCAGATATGCAAAGTGTGAAAAGTAGAGTATGTGGTAGAAGATTTGAAATAGATCGCTCCAAGTGTGCTACCAGTTTACTAGTTTGAATACAGTAAGTTTGTTGTTCTAAGTTACCAGCGATAGAAAGAAAGTCAATGAAACACTTACCCTAGTTTTAGCAGTACTAGAAAGCAGAGGTACCTTGGCCAAAGGGCATAGTTTTCCAGTTCATAAATAAAGAAGTAAAGGTAGAACCTGATATGATTACAGGTAGATGCAGCAGATGAGATTTATTGATTAAGTTAGTAGCAAGTCCAAGTACACAGAGGTCATAGGACAGTATGAGTTCAGACCCCAAGTGGGGAAGAACTGTTGAGCAAAAGTGTTAGTAAAAGAGTAGGTATTATAGTTTCTTGTTAGTAGAAATGAGAAAGTATCCGGGGCATAAATGTATAGTGTTTTAGCTTATGTGAAAGAATGTAGCATGAAGAGAAAGTTACAAAAGATTTAAGAGATACCGGTAGTTGTGACTACACAGATGATTTACCAGAGATTCCACTGAGTTAATAAGTGGATTTCAGAATTAATGTATTACCTAGAACGAAACCAGAAAAGTTAAGGCCCCTTACAGATTGGCCCCGCTAGAAATGTAAGAGTTAATGAGTCAACTGCAAGAACTGACAGATAGAGGTTTCATCTAGCTTAGTAGTCTATCGTAAGGGCGCATTACAGATTCTGAGAAACAATGATGAGTTAGTTGAGCAGTTTAAGGATATGTTATGATGTTTAAGGATAGATTTGCGGTCAGAATACCATCAGCTAAAGATTAGAAAAGAGAATATGACCAAATTAGTGTTACCCCTGTGTGAGTAACAAATAGGGATGCAAAGTTGAACCGGGAAGGTGAACAGTAGAGAGTACACGGTACTTTGAAACATAAGTTGTGTGATGCTTCAGTGCATATGTCTATAGATGAAGGGGTAGTTGTTGTGATACGTTATACAGAGTAGTAAAGCTATTACTTATGTTTTCTCTTAGTTAGATATGAATAAAAGTAGTTACCTTCCTATGATTTAGAATTGGAACGCAAGAGTCTGAACAGGCGTCAGTGATGGTGGTTAGAGTTTTAAAGAATCAGTAAGGTGTGGTTGTATACCACCTAAATGAAGTTAGTATAATGGTAGATGTTTTGAGCAGAAAGTTAAGCACCATACAGATAAGGAAGCATCGAGTAAGAATGTCAGTTATCACTACAATACTTGATAAGATTAAAGTAATCAAAGATAGTAGTCCAAGATTCAGTGTACCAAAGACTAGGTGGTAAAGGTAGTAAGAGATGGGCTAGATCTATTGATCCGAGTATGAGTACTCAGTTAAAGGAATGTACGAGACAAGTTCTTTTAGAGGAAGCATATTGTTCTCAGCTTTCAACGCACATAGTATCAATAGAGATGTATAGAGATATATTGATTAATGTTTGATCTGTCTACAGATAAAGGAAAAACAACAAAATTCTTATGAAGAGTTACAGTTGTCTGATGTCCCAGCTTGAGAGTGGGAACATGTTATGAATTGATACAATTTGAGTAACTAGTTAATAGATTCATGAAGAGGTATAAGTTATTCTGATAAAAGAAATATATCTTTAAGAAGATGGCAGATGAATACATGTGAAAAGAGATGACAACTAGACATGAAGTTTTAGTTATAGTTATTTCAGAGAAATGTCCGATTTACCTCCAGGTACTGGAGTAAGTTGAAAAGATATACAGGGAATGAGTTATATTTTGATAGGGTGTTCTACCCTTAGACGGATGGATAGGACGAGAGGGTTATACAGATACTGAAAGATAAATTCAGAACTTAGAGTTTTTGTGTAGTATTAGTTACCAACAAAGTGTTGGTACACAGTGATACCAGACATAGTATGTTAGAGAATGTAAGACCCTAACTGTTAGGGTGTAGTTAGTCAGAAAGAGAGAAGTGAACAGATGATCGAATGTAAAGATAGTACAACAGATATAGGAGCAGCTTAGGGCTGCACAGGATAAACAGACCAGTTACGTAGAAAAGAAGAGATTGTTATAAAAGCTCCAGATTGGAGACTACGTGTAGTTGAAAGCGTCATTATAAATATGGCTTATCAGATTTAGAAATAAAGGTAAGTTAGGGCCTCGGTTTATAGGTCCTTTCGAGGATGCTGCGAGGTAAGGAAAGTAGTGTATAGACTGGAATTTCCAGATGAAGTGATTCAGATTTGTGATACCTATCATGTATCCTACCTTCGTAAGAGTTCAGCTGATGTTTTAGTAGTTGTCCCTCTACAAGATGGGGCAAGAGATGAGAAGTTCAGTTTTGTAGCAAAGTCAATGGCTTTAGTAAAGAGAAAAGTTAAGGGTTTGTGTAACAAACATAAAAGATTGATAAAGATACAGTAGAAGCACAGAAAGAGTACAGGTTACACTTAAGTGTAAGTATGCTATGTTGTATTTGTGATACTTGATTTATGTTCAGTATATAGTAAACTTTCTACGTTAGTAGCGGGTAGATGTGTGATGTAAGACTACCGCTAGTGTGCTACAGTAGCATTCAATATGATTTAAAGCATAGTTGATTGTTCAGTAGATTTCGGGGACGAAATCGTCCCAAGTGGGGAAGAGTTGTAACGCCCCAAAGTTTGAAAGTTTCTTAAATAAGTCGGAGGGGTTAAATTGGCAAGTTTTGAAACTTAAAAGACCAGGGGTCATTTCTGCCATATGTTGATAGTATTAGATTTATATGGAGTTTAATTTGACCATTGTGGTCAAACTCTCAGTTCTTACACAAACTCACATACGACACACACACTCTCTCCATTTTGATATCTGATTTCAAGCATAGAAGTGAAGATTATCACCTGTAATCGATCCTAAGTGATCCTGTAGCACAAGGTATGTGTTCTTGGTGAATTAATTGAGTTTTAGGTCAAGAAATGGATTCATATGTTGAATCCTTGAGTTTATGTGTTAGTCTTTGATTTTGATTTGTTTGATGATCCAAGATGTTATAGTATCTGTTAGAGATTGTTGTTTGGTCAGAAAACATGTTTAGAATCGGTTTTAGGGGTAAAACCCCGATTTTTCAGTTGCTGTTCGAACAGAGCAATCTTTCTGCTGTACCGACTGTTCCTACGGCCGCAGGGATAATTCCCTACGGGCGTAGAGAGGTTTTGAGTGTTTCTGGAGTTTTGGCTCCTACGGCCGCAGGAAGTGTTTCCTACGGGCGTAGGGAGCTTTTTAAGGAGGTTTGGTTGTTTTTCCTTCTACGGCCGTAGGTAGATGTTCCTGCGGGCGTAGGGAGGGCCAGTAGTAGGTTTTGCTGTTTGATGCTTCATGTTCAGTTTAAGTTGCCGTAGAGCGTATAGAAGTTAATGTAGCACATATTTATTGCTTGTAGGCATTAAGAGACCGACGTTTCTGTGAGAGGAGTATATCTCTTAACTGCTGCTAAGGTGAGTGTACTTACCCCTAATTGGATTAGTATATCAATTGTATGTTTGATGTGTAAAATTAAAGGCTGCTGTTCAGATGTTCAGTAGCACTATGTTATAGTATTTGATATGAGTAGTATGCATTTATGTACAAAGTGAACAGTATGATATATGTGTTGTGATGTGTGTTATGTATGTGAACGAGTACCGAAAGTACCTGGCTTGGAGAAGCCTTGTACAAAGAAAAGCGGATACTATGTATCCAGGAAAGTGAAAGGGGTATATTGAGATCCTTATACCCAAGTAAAGCGTCAAGGGCTTGGTGTTTGTATCCAGGCAAGTGAAAGGGGTATATTGAGATCCTTATACCCAAGTAAAACGTCAGGGGCTGGTTACGCGCGAAGTGTGATCATACCCCGGGACAAGTTAACAGTTTGATTGTTTTGCAGATTAAAGTTGGGATGTGAGACATCCTGAGAAGAGATACTCATTCTATATGTGTTTATTAGTTCAGTAGTATGCTCACTAAGTGAAAGCTTACGTTTTAGTATGTTGTGTATGCAGGTAACCAGTTTCCAGCAAGGGTAAGGCCCCGGTGCTCTGCTGAGTCGGATAGCTCAAAGCTTTTAAAAAGAGTACTTTTAACACTGCTTTTTGTAAAACTGTTAGCATTAAAGTGTTGTAGCTAGTTTTCCGCAAACTCTGATGTTTTAGAATGTGAATTAGTAGTAATTAAATTTTTAAAAGCTATTTCAGAAAAGTGGTGTTACAACTTGGTATCAGAGCCAAGGTTTAAGGGATTTAAGCACACATGAGCGTGATGTCTGAACTTAAACCCTAGTTTTGAGATAAAGTGGAGCTATCCCTGGGGCAGTAACATTGGTGAGCTTACGGTAGTAAGAAGTTATGAATTGTTATCTGCTTTATAGTTTGAGCATGAGTAGTAATGTTTATGCATGTGTAGTTGACTTTGCCATACGTGACCTAAGCTTGTGAATCGGGGTATTCCATGACAGCACCAAGAACAGTTGTGTATAATATGTCCCTTACAACACCTGGCCAGTGTGTGTAAAGAACATATGGTATGCAGTTGAGCTTGAGATTGTTATGGTAGTGCCTTGTGAATCAAGTGATGGGTAATACATGATTGTACAGGGTATGTGAAGAAGATAAGAATTGAATATGAGATGTAGTATTAATAATATTACATACCTTGTTATGAGAAACAGAGAAAGATGTTATTGTGTTGTATGATAAAGTCATAAAGATATATTACATACTTATGTTTCAGATGCTAGTTCTATTTAAACCAGTAGACCTACGAGTAACCCTTTAGAGGGAGTTGTTACAGAGGGGTTGCAAGATCTTGAGATCAGTTTAGCAAAGGGATAGCAGTAATAAAGTAGAGCAAAGTGCTATATGTAACATTCCAGATATTATCAACCAAGTGGTTGAGTAAGTTTTAGAAGGAAAGAAAGTTATGTTATCGTAGTGTGTGGATACAGTAGTATAGATTACAGTCAAAGCATTAGTAAGAGTTAAAGTTAAGAAAGAACCCATTATAGGGGTAGATATGTAAAGATTGTTTGACATGCGAACTACCTCTTTGGAGGGAAGATCATAGAATGAATTGTGAATGCTGATGACCAGTAGAGAAAGTTAGAAGCACAGATTGAGGCTATGACATGGCCTTAGATCAAAGTATTAGTTAGAACAAAGATAAAAGTTGAGTGGTTTTTGATATACAAAAAAAGTTTGAGTGCCTTTAAAGGAACAAAAATGAGACTTGGTTACTATTATATGAAATTAACCCTATTTTATTATACACATATTTCCCTCATTCAATTTTTTTTTCATTTTGCGTTTGCATCCCTTATCTTTTAGTCTAGAATCTCATCTTTGTAATCTCACTATGCCCATATTATACCTCATTAACACTTTTTTTTATAATAAATATGTGTGAGAAAGAGGAGAGATTGAGAAGATGAATAGAGAGAGAAAAAGTTAGCGGATTCTGCAACCAAAAAAGAAAAAAATCAGTGGTAGGGGAGCGGGTGTTTTGGTGTTTCAGTTAGATCCTCAAGAACCCACCAACATGTAGATGAAAACATAAAGTATAGCGAATAGCCTAAGTACTACAATGCCAATATATGCAAGTATTTCGAGAATTTAATCAAACACTAGCTTTGTCCCATTTTAGGCTTACATTTATAATAAAAGCAGAACTAGCTAGATCTATTAAATTCTTAAAAGTACTGTATAGTGAAACAAAAAATTGCTAATAAAACACTAAGGACATACTGCAAGATGGAGTCTTTACAAAAAGGTATACCCAGGGCCGGTCCAACCATTTTATGGGCCCTGGGCGGAAACTAAAAAAGGGGGCCCCTAAACTTAATTTTTTTTCCACATAATATATAATTTATATAGTGCTTATATATCACTAAATAAAGATTATGAAATACTTTTTAGGAGGCATGACTTAGGCTAAGACACAAATTAGATATTCACAGATAACAAATTGAAGTTGAATACTCAAATGAAATATGATTAGATTACTAACTTACAACATATGTTTTTTTTAACACTTTAATAACACTTACTAACTTACAGCAGATGTCTTTTTTTAACACTTTAACATCACAGCACTACAGCAGATAGGATTAAAGAAATTTAAGAGTCAAGACTTGGGAAATTGGAAGTAATACACCTGAATTGAAGCCTTGAAGGATTTGCCCAAATTCTGATTTCTGAATTCCCAATTATCTGAATGCCAAATGCCAATTCTGAAATTGAAAAAAACATATTAACAACTGAGATTATTGAGTTAAGAAACTAGAAACATGATGAAATAAAGAAACTGATATTCGTATTTAGTAATAATTTTAATACTTACTAATTTAGTTCCATTCGGACCATTACCAATCTAAAATCCGAAGACCCAATTCGAGTATGGAGTATTGACAGTCGATGGTTTGAAGTTTGATTGAGGAATGAGGAATCAAGGGTTCGCCGGTTCGCCACTTGGGGTTCGTCAAGAATCAAGGGTTCTCGATTGATACTCTGATTTATTAAAATCTCGAATTTCTCGGTGGTTTGATCGAGTAACCAGTAGGTCGAAGATGAGAAAACAACATATTAACAGAGAGTTGATTATGATCGAGTAACAGTAGGTCGAAGTAACAGACTAACAATGGTGTTGGTTGATTTGGTTCGATGATACTTCAGATCTCGATTAATACTCCAGACGTCGATTCCATTTCCCCACGAAATGCTACGATTCTCGAAGCGTTGTTCTAGTTCCGCCCCTTCGTTCAATCGTTTGATCGACTGATACGAGTTCCCTTCTGCAGTTTCTAAATTCTAGCGGATCTGCCCTTGTTTGTAGTCATTGGGCTCACTTAAAATGGGCTTAATCTATTTTTTCTGGGCTTATTAACATAGATATATACATACAGGCTACAAAGAAAAATGGGACCTTAATTTTGGGGAGCCCTGGGCGGCTGTCCTTGTGGCACAGGCCCAGAGCCGGCCCTGGGTATACCCAATCTCCTTATGTTAATATGTATATATTTATATAGATTAGTTAGAATATCAACACCGGAATAATAATACTTGCAGAAGAGCGGTAGTAACGATCATTTCTATGTTAACATCCTAACTAATCTATACACTTATATATAGGGGAGGTTCAAACGAGAACTGTTTTTCGTACGAGAACTGCGAGAACCAATCTTAGCGTTAATTTGATAAGTGGAATTCATGGATGTAAAACGTGGAGGGATCAAGTGTGGCAGAGTGCATGTGAAGAATTCATGAGTGGATAATGACATTAAAAGAGGGGGAATTGGATGGCTCACATTGGTTCTCGAAATTCTCGTACGAAAAACAATTATCGTTTGAACTTTTACCTATATATATATATATATATATATATATGTGTGTGTGTGTGTGTGTGTGTGTGTGTGTGTGTGTGTATAGAAAGAAGTTCATTTGAGAACCATTCTTGATGCGAGAACCGCGAGAACCAATCTAAGTTATCCAATTCCCCCTACTTCAATTTCATTGCCCACCCATAAGACATAAATTCCTCACATGCACCCTGACACACTTTATCACTCCGCGCTCTCCATCCATGAACTTCTTTATCCAAGGAAAAGCTGAGATTGGTTCTCGCGATTCTCGCATTAACAATGGTTCTCGAATAAACCCTCCCCTATATATATGTGTGTATATATATATATATATATATATATATATATATATATATATATATATATATAGGGGTTGTATGGGGCCAGGTCGGCCAAGGGAGGATTCCTCTCCAAAACCGTTGTTTGCTAGTATTCCTATTAGAGTATATATATTTGAGTATGGGAATGCCTATATATATATATATATATATATATATATATATATATATATAGAAATTGCATCAACAAAGAACCTCATCTTAAACAAAGAACACAAAGAACCAATCTAGACCATTGGATCATCAAAATCAATGGATGAGATTTAACAATGGCAAAACTGTAATTATCATGTATTAATTTAAGAAGAAAATGACAAACATGAAAAATCCCCCTCCCCCACTCAACAACCTACGAATTTAAAAAAAACCCTAAAAACTTTAAATTGTCATAACTTTTTAAGTTTTGTGAATTTAAACAAAAAAATTATACAAATCTTTTAGTTTTTTAATCTTCTTTCAAACAAAATCACTCTTCTCATATTTTTCTAAATTTTTTTTAACATGAAAATTTTGTTTGCATTTGGGCAGCAGATAGTGTTTCTGTCGGATTTTGCATTTTGGTTTTGAATGTGTAATTTTGCATTTTTGGTTGCATTTTCATTGAATCATGTTGGATTTGCATTTTGCATTTTCATAATTTTTGCATTTTGGAAGCATCTAGATGACCTGCATTTTTATATTTTACATTTTTCATTTTTTTGCATTCTGCATTTTACGTTCTACAGATTTTGCATTTTAGTTTTGAATGTGTAATTTTGCATTTTGGCTGCATTTTTCATTGAATCAGTTTTGAGTTTGCATTTTGCATTTCATAATTTTGCATTTTGGAAGCATCTGGATGACCTGCATGATGATATTTTGCATTTTTCGATTTTTTGCATTTTGCATTTACTATGAACACAACTCAAAATAAAAATTTGCATTTCAAAAAAAAAAAAATTCAGAAATATATCAAACCTGGTCTTGTTTGAAAGAGGACGAAAAACTGAATCTAACGGTATAATTTTTTGTTTAAATTCTTAAAAACGAACGAGTTATGATCATTTAAAGTAAATGGGGTTTTTTTTAAATGTGCAGGTCGTGGAAGCTGAACCCTTTGAGTTTTTTTTTTAATTTTCCAATTTTGCCCCTAAACAGTGTGCCACGTGTCATTATCAGAGGGGTTTTTTAGGTTCTATATTTAAGGAAGGTTATCTTACCATATATATATATATATATATATATATATATATATATATATATATATATATATATATATATATATATATATATATATATATATATATATATATATATATATATATATAGAGTGAGGTTCAATAGAAATCCCCCCTTAAACAAAAACCCCAAAGTCTCAATCTCAGCCACTTATCTAAAAGGGCAAGATGGGAAATTAAAATTTTGATCAAGAAACCCACGCATGCTCCAGCCCTTCCAAAAAACCTTTTATTTTTATTTTTTTTACCCCTCAAATCTTTAAATGACCATAACTATTTCAATTTTTTGAATTTGAGCAAAAAAATTATACCAATCTTCTCATTTTTTAATCTTTTTTCAAACGAGACCACTGTTAGATTATGTGCAGAGATAGATAACATGTATCATCGTGTCCAATACTATGTGACACTAAAGGATCACACTGCTACACACCCAATTAGAACCTTTTGGATTTTACGTGTTTGTGTATCACAATAATTAATTATTGAGAAAAAGAAAAATAATAATAGTTATTTATTATTTAAAGAGGAGAAGTTAATATTTAGTTTAAATATTAACGGGACCAATTAATTAATAGTTATTAATTAATTAGAAAGGTCAAGGGGTAATTTCTGTAATTGATTGATAGTTTAATTAAAACTGGGCTTTAATTAAACGGGCTTGGGCCTAATAAGGGTTTATTATATATAAACCTTATTTAGCCTCATTAATCACATAAGTCAATTAAAAAAGGAAGACAACCCTAATCTCTCCCTTCTCTCTTCTCTTTCTCTTTCTCGGTGGCGTAAGGAGAAAACCGAACCACCACAAGAGGTGGCCGGCGGCGACGCAACGCAACACACACGCGGGTCACGTTTTTTATCCGAGGTTTAATCCTTAAGCGGTCTAGCAGATAGTGTCTCAGTCCATTTACAATACTTGATCCAGTTAAATGTTTGGCCAGCTCGCGGTTCAGATATTTGAGGTCAATATTAAATTGAAATACAGTTGTTGTTTTAATTTAAAGTTTAAATATTATTTGAGTTTTTTGATTAATTATCAAAGTATAAAACTTGAAATATATATTTATTGCAAATAACAGAAAAACAATATAGGGGTTTTAACAGGTTGTTAAAATCAGTAATTTTTATCAAGATGAATAATTAGAAAATCAGTTGTTGTTTTACTTTCATGTATTAGTTTAGTACATGTTTGGGATGTCATAGCCGAGCCCTAGACCTTGTGGATTGTTTATTTCCTGCACTTGTGTTTGTTCTGGTTTTATTATTCTATGGTGTGGGGAGGCCTGCGTGCCACTTACAACCCCTATTCTTTTTTGTAAAAGTTTTAGATTAGCGCGCCTGCGTGCCTTTGTATATCTTGTACTTTTATTTTTTCTAGTTTTTAGACAATAGAATAGAATAGGTTTTTAGAATATATATATCTGGACCAAGGAGCAAGAAGCAAGGAGCAAAGAGAAGGATTGGATGCTGGAGCCAGTGGGAGCTTCAAAATGTCATGCCATGTGTGTTACGTTTTTTTTTTCACTTAGGTTTTGACCGTCGGGTTTTTCGTGTGGTTCACGAAACTGACATTAGTTAAGGGCAAGGCTAAGGCATAGTTGATTGTCGTTGTTTTATTTCTTTACATATTATATATGCGTGGTTGTGATTCTCACAATGAAATAAAACAAAGGTTTTAATAATAGTTAATTATTAAACAAATGTTTAAAAAAAAAGAAAACTGGCATTAAAGTTTTTCTCGTCAAAAACTTAGAAATCCTTTTTAGAAAAATCTTAGATCAGTGTGCTACCCATCTAATGGTACACCTTTCCTGTTAAACGGTACTCGGGTGTCGGAAGTGACCAAACCTTGAGCATTCAGGTTCAAACCATTACGGGGGAGGGAGTGAAAGACTCTGCGATAATCGGGAGTCCCGGCCAAAGTTCACACTGTCTTAGGTGGTGCGATCTATTTTGGTGATAATCGGGAGTCCCGGCCCAAAATGCACTAGAGGGACTAAATATGCACGGTTCTTGTAACCGATGTCCCGGGGATCTAGGAGTCGTGTCCAGGTAGGATACGATTGGTATAGTTTTTACCTATCAGAAATAGCATTGTCCCGGTGGGAAGTGCCCAAACCTTGCATTCGGAAATGTGAAATATGGATCCTAGTCTAATAATTTATTGTTTAAAAGGTAATAATTATTAGAAGATGTAATCAATACTGAATCGGTTTTATCTTTTTCTTTTTCTGTAGATGTCTTATATATCTGTTATTCCGTTTTATTCACCAAGAGAATCTCTAAGTCTCATCACTAGCAAGTGGAAGCTTTCAGGTCTAAACTTTGCTGTTTGGAAGATGCATCTAAAAAATGTTTTGGATGCACAGGGAAAGCTTCACATTATTGAGACATTACCTCCGGAGCGACCAGGAGTAGATGCCCAGGATAGTAAGTATGATGCTTACTATCAGTATCTGGATGACGAGTCTAACGTTATGTCGATTCTCATTCTCACAGCATCATCCGAGTTTACGGATGATCTCCGTGAGAAGTCGTCTTATGAGGTTGTTCAAGGACTGGAGCGGAAGTTCAAGTATAGTGAACGGATATGTCGCATGCTGTTGATGAAGGAAATTCTTTCAGCTAAAATAAAAGAAAGCCAGCCAATTAACGATCATCTCATTAATATGAGAAGGCTCTTAGATTGCTATGAGAGTTTTGGGTCAAAATCAAAACCACATGAGCTAGTTATGCTATTGTTCGGTTCCTTGTCGGACTATTACCAGAAAAGAGTAATGTATGTCCTCGGTGATTTTGAGATGACTGTCGTAGAGTTGCACGAAATCCTTATGTGCATCAGCGATGAGTTGAATCCAAAGCAGCTAGAGTCAACAGTTGTGGACCCTGTCCAGGAGGATGACTGGCTGGAAGAACTTGGAGAAATTTGTTGCCCAGACTGTGGCAGCAAGGATTCATGCGAGCACTCACTCGACATAGATCAGCTGGACATTGGTTCGCCCAATGATACAGGTATCTTTATGATAGATTGTCTTATTACTTCTTATGAATCATGGGTATTGGATACCGGATGTGGTCATCACATATGTAATCATTTGCAGGGATTCAAGAGAAGTAAGAAGCTGAGACAAAGAGATATGGACCTACGGGTAGGCTAAGGCTCCATGGTTGGTGCTGAAGCTGTAGGAACATATTGTCTTAATTTGCCCTCGAGCATGGTCTTAGAGCTAGAACCTTGTTACTATGTTCCTAGACTTATTAAAAATGTTATCTCGTTTGATTTTCTTATAGACTGTGGATTTGCTTATGTTTTGGATGAAAAAGTTATTTCATGTTTTAAAAATGATATTTTCTTCTTTAAAGCTACTCCAGAAAATGGTCTATATACGCTAAATCTAGATAACAATGACATCTATCATATAAGTGTTAGATTATGTGCAGAGATAATTAATGGGCACATTGTATCCAATGTTATAAGAGACTAAAGGGTCACACTGCTACACACCCAATACGGAACAGTTGAATTTCACCATAAATCTGTGTGGAAATAATTAATCAGTTAGATTAATTATTAAAGAGAAAAAGGAAATAATTAATCAGTAGAATTAATTATTGAAAAGAGAGATATAAATAATTAATCAGCTTGTATAAATTATTAAGGAAATAAATAATAAATAGTTATTTATTATTTAAAGAGAATTAAATATCAAGTTTTAATATTTAACGGACCAGTTAATTAATAGTTAATTAATTAACTAATAAAGTCCAGGGGGTCAAAGTGAGAAGGTTAAAAGTTTAATTAAAACCAGTGGGCTTTTAATTAAACGGGCTTAGGTTCATCTAATCCTTATATATATCCCTAAGCCTTAAGGATTAAGATACATGAGACAAGGGATTAAACCTAGCCACCAACTCTCTCCCTCTCTCCCATCGTCGATCTCGGCTCTCTCTCTCTCACTCTCGTCGCTCGATCTCTCTCTCGTCGCTATCTATCTCTCTCGTGGCTCAAGTCGAAGTCAAAGAATTAAACCCCTGTTCACCATTTTTTTTGACGAAAATGATGAAAATGACTAAAATTATCATTTTCGTCACCTGCTGTTACGTGACATACAAGGGGCACGAAAATGATAAAAAATGATGAAATTTATCATTTTCGTGCCTCCTTATATGTCACGTAACAGCAGGTGTCGAAAATGATAAATTTCGTCATTTTCATAATTTTCGTGTCCCTTATATATCACGTAAACAGCAGGCCCCAAAAATGATGAAAATGAAGAAATTTATCATTTTCGTCACCTGCTATTACGTGATATACAGGGGGACATGAAAATGATGAAAATGAAGAAATTTATCATTTTCGGCTGCCCCATATATATCACGTGACAGTATGTCCCGAAAATGATAAATTTCATCATTTTCGTGCCCCTTGTATGTCACCTCATAACAGGTGACGAAAATGATAAATTTTATCATTTTCGTCATCACTTTCATATTTATAACACCTATCAGTTTTTATCATTTTCGTAACCTATTATAACAATCAGTTTTATCATTTTCAGGACCTGTTATAACAGTCAGTTTTATCATTTTCATGACCTGTTATAACAGTCAGTTTTATCATTTTCGGGACCTTTATAATAGTCAGTTTTATCATTTTCGTCATCACTTTCATATCTATAACACCTACCAGTTTTCATCATTTTCGGAACCTGTTATAACAATCAGTTTTATCATTTTCGGGACTTGTTATAACAATCAGTTTTATCATTTTCGGCACCTGTTTAATGGATTTCATCAGTATTATCATTTCGCACCTGTTATAACAGTCAGCCA
Source organism: Pulicaria dysenterica (assembly GCA_947179395.2). Taxonomy (NCBI): domain Eukaryota; kingdom Viridiplantae; phylum Streptophyta; class Magnoliopsida; order Asterales; family Asteraceae; genus Pulicaria; species Pulicaria dysenterica. The sequence continues at coordinate 94,536,214 of OX359291.1, forward strand.
ATTTTTATCATTTTCGTCAAATTTTTTTTTCCAGAAGTATAGGAAGAGTGGTCTCGTTTGAAAGAGGATTAAAAAATGAGTAGATTGGTATAATTTTTTTGCTCAAATTATAAAAATTGAAATAGTTATGGTCATTTAAAGATCTAAGGGGTAAAAAAAATTAAAAAAAAGGGGTTTTGAGATGGCTGGAAAAAATCGTGAGTTTATAACCAATTTTTAATGATTCCTATAATATCATTCCTTCTAAAATTAAGTGTTATAATTGTTTACTTAATTACAAAAATGCCATTATTAGATCTTGACCATTGATTTGATTAATCTAATGGTCTAGATTTGGACTTTGAGGACTTTGTTTAAGAGGGGGTCTTTATTGATCCAATTTCTATATATATAGGAGATCCGCTAAAAAGAATCTTATTCTATAAAAAGTAAGGAGAATTCTCAGCCACTCATTTTCATCAAAAGTCAACATAAACTAGTCAAATTTGGTTACACGTAACTGCCAAATAACTGCATTCCAAGGGCATATTCGTAATTGAAAAAATCTAGAATAAAGGTAATTTATCAATAATTAATAAGATTAACTGTTTTAAAATTCTTATACTTCGTTGCTCATAAGCTGATGCACATAACTTCATATTTGAATTTCTAATATCATTATCAGTCGTAACCCCTCAGACTACATATTCCATTGATGCACAAACAAAAAAAGATGCATATATAATAAGCGATAAACCTTTACAATACATATTTTTTGATGAATATATATACTCTCCACCGCAGCCAATGATGCACAAAATCAAAACAATCTAATAAAAAACAGTACTAAAATTGATGCACCTTGACAGCATATACAATCTTCACGGTAGCCATTGATGCAAACAATCCAATAAAATTTTGATGAACAAGTATTAGTTCAACCAAATTAATAAATTGAGCCAATAACTTGCAACAAGTCTTCATTGTGCATAAAAGATGAACCACAGCAGCAAAGAAAGGTTGAAGAAATAGAATTGGTGCAGCTACGGCTGTGGTGTAGCGGCTGTGGTGGTGCGGAGACGGCTGTGGTGGTGCAGCGGCGCTAGTGATGCATACATGGTTGTTACAGGGGGTGAGCGACTGAAATAAAACCGGCGGAGATGGCCGGCCGATTACTGCTTTCGACGGATGAAGCGGCGGGAATTTGAGTTGACGGGATTACGGTTCGTGACAGATGGGACGGCCAATATATTCGACGAGAACCGATGGTCGACGCTTGGCAACGCAATACCGAACGGCGGAGGTAGCGAGGGCCGGAGAAAGGAGCGGTGGCCGTAGAAAGGAGCGTGGCCGGAGTGCAGTCAAGGCGGCGGAAAAATGAGAGCATGTGTGCGATTAGGTTTTTCGTGAGGGGAGGGGAGGGGTGCTAGTGATAACGTGGGTTTGGAGGGGGTTAATGAAGAGAGATAAATTTTATAGATTTTAGAAATTTCCTAATTTACCCTTTTGTTAGTTTTTTCCTTTATTGCCACATGTCAAGCCCAGGTTTCTCATTACTGTTTGTACCATAAAACTCTTTTTATTTGATCCTGATTATATATATATATATATATATATATGACGGTTCAAACGAGAACTGTTTTTCGTACGAGAACTGCGAGAACCAATCTTAGCCGTTGATTTGATAAAGTGGAACTCATGGACTTGGAGCGTGGAGTGATTAAGTGTGACAGGGTACATGTGATGAATTCATGGGTGGGCGATGACATTGAAGGAGGGGAAATTGGACGGCTCAGATTGGTTCTCGCAGTTCTCGTACGAAAAACAGTTCTTGTTTGAACTTTTACCTATATATATAGTGGTAGGTTCAAATAAGAACCTTAAATTAAATGAGAATGAGAGACTCAATCCCAGCCGTCCAATTCCCCCTCCTTTAATGTCATTGCCCACCCATGAATTCCTCACATGCACCCTGCCACACTCGATTCCCCCACGCTTTCCATCCATGAATTCCACTTACAAAATGAACGACTGAGATTGAGTCTCTCATTCTCAATCAATTCCTCATTCTCATTATATATATATATATATATATATATATATATATATATATATATATATATATATATATATATATATATATATATATATATATATAGGGTAGGGATATTGTAAAAAGAGAATTAAGGTACAAAGAGTAAGGAGAAATCTCAGCCATTCAATTTCCTATAACCGCTCCTATAAAAATGGTTTTTTTCTTTTGTTTATTAATTATAAAAAAATACACAAAAGGGCATATTTGACCTTTTAAAAATTTAATTACATGATATTTAGGGCACATATTTTATCATGTTTCTCCAGAGTTATTTTGATGCACATCGTTCTACATTGATGCACATCGTTCTCCAGTGATGCACATCATTGTTCTTCACCAGATGCACAAATAAAATTTAAAAAATTCAAGGAAAAAAACATCAATCGTTAACCCCCACCCTCGCACAACTTCTTCTTCTCCAGATACATACGTATAAGGGAATGCACAAAAACTTGACCAATGAAAATTTTGATTTCTTTGCTTCAATGATAACATCAGATGCACAAAATTAACAAAACTGATGAATTGCTTTTGATACACAAATAATTCATCCCCTTACATAACAGATTCACAAAATTAAGAATTAATGTCTTTGGTACACAAACTTAATAACAGATTCACAAATTTAAAAAAAGATACAAGTATACCAGATGCACAAAAAAATACTTTCAGATGAACATCTCGCATATGAATGATCCCGAAAAACCATAGTCGATGGTGGTATAAACAGAAACCCAAAATGGTTGAAGAAGCAACAGACAACGGCAGTGCCGATACTTACGTTGAAGGCGAAAAAGATTTTGACGTGGTTTTGTGTCGTCGTAGGCAGAGATGAGGGTGGCGGCGGCCTCTGTGTCGTCGTAGGCGGCGATTCATGGGGCATCGATCGAACTCTCCCTCATCTCCAGGCGTCGATTCATGCAGCAACCCTAATAGCTTCGATGGGGGCATCGCACAGGCGGCGATTCATGGGCAGCGGCAACGCTGGTGGGCGGATAGGGTATGCGATTAGGGATGGGGGCGGTGGATGTTTAGGGTTATGCGGCGGCAGGCTTGGGAAGGGGACGAGAATAACGTTCTAGAATACAGATATGATGAATTGAACATGGGGTAAACGTGGGGAGATAATTTTTATATTTATTGAAACTTCCAAATATACCCTTTTATCATATATGCAACGTGTCAGTCTCTTAATCCTCCTTACCCTTTTTACTCTAAAACTATTTTTATTTGATATTTATATATATATATATATATATATATATATATATATATATATATATATATATATATATATATATATATATATATTATCAACACATCCAAATAATCTAAAGGCTATATGTACTGCATATATAAAAGGACTATAAAAGCGGATTCGTAATCAAATCATCCGAAGTCAAATCCAAAAAATTATCTTTGGCTCGCACACACAAAATAGAGCGAAGTTACATTTCTACTACATAAAAAGAAAAAAAGAAAAAAAAACACCAATTTTTTTCACGTGCGTGAAGGAGAGCTTTCATTTCCAATTTCCATCACACATCAAAGTTTATTGTTATTAGAGAAAGTTGCAAACGTTGACTATTAGACTCGATGGTGGCTTTATGCATAACAATTAAAGCAAAGTCCCTACAAAAGCTTTTTCAAGGGGAGTTTGTATGGCTATGAATAACGCAACCGTACCTTGTGTGTTTACATCCAAGTCCCAAGATAAGCTTTCGGATCATTCTTTTCTTTTCCTATTATTTTCCCCTCCAAATTAATTATAATGATAATAACAAATACTCGTTGCACTATTAGATGATTAAATATCAAGAAAAAAAAGACCAATATTGGGAAAATAGTAAACATCATATATATATACCTCATCATTAAACATATAATTACGTTTCTAATTGTACGTGTAAAAAATACGTGAAGTCTCATACCCACACCGGCCATCCTGTGGCACATTAGTCATTATCAACATGTCATACACTTTTTTCAAGTAAAAAACAAAAATATACTCGACATTTCATACTTTTATTTCTCATCGCCCGCCCCTCGAGTAATATCACCCAATTATTGGCTCTCACATATTCTTTTGACAGTTCATGTAAAAATATAAAATGAATCTATAAAAGTTATATATATATATATATATATTATTTTTTATAATTGTTTTCTATTTAATTAAATTTACAGCTTATTGTTTTTATGATAATATGAATAAAAATAGGGTAATTTTATTATTTTTTTCTCCATATACTTCGTAATAAGAGTGTTAATTCTAAAATTTTACGACACATGCACGTTTATCATTTCTATTCACGCCCATGAGGCCATGACCCGTCCACACCGCTTCATATCTGTATCCTTCATTTATTTACTTTTAAATTTTTGTGCAGGTATAAAAAAATTAAAAAGTGAGTTAAAAACAAAGACGGAGGCAGTGAGTAAAATAAAAAACTAATTTTTGGAATGAATGAGTGAATGAGTGAATGTGAACTGTCAAGGCAAACTTTTCAATGATTACCATTGAAAACCACTTCATCGTGATCGTGTATATGATCGCATTATTACAAAGAGGATGGAATCTCCAAAGACAACTAAATAAACCTTTAGAATTAATGAACTTGAATAATTTTTCAGATTGTATTTACAATATTTTTAAATCTATAATTTGATCTTGTGTATGGAGTATCACGAATTTAGATATGAGAAAATCCAAGAAATTCATTTGAATGATAGACTTAATTCAAATCACAAACACAAGAATAGCTTTTGCTTAATTTGATTTGCATTAAAAGAAACCATATTCCGGTAGAACGACGGTGCAAAATCGTTTCTATATGTTATGCCGTGCCAAAACAGGGTATTTAATGATGAACAAGATGACAGTTGCGGGTGGGTATTTTTGCGAGAAATTAACGACAAGATTCATTTTTCTTATATGGATTTTGTTTTGGGATCAAACCCTTGTTCTCAATATTAATTTAATGATGAACAAGATGACAGTTGCGGGCGCTGCTCTTAGATCCCCATGTTCTCAATATTAATTTACTTTATCCGAGCGTGCATTCCACACATCCAGACTCAGATTATAGTTAAAACTAATTTCGACTAGTTTCACATTAATCTCAATCTTACTAAAATGCTTCAAAGGGTTTCCAGCTGTAAGATAAAACGAAGCAAGAGGATAGAGTAAACACTTCTTCCTCCTGTCCCTTCAAATGCAAGCAACTCATATAATTCCCAATATTATCATATATAGTTGTATATATGCATGCGTGTACATACAATATATATATATATATATATATATATATATATATATATATATATATATATATATATATATATATATATATATATATATATATAGTAATTTTATTAAAAGAAAAGGAATGATAATATTATTATCTTTTTTAAAAAAATACTTCATTAATCACAACATTCCCTTCCTAAAAAAATTTTAAAAATTCAAAAAAAAGAATTGAAGATTACATCGGAACCGGTTTCATATTAATTTTATAATTTGGAAAAGGCAAACATCAACTATTGACATTTTCAAAGAGTCAAAACCGGTTTGTAAAATTTCGGAAATGAAAGTAAGTACATTTATTAATTGGATAAGATATTTTACATATAGCATTATTCCATTTTCAAAATTTTGAAATTTGAAAACCTAATAGAAACACTTTATATATTATTTTCGAGCGAGTAGATTTCCGTGATCAACGTAAAATAACTAATCACTTTTTTTTTTAGAAAAATATGTGTATAAATATTAAAAGTACCCAGGAAAATTTAAATTTTCAAACATAATTCAAAGATCTAATAATATAATCATAACTAATTAAGATATTATCCTAACTAATTTGAAGATTAGTTTATTAAAAGATTTAATCTAAAACCCCTATTTTCTAATTTAAACCTTAGAAATAGGAGATTAACAATAAAATCATGTATCCAAATTTATCATTAGGTGTACCTAACCTACAATAGGGTTCCATATAATTCACATTAAAGTTTTGAAATTTTAAATTTCAAAAAATAATTCAAAGATTAAATGATATAATCTTAACTAATTAAAATACTATTCTAACTAATTTGAAGATTAGTTTGTTAAAAGATTCAATTTAAAACCCGTATATTCAAATATAACCTTTAGAAACAGGAAATTAACAATAAAATCGTGTATCGTAACTAATCATTAGGTGTATCCTAACAAAACCAGTCTTAATATTTATATTTATATAAAACAAGATATGACGTATCTTATTTATTTAAATTTACTAATTTTTAAGTACATTCTATATTCTATTTATGTCTTACACTTTTATTTTTCATGCATAGTAGTAATCTAAAAAAACAAAAAAAATTAAAAAAATCTAACCATACTCCGTGTTTATACACGAGATACTTATAAACTAGTGTATGTGTGTGTGTGTGTGTGTGTGTGTATATATATATATATATATATATATATAGGGGATTAAATGAGAATGAGAATGAGAATTATAAATTAAATGAGAATAGGAGACTAAATCTCGACCGTTCATTTTGTAAGTGGAACTTATGGATGGAGAGCGTAAGGGGATCTAGAGTGGTAGGGTGCATATGAGGATTTAATGGATGAGCAATGACATTGAAGGAGGGTGAATTAGACGGCTGTGAGTCTCTTATTCTCAATTTATTTAAGGTTCTCATTTGAACTTCACAATATATATATATATATATATATATATATATATATATATATATATAGTAATTGGATCAATATAGATCCTTTCTTAAACAAAGATCTCAAAGTCTCAATCTTAGCCATTAGATTAATCAAATCAATGGTTAAGATATATAATGGCATGATTGTAATTAATTAAATAATTATAAGATTTAATTTTAGAAGGGTATTATGGTCAAAGCCCCTTTTTTAAATTTTTTACTCCTTAAATCTTTAAATGATCATAACTATTTCAATTTTTTGAGTTTGAGCAAAAAAATTATACCAATCTTCTCATTTTTTAATACTCTTTCAAACGAGACCACTCTTCCTATATTTCTGGAAAAAAAAAATTCGACGAAAATGACGAAAATTATGAAAATGACGAAATTAATCATTTTCGTCACCTGCTGTTGTTGTTGCTGTTACGTTTTTTTTACAGCCAAGTACTAGCCTTTCATTCATCAAGATAGCTTAAATATATATATATAGCAGTGTTGTAGTTTTGTACGTACGTACGTGTAGCTTGTTAATTTCCTTCCTATATATGTACTAAAACCAATAAAAATCGATCTTTCTTGTCTTGTGCCTATATTGATATTAAATTTGTGGCAGCTTTTATAACATATACCTTCGTCTATTTAGCCGGCACCGATCAATATTTACATCCATCAGTGAAGATTAATGTTGCAGATATATTTACATGTTGACGCTCCTGATCAGAAACTACGGCTCAATGTGGAATTGCAGGTTAATTAAGTTCCCTGATCTCAATTTGATGACCTTCTTCATTTGATTTATAGGATTCAAATGATCGAGTGTCTTAATTTATGCATCAGGTGTATATATATATATATATATATATATATATATATATATATATATATATATATATATATATATATATATATATATAAGACTATCATATTATGTATTTATTTATTGGTGACGTGCATTAATCCAAAAAACGAAGATATTGAATTAGCGACATTTAATCATTCTCCTTGCTCCACAACTGAACTCTCTTGCTGTTACGTGATATATAAGTGCAGTCGAAAATGATAAATTTAGTCATTTTTATCATTTTCGCGCCCCTTAAATATCATCTAAACAGGTTCCGAAAATGATAAATTTTGTTATTTTATCATATTCGGGACCTGCTGTTACGAAACTTATGAACATGACAAAATTTATCATTTTCATGCCCCTTGTATATCATCTAACAACAGGTGACGAAAATGATAAATTTTGTCATTTTCATCATTTTCGTCACCTGTTGTTACATGATATATAAGGGGACACGAAAATGATTAAAATAACGAAATTTTTATCATTTTCGGACCTGCTGTTTAAGTGACATATAAGGGGACACGAAAATGTGAAAATGACGAAATTTTTATCATTTTCGTCACCTGCTGTTACATGATATATAAGGGGCACGAAAATGATAAATTTCGTCATTTTTCATCATTTTCGGGACCTGCTGTTTAAGTGATATATAGGGGGGACACGAAAATGATGAAATTTCATCATTTTCGTCACCTGCTATTACGTGAATATAAGGGCAGCCGAAAATGATAAATTTCGTCATTTTCATCATTTTCGTGCCCTCTATAATTTTTAACCAGTGATGAACGAAAATGATGAATTTTTATTATGTGTAATGAATGAGAATGATGAACTTTCAATGTACATGATGATACCATATGATGAACGAAAATAATAAACTTTTCAATGTACATTCTCATACTATTTGCGATGATATTAAAATGATTTTTTTTCATTGTACATGCTTTGATATTATGAAAATGATAAAATTTCAATGTACATCCTGAATACTTTTTACGATGAACGAAAATGATCTTTTCCGTGTACATCTTTTGTACATATGAAAATGCTAATTTTTTTTTACTTTACATGATTATATTTTGCAATGACTGAAAATGATGCCATTTTTCGCTGAACAAGCTGATACTTTTTGCAATATATGAAAATGATAAATATTTTTATCATTTTCGTCATTTTCGTAAGAAATTTTTTTTCCAGAAATATAGGAAGAGTGGTCTCGTTTGAAAGAGGATTAAAAAAATGAGAAGATTGATATAATTTTTTTTACTCAAATTCAAAAATTTGAAATATTTATGCTCATTTAAAATTTTGAGGGGTAAAAAAAATGGGGGTTTTGAGATGGCTGGAAAGAGGCGTGGTTTTTGATCAAATTTCTAATTTCCATCTTGTCCTTTTAAATGAGTGGCTGAGATTTGGACTTTGGGATTATTGTTTAAGGGGGGGTCTTTGTTGAACCTCACCCTATATATATATATATAGTAACACTGTATTTTCTAAAACACAAATTTGTAATACGCGCGGAAGCTAATAACATAATTACATATATATAATATTGTAAGTACAACTTTGCTGATTAACTTTACAAGACTACCACAGTGTTACTAATAAAAACAGACTCTGTACAAAAAAAAACACTTTCAATATCAGAGTATGTTCAGTCCACAATTCCAGTTACACCTCTATCTTCCACTGACCAGGAATCTCCTGTAAAAGAGTTCAACAGTGGGGGATTAGCACAAAGCTAAGTGAGAGAATAGATATCACAAACATACAAGGCATAAAGCCCAAACAACAATGCTCAAACAAACAAGAGAACCGGCGGTCTTGCGAGACCTTCAACCAAATGCCGGCCAAAGCAAAGGTTTACCGATAGCCTAGTTACCACAGACAACAATAATAGCACTTCTTGATTACAACAAATGCTCATCAAGACAAATACTAATACTGTATATATCTAAACATAGGCCCAGCTGAATAACAACCGCCAAGCTGATCTCACAACGACATGTATATATACAGTAACAAGAGCAAACAATCAGGTGATATATCTTATACATCCAAGATATATATCCACTCACCGATATCTTCAAAAGTTCAGGTAACTCAGTCTTTTCTTACTACTGAGTCTTGTCTCCACCTGAACAAACAACTAACAATCAGTATTTGCTTAATCAATACACAATAAGCACAATACTATATTCAAACACATATGTACATACAATCACAAGTACATATCAACCCATGTATATACAATCAATATACCACAATTCACTATTACTCTTTACTTCCTGTAATTCAGTGAATTCATCCAACTCCTTAGCTTAGGCAATTCATACATTCCTTTAATAAACCAAGGCAACAAATTCATGTTTATCTTCAAATCATCAAAGAATTGATCTTTCATAACACAACATTCACCAATTCCGAGCATAGGTATTGTTTGAATTCCGATTGTGTCCAAATCCGATAAGATCAATTCCGATAGGGTCAAATCCGATGAAACCAAATCCGAGATAAGGTCAAATCCGATAAAACATGAAATCTGAGAATAATCAATTCCGACTAAACTCCAAATCCGAGTAAAAAGGCAAATTCCAATCTTAGTCGGATTCCGAGACAAAGCACAATCCGAGAAACATACAATCCGATGGAAAACAACAATCCGATAATCATGAATTCCGATAAAATACATAAATCCAATAGAATGGAATCCCAAGTAAAGGCTAATCATCAAATCCGATAACTTATTCTCGGTTTTACACCAAATCCGACAAAAGCTAAGGCAAATAGTCCAATACTCTCGGATTCCTAGCAAATCCGATAGCTTTAATCGGATTTCACCAAATCCGATCGAAGCATACTTGAATTCCGACTGATTCAAAATCAAGAATACCGATTCATTCAAAATCATGCATAACATCAAATTTTCAATCTGATTTTAAACATGCAACCTCATCTAAGTTTCCAGAACTGAATTCTAAACATGTTTTGATCATAACATCAAATACTAACAAACATGCATCTTAGATCATGAATTCATCATATAAATCAATTCAATCGGTTTTCACATTATTAAACATATAAAACCGAATTAACAACAATTAACACATTATTTCATCAATCTAACCTCTTAGATGATTCAGAATACTTCAGTAATTTGTTTGCACAATCAAATTCAACAAAGTTCAATTCTTTCTTCTTTCTTTGTTCTCGGCCGAAGGTATACATACACACACTACACCTTATCAATTTTGCATGGAATGAGATTGATAGTGGCAAGGTGGGGGTTTAGGTGTCCAAAACCGACACCTCATCAAACCCCACTAATAATACTTACAATTATTTAATCATTTTCACAATTTAATTAAAATTCAATTAATTAAACACATAATCAAATAATCAACCAATTAATTAAAGTAATTCAACTTAATTACCTTAATCCTACTAGGCCGGTAAGGAGGGTGTTACATATATATATATATCAATGTCCTACCATTAACATAGTGGTTGGTATAACTCTTCAATGGTCTTGAACTAGTGAACTACTATATATACTATGGGTCTGGAAATGAAATGTTCAACCACTTTCGATCGATCGGCTGTAGGTCCCTACTAATGCATGATGATCAAGGATAATAGTGACTTACAGATTGAAAATCAATTTAATTAATTTAAAAGGATTTTTGTCAAGTCCCAAAAATATATAATGGATTGCTTAAGGCCACTAAGATAGAACATTAATGTGGATTGGTTCTCGTGTTTCTCATACGAAAAACAGTTCTTTTTTAAGCTGCCATTTGAGGAATAAGTTAAATACATTACAAAAGAAAGTTAAACAACATTCCAAAGATAAATAAGGTTTGTAGGTGTATTGAAAATGCATTTTCTATGGTTGTGGTTTTAACTTGTTTCGTAATGGAAAAAGATGTAGACTTGAGAGTAGAATTAGAGAGATTGTATGTTTGGACTTTCAAAATAATAAGACTTAGGTGTAAACTGATTGGAAAAACCAAAGATGCAAATCAAGTATATATAGTAGTCTAATAAACGTTTCCAATTAGACAATTGGGTTATCATGGAATGAACACCCATAGTCGTTAACACCCAAGCTAGTTTCTTATCAGGTATTTAAGTTGTTAACTTTTCCTTCAAGTCATGAAGAGCATGCCGCATTCACCATGTTTAGCTTCAATCATGATGAAAGTAGGTGCAAGTTGTATGTACCACTATTAGTAATCCTAGGGTTGGCACGTCTTGAAGGTGCGGACCAGCATGGGGGCAAGGTCCACACTTGCTGCCATTGAGTTTTTGGTGTTTGATTTTTTTGTTAACTCTATCAATAACTCATTCAAACAATTTAGTAGTCTAAGCATTAGTTGATGTAGTATACGCACATGTATAACTCTATCAATTACTGACAGTACAAGAAAAATGCTTTTAGAGATGCAAAGTTTTCATTAGGACACCATGTCCTCGCTAAAGATCACTAAATGACAAAAAATTCACCATTTTAACTTTGGAAAAGTGCACTGACAACCGAAGCCTTACTGCGAGGACATTGTCCTCGCTAAAAGTAAAAATGAATTTTTTAATTATTTTCTTTGTGAAAAGTGAATTTTACGTAGTAGATAACACGCCAAATCGAATTTTCCAGGACCTTCTGCGACAACCACCAACCTCGCTAAAACTTAATTACTTATTTGATAATTATAAAAGTATTGGAGAAACAAGACAACGTCGTTTTGTTAGGCTTTCCGCGACGACAATATCCTCGCCAAAGGATTTATTTTTATTTTCTTTAAGATTTACGTTTGCAATTAAGTGAAACGACGTCACATCATTACTTTCACGAGGACATTGTCGTCGTGAAACATGGGACCTGTTAAAGTAGTTATTTTATTTTCGCGAGGACACAGTCGTCGCTAAAAGTAATTATTTTATTTTTGATTTATTTTTAATAATGAGTCTTGGCAACGATATTTGTCGTTGGTAAAGGTTGTCCAACTTTTCGCGACGACATGTCCTTGCCTAAAAGTTTTCCATATATGGGCTTTTAGCGACGACCTTTTGTTGACGACTTGTCCTCGCAAAAAACTTTCAGCGACGACTTTTAGGGACAACTATTGTTCTCTGAAAGTGTTTATTCCTGTAGTGTGATTCAAACCATTTAGTAGTTTAAGCATTACTTGCTGAAGCAAGTGTAAATGTATCTCATGATATATACGAGAATGAAGATAACAATTTGAGAGCATCCATCATGCGTTTATCAAATTGTATCATCCTCGCACGATATATCTTATAACTATACAATGTAAATTTTAATATTATAAACATACACCTAATGCATACACACATAAAACCCTCGACCTCACTTTTGACTCTTTCTCTCTCTAAGATCGACAATCCCAAGTATTCTAAGTCGAAGCCATAACCCCACGTTACCATCATCTCAGCTCAATATCTCTTGATTCCCTCTAAGTATTCACGACGAGCTCTCTTGTCACCCTAATCTCTTGTGTTTCTCATTCACATCATCAACACTCACAGCTTTAATCTCTAAGAAGTACAACCTTATTGATTATACAAACTCTCAACACAATCAATACACCACAAATAATACAATGGAAACTACAAGTACATCCGACAACAAACTCCACACTTAAGCCTCGTTGTAAGCCCTTCAATATAACATAAGCCGGCCCCTTGATCGGGATGGGCATCCAGTGCGAAGGAGAGGGAAACACCAAAACTAACCCTCCCAACTCTCTTCCCCTTAACGGAAGGAGTGGGAAAGGATGAGATGAAAAATTGTGTTTTTGAGATTTTTAAGGAGGGGAAGGAAAGGGTTGAGAGGGGCAATTTTGATAGTTTTATGAGTAAAATATTTCCTCCCATTTTTATGATGATTAGAAGGGGGAGTTTTTTCATCCTTCCCTTTCTTCTCCTCCCTTTCCACTCATTCTCTTCCTCTCTTTAAAATAACTCGAAAACAGGTCGTATGTGTCTTTTCTTTTTCTTTGCTCTCTTCTTTTAATTTTAATAAAAATATGAATTGAATGAAATGAGAAGGAGAAATAAAGGTGAAGAGAGATGATATGAAGGGGGAAGGGATCTGAAAAGACTATATTGATGTACACATATATTTCTTGTCGTATATTTTTCTATGTTGGATTCTTTAGGCCTCTGTCATTCTTGGTTTTTGGTTCCGCTCGCATTAATATGCATGTCCTTAATATATTTTTGAGTTAATTACATTTTTGGTCCCTGTGGTTTACACAAAATTGCATATTTGGTTCTTAGGCTTCATTAATTACGGATTTCATCCTTGTACATTACCATTTGTTTCAATGTTGATCTCTGTCCCATTTAAAAAAACTAAAATACCCCTCTGCCCTTAATTTATTATTTTATCCTTCTAAATAATATTGATAAATAATTAATAATACATAATTATAATACAAAATAAATAATAATAAAATGAAAATGAATCCACTTCACTCTCCAACCTGCCACCTCTACCTTTCTCCACCGCCAACACCATTGCCTTCCCCCCGTCAACCACAGCCCACCACCATCCACCACCACCAGCCGCTGCAAGAACCAAAATATATAAAAAAAACCAATAATCGATCTAAACAAAGGATCATGAATCAAAACAGATCAAAATCAGCTTTGTAACAATAATCAACATCAGATATGGACCAAGAATCAATCTAAACAAAGAATCATAAATCAACCTATCATCACCGCTACACCAATCTGACCGGCTACCATCGCCACCACCAACCTTCCACTCCACTCACAAGTCACACCTACTCTCAAACCCTTAAAAACAGCACCACCACCGTGAAATTTCATCACCTCCATCACCACCACAGGCCGCCTACCACCAACACAACCACCATCTATCCTCACCACAGATCACCAACCACTGCCTACTATCACCTAGAACTACCCTCACTAGTCTAAATAATGTGACCGCATCCCTATACTAAAACCACCGCCACCTTCACCGCCTCCCTCAACTGAAATCGAGAAACAGTTACAAAGAACTCGAAATCGATTGAACCCAGGAACCAAACCGAATAATTCTCATCGAAGAACTCATGATGATGAATTGCATAAATCTAGGAAGAACGACTCATATGAAACCCTAAAATCGATAGGCATATGAAACCCAAAAATCGATTGAGTCAAAGAACTCAAATCGACCCACAAAGACGAATCACATGAACCTAAGGATTGAGTCAAAGAACCCAAATCAACCCAGGAAGAGGTGTGGGGAGGGTGAGTTACCGGGTGAAGATGGTGGTGGTTGGAGGGAGACAGTGGTGGCCAGAGGGAGACGGCGGTAGTATGTGCAGAGGGAAAGGATGGTACGTGCAAAGAACCCAAATTAACTCTGGAGAGAGGGGGGGGGGGGATCAGATAGACGTGGGGAGGGTGAGTTGATTTATTTTTATTTTATTATTATTTATTTTGTATTATAATTATGTATTATTAATTATTTATCAATATTATTTAGAAGGATAAAATGATAAATTAAGGGTAGAGGGGTATTTTAGTCTTTTTAGATGGGTGAGAGACCAACATTGAAACAAATGGTAATGTACAAGGATGAAATCCGTAATTAATGAAGCCTAAGGACCAAATGTGCAGTTTTGTGTAAACCACAGGGACCAAAAATATAATTAACTCTATATTTTTCTTCGACTATATGTAGACGTACACAAATTAGCTAAAAAATTGAATCTAGCGAAGATGGATATATTCCACAATTCCCGTACAGTTCCATTTCGTGTACCAAAAAACAAGTTACGTACGTACTTATTAATTAAAAGTATAAAATCCAAACATGTGAAAGTAAGGTTACAACTCCCTCCTTTTCCATCCTTTTAACTCTGTCATATATATATATATATATATATATATATATATATATATATATATATATATATATATATATATATATATATATATAATAATATATGCATAGATCATTTTCCTAAAATTTATATTAATTAAAGATAAAGTTGCTCTATTTAAACTCGTCTTAATTCAAAATAAAGCTAGTCACTATAACGGATATTTATATATCACAAGTTGTGAAATTTGGCTAAGTTTTTAATATCGCTTTAATTACAAGTATAGTGACAAATTATCTCTCTAGACCACTCTTCCTATATTTCTGAAAAAAAATCGATGAAATGACGAAAATGACGAAATTTATCATTTTCGTCACCTGCTGTTATATCATGTAATAGCAGGTCCCGAAAATGATAAATTTTGTCATTTTTAACATTTTCGTCACCTGCTGTTACATGATATATAAGAGGACACGAAAATGATTAAAATAACAAAAAATTTATCATTTTCGTGCCCCTTGTATAACATCTAAGAGCAGGTGACGAAAATGATAAAAATTTTGTCATTTTTATCATTTTCGTATCCCCTTATATACCACTAAAACAGTAGGTCCGAAAATGATAAAAATGACAAAATTGTTATCATTTTCGAACGTGCTGTTTCAGTGGTATATAAGGGGATATGAAAATAATAAAAATGACAAAATTTTTATCATTTTCGGACCTGCTGTTTAAGTGGTATATAAGAGAATATGAAAATGATAAAAATGACAAAATTTTTATCATTTTCGAACCTGCTTTTTAAGTGGTATATAAAGAGATATGAAAATGATAAAAATGACGAAATTTTTATCATTTTCGTCACCTGCTCTTGTCTGTTATACAAGGGGGCACGAAAATGATAAAAATTTCATAATTTTCATCATTTTCGTATCCCCTTATATACCGCTTAAACAGCAGGTCCGAAAATGATAAAAATGACGAAATTTTTATCATTTTCGTCACCTGCTCTTATATGTATACAAGGGGGTACGAAAATGATAAAAATTTCGTCATTTTCATCATTTTCGTATCCCCTTATATACACTTAAACAGCAGGTCCGAAAATGATAAAAATAACGAAATTTTTATCATTTTCGTCACCTGCTCAAGAGGACATGAAAATGATAATTTTTTTTATCATTTTCGTCATTTTTGTAAATTTTTTTTCTTCAGAAATATAGAAGGAGTGGTCTCATTTGAAAGAGGATTAAAAAATGAGAAGATTGGTATAATTTTTTTGCTCAAATTCAAAAATTTGAAATAGTTATGGTCATTTAAAGATTTGAGAAGTAAATAAAAAATAAAAAAATGTGGGTTTTAAGGGCTGTAAGGTGAACGTGAGTTTTAAGCCCTTGGATTTCATTTTCCCATTTTGCCCTTTTAGATAAGTGCCTGAGATTGAGACTTTAAGATTTTGTTTAGGGGGGTTTCTATTGAACCTATATATATATATATATATATATATATATATATATGATGAGTGGGGGTAAAGGCATGAGACCAAGAGGCACGAGACAGCCTTTTGTATGCACAATTATTGATTGAACATAGTTGTGAGCACCCTTTCGATCATCACGAAAATCCAATAAAGGGATGGGTTTTGGTTACCAAAGCCAAAGGAGATGCCTTTGGTTGACTGGCGTTATTTCTTCTCTTGTACAAGTGCAACTTTTTTTGGTTTTATGTTTTGCTAAAACACAAGTAGTAACTTCGACGTCATCATCGTATTATAATAGTAGCAGTTCATTAAGGGGAAGAGAGTTATTGGGTTGTGATATTTACAAGGGAAAATGGGTAGTTGACAATACATACCCACTCTATTCTGCTTCAAGCTGTCCATTTATAGACTCCGGTTTCGATTGTCTTAAACATGGCCGCTCAGACACACAGTATCTCAAGTATGCTTGGCAACCTAATTCTTGTAATTTGCCCAGGTTTATACTCCTTTTCTCTCTCTCTCTCTCTCTCTCTCTCTCTCTCTATATATATATATATATATATATATATATATATATATATATATATATATATAAAATATGGAAGTATTATGGCCTTTTTTTTCTCTTGGAAAAATGCTTATCATTGTGTTCTCATATACCGAAGTAAGCTCCAATCGTTCATGTCATGAATCTAATGGTTTCTGGGTTTCTGCATACATATACATGCAGGAAAAAGTTTATTTGAGAACCATTGTTAATATGAGAATTTTGAGAACCAATTTTAACCTTCCAATTTCCTCTCGTGTAATTTGATTGCCATCTATGAATTCCTCATATGCACCCTGTCACGCTCTCCATCCATGAATTCCATTACTAAATTAATGGCTAAGATTGGTTTTCGTGATTCTCGCACTAATAGTGATTCTCAAATAAACTCTCCCATGCATATACTTAGGTGAGTTAATGACTTACACAAATATCACAAATATCATTATAGTATATAATCTTTCGTTTAAAAAAAAAGGTTATTATTCATATAGCGGAAAGTGAAATGGCACACAATACGTACCAATAAAATTCGTAATCTCTAACTTTAACATGGATTAACACTCGTGTTTCGTTATTATTAAAAATTTACTTTTTATGGCAATAATATGGAAAATGATTTGTAATTTATGTCTAAAAAGTTGACGGGTTTGTTTGTTTTTCAAATAAGATTTATTTTTAAAAAACGTTTGTGAATGTACATATGTTTGTAATAAGCTTTTTTATTTTTTTAAATAAACGTCTACATGTCCATAGACGTTTCCGATAAAGTTGTTTATCAATCTTTTGCACATAAGACCTTGTTTTGACTTATTTTTGCTTATTGTTAAGAGTTGAAAACCACATCTTTTTTTCACAAATATTTGCAAACTTAAAATCTTTGAACCATATTTTCTTTTAAAGATATAAAATAAGACATTTATGTTTCATAATCAAACAACACCGAAACACATAAAAAAATTAAAAATCTTCAAATATAAATATAAGGTTAATTTGATAAAATTTATTAAACGATCTAATTAACCATTCATTATGAAAAAAATGTTTAATCTTCACTATTAATTCACATAGATTAAAAAATCAATTTTGACTTTTTACAATCAAAATTTTTGGAGATAATTTCATATGTGTCATTATTTTACAATCAATTTTTGACTTTTTACAATCAAAATCAATTTTCACTAACAACGGTTCTAGAATGAACCATCCCATATATATATATATATATATATATATATATATATATATATATATATCAATTTATATTATTTTTTCAAGTTTTTTTAAAACGGATGTTCTATTCTATTCATGGTCTTTGGAATTCTGATCATCAATTTGAGTTTTTACACTACAAGAATATCAGGTATTAGAACGGATTTTTTACGGACCAAACTCCGTAGGAAATTTCCAATGGATTTCCCATGGATTTGAATTAGAAAACCGATTTTCAACGGAATTCCCACGGATTCCGTGAGAAAATCCTGTGAAGTCAGAGGGAAGTGGTTTTCCCACGAAGCTTTTCGCCATGGTGGATTCCGTGGGAATTCCGAGAGAAACATCTTTTTCCCACGGATTTTCCACGGATTCTTTCAACACAAAAGGGGATGCTGTGTTGTAGTGTTAGGTCGCCGGATTAGGGTTATTATACATAGTTGCTGGTGTTTGTCTTTGATTGATGTTACTTTTTTTTTGTTTTTAAGTATTAACTGAGATTTCAGACACGTCACATACTCACATGTGTGATGGAGTACAAGTCCATATATGTTGGATTGATTATGTGATGAGGAGTATAACAGAGGAGAAAAAGCTTAATTACATAACAGGAGATTTGTATTCTTACAATCCAATGTAATTATATAGTAGTAATTGAATTTAATAATTTCATGATACATTAATTTCAAACACTAGATGTGGTTTTTTTTATAAGTTTTAGCCTTAATTTGACGCGCTAAAAAAAACAAGGTTGCAATTTGTACTAGCTCGTAAATGATATAATGCATGCATGCATGTGTTATAATATACTTATATATACATGTATATACATAGGTTCAATGGGTTAGATTTGTTAAGCAAATGGAGAGGGAAGAAGGTGATGTTTGTTGGTGACTCATTGAGTGAGAATATGTGGCAATCGTTAGCATGTTTGCTTCATGCATCTTCCCCCAAATCCAAGACCACTTTTCAGCACAGGGATCCTCTCACTTCCCTTACGTTTCAGGTATCCCCCTTGATTTTATCCTTCTATATATAGTTACTTTTTGATATAATAATTTATGTACTATTAACTATTTAGAACTTATACTAATTTTATTGATATCCATTTTGATTAAGCCAGTATTTTTTAGTTGTCTACCAACCAATCTTAAAAATTCGTTGGTATAGCAGTTCAGTCTAATTAGTGCCAAAAACAAAAGTCCGTATCCGAAGATTAAGGATATTATATTTAATAAATTTTTGTATCATATCATTTAGTTTTTATTCATTTTTTATCTAAAACTATTCTTGATATATTTCGGATATTTTTTTGTAAAATGCATGTTCATATAATTTCATTTTTATATATTTGTATGTTCATATATTTACGTATTCATAGTTTTTGCATTTTCATATATCTGTATGTTTCGAGAAAATAATGATAAAAAATGCTAGTCAAACGGAGATGATAACCAAAACACAGATATATGAAAATGCAAATACACACAGATCGTATATATTGCATTTTAAATTGTTATTATTTGCATTTTTTTAATGTTAGAATACTTACATACTTGTGTTTTTATAGGTTTTTAGACGTATATGGATTAATTAACATGTAGAGTTAGTGAAATTGCATTTTTATTACTAGATCTATATTTTTATTCATTTTGGAAGCATCTACATTTTACTCAAACTATTTGCATTTTTGAGACCATGTGCATTTTCAGAAAAAAAAAAGTTTTAGAAATATATTAAGCCTAATCTTGTTTTAAAGAGGACCAAATAATGAATGTAATGGTATATTTTTTTTGAAAGAATTCGATCTTAAACATGAAGAAGATATGATTAAATAAAAATTTGATGTGTATTTTTTTAAAAAAGTGGCTAGGAATGTATCTCTTAGTTTTCCAATTTTACCCATTTACATATTATCACCATATAAGTTCTTTACTTCTTAGGTTATATGTTTAAGCGAGTTCTATATATAACCGCGTACCTAACCCTTATATAAAAGATTCTTTTGAGAACTACCCCTTCCTTCCCATTTTTATTGTCTAGTTTTGACTTTTTAAGACTTTA
This sequence comes from Pulicaria dysenterica, assembly GCA_947179395.2. Classification (NCBI taxonomy): domain Eukaryota; kingdom Viridiplantae; phylum Streptophyta; class Magnoliopsida; order Asterales; family Asteraceae; genus Pulicaria; species Pulicaria dysenterica. The sequence goes on from OX359291.1 coordinate 94,557,013, forward strand.
AAAAATAAAGACTTTAAAAAGTCAAAAGTGGACAATAAAAATGGGAGGAGGAGTATTATTATTGTGAGAATCGCGAGAACCAATTTTAGTTGTTCATTTGGTTAGTAGAATTCATAGATTGAATGCATGGGAGGATAGAGTGTGACATATTGTATGTGATGAATTCTTGGATGGGCGATGAAGTTAAAGAAAGGGATTGGACAGCTTCCCATATTTTTCTAATTTTTTTTTGAAAATACAAATTTTGTTTGCATTTGGGCTGCATAGTAGTGTTTGTGTATACTGTATAGATTTTGCATTTTGGTTTTTAATATGTAAATTTGCATTTTGGGCTTATTTTCATTATATCATTTTGGGTTTGCATTTTCATTTTCATAATTTTGTATTTTGGAAGCATCTGCATGACCTGTAGGTTCATATGTTGTATTTTTTGATTTTTTGATTTTTTGCATTTTGCATTTAGAATGAAACCAGCTCAAAATGCAAACTTTGCATTTTCAAAAAATAAAAGTTTTAGAAATATATCAAAGCTGGTCTTTTTTTGAAGAGGACGAAACACTGAATCTAATGATATAATTTTTTGCTAAAATTCTTAAAAACGAACGAGTTATGATAATTTAAAATAATTGGGTTTTTTTTAAACTTGGTGGTCGCTAGAGGGTGTAGGTGAGTTTTTTTTAATTTTCTATGTTTGCTCATAAACAATATGTAATGTGTCATCTCTATAATAGTTTTTAGGTTTTATGTTTAAGGGATATAGAACCTTACCATATATATATGGAGCGGTTCAAATGAGATCTATTTTCCATACGAGAACCGCGAGAATAATTTCTAGCCAACAATTTGATTTTCTGTCTTTTTTATTTATTTTAAATAAAGGGTAATATAGACATTTTAACATTATCCCCACATATTTATAACTAATATATCCATTAAACGAAAAGGTGTTAAATATAAAAAATATCAAATTAACAAGAAAATTATGATTTTTAATTTGAGACTGATCTTGCTATATTTATTCGGGAAAAAATATCGCATTTGTTTGGTTTATTTAGTACGGCTCGCATTTGTGTTAAAAAACTAGGTGTGCAAATATCTGCACATGTGCATAATATGCACATGTGAACATGTCGAGTTGTTCTAAAAAAAAGCAAGCAAACAAAAAAAAATCGAAAAAAATATTGCAAGATTAGTCTTAAAATAAAGAACATAATTTTCTAGTTAATTTAGTATAATTTTTTGTAATTTAACACATTTCCTTTTAATATATATATATTAATTTAAAAAATATAGATGTAATATAAAAATGTTAAAATATTTACTTGTGGTATTCGTTGATGTCATGTCCTTGGTATATGGTATATAGACCACTTCCCATTTTCCTTTTGTTTTTATTCCTGTGCATGTACGCTGTCGGCACAAAAGGTCAGCTAGCATAAGGACGTACTGTATGTAGTCAGGAACAAATTTTTTATTATGGAAAAGTGGCGAATACAGATACATCTATCTAATTAAGATCGAATTCTATTAGTAGGTAGGGCCGGAGAACTTATATATATATATATATATATAGGAAGAAGTTTCATTGAGAATCATTTTTATTGCGAGAATCGCAAGAATCAATCTAAGCCGTCCAATTCCCCATCTTTCTATGTCATTGCCCACCCATGAATTCCTCACATACACCCTGCCACACTTGATTCACCCACGCTCTCCATCCATGAATTCCACTTATCAAATCAACGGTTAAGATTGGTTCTCGCGGTTCTCGCAATAAAATCGGTTCTCAATGGAACCCTCCCCTATATATATATATATATATATATATATATATATATATATATAGAGAGAGAGAGAGAGAGAGAGAGAGAGATCGAGAGAGGATTAAAAGATATATACGAGTTGGAAAGTGTACGTCTAAATGTTTAAGTGCGATGAAGACAAAGCAAAAGAAACAAACAAAGATCACAAGCGCCTTCTCGTCGTGGAAAGTAGTTAATAAATGATTGAAGAAATTTAGTGTTTCCTCTTTAAAGCCATACGTACGTACTGTTTGTTTTTAAAATCAGCCTTAGTTTCATTTATTTATTAATACATGTCTTCAATTTTCTTTCTTTCTGGTTAAAATGACATGCAGGAGAACCACTACTTTTGCTTTTACAAATTATTAATTAAGATTATGTCAAAGCACACTACACTACAACAAATTGTACCTACATTTAGTGACTGAAACCTTAATTTTATGACAGAAATATATACTATATATGCGTACGGTCAATTTTAAAAAATTTAAGCTGGAATTTATTTTTGTGGTTATTTTAAAACTCGATCGTGATGTATATACGTGTGTCTAGTTGTTGTGTTTGTTTTGACGTACAAAAGATGCTTCGAGGTCAACGTAGTACAGATGAATATCCGAAAATTTATGTTTCCCATTAACAAAGTAATTAATGTACGTGCAGGACTATGGCGTAACAATATATTTATATCACTCGACGTACTTGGTAGATATTATAAGAGAAAACATCGGCAGGGTATTAAAATTGGATTCCATTCGAGGGGGCGATGCATGGAAAGGGATGGATGTGTTGGTTTTCAATTCCTGGCATTGGTGGACACACACAGGACGATCACAACCGTACGTATTATAATTCGTATATGTATCTCAATTTATAACAATATATATTCATTCTTCATTAATGTTTAATTATACATCTATATATATATAATGTCGATCTCAGATATATTTAATTGATATATGTAATTACATACTCATCCACTGATATATCCTACGTTTGTACGTACAGATGGGATTATGTGCAATACGGTTCGACTGTATCAAAAGACATGAACCGTCTAGAGGCATACTTCAAGGGCATGACGACATGGGCGCAATGGGTTAACCTCAATGTCAATCCATCCAAGACCAAAGTGATCTTTCAAGGGATCTCTCCTTCACATTACAAGTAAGTTCATGCATGATCATATATATATTGATCGATCCCACATCGATCAAACCAACAACAAAAGTGATCCCCATCGTATATATTAATTACCTATATAATAAGCAACTTCGATCAATTCGTGAAACACCAGATCGATGTAAATATATATCTAATTGATGAGACATAAGACTATATATATATATTGATTTGTAATATGGATTTCATATTCAGAGGACAGGAATGGGGATCATCCTCAAAGAATTGCCATGGGGAAGTACAACCATTACAAGGGTCAACATATCCAGCAGGATTGCCTGAAGCTCAAAGTGTTCTGAACAGAGTTCTAGGGAGTGTAAAGAAACCAGTTTACTTGCTTGACATCACAACCCTGTCACAGCTAAGAAAAGATGCACATCCTTCATCTTATGGTGGTGTTTCATCTGTAGACTGCAGCCACTGGTGTGTTCCTGGGCTGCCAGATACTTGGAACCAGCTCCTATATGCTAGCTTAATGTAGTTAATTGATCAAATGAATTGTCTCACATGCATTATAATTGTGTTATATATACAAACAGAATATAATACGATCGATCATATGCGTTCACGAGTGGTAATTAAGTAAGTGTGTAATTTGCTCGTTTCGAATTAAGTCTGTTGGGTTAATCGTTTATTTAACAGTTCACAATTATAACAAGTTACGGGTCTACGGTCACGTTGCATGAATTTTCCAGCATTTAAATTGAAGTAGCAGTGTATGAGGATTATTAATTATGCTTAGTTTAATTAATTGTTTATTAGTTAGAGTAGAATTAGGATGACCGATTTACGTGTGTACGTGGGGTGGAATTATTCCAGTTAGCCTAGTTTTTAGGTAGGTAAGTAAATTAGTTGTTTTGCATGGTGTATGTAAGGCTATATGCCTATATATATACAGCCCATTTTATGAACGACAGAATATTTGCAAGTTAATTTCTTGTTTGTGAGTTTTCTTTGAGGCTTGAGTTCCATCAAAGTGCAGTTGCTTCAATTCGGTGGCCTCTTTTGAGACGAAACTAGCTAGCTAGCTAGTTTGTGTTTAATTTATTAAGTTCAATTTTAAACTTTAGCTCTCAGCGAGTTTAATACCACCAGCAAGACCCTGTTTTTTTGACACCTTTAGATATAGAGGACAAATGCATGTTGGACACTACTTGGAAAGACTATAGAGATACCTTTTTAACTATAGATATTCCTTAGCTTTTTGAAAAAAACGTAGGTACAAGACCTCTTAATTAGTTGATATATATTGACGTAGTTTGGATATGTAAGATAATATAATGTCACACCCCGCCAAGGCAGAAACGCGAAGTGTGATGGTGAGGATCGTCATAACACATTGATACGTTAACAGAGAAATTTCTAAATGCAGATAAATCCAACATTGATACGTGCCGCGTTAGGTCGGTATTCACGGCAAACATAGTCAAGAGAAATAAACACAAAATAGTAAACCCACAACCTAGGTCAAGTTTGCGGGACAACAAGCCCGGACTAAAAGTTCAAAACGGAACTAAGAATTTAAACTCATAAAATAATTTCAGGTTCATGCAATTGTCGAGTCCAGCTAAAGTCCAACTACATTTCGCCTAAGCTCCTTAAGCATTGTTATTGGTATTACCTGAAAATAGACACTCGAAAACGTCAACATAATGTTGGTGAGCTCGCAGGTTTATAGAAAAACATAGTTGCCGTAAAAAGTGTTTAAGTAGGACAAATTTGCACGTATAGCATGTTAAGCGTGTAGACATTGTACCAACATCAAGACCACAATGTTCAATAGGAATCAAATCATAGTCTTCCATACAGTTATTATCGCATACCCAGCTGGAGCATAAACCGTTGGCTCATAGGAATATAGGAATCAATAGAAATCAATAGGCATCAATAGGAATCAATAGGCATCAACTAACAACAAGTATTCATTTCATACACGTCACATAAGTTGTCCAAAATAAATAAGAAATAATCATCACGACATAAAAGTTTAAAAGAGAGATGAGTGCCATTTTCTCCCGAGAAAACATAGTAAAAAGGGGTCACGAGTACTCACCTTAGCCTTAAACGAATTTAACCTTGCAAATGAACGGGTACGAGATCTACAATAAGTATATTACACATAAGTATCATATTTAGGTGTTTGAACACCCTAATATAGCCTAAAGGCTTGTGATGTGTTTCCATATGATCCTAATGCTACAGTGCATAATTATGATTTAGATAGGCTGACTTTAAACAATTTTAAAACAACTCAAACGACCAAACTAAAATCCCAAAATTTATATACAGAAAGTTTAATGTCTAATATAGTTTCTGAAGTTTTCCCAAAATTTATTGAACAAAGCAACTATATAAATAAAAGGCAAGAAACCAACACTGCGAAAAACTCAACTACATCAGCGCAACAAAAAGATTAAATTTAAAAAAAAAATACCTAACATGATCAATAAAATACGAAATTTTTACATAAAATCCTAAACTCACCAAAACTGTTACTGTAAAATTTTTAGTCGAAAATTCCAGGTTTTGATTAGGTTTAAAAATCCAAACTTTCACCTCCAATTCGGCCTAATACACTGGCAGTTTGTGCACCCTAACCAAAAAAATACTTTTGATCGACTAAACGAACTCAAAAAAAAATACAAACTTTGATTGTAATGAAACTAGACTCAAGGCTCTACATTATAGACCCAAAAACCGATGAAAAATACCAAAAATTGATTCGGTTATAGCTTTCCAAACAAGCCCTAATTCTGTTCCAGAAACTATCTTGAAAAAGAACTCAACCTTTGCAATAAAAGTCAAAACTTTTTCATGTATAAGCCTCAATCCTTCTCATATACACGTTTTAGAGGCATCTTAGGATGATCATATGCATGCTTCTTCAAGAATTCAAGATCAAGAATGGTTTAGGAACAAGATGAAAAGAATAGTTGCTTACCTTGGTTGCCAAAACACAACCCTAGTAGATCAAGACTTGGATTTCTTGTGCCTTGGAATGAAGATCGATGACTTGGGATTGAAGGGTTGATATCGACGTGGGGAGGGGGTTTGGGAGTCGACGGCAGAAAATGAGGGAGCGAGGGGGTATACGGCTTTTTTAAAAAAATGGGGAGGGTTAGGGTTTGTTAAGTATTTAAACATGGGATAAGGATTAAGAATTAATTTAAATTCAAATAACTATTTAATATCTATCCTAAACCCATAATTATCTAGAGTTATTTTTAAAAAAATCTATCCTATATATATATATATATATATGGGAGGGTTCATGCGAGAACCGTTGTTAGTGCGAGAACCGCGAGAACCAATCTCAGCCGTTCCTTGGATATGGGAAGTATCATAGATGGAGAGCGTGGAGGGATAGGGTGTGGCAGGGTGCATGCGAGGAATTCATGGGTGGGCAATGACATTGAAGGAGGGGGAATTAGACGGCTTAGATTGGTTCTCGCGGTTCTCGCGCTAACAACGGTTCTCGCATGAACTTTTGTCTATATATATATATATATATATATATATATATATATATATATATATATATAAAGTCGAATATATATATATAATAACAAATTATGTATTTAAAACAATATAAAGTGGCAATTGTGGCTTTCTAGTGGATTAAATTAAAAGGACATTTAACTAATCCTAAATAAAACCTAAACTAAAACTAATTCCTATAATAACTCTAAAATCAGTAATATACTAAAGTGCTAAATTACCTAACATATATGTTTATACGAGCAAAATTTTAAAGTGCAACACGTAAGATTAAGGACTAACCACAAATTTCGGTGACGGATGTCACATATAACTCCTCAAATAATAACATTACATGAGAACAATATAAATAGACTACAAATTGTAAAACTCTAATAGGCCTGAACCCTAATCTAATAAACTCAATATATATCCTAATACTCCCCCGCAGTTTTAGCGAAGGTTAATAATAAAGCGTCAAACTGAATCTAAAATAAAATAAAATAAAATAAGGACATAATTAAATAAAATAAAAGGTTGAACAGCTTGGAAAAATTAACTTCATGCTAACACTCTTTCTTTGTTTGCTGTTCTTGAGAGTCGAGCCCCATTGGAAGAAAACAGTTTTGCTCCGCTTCTTGGAAACATGATCTAGGCTGACATATTCTGCAATTTTTTTTTCTTTTCTTTAGGAGATATAAGAAATAACAGTTGGTAAAAGAGTTAAGAGGCTGAAGAATCTTTAGAGAGAAACAAGACATCGGTGACTCGCAATGTATTTTTTTTTTGTGGAATGCAGATTACGAGAGAGAGTTTATAGAGACGGAAGAATGGGAGAAGAAGCATGGTAAGAGAGAAAGAGATTTGAGAGAGATAACGAGGCTTAGAGAAAGAGAGGGTTAGGAAAAGAAAAAGGAGAGAGAAGAGAGATTTTAGGGAGAAGAAACAGGAGGAGATGTATTCCGGCAGCGGCGGCGCCGCTCTTGATGGTGAAGGCTATAAAATGAGAGTAGTGGTACTGGTGAAGGCTATAAAATGGAGCGGATCTGAAGAAATCGGCGGAGATGTTTTCCGGCCAGGGCGGCGGCGGTGGGACAGATTTTCTTTTTTTCTTTTTTGAAGGGATAAGATGTATTTAGAGAGGATAACATGGAACTGAAAGAGAACAAAGAGAGATAGAGAGATGATGTGGTAACCGGAGTAGAGGAGAAGTCTGGCGATTACGGCTCCGGATAATTTTAGAGGTCCGGCAATCTTTTTTTTATTTATTAAATAATAGACAGATGATTAGAGAGAGGAAGAGAGTTTAGATATGTGTAGAGAGATTTATGAAGGGTGGCCGGAAAAGTGAAGGGTGGCCGGAGAAGTGAAGGGAAAATATGAAGTAAGGAGAGGCTAGAGATAAAGAATGGGAGATAGTTGATCGCCGGAAAAGTTTAGAAGAGAACTCCGGCGAGGACGGTGCCGAAAAAATGTAGGGTTCCGGCAGGAGGGTAGAGCCTGAGCTCTGATTCTATGTAAGATAATATAACTCTTCATTTATTAACATTACACGATAACAATATAAATAGATTACAAATAATAAAACCCTAATTGGTCTGGAACTTAATCTAATAAACTCAATATATATCCAAATAGGATACTTATAAGTTTCACAATTTGGCTACCCTTGCAACATATATTGTAGTTTAAGAACAAGTAAAAGTAGAAGGTTATCTCATCATATCAATCTATTACGAAGTTAATTGTACGATGCGATATTAAATAAAATATAGAGTTAATTACAAAAATGGTCTCTGTGGTTGTCAACAAATTGCACTTTTGGTCCTTTAACTTTAAAAATTACAAAAATAGTCACTGTGGTTGTCGTTTTGTTTCGGTTTTAGTCCTTTAGACTAACTGCCGTTAAATCCTTCCGTTAGAAGACCTCATGTGCCTTGCACATGAGGGTATTTTAGTCCTTTTGTGTGTTATCTATGTTACCAAACACCCAAAACCCTAAATCATTATTTACTCTCTTTGCTCCGTCTCTTTGTAAACACATACAACGTGATGCAGATCACCCCACCCCCCACCGGCAGCCTTAAGTTTTACCATCGCCGCCGCACCACCGTCACGGTGGTTGCTTTCACCTTCTCTCTTCATGAATGCCACCGCCACCACCACCGAAGTGGATCTACGCCCCCTTTCTCTCTAGATTTACAAATGCTTCGATTGGGGGTGTTCACTACCGCCACCGCCACATTTCGTTGAAGCCTCTAGCAACCGCCATAAGCACCACCGTTGTGACCATATTCGGATATAAGAACCACCACTGCCATCATATTCAGATCTAAGCACCACCGGCGTCATCGATTTCGGATCTAAGCAACACCGCCGCCGTCGTCATTCTCAGATCTATGCACAACCGCCATCGTCGCTTTCAGATCCACGCACCGCCGTTTGCCCCTCGCATAACCACCACTGTCATTATAGGTTTGTATTTGTGGACGTTTTATATCAATCATCATCTAAGCAAAACCCTAAATCTTCTCTATTCGATTTATTCTTTGAGGAAGTGTTCAATTTTGTCATCAGATATATTTTGTTTAAGTTGGATTAGGGTTTTGTTGTGGTTCAGTTTTGGTGTGTAATTTGTGATGGATTGATTTCAACTTCATTTGAAGTGTTTCAGACAAGTAATTAGAAACCTGCGATTTATTCAAACAGAAATTTGTTTTAGTTTCTGTTTGTTGAATATCTATATTTGATTCACATTTTTGTGGTTCTGTTGTTACCCGGTGGTGATTAGATGGTTGTGGTGGTGGGTTTCAATGGAGGAAGAGAAGATATTGGTGGTGGTTGGGATGTGACGACAACAGTTGTTCAAGAAGAAGGATCCCGTTGGTTGTGGTTGGGAGATGACGGTGGCGTGTGTTCAGATCCCCATCGATTATTTGGTTCCGTTGTACCAGCGGCTACTGTGAAGGCAGTGGTGGTTGGAAAATGATGGCAGCGGTGCGTTTAGATACCGATTATGTTGGTTCTGTTGTACCGGCCGGTGATTAGATGGCGGTGGCTGTGGTTAGATGGCGGTGGTTATTATCGATGGTAAAAAAATTAGAGAGAGAAAGAGTGAGTCACTGCTGAGAGAAAGGTTAGTGAGAGTGTGAGACTAATGACGGTAATTTATTAAAAACATATTATTATACAATGATTTAGGGTTAGTAGTGTTTGGTAACAAGGACAGAAGCTAAAATGACAAAAACTACCCTCATGTGCAAGGCACATGAGGTCTTCTAACGGAAGGATTTAACGGCAGTTTGTCTAAAGGACTAAAATCGAAACAAAACGACAACCACGGTGACTATTTTTGTAATTTTGAAAGTTAAAGAACCAAAAGTGCAATTTGTTGACAACCACAGGGACCATTTTTGTAATTAACTCTAAAATATATAATATAACTAACATCTCTCACATGTATGATTAGTACATGAAGCTTCCATATGAGATATTTAGGCGGCAAGTTGAGAAGAAAGCAATCACTTCGTTACGATATAATCGTCGAAACATAACAAAACTTTAGTATCTAAAATAATATAATAATTGTATGTAACGAAACATAGATAAATTGTACGTTGATTCCTTGTCTAATAGAACTAGATTGGCAGCCAAATATGTGAAGCCAATAGCATCGCTCATGTCTGTAACTCAACAATGGCATGAGCCATCGCTCGATAGTACCATGTAGCAATATATAGACATAATCAAGTGTAACTTGGACAACTAAGAGATTGTCATAACTCATGTAGCATAGACATAATCAAGTGTAACTCAACAACTGCATGGGCTATATATCGCTTGATAGTAGCATGAGTACTCGAATGAGCCACAACAGGTTGTAATATATTAGAAGCTCAAGTTATATAGTTAGATCTGAGAAGAGCATATTCGCTACATTCAACATCTGAATAGGTATGCAAGCAAAAATCACGTGACCGGTGAATACAAAATCCATGTTGCTAGTACCTCAAAGTTATGGTAAAATATGATTCGCCACTATCTAGTCATATCGGGCGACACAACGGGGATAACCCAGACTTCGGCCGTAGGCACCACATAGGTTAGGGCATCAACTTCTTAGTCCACTTCATATAATCGTAGAATCATTAGGTCAAACACATATATATGGCAAAGTCTTTTTAGTATCGATCATACAATGGATACTCCCGCTCGCGGCCCCTTAGAACCTCCACATCTCCAAAATCTATGAGAAAGCAATCCAATTTAATTTCAACCAATTGTTTACTCCATCCTGGATTCTTGTGATCAACATCTTTCAATCAATCAAGAATTCAAGATCAAGACAAGAACTCGCGATCAGTCTAAGTAAACAATACTCCATGATGAACGGTGGTCATTTACTTTTTGCCAGTTTCAATCATACTTCTACTGATTATTTAATTTCAATCAACAGTAAGAACAATAATAATTAATTCTTACTGTCTTTAATGGAATACAGGATAATCCCTCAAGAATTCAATTTCAAGATCAAAAACTCATTCAAGAATACTTGGTGACTTACATTTTTTTTTAATTTACTCATAAGAGGTCATTAAATACTTACCTCAATCTTAGTCTGTTTTTTTATTTTTTATTTATTATATTGGTTATTCATTATTTTTATTTCATCTTCAATCATTAATATAAAGACCGATCTTAAATAATTTAATTATAAAATCTTAACCCTTTATTTAGTTAAATTTAAATCCTGACCATTCATTTTGATCAAAATTAAAACTTGATTTTGACTTAAGTAATTAAACTGGAAACTTAATTTTGACTTTAAGTCAATAATATTTATTTAAATTTAAATTTTAATATTATAAAATAAATAAAGTATTATTTAAATTCAAAAAATAACTCTATTAATTTCAAATTCCAAACCATACGTTTATTAACTCTATTATTTGAATAAAGTATTACTTTTTAAATAACTTTATATTTAACACATTATTTTTAATTTCTTATTACCATATTTTCTTAAGTTTTCTTATTTTTACGTGTTATAATTATTTAATATCTTTTATTAATATCTAATGTTTATCGCTTGTAAACTAACTCGTGTATCACATGAGTATATAATCTAGTAACTTTATATTACAATAATCTCAATATCACATGATTTGATGTTACATGTAAATATTATGAATTTAATATCTTTTATTAATATCTAATGTTTATCGCTTGTAAACTAACTAGTGTATCGCATGAGCATATAATCTAGTAACTTTATATTACAATAATCTCAAAATCACATGATTTGATGTTACATGTAAATATGATGAATTTAATATCTTTTATTAATATCTAATGTTTATCGCTTGTAAACTAACTCATGTATCACATGAGCATATAATCTAATAACTTTATATTACAATAATCTCAATATCACAATATTTGATGTTACAGGTAAATATGATGATCCGATCGGCATGGACGCGTGATAATGATTATTAATTTTATAGATATAGTCAAGTGTTCGATTCAGCACACCCCATTTTTTCTTTGTTCATACGTTGGTATGAGATGCACCCACCCACTTTTTTTATTTTTCATCATTGGTGATTATTTTTTGACTTTTGCTAATATTGTATTTAAGTAATTAGTTTGATATATTATTTGCTAATTTATATGATATTTATAACACCCATAATATGTGTGCACATTATATATATATATATATACATATTATTTTATATATATGTATAATATGTGTGTGTGGGTCTTATCACTTTTATGTTCATTTTAATATATATTTTATTATAAAATAATATTTATCTAAAAAAATGTATATGTACAAATCATAATACTAAAATAATTACATTTTTTCATAAGCATCGCATTACATATTTTACTGAAATGTAGTTAAACGAGGTTAAAGTTACCGCGCTTCGCTGCGGATTATGTATAATTAGTTTTTTATTATATTAAAATTAAATTGATTTCTTTAAATAATAATACAAATAAACAATTATTTAACTAAAAATAAACGAAAACCAAAATAAAAAACAAAAAACAAATAGACCATAGTAAAAAGTTTGTGTCAAATTATATCTAAAAATTAATGGGGAAACCGATAAATAAACGAACGTGAAGTTTCTTTTAGGAATTTTAATCACAAAAATTAATTACAAACTTCAGATTTAAAAATAATATTTTTAAAAGAGTAAAATAATATTTACATAAAATTATTTATTTTAGCAACCTTAAAATATAAAATAGGAAAATAATCAATTGAAGGGATATGCAAGGTTTGAACCTGGGTTACAACTCAAAAATAGGAAGGTGTTACCACTCCACCACCCAGCTTGTCAATAAAATCTTTTTCCCTCTGTGGCGTTGAGGAGTGGGATTTATCCCCTATGGAGGGATGCGAGTCTTGCATACTGCCCAATTGAATGTCACTGTTGGGCTCCGTCCACTAACTACTAACAAGCCGTTCAAAAAAAAATCTTCCTTAAAGAATATATATATATATATATGACACCTTTTAAAGATGATGCAAAACGACAAATTTACACTATTCATCATGTCACATCAACTTCTTCACAATTGTATATATATAGTAATTAAGTGGGTTATAAATATATATTTAGATTCATATCAAACATTACATATTAAACTTATAAGGTAAAATAAGATTAATAAAAAATTAAATTTTCAATTAATTTGACAAAATTGTAAAATTATCATATTTTCCCCATCACAGTAAGTGGGTTTTATTCATTAAAATGTATAAACATTATCACGTTTTTATATTGTGTATCGAACTTTATAACTTCTATTGTGAATATGCATGGTAATTTAATTTGTTCTTATTATGTGTATTAAAGTTTATAATTATTGTGCATACTAAAATTATATATTTTTTATTTTATGTAAATAAAATACATACAATAGTAACAAACTAAAAAATTGATACATATAATAAAACCTTTGAAAGTACTATACACACAACAACAAAGCATGATAAAACATGACAAATTTAATATATATTAAAAAATTAATATACCTTAATGAACTAGCCTTATTTTAATTGACAGTTTATAATCCGAATTCTACTTTTAGTTATAGATTATAAACATCGATCACAATAATTATTCAAGACCACGTACTTCTACCGATAATAAATAAGACCGTCAAAGGGAATCCAATTTAGACGGTTTAGTAGATTAACACGTGATAACTTTTCCGAAGTAGGAGCAATTTAATTAACAGTTTCGTTTAGAAGGGCAACGTGTCTGTAACGAGCCTTTACTATATATAGCTCATTGATTTATTCTTTTTAAGTATCAAGATCGTTACTCGTATCTCATACAAATAGTTTGTACCCAAGTAATGCGACAATGACGAATAGTTTATGTTCGATAACATATCCAATTTAAAAAATGTAAGAATGTGATATTTTCAGTTGTTAGCAATAGTTTATGTTCAACAAGAGTTCAAGACTTTCGTTTTCTTTATCCTTCTTCTATTCTTTTTTTTTTTCATCAAAATATAAATTTTTGAAAAGTAATAAGATCAAAAAAATATATATATATATATAGATGTCTATGTGAGTGATTCAACTAAAGTTTGTATAAAAACCCGTACTATTATAAATTTAGTAATCTTAAAATTTGTAAGAAAGAAAATGTTAAATTTTATTTTATATATATATAATATATATAGTGTAAATAAATCAAACTTGGATTAAAGATATGTAATTAGCGCGCAACTAAGACCAATTAATACATGTTTGGATAAGAGAATGAACATAGTTATAAAACATAACATTGTCAAGAAACATATCGAACACACATTTGCACATAACAATATATATATATACATTTAAAGTAGACAAAAGTACATATGTAAACCAAGGAAATTAATAGTATCCTAATTAATTGGACACCAAGCACGTACATGACTAGAGGCTGTTGGCCGGAGCTAGCCGTGGCGCCTACAATTGATCGATATTACAATGATCAACAGTCGTCTTATGATATGTAAATTGCTAATTAAACATATGGTTATCTAATTTATTAAGAGTCCCAAATGGGACCAAAAGCAGGAATCCCATTACTCTTGCAAGCATTCACAACATCCCTACTGCCTTCAGGGTTACTCGTTACGATCACCACCTCCGCTTTCCACTTCCTTGCTGCCGCCACACTCATTTCCGAAACATTTGGCCGCCCCATCTCCGCCGTGTCGTGAACTATTACTTTCTCTTTCGGATGCCTACTCACCCACTCCTTTATTTCTTTCCCAAAGTTTTGTTCAATCCCTTTCGCTACCCACAACAAGCACACTTCCGCGGGACCTTGTTGTAGCAAGAACGACAAAAACACGCAAATACCAGAACCTGTTGCCACCACTAAGACCCGATTGTACATGTTAACTAAGTAAGGCAGACCGGCAAAATGAACTTGCCGGACCCATAAGTGGCTCGGCGGGTTGGAGACTAAGGATTTTGTGAAGTCACCGACTGCACCCGCAAGCATCATGTGTTCTTCCTTCCCATCGGAAATAATCCCAAAAGCATGCCATTCGGACAAAGGGGACGGGCTTATCCGACCTAGTATCCCGGGTTTCACTCCACCCGTGAACTTGATAATTGAGGCGTGGCCTGATGATGCTGAAACCTTAACCGCAACCCGCCTCACCGTCACCCACGGGATGATGATTAGTACGGTTACGGCCAAGGTTAACCAGAATTCTTGCTCTTTGACCAATATTGATCCAACATCATTACTTCGGTAAGATTTGGTCTCGGGTACGTAAGTTTTTGTGAGGACTATAAACGCCCAGAGAAGAATCAACGACACCCAACCTGCAAACCGGTGAGTTCTTTCAAACACGTTATGGTGGAGGTGGCGGACTAAGGGGAACGCTGCTAGACAGCACAGGCACAAAAGGGAGAGGATGGCGGCGGCAATACCAATGATCGCATCCGAAGTGTTGTCCCGGTCTTTAAGTGTAAGAATTAAGGAATATATAAGCCAGGCGACTGACGAAACCCCGCAACCACTGTGTATTCCCCCTAAAGATTGAAGTAGAGAGGTAATAGCGGTTTTAAGGCGTAAAGGCACCCATGAATGACCGAAAAGCTTAACCGCGAGCCAGAACACAATGCGTAAAAAGGCTTCACTTCGGCATAGTGTTAGAGCCAGAAGGTTTCCAATAGAGAAAAGAGTAGCACGGTTTCTAGCATATTGAAAGTTACCAGTAGCCGCCAGAACTAATCCTGTTATGTTAAGAGCCAAACAAACCATAAAGAGTCTCTTATAGACCGTAAACAAGCCTTGATCGAGCAAGATCACCGACAATCTCGACTCTTTCGGTTTGGTTGCTTTTGGAACAATCTTTTTGCTTGGAGCTTGCGGTAGTTCTTGAACTGGAAATGTAATTGGCGACTGGTAGTTCTCGTCAGCCTCGTATCCTTCTTCTATGTTGATCAGCACGTTGACGTCGTCCTCTTCATCATCCGTCTCTACGTCGCAGAAATGGCTACTTGGTCGACTACTGGACCTCGAGATAATCGAGCTAGAAGTTGGTACAATTCTCTTAGAAGAACCCCATGGAAGCCAAGATCTTCGGCTTGGTCGAGATGCATCGATGGCAAATGGATCCCGATGGGGTTGGATCTCAAAGGATACACCCCGACAACTAGAAAATCTATGATCCATGGCTTCTTGTTGCATCGTATATCTGTTGTTGATAGATTTTTAGTAATAGAATGAAAGACGAAAAAGTAAGATCTGTGGTCATGTGTCTGCATAGGTTCCGAATTTATGGTTGCAAACTTGTGCAGCGATTAGTTGTACCGTATAACAAATAATCAATGACAAATATTCTTTTCATTCACGTAACTCGTAAGTGTCGAGAAAGTTAATTAACGGCCGGTCTAAACTTCAACGTATAATTGACTTGGTCATGATGTAGAATCAATACTACATTATAGTACTATATAGACAACCCTTAGTTTATTACGCACTACGAAGGAGTCAACGGAATATACGCATCGATATATCAGGTTATATACTTGTATGTATTTCATTAACATAGATAGATTATTTGCGTTGTATTCTGTTCTTTCTCCTTTATTGAATCTATTGCCGTTAAAAAAAAAAAAGTTTCGAAAGTACTTTATTTAAAATCTCTCTAATGATAAATGATAGTTGATAATCCTCGTCCACTTAATTAACGATTTAAAGTCCACCTTCTACTCGCGTTTAAGTTAAAATTTTAAAAGTAAATTATTCACCTATTACTATGACAAAATTTACATGATATATATATCTATTCTTATAATACTAGTTTATTACCCCGTGTCAAAACACGGGGATGTTTAAAAAATATATAAAAATTGATTGTATGAAATTATAAAAGGTATAGTAAAATAAGGGTAAAAGTGTTTAAGAAATGTTTTGAGATATTAAAATTTTCAGATAAAAATAATAAAATATCATCAAACAATTACATATGTCAGAATTTTAACAAAAAACAATAACTAATTTTTTTAAGTACTATTATTAATGGATAACAAAAAATTAAGAATATACTAATTTTTAAAAAGTGGAATATTACAATAAAATTTATAACAAAACGTAGATAAAAATGAGACGATCATAAATATATAATTATTTTTTCTCTAAACAAAATGTATCACAAGTTACTAAACATAATGTATAAACACTGTATAATTAATTATATTAATATACAATTTTATAAAACCCCCTCACATTTTCTTAAAAACCCCTCACATGTTTTAAAATTGGAGGTTGTGATTGGTTAATTAATACTTAATTTATGGTTATTTTTGGAAAATTTACAAGCCTTTTATATATAGATATAGATATATAAAAAACTAATTTTTATTTTTTAATTATAAGTTTTCAATCGTTATTTAATCAAAATTAAATCCTATCAATTTATTTTATCAAAACGGAAAGTCTAATTTTGATTTTTAATAGTCAAAATTAAAAACTCAATTAATAAATTTTAAGTCTAATAATAGATAAGATAGTTAGTAAAATATATTATTTAAATTTTATAATTACATTATTATATATATGTAGACAACATATAAACCATTCTAATTATATAACCCCAAAAAAAACCGTAATACACATTAAATATGATACAACTACCTTTAATATAAAATTCTTTTAATTTTTAAAAAAAAATTTTCTTTCGCTGGTACAGGAACCACATTAATTTTTTTCCTTTGTAAGTTTACACTTTCGAACTTTATCATAATCAAAAGATGTCACGACCTTTTCTTCTACACAATTTTGTAAGTCTTGTCCAATTTCTAAATTTTAAACACAAACCGATTTTTTTCAATCTCAAAATACATATATTCTGAATGTAACTTGTTCTCAATATCTACAATTGTTGCTCAAGATTTATTATCTTGACATATTCTTCCATCTCAAACTCGTGAAGTTTTTCAGTCAATTAAGAAAGCTTTAGAGTAAATTTGATATTTTTTTTGCTTTAAATCATTTGCTCTCTTTGTATGTTTCTTTGCACAATCTGCCTAAAGACTAAAAGTTGAACCATGATTTTTTACCTCCTTCATTATCTTGATAACTTCTTCTTCTTTGGCACGAAATATGGTTATTACATGACAATTGATCTTTGAGTGAAATAATAAAAGATGATGAATTGTGATTGAATAAATTGCATTGGCGGATTGTGGAATTACGATTAGAAATTGTGATTCGGAATTGAAATTGGAACTTCAATTCGGAATTTGCGATTGCAATTGTGATTCGTAATCACAATTACCAATTTGTGATCGGCAAGTACGATTGGTGAACTACGATTGAAAGTACGATCGTAGAATTGTGATTTAGAATTGCGATTGACGAATTGTGATTCAAAATTACGATTGGCGAATTGTGATTGTGAAATTCAATTGGAATTAGGATTTGTGGAATGGTGAGTGGTGAATACAATAGATGGTGGGAAATTCAATTGTCAATTACGATTGAAACATAATTATGAATTGCAATTTGAAGGGCAATTGAGAATTGCGATTGACTAAAAGTTGGTGAAATGCAATTGTAATTGCAATTACAAACAAATACGATTGGAAATGCAATTGTTCAAATACGATTGAGAATTGCAATTGCTCAAGTAAAATTACAATTATCAACTATGATTGCACTCAAATGCAATTGCAAGCAACACTATTCAACCAAAAAAATTAGGGTTCTTACTACAAAGGAGGCTACGACCGAAAATTATTAGGGGCTAGTAGGCACGAGAACTAATTTAAGGAAACAAGCATACATGAGAATTAATCAAAGCAGGCAAGCAAGCAGGTGATTTAATTCAAGCAAGCAAGCAGATAGGTGAAATTAATTCAAGCAAGCAAGTAAGTAAGTGAAAAAAGCAACTTTTATTCCGAAGAGAACGTACGGCAAACACAATAAACTTTCGATCCTTTTTCTTTTCGATTAAAAACTAACATTTTGATCCACTCTCTGTTATGATACAAATTGTATGTTCCCAATTGTATGAAGTATCAATGCTATTAAAGCAAATCCACAATGATAATGATGAACTTAATATGAATGCTTGAGAGAAAACTAAGAACACACACTTTGATCTAAAATATTGAAATGCTTAAATTATTAAGGTTAGTTACATTTTTTATATACTTGTCAGGTGTTTTCACAATATACCCTGTACTTATAGAAATACAAGTAGAAGCAAATTTTAACTAAAATAATATAATAAACATAACTTGGGTCTAACAGGTTATTTCAGAAAAATCAAGTTTCGCAAATTTATGACGGCTTATCCGGACGCAATTCACGGTTGGTTAAATATATAAATTACCAAAATACCCCTATTAATGAGTCATTAATGGCGTTCAAAACAGTTCTCGTACGAAAACAGTTCTCGTTTAAACTTTTGCCTATATACACACACACACACATTATAGAGTTCATTTGAGAACCGGTTTTAGTGTGATTACCGCGATAACCAATCTTAGCGTTGATTTGATAAGTGGAATTCACGGATGTGAGCGTGGGGGAATTAAGTGTGACAGGGTGCATGTCATAAATTTATAAATATATGATGACATTAAAGGAGAGAGAATTAAACGGCTCAGATTGGTTCTTATGATAAAAATTGTTTTCAAATAAACTTCTCTCTCTCCCCTATATATATATATATATATATATATATAGGGTGAGGATCAAGTAAAAGGTATATTAACGTAAAAATGGTAAGAAGCAATAAAAAATCCTTTTTATTGATTAAAACTAGTTCTTCATCGATTTCTTTTTGATGAATCCAACATATTCATCACTTTTTACACAGCAAAAGAGATTTTCAAATCAGATTTTGAAACCAAATTTTTGGAATAATTTGGTGATGAACAAAATGCTTTCATCTAAAAAGTGATGTATATCTTGGATTCATCAAAAAGAAATCGATAAAGAACTAGTTTTAATCAATAAAGATGATGAACTAACAATTATCAGTTGATGTATATACTGAAAAACTATCACTAATCATCTCTCTTACACTTTTTACTTTAATTTACCTTTTATTTGATCTCATCCCTATATATATATATATATATATATATATATATATATAAACATTCATGAACAATAAAAAACAACTACGTACTGATCACTTAACCTTTTATTCAAAGTTTTTTGTATAAATAGTAGTAATGTATATACGATCGCATGAAAATTACAGAAGATTTGTTTATGTTAATGTGTAAAAACGGAGATGATCTGATCACATGATTTGTTTATTAAAATATTGTGTTAAGGACACATTTGTTTTTGTATTGTACAATACAACAAAATGACTTTAAATGATATTGTTACGACTTAATTTTTTCTAGTTTGTTTTTGACATTTTTCTTTTTAATTAATTAAAAAACGATACTATATTACTCCAAATTAAGTAAGATTCGAATTATGATTAACCGAGATCTAATGTACTATATATAGATAGATAGAGTTTGGGTTGATTGAACTTTGCTTTCTATTTAATTACAAAGGTTGAATTTATTTATTTGGTACGTATATATACTAAAACAAAATTATAATTAAGGAGATACAGACAGAAAAGTAGATATTGGATAATTCTCGTACGTACGTGTTGACATGAAAAAAAAATGTATTTATTAGACTACTTAATTTAGAATTTTTTTCAATTTTTGTTTCGGAAATTGCCAAGAAATTATTATTTTATGAATTCATTCATAATCTAGAAAAATATTGTGAAATGAAGAGGAAGGCAGAGGGAAAAGAAGAAAAAAAATATATACGAGGAAGTCGTGAACTTGGATATATAGTGTGATTATGTTTATTGGAAAAGAATATATATATATATATATATATATATATATATATATATATATATATATAGGAGATGGTTTATGCGAGAACCGTTATTAATGCGAGAACCAATCTCGGCCGTTCCTTGGATATGAGAAGTTTCATAGATGGTGAGCGTAGAGGGATAGAGTATGGCAGGGTGCATGTGAGGAATTCATGGATGAGCAATGATATTGAAAGAGGGGGAATTGGACGGCTCAGATTGATTCTCGCGGTTCTCGCACTAAGAATGGTTTTTACATGAACTTTTTCCTATATATATATGTATGTATAATATTTGTCAGGAAATAATTGAAATTATCATTAGTAAAATTATTTGTCTTTTTTATACCTTCCTAGAAAATAATTTATGAATTGTTTGTGATAGTCAATTATTGTAGTTTGGTGAAGTCGTTGGTGTTCTACATATGGCTATAGAATTTTATTTTTTTTCATTCCCTTTCAAATTCTGTTTTCCCTGTCAGGATTATAATTAATTATTAAACTATTCATATTTAGTGACTTTCGTTTTTCTTTTCATTCACAAATTGACCGGTGGTTGTAAGTCTACTTTTTTCCCTTTTTCTCTTTAGGTTTTTTTATTTTCTATTTCAAAAATTTTGTAAAGTTTTACATATCAATAAATACTTTTTGTTCTATTTTAAATGAGAAGTTTAATTTTATATTTTTTTAATGAAAAATATTATAACAATTTATGTGATTTTTTTTCATAAAAAAGATTTTCAGTAAAGATTAGTACTAATTAAATGTTATATTGAATATAATTTAATAAGAAAAATCTTAATTGATTTGAATATTAACCAAATGACGTGAATATATAAGAATTACCTGAAATAAAATTCCAGCATAATTTCAATTACAAATCTTTCAAATATATTTCCACTTTTATTGACATTTGTGTTTAAACATTGGTTTTTATATTTTATTCGCTCTTACTTTCTTTCCGGCCACAACGTACTTAAGTTCGTGTCGTGTTTCGTGTCGTGTCGATAATTGGCACCCCTATTGCACATTATTATAAATAATAACATGTATAAATCAATATATTTTTAGGTAAAAGCGAATTAAAAAATCAAATATGGTTAATGAAAAAAGAGTTTATTTTTTCAAAATGTATTAGACTATACCCGAAATGTTAATGTGTGTATTTACCTTTCAAAAATGTTATTGTGTGTATTGAAAAGTGTAAATTAGTAAACACAAATAATTTATCTCCCCTCTCTCAAATTATTCTTTTTCTTACTCTAAGAGTATGTTTGGTGAAACTAGCTGAGGCTGGTGGTGAGGCTGGAGCTGGTACTTATTAATGGATAATCCAAAGCTCAAGCTATAAATTATTTGAAAAGACTTTTATTTTCGGGGCTTATAGATTATATATGTTTCTAATAATCTCCTTAAGATATTACACCAAAACGAGGCTGGAGATTATGAAAAATAATATCACAAACCCCTATAACCCCCCCATAAGCCTATTGTCAAACACACCCTAATTAAATTTTTTTGATTTTTAGAATTTACTTTTACATTATACTTATTACATTTTTCACTACTGACACAACCTGACACAACCTACAATGTACGAATTTTTGTTATGTATACAATCTTTATTAGTGAACACATAGATAACCAACCGTTATCAAAACCATTGATAAACTCTTTAAAACATATAATTTGAAATTCACTAGTGAGCATATTATAAGCATAATACTGGATTTTTAAAGTTCTTTTTTCTAGTGTTCATTAACAAACCATGGATAAATTTAAAAATTTTGATATAATGATTAGAAAAACTAACAACTAATAGTTATGTTCAACCATTAATAGATAAATTAGAAAAAGATACACAAAAGTTTAATAATGGACCAGCTAAACAACTCAATTGTTTAATAATGAACCTGCTAAATAGCTCAATTGTTTAAGTATGAACAAACTTTTAAAAAACAAAACTCAATTTAGAACAGCACATCAAGAGAATTAAAAACCTAAAATCACCAAAACTTTGTAAAATCACCATGGACAAATAAACTGCAGGTTGATGATAGGTCACGGCTGTTGGTGATAGGTGTTGGTGATAGGTTGCTAATGAACGGTGGAGATGGTGGATCTGCAACAACGGGCTTCAACTCGGTGGTGGATCTGAACAATAGAGCCTCAATCCTCACTCCCTCTTCTTCTTCAACTTGGTGGTGCATCTGAACAATGAGCAAGATGTTGCAAGACCACACAATACATATATAGTTATGTCAATCGAAGGGTGAAGCAACCAATTCGTGACACACTCCAACAGTTATCTTTGACGGTTATGGTAAAAGGAAAGGATGGCGATGTTTGGGTTGGGATTTTAAATCTGAAATCTTGAGGAGAGAGTTATATGATTAATAAGTCAAGAATTTGATTATTTTATTAAAATATCTCTTATATCCTTTCATCGATTTAATTAGTGTCATTTAATGTTGATTTATTTACGTAATTACTATAATCAATCTTAACCATCAATTAGTTGATCATAGGGTCTAAAATACTTCTCGCAAAAAATACTTCACGTTAACTTGGCACAATTTTCCTCCAAACTGCTAGTGTGTTGGAGTAGAATGTGATTTTGATAGGAACTTTTTTTTTTTTTTTGGTAATTAGGGTAAATAAGTCCCCTTCTTGGTGTCTTTTTTCCCCTCCTTTGTTATCTTTGGGTGTTGTAATACCTTGTTCTTATGAATAAATGTTCATTTGCCTTTCAAAAAAAATTACCCTTTCTCTCTCTCAGAAGAAGTTCAATCAAGAACTGTTTTTCGTATGAGAACTACGAGAATTATATGTAACAACAATAATTACTAATAAATAGTGGTATTTTGATAATTCATATATTTACCCAACCGTGAATTTCGTCCGGGTGAGCCGTTATTAGTTTGCGAAACTTGATTTTTCTAAAATTTTCATCATTAATAAGCCATTAATGAGCTATTAATGAATGATTAATGAGCCGTAAAAAATTATTAGGCATTGATTAACCTTAATCAAGAACTAATATTAGTTTTCGTAGTTCTCGTAGTTCTTGTACGAAAAACAGTTATTATTTGAACCCGGCCACCTAAATATACACACATATAATTATCTTTGTATCATTTTCGTATGGATCTCCGGATGATATTATGTTTGGAAAGATAAGTAAAAAAAATATGGTCTGAATATATATCAAGCTAGATAGTAGAAAAGGTCAATTCTTTTTCATTGTATGAACCATAAAATGAGGAAAGCTCGATTTAAAAAAAAACAGAGATAGAGATCAGCAAATGCAAACATTTTGTATATATATTATATTTAATATATAATAGTGTACGTCATCATATAGAATGCAGCCGATGACTGTGCAGTCGTGCAGAGTGATGATTTGAATAGAAACAGTCAAGTGTCATTAGTTGCAGCCGAAGACTTATTTTTATAAAGCTAAAATAAACCAAAGATGAAGAACCTTTCATGGACTTGTTTTTTAATACCGAGCTTTCCTGATTTTATGGTTCATGCAAATATGAACAAGTAACAATCCGGTTTAGCCCATCTGGTAAGGCATCTCCCCTTCTTCATAGGAGGTTAGGGGATCAAATCCGGCTTTATGCAGTGGGTTGAGGGTTTTTCCCTTAAAGGTTTCCTCCATGGAGTGAAGGAGTGGTGTTCGAAACTTGGTTAAGGTCAAATAACGAGGGGTGGTTGAAAACCGGCCACCAAGCAATTCAAGCCCACACTAGAGACGCGGGGAAGTGTCCCCATTTGTCGGTCAAAAAAATATATGAACAAGTAGGGACCTTTTCTACTAGCTAGCTTGATATCTATTACCATATATGAAAAACGGTTCTTAAATAAATTTTCATATATATATATATATATATTAAGTGCGTCAAGGTGCATGTGATAAAGTGAAATTTATGGATGTGGAGCGTTGGGGGATTAAGAGTGGCAATGTGCATGTGATGAATTCATGGTGGACAATGACATTGAAGGAGGGGGAATTGGACGACTCAGATTGGTGCATGTGATGGATTCTCGAGGTTCTCATACAAAAAACAGTTCTGGTTTAAACCTTTCACTCATTCTCTCTTTTAACAATAAATGTTCTATTATTATGAATTATACACTATTTTTCTCTAAAAACATACATTTCGATTCTTCTTGTAAGTAAAAATGTATAAAAATATTACCACACTATTAAATAAAAACTTTCATATAACATAAACATGATGACCAATGTGACTTTCATTATTTCAAATTTATTGTAACATTCAAGTTTCATTTGCAAGCATCATTGCATTCTCTGTCCTCATCACCACAATCCTTCTATAATCGTCGCCATGCATTGCGCGAGTACCCCACTAGTGTGTATGTGTGTGTTTCTATATATATATATATATATATAATCAATGAAAAATCATGTCTTAAACAAAGAAACTAAAGAATCAATCTGGACCATTGGATCATCAAAATCAATGGATAGGATTTAAAGATTACAATTTTGTAATTATATGAAAGTTATATATGATAATTGAATGTGTGAGTGACAAACATGGAAAACCTCCCCCCCCCCCCCCCCCCCCTAAAAAACCCACTTATACTTACTCCCACATTTCAACTTAAAAAAAATTACCCTTCAAAACTTTAAAATGTTATAACTATTTAAGTTTTATTAATTTAAACAAAAAATTATAACAATCTTTTAGTTTTTTAATCCTCTTTCAATCAAAATCACTCTTTCTATATTTTTTTAAATTTTTTAAAAATACAAATTAATAGAGTTAATTGTCCAAATGGTCATTTAACTTAGAGGTTTCTGCCATTTTCGTCCTTTAACTTTAAAAGTGGTAAGGATGATCCTTTAACTGCCATTTCTATGCCAAATTTGTCTTTTTTAACAGATTATGTTAACTTTCTCATTTATAATAGGTAAAATGACCATTTTACCATTGTATTTATATTATATTGTTTTATTTTTTAATTTTACTCATTTTATAAATTAATTAATAATTAAGAGTCAAAGTCAACTCTGTAAAAGTTAAGAGTTGTCAAAGTTCAGAGTCAAAGTCTATATCTTTCTTTCTCTCTCTCTCATACCGTCAACTGAAACCACCACCCACCACCACACCACAACCCACCACCACCAGCAACCACTTCCACGACCATAACCCACCACCACCTCAACCCACCACCACCACAACCACTACTTCCGAACACACACACGTAGTCAGCCTTTGTTGCCACCACAACCCACCACCACCACAGTCTCTGTTCATAGGAACACACACACACACACACACACGTTTACATGGTGGAAGAACCATACAACTTACAGTGGCGTATCTAGGGTTTTCAGTGGCGGATCAACACACACTGTTCATCGGAACCACCACGACTGTAACGATTAGGGTTTTTAGTGGCGGATCAACACACATGCACTATGTTCATCGGAACCACCACGACCGTAATGATTAGGGTTATCAGTGGCGGTGACGCTGGATTTCTCTATTAGGGTTTCGCATGAATTGGCAACGGCGGTGGCCGATCTAGGGTGGAAGAACCATGGTGCGATGGAAGTGGTGGTTACGGCAGTGGAGGTCGCAGTGAGTATAGATCTAGGGTTTTCAGAGGGTGGCAGCAGCGGACGGTGGAGGTGGTTACGGTGTTATGGTCGCAGTGGTGGTGGTTACAGTGTTACGGCAACAGTAGCCATGGTTACGGTGGTTGTAGCAGAGGGCGGTGGTGGTGGCAGCGAACGGTGGAGGAGGGTGGGGGTGATGGTTCTTGAAAGGGGAAGAAGAGAGTGTGTATGTGTGTGTGAGAGAGAGAGAGAGGGGGGGGGGGGAGTGTGTGTGTGTCTAGCGAAGAGAGATTTTTTTTAAATAATAAATATATTGTTTTTAATAATTAGAATTTAAAAAGAAGGGTAAAAAGACTGAAATGCCCTTGATTTAACTGATCAAACTAACGGCTAATGTTAATTAGGACCAAAATGGCATGAAAATGACAGTTAAAGGATTATCCTTACCACTTTTAAAGTTAAATGACGAAAATGACATAAACCTCTAAGTTAAAGGATAATTTGGACAATTAACTTTTTTAAATATGTAATTTACATTTTAAGTAGTATTGTAGTGTTACAGGACCTTGAAGATGCACCCATCAGGCTGAAGTCAAAGGTTTTCGCAACCTGTTAGATAAAAGTAAATTAATAAATTAAATCGAGTGAATGATGTGTGAAAAAAGAAGAACAATTAGCTTAGCTTCTAAACAAAAAACAAGTCTGTCAGCATCTTTGACCAATTCATGACACACAACTTTCATGACTTCAACAACGTATGTAGCATAGATGTGTCAGAAAGAGATATAAACAAACAAGTTAACCAAATGATATTTTTTTTCTCATAGCAGTACGCTATAGAGAAATAAAGTAATATAAAACGCAAACAAAAGTAAAACTAAAAAGAAAATCTAAAATAAGAAGGTATCACTACCTGCCGACTGCTGTAAACTGGTCCATATATGGATCTTGAAATCTCATCACTTTGCTCGGCAATATCAGAACCATATAAAAGTATGATTAATAAATACCAATAATCGAAAAATATGTTCAAGAGAAGTACGACAATAAGGTATAATTGCTGTTGTATTAAGCTGCATTTTCATATTTTGCATTTTACAATTTGAAATGAAACCCAAATCTAAATGCAAACCTTGCATAAAAAAAAAGGTCAGAAACATATGAAGTCTGGTCTTGTTTGAAATGGGACTAAAAACTAAATCTAATGATATAATCTTTTTACATCTAATCAATATGCCACGTATAGAATGGTCTTTTATGTTCTATATTTAAGAAAAGTTCTATATATATATATTATGTATACACTACAGATCGATCTTTAAGTTTGACCTTTAGTAATGAATTATATGTAAGCTAGCAACTGTGTTAACAACTTGAAAATCTCAATACAAAATAAAACATGTGACCTTTAGTACACACCATCGAGCATATGATCTTTGGCCAACTTTGTTTCTTGAGTTTTACATGTACAGGATTAACTTTGTTATCCTAGAAGGTTATTACAACAAACTAGAATTGAGGCTTCTGACCTTCTGTAATAGATATCCTAGAAGTCATGACTAACCTACTAGGTCCGAAGTCCATATGCGAGCAAAATAGATCTCTACCTCTGCTCACTAAGTCCGATAGTGCAAACAAACCGTAATCCGTGGGTTGATATGCAATTTACTGATTACATCAAATTATATTAATTCCAATCACTAATCATGCTATAACCTTTCAACATAGCTTGTATATCAAGTATGAACATTTCATGTCATATTCTTTACCGGATCCCACACACGTATCATATTACCAAGCAAGCTTTCCAAAGGATACACGTAAGTAGCTAACATACCATAAAATATATATCATCGAGCAGTGCGATATATTAACCTTATCATAACCGAACCAGAGAAATTATATTTCTATAACCTACGTGTCAATTAGACAATTATGAAGAAAACCTTTATCATATATCTGTTTTGTCTATATACTCGGTTTTATAAATTCTATTAAACTCATCCGAGGACCAGATAACAACAACTAAGCAGCACTGTAGAGTCTACCAAAAACCATAAATGAATAAAAAAGATTTAGATGGAGAAATCAAACGATGAAAATCGAATGCAGAAGTATTAGTGCCAATCACTTGGTGATCGCCAAACTTGGCAATAACCGTTGGATGCGCCAAAGGTGGCAATCGCTATCTTCTCCCTAAAAATAAACAACTATAGCTATTGGTAGTCTATTGAGTAACTTTTGATCATAGCAGAATATATCATTTTCGTCTTCTATGTCACAACTCTACCAAAATTCTGTCTTAAAGAACATAAGACAAATAAGGTATTTTGTGTTGTATAAACTTCTGTTTTGCCTAATTAGTTTTACTAGTCTAGAGATTACCCCATTTCTAATTTCGTGATACCTTCAGACTACAAAGATGAAAAACATATTTTAGAAAGTGTTTATAGACGCAATCTTTTGAAAGCGTTGGTGAAGTTTTAGTGGACACAAAAAGTTTAATGCGAACGATGATCTAATTAAATGTGAGAACCATTTTTATAGTGAGAACCGTGAGAACTAATCTGAGCTATCTAATTCCCCCTCTTTCAATGTTGTCACCCACCCATGAATGAATCACATACACATCTTTTGCGGTGACCTTTTTACGGGCCATATTTTCTTATTATAAAAATTAAAATAAAAAAGGTAATTTTGGAAAACTAAAAATTATTAAAAAATATTAATAAATACTTTTGTGGCGTCACTTGCTTTTAGCGGCAGTTTTAGGTGGAAAAACATCCTGTTTTTTTCGTGGGAAAAATAATTAAAAGGAATTAAACACTTTTTGCGGTGACTGGTGACGCCACAAAAGCTTTGCGTTGAAAGTCAACCTTCCGGAGTTCTTTTGTCTTTTAGTGGAATTTTTGTGGCGAAATCTGATGTTGCCGAAAAACCTGTTAGTGCAAAAAATGTTTTTTCTTGTAGCGTTTTTTTTTTGGCTAAAGTGAACCGAATGCGTTAAGTTTTTCCTAAGGTTTGAAGTGGTTATCCCCTATTACATCCACCACTATCATGCCACTTTTTTCTCCTATTACTCGTCGCTTTTTTCTCCTATTACTACCACACCACTCAGTCCCATAGTGATCATTTTCTGTCACACCAATTTTTGTGACACATTTAATACTAACTAACCAATAAAAAATAATATAAAGAGAGTTTGGACCTACAAAAAATGACCACCCAACACTTGTGTGATATTCACCACCGCTTAGCCAACCCTTGTGTGGCATCCTTTCCCACCACTCAAGTGGTAATACCACATACCCCTTTAACCCCTTTAACGACATATTTTCTATATGTTCCAAGTAACAGGAAATGCGGCCTTTAAATTTCCATCCTGCATATTTGATCCATTAATGATGAAAGAATTAACTCACCTAGCTAGCTAGCTTGCATACTTTACAAGTTACAAGCTTCTAAATATTTATTATAACATATATTATAGCTTGCTAGAAGATGGAACTAGAAGTTGAGTGGCTGATTAAACAGTACGTACGTACTAGCTAGCTAGCTAGCTAGAGGGGTGGAGAAGTGAAAGTCCCGTTGAGCAATCCAGTGGCAATGTGATTATAAGCTGTCTCGGTTAGGTGCACTCCATCCCAATTTGCATAAGTTGACGGATCCTTGCATGCTTTCGATCCCACGTGACCACACCTTGCTGTGTAATTGAAATTGTATGATCCACCTCCACCACAACAAGCACGCAAACCACCATTCTTGAGCCCTACAATTATATATATGTACTCATAAATCAAATGCATGCAGTTTTTTGTTTCAAATAGATCGATCGAGTTGTAGCTAGCTAGCTAGCAAACTACGTACATATATAGCAATTATTATCGTATTAAAAAGCAGTCGAAAAAAAAAACTACTTAATCTGCATGAAGATAATATATCGATAGGTACGTATCATCATCAGTCCTTGAAACCTTCCTTTCGTTATATATATATATATATATATATAGGGGAGGGTTCAAACGAGAACTGTTTTTCGTACGAGAACTGCGAGAACCAATCTTAGCCGTTTCTTGGATATGGGAAGTTCATGGATGGAGAGCGTGGAGGGGATCAAGTGTGGCAGGGTGCATGTGAGGAATTCATGGGTGGGCAATGACATTAAAGGAGGGGGAATTGGACGGCTCAGATTGGTTCTCACAGTTCTCGTTTGAACTTTTACCTATATATATATATATATATATATATATATAGGGAAGTTCCATCGAGAACCAAAAAAAATGCGAGAACTGCGAGAAACGATCTAAACCGTAAAATATCTACCAAACGACAAGATATTAAATTATGAAAATTATACCAAATATGCTCTTTTAATATGACATCCATATTGCTATATTTTTTTCAACAAAAAAAATTCGTTTTTGCCGGGTTTTTTTTCTTGCACTATAAGGTATGTTACATATATGTAATCAGTACTAACATATATGTGATCAGTACTATAAGGTATGTTACATATATGTAACGATTTTTTTTGTTGAAAAAAATATAGCAATATGGATGTCATATTAAAGAGCATATTTTTGTCGTTAATTTGGTATAATTTTCATAATTTAATATCTTGTCGTTTGCTAGATATTTTAGTTATAAAATGATGGGGATCGGTTCTCGCAGTTCTCGCATTTTTTTTTGTTCTCGATGGAAGCCTCCCCTATATATATATATAACGATTTTTTTTTGTTGAAAAAAATATAGCAATATGGATGTCATATTAAAGAGCATATTTTTGTCGTTAATTTGGTATAATTTTCATAATTTAATATCTTGTCGTTTGGTAGATATTTTAGTTATAAAATGATGGGGATCGGTTCTCGCAGTTCTCGCATTTTTTTTGTTCTCGATGGAAGCCTCCCCTATATATATATATATATATATATATATATATATATATAGGGGAGGGTTCATGCGAGAACCGTTGTTAGTGCGAGAACCCTAAACCCTAAACCCTAAACCCTAAACCCTAAACCCTAAACCATATATATATATATATATATATATATATATATATATATATAGGGGAGGGTTCATGCGAGAACCGTTGTTAGTGCGAGAACCGCGAGAACCAATCTCAGCCGTTCCTTGGATATGGAAAGTATCATGGATGGAGAGCGTGGAGGGATAGGGTGTGGCAGGGTGCATGTGAGGAATTCATGGGTGGGCAATGACATTGAAGGAGGGAGAATTGGACGACTTAGATTTGTTCTCGCGGTTCTCGCGCTAACAACAGTTCTCGCATGAACTTATGTCTATATATAAATATATATATATATATACTATGATGCACGTACGGTCTTTGTGTATATTGATCATAAATACCGTCCACGTTCTGGTTGTGTCCTTATTGGAAATGACAATTCACCTATTTTCTTTTCAAACAAAATGACATTTCACCACTTCCACATTGAGGTTTAAAGGCCCCATTGTATTAATTAAATGTTCTGTTTGCCGCATTATGTTTTTGTATTAGTAAATTGTGAATTACCAAAAGGCTTGTAGCCCTACGATATAAGTTGTTGTGAATAAAGTGGTTGGAGCCTAGCTTGGAGGTTCAAGTTTCATGGTGAACAAAGAAGAATATTTAGAAGTATATTTAGTGGACGAGGGTGTTTACTATTCTAGAAAGAAAAGTAGATTGTGATTGGAGAGTTGCCGAACTTGTTGCTAATTAAGAAAATTTAAACATTTTGACAATTTCAAAAAGAAGAATGTATATAGCAGATGGAGGCGTGTACAAACATACCGAGATGGAGTGGGGTGTGAAATAAGGCCTTTGCGGCACCATAGTAGTCGGCATAAATGATTCGAGCTTGTGGGTACTTTTGCCTTACTTTCTCCAGCCCTAGCTGAAGCTGAGCATTATGATACTTGGAGAAATCATTGTACACCTTCAGACATCCATTTTTATCATAAGCTTTTTTGTTTTCCGTTTCAAACAAGGTTAGATAAACTGCAGAACACCCGATCGGGAAGTTCCCTGGCACCACCAACTCCTTCGCGCCTCCTTCAATCAACATCTGTAAAACATCAATTATCTATAACTGTGTATTGATTTCAGTTATGTAACTAACAAAAAAATTGGCTAGCTGGTCACAAACACTGTTATATACACTCGAATGTACTTACGCTAGTGGCAGATATGATTGTTTCTACAACCAAAGGTACCATTCTTCTTAAATCACTCATAGTTCCACCCACGAACAAGGCATAATTATAATCGTTGCCACCGATCTCCCCCACCATAAAGAGTGATTTCTTGAAGTAGCTATCGCACTCTGTCATGCCAAAATTTGAATGAGGTAATCCAATAACCGTTGCACAATTTATACATATATATGGCCGCCCAAACGAGAGTATTAACAGAATTGATAAGTTAGTTAATGTTACCATGTTTAGTAGTGCACATGGTTGACTTAAACCGCTTGAACCAGGCCAGCTGGGTGGATAATGAATCATTGGTCCATAGAATCTGACCGATGCCTTGATCATAGAAAAACTTTGCATCAAGTGCCGTAGCTCCAGCAACAGCAAAATTAACTCCATGTTTAGTTTTTGACTTGAAGCTTTTAGCATTCGGTAAATAAGGAGGTAAGTACGGTACTCCATACTCCTCGGCTGATATATATTTTATTTAAATACACTGTAAATAAAGACAAAAGTATTAAAGAATTAATATATAGTCCGCACGCATGAAAAAAAAAGAAGGATGAAAAGAACAACGGGATAAGTGATTTTTATACCGATAAAATCAATAATAAGGCGTCCATCGGAGCAACGACCTGTTGCATGATGAAAGTATGTCTCGCCATACGGAAGCTTTCCGATGACAGGATTTGCAAGTGCGCCAGAATGGAGGAAGTTTCCGGTATCAGCAATGGAGTCACCAAAGCTAAAGATTTTGTCATACTGTAACGGAACTGATGCAGAAGGCCGCGGCCTTCCTGTACAGAGGAAAACGAATATAAGAATCAGATGAGTTACCTGCATGTTCATATAATTTCACCAAATAATTAAATTGAAAAAATAAATCTGTCTTGTGAACATTTTTTCAGTTAAATCAACAAGAAACTAATAGCTAGTCTTGTAATGTCATAGCATGTGGAAATATTAATGATATGATTGTACGTACCTATGTAGTCGCCTTTGGTAACTACCTGACCCTTAATAAATCAACCTACCAATATCCAACTGTCCACCACCCACAATGATGGCCAATACATTATACATCCAGTTTTATAAACGTACGTACCTCGATTAGAGATCGATCGGTGAAAACTAAAAAGATCCGTGCTCAACTGGATCTGGTATCAAAACATGAATTGACCGCGCAATTCCGTAGTAGACGAAATATATCCTCAAGTTTCGGAACCAAAAGCCGTCGTATATACTACGTAGTTAATTTTGATAACATATAAAAATAGTGTTTTCAAGGGGTCTCCCGTCTAGTTTGCTACAATCTCTATATATCTTTTGGATTGTTGCCAGCGTTTTCCCGGGCCGAGTCAGAATTCTTTATTAGAAATAGTAGGCAAAGCCCGAAGGCTGCTATCCCAATAGGCCAGCGGGTCAATCTCCCGCACTGCTCAAGTAAGTGTGTGACTCCTTATGAGGACCTCCTTCCCTTCTGCCCACTACCTAAGGAGAAAATGGGTACTCATTTGAATTGGACTAGTTGGATTTGTAACCCCCTAAACTTTTAATTGTTTTCTTTTTCTTTTCGTAACTGCTTTTGTATTCTAGCTCCTTGCTAGATTATTTTCATTATTAATAAATTTAGTTTGTAGAAGGGTCGTAGCAATATCGAAGCTCTTCCTCCTTTTAGTCTCTATTTTTGTTGCTAAAAAAAGTGTTTTAAGTTTTTTTCTACATAAGAATTTACAACTTACTCTATGTAACTCTTGACTTAATCCTCGGCTTGGGCTACATAATTAGTAGTCGATCTACATTTGACGTTCTCCCATTCTCCATTCTCGACTTTTAAATCCTTATGAAGTTAACCGATACTTTCAAGTTTCAAGCAATTTCAAATCTGAATATTCAAATAATTCAATATCTACCTTTCAATCTTCAATAGAACCAGAAGGATCATATATGGGTCTTGGAATTAAAAGTGTTAGCATAAGTGTGCTCTTGTTGAAAGGAACGCGCGGACAATCACACCATCTTCCTCATCACATCTTATCATGGGATGCTTCCTTCAACTTTTAATAGCCTAGTAGTTGGGATATAAAATATTTAATGAAAATTAAGTAATCAAACTCCAACACTTGTCTTATAACTATGTGTTACATCATATATCATCTCTATAATGGGTATATTCGGCATAAACAGTTGTAGTTTTTTAGGGCAAACACATCCATCCACCATATTTAACATTATGTTCTTAACAGAACTTGAACCCTCAATCTTTAAGAGGGAGAGACACCTTAATAACACCTTGGTACCGCTAGGCCAAAGGCTCTTTTGGTAGAAGCAGTTGTATTTGGAAGCTGTTTATTTTATTTATATATTTGTTTGACAAATTAGCCAGTAGCTAGAGCTTAATAGTGTAAAATGACAAATTATAAAAATATGTGGAACTATAAAATAATTAAATAGAGTATTTAAAGGGTGAAAATGAGTGTAACAACTCGTCCCAGATAAAGGGTGAAAATGAATCTGAGTGGGGGAGTTTATGAAACTCCGTCCCACATGAATAGATAAAGAAAACTTGAAAAACTTTATTTATAAGTTCAAAGTTATTACCTAAAAAACGTAGTGAAATTTAATGAGCTATCAAAACAAACCTTAGCAAGAAAATTAAAATTTATATTTTCTGATAAAATATGGGCACTATCATAAAGCAGGATATGTACTTATATACATCCAACTACACAAAATCACATTGTATTACATTTAAAACATGTTACTTTAACAAAAATCAATTCCTTTACAAGCTTCATTTACTTGTACTAGCTAGAAGCTTTGAATCAAACTTGATGAGGAATCTCTTGGTTGTTCATTGGATGTAACACACAAAGAATTGAATTGAGGTGTAGTATATGTTCCTTGAAATAAACTCTTGAACATCACCCGATATGCCGCTTCTGTTAGGTGCAATCCATCCCAGTTAGCGTATGTTTCAGGTTGAGTGCATGTTGTTGACGGGGGATCTGCACACGCAACTAGTGCATTGTAGTTGTAAGGTCCTCCACCACCACAACATGCTGTTAGAGCTCCGTTTGTGAATCCTGTGATACGTCAAAGTCCAATATTAAGCTTTTCTATGGCATAATTTTGGATTAGAAATGCAAACTTAATTTAGTCTAACATTAGTTTCAACAAGTAATTTATATATTATAAGATTTCCTAAGCATACTTGTATTTTGAATTATAGAAAATAATCAAAAACATTATTAGACAACTCTATCTAAGATCATGCTTTAAGGGTAGCCTTTTCTCCGAATCAGATACAGGGCGTCATCGGGTACCCAAAAGAAACACTATTTGGGGGTGTCTTGGAAAGCAATCAAGTAGTGAGGTTTGGGTTGTGACACTGAAAGACACTTCGCTCGCCCTCTTTCTCTCTCTCTTCTTCTCTTTCTCTTTCTTTTCTCTTCGCTCTCTTCCTCCCTTTCTTCTTCTCTTTCTCTCTCTTCATATTGTTAATAAAATAATATACAAAGTGTGGGTTGGCAAATGGATATAACTATAGTTGTAAGGAAGGAAAATGGAAGAGAAGGAGGAATGATATGACGTTGGTGTTGCATAAGAAAAGGCAAATGTATAACTCATTATGTTCCCGGACGGTTTCGCCTGCCTAGTTTTCTACGGGTCAATACATGATTGTGGTAAGCATATAGGATTTTTTTTAAGAAGTGCAATTAAGTACCGTATTTATCTGGAGACTGAAAAAACTGCATCGCCGCATTGTAGTAATCAGCATAGACTATATTGACATTAGGATGAAGTTCGCGCATTTGATTTAGTTTTGATTGGAGCAATTTGTTGTGGCACTCCGCAAATTTATTTAGTGCAATCAAACAACCTGTTGTGTTATCATAATCTACTTTATTGGAACCATAGTAAATCGTTAAATATGCCGCAGAGCATCCGATTGGTAGGTTTCCAGGGACCACAATCGTTTCTGCCCCGAGCTCGATAAGTTCCTGTATTCAAATAAATTCGATCGTATATATTGATTTATAATTACGTTCAACACAAATTGGAATTGGATTGTGCGTATTTATTATACTTGTACTAGGTAAATTATACTTACGCTAATAGCTGAGATGATGGTGTCGATAACAAGAGGAACATATGATTTGAGCTCATCAATTGGCTTTCCGACCATTACTGCATGATTGTAATCATTACCTCCAATCTCTCCCATAAGAATCAATGAATTTTGAAGTAAGTTTTTGCAATCTGTAAACAATAATTTAGACATCATAAGAGTTTGAAAAATATTAGATGACTAAACAAGAAGAAAATTATCGTTAAATCTGGATAATTACTATAGATTAGGGGTAGATCGAGTAACGAACCAGGAATTGAAAATTAAGCACATGATAACTTAATTGATAAAAAAAATGAATGAAATAGGTTAATTGGTTCAGATGTGGTCGCTAACAGAAAACATAAAAACACATTCAATAATAATACAGTTCTTACAAAACGCGGCAATATATATTCGAGAACTGTTTTTTGTACGAGAACTACGAAATTTATTTCTAACATTATTAATAAGCTGTCATTAATAATCATTTATAAGCTATCAAAATGTTTTAGTTATTGATTTATTTTAGTTAATGACGAACTATACATTCCGATGCTGACTTCCTTTGAGATTTTTTGAATTTTTAACCCCACGTTAGTCATTGTTTACGGTTATATATATATAGGGTAGGGATATAGGAAGAAAGAATTAAAATTGAGAAGCC
Source organism: Pulicaria dysenterica (assembly GCA_947179395.2). Classification (NCBI taxonomy): domain Eukaryota; kingdom Viridiplantae; phylum Streptophyta; class Magnoliopsida; order Asterales; family Asteraceae; genus Pulicaria; species Pulicaria dysenterica. The sequence continues at coordinate 94,594,436 of OX359291.1, forward strand.
TAGGAAGCAATCTAGGCCTTTGATCAAATTTAATCTAAGGTTATGATGATTAGTGGCATTTTAGTAAATAAAATAAACTTTAAGTGGGAGGGGTACTAAAAAAAGTGGCTGGAGGGGTATTTAAGTCATTACGTGCGCGAGTGACAGCCACTCTCCTGAAAGGAGAGTGGGCTGAGTAAAAAAACCCAATACCCCTTCAAACTTTAACCAATCATAACTTTTATATAGTAAACTTTTTTAAAAAAAAATTTGCACCATTAAAAAGATAAAATTATGCTCTTTCATTTGATACCAGTCTTGCATATATTTTTTTATTTTTTATTTTTTTTGAACTATGTTGCACAAAATTTACACTGTGTTGCACCAATTTCGTACTGTAAGGCATATTACTTTGGTGCACGCATTTGGCGCTGTGTTACACAACTTTTACACTATATTACACAACGTTAATTTGTTGCACAGCTTCGGAACTGTGTTGCACGTCTTTTTACTGTGTTGCACGTTTTTTAAACTGTGTTGCATGTTTTTTTTTGGGTGATTCAAAAAACTGTAGAAAGTATACATCAAGATCTATAACTTTTATTTTTTAAGTTTTTGACGAATCAAACTCGATCTTGGTCAAAATTACGGTCAAATTGTTGAAAAAATAGAAAAAAACCAAAAAATTCGTATCTTGCTCATACTACATCCGTTTTAAATGATTCGAAAAACTGTAGAAAGTGTGCACAAAGCTCTACAACTTTTATGTTTTAAGTTTTTGACGAATCAAACTCGATCTTGGTCAAAATAGTGAAAAAATAGAAAAACTGTGTATTTGATGTGCAACACAGTGCGAATGATGTGCAACATATTAATGTTGTGTAAAATAGTGTAAAGTTGTGTAATAGAGCGCAAAATATGTGCAACATAGTGATATGACTTACAGTGCGAAATTGGTGCAACACAGTTTAATATTGTGCAACATAGTTCAAAAAAAATTAAAATATGCAATACTGGTATCAAATGAAAAAGCATAATTTTATCTTTAAAGTGGTGCAATTTTTTTTAAAAAAAACTTTAGTATATAAAAGTTATGGTATGTTAAAGTTTTAGGGGGAAAGACACAAGTAGGAGGAATACCAAAAGTACCCTTGAAAGGGATGAGGACATGTGTCATCTCCTCCTTGCTTCCTAGACTTCTCCTCAAAAAAAACTTCTTCATTGATCCACGATCTATATATATATATATATATATATATATATATATATATATATATATATATATATATATATATATATATGCCTAGCTAAGTTTCAATGCATCCATCTTTTTTTTAAAATCATGGAGTATAAGATAAATGATCTTTGGCTTCCGTCTATATCGTAGCTCGAGATAGATATTTCGACCAAAACACGTAAATATTTTTGTGCCATTTTTCTTGTTTTCTTAATGGTGTCGCATGTAAAAACTGAATTTGAGTACAAGGAGGGAGATAAAAATTAAAAAGAATTGATACATTATTAGAATTATAGAAAATACAAAATCTTAGAGAATAATATATATATATATATATATATATATATATATATATATATATATATATATATATATATATATATATATATATATAGAGAGAGAGAGAGAGAGAGAGAGAGAGACAAACACAAAAGTTCATGCGAGAACCATTGTTAGTGCGAGAACCGCGAGAACCAATCTGAGCCGTCCAATTCCCCCTACTTCAATGTCATTGCCCACCCATGAATTCCTCACATGCACTCTGCCACACTCTATCCCTCTATGCTCTCCATCCATGAAACTTCCCATATCCAAGGAACGGCTGAGATTGGTTCTCGCGGTTCTCGCACTAACAACGGTTCTCGCGGTTCTCGCACTAACAAAGGTTCATTCGAGAACCGTTGTTAGCGCGAGAACCAATCTCAGCCGTTCCTTGCATATAATAAGATCATGGATGGAGAGCGTGGAGGGATAGAGTATGACATGGTGCATGTGACATTGAAGTAGGGGGAATTGGACGGTTCAGATTGGTTCTCGCGATTCTCGCACTAAGAATGGTTCTCAAATAAACTTTTTCATATATGTGTGTGTGTTATTATTTTAATCGAGACAAAGCCTTAAATTATTTGGTCGTCGTCGGTATTATTTGTATATGTTTTTCTCTCCTTGTTAAACACGTACGGCAATGAATTGATTATAATGTTATTATGTTCCATGTATCCATGTTCATACATTAAAGAAGATTTCTATGAATGGACACATAATAATATGAAAGAAATTCGAGACGAGATTGCAAGTTTAATATGGAATTCATGTAAGTTAACAACTTTTTATAGTAAAACAATGTGAACAATTTATTACAGGCATTTTAATTATATATTCATGTAATGTTACATTTTTATTCTTAATATAGCAATATGTGAAAATAACATTTATAACTATTTGTACTTACTATTTTATTTATTATGTGTGCAAGTTGTAGTGTGTATATATATACACATATGTAATCATATGCCAATGTTTTACATAATTTCACAATTTCCAGATCCATTTCTTTATCAACACTTTTTAATAAATATTGTCTCCAACTCTAGATTCTGCTAATTTCGTCAAACACACCTTTAATGATTATGACTAGTTTGTATCTTAATAAATCCTATGCTTTTTATAAAACATTTGTGCTGAAATATAGTTTGTGAGAAATTAGAGAGCCTAAATCTTATACTTTTGTCCGTAGTTATTTAATAAAAAAATTATATGCAGCTAAAAACATTAATTTTATATGTTTTACATTTATAAATAATAAAAAGATTAACGAACCCTTTATTTTAATTATTTATAAGTATAGAAGAGAGTGATATATGTGGCTCAAAAGAAAGTTCACCAACTCAAATGGTTGTCTCCCACCAAAACTTTTTCAAAGAATGCGACTTTTTAACTTTTGTTTTTCAATTAACTATAAATGAATTTAAATCATAATTAAATTTAATAAGATAAAGATAAATGCATCAATATCCGTATACAAGGAGACAAACTTTTATAAAATTACACCTCTACTAAAGGAGTAAAAATGGAAAAAAAAAGATTTAAAATGATATGATATATTTCAAGAATTGAATACGAGTTAATGTACTAGAGACTATAAATAAAACGTCTTTTCAAATAAAGATAATTGTTTTAAGGTGTCATACTTCTTATTCCCCTCCTAATTAACTCCTCTAGTGGATTATGATTGCAAGTTCCCAACCATCATCATTCCCATCTCTATTCTTGTTGGGTTACCGATGATTACAAAAATTTTAGATTGTCTCTTCTATAGATATAATATTAAAAAATCACAAATTTAAGTTAAGATTTCAATTGTTTTACATCCTTGCTTCATTGTTGCACATGTATGATGGTATTACAAAACACTTAATCCTTTGTAACTAACTTACCAACATAAAACAATCATAAGCATAAACCAAGTAACCAACTTTGTTAGTTGTTGTAAAACACACTTGAGTTTCAACACAAAAGTAGGATAAATATTTTAAAATGTTAAAGAAACTCGCATCAACCAAAATAAACTTGAGTTCATAAACTATCATTATATATTTTAACAAGATTAGGAATCAAATAGCTCGTCTGGATTTTTTTCAAGATACCAATTGGATGAAACAAATATATATATACATATACATACATAAATATATATACATATATATACACACATATATATATATATATGTGTGTGTGTGTGTGCTCATCATAGCATAAAATTTAGGAACTAGAACGTTGTGACTATCTGCGATCAACTCAGCGGTTCATCGATCAAACTGGGTCGAAGAATATATCTACTCTTAGTGTTCAGTAAAGAGACTAAAACAAATTATATAACTAATGGAATTAGGCCAACCGAGAAAACTTTCTGCTATGTTTCAAATACTCAAAATTCAAATATATCGTAACTCTAATTATTTAACATAATAAAGTGAAGTTCTCAAGACTAGCAATGTTTAACATTCGGATTCTTAACACTTGAAGTAATTTATATAACTTGTACGGTTCGGTTTGTATTAAAATATTACTACCTGCCGAAATTCGGACCGGTGAATCCCTCACAAGCCCGGTATCATTATACGCTTGACTATGACAACTATATAAATTATAAGTTAAATAATATATTGATTCGAATCTTTATTTCGGTTAGTCATCGTTATCGTTGTGGGGGTAGGTGGGTCACCAAATGTGACATTGACGTACTCACACGCATAAGGTTGGTAAGATTATTCTTGACATCGATCTATCTTTCTGGTCTTTCTTACCAAAATACTATATTAGTATTATATAATTTTTCCTCTATTTTTCTTTTACCCAAAACTCAATTATAGTTAAAACCAAACAACCTAACATTTTTTTATTTTCTTACTTTCTCTTACACAATAAAAAAAGGAAAATAACTCCGGTGAATCGGGTACAAAAAACCAACCCCCTAACCCAAATGAGAGGGGGTGTATTGGTCAACCCAAGCTATCCGATCACTCTTTCTTGCTCCCGAATTCAATCAGGTCACCCGCTTCTCAAGACCTAAGAGAAAGGGATATATTCACCTACATTTTGTTTCTACACATCCTCCTACTTATGTAAGGAGAATATTTGTGAAATAAAATATAGTTTTGCGTAATAAAAAAAGACGAGAAGTATCTTCTCCCCTGAGTAATAGAAGGATGGATAGAAACAAAATATAGGATCATATAATAATTTCTCGGTTGGCAAAGAATGGCGAAAATTCTTTCCTGTAGACGAGTTCTTTTCACGACATCTATTCACGCTTTTTATCTTATATAATATGCATTTGTATTTTTTATTTATTATTAAGACATGTAATGATATTCAGACATGTATGTAGTAAATATTTTGATTGTTTTAAATTCTAGGTAGGCAGGTAAGCTGATTGTTTCAAACGATGTATTATAGTTTGAAAAGATCAAAATTATAATTAAAATATTAATTACATCAATTAATTAAAATATGATCATACATTTTTATAAATTTGGTGAATGTAGGTTAGACATATATACCTGAAGGCGTGCGACAAATCGAAGGCAACCACTGTTTGAACCATTCCAATTGAACACCTAAAGACGCATTCGTATAAGGATTCACAACCCCTTGTGCTTCATGAAAAGATGAATCCAACGCAGTCGCACCGGCAACTGCAAAATTTACTCCTTGGCCTTTCTCTATCCCACCGTTTGTTCGGACACCCTCAGATGCCGGTATCAATGGCTTCCCAAGGCTCTCGGCTTTAAAAAATAAAATCAATTAACTAAAATGTAAACAAGTTGTCACATGTAATAAAATATAATCCTTTTAAAAGTGTCTTCATTTTTATTTTTATTTTATTTTTGAAAAGCAATAGCGTTTTCATATTATGTTTTGGAAACATAGTTATTATCTTTTGGGAAACACAAATTAGCAATCTCAAACAACCCCAATGGGATATGGTTCACATGCACAATCCTTGTTTTCTAAAGTCAAGTAACTTTTTGACTAGTGGTTAAGAGTGAGGGGAAGACAAAGCTTTCTAAAAGATCTAGGGTTCAAACTTTGGTATTGGAGTTTAATTTTAACTTGGGGGTATACTAACTTATTAACAACTAACTTTGTCGTTTAAAAAAAAAGTAACTTTTTGACAATTAAGTACTAAAGTCAGGAAAAATGCTCTGTTGGCATAAAGTAACGTATAGCGAGTCGACACTTGTATCGTATTTATGTTTTTCTATTTTGGATAACTTAGTTTTAGCGTGTCCCACATCAACCAGTTCCGAGTAAAAAGCAAATTAAGAACATAAACATGCCGGTACGACTGTACAAACGAAGAAGATTGAAGAGTGTGTACCGATGAAATCAATGATGAGGCGACCATTGGAGCATCGACCGGTGGGTTTATGGAAGAAGGTTTCCCCGTAAGGCGGAAACAAGAAATGGGGTGGTTGAGAATTTGATCTCGAAGCAAGTTGTTTAAGGTTTCCGGTATCGGCTAACGAGTCCCCGAAGCTTATGATCGATGTGTAACACCCATTAGCATGGAAGGTATAGGTTAATAACAACAGCAACAAGGGTAACATGGGAAAGAAAGGTGAAGAAATCGCCATTGGAGAGTTTAAGGTCTATGAAATGAAAGGTTTATTAGCAAATTGTTGCTGGTGCTCCATCTATGCTGTGTCCGTATTTATAATTGGAAAAGAAAACGACGGTTTGCTACGCATGTAAGAACTTGACACGAAACAAGCACTGAGCTCATGTCAAATTACAACTGTACCCTTTTGTAGGTTAGGTGACCAAGTCCAACATGGTTGAAGTTTGTTTTTTTTTTTTTTTTCTTTTTTTTTTCGTTTTCTAAGGCTAACCTTTTTTACAACCATATGGGGTGACCCGAATTCAATCGGGAAGAAAAAAGTTTGGTCGGAGAGCTCGGCTTGACCATTATGTTCCCCTTCTCCTTCGGGTTAGAGGGTCGGTTTCCACACCAGATTCACTCGAGTCATTTCCTTTTTATACTTATGTGTTATTTGAGTAGGAGAGAGAGTTACATGATCTTACAAAGATGAGATTAAAAGCTATAAAAAGACTCATTTTAATCTTAAAATTAGGGACCTACTAAAGTACTAATCATATTTGAAAGATAAACATAATTTGTCATTTTTTAACATGAGATGATGTTATAAACCATTTTTCAAATACTTGTACTTCCATTTCTTTTTTCTGGAAAAGCAATTGGAAGACTTTAATTTGCGTCAAGACTCTACACAAATTAGCACAAAGAACATGTAAGATACAGTATAGTTTTTATTGTTATTGCAGTTTTAAGACATATTTTACAACTTAATTAATGTGATAAAATTTCCAAGAATGACTACATTAAATACGCATATCATAAAACGTACTTCAAAAGCTATAATATTAAGTTCATTTTGAATGCATTAAAGCAATTTTAGTAGAGTTTAAATTGTGTGAAAGAAACATATTATAATAAAAATTGAATTTGAATAAATGATAAAAGTATAGATACACATAGTACTATACTAAAATAGATAACATAAGCGCCAAATCAGCTCATAAATGAGAAGAAAAAGGATTAAGTATTCAAATTAAACACACGTGTCTTAAATTGTTTCTTTACGCTTACCAACTTTTAAAGAAAAAACCAATTAAAACATTCTATGTATCATATCCCATCATGTTAGAGAATTCTATTAAAAAGTTACACCATCAAAACCAGTTTTCTTTTTACTCTTCAATTCGAGATCAAACACAATATTCCTAACCAACAAAAATTATAAATACAAAAATCAAGTGCAAGTTCAAAGATGCATATACCCACTATCATTTTGGTTTAATGACAAAGTTAAAACACAAAATACAACTCAACCACATGCAAAAATGCATCGCACAGATAAAAAATGCACTTAAATACATTCAATATCTCGTCATTAGAAAAAACTAAAAAAATGCATATAAACTTTGTAGCATTCATATTAAGCATCAAACAAAGGTACGTAAAGATCCTCTTATATTTGGGTCAAACATTACTGGTCATGCTTTCTCACAAATATAAGAGTGAGTCCTTATTTTATAAGAGAACATGATTAGTAATGTTTGATCTAACATTACAAGATCCAAACTCATCAAGCAATCATCTACAACACTATTTAAACGATCCACTCATTGAAAAAAAGCTAAAAAATGCATCTAACCTAAAAAGACAGAGACCGATATGAATTTCTGAAAAAAAAAACTTGGCAAATACTTACTCAACTAAACCATTTGAAAACCAAATTTGTCCAACTACAAAAGTAATATTCATTATAAAAAAAACCCTCAATTTTTTTAGATTAACACCTATTACCAAATAAATAAACCAATCAACACTTGCAGCATTTTCAACTTTTTTTCGTTGTGAATTCTCACCATAAACTAACTATTCTCAACAAATCTGAGGGCCCCACTAAAAATGTATATTAAAAAGGTTCTAAGACACCAAATCTGCTCACCAGCACATACCTTCGGCGACTGAATCGAAAGAGTCGTAGGCAAAAAAACCCATTCGATCTAAGTATCGAGATAATCGAGGGCTCTTCACTTCTTTAATTAGGCGGTCTACAATAAATTTGAAGGATCCATAAAGAAGACGATGAGGAGAGAATTGGTTTAGTGGAGTAGATTTTTAGAAAGAATTTATTTGATAAACGTTTTGATTTTGAAAACCAATCTTAATTAATTCTTGAGTGAAATAAATCAATAGCTAATAATTATAATAACTAATCAATAAGGAGTACTTTGAGAAAATCAAGTCTGATTAAAAGAACGCAATTTACGGTTGGTTAATTATATAAATGATCAAAATATTTCATTTAATAAGACATTAATAAGCATTATATGGAAAAGTTGAAACGGTATTTGTTTTTCATATATGAACTATGAGATTTTGTTTGTAATAACACTAATGACTCATTAATAAGGGTATCTTAATAAGTTACATATTTTTCCAACCGTGATTTGCGTCTGGATTGACCGTCAATAATAAGTGAAACTTGATTTGCCCAAAATACCTCTCATTAATACGTCATTAATAAGTCAATCATCATTAATTAAATAGTCAATCATTAGCATGCACCAAAATTATTTGCCATTAATTTATTTTAATCACCGACCAAGATTCCTTTCGCAATTCTCATACAAAAACAATTATCATTTAAAGTGTAAGAAGCAAGAGAGTGTGGCATGTGTCACATCCTTTTTAGGGGTATAATGGTACTCATTTAAAATTCAATCCAACAACCATCATCTTTGACTAAACATATTTCAGTTTGACAAATAAACAACGAACGTCTTAACAAAATAATTTTTTTCTTATTTTAGTTAACTCAACCGGGTTTGCAATTTACACAGGGGTGTTACCAACATCAACACCGACCGACCATCATACATTTCAAGGAACAATAAGTGTCCCAGCACCACAAAAGTAAACCCTGACATAGGCAAACATAACCTATCTAAAAACATAAAACAAACATATCCATAAACATTACAAAGCACATAAAATATCACATGATAACACAGATAGTGTTATCCTATCACCCTTGTGGTGTGCTGACACGATCAATACGCAGGGTTGCAAATCTGGCTCAACGATCCTAATCGGTAAATCAAACACACCTAATAGCGTTGGTGGGTGAGCAGGTAGCGGTTCACCAAGCATCGTTATAGAGCCAATGGCTCTCTCAGGTTCAGCGGATAACTGATTACCCGATACATCAAGGAACGACGGTCCTGCAGAACCCTGTTGATTCCGACCTATGAGTCCCCCGGTAACTAAATCCCGGCCAATAGGATCTATCGGAACTCAGTTCTACTAAAATCCCATATCAACTAACATTAACCACTGACTGTAAAATAGTCCACAAATGTCCGGACATATCACATACACAAAGATTATCTAAACATGATCCAATAGCATGCATGCATAAACCCAACAATAACTTCTACTCATAAACATCTTAAAAATAAACACCTATCTATATACACATATATAGGGTAAGGTTACAGAGAGAACCACCTTCTCGTAGATCGAGTACACGGAGTATGGTTTTAAAAATAAAAAAATGACAAGATTATCATAATTTAATTCATTATAACTAAAAAGGAATAAAACTTTAAATTAATATTTAAATGTATGAAAAATGTGATGAATATAATAGATGAATCTAATTTTTGTAGATTTGTATAATTTATACATAAATATCTTTCTATGCATCACGATATATGCATAATCGCTCTACAACATTTATAGCACAAGGTTTTACTACTCAAGTTGCGTTATATCTTAGGATCGTTATAGTTACGATCACAGTTAATGAATTTAGGTGTATTTTTTCTTAAGTTCTGAAACTTCATACAGCTTGAAGTTCATAGGACGAAAAGAGATCTAATTTGTGATTGATTTTATATGCATGTAGTAGATGCATCATTTTTTTGTAAATTTCAAATGCCTAAATCTGTTCACTTTGAAAAGATGTTCATTAATCATGCCTATACACTCCATATTTGAAAACACAATCTCAGTCTTCAATCAACATGATAAATAATTGATATTGCTTGATTTATATAATTTACATTTTCGGTCAAAAAATACATATTTAATTTACAAAAATACATATTCATACCATGTATGTATATATATATATATATATATATATATATATATATATATGTGTGTGTGTGTGTGTGTGTGTGTGTGTAGGGTAAGGTTATATAAGAGCATCATTCTCGTAGAATATACAAACTACGGTAACAAAAATCAATATATTTGACAAAATTATCTTATTTTTAATTTATAATAACATTAAACAATAAACTTTTAAATTATAATTTAAAACGTATATAAAGTAATAAATATAATAGACATTTATTTTTATAGATGCAAATAACAATTAATAGATACATTATATTTTTTTAGCAGTATCTAGATTTTAAAGATTCAATTTTTCTTTAAAAAAAATGTTTGGAGAGGAAGAGAGGGGGTGTATGTGGGAAATGGATAAGGATGGGTGACGATTCTAAGTTGGTTAAACGTCTATTGTGTGTTGGTAAGGAGAAATGGACAAATGCCACCAACTTCTCTTTCTATTTTCTAACATTTGTTCCTCAAATTAGATAAGTTTCTGTCCTGGTGTGTTTTTTTTCATTATTTATTTCTGATAATCATAATAGGAAATGTTCAACAGCTCTTTTTCTTTATATATATATATATATATATATATATATAAATGTTCAACAGCTCTTTTTCTTTATATATATATATATATATATATATATATAAACAAAAGTTCATGCGAGAACCGTTGTTAGCGCGAGAACCGCGAGAACCAATCTAAGCCGTCCAATTCCCCCTCCTTCAATGTCATTGCCCACCCATGAATTCCTCACATGCACCCTGCCACACCTTATCCCTCCATGCTCTCCATCCATGATACTTCCCATATTTAAGGAACAGCTGAGATTGGTTCTCGCACTAACAACGGTTCTCGTATGAACTCTCCCCTATATATATATATATATATATATATATATATATATATATATATATATATATATATATATATATATATACTATATTATAAAGCATTTAGACCTTAAAAACTCTTAAAATTTAAGTAAGTTGAAATGACCATAATACCCTCTTAACCTTTTCAAATAACTACATAATAATTGAACTTGAAATATTTAAAATTATGGAAACTATTTAAGTTGCTTTTTATGAAAAAAATTGCTCCTACGTATGGAAAATTTAGAATTTAGTTTTTTTCAGTTAAGGTAACTATATATATAGTGATTATTATAAATATAGTATCTATAATACTATGATTTAAATATAGTTTTAGATGATAAACCAAGATTGAAATAGATTGAATTTAAGATACTAAACTATTCAAATAATGGTATTAACTGAACTACAAATTGGATTATATGTAATGAAAAAGTAAAATATATTATTATAGCATTTTATAAACACTAAATTTTCTAAAAGATAAATATAGAAAGCTAAAGTGGTTTTTTACTAAAATTTACAAAATTAAATCAAAGTGCAACATATTTTTATACATAAACCATACTATATAAATAAATAAACTTGTAAAAAATTAAACTCGGGATGTAATTATTTACCGCCGTAGCATTGCGCGGGTATAATGCTAGTATATATATATATATATATATATATATATATATATATATATATATATATATATATATATATATATATATATATATATATCGTGAAATTAGTTCTTAAAACGAATTGATATCATCAGCATAGAATATTAATATTCTTTCTATATATATGTGGGTGTTCTACTAATATAGTAAGGCCTAATTAATCATATAGTCAAAAATAATAATTTGGGGGTCGGACTTAAAAAGGATGACTTGGATAAAATAGGAAAAATTAAGTATCTGATAATTTCGAGTAAAGTAATAAATACTTAACAAATGATATTCATGGAATTTTTAATCTTAGTTTACTGTTTACCGGTCGACCAGTAAAATGATATATAGTGCACATATGACAGAGGGTGAGAGAAATAGAAAATTGGGAAAAACTTGGTGTTTTTTTTTTAACAGCGAAGTTATGTTAGTAGGTCGGGTCAGTATTGATATTCATACGGGCAGTATGCGAACCTCAAGCCACGCGCTATAAGTTATTAAACCTTCATCTGTTATCTCCATAAACCCCCACTATGAGGTCGAATTTGAGACATCACAATGGAGTAAAACCTCTGATGCATCTATGAGAAATAATATCTCCCCCATCTTTTTAAGAAAACAACCATCCTCAAGACTTGAACCCAAGTCGTAATTGGTTTATGAATATCCTACTAGATCGATAATTAGGTAGATCCGGGTGGATTAAAAGAGATAACTTAGATGCTTTTTGAAGGGAAAAAGGAAAGTAGTGGAGAGTGGGTATATGTTTTTGAATATAAAGATCGTGTTGTATTCGTTGTCACTTAGAGTAAAGGGTATGGGAGGTGTTTTAAAGGGGGAGTGAAAGATGTACGGCGTCATTAACACGTTTACCGACTCCATCGCGGCGTAATTCAAAATTGGCGTGAATATCTCTACATTTTCTCTTTCCTCGTGGTAGGCTCTTCATATGGACCCCAGATCAATTGTAAGTTTGTAGCCTATTAAATTTTCTTCTTTTTCTTTTTGTTTTTTAATTTTTTAATTTGTAATTAGTTAGTAGTTAATATGTGGATATTAATTAAGTGAGTCCCAAAATTTAGTGTGATAGGAAGTGATCATTACGGGGGTGAGTGATGAGCTAAGTGATAAGAAAAAAAAACTGACGTGACGATGTGGTAGGTGTAATAATAGGTGACCATTACCAACACTCTTATAAGTATGTCTGACACTTTTATAGTAAAACACTAAGTATGAAATTGCTTGTCAAAAATATGAGCCACTAGAGTTCAAATTGATCAAAAGGTACCTACTTATCGATGGATGGCAATCGAACAATCTCGAATATATGGCTTCCCAATAGTCAACATCGTGAGACGAGAATCAACCATGAGCATCCAAGTTGCATAGCTTTTGATCCACAATGGATCATATATATATCGTCTTGAATATATACTGATGGACGAAAATAGCACTCAGTAGCTAGTTGTGATGAAGTTAAGCTCCTGATTTCCACGTGGATTGATCATCAAAAGTCAACACTTGATGTTGTCACTCAAGTGGTTTTATTAGTTTTCTCATCCACTTAAATTAACCTCTAATTATTCTTATTTTTGTGTGTCTAGTTTTTTCTTTTAAGATAAAGAATACATATAGTAATGAGTTTCGGTATTAAAATCATTCTAATCATACAACTCAAGTTTAATAATTAAAACTTTTAAAATAATAAAATATCGTATTTATTCAATTTAATTTATAAATATTATAATGCATTATGTTTTTATATGCATAGAAAGTGAAAAGGAACCTATAGTATTACAAAATTCAAACGGTAAAATTAAGCTTTAGCATAATAAACAAAGTTTAAAAACTAGAAATATAATTAGTGATAGAGCACGTTAACCAAACATGAAATTAATTCTAGAATTTTCCAATGGAGAAATACACCGGCCCTGCATTTTAATTGGGAAGTGATCCATATACAATAATTTTTAGCATTACACAACAAGTTATAAATAGTTATTGTACAAGATACAAGTTGATGATGCATAAAGTTGATGTGTATGAGTCAAAATTTAAGTGGGCAACGGTCATTGAGTTGAAGATAATGTCGGCCCCAGGTGATGATGCATTCATGGTGCCAGCTACTGTTTTTAAGGCTGCAAGCTTCTTACTGTATTTTTTTTTTCTTCTTTTTTTTGTTTGTTTTAATTTTAGAAAAGAATAAAAAGGATGACATATTAGATACTCTCGGGGGTTGGTGGCGTGGGGTTGGTGATGTGACCTACATATATTCTGGGGACATTATTATTTTTCGGATAATGTAGGAGATATGTTATAAGTAATCCATAAATATATAATAGTCTTATTTATACAATTTTCTATTAGAGATATGTTAGATTACAAAATGCACTTGAATTTATAAGTTATAATAATTTGAAATTGGTTCTTTTACATTAAACTTAAGAAAAAATGGACATTTAACGTGAATCATTTAATCAATTCGTTAGAGATTTGCAATTGTTGAAAGGTTCCGGTGATACTAGAGGTGTTTAATGGTTCGGTTTTGAATTTTTTTTTTCGTAATTCAGTTTTTGAAAAAATTTAGGCAAAACTTTAAACGAAGAGAAAAAACCGTTTAAATAATACCAAAAACAAACTGAAAACCATTTATGAATTCAGTTTTGTTTTCAGTTTAAAGCGCATAAAATTCACTGACATATTTAAATTGATTTTGAACATGTTTTGTATAATAAACCATATAACATATTTCTAATTAAAAATATAGGTGTTTATTTTTTAAGAAGTTTTACATCTAAATTTCAATACCACATCTAAATAGAGATTTCACCGTTAATTTTTTTAAAAATCTTGTAATAATTCATTTTATTATTTTACATAAAAAAAGTTTTACTTATTCGTTAATAATTTATTATTTACAAAATTATACATATCAGCTTATCAATAATTAAAACCGATATATAATATTTTTCATTTGTATTCGCGCGGTTGTCTTCACGATCTCACTTAGCCAAGCTTTGCGTGTCACTTAGAGCATGGGGAGTACCCCAAGTGAAGCATCACATGCTTAATGCCACGTATGCGCCACATCACTCATGCTTCACCAATGCTTAAACTCCCGTACTACCTATGCTTCACATGCTTTAAAAAATATTATTAAAAAATCTCCTCCTTTTCTCTCTCCTCCTTTTCTCTCTCTTCTTTACACTCTATCTCTCTCATCCGCCTCTCATCTTCCGTTCGGCATCCAGATGCTTCAAAAGCATGCCCAAGATCGGTACCGCAGGAGGCGGGGTGGTGTGTGGCTCGGTACCGCACAGCCACATCACCATACCGAGTGGATGCTTCGAATACTCCTGATGCTCTTAGAGATCATGATTCTCGTGTATGCTGAAAAGATTGGTTTCCTAATCTATATGTAGTTTGTTGGCTTTGTTATTTTTCTAGTTCTCTTATTTGTTTGGTATTTTGTTTTCTCCATCTTATAAAACGATCTATTTTTTTATGTTTATTTGGAATAATATTTTTGTCGCTTCTAGCTTGAAGGATACTTTCTATGTTTGATATATTTTTAAGATTGGTATAATTAAACCAAAATAAAGCTAAGTCCTTTGATTTATGGGAAATATTGATTTTCCTACGTAAGCAATTGATTTATACATATAAAATGTATGTTTTACCATTAACTAACTTGTATGATATGTAAAAGCAAAGACAATATCCTAAGCATTCCTTTAGTATACCTACATGGCATTAAGCAGTAAAAGTGATAGTTCATCCTCACCTTAAGAATTTTAAGGAAATAATATTTTTCGGCACTTGAATAGGGAAGGAGAGAGAGAGGATGAGAGGGGGGGGGGGGGGGGGGGGGGGGGGGGGGGGGGGGAAGGAGAAAAAAGAACCATCTTACATATAACATAGAATGAGAGTACAATCATCCGTACCTTAATATTATTATTAGAGTTAAGTGGTCACTGGTTATTTAACTTACGTATTTAATTTATATCGTTTTAATCCTTTATTTCAAAAGTGGTCAGGACCGTTCTTTATGAATCATTTTGTGACGAGTTTCGTCCTTTTTAACGTTAGCCGTTTGTTTGGTCAATTAAATCAAGGGCATTTAAGTCTTTTTATACTCTTTTAGTATATTTATTATTTCTAAAAAATAAATATACATATCATCACTTCTACTCTCCCTCTTTCTCTCTAAACACAAAGACACACACACACACACAGTCACTCACTCACTCTCTCTCTCTCTCTCTCTCTCTCTCTCTCTCTCTCTCTCTCCCTCTCTCTCTCTCACATACACATACACATACACATACACATACACATACACATACACACACACCCTTCTCCCCCTTTCAAGAACCCCCACCCTCCACCACCATCCACGACCACACCATCCTTTGTCGGCCGTTGCTACCCTCTGAGTACCGATGCCGCCAAATATCTGAGCACCACCACCACAGATCTAAGGATCGCCACCACAGATCTAGAAGATTTGAACTGAAGAAGGAAGCTTACGAAGGAAGCAACCACCATACTCCGTGCTCTCTCTCCTATCTACCCTAGAACCGCCGCCACCCATCACCGTCCTTTTTCGATGGCCATGAATGCCAATAACAACAAGATAGTACCTAAGAAAAGGAGGAAAACAGCCACAAAATGATTGGTTGAAGATTGTTGGCCGGATGTGTGGGGTGGTAGATGTGTCCAAACCTAAATAAAATAATAAAATAAAAAAAGAAGGGTAAATAATGTATTAAATGAGGTGAGAGAGAGGGGATAGTATTATAACTTTTTTTTAAAACAAATATTCATCAGCATAATTATAATAATAATTATTATTAAGTTTATGGAGTTTCAACTCAAAGCTAATTGACTATAAGTTGAGTTGTTTGGTATCTTTATTAAACGCATTACAAAATCTTTTTTCATCCGATGTGGAACATTAGTCAACACACCTCTCCACGTGTGACGTTCTTTTTTTTATTTTTGCCTAACATGTGGAAACATATAGCCTTAAATCCGTGTGACCTTTGACCAAACATGTGTGAACCTTGCTCTAGAAGCATGTAAGTTTGTAAAGTTTAAAGTTAAAGCCAATTTATTATGAGTGAGACCCATATTAAACATATTACAAAGTCACTTTTCGTTTGATATGATACATTGTTCAATGTTATTATTATTATTATTAATATATTAATATTATTATTGTTATTATTATTATTTTAAAATTGGGTCAAATAGTACACAACACTTTATGATGTTCACCGATTAATAAGACCATCCGTAGCACACCCACAGAACCCGCTAAACCCTTTTGCCTCATCTGCGTTACATCAGCTTTTCACTCTGATACCCTTTTCCAACCCTCAAGTGGAGTACCACACCCCATCTAACCCCAACCTTTTCCATTTTTTTAATTCTTTTTTTAAATACATTTAATAATATAACAAAATAAAATATTTTTATATTGATTAAAAATTAAAACAATACAAATGATAAAAAAAAAATCCTAACATTACTAAAAATCAATATTAGGACTTTTGTATACCGCCTCCCAAGCATTTTCTTTCGTAAAGAATTCTCGTTATTTTCGCTCGATAACGTTGATGTGCGATTTTTATAAGGTCCGCATCACTTTGACCGTTTTTTCTTGTATTTTGCAAATTGTTATAGATGCCGGTAAAAGACGTTATCATACGGTATGTGTCACGTCCTAGACGTGAGTAAAAAAGCGTTTCTACTATCTTCCAAAAGCAATCTACATAATAAATAATAATTAATAATAGTAATAATAAATAATAAATAAATTGTACATAATAATATATTAATAAATAGTTAAGTGTAGAAAGTAAAAAAAAAAGAAACAGGTGAGGGTTCCATCGGGTGTGAGAAACCGGAAGGGAAGCCGCAGGGTTGAAGTTGAACCCTCTTGGGACGTAGCGGTGTTTGCCCCAAACCGCTGGGCAACCACATGGAGCCCTGAGGGGGCGCTACGAATGGTCTAAGTCTGCTAATTAAGCTTTTATCTTTTTTGGTGTATTTTGTTTGGGTTGTAGTACTTTTCTATATTTTTGACGCTAATGAAATTAATAAATTCTCTCCGCCTTAAAAAAAGCATAAAACCTCAATGACCCATGGTACCAAATTACCAATTAATATTGAACATTGATGTTCGAATGGCATAGAAGGGTCAAGGATGTTATTATCATATATTGAGGTGTATTTATTCTCGTGGGATATATGGGAGATTGTTATTATTAAATTATTATTACCATTATTATTGTTATATTATTATATATATTAATTAATAATATGTATTATGAAGTTATAAACAGTAATTTTTTATAACATGTTATAATTTTAATTGTTGATTAGCTTACCAAAAAGCTTCTTATCTGGAGTGACAAAACAACTATGTTTGTAAATGAGACGTTTTAGGTTTGAGCCGTGACCCTATATATATTTTGAAAAGTTATTTTATTTTTCAGAGGAGAAGTATGGAATCATGGTGCCTTATTTATTCTTTGTTTTTTACTCATCACGCACATTCAATGAATTTTTTTTATTCAACTTTGAAATTTTTATTTATTAATATAATTAAGAATATATAATTTTAATAAATTAAATTTTTATTAATAAATATGCTCATATGTTTTTTAATTTTATCAAAATATTTAAAACATATATAAAGACTCAATTTATATAACAAAATATTTATTTTTTGGAATTTCGTTGCAAATTACACGACATGTAGAGAGAACTTTTTATATATACTATTAATTATTAAAACGATAAACAATATTTTTTTAATCTTTTTCTGCAATCTTCATAATCTATATTTATATCTAGTGACTCATGGTAAAATAAGAAAATTGTTTTGGTGGATTAATAAGGGTTCATTCTATCAATTTCTGTGTCTCATGTTAGAAACCTCTTTATAGCCAAGTTTTTTTTCTTTGTTTTCTTCTTGACGTAAAAGTATGTCATTTCAGTGGAAGATATTCTAATCAACTTTTATATTTTTTCTATTAAAAATGTAATATAACTAATTTTATATAATTAAATAATTATTTATCCATTGTATGTTATGTCAAATCATATTTTGTGTATAATATATGTGTGACATCATCTTATTTTTAAATATATTTCAATATAAACGTTATCGTAATACAATATATGTCTAAAATATTTTTCAATCTTAATACTAAAATAATATATTTTATAGAATTTAAATTAGAATGTCACTAATATGTCCTGATTGATGCTTAAATTGTATGATAATTATTTTTATTCTATGAAATAAGTTTTTTGTGTTTAAATATTAGTTTATTTATTGTGTGCATTATTTTTTCCGTTGCAACACGCAGATTTTAGTAACTCGTTAGGAATATTAGGCAAGGTATACGAAGTACATTAAACTTTGCCAAATCTGTTATGTATGCTCCAACTTTATTATATTAAAATTTAATACAAACAACTTTTATAACTTACATGTTATCAAAGGCTAACATTTAATTTAATAAATTCTTTGTTTTTTGAAATTTTTTATCAACCTTTTGCAGATATGTGAAGATACAACCCATGATGCTTGATAAACAATTCATATTTGTTATCATAAATTTTCGATAAACCAGACTCAAAGTAAACCAAACCAATATTTAAACATTAATAATTAATAGATAAACGTTAATTAAGATTAAGAAGAAATAGATAAACTACTAGGAAGAAAGGTACGTAATGTTCTATTTCTAACTGTACCAATGATCAAGTCGTAATTAGGCTGAACATGGATCATAAAAAGGCCGGGTCAAAGGGTACCAAACCGGTAACTTTAAAACACATCAATCAAATTTGTAACTTGACCAAACCACGTAAACAAAAAAAATGTCAATTTACTTGGCATATAAATAAAATTCAAGGAAGATTCCAACATAGTGGCTAGCACAGTGCATATTATTTCTTATTACTCGACAATCATTTTACAAGTAATGTTATTTGATCGATTTTTACCTTATATCATTCAACAACATGTTTTGGTGTAGATCAAACAACGGGCCACCACCTTGTCATGACAATAATTTATACAGTCATCATCAGTATCACAATTGAAATAAGGGCAAACGGTACGTCTGGGTGGACCAACGCATCTTCTACGCCAGCAAGGGAAGTAATTTTCATCGGAATGAGTTCTTAAAGAAGTTGAATTGCTTTTACATTTGACTCCTGTCACTGACAACAAATTAAGCTACATTAAACATTCAAAAATGTTCACAATTTAAAAGTTCTTCAACCAAAATCACGTTGTGATTATTTGGTAGTTGAGTGTAAATATTAATCCGAAACAAGATATCAAATTCGATGTAACATTATTCATCTTCGTTAGAATATATTAAAACCAAAATAATATTACTTATTACCACCAAGTTTAATGAAACGTTATACTATATATATATATATTGGGGAGGGTTCCATCGAGAACAAAAAAAAATGCGAGAACTGCGAGAACCGATCTAAACCGTAAAGTATTTACCAAACGCCAAGATATTAAATTATGAAAATTATACCAAATATGCTTTTTAACATGACATTTATATTAATATATTTTTTTCAACAAAAAAAATTCGTTTTTGACGGATTTTTTTTTATCACTATAAGGTATGTTACATATATGTAACGAATTTTTTTTGTTGAAAAAAATATAGCAATATGGATCTCATATTAAAGAGCATATTTTTGTCGTTAATTTGGTATAATTTTCATAATTTAATATCTTTCCGTTTGGTAGATATTTTAGTTTTAAAAAGATGGGGATCAGTTCTCGCAGTTCTCGTATTTTTTTTTGTTCTCGATGTAACCCTCCCCTATATATATATATATATATATATATTCGACGTAACATTATTCATCTTTGTCGAATTTGCTTCTCACGGGAATTTCTATTATCTCGTTCTAAAGCGTTTGAATAATAATTATTTTCTTGTGTGTGTAAATCATGAATTTACAAAATTGTTATATACTCAACTTTCAAGATGAAGACATTTCCAAAAAGTTTGGTATATATAAACAATAAAACATCAATATATTGATTTAAAATATATAGCTTGATGAATTCACAGATATTCAACATAAGGGATACAAAATAGATCGATCTATATAAAATAGATTAATAGAAATATAAATCCAAATAACATTTTAGTAAATCGAATAAAAACTATTAATTAAAGTGAAATACATAATTGATTGTTTGAATACTATTGATAATGAGTTTAATTTCACAAATATAACATATATTAACGATTAAAAGATGTTAACAAAGATCGATGACTCACGTGCAATCGTAAGTAACGCAACAAGAATAACAAACTTGAATGTAACAGTTTTCTCCATGTCTAAGTACACAAAACACATCCCTTTATGTTTCAAGTTGTCATCCTCCAAGGTATATATAACATAATATAATTGTTTTTATGTAATTTAATAAGGTGATATATGACGTCCAAATTAATAACTCTAATTTTAATACTGTAATTGTATTCTTGTAATATATGAATCTTATTTTAATGATATTATAATAATTTGGATGAATATTTTTTTACTACATTATTGACTCATATACTACGTACATATATTGAAAATTAATTATTTTGTAGTACTTCGTTTATACGATATTCATAGTTTTTGCAACATAAGTACTTTCAAACCTTTCTTACTTGTGACACAAATATAGCAGCATTCAAATGATCATGAGAGAAAAATCGTTCAAATAAAAAGACCGTCGTTAGACAAAGATTGTCTTTAGCTTATATTAATTGCCATTGCAAACAGATCAAAAGTGGAAATTGTAAGCTTTAGGAGGATCCCTGAATCTGAATGGGTTAGTTAATTCTAATAATGAAGGTTACATAACATACGTTTTTTTTCAGAAATTACTTTAGCTTCAATAACATGCAACCTATAATCTTATGCCATTGCATAAAGAATTTAATTGGTCAATATTTTACAGCAACATAACCGATCTTATTTAAAAGGTGACATTGTTAATCATAAGATCGCTGCACATCAAAGATGCACGCCTTCGTTCTACGAATATCGACCCACAAGTTCGTTTAGGTAACTTTGAACATTACCACGCAGTTGGACCACTCTGCAAAAAGTTTGACATTTTCATTTGACTTTTAGTTGTTGTTAGTGATGTTGAGATATAAATACAATGACTACACATTTAAAATAAATTAAATTAATATAAGAGTTAATTACATTTTTGGTCCCTTTGGTTTACATAAAATTGCAAATTTGGTCCTTAGGCTTCATTAATTACGGATTTAGTCCTTGTGCATTACCATTTGTTTCAATCTTGGTCCTTGGCCCACTTAAAAAGACTACAATACCCCTCATCCCTTAATTTATTCTTTTTTTTTAAGTTTTATTCATTTAAATAATAATTATTTTTAAAAAGTGTAATTAATTCAAATAACAATTAATTTTAAATAAGAAATATATAAACATCTCTTACACACACTCACAACACATACTCTCTCTATCTCTCCCTCCTATCTGCTCCACCGTTGGCTGCTCCACCGTCGGCTGCTCCACCGCCATCACCACCATCCAACGCCACCGCCACCTACAGTCACCACCCACCGGCACCATCTACAGCCACCACCCACACACTCCCCCTCTTCTCTCTCTCTCTCTCTATCTGTCCCCCTCCTCTCTTTCTCTCTATTGTAACACCATCTACAGCCACCACCCAAGAACTCGCTTTTCCGGCCAACACCACCACACTACCACCAGACCATGAACTCATTGTGGCGGCGGTGGTGTTACAGTAGATCTAGGGCAACGTCGATTCAAGACCACCACTCCTTTTCTCTCTCTCTCTCTCTCTCTCTCCACACATACGGCAGGTGGTGGTGGTGTTACAAAACGAGATTAGGGTTTTCTGCGGCGGCGGCGGTGTTCCACTAGATCTAGGGCAACGTCTTCAAGACCACCACTTATTTTTTTCTCTCCCTCTCTCCACACATACGGCACGGTGGTGGTGGTGTTACAAGACGAGATTAGGGTTTTTTGCGGCGGCGGTGGTGTTCCACTAGATCTAGGGCAACGCTTCAAGACCAGATCGATTCAAAACCACCACCTCCCTTTCTCTCTCTACACACATACGGCACCATGAGAGTGGTGTTACAAGACAAGATCTAGGGTTCAGTTAGGATTTTTTGCGGCGGCGGTCGCTGTAGGTGGCGTTACAATAGAGAGAGAGAGAGAGAGAGAGAGGAGGGGGACACATATATATAGAGAGAGAGGAGGGGGAGTGTGTGGATGGTGGCTGTATATGGTGCCGGTGGGTGGTGGCTGTAGATGGTGCCGGTGGGTGGTGGCTGTAGGTGGCGTTGGATGGTGGTGATGGCGGTAGAGCAGCCCACGGTGGAGAGGAAGGTGGATGTATGGTGGACATGGTGGTGGCAGTGGTGGTCCAGATCTGGGAGGGGCAAGGAGGTCTATGGTGGGATGAAGGCCGATGTATGGTGGACATGGTGGTGGCAGTAAAATGTATTAGAGAGAGAGGGGGGGAGGGAGGTGAGTGGATCTGAGAGAAGGGGGGTTGTTGTTTATTATTAATTAATTAATTATTATGTAAAGAAAAATAAAAAAGGGATAATAGTATTTTATTAATAAATTTTGATTATTTATTAATAAAAAAAATGATATTAGAATAAAAAAATGAATAAAAAAAGGGACAAGGGCAATTTTGTCTTTTCAAGTGCAGTAAGGACCAAGATTGAAACAAATGGTAATGCACAAGGACTAAATCCGTAATTAATGAAGCCTAAGGACCAAATGTGCAATTTTGTGTAAACCACATGGACCAAAATTGTAATTAACTCTTAATATAATCATCTATCACAAATTAAAATTTTAGTAAACATTAGCACGCTATAGTAGGTATATAATATTTAATACTTTAAAGATTAAATACTTTTTTATCGATAAGATTTATTAAGAAAAATATTGGAAAATAGTTCTTTGTAAAAATGGGTCACCCAATTTAGAACTTTGAAGAAATCTTATCGTTTTATGGATTTTACGGTTAATACGTATTAATATCGGGTGATAAATGGGCCGTTGAAATAATCCCCTCGTTTTAAGAAATCGACTATGAAAAAATTCAAAATCAAATTAAAAATTAGTAAATTACTATATAAATAAATAATTGAGATTTAATTTTAATCAAAATCACAAGTTAATCTTTTGTTTATATTTGAAGATTAACATCATAATTGTAATATATATATATATATATATATATATATATATATATATATATATATATATATATAAATATATATATATATATATACTAGCATAGTATCTGCGCCAATTCGGCAACGACGAATAGTTTTGCTCAGCAACTTGTCATATTTAATTATTGGGTCATTTAAACTCCATAAATATTTATGAATTTAGGTTATAAGTTATTCAAATTCATGAATCTGTTTATACACATTTTTCTAATAATTAAGTTCATCTATATATTATGTGATAAGAATATTTATAATAAAATCTTTAGTTGTTAAAATATTTTTGTAATAATTAAGTTCATTGTTATTAACTTGATTTAAATATTTTCTTATTATGGAATGTTTGTTTACTAAAATAGTATATATAAATTTCATTAAATTCATTTGATAGTTACTTTATTTAATAATTTTCATTACTTTTATTTAAAAGTAGTTTAGTACTTTTAATTTACTTAAAATTAAGAGTTTTGAACTTGTAAATTCTTTATAAAGCAGTAAGATATATATATATATATATATGGGAGAGTGCTTAAACGAGAACTGTTTTCTTACGAGAACTACTAGAACAATCTTGGTTCTTAATTAAGATGATTCAGTAACTAATAATTTTGACGGTTAACGATTGACTCATTAATAACATATTAATGAAGGGTATTCTGGACAAATCAAGCTTTGCACATATTCTAATATAAATAAAAGACTAGCTTTTGAATATTTCTCTATAAGATTAACCTTACATTTAATCAAAACTAAATCTTATCTATTTATTTTATTACTATTTCAAATCTGATTTTGACTTTCAATAGTTAAATTAAAAACTCAATTGTTAAAATTTAATTCTAATAGTACATAAGTATTTTGTTAGTAAAAAGCTTATTATTTACATTTTAAAATATTATATATATATGGGAAAGTGCTTAAATGAGAACTGTTTTCTTACGAGAACTGCTAGAACAATCTTGGTTCTTAATTAAGATGAATCAGTGACTAATAATTTTGACGGTTAACGATTAACTCATTAATAACATATTAATGAAGGGTATTCTGGACAAATCAAGCCTTGCACATCTTCTAATATAAATAAAAGACTAGCTTTCATCAATTTTATTATAAGATTAACCTTACATTTAATCAAAACTAAATCCTATCTATTTATTTTATTACAATTTCAAATCTGATTTTGACTTTCAATAGTTAAATTAAAAACTCAATTCTTAAAATTTAATTCTAATAGTACATAAGTATTTTGTTAGTAAAAAGCTTACTATTTAAATTTTAAAATAAATATTAGAATCCATTTTTTACTTTTCAATTAGTCAACGTTTATATATTAAGATTTTAATAGGTCTACAAAGAAGTCTTCATAGGAAAGCGTAAACACAAAAAATATAAATAAATATAACTAATAAAGTTCAAAAATTTACTTGATTAACAACATCTCAAATGCGATAAAATTTATGTGATTTCATACACAATTACATCACACGCCAATCTTTATCTGTAATAATAGTTATAATAATCTTCTAATATAAATTAAATAAATGACCTTCTTCAATGTAATTAATTATAAAATCACATCCCCTCATTTAATCAAAATTAAATTCAATCCATTCATTTTATCAAAATTGAATTCTAAATACGATTTTTATTGACAAATCTGAAAACACAATTTTTGAATTTAATTATAATAGGAGATAAGATATTCTAGTAGTAAAAAATATTATTTAACTTTTAAAATAACGTTAATATATTTGTGCAAACAATATATCTACATCACATCATTATAAATCTATATATTTGTGTAACATACAATAAGATTAATAAAACATATATACTAATTTAATATAATAATATTATATAGAGAAACGTATATAATATTTAAAACCCAAGTTCATATAAATCAAGTTTCCAACTTGTTTTGATTTTAAGTTCAATTTTGTTTTAAAATAATTTTAATTATGTAAGAATTATTATCGAATTTAAAGTTTTTACCCACTACATTAATTTTGGAATGAACATTCAAGTTATTTATCATCATCTACGGTTAATATATAATACAAATCATATCATAATTAAATTTACATTAGTTTTAAAATTGACATCAATTACTTTTATATGACAACTAACTTAAATATATATATTTTTAGTTTTCGAGAAATTCCTTATTGTGTAATTCTTTCGTCGGTACGAAACAATTATATGTTTAAATAAATGAAAACAAAATAATAATTTCATTATTACCCGGATGTTTACACGGGCATTTTAACTAGTTAATGATATATATTAAAAAGTTTTAACGCGAATTGTTTTCGTACGAAAATTGTTTATGACTCGTTAATAAGGATATTTTGGTCATTTATATATTTTTTCAACCTTAAATTGCATCAGGGTTGACTATCATTAATGTGCGAGATTTGATTTGCCCAAAATAACACTTGTTATTACGTCATTAGAGAGTCATTAACGAGCCAATCATTAGACGCCAAATTTTTAACCATTGAATTATTTTAATCAACGATCAAATTAGTTATTTTATATATGAAGGTGCCTATGAAAACCACTTTTATTGTGAGAAGTATAATAAGGATTAAAACTTCTAAATAACAGTAAAGTTTCCCCATTTTCTTCACCTCTAACATTCATGAAATTGAGACTTTGAAATCTAAATTCTCTATAAGTAATCGATGAAAAGTAG
The DNA here is from genome assembly GCA_947179395.2 of Pulicaria dysenterica. Lineage (NCBI taxonomy): Eukaryota > Viridiplantae > Streptophyta > Magnoliopsida > Asterales > Asteraceae > Pulicaria > Pulicaria dysenterica. The sequence goes on from OX359291.1 coordinate 94,621,194, forward strand.
TTATCCTTAAGTTTATGAATAAGTAATCGAGTGGTCTATAAACTAAAAAAACAAAAACGATTGAAAACTATAAAATGATGAGAATTCCATTGGTATCTTGTATTATATAGATAACTACTTATAAAGTACAAGGTCATAAAAGAAACCCTAATAGATCTTACAACATCTGTACAATTCGGTTAGGTTATTTTATAGGGCAAAGTGCGCGAAAATACAACAAACTATGCCCAAATTGCCATTGTATACAACCAACTTCATTTTTTATCAAAAAATACGACAAACATTAAATTTTTGTTCATTGTATGCAAGATGACCTGCTATTGGAGGTCACCCTATACCAACCGGTTTCCGGCAACTATTTCCAGATTCCGGCAACTATTTCCAGATTCCGGCGACTAATTTTTAATTTTTTTTTAATTTATGGGTTGTCTTGATCAAGGTTTATATGCTACAAAAGAATTAAAGTTTTAAAATGTTTTTCTCTCTCTACAACTTCTCTCTCTGACCGTTGCTCCTCCTTTCCATTTTTCCCGGCACCTCGCCGCCTCCTAGACCACCACCCACCGTTGACTCCCATACCTCCGCCTCTCGCCACATCATAGCAGATCTGGGTTATGCAAATCTGGGTTTCGCAGATCTGAGTTTCGGTTATGTAGGTCAGTGACGGCTAGATCTGGATTGCGCTTATGCAGATTCGGATTGTTTTCGCAAGGTCAAAGAAGGTCGGCGGTGCAAATTAGGGTTTCTCTTGTTGAAGGTGAGAATTTAGGGTTTCTCTTGTTGATTTGGGGTGGTTGTTCGAATTTAGGGTTTTCGGATTTAGGGTTTTCAAATGGAGATGCAGTGGTGGTGGGTTGAAGGTGACGGCAGTGGTGGCGTTTGAAGGATTGAGAGGGCGGTGGTGGTGGGTTGAAGGTGAAGGCGGTGGTGGCATTTGAAGGATTGAGAGGGCGATAGTGGTCGGTTGAAGGTGACGGCGGTGGTGGCGTTTGAAAGTGACGGCGGTGGTGGTAGGTTGAAGTTGATGGCGGTGTGTTCCACATCAGGTTACCAGTGTTGGATAATATGCCCACTAACACACATAGCTTAGTAATACTACCGATGATACACGAGCCTATTGGGTCACACGCCAAGGATTGATCCCGACAGCACACAACGCAAACGAGAGAAAATTAAATCTGTAAAAAGGGGCCTTACGGCCGCATGGCCTTTTGCTTACGGCCGCAAGGGTTACGCGACGCGTAAGTATAAGTATTACGCGACGCGTAAATCACCTGACAGAAACTTGACTTTTTGGTTGTTGCTTGGCTCAAGTTATTGACTTAGTGGTACATCATAATGATTACTCCGACTTTTGTGACCTTCTTTATCTGCTGAAGTAAATAAAGGAGTGAGGTATGGATGTAGAACTTGACCAAGAAAATGTAGCAAAAACCTCTCTTTCTCTCTTGAACTTGCATACTCTCTTCAAGAGAGTTCTTGGGTGTTCTTGAGAAGTCCAGAAATTCATCCATGTCTATGGAGTGATTCTGGAAGTTGTGAGTTGTACCAAGTGTGATTTCAAGGCTTTGAAGATCACAAGAAGGCATACTAGCATTTGGGGATCGAACTAACTTGGTGTGGACTAGCAATAGAGAGTTGCTCTCTTGTGACTTAAAGTTCATCCCAACATGAAGAAATCAGAAGCTGGAGCATGGTATATTTCTTATCTCATCTCTTTTATTTGGTTGCTTTATCTTTATGTAGAGTTCCACCATTAGTGGGTCTTGATGGCATCTTGTTTTTATACCCGGAAAATCTGTTTTTCACGCTTCCGCCGCACGGGTAAGATGGCCAACGAAACCCAACATTGGTATCAGAGCCATCTCTACATAGGTATTGCACCTTGGTGGCCTGAAAAACCCGAAATCGAAATACTGGATCTGCTGTCAGGTGGGGTACGCGGCGCGGCACTTTTTGGGTTACGCGGCGCGTAAATTGATCTGACAGATTTTTTTTTATAAATTATAATAAAACAGTTTTGCAGTCGGGTTTTTTGGCATCTAAAAATGGTTTCTGTGATTTTTGTTCCAGAAATTATTTTTTGGTATATTAAGATGCCTTGTATCTTGGTTGGTGTATTTATATGTATATTATTATTTTTGGCATAAAAATAGTAATTGCATATACTTACATTATGTTTATATGAATATGTTTCATCAAAAATGGTTTGTTGTTACTAATACATATATACATGGGATTATTTAGTGCCTTGGGTTTTTAGAAATAATCTTAATCAAGATACATAAGTTTACATGGTTTCGTGTGGCACACCATGTTGTTCATGTTGTTCATGATGTTCATGTTATGTTGGTAACCAAACCATGCCCTAGACCTTGAGGATGTTTGGTTGTATTAAATTAGTTATTCATTCATTTGGTGACTATATGTCACATGGTATGTAATAATTAATTTATTTAATTTATTTGGTATGTACATTATTTTGTGGCTTGCATGTCATTTAAATTCCATATTATATATTTTGTACTAGAAAATTGGATTGTGGCTTGTATGCCATTTATTTCATTTTCTATGTAAAGTTAATATGGAGGCAACAATCATGAGTCAAGAAGTGACGTCTTGGCAAACACGAAACCGAGAGGCCCAATGGAGGTAGCGGGTTTAGTGGGAGCACATCCAAGTCAAGGATATGTCCTTAGATGACTTCGTTTTTCCGTAATGGCTCACGGGAAAACGCATAGGTTTTAGGGGCATGGTTACCAATCTTTTTGTATGCGTGTGGTTGTTTTATTATTTATTGTTTATGCATGGATTATAGGATTATTGCATGCTAGACAATTTTTTGACAATAATAAAACTCAAGAGTTTTTAACATTGGTTTTACAAACTCGCGTGCGCATAAGATTAACAAATAGGATATAAAATTGATTTATATTCCGAAGTGAAAACTTTTGATTATTGTCACTTTTGTTAATCAAACTTGAAATGTTTTTTTTAAACCGGGAAAACTAAATCCCGTTTTCTAAATGTAAATTGCACACCACCCATAAGATGACACCGTCCGAATCTAGTTATACAAGGGTTGATTGTCGAGCTCTAGCCGAGTTAATCTTTGTATAGACTGTGTGGAAGGCGCGTGTGGCAACTCGCAAGATTGATTGTCGAGCTCTAGCCGAGTCAATCGTTGGGCAAGAGTACCACCGTGTATCTTGATGGTTGATTTACGATTTCAAAATAATATTTTGAATAATTGTCGAGCTCTAGCCGAGTTATTTAAAATCTTAGTTTGAAGTTGGTGTGGAGGGATCAATCATGCCAAATTTGAAACCATGGTTGTCAAATTGGATCCCGCATGGAACTAAGAGTTGTAACAATGGATTACAATCGGTGAATTTGAACCGGCCTAAATAGCTTTGCCACGTGATCCGCGGAAAACCCGTCACGGTGCACGGTGAAATATGGTTCTTAGTCCTTGTTAAAATTTTTGATTTTATAAATCAATTGGGTAAAATATTTTAACGAGGATCATTTCAATATTAATTAAATTGTGTACTCTTAAGATAACTTACACGTTAACAACACATCAAAATAAATACTCCGTAGGTTCCTAATAAAGGATAAACTCATGCATGTAAACTTAATTGTCTAACATTATTGGTTGAGACAAAGTTGTACATTATTGAGAAAACCTTTTAAAGTCACTTGCTACCAATGCGAATTAGGTCCATAGATACGCAAAATGCGTGTCATAGACACAAGAGAGGATAATGTGTCTAGACCTAAGTCGGTTGAAGAATGCAAGAAGGTGGGAATAAATATGTCTATGTCCTTATTATTGAGACGTACATGGACTCAATGAAGAACTCTTTGATAGAGCTTCATGGTATGATTAGAGACTGCAAAGTCTAAACATGACCAATGAAGATTACTTCATATATTCCCAAATAAGGCTACTAAGGAACAAATAATCAATGAAATAGAAACTGACCTTTAATGGAATTTTTGATTTTAATCAAGCCTTCCATTATATTGGAGTTAAAGGGCAATGTGATTGCGCCTATGGTGATAAGACTCCATAAGGGGTAGTTTGCTACTTCACGATAAGATTAGAAATTAGTGCCACCATTTTGACTAAATGGGTTAAAGACTCTTTTAGCCTTTTTACTTAAGGTAAATTCATGATTAAACTCCATTGTTTTTAATGCTACTTCTATATGCTAGGTTTTTCAAGCGCTAGCTATAATATTTAAATTTGTTGCAAATTTATTTGCTGCAAAGTATAAGTATTAAAAGGGAAGTAGGCATATTAGGCATAGAGAGCTGGACTTCAAATAGAAAAACAAGATAGTTGTTTCTATTGAAAGGATTGGAAGTATGACACTTTCCTGTCCTTCTAACTAATATATTACTTCAATAGATATTTGTTTTGCTTTTTTTGTGGCAAGAAACATTATATCTATTATGCCCTTTGTTGGACGATGTATATTATTTTGAACCATGTATTTGTTTCAAAGTTTATACATGTCAAGGCATTTATATTAAGCTTATGCTTAAGAAGTAATAACATGATCATGAATAATTTGGATAAGTTATCCTTATGACATAGTTGACTTAACCATATAAACAAGATTTGTATCACCAAACTCCGTGTTGTAAGGAATTTGGAATCGTTTGATTATGTGTCAAATGTTGACTAACAAATCTTATTTATTAGGTTAATTTAATTATACATCCTTCACTTTTGTATGTGAGAGGATTGATAGCTTGTTGGATTACAAACACACTCTTGCGTGTAGACCATTCAAGCAAATCATAAGGTATAAAATCCAAATACTTCGTTATCTTTACCAATGATGGTAGAAGAAATGGATATGTCTATTCATAGATAGACTATGTGTTTGAAACCTTATAGGTGTTAGAGACACACCATAACGAAGTGCCTGATTTAAAATAGATAAAGAAATATGATACTCGATTCAAGTTACACAAGGGTTGATTGTCGAGCTTTAGCCGAGTTAATCCTTGTGTAGACTGTGAAGATTGAGTTAATATGTTCTAAAATTCTATTACCATCAATTGAATTATGGATTTGTCACATAATTCACTCCTTCTATGACACATTGAATAATTGGTCATATCATGGAGGAACCGGACATTCTTGATTTGGTCTGGTAATTGATATGTTACACTTTAGTACTCAATTATGGAGTAATCTAAAGTAGTGGAGGGCTATGTTCTTAATCTTAAACCATCAAAGATGGTTAAGACTACACCTTAGGGGATGAGACTAGAAAGAGTATCTTTGCTTGTCTATCTCAAAGTCTAGATTGTCTAAACCTGCGTTTTATACGTGAGGTGAAGGAATCCGGAATCTAGAGGTGTTACTCCATTAGGTATTCTTCTAAGACCATGAGATATTTGTTTTTATAAAACAAAGTGTTTTCTGGGAAAAAGTTTCTTTTCTTCAAAACTAATATCCATGGATGTCTGTAGAAGTAAAAGTAAACCTTGAATGGAATAACCTGATGTTGGGACTAGCAAATAATCAGAAATGATTAAAATTCAGCATGAGAAGTCTGGAGAACCTGACATATAGTCATTTCCTCTTAGACTGGTATATGTCGTCATAAGACCAGAAAGATATAGTTTATTATATCTAAGGAAGACGACTTGATGATAACTCATCAAATACTGGAAGCGTAGTGGGCCTAGTGTCTGCTAGTAGAAAAGAGATAATGAATACGAGATGTAATCCATGGAGGATATTCAAGTTTGAAACTTGTTTTTTATCCTATACCGGGGTGGAAACCCGTAGAGTGTATATGGTTCTTTATTGGATGAAACCAGCATGGATTTGTTTACAACTTTGAATACCGACTAATAGAATGATTTTAATGATGATTAACCATTAGGGAGGTATCATCTAGAAATTTTCTCTTAGTGGTAATGTCGAAGAGTACATTTGTAGACCATTTTGAAAACCGACAGATTGGAAAGGTGTTCTTGATGATTGACCAAGTGGAAGGTATCATCTAGAGACTTTCTTTCAGTGGCTATGTCAAAAGTAGTTTTGTAGACAACTTCAAATATCGTATGGATGAGAAGGTTGTTCTCGATGATTGACCGTAAGGATGGTATCATCTTGAAACTTTATCCCGATGGTTATCTTGAAGTTTACATAGATACTTGTAAGATATCACTGCCCTTTTATGGCTATGATATATTGATATAAGGACTCCATTCCTTAACAGGAATTTGTATGAGGTAGTGTTTAAAACACTATCAGGAGGTCGTTTACATCAAAAGTATCCTTGTATTGTCTACAAGCACAAACATCCTTGTGAAGTCTAAGAGCACAAGTATTCTTGTAAAGTCTGCAAATTATGGAAGTCTATTGATAGACTTAAATAAGCATCTCAGGGTTGGAACCTTTGCTTTGATATGAAAATCATATATGTGAGTTTTCAAAAGCAAGGATTAAACCTGTATGAATGTCAGGGCTAGTGGGAGCATTGTTATAATTACATTGGAGAAAATGTCCCGACTATGCTTGGTTCAAAAGCTTAGTTCAGGAGTTATTCGTACATAATGATTATTATATATTGATTATGGAGTACAAGAAATAATGAGATATGTTCTTGGTACATTTATGGAAAGATAAAGCTTAGAGTAAATTATTACTCTAGTGCTAATTTCTATATAGGATATCTGCCGATTTAGATCGGAGTACATGATCCTATTTTATGTGTAGTTGTTATTAAGAATGGTTGTTAAAGCATTAATGACCCTATTTGTATCTTGTGAGATAATGAGGGTATAATGGCTTTTGCACAAGAACCATTGTCCTTAGTGTCACTTACCTTATTGAGTTTTTTTTGAAGCAATGAAGGTACTCGGACTTGGACAAAGGACCATAGTCTCGTCAACAAACACTTTATTAGTGGTTTGGTTGTGTTTGGAGGTATGGTCTTCATGAGAGTACAAACGGATAACATTATGACTGATCCGTTTTATTAAGCGTAAGTCATAGGCTGATGATGGTTGTCATACTAGTGCCTACATGCAAATCCTTTTGCAAAAGGAGTTGACTTAAGTTTATTTTAATTATATATTGATATACTAAACTTTGGGAACATTAAGCAGTATTGTATATCATATTATATCGATTATTAAATGTGATTTAATAATACGCCATGGGCGGGTATTTTCATGAATGTATACCGTGTTCCATCTTAGCATGTTTAATCACTTCCCAGAATGATTTTGCATTCTAAATGTCCACAGTCGGTCATTCTTCAAGGGGAGGAAGTTTGAATTAAGATTGAGGGAAGTGGTTGGTCGCTATCCAACAATGGATTGGGTAAAGAGACGCAACACTTCGCCTGTACTTGCAATGGTCAAGTGATTGGACGACCCACACCTGAGCTTACTTCATGGTTTCTGTTATGAGTAACTCAGAAAGATAATATCATTTTGTCCTTAGACTGGAGATACATGTGTTCCAAAGCATGAACCTACTTTGCTTTGATTGCTTTCTAACGCAGTTCATGACTGGCTGTTATAAAGGGAGCTTTTAGGTAAAGTATGGGGTATGTGGCGGAGCAATGCAGTCAAAGGGATTTGTTCCTCTAGTTTTAGAGAGATATTCATGGGCCCCTCGATGATTGAGAGCTGACGTAAAATGCACGGCCGTGCTCGTGTTGCTATGATGTTTGATCGATTGCAACTAGTTTTTGGGTCACCATCAATCGAGATCGGGAACATAATCGTGAACAATCGGATATTGACATTTAACCATGTCTCGTGTTCACAAGGATATCGCGAACAAAAGGATGATTGATCGCTTATCTATAGGGCCATATCAAACCTATAGGGTTGTGATTTGGTACTTGTCTTGGGATGACATAACTCGCGTTGACTTTGGGGCAGAGATATCTTGCTAGAGGCCGCTCTCTGTCTGTATTACCTATTGATACGCTGTGTCATGTGCAAGTGGGAGTCTGTTGGATAATATGCCCACTGACACACATAGCTTAGTAATACTACCGATGATACACGAGCCTATTGGGTCACACGCCAAGGATTGATCCCGACAGCACACAACGCAAACGAGAGAAAATTAAATCTGTAAAAAGGGGCCTTACGGCCGCATGGCCTTTTGCTTACGGCCGCAAGGGTTACGCGACGCGTAAGTATAAGTATTACGCGACGCGTAAATCACCTGACAGAAACTTGACTTTTTGGTTGTTGCTTGGCTCAAGTTATTGACTTAGTGGTACATCATAATGATTACTCCGACTTTTGTGACCTTCTTTATCTGCTGAAGTAAATAAAGGAGTGAGGTATGGATGTAGAACTTGACCAAGAAAATGTAGCAAAAACCTCTCTTTCTCTCTTGAACTTGCATACTCTCTTCAAGAGAGTTCTTGGGTGTTCTTGAGAAGTCCAGAAATTCATCCATGTCTATGGAGTGATTCTGGAAGTTGTGAGTTGTACCAAGTGTGATTTCAAGGCTTTGAAGTTGAAGATCACAAGAAGGCATACTAGCATTTGGGGATCGAACTAACTTGGTGTGGACTAGCAATAGAGAGTTGCTCTCTTGTGACTTAGAGTTCATCCCAACATGAAGAAATCAGAAGCTGGAGCATGGTATATTTCTTATCTCATATCTTTTATTTGGTTGCTTTATCTTTATGTAGAGTTCCACCATTAGTGGGTCTTGATGGCATCTTGTTTTTATACCCGGAAAATCTGTTTTTCACGCTTCCGCCGCGCGGGTAAGATGGCCAACGAAACCCAACAACCAGTTGCATACAATGACTCAAAAATGAAACTTGTTTGTATTTTTAGGTAAAAAATGAAGTTGGTTGTATACAATGGCAATTTCGACATAGTTTGTTGTTGGAGTATGCCCACTGACACACGTACGCCATAAGTATCACTACCGATGATGTATGGGCCTATTGGGTCACACACCGGGGATCTATCTCGACAACCTAGTAAATGGAGGGACCAATGGTGTCAATGTGGAAATGTTGGTGTGCAGGCAAGGCATGCGACGCGGCGCACTTAAGGGTACGCGGCGTAGTGTTTAACTATTCTGCTTAACGATGTTTTAAATATCTGAAAGAAGTTGATTGTTTTCCCAATGCAATTATTTCATATAAGTTTTGTTGACTATTCCTGTAACGGTTGCATCTGCAGAAAGAAGTTTCTCAAAATTTAAGTTGTTAAAGTCCTACTTACAGTCCAAAATGTCATAAGAAAGACTTAATAAATTGACAATTACAGTTATTGAGAACGATATCTTGGAGAGTATTGATTACAAATAGTTAATTCATAACTTTGTTTTTACTAATGATATGAGAACTTCACGATTAATGTAACTATATATGATAAAGTATTTTACTATCCTTCTTTTGTTTTAGTTTTTGATATAATATATCGTAGTATTAGTGCTTTTTTGCTTATATATATGTGTGTGTGTATATAAGGGACCCTTTTTTCACTTCGCACAGGGCCTCTAAAATTTACGAGACGCCCCTCGATATATAGTGGACACATAATAGAGGGTGAGAGAAATTGAAAATTAGGAAAAACTTGGTGGTTTTTTTTTAACAGCGAAGTTGTGTTAGTAGGTGGATCCGTATTAACATTTATACGGACAGTATGCGAATCTCAAGCCACGCGCTATAAGGTATTAAACCTTCATCCGTTATCTTCGGAAACCCCCACTATGAGGCTCGAACTTAAGACATCACAATGGAGTAAAACCCCTTATTCATCTATGAGGAATAATATCTCCCCCCATCTTTTTAAGAAAACAACCATCCTCAAACTTGAACCCAAGTCGTAATTGGTTTATGAATATCCTAGCTACTAGATCGATAATTAAGTAGATCCGGGTGGATTAAAAGAGATAACTCAGAATGCTTTTCGAAGGGAAAAAGGAAAGTACTGGAGAGTGGTTATATGTTTTTGAATATAAAGATCGTGTTGTATTTGTTGTCACTTATAAGTATGTCTGACACCGTTATTGTGAAACACTAAGTATGAAATTGCTTGTCAGAAATATGAGCCACGAGAGTTCAAATTGATCGAAAGGTACCTACTTATCGATGGATGGCAATCGAACAATTTCGAATATATGGCTTCCCGATAGTCAACATCGTGAGACGAGTATCAACCGTGAGCATCCAAGTTGCATAGCTTTTGATCCACAATCGATCATATATATATCGTCTTGAATATACTGATGGACGAAAATAGCACTCGTAGCTAGTTGTGATGAAGTTAAGCTCCTGATTTCCACGTGGATTGATCATCAAAAGTCAACACCTGATGTTGTCACTCAAGTGGTTTTATTAGTTTTCTCATCCACTTAAATTAACCTCTAATTATTCTTATTTTTGTGTGTCTACTTTTTTCTTTTAAGAAAAGGAATACATATAGTAAAAAGTTTCGGTATTAAAATCATTCTAAAAATACAACTCAAGTTTAATAATTAAAACTTTTTAAATGTTAAAATATCGTATTTATTCACCTTAATTTATATATATTATAAATATATTATGTTTTTATATGCATACAAAATGAAAAGGAACCTATAGTATTACAAAATTCAAACGGTAAAATTAAGCTTTAGCATAATAAACAAAGTTTAAAAACTAGAAATATAATTAGTGATAGAGCACGTTAACCAAACATGAAATTAACTCTAGAATTTTCCAATGGAGAAATACACCGGCCCTGCATTTGAATTTAAGTGGGCAACAGTCATTGAGTTGAAGATAATGTCGGCCCCAGGTGATGATGCATGCATGGTGCTAGCTACTGTTTTAAGACTGCAAGCTTCTTACTGTATTTTTTTTTTCTTCTTTTTTTTGTTTGTTTTAATTTTAGAAAAAGAATAAAAAGGATGACAAATTAGATACTCTCGGGGGTTGGTGGCGTGGGGTTGGTGATGTGACCTACATATATTCTGGGGACATTATTATTTTTCGGATAATGTAGGAGATATGTTATAAGTTTTTTTTAAGACATGTAATTTATATATATAATTTAAAAACTAACTAGATGCTATTTAATACAACGATACAAGCATCGAAATTTAAACACGCAAACCTAACCCACTAATGACTAAACTGCTAATATCCACCAGATCAATCCGGTCAACCAATCTAAAACTCGCAAAGCCAAAGGGCAATCACTTGGTGGACTCGAACCTAATCGACCTCCGTCTAAACACCGAACTAACAAACTTCCCGAACTAACTAACAAACTATCAAACAAAGGTTACCACATCTAACCAGGTGGTGACAATACGATATTTCAGATTAAATTAACTGGACCGACCGAAACAGTTGGAATTAACCACGATCCACACGAACCACGAGCTAACCAAGAAACACACGAACTAACGACTATCTGAAACAACAACAAAATCTGATACACGAACTAACCACGAACCACACGAACCCACTAACCACGAACTAACCACGATCCCAAACTCGACAACGATCTGAAAACTCGAACACTCATCAGAGATCTGAACTACGAGCCACGATCTCAAACCACGAACCATAGATCTGACCATCTGAAAACTCAAACACGAACCAGTGACCTGAACCACGAACCACCACAAACCATAGAACTGACCATCTGAAAACTCGAACACGAACCAACGACCCACGAACTCGTACACGAACCAGCGACCCATCTGAACTTTGAAATGCGACACACAACCATAGATCTGACCATCTGAACCATCGACCCACGAACTCGTACACGAGCCGCCACGAACCATAGATCTGACCATCTGAAAACTCGAACTCGTACACGAACCAGCGACCCATCTGAAACTTTAAATCTTGAATTGCGACCCACGAACTGAAAGGTCTCGAACACGAACCAGCAATCTGAAACTTTGAGAGATCTTGAACCTTGAACTTGTGAAAGATCTGAGACTCTCGACCAAAATCTCGACCCACGACCTTGAACCTTGAACTTGAAGGGTTTTGTAGGGTATAAAATAATATTATAACATGCGCAGCGGAATAAACCCCCCTCCAGTGATCTCATCTAACTCGTACAGAAACTAAAAGAGGAAGAGGGTTACAAAGTTATACCTTTGTTGTAAACCAAAAACTCTCTTTAAGCCTCTAGACAGCTACAGGTTATCCACCGCTACTGCACCACCTCGAACTGGCTGCTAGACCGCCTAAGGATTAAACCTTGGATCAAATAACCATGACCCGTACGTGTGTGTGTGCGTCGCCGCCAACCACCGTCTCTCGGTGGTGGTTCTCGGCCCTTGAGCCGCCGTCGAAGAGAGAAGAGAGGGAGAGGAGAGCCTTTAGGGTTATCTTATTAAATTGTAATTGACTTATGTGATCAATGAGACTTAATAAGGTTTATATATAATAATCCTTATTAGGCCTAGCCTGTTTAATTAAAGCCCAGCTTTAATTAAACTATTAATCAATTACAGAATATACCATCGACCTTTTTAATTAATTAATAACTATTAATTAATTGGTCTTGTTAATATTTAAACTAAATATTAACTTCTCCTTTAAATAATAAATAACTTTTATTATTTTTCTCTTCCTCAATAATTAATTAAACTATTAATTATTGCGATACACAAACAGGTAAAATCCAACAGGTTCTAATTGGGTGTGCAGCAGTGTGATCCTTTAGTGTCACATAGTATTGGACACGATAGTACATGTTATCTATCTCTGCACATAATCTAACAGACTCCCACTTGTGCAAGATAAGTAACACTCCTTGTACATCGTTGGCCTAAGGAGGTCCCTAGCCAGACGCTTAGGTTTACCAGACTATGAGATCTCTTATATCTAGAGACATAATCCACGCCTTGGATTATCTAGGCTTTTCCATTTGCATCGCGATATTTCGTAATGTGAGTATTTGACATGGAGCGGGATCTTATTAAATACTCAGATTTTCTCGACTCTGATTTCGACACTATTCAGTTACGGTTTACCGAATGAAGAACTATCATTCTAACCGAGCGCGGCCACGCATTTCCAGTAGTCTTAATCGTCGAGGAGCTCAGAAAATATCTCTCCTAAAAAGGAGGTGCAAATTCCATCTTGACTATTTGCAAATATCTCAGGTCTAAGGACAACCTATCAAGTTTACTTATGTTAACGCTCCATGAAGTAAACTCGATGCGGATCACCCCAATATATATCCCCTGATAAATATCTATGAATATTTGGTCACAACCTTGTGTTTTTATTCATACCCGAATAAATCATCAAATATCCATAATAGCGTTACCTCCCTAATGTAGCTCCCACTACATTAAGTAGCTACAGGCATTTAGACAATTCATCACTTGACTTGTCATGGATAGGTTAAACATGCTAAAAATAGACAACTAGAAACAATTATGTAAAAACCTCATATTTCAATCCCATGAAATGTAATTACATAATAAACGAGTCTCAAGTTACATCTATAGTAATAATCAAAAACACGAACTAGCTGCTATGTTCCAAGTACTGCATTCTTATAGAACTAGCATTCCTCTCATGCTTAGCCCTAACTAGCCGCTTCGTCAACGGGTCAGCAACGTTGCCGTCCGTCGGTATCTTTTGCAGTCTAATATCATCTCTTCCAATGATCTCTCGGATGAGGTGATATTTCTTGAGTACGTGCCTAGTCCGCTGATGATCTCTAGGCTCTTTAGCTTGCGCCACAGCCCCTGAGTTATCACAGAATATATCGATCGGTCTAGAGATACTGGAAACAACTATAAGATCAGAGATAAATTTCTTCAGCCAGACAGTTTCCTTTGCCGCATCACTTGCCGCAATATACTCTGCCTCTGTAGTAGAATCTGCTATTGTATCTTGTTTCTGACTCTTCCAAGATATGGCTCATCCGTTTAGGGTAAAGACAAATCCTGACTGCGACCTGAAGTCGTCCCTGTCGGTCTCGAAACTAGCATCAGTGAAACATGTGGAAACATATAGCCTTAAGTCCGTGTGACTTTTGACCAACCGCGGGTGAACCTTGCTCTAGAAGCATGTAAGTTTGTAAAGTTTAAAGTTAAAGCCAATTTATTATGAGTGAGACCCATATTAAACACATTACAAAGTCACTTTTAGTTTGATATGATACATTGTTCAATGTTGTTTTTATTATGATTAATATATTAATATTATTATTGTTATTATTATTATTTTAAAATTGGGTCAAATAGTACACAACACTTCATGATGTTCACCGATTTCTAAGACCATCCGTAGCACACCCACAGAACCCACTAAACCCTGCTGCCACATATGCGCCACATCAGCTTTTCACTCTCATACCCTCTTCCTACCCTCAAGTGGAGTACCACACCCCATCTAACCCCAACCTTTTCCATTTTTTTAATTTCTTTTTTTAAATACATTTAATAATATAACAAAATAAAATATTTTTATATTGATTAAAAATTAAAACAATACAAATAATAATAAAAAAAATCCTAACATTACTAAAAATCAATATTAGTACTTTTGTATACCGCCTCCCAAGCATGTTCTTTCGTAAATGAATTCCCGTTATTTTCCGCTCGATAACGTTGATGTGCGATTTTTATAAAGTCCGCATCACTTTGACCCTTTTTTCTTGTATTTTGCAAGTTGTTATAGATGCCGGTAAAAGACGTTATCATACGGTATGTGTCACGTCCTAGACGTGAGTAAAAAAGCGTTTCTACTATCTTTCAAAAGCAATCTACATAATAAAATAAATAATAATAGTAATAATAAATAATAAATAAATTGTACATAATAGTATATATTAATAAATAGTTAAGTGTAGAAAGTAAAAAAAAAAGGAAACAGATGAGGGTTCCATCGGGTGTGAGAAACCGGAAGGGAAGCCGCACGGTTAAACCCTAGCGGTGTTTGCCCCCAAACCGCTGGGCAACCACATGGAGCCCTGAGGGGCGCTACGGGTGATCTAAGTCTGCTAATTAAGTCTTTTATCCTTTTTGGTGTATTTTGTTTAGGTTGTAGTACTTTTCTAGATTTTTGACGCTTATGAAATTAATAAAATCTCTCCGCTTTTAAAAAAGCATAAAACCTCAATGACCCATGGTACCAAATTACCAATTAATATTGAACATTGATGTTCGAATGTCATAGAAGGGTCAAGGATGTTATTATCATATATTGAGGTGTATTTATTCTCGTGGGATATATGGGAGATTGTTATTATTAAATTATTATTACCATTATTATTGTTATATTATTATATATATTAATTAATAATATGTATTATGAAGTTATAAACAGTAATTTTATACTTTTAATTGTTGATTAGCTTACCAAAAAGCTTCTTATCTGGAGTGACAAAACAACTATATATGTTTGTAAATGAGACGTTTTAGGTTTGAGCCGTGACACTTTATATATTTTGAAAAGTTATTTTATTTTTCAGAGGAGAAGTATGGAACCATGGTGCCTTATTTATTCTTTGTTTTTTACTCATCACGCACATTCAATGAATTTTTTTTATTCAACTTTGAAATTTTTATTTATTAAGAATATATATTTTAACCAATTAAATTTTTATTAATAAATATGCTCATATGTTTTTTAATTTTATCAAAATATTTAAAACATATATAAAGACTCAATTTATATAACAAAATATTTATTTTTTGGAATTTCGTTGCAAATTACACGACATGTAGAGAGAACTTTTTATATATACTATTAATTATTAAAACGATAAACAATATTTTTTTAATCTTTTTCTGCAATCTTCATAATCTATATTTATATCTAGTGACTCATGGTAAAATAAGAAAATTGTTTTGGTGGATTAATAAGGGTTCATTCTATGAATTTCTGTGTCTCATGTTAGAAACCTCTTTATAGCCAAGTTTTTTTTCTTTGTTTTCTTCTTGACGAAAAAGTATGTCATTTCAGTGGAAGATATTCTAATCAACTTTTATATTTTTTCTATTAAAAAATGTAATATTACTAATTTTATATAATTAAATAATTATTTATCTATTGTATGTTATGTCAAATCATATTTTGTGTATAATATATGTGTGTCATCATCTTATTTTTAAATATATTTCAATATAAACGTTATCATAATACAATATTTGTCTAAAATATTTTTCAATCTTAATACTAAAATAATATATTTTATAGAATTTAAATTAGAATGTCACTAATATGTCCTGATTGATGCTTAAATTGTATTAAAAAATTTTTATTCTGTGAAATAAGATTTTTGTGTTCAAATATTAGTTTATTTATTGTGTGCATTATTTTTTCCGTTGCAACACGCAGATTTTAGTAACTCGTTAGGAATATTAGGCAAGGTACACGAAGTACATTAAACTTTGCCATATCTGTTATGTATGCTCCAACTTTATTATATTAAAATTTAATACAAACAACTTTTACAACTTAAATGTTATCAAAGGCTAACATTTAATTTAATAAATTATTTGTTTTTTGAAAATTTTTATCAACCTTTTGTAGATATGTGAAGATACAACCCATGATGCTTGATAAACAATTCATATTTGTTATCATAAATTTTCGATAAATCAGACTCAAAGTAAACCAAACCAATATTTTTTTTTTGAACGATAAAGTTAGTTGTTAGTAAGTTAGTAAACCCTAAGTTAGAATTAAACTCCATTGTCAAGGTTTGAACCCTGGACCTCATAGAAGGCTTTACCTCCCCCTCACTCTTAACCACTAGGCTAAGAGATAATATTTAAACATTAATAATTAATAGATAAAAATTAATTAAGATTAAGAAGAAATAGATAAATTACTAGGAAGAAAGGTACGTAATGTTCTCTTTCTAACTGTACCAATGATCAAGTCGTAATTAGGCCGAACATGGATCATAAAAAGGCCGGGTCAAAGGGTACCAAACCGGTAATTTTAAAACACATGCATCAATCAAATTTGTAACTTGACCCAAACCACGTAAACAAAAAATAAATGTAAATTTACTTGGCATATAAATAAAATTCAAGTAATATTCCAACATAGTGGCTAGCACAGTGCATATTATTTCTTATTACTCGACAATCATTTTACAATTTATGTTATTTAATCGATTTTTACCTTATATCATGCAACAACATGTTTTGGTGTAGATCAAACAACGGGCCACCACCTTGTCATGACAATAATTTATACAGTCATCATCGGTATCACAATTGAAATAAGGGCAAACGGGACGTCTAGGTGGACCAACGCATCTTCTGCGCCAGCAAGGGAAGTAATTTTCATCGGAATGAATGCTTAAAGAAGTTGAATTGCTTTTACATTTGACTCCTGTCACTGACAACAAATTAAGCTACATTAAACATTCAAAAATGTTCACAATTTAAAAGTTCTTCAACCAAAATCACGTTGTGATTATTTGGTAGTTGAGTGTAAATATTAATCCGAAACAAGATATCAAATTCGATGTAACATTATTCATCTTCGTTAGAATATATTAAAACCAAAATAAGATTACATATTACCACCAAGTGTAATGAAACGTTATACTCTCTCTCTCTCTCTCTCTCTCTCTATATATATATATATATATATATATATATATATATATATATATATATATATTCGACGTAACATTATTCATCTTCGTCGAATTTGTTTCACACGGGAATTTCTATTATCTCGTTCTAAAGCGTTTGAATAATAATTATTTTCTTGTGTGTGTAAATCATGAATTTACAAAATTGTTATATACTCAACTTTCAAGATGAAGACATTTCCCAAAAGTTTGGTATATATAAACAATAAAACATCAATATATTGATTTAAAATATATAGCTTGATGAATTCACAGATATTCAACATAAGGGATACAAAATAGATCGATCTATATAAAATAGATTAATAGAAAAATAAATCCAAATAACATTTTAATAAATCGAATAAAAACTATTAAACCGTAACTATTAATTAAACTGAAATACATAATTGATTGTTTGAATACTATTGATAATGAGTTTAATTTCACAAATATAACATATATTAACGATTAAAAGATGTTAACAAAGATCGATGACTCACGTGCAATCGTAAGTAGCGCAACAAGAATAGCAAACTTGAATGCAACAGTTTTCTCCATGTTTAAGTACACAAAACACATCCCTTTATGTTTCAAGTTGTGATCCTCCAAGGTATATATAACATAATAGAATTGTTTTTATGTAATTTAATAAGGTGATATATGACGTCCAAATTAATAACTCTTATTTTAATACTGTAATTGTATTCTTATAATATATAAATCTTATTTTAATGATATTATGATAAATTGGACGAATATTTTTTTACTACATTAATTATTGACTCATATACTATGTACATATATTGAAAATTAATTATTTTGTAGTACTTTGTTTATACGATATTCATAGTTTTTGCAACATAAGTACTTTCAAACCTTTCTTACTTGTGACACAAATATAACAGCATACAAATGATCATGAGGAAAAAATCGTTCAAATAAAAAGACCGTCGTTAGACAAAGATTGTCTTTAGCTTATATTAATTGTCATTGCAAACATATCAGAAGTGGAAATTGTAAGCTTTAGGAGGATCCCTGAATCTAAATAGGTTAGTTAATTCTAGTAATGTAAGTTACAGAACATACGTTTTTTTCATAAATTACTTTAGCTTCAATAACATGCAACCTATAATCTTATGCTATTGCATAAAGAATTTAATTGGTCAATATTTTACAGCAACATAACCGATCGTATTTAAAAGGTGACATTGTTAATCATAAGATCGCTGCACATCAAAGATGCACGCCTTCGTTCTACGAATATCGAACCACAAGTTCGTTTAGGTAACTTTGAACATTTTTTTTTTGAGCCAAGCAAAAACTTTCATTCAACCAAAACTCATATTGTACACACCATTGTCAATAGCACACTGACTCACGCAATATCACACCGTATGAAAGACCTCACCACCTTAAAAACCAACTCCTCAACCATTCTCAAAAAACTATCACACGAACAAAACTTTACTATTCTTTAAACAAAAACCTAGCTCTAACCCGGAGATCCTATACACCGTATGAAAGACCTCACCTCCTCGAACATGATGTATTAAAACCAATACAATAGCACCGCATCGAACATATTGAACAATATCATATACTGCCCGCAGCCCTGTGAATAAAGACACCCAAAAATCATACACCAACACCATCTAATCGAGGACATTGGAAACCATGACTGGATTTTCCACACAAATCGCTCATCCCCAATATGATGAATTTCCTGCACAAAACGCCCGTCCCGCGGTATGATGCATAACATTATCACCACACATGGAAGCCAATCCACAGACTAATCATCGATACACCATCCCCTAGAGGATGTACTCCGGACATCCTCAAGACCTCATAAAATCAGCACTACTACACGAACCACATCATCAAACGCCCATACGATCAATTTATGCTATAGCCGCCATAAAAGTCAGAGATGCATATTCTCATACACACAAAATGGGGTATATGCATTCAACTGACCGAAAGAACTCTGAAGTTCAAAAGGGTATCCTAGCTGACTCTCACAAAGGAAGATAGGTAACCTTTCCCCCACTCATCTCTCAAAACAGCCATGCTCCCCACATAATACTAGACAACTGAAAAACTCTATGGCTCAAAGGGTTGATATAAGGTAGGGAAAGCTCCAGAATACGCCCACCTGACCTCCATACCTCCATCACCATATAAACTCCGACACACCCCCAACACCGAACCCTAATGGCCCACCCTACCACATGCCTCTACCATAACCCCTGCACTCCGACCCGCCCCTCCCAAGAACAATATAGTCTAAACTTCAGCCAATAACCCAAAAAATAAAGTAATCACAAACTCTGAGGCTTGAAAGACGGATTTGCATCGGTAAGAAGAAAGATGGCCTAGCAAATCAAGCAGGATTAAGATGCCCCCCTTATGACTCCATGGTGAAAGCAAAGTGCAAACCTCTTGCACAAAAAGAACCCCACACACTAGCCTATGACCATGGCTAACAAATGTCGGAAAAACAAAGTGACGTGTGTGCTACAGGTGCCACCACAAACACCAGGAAAGTAAACGTAGCCACAACCTCTAAACCTCCCTCCGTCACCCTTATAACACCAACCCAGGCCCCCCCACCCAAATACTATCCAAGAAGCATCAACCTCTAGACTCAACATTATGAAAACACCATTAGCCCACTACCTTTAGGGTCCCAAATCATTCTCTCGCCGCCATCATCCTCGCTCTCCAAATTAGAAGGACCATCCGTGCCATTATGGAAACTGCACCCGAACACTACACTGCCTGGATACAACATTACATGCACTGCAATATACTAAACAACAAAACTCATAAAGAAGCTTAGATTACCATTTAAAAGAGTACAAACATAAGGAACATAACAAAAGGAAAGGCTATATCCACCTTCCATTCATCAACCTCCCTTGACTGAATCGCACCAACTACATACCAATCGACTGCTCTCTCAGCATCCTAACCACTACGCTATACCCAATACAACCAAAGCCTTGACCTACCAGCTCCTTTCTTAGCTAAAGCATCCGCATTGAGATTTAGATCCCTTGGGATGACACTAAAGACAACCCTACCACTTGCAGACATAAGGCCCCTGATTCTACTCAACACATCCTCAAAAGCAGACGGAGGATCAACTAACCCATTAACTAAGTTATCAAGGAGTTCTGAGTCAGTACATATTCTTAAACTTTCCACACTCCATACCTTATTACTTCTAAAGACTAAGAGACCAAAATACACAGCCTCCAGCTCAGCAACTAGAGGCAGACACACTGATATTGGTTTTGAGAATGCACCTACGATAGCCCCACTACCCCTTAATCTTAAAATACCCCCAATTCCTGCGGACCCCACCTTACTATTTACCGACCCGTCAGTGAACAAAACCAAACCATTATGTTCCACTCCACTACAGCCACCATCAATCCCCGCCAGGAGAATATCACCTCTTAAAACCTCCAGTGGTCTTGTACACATATCTAGAGAAGATCCTGCCACCTTAGGCCATTTGGCGAAACACCACTGGCCAACTCTCAACCAGATCAAATCAACTAAACTTTCATCGCTTGACCTCTTATTGTTAAACACTATATTATTCCTTTCACTCCAAATAGACCATACAATACTATATAAAACCAACATCCACACCTTTTTGATCCATTTCCTATTACATAAGTTAGGCCATAACACCACTAGCTCCCCAATGTCCCTAGGCATAGCCCACGTCAACCCAACTGTTTTCAACACACTTGACCAAACCAGCCATGATCTATTACAGTGTAAAAGTAAATGTGCAGTAGACTCATTATCCCTATTGCATACCGGGCACTGTACCCCACTTGACAAGGATACTCCTCTCCTAGCAAGTTCCATCCTCGAAGGAATGCTATTCCAGAATGCTTGCCACACAAAAAGGCGTACTTTAGGAGGGCCCCAATAATCCCAGATCTTCGATACTCCTTGAGGCCCATGTTCCTCATTTATTAAATCCACCAAACTCCTCACTGAGAACTCCCCATTAGATTCATGATTCCAGCGAATGTTATCATTGCTTTCCTTCTTCAGTCGTTGGGAATTTAATAAATTCATGAACTCATTATAAACCTCAACCTCCCAGTCGAACACCTTCCTTCTTAACTTAACTACCCATATCCACCCGGACTCTCTCCATATCCCGAAACTCTCAACCTTCCCCTCTTTCTTAGAAGCCAAGGCATAAACTCTAGGGAATCTAATTCTAAGACTAAACTCCCCTGCCCACCAGTCGTTCTAGAAATCAAACATATCACCCCTCCCTAAAACAGCTATAAAACCTTTTCTAAGAGCAACAACCAACTTATCCTCGCCCATAAACAACCCTGAAATAGTCCTCCAGATGATAGACAACCTAGACTTACCGCCCCATGGCTCACCGGAACCTATAGATAACTCCCCATATTTACAATTAACAACCCTCCTCCACACTTTATTACCTCAATTCCAATACCTCCAGACCCATTTAGCAAGCAGGGCTTTGTTCTTCTGTTGCAAGTCACCAACCCCTAACCCCCCGTAACGTTTAGGTTTCTGGACTTTGTTCCAGGAAATCATATATAAGCCTTTCTTCTCACCACCTTTAGACCATAAAAACTGTCTTCGCAACTTCTCCAAGGTCTTGTACACCCCAACCGGCATACCGAACAATGACAAAAAGTAAACTGGAAGGTTATTTAACACTGATTTAATCAGTGTAACCTTACCTGCTTTCGACAATAGTTTAGCCTTCCAACCCTTCAGCCACTTCTTCACTTTCTGCACAACAGGATCCTAAAAAGATAGCTTCTTCGGGTTCCTACCTATAGGTAACCCCAAATAACTACAGGACAGCCTACCTATTTGGCAACCTAACAGTTCTCTAATCACCTCTAACCTTTCCCCCCTACATTAACACCATAGACTACACTTTTCTTCAAATTTAACCTCATTCCCGACATCAAGAAAAATACTTTAAGAACGAAACACATGTTCCTAATTTGATCCAGATCCATTTTGCTGATCAACATCGTGTCATCTGCAAATTGAATGTGGGAAATAGTCATCGACGATTGCCCACCTACTTTATAACCTTCAAAAAGCCCCAAATCCATTCCTCTCCGAAACAAGGCGTTAATTCCTTCCGCTGCAATGTTGAACAAAAGAGGAGACAATGGATCCCCTTGTTTAAGCCCTCTTTTCATTGGAAACATGCGAGAAGGAGAACCATTGACCAAAACCGAAAGAGATGAAATATTGAGGCATCCTACTACCCAGGAAATCCATCTTGACCCAAAGTTCATCTCGCGGAGAATATCGGCCAAGTAACTCCATTCTATGGAGTCATATGCTTTCTCAAAATCAAGCTTGAATAAGACTCCTTCCTCCCTACCAGACTTCATAGCGTGCACTACTTCCTCCACAATCATGACACAATCCAGGATCTGTCTCCCCTTGGTAAAGGCAAACTGGTAATCCCCAATCACCTCAAGAATCACCGATCCCAATCTCCTAGCTAGCACCTTTGTCACAATTTTATACAAACTTCCAACCAGAGAGATAGGCCTAAATTCTCTAATATTGCAGGGGGAGCTAACCTTCGGGATAAGGGTAATAAAAGCCTCCCCCATTTCCTTCGGCAATACTCCATCGATAAAGAAACCTCCTAGTAACTGAACCAAGTCATCTCCTACCAAATGCCAATAATCTTTAAAGAACTGTAAGTTAAAACCATCAGGACCCGGTGCTTTATCTCCATTGCAACTCCACACAGCCGACTTGATCTCTTCCTTCTCAAATTCTCTTTCTAACCATTCGGAACTTCCCTCGGATAATCTCTTGACACCTAAACCCCTAATGCTGACACATCTCCCTCTACTTTCGAAATGATTCTCAAAGTATGATGCAATACCCTCTTTCACCCTACCTGGCTCCTTAAGAACTCTTCCTTCGATCTCAAAGTTACTTACTCTATTTGACCTAACTCTAGCACTAGACATAATATGAAAAAATTTCGAATTACAGTCACCCTTTTGTAACCATAGTATCCTAGATTTTTTCTCGCTTGGTCGAACTCCTTTTGTCTCCAATGCCACATTAAGTGTTTGGACTCTTTCCAACGCTTCCATAACCCCTCGTCATTCGGATCCTCCTCTCTGCGAGCTTCTATTTCCACCAGCTCTCTCTCATATTTCCTAATATTATTGCTTACTGACTCTTTATTGAAACTAAACCTCTTTTTAATTGCTAATTTGACATTCTTTAGCCTTATTACCATATTATCTTTCCTACTATCTTCCCACGCGTTAGAAACACACTCTTTAAAACCCTCTTCTTTCACCCACCAGTTAAACATTCTAAACGGCGTGGGACCCCAATCTTCAACTCTCTTCCCCAAAACTACCGGATAGTGATCTGACACCCTGTCCTCCGTAACCCATTGACCCACCTCAGGGATCAATTCTAACAGTTCCGGATCAAACAAGAATCGATCTAACATGCTTGAAACAAGCATCTTTTGGTTGTTGCTCCAAGTAAACTTCCCTTTTGACATGGGCAAGTTTACCAGCCCCTCCCCCTCAGTTGGACCACTCTGCAAAAAGTTTGACATTTTCATTTGACTTTTAGTTGTTGTTAGTGATGTTGAGATATAAATACAATGACTACACATTTAAAATAAATTAAATTAATATAATCATCTATCACAAATTAAAATTTTAGTAAACATTAGCACGCTATACTAGGTATATAATATTTAATACGTTAAAGATTAAATACTTTTTTATCGATAAGATTTATTAAGAAAAATATTGGATAATAGTTCTTTGTAAAAATGGGTCACCCAATTTAGAACTTTGAAGAAATCTTATCGTTTTATGGATTTTACGGTTAATACGTATTAATATCGGGTGATAAATGGGCCGTTTAAATAATCCCCTCGTTATAAGAAATCGACTATGAAAAAATTCAAAATCAAATTAAAAATTAATAAATTACTATATAAATAAATAATTGAGATTTAATTTTAATCAAAATCACAAGTTAATCTTTTGTTTATATTTGAAGATTAACATCATAATTGTAATATATACAAATCTTATTTTAGTAATGTATATTATATATATATATATATATATATATATATATATATATATATATATATATATATATATATATATATATGGGAAAGTGCTTAAACGAGAACTGTTTTCTTACGAGAACTGCTAGAACAATCTTGGTTCTTAATTAAGATGATTCAGTGACTAATAATTTTGACGGCTAACGATTGACTCATTAATAACATATTAATGAAGGGTATTCTGGACAAATCAAGCCTTGCACATCTTCTAATATAAATAAAAGACTAGCTTTAATCAATTTTATTATAAGATTAACCTTACATTTAATCAAAACTAAATCCTATCTATTTATTTTATTACAATTTCAAATCTGATTTTGACTTTCAATAGTTAAATTAAAAACACAATTCTTAAAATTTAATTCTAATAGTACATAAGTATTTTGTTAGTAAAAAGCTTACTATTTAAATTTTAAAATAAATATTAGAATCCAATTTTTACTTTTCAATTAGTCAACGTTTATATATTAAGATTTTAATAGGTCTACAAAGAAGTCTTCATAGGAAAGCGTAAACACAAAAAATATAAATAAATATAACTAATAAAGTTCAAAATTTTACTTGATTAACAACATCTCAAATGCGATAAAATTTATGTGATTTCATACACAGTTACATCACACCAATCTTTATCTATAATAATAGTTATAATAATCTTCTAATATAAATTAAAAAAATAACCTTCATCAATGTAATTAATTATAAAATCACATCCCCTCATTTAATCAAAATTAAATTCAATCCATTCATTTTATCAAAATTGAATTCTAAATACGATTTTTATTGACAAATCTGAAAACACAATTTTTGAATTTAATTATAATAGGAGATAAGATATTCTAGTAGTAAAAAATATTATTTAACTTTTAAAATAACGTTAATATATTTGTGCAAACAATATATCTACATCACATCATTATAAATCTATATATTTGTGTAACATACAATAAGATTAATAAAACATATATACTAATTTAATATAATAATATTATATAGAGAAACATATATAATATTTAAAACCCAAGTTCATATAAATCAAGTTTCCAACTTGTTTTGATTTTAAGTTCAATTTTGTTTTAAAATAATTTTAATTATGTAAGAATTATTATCGAATTCAAAGTTTTTACCCACTACATTAATTTTGGAATGAACATTCAAATTATTTATCATCATCTACGGTTAATAGATAATACAAATCATATCGTAATTAAATTTACATTAGTTTTAAAATTGACATCAATTACTTTTATATGACAACTAACTTAAATATATATTTTTTTAGTTTTCGAGAAATTCCTTTTTGTGTAATTCTTTCGTCTGTACGAAACAATTATATGTTTAAATAAACGACTACAAAATAATAATTTCATTATTACCCAGATGTTTACATGGGCATTTTAACTAGTTAATGATATATATTAAAAAGTTTTAACGCGAATTGTTTTCGTACGAAAATTGTTTATGACTCGTTAATAAGGATATTTTGTTCATTTATATATTTTTCCAACCGTAAATTGCATCCGGGTTGACTATCATTAATGTGCGAGATTTGATTTGCCCAAAATATCACTTGTTATTACGTCATTAGAGAGTCATTAATGAGCCAATCATTAGGCACCAATTTTTTAACCATTGAATTATTTTAATCAACGATCAAATTAGTTATTTTATATAGGGTTAAATCCATAAAATAACGGTTTACTTTCCCCATTTTCACATTGTGGCATGTCATGCTTTTTTTTTACACATTTGGCCAGTAAACTTATAAAAAACGTGTTAATGTGCCCATTTTGGCCATTTTGACCTGCTATTGCACGTCATCTTCTTCCTCAGTTTTCTTAATTTCGAAAACAAACTTTGGAGCCAAAATTCTATGGAAAGGTAATCGAGTTATTTATCAATTAGTACAAAAAAAGGAACAAAAACGAGTTTAAAATGTGTCAATTCATCGAAATACCGTAAGAGTGTCGAATAAGGTCATTATCAACTTTAATTAGCAATAACTTGGCCTACACTTAATGATTTTTGATGAATTTGGTGTCCATTGAAAGGTAAAAAGATTATCTACGACAATCTATAAAAAGAATGATGTAAAATGATTAAGAATTGACCAAAAAATGAGTCTTTTTTTCTGCCCTGTTTTCGAACAAAAAACCAAAAAAAGTCGAGACTTTGAGCTCGAAATTCTCCCTCTATACTTGTCAAAAATTCATGATTTTGGTGTCATTTGAAAGGTATAATGATAAATTATAAGATTCTACAAAAAAAATCACACAAAACGATCAAAAATCGACACAAAAATCGTAAAAAACAGGCTGAAAACGGGTTGCAGGTTGCAGGTCACAAAATGGCCACATCAACACGGTTTTGATAAGTTTACTGGCCAAATGTGTAAAAAAAACATGACGTGTCACAATGAGAAAATGGGAAAAGTACACCATTATTTTATAGCTTTAACCCTTTTATATATGAAGGTGCCTATGAAAACCACTTTTATTATGAGAAGTATAATAAGGATTAAAACTTCTAATTAACAGTAAAGTTTCCCCATTTTCTTCACCTCTAACATTCATGAAATTGAGACTTTGAAATCTAAATTCTCTATAAGTAATCGATAAAAAGTAGTTATCCTTAAGTTTATGAATAAGTAATCGAGTGGTCTATAAACTCAAAAATAAAAACGATTGAAACTATAGAATGATGAGAATTCCATTGGTATCTTGTATTATATAGATAACTACTTATAAAGTGCAAGGTCATAAAAGAAACCCTAATATATCTTACAACATCTGTACAATTCGGTTAGGTTATTTTATAGGGCAAAATACGCGAAAATACAACAAATTATGACCAAATTGCCATTGTATACAACCAACTTCATTTTTTACCAAAAATTACGACAAACTTTAAATTTTTGTTCATTGTATGCAAGATGACCTGCTATTGGAGGTCACCCTATACCAACCGGTTTCCGGCAACTATTTCCAGATTCCGGCAACTATTTCCAGATTCCGGCGACTAATTTTTCCTTTTTTTAATTTATGGGTTATCTTGATCAAGGTTTATATGCTACAAAAGAATTAAAGTTTTAAAATATTTTTCTCTCTCTACAACTTCTCTCTCTGACCGTTGCATCTCCTTTCCATTTTTCCCGGCACCTCGCTGCCTCCTAGACCACCACCCACCGTTGACTCCCGTACCTCCGCCTCTCGCCACATCATAGCAGATCTGGGTTATGCAAATCTAGGTTTTGTATATCTGAGTTTCGGTTATGCAGGTCGGTGACGGCGAGATCTGGATTGCGCTTATGCAGATTCGGATTGTTTTCGTAAGGTCAAAGAAGGTCGGTGGTGCAAATTAGGGTTTCTCTTGTTGAAGGTGAGAATTTAGGGTTTCTCTTGTTGATTTGGGGTGGTTGTTCGAATTTATGGTTTTCGGATTTAGGGTTTTCGAATGGAGATGCAGTGGTGGTGAGTTGAAGGTGATGGCGGTGGTGGCGTTTGAAGGATTGAGAGGGCGGTGGTGGTGGGTTGAAGGTGACGGCGGTAGTGGCATTTGAAGGATTGAGAGGGCGATAGTGGTCGGTTGAAGGTGACGGCGGTGGTAGCGTTTGAAGGTGACGGCGGTGGTGCCGTTTGAAGCTGACGGCGGTGGTGCCGTTTGAAGGTGACGGCGGTGGTGGTAGGTTGAAGTTGACAGCGGTGGTGGTGTGTTCCACATCAGGTTCAACAGCTTCATCTTTTTCATCTTGTTCAGGGTTTGCATTCATGTAGTTCTTGTTCAAGATTTGTTGCTTCAAGATATGTAATTGTTTGCTTTAGTTATCAACTGATTTTATTTTGATTTGTTCTTCCTCACTTTAGTTATCAACCGATTTTGTTTTGATTCGTTCTTCCTCACTAACTACGATTTTGGTTTTGATAGTTCTTCATCAACAACTAAGAAAGTTTGAAGAATACCTTGAAGAACACCAAGAACATATGAATATCTTAATAAAAAAAATTCAAAAAAAAAAGAAATTACCGGTAACCTGATAAATGACTCAAAAATGAAACTTGTTTGTATTTTTAGGTAAAAAATGAAGTTGGTTGTATACAATGACAATTTTAACATAGTTTGTTGTATTTTCGCGCATTTTGCCCTATTTTATACTAAGTCTCTATTCTACATTATTTCTAATACCTCCATAGTGAGAGAGGTAAAATATTAGACATCCAAACTGCAAAAAAAAAATCAATTGATGAGAAATAAAATATTAAAAAAAACCTTATCGGTATCGTGTATTACATTAGTAACTATTTATAAGAAAATAAATTATAAAAGAAACCCTAATAGGTTCTAACTCATAATATAATCAAAACAAATTATTTTATATTAAAACTCTATTCAAAATTATCTCTAATATTAATCACCAACATGGTGGTCACGCCCCAAGTTGCTATTGTATCGCTAACACCCTGTTCTCGAGTTTTCTTAATAAGGGGAAGGAAATGAGTGGGAAGGGATTAGATGAAAAATTGAGTTCTTGAGATTTTTTTAGGAGGGGAAAGAAAGGGTTGGGTAGAGCAATTTTGCTAGTTTTGTAAGTAAAATATTTCCTCCCATTTTTAAGATGATTGGGAGGGAGAGTTTTTTCATCTTTTCCTTTCCTCTCCTCCCTTTCCACTCATTCCTTTCCCTCTTGAAAATAACTTGAGAACATGCAGTAAGTGATGAGTGATCACTTATGATCCATACGCCTAAATTAATTCATGTGCTCCATGTTTAGGGTGCATTAAATATATTGTACCACTTCATCAACTATAATTATATTATATCATGCTTTAAGGAAATAAGGATAGTTGACAAATGTATAATCAAGATCAAGATACTATAATATACATCAATATATAGTTGAAAATATTATCAACAAAAAAATCGAACTATACCGAATATTTGATTACGATAATTGTCCCGAAGAAGAAAAATGACATATATGTGACTTTAGATTCTCACTTAATTTTTATCTTCAAAAGCCCCATCTTAACAACCCTTCATAGTGCAAAGAACTTTCCGAAAGTTTTTGTAATTATTAATTTCTATATACATAAATAATTCGTACTTATCTGTATATATATGACTTGTTTATAAAGAGCACAACATCGATCGATTGAATATTATTTCATGATACTAATAATCTAAGCTAGTAATTAAATGTCGCTATTCTATGTAGAGTTATCCACACACAAAAAAAAAAAGAAACCCCTAACTCTTAAAGTTATAGTCATTAATGATAACTTAAATATACATTACGAATGTGAATGTAATATAGATTAGAATTTTTTTTTTAAAGTAGAACAGACAAACACCTGAGCAGATTCGCAAACTAAAAAGAACAGCGCGGAAGAGGAGTCTACAGAGATAATCAAGATGATTGAGCAGATGGGGCTTCATTTTGACGGCTGGTATGACGAAGTCAAACAGCAGATTGCGATCTTGGAGGAGGGGTACTCCCTGTAGTACACACGCGCTTGGAATTGTCTGCTATGAGCCTGTTTTGGTTCTGTAGTTGTGCTGTGCGGAGGGTGTTGTTTTTAGGCTGCTAGTTATGGGTAACCTGCAGTTAAGGTTTATCTGCAGCCACATCAGTACCACATCATTCTCACTCTCTTACCTTTCTCCTTTACCCAATACCAAGTTATACCTTACTTTAAAACTATCCCTATTTTTTTATTAATATATTATTAATATATTAAAATAAAAAAATATGTGTGTGATTGTGATTGGTTGAGAGGGGGTAGGGAGGGTGGGGTGGGGATGGAACTCGACGTCGAGCTCACGTACCCGAAGGCCGAACTCGAAGGCCATACCCGAAATCGAGTTTTGGTGTACCCGAACCAACTCGATGGAAGCCGATGGCTTCGGGTTACCCATAACGACCGGCCTTATGTTTTCTCAGTGTTATAGATGCTGGCTATGAAGTCGTCTTTGGCGCTGACTCGCTATCACGTTGATATTATTCGTCTGATGACGAGGGATATTGTTTGATGTTTGGTTTTTGTTTGCTATTCTGGTGCTGACGGTACGGTCCCATGTCGTGTATCGCCTACCTGTCCAGGTTTTATTTTATACAGCTGAGGTGCGGTAATTAGCTAATGCTGGTGGACGCTGTTTTCGTGTGCATTATGCTGCTCCCTGATGATGTTTTTGTATCTACTTATTGGTTGATGAGTTGCTGCACAGCTATGGTGGTTGTCGAAGCATTGCGCAGCTGCAGAATGGCTTGATGGTGTTATTATGCTCTTTTAAGGTTTGCCAGAAAGATGGGCTATGGGTGCTGTTGAGTATTGGATGTTGCTAAGTTGGTGCGCTAAAAGTTTTTGCTCGTCGGATATATCGAGGCTGTCTGCTTAGGTCGCTGTTTTGATGTGCTACTGTGCTGTTTTGATCTTTGGCTTGGAGGTGCTGCAGGTTTCTTGATGTTGTGCAGGTAGATGTTCAAATCGATGCTGATGGCCGGGCTGTGAAACGAAAGCTGAGTCCAATTATGGTTTAAAAAGGAAGTTCAAGTTATTTAGTGTGTGTTTGCATGTATAGCAAGGAAATCCTATTTGATGTGTTAGGTGTGGACTATCTGTGTAATTGCATGGAAAACATGCTAAGCTTTTGTGAAGTAATATAATGTTTGCTGTTAAAAAAAAACAGACAAACACTTTTTAATCTAATGATAAATCTATTCTTTATTGTTTATTACGGAACTTAAATCCATAATTTTGTGAGGAAAGTTGCACATTTAATGCTAATGGGGACTTAAACATACAACAAATTAGAATTAATACTAAAAGATCTTGGTCTAACGGTATTGAATTTGAAGAAGATGTTTTCAACCTTAAGATTGTGGGTTCAAGTCTTAGTATAAACACATGATATAAAATTAGATTGATGTGTATTTAGCTGTTAAAAAAATAGATTAAAATTAATATATTTACAAAAACCTTATAATCCTTCTTTCCCTGAGAATTGCTTGTACGGTCAACAAGGAGCAAAAGGAATAATATTGTGGTTAATTTATTAATTTTTTTAAACGGCAAAGGTGAATATTGTTGTTAATTAAATATTACATACTATATATATAAGTCAAAGCGTTTTGTCAATTCATTGGGCCTGATCTTAAACTTGCTTGAATTGGCTAATTGTCAACGTGAAAGGTAGACATGGGCCTTGGAGACCGACCGGACCGGTCCTACGAGAACCGCCCAGACCGAGCCGGTCCAAGACCGGTCCAAGACTGAAATTGCGAAAAACAGTCCGAACCGGTCCAGAACCCGAACCGGTCCAAAACGGTCCAAGACCGGTCCAGGACCGAACCGGTCCAAACTCGGTCCAAACCGGTCCAAGAGTTCCAAGGGGATTTTTTTTTGAAAAAAACAGTAAAAAACCGGTCCGAACCGGTCCCAACGGCTAGTTTTAAAAAAAAAAAAAAAATCCCGAATTTTGCCCTATAAATACCCCATTCTTGAAGCCATAATCTTTGCACCACTCTTTCTCACATTCTCTCATTCTCCAAATCTCCAATTCTCTCATTCTTGAATCTTGATTTTTCTAGTTTTATTTTTCAAGAAAATTCAAGTTTGTGTTCTATATATAATACAAGTGTTCTATATAATATTTCGATTTGCTTCAAGATTATAAAAAATGGCGGGTGAATGATCTAGCAATTTGAACGCGGATCAAAGTGATTTCAATGTAAGTCTCCCGTATGAAGAAGTTCCAAAAACAAATCAACATGCGAAAATTTGGAACGATTTTGTACAACTCAAACAAAATAACAAAAAATATGTGAAGTGTACGCATTGTGGAGGAATCTTATCCTGCTCTAATTCTTCTCTCGCTCGGCATTTAGTAAGTATTCTTTTATATATTTAAGTTTAGTTTATTTAAATACTAGTTTTTATATATTTAAGTTTAGTTTATTTAAATACTAGTTTTTATATATTTAAGTTTAGTTTATTTAAATACTAGTTTTTTATATTTATGTTTAGTTTATGCAAATTGAAAATATAGGAATTCATGAAATTGAAAATATTGATGGACAACTTATTATATTTGTGAATTTAAAATTATAGGAATTCATGAAATTGAAAATATAGGAATTTATGAAATTAAAAATATTGGTGGACAACTTATTATATTTGTGAATTAAAATTATAGGAATTCATGAACCTAAAACAATTTGATGTAATTCTAGTTATTCATAACTTAGTTATTCATTCTAATCGTAATACTAGTAGATATAACCCGGAGAGTGGTGTCTAGAATAGTCACGATCGGCTTGTGGTTGTTGGATTTTCCGAAAGGTTTTAAACCGAAAAGATCCTGCCCCCCGACTGACCTGCCTGACTACTCTTTGCTTGGTAGTCAAACGTATTACTTTAGAATCAATAACTATAGTTTAATACTTGAATTAAATACATGAACTTGGTTAAATATAGTTTAGTACTTGAATTAAATACATGAACTTAGTTAAATATAGTTTAGTACTTGAATTTAATACATGACATTAGTTAAATATAGTTTACATTACTTGAACTTAGTTTATTCTAATATAAACTTTAAAAAATTAGACTAAATGTTTGGCGCGACAAGCCGCTGCGGTTAAGAGTCAAACTCAAGTTGATGGTCAAACATGGCGTTTCGATTCTGCTTTAGCTCAAGAATTAAGCATGCAGTTAACAATACAAGAAGCATTACCATTTGACTTCTTCTCCCGCCCAAGAGTCACAACTTTTATCAAAAAAGCTTTACAACCTCATTATTCCTCTATAAGTCGAATAACTTTTAAACGTAGAGCTATGACAAAATGGAAAATAATATATCAAGACTTAAAAGAATTTTTTACTAGATTTGATGGTAAAGTTTCCATAACCACGGAC
This sequence comes from Pulicaria dysenterica, assembly GCA_947179395.2. Lineage (NCBI taxonomy): Eukaryota > Viridiplantae > Streptophyta > Magnoliopsida > Asterales > Asteraceae > Pulicaria > Pulicaria dysenterica. The sequence continues at coordinate 94,654,866 of OX359291.1, forward strand.
ATTTGGACCGCTCCACATACAACCCATTATTCATTTATTTGTGTTACGATAAATTGGATAGACCCTAAAACATGGCTTATGCAAAAACGTATTATTGCTTTTGAAAACTTTCCTCACCCGCATGGAGGTGAACAAATTTACGATATTTTATTAAGGATTTTTAACGGTTTTGGAATTAAAGAAAAAATACTTTCAATCACCCTAGATAATGCAAGCAACAATACAAACGCTATGGGACGATTGAAAAGAGTTTTAAACCCAATATGTGACGGGGAATTTTTGCATGTACGTTGTTGTTGTCATATTTTCAACCTCGCGGTCCAAAAAGGTTTGGAGTCTATGGAAACTTGTCTTTTGAAATTTAGAAGATTAAATGAGACAATTTTTAAAAGCGGACTCATCGCATTCGAAAAATATGATCATTTTTGTAAAACAAAAAGAAGAAGATGTTTGAGACTTCTCATAGATATGCCCGTGAGATGGAACTCAACTTATAAAATGATAGGGCGTTTGATACAAAATAAGGATTTACTTACCGAATATCATCGAGAACACCTACCCCAATTATATGAAGTACTTACGGAAACTGATTGGTATATTTTAGAAGAATTACACATCGGTTTGGTGGTTTTGTATGAAGCCACATTGATGCTATCACAAACATATTTTCCATCATCTCACTCAGCTATGATAGGTGTTTGTGAAATTTTGAGAACATTAAAGGCTTTTGGTTCTTTGGATCAAAGGTGGGATATGATTACCAACGAAATGTGTGAAAGTCTTATAAAATATTTTAAAGAGTTTCCAACAATTATTTTGATTGCTTCGGCATTAAACCCTCTTGTTAATTTTAAGGGTGTAATGAAATCTGTAACTTCTATCGGGGAAGCATTGGGTCAATCTCCAGATTAGATTACGACAATTATATCAAAATTTGAAAATTGTGTTAAACAATTATATACTATTTATGATAATGAATGTGCACCACGGGGAGAAGTTGCTTCCACCCCGAGGTCTTCGACTTCACAAACATCGGCTACTCGGCCAAACAATACTTTTAGCATTGGATCGTCTTGGTTACATAATGTATCTCAATCGAAACGTACACGAGTTCAATCGTCTTTAGACGAACTTTCCATATATAAAGAAACTGATTACACTATTTATATTGTCACCGAAGATTTTGCAAAATTTGATGTATTAAAATGGTGGCAAGAAAGAGAAAACGTTGGTCAATTTAAGATCCTAGCTCGTATGGCTAGGGACGTACTAACCGTCCAAGCTAGTAGCGTAGCTTCAGAATGTTGTTTTTCTCTTAGTGGCAGGATTTTAAGCGCACGGCGATGTATGTTGAAGGCCGAGTCGGTGCAAATGGCCGTGATGCTTAAGGATTACTATGATTCTATGGAAAGATGTCAAAACGATGCGGATCTCGAAGAAGGCATAACTAATTTGGAGGAAGCGATTATGGAAGACGATTACAATAGAGACTTCCAATCGGGAACATCAAACACTAACATCGAAGCTGAAACTGAAGAACCCGAACCCGGCGAAGAATACGTTGACGACACTCAAAATAGAATGAACGCAGGTTCATCATCCAACGTCCACTCGAACGAAGTCGCCTATTATGGGCATGGGCCATATACCGACGATAGTTACAACTATTGGAATATCAATTCCGACTATCCATTTTAGTAGTTGTCTCTTTATATTTTGTGTCGTTATTTCTTTCGAACAATATGTATTTTTCGGGTCTCTAACTTGGGGTGATGGCCATGCCGAAGCTTCATTGCTAGAGTTCCCTTTTCTTGTTAAAAAAATAATTCAAGTTTCAACAAGATGTAATTTTATTTCGTAATTGTATCACAATGTTATTTATATGTTTTTATTAACTTGCAATTATATATGTTTATACTTTATATTTTATAACTTGCAAATTTTTTTAAAATTTACAAGTCACTTTTTTTTCAAACAAAAAAACAAACCGAAAACCGGAAAATTTTAAACCGAAACTAAAAAAACCCGGAAATGTCTAAACCGAACCGGAAATACCCGACCGAAAAACGGACCGGTCCAGGACCGAAGTCGGACCGGTCCGGACTTGGACCAGTCCGGAAGTGGTCTAGGACCGCCCGAAGACCGAATTTATCGAAATGGTCTTACGCGAAGACCGGTCCGCCGAGCACCGGACCGGCCAGGGACCGACTAGGTCCGGACCGGACCGGCAGTGGTCCAGGACCGGTCCAGGACCGTTTTTGCCCATGTCTAGTGAAAGGTCGACGCCAAGTACCAATTATTATTATTATATATTATATATAAACAGAAATATTCAATATAGTTCATACTTATTGCATAGTCCTGAGAGACTAGTCTTAGCCATTGGATCAGCCCTATCAATGATCCAGATTGAATTTTAAAAATTTGGACGGAGTGACATTTTCGTAATTAACATGTAATTATTTTACCATCACATGTGATTGTATAGTGAATCACATGTGATTTTATATTGAATCACATGTGATTAAATATTAAAATGTATGACTATGTTTTTTATATGGACTATATTGAACATAACTCTATATATAAAATAGTATAGTTTTTATATATAGTTATGTTATATTATATATAAAATAATATAGTTATATATATTATATCTATAATTTTGATGAAGTGGTTTACTATTCTTATTTGAACATCTAATTATAACTGTCGTCTGTGAAGATAAAATTCTTATTACCAAAAAACATGCCTTTCACAATATACTTTTTTTAAAGCACGATAATACAATAGTTAGTTTTCAACATAGAGAACTAATATATTCTCATAGATCAACAGAGACAATGCATGGCTCTTAAAAGAACATTAAACCAATCAAATATTCATGGTTTGTGTTTCGATTGATAACGAGCATTTATATAGCCCATGCTCCGCAACGGGTTAAGTTGTTTTAAGGGTTTACTTCTTCAAAATTATACTCTAAATATTTATATGCGTATTCATCTTTTAGAAATGTTATTGTGTGTATCAAAGTTTCATAAAATGAGTTATTGTCTGTATTAAACTTCTTATTGTATGTATCAAACTTATATTTTTTATTTAATCAAAATACATACAATAACAACAAATAAATAGTTATACACATAATAAATTTTTGAAAGGTGGATACATACATTAAATATTTAGGATATAGTTTAATACATTTTGAAATAGTAAACCCTTTGATTAATTTTAAATTTAAATTATATTATTCACTTTAACTATAAAATTAAAGAAAATAAAATTCATAAATTAGTCAATCTCTATAGTTTTACTGGGATTTCTTTTTTCATAAAAATACAATAAGAAAGCAAAATCAAGCTAGTTTAGAATTACAAAGAGGAGAGAGAACCATTATTAAGAGATATAATTTAGTAGAGGAGAGATTGAAAAAAATAGGTGGTGTGGTGTAGGTGTTAAAATATCATGTGACTTTGAATATCTCATGAGACGATTACATCTCAAGTTTTATAGGTTAATGACTAAATTGCCCCTTAAAGTATCATGATATTTTGGCTAGATAGTTTGTGAATTGATAGTATAAATAATTTGTTTTGATAAATAAATCAATTGTCGATTCAAGTCAAAACATTATGAACTCAACGATCATAAAAGAACACCTGTAATACATATGACGACGGAAAGATCAATGATTGAAGATTATGTTGTATCGGTACAATTGACAAATAACAATGAGTACTTACAAGGATACCACACAAAGAAGTTGATATTTCTAACTTTTGAAAAGATTCATAGAAGGGTGCTAGTTCATGGGTGAAATGGGATCAAGTTCCAGGGTCCATTGACAAGGGGACTGAGTATTGCCATTGGTAGCCTACAAGTTGCCAAATAATTGTGGATTAATTGTGGTGGATAAGGTTAAGGGTCATAAGCTCCATGGGCCTGCACTCCTCTGTTTTATTGAAATTTGGGCTTTAGTAATGACGTGATAAAAAAGTTCAGGCTTGGCCCATGGGCTGTCACCTCACCACTGACTCACTTTATACAAGTTTTCAACATTCACTCCATTCATATTGCTCCCTATACTGTTTTTATTTTTTTAGCAAAAAAGAAAAGAAAAAAGAAACTTATAGCTCATTAGATCCTTCGTATCACAATTTCTGTAGACTTGATGTACATATTAAATTTTTTCTCAATACTCATTATATCTTTCGACCCCTCTCAAACTAAGATAATGGTTATCTTTCTATTTCATCACTCACTGACTTTTTTAAAAATCAAATCAACAAATATATATAAGCAAATGTTTTAATTTAATTGTATAAATAAATCTAAGACTACAATACCAGAAAAAAATTTCGGAAATTAATGATTTATTTATCATACTTATGTATAAACGTATTTTTGCACTAACCTATTAGTCGATTTTACTGAACACATTGAAACAATCAAAAGACATCGAGTAGCCGCTTGTTGCCTCGACCTGAAGATAATTGAGTTTGTTTTCTCAAGCTCAGATAAAACCTTTGCTACCTCCCTTTGACGAAATCCTGTTTCTTTGATATCTCATACGATGGCGTTTCCTATACTTTTTTATCACTTTGAGTCTTGGTGCAGCGAATGGAAATACGTGTTCTAAAACCTTGCATCCCTTGATATAATTGTTTTTGTTGTCAACAAATATCATAAATTTTGTTAGGATCAAGGTACTTAACACTAGGCCAAAATTAATTTCTTGTAATCAAGGCGTTACCTGTTTCTTATATATTTAGTAGCCATAGCTGCCCATGGGTTCTGTTTTTATGGTGTGGCTTCGGAGGTTATGTTGGCAACCCATAATCCAACAAGCCCCTCCTCTCAACATATGTCGTAAATGCCTTTAGCCCATTAGATTCCAACTTATGACAACTTTCAAGCGGATTTAGGAAGATGGCGGTCACAGACACATCCATCTGTCCCCTAGCAATTTACGCACTTGGTAGGGGTAGAATTAAGGATGTCAATTTTTGGGTCGACAAGAACCCGTCATGTAAAAAGTGCGCCCAAACGGGTCAAAAGCTGGTTAACACTAAATTGACACGAAAATATATGAGTCGGTTTAGGGTGAAACCGGAAGTTAGCCGTATGGCCAGTTTAAGGGTAAAACTTTAATATTATAAAGAGAAATAAACAAAAAGAAAAGAAGAAAGAAAACGCATATGTTGTCAAAATAAATTCCGTATTTCTTAAATACTAAACACTCTTACATTTTTCAATCCAGACATGTTGTCGAACACATATTATTCGTCGTCATTATATTATGCAGGTACTGTACTATACAAGTAAATAATAATAGTAGTAGTAAATGATGAAAGGATACATGAGGATATTGATTTCATGTGAAATTAAGTTGTACAAAAATCAAAATAATAGATGATTGATCTAACAAGGAATTTGTTCGGTGAACCATTTCATGACGGAGAAGGGAGCCTTGATTAACGCTATCGCCAGCTCTACGATCACCGTTACGCAGAAACAACACGGACATAAACAGCTCAAAATCAACCTACACACAAAAACACACACCTTTAAATCAGTTCCAGATCCACTACTTCAATTCAAGTATCTATATATGGAATCGAAATTCACTAATAATAATCCTTCAATTTACAAAATTTAAGTTCCTGTTTTTCAATCGATAGACTGTATTCACTTTCAAGATCAACAAAAGAATATAAATTAACATATTTGATAGGCAAAACTGTAGAGAGAGAGAGAGAGAGAGACCCGACGATCCAGATGACGACTCCGATGAGGGAGAGGAGGAGAGCGACGAAGGCGAAGGGGAGGCCTAATAGAAACCCTAGCGGTCTGCATCGACAGTCATCGTCATCGCCGCCACAGCAACACATTTGTCCTTGTAAATTTGGTTAATTGATCGACTTTGGATACTTGATATGTGTGGAATTTAGGTGTACGTCTGAAGAAGGAGAAGATAAGTTGGGTAGGGTAGGGTAGGGTCGGGTCGGGTCGTTGACGGAGAACACAAGGCAGGGCGATATGATGGGGTTTTGATGGAAGGAAACCCCAAAGAAAATTAACTGCTCTGACCACTACAGCTGAACCACCTTCCTTGATTCCGAATTAACAAAACAGGATCGATTACAAAACAGTAAAAACAATCTGCTCTTTCAACTCATAATTATATAATATCTCCTTCCATGTTATCTTTTCTTGTCTTGGCATTATTTTCCCTCTCAAACAAATATATATTATTTCTCGTAATATGCATGTATCACATTACTAGTAACAATAAAATATCTCTTTTGTGTGTATCGAGACACATAATGGAAAACCAAAAAAAATGTTCAATACATATTATAATCATTAATAGAAAAGTCATATAATTTAATATAAATAATAGAAAGTTTAATATATACTATAATAATAAATTAAATCTTCGACATATATGTCGATTCACTGGGTTAGAAAAGGTAATAGAAAAATAAATAAATTAGTTCTTATGTGCTGTCAAACATCTTCATCATATCGACGTATAACCATTGCTTTACTTCTCCCAACACTGTGACAGATGGAGGTTGTTTAATGGGCTTAGGACGGCCTACAACAACTTTTTAAATAAGGAATTTTTTAAAATCATAAAGATTATAAGTGAAGTTCCAAAAACTAACCAAAGGGTCACTAACGGTATCAAGGTGGAGCTAAGATGTCTCTCCGTTAAAAATATAAAGTGTAAATTAGGTTGATGAATATGTTTGTCGTTAAAAAAAAGTATAAAAAACTAAATTCTGCATACCATAAAGAAGGAGAATGCACTTCGCTTGAAATTAACAACGTGAATATAGTTTTATTTTTAATTTTATTATAGATTTAATTATTCAAGACAATTATTTGACCTATAAGAATGAGAAACGAAATCTGTTTATATAACTATACATAAAGACAGTTATTATAGTTTCACTTGGAATTATTATTATTAGTTTTGCATTACATATCCAAACAAATGCTAAAAACTAAATATTGGTGTCTACAATAACTGATGCTAATCTGGCTGGATAACAACCAGAATTGGCTAATAACAACAAATATATATGCTACATCTATTATTTTACATATATTATATTCTAAATCAAGACAAGAGAATAATATATAAGAAATTAAATTTTATGTTAAGAAACATGTTGCTTTGTAATTTTACGTTGGAAAATATGTTGCTTATGTGTTAGCAAATGACAAAGGAACAGTAAAAAAACGTAACAGACATCATTAAATTTAAAATTATTATACTTTAAGTACGTATTCAAGATATTTTTTTTATTTGAAAGATGCTTTGCTTTTTACTATTATAACGATGCTTTGCTTATATTTGAAAGATGCTTTACGTTAAAAATTATGTTGTTTCGCAACCGGATAAATTATATATATTTTTAATTTATATTACTTAATTATTTTGTAAAATTTAAAATTAAAGCAGAAATAATTCTAACAATTACAATTGAAAACATGGTAAAATTTAATTACACTATGCAGCCATTCACGTTATCTAATTTAAATTGAAAGTGATTAACATTTTATATGTCTGGATTACATCATACATAATATTTCATATTACAAATCCATATTAGTGAAAAGAATTCTTTTCACTAATGAAAAACAATACAAAAATAATAATGCTATACTTATTTTTTATCTAAAACATAAATGGAAGAAATTCTCTAAAAAATCTCACTCGTTTTGATTGAAGATCGAGAATTACCGGTCGGATTCTTCCGAGAATTATAGTCTTAAAAATATATAAACTATTAAATATAAAAGTTTCAACAACTATATTTCTTTAGTACATATAACGATTTTAAAAAATACATCTTACTTGATCTTATTATAATAAAGTTGTAATGCGCCAACTTTTATAAAAGACAATAAGTTGTGTTCAATAAAATACATATAAAAAAATAACCTTAAAATTTTAATATGCAATGACAGGTGATTCAGTGCACAATCACATGTGAATTACAAAAATATCTCTCTGTCCAAAATTTATAAAATACAATCTGGACCATTGATGTCATAATCCTAAGGTTAAAATTAACCTCTTAAAACTATGAATTAAGTGTGGAATATATTAAACATTCTTCAAAAGACAATTAAGACAAAAAAAATATTATGAATTATGAGATTTCAACTAACATATATATTAGAAGTTGATCTTTACAAAAGATGTATTATCTGACAAGATAGTGGTTTTGAAGTATAAACAAAATAGGTGTCAAATTAGAAAGATGCTTCTTTCATATGATTGTCAAACCATATCCTTGCCATTGCCCTTTATCATCACATATAAAACATCATTCACATCCGATAATTTACAAGAGCTCACTCGGTTTACTAAACTGTTAATCACATATACACATGTATATATTCACATAGGAATATCACATACTTGTAACATGTACCATTTTTTCACACACATTAAGCTACATATTGTTATCATCAAGAATGAGTCTTTTACACATACGCTATCCGTTATTTATTATAGATATGTTATCCTAATGTAAGCTAGGAATTGGTATAATAACTAACACTCAATTAAATTGAGTATTCATGTGTCGGCCGCTGGTACTAGTCCCAAGGCTGCAAATCGTGGTACTACACTAAAACTGAGCAATATTACACAAAGCACTACACTATGTAACACATTGAATCGCATATGATCATACATCACATTTCCACATGTATTACACATTATGCACATACGAATAAAAGTCTAGTAATACTCACCTTGTAATTCCATTGGGCTTTGACATGTCCAATTTGTTTGTTACACAAAGTCTTGTACTTCCTTTCTAGTATGGCTATAAATTGCTCTACGTAACTTAGTTTCTCATCAATCACCATATCTTCCAATCCTACATATGCAGACTCGTCTACTAAACACTTAATGAGATGTAATACGTGAAAGGTATTATGAAATCGAAGGTTCTTTTGGAATTTGAAATCTGTATGCAACCTTTCCGACACGCGCAATGATCTTAAATAGGCCAATAAACCTTGGACTGAGTTTTCCCCTCTTTCTGAATCTTATAACGCCTTTCCAAGGTGACACTTTAAGCAACACGTGATCCTCTACTTGAAACTCCAATGGTGATCTCCGTCTGTTAGCATAACTCTTTTGTCTTCTTTGGGCAGCTAACTGTCTTTCTCCTATTTGTTGCATCTGCTCGGGCGTTCTTTGTACTACCTGTGTACTTCTTAGCTCTTTCCGACCCACTTCACTCCAACAAACAGGAGTACTGCACTTACTACCATACAATGTCTCATATAGTAGCATGTCAATGCTGGAATGATCGATATTTGTAACATTGTACTTTTTAATTAATAATAAACTGTGTGCGGAAGCTAATTACATATAACTAGATTTAAGATAAAAGTTAAATACAACTTTGAATGGTTATCATTTATAAAATATCCACTACAGTGTTAGTTACAAAACAGGCTCTAGCAAAATCCTTGACATCAGTGTAATGGTCGGTCCAAAATCCCAGTCTTCATTATCTACAAACTCACCGCGGAGTATCTGCAAAACGATCTAGTGGTGAATTAGCACAAAGCTAAGTGAGGGAACAAGTATCTGTAACACTGTACTTTTTAAACATATAATTTACTGCACGCGGAAGCTAATTACATATAATAATCTTAATTACATAATAGATACAAAAAGATTTAACTTGTTTGATGTACAAAGACCTATACAGTGTTAATACAAAAATAGGCTCTAACAAAATATCTAGCATCAGAGAATTGGTCCGTCCATATTCCCAGCCCAAAAGCATCAAGCTCACCAAAGAGTATCTGCAAAACAATCTAGTGGGGAATTAGCACAAAGCTAAGTGTGGGAACAAATATCTAAACATACACAAGGAAAACATGCCTAAACCCAAATAGCTCATGAATCCCAGGAGAACCGGTGGTGTTGCAAGCACCTACAACCAAGGTCGGCCAATACCAAGGTTTACCAATAGCCCTGCTAACATGGACAACAGTATCAGCCCCCTTGAGTACCACAAAGGTACTTCAAGATCAGATACTGTAAATCCCTAAGCAACAGGCCCAACATCATACTGATCTCCAAATTAACATGTATATACAATCCAAACAAGAGCATTCCAAATAGGATATCATATCATGTATATCCGAAGATATAAATCCACTCACCACAGTCTGCACTGATGATTCCCACTCAGTTGACTATATTCACTGAGTCTTCTCAGTTCCTGAGATTAAGGTAACATAAGTCAGTATTCAATTCATAATACTGATCCAAAATAAATATCATATTTATTCATGATTCTCATGTATATGCACATATACATATTTATTCATCATACACAAATCCAAATAGATACATAAATTCATGTTTATCTACAAATCTTCAAATCCGATTGTGTTCAAATCTGATTAAGGTCGGATTCCGAATAAAAGACCAAATCCCGATAAAACCCAATTCTGATAGAATCAATCCCGATAGAATCCAATTCCGAGCAAAGGCAAAAATCCGAGCAAAGGCTCATTCCAATAGAATGCACAATCCGATAAAATACAAAATCCGAGAACATGCACAATCCGATAGATCTCAATTCCGATAAAATAGAAATCCGATATAAGTGTTAGGTCATTTAGTCAAATACCGAGAGAGGGTCCAAATCCGAGAAAATATCCAATCTCGATAAAATCAATTCCGAGAAAATATTAAGGCCAACAGTTCATCTTCTATCGGTATTTAATACAACTCCTATCAATTTTCCCGGATTCATCATCATTCCGAGAATATTCTATCGGATTTCATCAATACCGATACATTCATACTCGAAATCCGACAGATTCATGTGTTCATGCATAAAATCGATTTCTAACTTAAATCTTACTGATTTTAAATATGCAACAGTTCTAAGTTTCCAGAAATCATTCTAAACATATAATGAACATAATCTATCATCAAAACCTTAACATGCATTCATCCTAAGATCAACAAGAATCAATCGGTATTCATATAAATATTCAAAACCGAATATATATAGCAATTAATCAACTACAAATCAGTGTTCTAACCTTTAGATGATATCAAATAATCAACTTAAAATGCAAACAAGCTAGAAGTTGCTTTTCCTTTTCTTTTCTTCCTTCTTCTCGGCCGAGAGCAAACAAAGCACACACACACACACACACACTTTGGTTTACAAGAAATGAGGTATGGGTTGTTGTTGACCAACTATATCACCCACCATACCACTTTTCTTCAAAATATCTTTCTAAATTAATATAATAAAAATAATAAAAACAAATAATACCATCAATATTAAATACCCAACATGGCAAGTAATACCCATAAATAAATATAACTTCCAAGATTAATTAATTTAATTACCTTAATTAATCTAGGCCGGTTGAGAGGGTGTTACAGTATCTAAACATACACAAGGCAAACATGCCTAAAACACAAAGCTCATAAATCAAGGAGAATCGGCGGTGTTGCAACCACCTACAACCAAGGTCGGCCAAAACCAAGGTTTACCGATGGCCCAATTACATGGACAACAATATTAGCACCATTGAATACAACAAATGCAAGTCAAACCGTGTGCTAATACTATATATCCCTAAACCAGGCCCAGCCGAAAAACCACCACGCTGATCTCCAAAGGTAACATGTATACACATTCAAAATCAAGACATACAGTCCAATGAGCAAGTAACAATAGGATATCATATCCTGTATATCAATATATATAAATCCACTCACCACAGTCAGCACTGTTGGATCACACTCAGTAGACTAATTCACTGAGCCTTCTCAGTTCCTGAGAATAAGTAACCACAAGTCAGTATTTAATTCCCAATACTGCTTCATAATAAATAACACATGTATTCATACATCACATGTTAGATATTCATATATAACTATCATGTATACCAATTTATAGTTTGATTGTTAGGAATAACTCCTACATCTTAAATTCCCATTGAATCCATTTCTATTTAAAGTCGGATTCCGAGTGAATTGCCAATTCCGAGAAAATCCAATTCCGAGCAAATGCACATTCCGAGAAAAGGCACAATCCGAGAAAATGTTAGGGCATTTATCAATTCCGAGGAATGGCATATTCTGACCATCTTGAATTCCGATCAATTAGAATTCCGATAGAAGTAATAGGTCATTTAGTCAAATCCGAGAGAATGTCTAATTTCGAGAAAATAAGTAATTCCGATAAATATACAATTCCGATAAAAGGGAATTCCGAGAAATGTGTTAAGGCCAACATTTCATTTTTATCGGAATTCAATACAATTCTTAGTTATTTTCACGGATTCTTCACCCATTCCGAGAATATATTATCAGAATTCATCAATTCCGCCCAATTCAAGTCTCAATTCCGATAGAATCATATGTTCTTGTCTAAATTCGATTTCTAACTCAAATCCTTACTGATTTTAAACATTCAAATGTTCTAAATTTCCAGAAATCATTCTAAGCATATAATGAACATAATCTATCATCAAAATCTAACATGCATACATCCTAAGATTATCAAATCATCAAGAAACAATCGGAATTCATATTATCTCAATAAAACCGAATATAAACAATAATTAACATCTTTAAATTAGTAATCTAACCTTTAAATGATTTCAAATAATCAACTAAAATGCAAACAAGATAGAAGTTTGACTTCTTTTCTTTTCTTCCTTCTTCCTTCTTCTCGTCCGAGAGCAAACAAAACACACACACACAACACTTTGTTTCACTCTTACAAGAAATGGGGTATGGGGTGTTGTTGACTAAGAGGGCACCCACCATACCACCATTACTTAATAATTTTATATTCATTTTCTAAATAAAAATAATAACATAAAAACAAATAATATAATCAATTATTAAATAACTCCCAAGATTAATTAATTTAATTACCTTAATTAATCTAGGTCGGTTGAGAGGGTGTTACAATATTGTTGTATAGAACTCTGCTAGTGGTTAATAGGTGTCCTGGTTTCAACAAAATCAATAATACATGCACGTAACAAATCTTCCAATGTTTAAATTGTTCTTTCACTTTGACCATTTGTCTATGTATTATGTTGAAGTGAATGAAGTTTAGTTCCCAATTCTTCATGAAGTTTGCTCCAGAACTTGGAGTGAATCGAGTATATCTATCTGACACGATAGAAGCAAGTACACCATGATGGGATACTATTTCCTTTACATATATGTCCGCCAATCATTGTGAGGAATAATCTTCTTTAATGGGAATGAAATGCGCATTTTTGGTTAAAACACTTAACCATACAACATCGTGACCTATAGGGGTCTTAGTGATCAAATCCATTATGATATTTTTCCATTTACAGACTAGAATTTCCAAGGGTTGTAACTTTTCATGAGGTTTTTGATGTTTAGCTTTGACTTGTAAACGTGTCAAACATTTCTCCACATGCCTGGCTACATCCCGTTTCATACCTGGCCACCAATAATATGTTTTCAAATAAAATTTCTTTTCCTGGATTCTTTTCATTAGATATTTTTTAATTCAAGAGTTAGAAACTTGTTTACAAGAAAATAAAATTATATTTTTGAATTTAGTATTAGAAAACGGTATAATTCGGCTTTATTTTTGTTGCACTACAGATGTTAAACATGGTCGAATCATGGCTTTTTGGGCCCCAAAAATTTAACTTGTTTTTGGCAACAAAGCCCCGACTTATTATACCATTATGTTAGGAAACGAGTTAGGAACAATACCACAATTTTAATTTCGTGTAAAATGATGAGAGAATGGTTGAAATCGACCGGGTTCATGGCCTAAGCTGTCGCGCGTTAACTGGGACACTGATCTAGAAATTCAATTATGGTGTTTACCATATCTATTAGTAATCACTAGTGTGTTTACTCTGACAATGTAAGTTGATCTTTTTCATATAAGACGTAACTGTCTTATGAAAATAATAAGATAACTTTATACAAATATCTATTAACAAAGTTAGACAAAATGTTACCAGCTTTACCTCTTTGACTTTGACTTCTAATAATTATTTTTAATCTTCAAGTTTGTTATTTTCCTTCAGAAAAGGCATTCACTTAAGTTTTATATAGTATGCAATTATGTATATTTTTTTTAAAGAGCAAAATAATAATTTTTTTACCGTTTGTTTTTTGCAGGGTCCGCAAGAATTGTCTCTTCTCTTCTCCTAGCTGTTGGGCTAAGATATGGGCTCAAACACTCAGCTGAGAATGGGCTACCTCTTACGCCATTACGGCCTTGAGTTATGGAATGCAAATTCGGAGTTTTTTTTAACGGCTAAATAAATACACCCTCTAAATTAATCCTAAATCTATATCATTTTATCCATAGCAGGACTTGAACCCACAATCTTATGAAACACTTACACACCAGATACCACTAAACTATAAGCCTTTTTGTAATTGTTAATTGTGAGCTAATCGTTAATGTTAAGCTTTTGTTTTAAAAGAAATGATTGGAGAGCTCATGTATTAGATATTGGTACATAAGTTCATATTTTCTTAGATGCAAATCTGTAATCTTTTAAATCTTTATATATATTTTAAGAAAAAAAAAGTTCATAATGTCATTCTTCTAGTTTTCAGATTTTTTTTTTCAAAAAATGATCCTTTCATTTTTTTTAAATGGCTTACGAATAAATTGTTTCATCAAATGCTATTTTCAAATGATTTAATTTGTTAACATTTAAATATATTTCAAAAATATTTATTTAAATTATTTAATAGATATATTTGCATATTTAATTTTATGTTTATTATATCAACAAAAACTTTTACTTAAATTTAATTTTTTTCAAAAGACTTACATAATTTTTTGTTTATTTATGTAAACACCTATCTTTAAGAGATTTTATATCTCTATGTATGATTTATAACCATTTACTATATATCTTAGTACTCTTTAATACCATAAACATTTAAAATTTACTTTACCCATCTCCATACTTATTATATACATGTTATTAACCTAGTTATTATTTAAAAATATAAAATAATTGGATTAGAGGCATATATTACCTTTTGATTTTAAAACAACAAAAATAACTATTTGAGTACATTTAATTAGTTTATGAAAATGAAAGTTAGTTTAAAAGAAGTGTTATTTAAAGTCGATTATAAGTTATACTTCTAGTTACCTATTCCGCAAGTGCTGGTTTATTTTAGTCAGAGGATAATTAATTAATATTTTTTCTTTAAAGTGAAATTTTTAGTGGGTCGAGTCCGCAGTGACATTTATACGGGCAGTATGCGAACCTAAGTCACTCACTATGAGGGTTTAAACCCTCATCCGTTATCTCCGGAGACCCCCACTGTGAGGATTAATACCTCCACCATTTTCTTAAGGAAAACATCATCCCCAAGACATTGAGGATGTTGTAAAAACCAGATACTACTATAACAAGTCCTAGATGGTAATTAATTAACTAGTTCAATGAATTGTGAAAGTGGAGTAATGCATCAAACGTATATTTTTTAAAGTGGGATATAAGTATTTAATATATTACTTACAAAATTGTAACAAAAATATAAATGATTGTAATTAATAAATAGAGAAAAAATAATAAAATACAAAAACAGTAATTCTTGTTAATTTTAGACAAGAGAAAATAAAGGTAAAAAAATAAAAAGTAATTTACATGTGATGAATTTAAAATCATATGTAATTTTATATTATCATCTATAATTGTATATTGAAATTTAAAAAAAAATGTTTTTAACATATATATATATAACAATTTATGGTCTTTCTTATTTAATTTAAATAATAAAGGCGAAGAAATAATTGATTGGTCCATAATAATTACCGCGGTTCTCGTAACAAAAAAGATTTTCAAATAAACTTCTCTCTCTCTCTCTCTCTCTCTCTATATATATATATATATATATATATATATATATATATATATATATAATTAGGTTAAAGTAAAAAAAGTTTAAGATACTAAATGTAAGAAGGAATGTGGGAATGACACATGACATTTTTAATTAAGGGGTATTATGGGTAACTGATTTAAAATATTCTCTCTCCATTTGTTTACCCTACCCCACTTCTCACCCACGTCCCACACCCTGTGATTTCTGCGCAAACCCTACGACCACCTCCTTCTTTTTTTTCCCAATCAACATCCGCCGTTATGTGTGAGTCGCTGCCTCCGTCTTCTCGTCCCCATCATGTTTTGCAGCCGCCACCATGCGCCGCTGCCCGCTGCTCTATGTGAGTTGCGCTTCCCTCCTCTGTAAATATCGGTTACCACGGTTTCAACTTGTAACCACCGTTGATGTCGTCGATGGATGCTCCGTTCACTGGATGCACGTCGGAGATGGATGCACGTCGGCGGAGAAGGACTGTAAGGATGTATGCACGTCGGCGATGGATGCACGCAAGAGTCGATCTCACAGTCATCGGTTGATGCACGTCGGGAGAGGGTTGGATGCACGTCGGTGATGATGAGCCGTCCACTGGATGCACGCCGGCGGGATGGATACACTGGATGGACGATTGGAGGAGGACGAACTTAGCCGGCGGTTTTCTGAATCGTATCCGCACCCTTCTTTTTTTTTCTTTTTTTTGTGATTTACCATTTTAACCTTTTTTATTCCCGAATTATAATACTTTTATTGACTTTTTTTGTTGACTTTGTATTAAATCATATGGTTGAGATCTCTCCTTACATTTTGTACCATAATAACTTTTTACTAGATTATGTTATACTAAAAGCCTTTCTACTTTACAAGCATATAATAACAAAAACAACAATAATAATAAATAATAATAGTAATAATAGTTAAAGTTGAAGTACCATTAAGTATGCTAAGTTCCATCTAGCATGAAAATTTAAAAACAAAGAACTTCTTGCTCTGATTTTTTTTTTCGTTTTCAATGCAATACCTAAGGTTGCGTTTGGTTGTGGAAAATTGTTTTCAGTTTTCTTAGAAAAATTTTCTAGAAAAGGGGTGGAGTTTTCATTTCCAGTTTTCTGTAAAAAATTAGAAAATGTGTTTGGTTAAGGATGATGGAGTTTTCATTTCCAGTTTTCTGTAAAAAATTAGAAAATGTGTTTGGATATATTATTTTAACCAATTTTCATTTTTCAATTTCTGTTATTTGAAATAATACAATATTTAACCAATTTTCATTTTTCAATTTCTGTTATTTTAACCAACTTTGCCAACATAGAAGAATATATTCATATTTTCCAACAATTCTCACAGCTACTCTAACCTTATAAATTGATACACTCCCTCAATTACAAACCAAATGGAAGATACATGTGCATCGCTTATGAAGATGTTTCCTTTTCAAAAACATAATTATAAGTAGCCCACTACTATATTCTTTTTTCTCATACTAATTTAAACCTCATGAATAAACGTAAAGATTATTTATGTAAACTTTAAATATTTATAATGAAAATTTTTGAACATAGAATATATATATATATATAATGATGGATCAATTGTAAAAGAGAGGCTTATACATAAGTATGTAGAAGTAAATAATAGTTATTTTAAATGAGACACTTTTAAAATGAGAACAAAGAGAACACTTTTGGACATTTGATTTTATTGATCGGATTGTTCAAAAATTGTCACAATTCATTTAGGCATTTGGTTTCATTGATCGGATGATTAAAAAAATGTCACGTTTTTTGATAATATGTTCAACTATAATCCTGATGCATCAATGCATACAAAAGTGTTATTTGATGCATCAATACATACAAAATTTTAAATTGTTAAAATTATAGAAATAATTTTGAATTTAAGATTTAGGATGTAAAGTTGACTTTTGGGTAGCTATGGGTGAACATGAATGTAAAGGAGAAATACTAAATTACAAGTTTACCCGTGTTATCACTAACGTGCATCTTAAAAGGGTTCTCCCTTGATCTCATATCATATATATATATATAACTAGTTCGATCTAATGTTACATGACTAATTCAAGCAGATCGAAACATATTAGATGGGCAATTGTAATAATATATTATATATAGTCATAGAAAATTTCAGCTACATAGAAAGCAAATGCATGCAAGTTGGCAATGTGCTGATAGGAATATTCCATGATGTTTTCATATTTCTACCCCAAAAATCGCTTGGAAAGTGGCTGGAACGAAGTATAGTTCCTGCTGTATACAAAACACGCTACTATTATATCATGCCTGAAGCACGAAAAATAGGAAGGCTAAGTAAGGGAATTGAAATATATATAAATTACAGACACGTAGAAAGAGGATTTAATTATTAAAAACCAATTATTTGGCAATTACTACAAGAACTATTCCTAGCCCACTTATTTCGGACCCATACATATTAGAAATTTGTATCTGGAATATTGCATCCAAATTTCACTTGTGCATCTGAAATAAGCGGATGAGAAATATATAACAAGGAAGTATATATAGGTAGACAGAAAACACACTAAAGGTGTTGATATATAGATAGGCAGAAAACATGACAGGAAAGGTGTTGATTTTGTTGCGGAGTAGACGTACTATACGTTCCCACATTAAGCAACTACACTGTGTGTCTTGGATCAATGAATAATAAGAGGTTTAATCAATTAGGGCACGTATGGATTTTTCTTGTGGTGCTGTGGATCTGGACCTCCTGGTGCTACTTGGTCTGTCGTGTCAGTCATTGATCTCCGGTAGTTGCCACGCTGCTTCAACTTGGATAAATCATATCCCAGTTTATGTAAAATCTGTCTGCTGTCCAAGCTCTTGAGACCACGGAAACTTGTTGCTTCTGATTTTCTCAAATGTGTAAATAGAAGTAAAATTATTAATAATATTGAGTAGAAGCAAAGGGAAGTTGATTTTGTCATATTTAATTAGGCTATAATATATGATTCGAAGAGTATGAATATAGTGTAATTAAGCTTCAAAGAAGATATGGACCTATGGAAAACATTATCAAATCTAAGTTTTATATACTTGTTTGATCAAGCGCTAGCGGATACAATAAGATGCAACTTTTTTCCCATTATAAACGCCGTACATTGACAGCGAGGTTGTTTGGTTATCCTTGTCATGAGGTATGGATATACGAGAGAGAAACTTTAAAAAAAACAAAACAAAGAGCTTTATTAAAAAAGAATAACAATTAGTATGAGTGGAAAATGGAATATATATATATATATATATATATATATATATATATATATATATATATATATATATATATATATATATATATATATATATATATATATATATATATAGGGTAGGGATCTGGTAAAAAAAAGTTATGGTACTAAATGTAAGGAGAGATCTTAACCATAAGATCTCTCCAAAAGTTAAAAAAAAAGTCAACAAAATATTAAAATTCGGAAATTAAAAAAATTGGAAAAGGTTAAAATAGTAATTCAACAACAACAAAAAATAAGGTCAGATAAAAGCAAAATAAACCGCTGGGCAATTCGTCCTTCTCCTCTGATCAATCTCTATCCGGTGCATCCATTGCCGACGTGCATCCGGTGAATGGATCATCATTGCCGGTGTGCATCCATCCTTCTCCCCGACGTGCATCCATCGACGACAGTGGAGTTCGACAAAGTGCATCCATCGCCGACGTGCATCCATCCTTTCCGTCCTTCTCCGCTGACGTGCATCCATCCTTTCCTTCATTCTCCGCCGACGTGCATCCATCGCTGACATGAGATGCGTCGTCGTCGCCGGCCGGTTGCATAGGAGAAGCAACAAATGAAGGACGACGATACACACCGTTGAAGAAACAACGAGGGACGGCGGTCTTCATCTCTGGTGGAGGAAACGATATGGAGGAAACGATCGGGTAGGAGGGGGCGAAATTAAAGGAAATTAGGTGGATGAATTAATGCATGAACCCACGTCTTCCAGATTTAAATTTAGGTGGGATTTTAAAATTAAATATTTGGAGAGGAACAAGGAGATATTTAAGGGATGAATTAAATTAGTATTTATGAAATACCTATATTACCCTTTTAACTAAAATGCCACATGTCATCTCCATGTTTCTCCTTACATTTTGTATCCTAATTTTTTTTACTTAAACTCGATTCTATATATATATATATATATATATATATATATATATATATATATATATATATATAAATATATATATATATATATATATATATATATAGACAAAAGTTCAAACGAGAACTGTTTTTCGTACGAGAACTGCGAGAACCAATCTCGGCCGTTCCTTGGATATGGGAAGTTCATGGATTGAGAGCGTGGAGGGGATCAAGTGTGGCAGAGTGCATGTGAGGAATTCATGGGTGGACAATGATACTAGTCCTAAAAGATCCGGATTTAAAAATACGGTGGATGTAGATGACCCTTTATATCTGCATCCCTCTGATAGTAATGTGGTGTCCATTGTTAGTATTAAGTTGACTGGATCAGATAACTTTAGGATTTGAAAAAGTTCTATGATAAGAGCCCTAAAGGGTAGAAATAAACTTTGTTTTGTTGATGACTCTTATACTATTCCTAATGAAAAAGATGGAAAAAATTATAGTAAATGGGAGAGAGTAAATGCTGTTGTTTGTTCTTGGATTCTTGGTTCAATTTCTGAGTCTATTTACTCTAGTCATGTCTGTTCTGAGATTGCCTCTGAGATTTGGGATGACTTAACTGAAACTTATCAGAAATCTGATGGGTCAGTCATCTTTAATGTTTATCAAAGAATAAATGCGTTAAATCAGAATGGGTTAACTGTGTCTGAATATTTTTCTAAACTTGATTCTATGTGGAAGGAGTTTGATTCCCTTACCAACTTAACTGAGTGTACTTGTGAGGCTAATACTAGTCTTAAAAACCACTCGAAACTTATGAAACAGATGCAATTTTTATATGGTTTGGATGATGGGTATAGTCAAGTTAAAAGCCATATTCTTCTTATGAAACCACTGCCAACTGTTAGAAGTGCTTTTTCGATTAAATCTAGGGAGGAATCACTTCAGAAAGGGTGGTTCCTTGACCTCTAGTTCTAGTAAGTGTGGATCTCAACCAACTGCTTTTGCAAGTAAATTCAATGATCTCAAAAGGAATAACAAAGGAAAAAACTTTAATTCTGATTATAGCAGTCCTTCGTTTAATAATATGCAGTGTAACCATTGTGGTATAAAAGGTCATACTATAGAAAGATGTTTTAAACTCATTGGCTACCCAAAATATTTCAAGTTTAGAAATGAAAATGATTTTCAAAGTAAGTTTGAGTCTCAAGGCAACAACATAACTTTTGCTAATAGTGTTTCTACTTCTGCTCCGTCTGATAATTCTGATTCTGCTAAGGGTTCTGACAATGATAAGTTTTTCCTCACTGGTGAACAATATGCTAAGTTCCTTGCCCTGGTCAATTCTAATTCTGGAGTAGAAGCAGTCACTGCTAATATAGCGGGTATGTGTTGTTCTAGTAAAGTTGATGTGTTTAGTGATTATGGAAATAAGAAATGGGTTGTTGATTCAGGTGCTAACCAACATATGGCTAGAACTGAATCAAACCTTGTTGACCTTGTTGATGTGTCCGATTTAGATTTAAGGGTTGGTCATCCAAATGGTTCCTCTGCAAAAATTAATAAGATAGAAAAAATGAATCTTGAGAGTGTTCCTAAGGTAAGTGTATGTTTGAAAGACCTAGTGTTATCTGTCATGCCTCTAAGTTTTTGTGGCATTGCAGGCTTGGTCATCCTTCTAATCAAGCTCTGTTTTGTATCAAGAACAATCTTAGATTGGGAAATGAACCTAGTTTACCTTATGATGTGTGTCATAGGTCTAAACAAACTAAGAATTCTTTTCCTGTTAGTGATCATAAGGTCTTCGGGTTAGGTGATCTCATTCATCTTGATGTGTGGGGTCCCTATAGGAATGCTACTTATGATGGATATAAATACTTTTTAACTGTTGTGGATGACTTTACTAGGGCTGTTTGGGTTTATCTTTTGAAGTCTAAGGATGAAGTATTCCATAGGTTTAATGTTTTTTATAATATTCTGTTTACACATTTTAAAGCTAAAGTCAAGTGTTAGGTCTGACAATGGAACATAGTTTTTAAATCACAACATGAAACGGTTTTTTAAAGAAAAAGGAATTCTACATCAAACTAATTGTGTTTATAATCCACAACAGAATGGTGTTGTGAAGAGAAAACATAGACATATTCTGAATGTTACTAGGTCTTTATTGTTTCAATCTGGTCTTCCTTTGAGGTTTTGGGGTGAAGAAGTTTTAACTGCGGTGTTTTTAATAAATAGAACACCAACTGCTGTGTTAAGTGGTGTTACTCCTTTTGAAAAAGTGTATAAGTATCCTTCTAAATTTGATAATTTGAGAGTGTTTGGTTGTTTTTGTTATTCTACTAGATTAAACAATAATGGCAAGTTAGATTTTAGAGCTGAGAAAACTGTCTTGCTAGGTTATTCAAATAAGAAAAAAGGGTACAAACTTCTCAGTCTTGACTCAAATATTGTTTTCTTTTCCAAGGATGTGAAGTTTTATGAAGAAATTTTTCCTTTTAATATGAGGTCTAATGGTTTCAGTGATGATTCTGAGTCTCTTAAAGGTTGTTGCAATTTCTTTGATGAAAATTTGTTTGTTGTTCCTGATGGTCCTTCTCCTATTTCCAATAATGAAAATTGTGGTAATTCTGATTCTTTACTTGAAGGACAACCCTTGAGTAGTGTTGGTGATAGCCACAAGATTGATGGTGATTGTGAAGAGCACTCGTTGGATGACCAGGGTGTGGAGGTACTTACTCCTCAGTCTCAGGCTGGTAGTCCCACTACCCCTGTTAATTATGAGGGAACTGCCTTTGATTATAGAAATTTGTCCAGTGCTAGTGTTCCTGTTAGATCTGCTAGGCCTTTAAGAGAGTCTAGAATGCCTGCTAGGTTTAATGATTTCCTTGTGGAAGGGAAACATAAGTATGGCATTGAAAGGTCTATAAATTATTCTTGTCTTAATTCGGAGAATTTGTGCTTTGTGTCTAATCTTGATAAGTCCTTTGAACCTAGAAACTATAACGAAGCTGCTTCCGATCCGAATTGGGTTAAGGCTATGAATGATGAAATGTTTTATTCAAAAATATTACCGAGTTTCAGAAGCTATTTGGGAAGCTTATTTATTTAACTATGACTAGACCTGATATTTCTTACACTGTGCAGACTCTGAGTCAGTTTATGCATAGTCCGAGGAGATCACATCTTGCTGTTGCTTTGAGAGTTCTGCGATACTTTAAAATAGTCCTGGTAGTGGTGTAAATGTTGTAAGAGGTGTTATAAAGGTTGTAAAGGTTCCATCTGCAGAACAGGTTGTAGATGTGTTTACTAAGTTTTTACCTTCAACACAACTTGGTGTTCTATGCTCTGAAATGGGTCTTAATAATCCTTTTCAAAAGTGACTTTAATTTCCTTGTTGGTCTTGAGGGGGGGTGTTGGAATTATGACATTCTCTAAGACCAACATTAGATACATTTTATTTATTGTAGATTTTTATTTTCCAAGTTTATTTTTGGTTTGTGTATGTAGGGTTGTTGATTGTTGCTGGGCTTATGAAGAGTTGGGCTGTTGTGGACTGTTAGGCTTGAAGGGGGCAGGCTTGAGACCGGGTTGAGACCCGGGTCGGGTGCGCACCTAGTGCGGACGCGGGTCGGGTTCTCCCCTTAGCCGCCTTGTTTGTTTAGTTATTTTTTACACGTCTTGTGTATTACGTATTCTTCTCTCGGTTCTTACACAACTGCTTTCTTTGGTTCAGATACACTTCACCTTCATTTTTCTTTTTCAGAGTTTGGTTCGTACACAGGACTTGTGATGTTCTTGTATTCCGCACACTTTGATTCTGAATCGCATATCGTGATTCTATATTGTTTGTTGATATCATTGAGTTTGAAGGTTTTTAACACCTTCAGAGTAGAAAAAAAGAAACTAGAGTTAAATGGTAACTGTTCATGAGTTGAGTGGCAAGTATTCTACGTGCATGTGTTCTTAGTTCATTAATTACACTGTTCTCTAACTTCATTACAACAAGTTCAGTAGAATATGGTAAGTATTCATCTTACAGAGATTGATACGTACATTAGCTACTTATTTTTGTATTATTCATAATGATTTATATGCTCGTGAGCGACATAGTCAAAACAGATATGTTTGATAATGCTGTAAAGATGTGCATATATCACGATCAATGAGAGGATATAAATGATGATTGGTAGAATCTACACAAAGTTGACTAATCCGACGGGGTGACATGTCATTGCTAGAATTGCTTTTCTATGAAATCCCATTTCCTTAAAACAACAAATTTAATTTCTTGTCGCTATTAGAGAACTTTCGGTTATGGTGGTAAAGCCTAAGTTGCCAATATATTTGGACCTTAAGTTGTCTAGCTTGTAGTCTTTTTGTGCTCTTAATATATAGTGGAAATTAAGTTCTATAACATAAACAAAAAATGAAAAGAACAAAGGGACAAATGTTGCTTTAGAGGATAAGACAAGGTTATACATTCATTTGCCATGCTATATTCATTGTTTATTTCTTATATTTTTATTATATATACAATTTTGTTATCGATCGAATTGCCACATACGGATATGTTGACGCCGTCCTGACTATTAAAGGTTGCCTTTTGACATCAAAGTGGATATTTTTCTTTAATTTAGATTGGAATTTCATGATTGTCTATCAAATTCTTAGTGGCTGGGTGGTTTTCCTAATTTAATATACAAAATCTTCGTGCATTTGCTTTTCAAGATTCAGAAATATTCTTGATAATTTATGATTTGGAGAATGAATTGAAGGAGTGGATTATATTATTATACATAAAGATATTAAGTGGATATGGCGGCGCGACGGGGTTATATAATAAATTTACATATATTATGTGTTAGGATTAAGGTGCTTACTACTAGTCTACTAGGTTACAAAGAATTTCTAGTAATCAAGACGATACTTCTTTTTCATTTATTGAGTAGCCTATCCAATTAAGAGTTCTACATTTACAGGATAACTGTAGCGATTATGTTGGCAATCAAATATCTAACAACCCCCTAACATATGCCCCAAATTTAGACCATACCTAGCAATTTACGCACATGGTAAGGGGTCAAACCCATGACCTGCTCTGATACCAATTGTTATGATCAAAGCTTTTACTACTAGTTCAAATTGAATTCCTAGTGATCAATGTGTTACCTCTTTCTTATATATTGAATAGTCTAGCCGCTTAAGAGTTCTTTTAATACGGGGTAGCTTTAACAGTCGTGTTAGAAACCCAATATCCAACATCATGGAACTTCAAACAATGAAGAGCCGACTTTATGTCATCTATATGTTTTTGAGTTCAATAAAGATAAGAAATGAAAGGAACTGAAGGGAGAGGATCCTTTCCTCCCAAAACCTTTCATTTTTGGCGGGATAAATCTGTAGCAAAATTGTTCTAAACTCTCTCTCCAAATCCTTCTCTTTCCTCCTTTTTACTTAGTTAAATAAAACTTAAGAACACAACTTTTCTTTGTTACCTTCAAAAAGTTTCCTTTCCCTCTTAAAAAACTAAGTTTGGTGTCATCTTAATTAGGGAAATATTTGCCTTAAACCCATGAAAATTCTATTCTTCTAAGATGATGAAGGACATAAAATGTGGTCAAATGAAGTGTTTAGTTACTAAATGAATATATCAGGAAAATTGAGTTTTCCCATTTCAATTTGATCAGCTTGGAACTTGCAAGTTCTATTGGATTTTGTCTTTTTAAAGGAATAGTCAATGTTGGTCTATTAATCTTTTTTCTTTGTTCAATCAATCTAAAAGCCAATCTGTACAGAAAATGAATGTAATCCAAAAGTCAATTGGCATTATAATCTATTCGACCTACATTATCCACTTCAATGTGTCCCCAACTTTCCCATGTCATTTTAACACTAACACTTTGGGACTATCCTAATATGTGCGCATGAATGAGAAAAAAGTTTTAAAGCAACTAAAATTGTATTTCTCGATCTTCCATTTTTTTTATTTTTAAGGTTGTTTTTGTTCTGACTTTTGAGTAGGAAGGGATAGGCTGATCGAACTTCAGTTCTGTGGTAATTAGCCTCTTTTGATTTGCCTATCAAAAAAAAAAAAAAAACCTCTTAAGATTTGACTGTTGAAATGATGAGATCTTATTTACGCAAATTTCATTTGGTCAAAGTTGTTTTTTAGATGTAGTTACAATATTATTTGGACTCAAGTTTTCTTAATCAAAGTTTTCTACTTCAAGATATCATGAGGTTAATTAAATAATTAGTTTCTCTCAAAGTGGGCACTGTTCTACATGTGCATACATCAGTTCTATTGTGCTTTTAACTGCATAGTATAGTACGTAGTTTCGATCAGTTTAATTTTTAATTTTCTTGATTGGTTTGGACTTTGGACGGAGGATAAATTGGAGGCAACACTATGTACGAAACCTCGTATGTCCGTCATGGAAATCAAAGTTTGAAGAGCCAATCTTTGTTATTCCTTTTTTAATTTTTATATCTACTTAGACCATCGTACGTGTAACTGTTGTCTTCCTCTGCTTTATTATTTAAGTGTGACCAGAAAAGTATAAAAATCTAACGGATATATACTTTAGTTGATACTAGACAGGTTTAGAGACACAGGTAAAGTGGACAAATCCACCTCCTGCTAGAACTTGATTGGTTAATTAGCTGGAAACAGTTTAAAGTTATATATTGAGCATGTGCCAAGATTTATATGCATAGCCTCAGGGTTGTCTTATGGGATGTGTCACATGGATAACCATTGGCATTCAGGACTCATGACTAATTAAGTAAGGATGAGAAAAGACAAGTACGTACTTTCTAAGCAGCCGCGGAGCTATAGCTAAACTTAGTCACGTTCATAAATCATAAATATAATCAATAAGTTCATAACTAAAACTTTGCTTAAGTTATACTAAAAAACACTCTAAAATCATACAAAAATTGTGCTTGAGGGTTGAAGAGTCGCTTGAACTAATACCCTTAATTTTTGTGGTTGCCCGCGGGAAGCATATACAAATAGTCTTGGTTATCACCCAAGAAAGTTTGGTTTAATTTAATTAGACTATGTTAACCTATACAAGAAGATGGTAGGCCAGTAAATTAAGTTACCAAGTTAATTTTAGAGAGCATGTGATTACCTAAGGGCTTAAGCTAGAGCTGTTAGCAACCTTAATTACTAGCTTGGGTTAGAATCTTCTCGTGTTGGGTCAAACATGACCGGCCATGTTCTCTCATAATTATGTGAGTAGACCCTACAAAGGGGACTCGTTATTGATTAAAATAAGGGACTCACTCTCATGTTTATGAGAGAACATGACTAGTACTGTTTGACATAAACATGAGATAATCTTAACCCTACTAGCTTATGGTGCAACCCCAAGGGTAAGCTTAGGAAATGAAGTTGGTGGTCACGATGGTATTGATGGAAGAGGTGTCGCACAGCGAAGATTCCCATATGTGCAAACTCAAGCAAACTATACTTTAGTGAGAGTGATGAGGTAATGAAAACGATTTACAGTCCATCAAAGTATGGGACGTACCCCGGACTTAAGATTGATATTTGAGATGAACTTTAAAGCTAGTTGTTAACTAAATAAGGGCAGGCTAGCAAAGTTAATTCTTTCAAGTCGGGTTTAATTAGGTAATTTTAATAAGGGCAAACTGCTTCATAATACAATAAACTTTCACTAAGCTACCAATGTATACAACCAACTTTAAAAAAATTTAAAAAATACAACCAACTCTATTATGACCTCCATTGTATGCAAGTTGTAACTTGTTTGGCAGGTAACAGGTCACTTTGTATTTTTCACTTTTTTTATTTTTATGTTAATCTGATCTTCACATTCAAGAACATTCATATCCAAGAACATTATTTTAAACTCTATTAAAATCTAAAAACATTCAAACCTAAATCATTAAACAAATTATAGATCCAAACAAAAAACCCAATTAACAAGCTAAAATACATATCAAAGTCAAAAGAAGGTGACTTGTTGATGAAAGATAGATAACCTATTATAATAGGTCACTTGCATATAATGTAGGGGTAATTAAAGTTAATTGTATTTTTTTTTATAAATAAATTGCATACATTGGTAGCTTAGTGAAAGTTCATTTCATTATGAAACAGGTTGCCTTTTAATAACCATCGAAAAATAGTTGAGCGCAATTTGAATATTCTACAAGGAGTTATATATAGTGTTAATTTATTATTAGTTCATTACAATCCTTTTTAATATATTAGCTATTATTTTTGTGTTCCTTTTTAGTACCATAAAGACTTAATTACTAGTTTCTTTGATTAATATTACCAAATTTCTTTTTAAACAAGTTAGAAATATTAGTATTATTACTAGCTTCTATTTTGTTAGTATAATATATTCATGTTAATTTCATTCCTATAAATTTGGTGGTTAAATGGTAGTTCAGGACGGGAGTTGGTGCGTATATCACATGTGATGTAACTATGTAAGGTTAAGAAAACAAATTAAACAAAAAAAAAGTGTAGATTATATAATTTGGGTCATGATGGAATATATGTTTAGATCATTAGTTGGATCGTGAGTCGAATCATGCATGACCCGCACATATCTGATTCCAATAGTTGAGTACTACTTAAAAAAAAAAAATAGGAAATTTGATAAGTTATAAAAGTGAAAACTTGAACTAATTAAAAGTACTTATTAAAAAAGCAAACGTTGCTGGATTTGCCAGTTGTCACTCTTAAATCATAGATCCATTTCTGCGCTTTGTCATTACATGACCTTTTTATCAATATCGACATATATTAATTAAAGGTATATATATAGCATTTTGTTATAATATAAAAAAAATATATTCTTAACGTCTTCCTAGCTAGAGTTGATGCACTATATATATATTTTCAGCTAGCTAGCAAGACTCAAGCAACACTCATTCGATCAACAAGCTTTACACACTGATCTACTGGTTACTTTATATGCTAGTTCAACTAAAATGGCTATTTCAGCTTCTAGGCTAATTTCAATTTGTATACTACTAATTCTAGCTGCAAATGTAAAAAGTTTGGGAACAACTAGTTACCGTGGGGTTAGAAGTGTGGATAGCACCCAGTTTCTGAATGATTTAGTTTTAGAGTTGTCTAAATCGAAGAACTATGACAGGAGGAAATTGGTGGACACGGCTAGAGTAGCACCCGGAGGACCAGATGGCCAACATCACTAGCAGTTTGATCGAGATGTCGACGAGGATGAAGAAAGTTCGTTGAATCCGTTTTCTAATAAACCATGCATCTAAAACGTCGTCGTATGATAAAACGTCGTCGTATGATGTGATTTTAGGATTTTAATTGATTTTCTAATAATAGAACTACAATTCCACAACGCCCGCATTACAAAATTTTCCTTAAGTGCATGTTTATGCACGTAAAAAAATGTGCTTGCTATTAATTAGTGCACTGCTTATGCTATGTCACTAATATGTAAATGATTTATCATGTATAATTATGATTTTTATGTTCTTATAATTTTATCATCTATTATTTTCATCAATATATTTAAGGATATGATGGTTTAAACAACCACTATTTATTGTGTATGACAAAAAATTATTATGTACAAATTATCTCTTACATTATAACTATATTATATAGAAGGATATTGCAAATAAACTTTGGTCAATTAACTAATTTTAGTGTGCACACCAAAGCTGAGGAGGACTCGGCACCAGCAACAAAAGTCATGATCTTAGTGACACGGGTTTTAAGAGACATTAAAAAGTTTCATTGAGTCTCGAGTTTTTATCGACACTTTTGTCAAATTATAGGTATTTAGTTAATTATCGTAAATTATTTAAACTTAAAAGCACGGGTGCAATATATAAGTTTTAGTGACACCTTTATACAAAAAAGTTATTTCATGAAATATCAAAATCCTTTTTGAACCTTCTTTTTGGAAACTATATGTAGGTTCTTACTTAATTAATTCACACACTTTTAGTAAAAAAAATGGATCCTTTTGGACTACTTTTACCTTAGCGACATTTTTGTGCTATTAGTGACTTTTAGTGACATTCTTAGTATGTCACTAGTTCATTTTTTTGTAGTGGTTGGTTAGAATGTAGGGGTGAGTGACCGAAAAATCGAACATAAACCATTAAAATCGTTAAGACTGAACCATGAAAACTTAACCAAATGAAAATCGATGTTCGGTTTAGAAAAATTTATTAACCGATAGTTATTGGGTCGGTTTCGGTTTTATACATTTATAACCGAACCGATAAGAATTAATTAAATATTATTTTATTAAAAAGTCAAAAGAATAATAAAAAAATAGAAAAACTTTTATTTGGATTTTAGCCAAAGGCTCAAGTTGTTTGTAGTCCATTCACGATTTCAAAGTTTTCACTTGGTTTATTCTTAATTCTTTATTCCTTTTGAAAATCCCAAAAGTCAAAAAGACAAAAACACCGCCACCGCCTCGGCTCTTGACCTCTCCCTAAAGCGACAGTTTATCGTAAACTCTAGCCACCCTTTTGCAGTTCTTCCGTTCGACGTCTGCACCTTGGTTCAGTTGTTTCCTTCGAAAAATTTCACTTGTGTATGCAATTTGGTTGTGGGCTAGCTACTGTCTTGCGTGCTAGATCGTTTGACAATTTTGGAAACAAAACCACATTATTAATCTTGGGTTGTTTGCATGGGAGGTCTAATCCACTACTTTCGAAAATTCAAATAAAATAGTTTTTATTTAGTCCAATGACTTGTTTGCTACTAAAAATATTAATTATAAAATAATTCGTGGCCCAATTCACAATTTATTGAAGCCCAATAAGTTGGTTTAACTTAACTTAAAGGTTAACCAATAAAACCGTTAATGAAACCGAACCGCTATCATTAACGGTTAACCGCCCCATTAAAAACCGATAACCCGACGGTTTGAAAAGTGCCTTAACCAATAATTATCGGTTCGGTTCGGTTTGTGGTCAAAACCGACTCAAACCGACCCATGCTCACCACTATTATAATGTGATTTCAAACCCTTCATTTGAAGTGGATGAAGTCGATGGTGGTTGTAGGCTATGTGCTTACGATATATATATATATATATAGAGAGAGAGAGAGAGAGAGTGTGTGTGTGTTTTGGTGGGTAGTTATGATGGAGGTGGTAAGGTTTGTAATTTTGGATAAACTTATAATTTATTTCTCGCCTACAAATGAATCACATCAACTAAATACTTGATGTATATGTAATAACGATTCAAAAATATATATCTATTAACTTTTCTCAATATAATATATGATTATAAATGATTGATACTAATTAACTTCCCTTGGTTTTAAAAGTCTACATTCTAGGTAGATCTTTATTATTGTTTGTTTGTAATAAAATATGTATGTACTAGGAAAATATTTGAGAGAACTTTCCCTTAAAGCACTTATGTTCTCCGTTTCAATATGTTAATTCTTTAATGTTTCAAGACACTGAACGTGAGTCCTTAACTCCTTAGGCTATCCGTTATACTCCACCTCTTCCATTTCCTTACCCACTGCCACATCAACGTCACATCATTTTTTCCCCCTTTCCATTTCCCTTACCCACTACACCCGTTATACTCCCCTTTTTTATTTTCCTTTTCTAATCACTTCAAAAAAAAATATAAAATAAAAAAATAAAATGTGATTGGTAGATGTGGGGGTGTCGGGGTGGGGGGGTTGGGTTTATTTCAGCGAGTCCCACAACCCGCAACCATCCTTGCTCGGCGAGTATGTGACACCCGAGATGGTGTTCCTCCGTGAGCTCGCAGCCAACTCGCCTCCAGCGAGTGATGTATAACGGAAGGCCTTATGGACTTGCTTAATCTTTTCCTGGCCGGTGGCACATCTTAAATGCACCAAATACTATTTGGAGGAGAGTCATTGTCTCACTTTATGGAGCTAATTGAGGAGGAATCAATGTCTCGTGAAATTAAATATCTCCAATCATAAAAATGTAGCTTGGAAACAAATCTATGATTGC
Organism: Pulicaria dysenterica; assembly: GCA_947179395.2. NCBI lineage: Eukaryota > Viridiplantae > Streptophyta > Magnoliopsida > Asterales > Asteraceae > Pulicaria > Pulicaria dysenterica. The sequence goes on from OX359291.1 coordinate 94,686,943, forward strand.
AGAATAATTTCAAAACTCTTGGCATCAACTTATCTAGTCTAGGATTCTATTCACTATAAAATTAGAAATAGGAATGACACTTATTTGTTAAAACAAATGGCTCGGAAACACCACTCTAACCTTTGAGTATGACTGCGCAATCTAGTAATATAGGCTTGAAAACAACATTTTTTAGCACTAATCAACAATTCTTCTCAAAAAAAATATTTTTAAGCAAGTAAACTTGGCATCAAAAGGATTTTTATTTGGAGACTTGCTTTGAAAAGATTACTAATGCAAGTAAATTAATTTACCATCAAAAGGTATTGATCTACATTCAACTTGATTCACTATTTGTGATGAAGGTCTGGAAATTAAAAACCACATTCTTATCCATTAGAAATTATTGAAAAAGGTTTGGAATGAGGTGTTTTCTTGGGGGAGAATTGATCAACTATCCTCTTCTACCGACATGACAACACTTCTACACTTCCGATTATGCTCTCCAACATCCACAGGTGTGTGGCTTGGATGTAGAATTGAAGACCGCATGTTGGATAACCTTGAAACATAGGGATGCATATGGTATCAAGTAGAAGAAAACTAATAAGGCAAAATTGGATTGACCAATCAGTGGTCTTGTAAATCTTTTTGTAATACTGCGCGTTTAGTATCTTATTGGTTTCCTTTTATCATTCATAAAAAGGAACATGGTTATTACACTTGATTGTAGTTCTAATAAACATTAGGCTATATTACGTACCTGGCCTTGTATGTTTTTTTTTTACCGGCAAACGCACGCATCCGTTATACCTACTCCTAAATCTACTTTATTGTTCACAGAGGGGCTTAAATCCACAACCACTTGAAAGGGGGCGCGCACTGCTTCACAACATCAGATATCGTTGAACTACAAGCCCTTTGGTAAGTTAGGCAACCTTAAAACTTAAATTTATGAAGAGAGTTAGAACGAGGGTATTCTAGGAATGTGTTACAAAAAGTTTTAATGACTTCCATAGGTGACGAACATATTGGACAGAGGGATCGAATATCTTATTCCACCGTGGTTCACCAATGACATTATCCTTAAGTTCTATATCTAGTCATGCTGAGGCAATTAGCATACATGTTGGAAATCAAGCCCCAAAGAAAACTAAGAAAACTCCCAAACAAATAATTAACTTTGCAAAACTTACTTTGATTCCATGGAATAAAAAAATACCGCTGCTTTTTTCATGCTTATATGGCTATATATATATAGCCAATGCTAAAACAAACTATTAACCTACTTGGTAATTTTAAAACTAACAACTTATCTAGAAAATTCAAACTATCATATCTAATAAACTTCAAACTAAATCTTATCTAATAAAATTCAGACTAAATCTTATCTAAATAATAATTAAACTATCATATCAAGATTAAAACCCAATATTCACCCCCTTAATCTTGATGCCTATCACGGTCTCGACTCCTACAATCATACTCACGAAAGCGGTCTCTTTCTTGGTCACGATCTCGGTCTCTTGAACCTTCTCCTTCGGTCACATCCAATCTTCTTACTTTTGTTTTTGCCTTCTCTTGCTAGACTTCCAAGTTTCAAAGAAACCCGTCTTGCTCTCGTTCTTACGTCTTTCTTCTCGTCTCTTGCTACCTGCTTTCTTGCTTATACTCTTGCTACTTGCCTTTTGTTTCTTGCTACTTACTAGTGATTTCTTGCTACAGATCGATCAAAACCGGTCTACTCTCTTGCTTATAGATTCTTCCTTTCTTGCTAGTTTCTTGCTTCTTGCCTGCTACTTGCTACAGACTATTGCTGTTTGTTTTCATGAAACAAACCTTGCCACTTGTTTTACTTGATTTATACTTGCGATAACTTGCTTCTGATGACCAGAACATGATCAAACTTGCTGCTTGCTTCCATCTTCAACCTCGCTGTTGTTCCCTTCTTGCTCTCTTTCTTTCTTGCAATTTGCCATCCTTCTCTTTGCTACGGACAACCTGTTTACCTTCAACCCGTGATCATATCGATCACAGCCCATTCACGAAAAAAAACACCACGGTTCCCTACTGCTTCTGCCCTGCAGCAAAGGGCTACACCATCTCTTGAACCGACTCTCAAACCAGCCTTCTTTACGAGCCCTAGGCTCTGATACCAATTGTTGGAAATCAAGCCCCAAAGAAAACTAAGAAAACTCCCAAACAAATAATTAACTTTGCAAAACTTACTTTGATTCCATGGAATAAAAAAAATACGGCTGCTTTTTTCATGCTTATATGGCTATATATATATATAGCCAATGCTAAAACAAACTATTAACCTACTTGGTAATTTTAAAACTAACAACTTATCTAGAAAATTCAAACTATCCTATCTAATAAACTTCAAACTAAATCTTATCTAATAAAATTCAAACTAAATCTTATCTAAATAATAATTAAACTATCCTATCAAGATTAAAACCCAATAATACATCATGCCATAATCATGGATAGATCAAGATCATAATCTAAAGTAAATTAACTTTGTTTTGTAATGCCAAAACTAAAAGAAGCCAGCTTTTCTTCCCTCTTTTGATGAAATCCAGTTGCCACATGCATACCAAAGCGTCAAGTGTCACTTGACCTCACCTTTTCAAGAGTGTCATTGTTTGTATATTTCAAAAGTTTGTCGTCGTTTAGCCGTTTTTCTCATCCAATTTGCTTACTCAACTCTCAACCTTTTCTTCTTCTAATTCTACTAGTCTGTGTAGATAGCTGATGGGATACATTCGTGTACCAACTAAAAGCACTAGACGATACAGCCGACAAGATATTAGAAAGTAACTTTAACTAATTGTTTATCTTCTATAAATAAAACCTTACTACTTTTTCGACTTTCAACGGTCAAACATAGTATTACCTTGATTAATTAGTAATTGATAAATAAAACCAATTGTAATAATGTGTTCCTACGTGGAAAGAAAAAGTAGAAGTGAGAATGGATGTTTTATATATTCCGAGTATCTAAGAATAAAAATTTCATTTCCTTCTATTTTAATTTTTATATATTATCTTTATTTCCATAAATTCATAACACATAGAATAGAATGAGTTTGTTATGCCTATGTTTTGCTGCAAGTTTGTAATTCATTATTTATTTATTACATAAATATGAAAAGAGACATTTATTATATCAAATGAATTGCTAGAAAACATATATATAAGGAACTACAATCTATTTAAGAACGAAAGATATATATTATGAAAACGTATTTTAACTAATAAATTATATATTAGTTATTCTAAATTATAGTATATTAAAGTCCTAAGAAAGATATAGAAAACAAAGTGAAGAATAAGATAATTTGATAATGGTTATTATCCAATAATTAAGAAAATAAATAAAGAAAAATATGAATTTAAAAGTAGAGATCATTTAAAATGAATTTGCTAAAGAAAGTATGTTATATAAGATATTGTAGAAAAAATAAATGATTTACACGTAAATTAAATGTATATACATTATTTAAAAAATTATAACTGCAAAAACTAAATTTAAATTTTTTTCATATGTTCTTATACTTGTAACTACATTTTGTATGTATATATATTTAATAATAATTAGCTAAGAGACGAAAAATTAGAAAAAGAAAAAAGAAGAAGGCAGGACTCGAACACCTCAATAGGAGAAAGTTAGAAAGTGTCTTAACCAGCTCAGCTACAGCATCATTTGTATTATTTGTTGCATTTCAAATATATAATTAAAAAAACCACGTATGTTAGAAAACCCTTCTTATGAGTAATAAATCTTGCTTATGTGTGTGTATATATATATATATATAGTTTTATGATCAACGGAGAACGCTCTTAAATAGAGAACAGAGAGAACACTTTTGAAACATTGATTTCATTGATCAGATGGTTTTAAAATTGTCACAATTTATTTAGGCATTTGATTCCATTGATCATCGGATTTAAAATATGTCACGTTTTTTTGATAATATGTTCGAATATAATCTTGATGCATCGATGCATACAAAAGTGTTATTTGATGCATCAATGCATCCAAAATTTTAAATTGTTAATAATTATATAAATAATTTTGATTTTAAGATTTAGGATGTAAAGTTGACTTTTGGGTAGCTATGGGTGAACATGAACGTAAAGAAGAAATAATAAATTACAAGTTTACACGTGTTCTCTCTGTTCTCTATTTAAAAGGGTTCTCCCTTGAACCTCACCTTATATATATATATATATATATATATATATATATATATATATGGGGAGGATTCATGCGAGAACCGTTGTTAGTGCGAGAACCGCGAGAACCAATCTGAGCCGTCCAATTCCCCCTTCTTCAATGTCATTGCCCACCATGAATTCCTCACATGCACTCTGCCACACTCTATCCCTCCACGCTCTCCATCCGTATAACTTCTCATATCCAAGGAACGGCTGAGATTGGTTCTCGCGGTTCTCGCATTAACAACGGTTTTCGTATGAACTCTCCCCTATATATATATATATATATATAAACACTCTGGTTATTTCAGATAAATTTTATAGAATTAAAAAAATGTCTTTAATTCATTTATATTTGGTAGAAAAAAGTCGTTAAGAATATCATTTATAAGAATTTATACATTCTTAATATCAAGAAAAGTTTAATCATTCATATAAAGATACTGAATTACATTCTTTATCTTAAGGTATAAAGTTTTATTTCTTTGATTTCTAATATGGGTAATTGATTATTTGTTATGAGAAATGTTCTATATAGTCTATACTTAATGTATAGATCTAAGAGACTAATTTTAGTCCTTGAATCAACCCCATCAATGGTCCAAATTGAATTTTAAAATATTTGGCGGAGTGACATTTTCATAATTAGCATGTGATGTTTTTACAATCAAATTTGATTGAATATTAAAATTTCAGGACTGTATTTTTTATATGAACTTTATTGAACACAACTCTATTTGTTATTAGTAATTAATTTGTTTTAGCTACTTAAAATCACTTACTTACTTCAGTAACTTATTACTTATATATTGGATACTTTAAATCACTTACTAAAAATTTAATCACGGGTTAAGGTCATAAAATAGCAACCTACTTTTTCAACATTATCTATTGTAACACCCTCTTTACCGGCCTAGATTAATTAAGGTAATTAAATTAATTAATCTTGAGTGTTATATTTAATTATGGGTTTTACTTGCTATTATATGTTATGTTTTTAGTTGTTTGTTGTATTGGTTATTTTATTATTTTATTTGATTTGTTATCAATTTAATAAAATAAAAGATATTGGATATGGGAGGTATGGGGGGGTATTTGAGTTTGTCAAACAACCCCATACCTCATTTCTTGTTAAGTTATACATAGTGTGTGTGTGTGTGTGTGTGTTTTGGGTGTTCTCGGCCGAGAAGGAGAAGAAGGAAGAAAAGAAAGGAAAATCAAGTTTCAATCTTGCTTGCATTTCGTGATTATTTGTTATCAATTTAAAGGTTAGAAATTCCATGCCGTTATGTTGATTGTAGTTTAAACTCGGTTTTATAGATTTGTGTATTTATATATATGAAATCCGATTGATGCATATATGATGATTTGATGATCATAGGACGTATGCATGTTAGATTTCATGATTTACATGTGTTAGTTATATGTTAGAATGATTTCTGGAAACTTGTATAACTTGAATGCATGAAATCAGTTTAGAAAATGGAAGTAGAAATTGATAATGTGCTGAGTCTTGAAGGACTCGGATTGTAGAGGTTGAATGAGTCGGATTTCGACTTGAACCCGGATTCCGACTCTGCTGGATATGCCTTAACATTTAATCGGATTGTGATTTACTCGGATTCCGCATCTTCTATCGGATTCCGACTAGGTTGAATATTGTTATGCATGTTCTCGGAATCCGCTTATTCAATCGGATTGTAACTTTTCTCGGATTTGAATCATTTACTCGGATTATATCCTTTACTCGGAATCCTATTCTTTTGGAATTGGACTTTTAATCGGATTTGGTATTATCGGATTTTGGACCTTTGCTCGGATTTCCATTTGATCGGATTTGGTTAATCGGATTTGATGATTTAAAGATAAACATGATTGGTATATCTTTGGGGACTTTTGTATGATGAATATATACATATATTTAATTGTGATCATACATGATTAGATATGATATTTATTATTGGATCAGTATTATGAATTGAATACTGACTTGGGTTACTTCAATCTCAGGAACTGAGAAGACTCAGTGAGTTAGTCACTCGAGTGAACCAGAGTTTGAAGACTTTGGTGAGTGGATTTATATCTTCGGATATACAGGATTTAATATCCTATTTGAAAATGCTCTTGTTTGGATTGTATATACATGTTAATTTGGAGATCAGTTTTATGCTGGGCCTATTGCTGGGGGATTTACGGTATCTGGCCTTGATATACATTCATGTTATTCAAGGAGGCTGATACTGTAGTCCATATTTGCAAGGCTATCGGTAAACCTTGGTTTTGGCCGACCTTGGTTGTAGGTGCTTGCAACACCGCCGGTTCTCCTGGGATTCATGAGCTATTTGGGTTTAGGCATATTTGCCTTGTGTATGTGTAGATATCTGTTCCCTCACTTAGCTTTGTGCTAATTCCCCACTAGATTGTTTTGCAGGTTCTCTTTTGGTGAGCCTGAAGCATTTGGGCTGGGAATATGGACGGACCAATACTCTGATGTCAAAGTTTTTGAAAGAGCCTGTTTTGTATTAACACTGTATAAGTCTTTGTACATCAAACAAGTTAAACCTTTTGTATCTATTATGTAATCAAGATTATTATATGCAATTAGCTTCCGCGTGCAGTAAAGTATTTGTTTAAAAAGTACAGTGTTACAAGTTCGTATCAGAGCCCTGGTTTGAGGATTTGCATGAATGATTTGTGCAATACTTGAACCGAGGCTCTGGTCAGTCCAGTATTCTCAGGGTGGGTAATTAGTAGAGTAGCTTTGAGGGTGGTTAGTGTTTATACTAACGGATTATATCGAACAATTGGTGAGATGCTGTGTATAGCATAGAATATGGCTGATAACGTGAACCAGACAACTACCCCTACGTCCCCCGGAAGAAATCACCAGTCCTCCACGGCAGTCAATGAGCAGCACAACAGAGCAGGTACTTCCCTCAACGATGAATCTGATCAACAAGACTATGTGTTGCAATTGGAAGATACTCTGCAAAGTTTGAGAGATCGGGTTCAGGAGTTGGAACAGCAGCAGCATCAGACGCAGTTCTCTTATCAAACTCAGACCACTCATTTGCCCAGAGAGTCAGATGTATTTACCCAGTCGATACCACCTCTTGTTTACTCTGCCGCACCTTTCAATACAGTGTCAACACCATTTGGTTCTTTACCATTCGTTACTATACCCCCTGTATCACAACCCCAACAGCAACACCAACCACAACAACAGAACTTTTTCATCCCATGGTACCCAAATCAAGGAGGCTTTAAACAGAAAGGGCAATACAAGGATTTCATGGCTTGCCAGCCACCGGAGTATTCAGGAAGCTCAAATCCAACTGATACTTTGAGTTGGTTAAGGGAGATGGTGAAGGATTTGGATGCCTGCAACTGTGAGGAATCTGATAGAGTTACTTTTGCAACTCGGAGGTTGAAGGGTCAAGCTGCAACCTGGTGGGATTCTTTGACTGCTCATCTATCCAGGGAGGTTGTAAATTCTGTTACTTGGGATCAATTTCAAACCAAGTTCTGTGAGCAATTCTGTAATACTTTTGATCTGGCTAAGGTAAAACGAGAGTTCATGGATCTAGCTCAGGATGACAAGATGTCGGTGGATCAATTGATTGTAAAGTTTAATGAAAAGCTGAGGTTCGCTAAGCAGTGGGTACCCGATGAACCATCGCAGATAGATCATTTTGTTCAAGCTCTGTTGCCTGAGTATCGGGGTAACACCCGGATGGCAACATCGTTGGTACAGGCGTTTACTGTTGCACGAGCTGCGGAGGGTGACGTGAAAGCTCGGGAGAAATGAATCGTGAGAAAGGGTCGTCTCACAAATTCGGTGGAAATCAGAGTGGAAACAAGGGCAAGTGGCAGCATAATCAGAATAGGGGCGATCAGAAAGCGAAGGGTTCGGGAGCATTTCAGAACAGGCCTTGGTGTAAACCCTGCAATACTAGTCATACTGGTCCGTGCACATCACAGACGAAACGATGTTTGCGTTGTGGTGGATTTGGCCACGAACCATCCGTCTGTCAGTTTAAAACAAATGTTTGTTGGAATTGTCACGAAGAGGGTCATAGAGCTGGAGTTTGCATCAAATCGAAGCAAAAGGGGACGGCGCATGGGGTAGTCAATGTCGGGGGATCGTCTTTTACAGGACAGAAGAGAAAGGTTGCACCTTCAGCGGAAGGGAGAGCCTTTAAGATGACTATTACAGAGGTTGCTGATGACAGTGATGTGATCACGGGTATGTTTATAGTAAACTCTATGCCTGCCCGTGTGTTATTTGACTCTGGTGCAAATAGATCTTTTATATATGTATCCTTGTGTGATAAATTGAAACTGCCTGCTTCTGTGATTACTACTCCTTTAGAAGTAGAGATAGCAGATGGTAAGTTAGTGCCTGTAACTTCTTATGTGACTGGGGTGTCGATAGATATTGATGGTACTAGGTTGCCTGTAGACTGTTTATTGATGCCTATACCAGGGTTTGACTTAGTACTAGGCATGGATTGGTTAAGTCACCATAGAGCTAGTATCCAGTGCCATAAGAAACTGATTACTATTCCTTTGGTTGACGGGTCGCATGTCGTGGCTCGTGGGGATAGATCTCGATCTTCTTTTCCTATCATCTCGTATATGAAGGCTAGAAAATCTCTGGCTAAAGGGTGTGCGTCTTTTCTGGCTTACGCCGTTGATGTGAAGAAAGAGAAGCTACCTGTTACCGATGTTCGTGTTGTGTCCGAATATCCAGAGGTATTTCCAGATGATCTACCAGGGTTACCACCTGTAATGGATGTTGAGTATAAGATAGAATTGGTACCGGGTACCACACCGATTGCGAAAGCTCCTTATCGTTTAGCTCCATCTGAGATCCGTGAGATGATGACTCAGATCCAAGAATTGTTAGACAAGGGTTTTATTCACCCGAGTTCTTCGCCATGGGGTGCACCAGTACTATTTGTGAAAAAGAAAGATGGAACTCTTCGTATGTGTATTGACGACAGGGATCTGAATAAGAGAACCATCAAGAACAAGTACCCGTTGCCCAGAATCGATGATTTGTTTGATCAGTTACAAGGGGCTCCCTACTTTTCAAAGATTGATCTACGATCCGGTTATCATCAGGTCAGGGTAGCAGAGGAGGATATACCTAAAACTGCTTTTCGTACTAGATATGGTCATTACGAGTTCTTAGTGATGCCATTTGGTTTGACGAATGCTCCTGCCATATTTATGGATTTGATGAATCGTGTGTGCAGACCTTTTCTAGATAAGTTTGTTATTGTGTTCATCGACGATATCCTGGTGTATTCGAAAACAGAGGGTGAGCATGATCAGCACCTGAGACAGGTTTTGGAGATTTTAAAACAACACAAGTTATATGCCAAGTTTTCGAAGTGTGAATTTTGGTTACGTGAAGTTCAATTTCTAGGGCATGTGATTTGTCAAGGAGGTATCAAGGTAGATCCGTCCAAGATTGAGGCAGTGATGAATTGGAGTGCTCCGAAATCACCAACTGAGATAAAGAGTTTTCTTGGATTGGCGGGTTATTATCGCAGATTTATTAAAGATTTTTCTAAGCTTGCCGGTCCGTTGACTAAGTTGACTCGAAAGGATGTTCCGTTTCTATGGGGTTCAGCTCAAGAGGATGCTTTTCAGACTCTGAAACAGTTGTTGTGTCAGGCTCCTGTTCTTTCGTTGCCAGAGGGTTCAGAGGATTTTATTGTATACTGCGATGCTTCTCACGCCGGGTTGGGTTGTGTTTTGATGCAGAGAGGTAAAGTAATTGCGTATGCTTCGAGGCAGTTGAAACCGAATGAAAGAAATTACCCGACTCATGACTTAGAGTTAGCAGCAGTGGTTTTTGCGTTGAAACTGTGGAGACACTACTTGTATGGAACCAAGTGTATTATCTGTACCGATCACAAGAGTCTGCAGTATGTGTTTACTCAGAAGGAATTGAATATGAGACAACGTCGTTGGTTAGAATTGATTAAGGATTATGATTGCGACATTCAGTATCATCCTGGAAAGGCTAATGTAGTTGCTGATGCACTCAGTAGAAAGGGATCTTCGGATACAGTGAAATTTATGCGATTGGAGATCAAATCTGATTTAATGGATCAAATCTTGGCTGCTCAACTTGAAGCTTTGAAAGATGAGAACTTGAAGGATGAACTAATGATTAAACGACAACATGAGTTAACTTCTGACTCGCGTGGTTTGAGGGTTTATCATACGCGCGTGTGGGTACCGAAATTTGGTAGCTTGAGGGAATTAATTTTAAATGAGGCTCATAAGTCTAGATTGTCGATACATCCGGGTAGTACAAAGATGTACCTTGATTTGAAGACTCGGTATTGGTGGCCAACTATGAAAACAGATATTGCGAAATTTGTTGGGATGTGTCACATTTGTGCGCAAGTTAAAGCCGAACATCAGAAACCGTACGGATCTTTGAAACAGTTAGAAATACCTGAGTGGAAGTGGGATCACATTACGATGGATTTTGTAACTAAACTTCCACGAACGCAGAAAGGTCATGATATGATTTGGGTCATTGTGGATAGATTAACCAAGAGTGCACATTTTCTTGCTACTGCTGAAACTTAACCTTTAAGTAAATTGGCTCAACTGTACGTTGATGAGATAGTATCTAGACATGGAGTTCCATTGTCCATTGTTTCGGATAGGGATTCGAGGTTTGTATCTAACTTTTGGATTAAGCTGCAACAAGAATTGGGATCCAGGGTGAATTTGAGTACAGCTTATCATCCGCAGACAGATGGTCAATCAGAAAGAACTATTCAGACTTTAGAAGATATGCTGTGAGCTTGTGTATTAGAGTTTGGGGGTTCATGGGATTCACATCTGCCACTGGTTGAGTTTGCGTACAATAATTCTTATCATTCGAGTATTGGTATGCCACCGTATGAGATGTTGTATGGTCGTCCGTGTAGAACTCCGACTTGTTGGTTAGAAGCTGGGGAAAAACAATTTGTAGGACCGGATATTGTACAGATGACAGCTGATAAGGTTGCAATTGCTCGAGAGAAATTGAAAGCTGCAAGGGATAGTCAGAAAATGTATGCTGATCTGCGACGCCGACCAGTATCGTTTGTCGAGGGGGAAATGGTTTATTTAAAAGTATCTCCTTGGAAGGGTGTAATCAGATTTGGTAAACGCGGAAAGTTGGCTCCCCGTTACATTGGTCCTTTCAGAATCAAGCAAGTGGTTAATGATCAAGTTGTTGCGTTGGATCTTCCAGATGAATTAGCGGGTATTCATGATACCTTCAATGTTTGTTATTTGCGCAAGTGTAATGTAGAGGATCAGGCGCAGGTTCTTCCGATTCAGGATCTTCGCGTGGATTTGAATCAGAAACTAGTTGAGGAACCAGTTGAACTGTTGGATCGTAAAGTCACAAAACTGAGAAAGAAGCAGATACCATTGGTTTTGGTCAAGTGGTAGCATAGTTTGGGTTCAAATTTGACTTGGGAGACTGAAGCCGATATGAGGAGCCGGTATCCTTCTTTGTTTGAGCGCGATGAGATTCCGAGGACGGAATCTTCTTAAGGGGGGAAGATTTGTAACACCCTCTTTACCGGCCTAGATTAATTAAGGTAATTAAATTAATTAATCTTGAGTGTTATATTTAATTATGGGTTTTACTTGCTATTATATGTTATGTTTTTAGTTGTTTGTTGTATTGGTTATTTTATTATTTTATTTGATTTGTTATCAATTTAATAAAATAAAAGATATTGGATATGGGAGGTATGGGGGGGTATTTGATTTTGTCAAACAACCCCATACCTCATTTCTTGTTAAGTTATACATAGTGTGTGTGTGTGTGTGTGTGTTTTGGGTGTTCTCGGCCGAGAAGGAGAAGAAGGAAGAAAAGAAAGGAAAATCAAGTTTCAATCTTGCTTGCATTTCGTGATTATTTGTTATCAATTTAAAGGTTAGAAATTCCATGCCGTTATGTTGATTGTAGTTTAAACTCGGTATTATAGATTTGTGTATTTATATATATGAAATCCGATTGATGCATATATGATGATTTGATGATCATAGGACGTATGCATGTTAGATTTCATGATTTACATGTGTTAGTTATATGTTAGAATGATTTCTGGAAACTTGTATAACTTGAATGCATGAAATCAGTTTAGAAAATGGAAGTAGAAATTGATAATGTGCTGAGTCTTGAAGGACTCGGATTGTAGAGGTTGAATGAGTCGGATTTCGACTTGAACCCGGATTCCGACTCTGCTGGATATGCCTTAACATTTAATCGGATTGTGATTTACTCGGATTCCGCATCTTCTATCGGATTCCGACTAGGTTGAATATTGTTATGCATGTTCTCGGAATCCGCTTATTCAATCGGATTGTAACTTTTCTCGGATTTGAATCATTTACTCGGATTATATCCTTTACTCGGAATCCTATTCTTTTGGAATTGGACTTTTAATCGGATTTGGTATTATCGGATTTTGGACCTTTGCTCGGATTTCCATTTGATCGGATTTGGTTAATCGGATTTGATGATTTAAAGATAAACATGATTGGTATATCTTTGGAGACTTTTGTATGATGAATATATACATATATTTAATTGTGATCATACATGATTAGATATGATATTTATTATTGGATCAGTATTATGAATTGAATACTGACTTGGGTTACTTCAATCTCAGGAACTGAGAAGACTCAGTGAGTTAGTCACTCGAGTGAACCAGAGTTTGAAGACTTTGGTGAGTGGATTTATATCTTCGGATATACAGGATTTAATATCCTATTTGAAAATGCTCTTGTTTGGATTGTATATACATATTAATTTGGAGATCAGTTTTATGCTGGGCCTATTGCTGGGGGATTTACGATATCTGGCCTTGATGTACATTCATGTTATTCAAGGAGGCTGATACTGTAGTCCATATTTGCAAGGCTATCGGTAAACCTTGGTTTTGGCCGACCTTGGTTGTAGGTGCTTGCAACACCGCCGGTTCTCCTGGGATTCATGAGCTATTTGGGTTTAGGCATATTTGCCTTGTGTATGTGTAGATATCTGTTCCTTCACTTAGCTTTGTGCTAATTCTCCACTAAATTGTTTTGCAGGTTCTCTTTTGGTGAGCCTGAAGCATTTGGGCTGGGAATATGGACGGACCAATACTCTGATGTCAAAGTTTTTGAAAGAGCCTGTTTTGTATTAACACTGTATAAGTCTTTGTACATCAAACAAGTTAAACCTTTTGTATCTATTATGTAATCAAGATTATTATATGTAATTAGCTTCCGCGTGCAGTAAAGTATTTGTTTAAAAAGTACAGTGTTACATCTATGTACGTAACTTACTTTTTTATTACTTAAATAGGTAGCGTACTTTTTGATGACTTGTTAAAATAGGTAACATCTTATGTCATATTTTTTTGTGGAATATACCCTGTTTTTTAGTTAATATATGTGTGCCAATAAAATACAGATTATGTATCAAATAAAATGTCGTCAATACACAACTAAATTAACAACAATGATGTCTAAACGTTGCCATCGAGAATGTTGTCCAATACACAACTAAATACAAAAAACCATGACATAAGATGTTTCCATGTTGTATTTAAAGTGGTTACCTATTTTAAAAGTTATAAGAAAGTACGTTTGATACGGATTCGTATTAGTGGAACTAGAAATCCTAGTTAATTACCCTTCGAAGAAGAAAAAAAACGATACGTACGTTTTCATAAAAAAATAAGGAACTTGTTTTCCAACCTTGGATTACAATGTTTAAATAGAAAAACTAAAGAGATAAAGATAGGATATATCCCAACAAATAAGGAAAAGATAACATGCATGAATTAAATCAATACTTTTAAAATTTAAAAACAAGGTTGTATGGAATGCTTCAGCTAAGTTGATGCCCCCATGCTAGCCACGAGCTGTTGATGGGCCATACGGCCCAATTGGTTGATTACCTGGGCCTGGATCCGTATCATCCTCCCCCTCTAAAAAAGGACTCGTCCTCGAGTCATCATCGGCAGCTGGTTCATAAAGAGAAAGGTCAGCGACGTTAAAAGTGGCAGACACCTTGTAATGCCCCGTGATCGTGTGAAATCTAGTTATAAATTTAACTCCAAAAATCACCTAAGTTTCACCACACACTACCAGCAAGTATGACTGGATCATGCAATAGCATAGCAAAGGTAAGTAATGGGTATCGTATCCACGGAGAGCAGTGCAACACCAAAGAGAATTATAGACTAATAGTTAACCTAAAGATGGGGTTTTTCAGTTTTGAGAGGAGAAAAGAACTAGCAAAACTAATTAAAGACAAATAACTAAACTAATGAAGCAAAATGACCAAATAAAGGACAAGTACTCACCTTAAATTTCTCCCCCTAGTTCAATATGCCTTAAGATCAATTTAATTGATTACCTGGATTGACTTAGCCACATTCCAATTCCTATTTCATACAACTATCGTGTAAAAGAATGGACAAACAACTTCCTATTGATTATCTAATCTAAAACCAACCTAGTTCATAATTTATTAACCAAGTTAAATTAGATTTAACTAAACCCAATCATGTCCGTGATGGTAAAGTTCATATTTTCAAGTTTAGGTTATGGAATCTAGATCCTGATTACTTTTCCTAGTAAACCCTTAAACAATTCATAGAAAAATCATTTAAAGAGGAACATACATCATATAAACTTCCTATTTATAATTAATATGAACCATGAATCCAGAAACGAAGATTAAAACCATAAAGATCGAAGCTTTGATTAAATAAACATGAAAACTAGAATCAATCCATACATTAATCAACGAAATCAAGCCATATATCACTAGGGTTTGATCATAAGATGAATACATGAGAAGATCAGCCCATAAATGGGTTTAGAACAAACAAGAATCCCAAGAAACACATGATTAATCCTAAAATAAACATAGATCTAGACAAACCGAATGAACTTTGATGAATCTTGATGTATGATCTTCAATCCTTGCCCTCCAATGGTGTTATGATGCTCCAAAAGTGTTTAAAATTCGTGCCATCTGGTTCTAGGGCCGGCCAATGGGTATTTATATTGAAAAACAATTCAAAATTTGAATTTAAATGAAGATAATGTTTGGCCGACACGAGCTCGCGGCGCGAAGAACATTGGCTCGCGGCGCGAGCCTTTCTCTGTGAGAGATGACCATCAAATTAAAGTTGTAGCCCTATGAGTCTAGTTTCCGTGGTCGCTTTAATCACCTCAATCCGAGTTCGTATGAGCAAGATATGATCAAAACAGTGGAGGTGTGTCGGAGTTGACAACTTTTCTCATTTTCTGCATTTTCAACTCTTTTTCCGCCCTTTCTTCGAGTATTCCACCGTATTCAACCTGTAAGCATCCCAAGTAACAATTTAGTGTATTATATGATCATTATAGGCACAAAAGACATGTAGAAGCTACAATATTTACAGATAAAAATATAGTTTAATCCGGAAATATCACAATTCCCACACTGAACTTTGCTTGTCCTCAAGCAAATCATCAAATAGAAGTAAACCAACCTGACTACCTAAATTCCCCAACTTATTTACCACAAGTAAGATAGATCATCCCAAACTCACAAATTAGTTGGTACACACTCAATAATCGAAAACATGCAAAGCCTCACATCCTCACTAAGGAGTTCACTCAATCACTCAAGTGTTTAGGCTTCATATTTTGGGGTGAACACTCCTCATAGCTAACAAGCAACCAACTAGTATAGGCTTGTATCCAATTTTAATCTCCATCACTAGAGTTGTCAACCGTCAAGAGGGCTTTAAGGGTTGTAACATTAGGCTAAGGGTAAAAGGTAGGGAAAGTGGAATTTAAGGTGACTAATATAGCAAAAATCTAAACTGTGCTGAAACAATGACTCACCACTCAAACTAGAGCGGTCAAACACGAATACTGAAACAAAAGAATGTTATGATCAATTTATTTTGTTGAACTCAAATCATTTAGGGCATAAGATATTCTATCACTTTTTTTCATGCACCTTTATCCTTTTTTTGTGCAATTTTCTGTTTTTTTGTTGTTGGGGTTTTCTGATTTTCTACGACTGCGACTTTGGCGAGAATTCTATAACATTAACATGCTTAAGAACCCGCAATTTATTGATGCGGCATAATACTTTTATTGACCCGATGGACAGACACGCAACAAAGAATGGAAATCATGTACTCAGCACAATCAAGACTTAAGCTAAGACCAAAAGAAGCTAAAAGGGAATTGGCTAAACAATGTGGCTAACAAATGAAATAGGCTAAGGCTTCAACATGGTGTCAAGGGTATCGAGTACTAAAAGTGAGTACTACGCGTTAAAGGGGTAGGGCAGATTAGAAAATCTAACAATAAGAATTTCTAACGAAATACAGGCTTAAAACATGGCTTAAACAAATGAAGGCCTCTATCAGTGCAATGGTGATAAATACTCATTTTGGTGATCTCGAAAAGTAACTCGGTAACAAGTTCTACAGTCTACGCTTGCAGCTATCCTCACACAATCGAAAAATTTCTACTAAAATATCTACTATAAGGCTCAAAACTCTCGATTATGGACATGGGTTAAGTGATGATCAACATAGCATGCAATCACAAGTTGTGCTTCAAAACTCTCGATTAATTTAGGGAAATGGTGCCAAATCAAGCGGTGTAAACGGGTTTCTGCCATAAACAACAAAAAACGGGCTTCGGCCGGTTGCGCTATGGTTCGACCGATTATAAGCAAACTCAGCCTGTGGTAACACAAGATCCCATCGTTTTGGATTATCACCAACAAGGCTTCTTAATAAATTACCCAAGCTATGATTTGTTACCTCGGTTTGACCGTCAGTTTGCGGGTGATGTGAACTACTAAACTGCAACTTTGCACCCAAACGCTTCCACAGAGTGCGCCAAAAATGGCTTACAAATTTCACGTCGCGGTCAGATGTTATAGTTTTTGGAACCCCATGCAAACGAACAATCTCTGCAAAATAAAGACGGGCTACTTGTGAGGCATCATAAGTTTTAACACACGGAATAAAATGTGCCATTTTCGAAAATCTGTCCACCACAACCATAATGGAGTCCTTTTTTCGTTGAGTTAACGGGAGACCCAACACAAAATCAAGGCTCACGTCCTCCCACGGACGAACAGGCATAGGTAGGGGAGTGTAAAGGTCGTGGTTGGTATGACGATTTTTTGCAATATGACATGCACGACAACGCTTCAATACCTTTGAAACTTCCTTTGAAATTTTCGGCCGATAAAACCGATCCTGTACAAGGGCGACAGTTTTCTCGCGACCAAAATGTCCGGCCAACGCCCCTTGATGACATTCCAACACGATTGCTTCCCGAAAAGAAGAAAAATGAACACATAGTCGGTTCCCTTTATACAACAATCCGTCCTTCTGAACAAAACATTTATAAGGCGCATCCTTTGTTTTCTTCCATACTTCATGAAAATCAGGATCGTCTTGATAAAGAGAAGAAAAGGAGGCAAACCCGACCACCTCAAAACCCAAAGTTGTAGCGAGCGCTGGGCGGCGGCTTAAAGCGTCAGCCACGGAGTTGGCAGAACCCACTTTGTGGCGAATGACGAACGTAAAATCTTGCAAAGTCTCGACCCACTTGGCGTGTCTCGGATTTAACCTTGCTTGTCCTTGAATAAACTTAAGTGCTTGGTGGTCCGAATAGAGAACGAATGCAGCCGGAAGTAAGTAATGTCGCCAATATTCAAGGCTTCGAACGATGGCATAAAACTCTTTGTCATACGTACTATATCGGCGTCTTGTGTCGCTTAATTTCTCACTAAAAAATGCTATTGGCTGATGTTGTTGGTTCAAAACACCTCCAATGCCCACTCCGGAAGCGTCACATTCAACTTGAAACACATGATTAAAATCAGGTAGAGCAAGGACGGGGGCCTGCGTAACCACCGCTTTTAAGGCGTCAAATGACGATTGAGCTGCTGGTGACCAACTGAACTTACTGTTTTTCAAGCACTCCGTAATTGGTGCTACAATAGTACTAAAATGTTTTATGAACCGGCGGTAAAAAGAAGCAAGGCCATGGAAACTTCGAATATCGTGTAATGACTTTGGAGTCGGCCACGTGGTTATGGCTGAAACCTTTGCCTCGTCCATCCTAATGCCCTTGCCGGAAACAAGATAGCCCAAAAAAATGACTTCCGATGTTAAAAAGTGACACTTTTTCCCATCGCGTAAAGCTTTTGATCGCGTAGTACCGTAAAGATGTGTCGTAGATGTAACAAGTGTTGCGTAACATCGGAGCTATAGACCAAAATGTCGTCGAAATAAACGACCACACAACGCCCGATAAAAGGCTTAAAGATATGGTTCATCAATCGCATAAATGTGCTAGGTGCATTTGACAACCCAAATGGCATGACCATCCATTCGTATAGACCGTCCCGAGTTTTAAAGGTTGTCTTCCACTCATCACCGGGACGCATGCGTATTTGGTGATAACCACTCCGCAAATCAATTTTAGAAAAGACATGCGCGCCATGTAATTGATCCAATAAATCATCAAACCTTGGAATAGGAAACCTGTATTTGATTGTTATTTTATTAACTGCCCGGCTATCGACACACATACGAAAAGTGCCATTCGGTTTGGGCACTAAAAGGGCAGGTACCGCGCATGGACTCATACTTTCCCGAATCAGGCCTTTATCTAAGAGTTCGTTAACCTGTCGTTGTAGCTCGCTAAAGTCTTTTGGGTTCATTCGATAGGCCGGTTTATTAGGTAAACTTGCACCAGGGAGGAAATCGATGCAATGTTGAATATCACGGACAAGAGGAAGACCGGCAGGAATATCGTCGGGAAAGACATCCTTGAATTCAGATAACAAAGGTTGCACTTCAGGCGGCACATGTAGGATATCGGGATTTTCCTCGGCCATGAATAAACCGAATATAATTTGCGGCGGCTGTGACTTGGCGAGTCCCGAGAATTCCGCCTTGGTGACGAGTAGAGCTTCCGGACCCTCCTGCCTAGGGTCACATGGTGCGAGGGTAATGTTAACACCATCTTTTTTGAAAGTATACGTATGCCGAAAACCATCATGTTTTGCACGGCGATCATATTGCCATGGCCTTCCCAACAAGATATGACAAGCATCCATAGGGATGACCTCACACCAAATTTCATCATAATACTTGTTCCCAATTGAGAATGGTACCAAACAACGATGAGTAACTTTGATAAGATTTCCTTTTTTGAGCCAAGTGAGTTGGTATGGTTCTGGGTGATCCTGTATAGGCAAATTAAGCTTCTCGACCATGGAGTTAGAAACGATATTCTCGCAACTAGCCCCATCGATAATAACCGTACATACCTTGCCTTTTGAGGTGCACTTGGTACGAAAAATATTGTGACGAAGCCATGCCGTGTCATCACTCGTGTCCTCCATAGTGATATTTAACGTGCGACGAATAACAAGGGCCTCACCCCGATCAGGATAAAGAATTTCGGAAGGTTCATCCTTGTCATCTTCGGGCTCTGTATCATAAGTAGGTACCACATCATCAAGCAAAGCAACTACCTGTTTATTTGGGCAATCCCGTTTCAAGTGCCCGATGCCATGACATTTGAAACAACGAAGAGCACCACTCCCGGTGCCCGAAGGAATGACCGGTGGTGGAGATGGGACGACTTTGAGGGGGTCGACCCGTGATTGGGGATTTGTTGTTGCCGGCGCACGGTAAGAAGTAAGCCGAGGGGCCGGCCTTGTTTTTCTGCCAATATTTTCTCTGCCCGTTGAGCCAACCTACAAACATCAGAAAAGGACCAATACTGTTGCAATATAACGACATCTGCGATGTCAGGTCGGAGAGCCCCCAAAAAACGGGTAAGTTGCTCCTCGTCTTCGTCAATTCCACATCGCATACGCAATTGTTCAAATGTAACTATAAACTTTTCCACCGAAAGAGAATTCTGTTTTAAAGTATGGTATTCCAAAAAGGAATCCTGTTTGTGGTTTACCGGTAAAAACTTAGAACGCATTAATCCTTTCATCTTGTCCCATGTTTCAACCTTATATTTACCCTCCCAATAACGTTGATTTTGCGCATGTTCCCACCATAACGAGGCATATTTACGTAAACGAATAGCAACTAATTTTACCTTTAGATTTTCTGGAACCTGTCGAAGATCAAATATGCGCTCGACTATTTGGAGCCAGTTGATAAAATCATCAGGTTGCATACGACCTTCGAACTCGGGAATCTCAGTGCGAATACCCAGGGCGCGGATCGGATCAACAGGAGGTGGCGGGGGTGGTGCTTGACGGCGAGGTCGGCGACCAAAGACGTTATGGAACCGGCCGTCATCATCATAATCATCCCAGACGACGGAATTGGTGACGGAATCGTCGTCCCGGTTGTGTGGGTCGGTCCTGTCATACCCATGTTGATGATCGAATTCGAGTTCACGAATCCGTTGTTGTAGCCGTTCGATCTCAGTGTCACGAGTATCACATAGTTCAGCGCCGCTGCCTCCGGCGGCGAATCTGCGGTGAGGCTGACGACGGTCTCTCCTAAACTCGGACATCCTGACTCGCCTGAATCTGATACCACTTGATACGGATTCGTATTAGTGGAACTAGAAATCCTAGTTAATTACCCTTCGAAGAAGAAAAAAAACGATACGTACGTTTTCATAAAAAAAATAAGGAACTTGTTTTCCAACCTTGGATTACAATGTTTAAATAGAAAAACTAAAGAGATAAAGATAGGATATAATCCCAACAAATAAGGAAAAGATAACATGCATGAATTAAATCAATACTTTTAAAATTTAAAAACAAGGTTGGATGGAATGCTTCAGCTAAGTCGATGCCCCCATGCTAGCCACGAGCTGTTGATGGGCCATACGGCCCAATTGGTTGATTACCTGGGCCTGGATCCGTATCAACGTTACCTATTTAGGTAATAAAAAAGTAAGTTACTTATTTTAACAAGTTATCAGAAAGTATGTTACCTATTTATATAATAAAAAAGTAAGTTATCTACATAGATAATTTTAAAAAAGTAAGTTGTTAATTTATAACCTTAACCCTTTAATCACTTGATAACAACTTTAATTACTTGCTATCAACTATCGAATTTGTTTGTGTCACTATTTAAAATCTTAAAATACTTGAACATTAGATTAATATTATTGTTGTGTTTTCTTACATATCTGCATCACTTGATATCGAGTTAATTAGGTTGTTTATTTAAATACATGAATCAATTTATAATTAATTAATAAATCAAAATTTTCAAGATGCATTTATCATGTAGTCACAAAAATAAATGAAAGAGAAGAATTTGAAAACTAAACGATCTAAAAGGAGTGAATGAACAAATTTATAAAGAATTTGCAAACCAAATAATTGTAAGTTTCTTATTCAACGTTTTTATATATTTTATTTTTTAAAAAATAGTATTTTAAGAGACTCACTTTTTAGTTTTTGCCCCATGCCTGGAAAACATTTAAGATGACCATGGCTAGTTTTCTTTTGCACATAACTAGTCTTGAGTCAAACCTATACTCAATTCATGACTTGTTCTCGGAGTTTGTACGTACCTTTAGGCGTATTTGCTCTTAAGTAGAAGATCTTATATATTTGTTGAATATTGGATTGTAACATAACTGCTAACTAAAGCTACTGCATAAATATAGAACCTATGGACGGCTAGGCTATTAAATATATGAGAAAGAGGTAGCGCATTGACCACCAAGAATTCTTTTTGGCTTAGTGGTAAGCGTCTTAATCCTACCTCTTTATTATATATGATCTCTTTCATTAATTTCTAAGATAACTTTTGAAAACAATAAAATATGAAAAAAAAATCTAATTATAATACAAGATAATGAAAACATATCAATAACATTGGGAATTGTGTTAACTTGAATGAAAATTTGTGTATGTATGAGATAATGTATTGATGACCGGGTTGGTATGTATTAAAAAACTAGTTAAATCTTTAGGCTGTGCTACGCACAGCCCACGACATTCTATGTGATTTTATTTAGCATGTATGTGTAATTATGTAAAAACAATTATAAAGGTTTGACACTAATTTCATAAAATTACCAATCAAATATTTTTTGTAAGCATTAACTACTAATGAGTGATAAATAAACTGGAACAAGTCAGGGTATGGAGCCGCGTCGTTCGGTTGGTGTGTCCGGGGTGATGCAACACTTAGACGGCTACCGGTTTATACCAGTAGATCCGTTTCTAGCCTTTATGTTAAATTGTTAATATACATATAAATTATTCATGTGATATACATACCATAAGACTTTTCTTTTGTTTGTAAATTTATACGAGTCACATTTCAATTAGTCAATATGTGTAAATAAGACTAAAACAATAAATTAATTGTAGTGAAATATGCTGTTAATAAAAACTATAGTGAAATATAATGTCAACAAATGAAACTATTACTGAAATAAAAAAAATTAGCAAAAACAGTTATATGTTTCTATAAACTTATTAGATATTTTGGTTTTTATCAAATACTATTACTCTAACAAAACAACAAAAAATAAATAAAACTTACGAAAATTAAGAAAAAAGAAAAAGTTTTGATGCATTGACTACATGTGTTCCCATTGAATTTTATGTTAGTGTTGTAGTAACATTTCAACTATATATACATATATATATATATATATACATATATATATATATATATATATATATATATATATATATATATATATATATATATATATATATATATATAGGGGAGGGTTTAAACGAGAACTGTTTTTCGTACGAGAACTGCGAGAATCAATCTTAGACCTTGATTAAATTTTAATCAATGGCTAAGAATTTTTGGCGGCTCATTAATGCTAGCTTCATTATTGACTCATTGATGGCTCATTAATGACACATTAATAAGGGCTATTTCGGGAAAATCAAGCCTCGCAAATTAATGACAGTTCACATGGAAGCAATTCACGGTTGGGTAAATAGATAAATTACCAAAATACCCCTATTAATGAGTCATTAATGACGTTAAAAACTGTTCTCACAGTTCTCGTACAAAAAACGGTTCTCGTTTGAACTTTTACATATATATATATATATATATATATATATATATATATATATATATATATATATATATATATATATATATATATATATATATATATATATACACACACATACCATATGCATCAAACACAATACCCTTGATAATGTTCAATCATGGAATTAGCTCGAGATCGATTTACAAAGTCACATTTTTTTTAAGATGTAGACTTACAATATGAGTTTGGCATAAAATCAACATACAATTTTTTTAACAAAATTAGTTGAATCTCAGAACAACTAAGGATTATAATAAGAGTATTTTATCTTTTATTTTTTTTAAAAATATATAGTTTACGTAGCATTCCATACATATACATTGTCTCATGGTAGATCGTAAAAGACACAAAGCTTGATACACATTCACGTACATACATTACAATGTCATTTATAATATATAATCTAAAACTAAACTAATTTTTACAAAAAGAAATAAACCTTTTTTCAAATACAAGTAATACATATTTCTAGGATTTAAAAAAAAGAGGAATAGTTTGTTACTATTTTACAAACACTTGGCAATCAAAGAAGGTATAGGGTGATTTTATTATATAGGTAGATATAAGGATATTCAAGACTGTATTGGTAATTTATTACTACTTAAATGTTAAGAGTCAAGTAAAGTAATGTTAAAAATATGTAAACTAAACCTTTTATTTTACTTATACAAATGCTTATAAATTCGGATTACTATGTTATCAAATTTATGAGTTTTAGTTATACGAATTTTCTAATATTTAAAATAAAATATTTGTTATATGATAGAATATTTAAAACAATATTTCTATGGAGGTTTTTTATTTAATGTTTAATTTGTTTGATATCTTATAAGTTGAATTTAATTTTCATTGACTTAATATTCTTAAACATTATTTTTTATAGAATGTTTAATTATTGAAATAATATTCAACTATGGTTTCCTTTTAGGTATAAATAAAGGGTAAGTTAGTAATTTTAAATTACTTAAAATTTAAGAGATTAATACTTTTAGAAAAAGATAGTGTTAAATGATTATATATTAGTATAAACTAGCACTATACCCGCGCAATGCAGCGGTAATAATTAATTTCTACTCGGTAACATGTTTTTTCAAGGCGTACAGGTATGATATTAATGTAATACTGTAACAACGAAGAATTTGAGTTTGGTAGTCTATTTCTTTCTCTTTTTTCCATTTCGTTTATTTTTCTGTTCTCCATAAACTCTTCTATTAGTTTTAAATTAAATTTTGAGAACAATGAAATTGCAAAAAAGTTTCTACTTATAAAATATGGTCAAATGCATTAAAATAAAGGATGTAAATTAGTAATTAAAAAATATTTAAAATTAAGAGATTAAGAAAATAGAGTAAATAGTGGATAATTATATTCAATTTTATTTTGATTATATGAGCTATTTAAAAATGTTTATAAATTTTGGTTATAGGTTATTGAGGTTTATGAATTGTACTTATACACATTTTCTAGTAATTAAGGTAAAATATATATTATATTATAGAATATTTAAAATGGAAGGTTTGTTAATGAAAGTATTTTTTAATAATTAAGTTAATGACTTGATTTTTTTTAAATATAAAAGGTTTAGTTATTAAAATGGAATCTAGGAATGTTATTAAATTTATTTAATAGTTACTTCATTTAATAATTTCCATTTAGTTTTAATAAAGGGTAATTAAGTAATTTCAAAGTACTTAAAATTTAAGAGTTTAAGAAAAATGTCTAAATGCTTTATAATATAGTACTAGTTTATTGACCCGTACACGTACGGGTATTTCGAAAGTGTATTTGAGATATTAAAATATTCAAATAAAAATAATGCAGTAAGTGAAATATCACCTTTGTGATGAGAATATACTAATTTAAAAAAAGTGTCATATTACAATAAAATTTATACCAAAATGTAGATAAAAATGAGACGGTCGTAAATATATAATTATTTTTCTCTAGACAAAATATATCACAAATTACTAAACATAATTAATAAACACTTATAATTAATTACATTAGTATACAATTTTTATAAAACCCCCCTCACATTTTCTTAAAAACCCCTCATATCTTTTATAAAATACTCTCACAATTTTCATCCAACCCCCTCTCAATAGATTAAAATTGAATTTAAATTAATCTTTCCAAAATTGTTTTGAGAATGAAATAATTTTGAAATTGAAGATTGTGATTGGTTAATTGAGATTCAATTTATGATTATTTTTGAAAAATTTGCATGCCTTTTATATATAGACTTATCTCTAGAAAGCTAGTCCCGCTTAATTTAAGAGATGAAGAGATGGAGTACTTAAGGGGGTTACGGCGCGCATGAGATACTAATATACGATTATTCGGAGTTAATTCAATCATATAATTAAGTTGGTGTTGAAGTAGGAGGGTTAACCCACCATGCATGGTATATATATTGAGCATTATTGGTTGAACCATGTGTATATATATATATATATATATATATATATATATATATATATATATATATATATATATATATATATATATATAGAGAGAGAGAGAGAGAGAGAGAGAAAATTTGGATCAATAAAGACTCTCCCTTTAAACAAAGTCCACAAGGTCCCATTCCTGACCGTTAGATCGATCAAATCAATGGTTCAGATCTATAATGGTATTATTGTAAATAAGTAAACAATTATAAGATTTAATTTTAGAAGGAAGGGTATTATGGTCAAAGCCACCATTTTTTTATTTTTTATTTACCACTTTGATCTTTAAATGACCATAACTATTTCAATTTTTTGAATTTGAGCAAAAAAATTATATCAATCTTCTCATTTTTTTTAATCCTCTTTCAAACGAGACCACTCTTCCTATATTTCTGAAAAAAAAATCGACGAAAAATGACGAAAATGACGAAATTAATCATTTTCGTCACCTGCTGTTATATCACATAATAGCAGGTCCCGAAAATGATAAATTTTGTCATTTTCATCATTTTCGTCACCTGCTGTTACATGATATATAAGGGGACTCGAAAATGATTAAAATGACGAAATTTTTATCATTTTCGGGACTTGATGTTTAAGTCATTTATAAGGGGACACGAAAATTATGAAAATGACGAATTTTATCATTTTCGTCACCTGATGTTAAGTTATATAGAAGGGGCAGCCGAAAATGATAAATTTCGTTATTTTCATTATTTTCAGGACCTTTTGTTTAAGTAATATATAAGGGGGGACACGAAAATGATGAAAATGATGAAATTTTATCATTTTCGTCACCTGCTGTTAGATGATATACAAGGGGCACGAAAATGGTAAATTTCGTCATTTTATATCATTTTCGGGACCTGCTGTTTAAGTGATATAAAGGGGACACGGAAATGATGAAAATGACGAAAATTCATCATTTTCGTCACCTGCTATTACGATATATAAGGGGCTACCGAAAATGATAAATTTCGTCATTTTTAATCATTTTCGTGCCCTTATATATCATGTAACAGCAGCTGACGAAAATGACAAAATTTATCATTTTCGGGACCTGCTATTATGTGATATAACAGCAGGTGACGAAAATGATTAATTTCGTCATTTTAATTATTTTCGTCATGTTTCGTCAAATTTTTTTTTCCAGAAATATAGGAAGAGTGACCTTGTTTGAAAGAGGATTAAAAAATGAGAAGATTGATATAATTTTTTTGCTCAAATTCAATAAATTGAAATAGTTATGGTATTTTAAAGATTTGAGAGGTAAAAAAAATGGGTTTTTTATGAAGACTGGAGCATACGTGGCTTTTTTGATCAAAATTTTAATTTCTCATCTTGCCCTTTTAAATGAGTGGCTGAGATTGGGACTTTGGGGTTTTTGTTTAAGGGGGATTTCTATTGAACCTAACCCTATATATATATATATATGTGTGTGTGTGTGTGTGTGTGTGTGTGTGTGTGTGTGTGTGTGTGTGCAACACGCACGTATTTGGTCCATACATATTTATCAAAAAACAAATCGACACCCATGTATCGTGATGTATCTCATTTCAGTTATTAATATGTAAGACATTACATATGCGTAATTGACCTAATTAAGGTGCTAGCTAGTGATGACGGGAGTCGGGTCCTCCGGGAACCGATCTTTTCGGATAACTGTTCTTTCCACTTGCAAAATCTCTTTCAAATTGCTCCTCAAACGCTCTTCTAGCAATCTCTATATTCCTGATACCAATGACATAATGACTTGAAGATAACAAGATGAGGATCATTATAAACAAAACTTGAGATATTGCCCTACAAATTGATTTCATATTTTCTGCACGTATTGTCTTCAAATTAAGCTGGTGCAGTGTTCTTGTGTTGAAGATTGAATATTATAGTACATATATATGTGTGTATATATATAGATATTTGTGTGTGTCTTAAGGATTTCAACTTTGGAGGTTAACATAGAAGATGATTCACATGACATCAGATTTAACATTTTACACGTAGTTTATAATGAAGAGATTGGAGGGTTGAGTAGGTAGATAAGATCAACATTCACCAAGTTCGTTGATGGGACGTACGTTTTGATGTTGATATGTTGAAGTTAATCCTATATGCTCTTTTGAAAATTTTATATCCTTCTAATTCTTTCTATTATTTACTAAGTTATAACATGTATATTTCACTAAAATTTTCTTTTAATTTTCATACTTCTTAATAAAAAAATATTATATGAGAATATAAACCTCTCATGGTCTTTTATCCTTTTAAAGGAATGTTTGATTATTAGAAAGGTTCTTTCACTTATTTTATCATTTTTTGTTGCCATCGATTTATTTTATCAACTAATTTAACCTGATACTACTACACAATTTATAATACCTTATGGGGACCGGTTTACCAAAAAATCGGTTTTTATGTGGTTGCTAAAACTAAGGGGACAGGTTCTTAAGTCAATAACCGGTTCTTTTAAGAAAAAGTCATGGGGACCGGTTTTCAACTTAAGAAATTGTCTTCATGGGTTTATAGTCTCCAATGGGACATTTATAGTGAGAAATTTAAAAGGGAACTGAATATTTTAAAGGAGGGAACTAGGTCTCAAGCCCGTGTAAACACGGGCCTGTACTCATAATATTGTCTAAATGTGTTTACGACTTTGTCATTTATAAACAAAAGGATTGTGTACAATATAACATTGAACACATAGCAACAAATTATGCAGAACAAACTGTGTATATACTGTACCACCGTAAAACACAAGCCAAATTTTTTTTTAAATCACAACGGAAGTATTGCATCAAAAATTATAAAAGAAACAACACCGGTATTTAAAACCAACATTGTACAAACACACAGTATCTCGTTTAGTGTTACAAAACATTTCACAAAGTATGACTCATAATTTCAAAATCCAAAATATTAGAGCGACGGTCAAACTTCCCCTGTACACTAAAGTAGCAACCTACCGTGCTCTCAAAAACCTGCAACAACGAGTTAGGGTGGGGAATTAGCACAAAGCTAAGTGAATGGAATCTAAACCACAAGCAACAATTAGCAGAACCACAACGTTCACAAGAACATGTAATCTCAAATATCAAAGGACCGGCGGCTCTGCCGAGCCTACGACCAATACTGGCCATAGCAATGATCTACCGATAGTCATCTGCTAACTGGCACAGTTAAACCCCCTATGCTACAACAAATGTAACAGAGGATCTAAAACTGCCTAACCAGAAGCCACTGGCCCAGCCCAAAACCACGCTTAGCTGACCTCTGCCACAAACACCATGAGCACAATTTCATACCTTGATACTCATATCTTGGATTCGATCGCAATAATCATCAAATATCCAGTCAAACAATCATATCAGACTAAACAGTCTATCGCATGATTAATCGTATGAAATTCAAGTAACCATAACCGTAACAACTAAAACCACCGGTGAGTTAAAGTCAACTCACCTTGTATCTGAACTGCAATCCACTCAGTCACTAATTACTGAGCCTTTGAAACTCCTGAGAACATAAAATCATATGAATCAGTTTTCGGTTCATAAATATATTCTTAAATATATTTATATCAATACGTATCATTATCATCAAAATATAAACACATACACTCATATGATCGATCCATACACGTACATGTTCATACTAATATACAAAATCGATTGGCATATAAATATATAATATATAATCATTTGAGATCAATTAACACACACACACACATAACACACACACACACACACACACACACACACATATATATATATATATATATATATATATATATATATATATATATATATATATATATATATATATATTAATATATATGCTAGATCGATCACCTACATATATATATATTATATATGACACTATGCAAATACACTACAACTAACACACAACACACCCATCGCACACATTAATTCACATATTCACCTATCGCATGCAATCACCTATCGCATGCAATCACTTGTATTAATTCACACAATTAAATTGGTTGCTACCTTGTTTTCTATCGGCCGTTTCTTTCCTTTTTCAAACGATAACAAACCAACACTCCACATCCAATAGATTTTGAATAGATGAATAGTGCAACCATTGATATATACTACCTCTATATTAATATATATTTTTATACATCCTAAGCATGTTAAAAAAGTCAAGGAAGGAGATAAAATTTGATCTTCCCAATTTAATTTTCATCATCACATATTATTAAACCTTATTATAATAACTCTCGTATCACCATTGTTGTCATTTATAAGCTATCATAAACTTAATATAACTTCAAGAACACCTTCATGAATTCATAACTATTATATGAACAAGCACCTTAACCTTGAAATATCAAATTCCATATACATACTTTTTAAATCATAATACTAACTTACTAACTCATGAACTTCATAATAAAGCATATTTCTTGCATCAAGAACACATAAAAATATATAGAAACAACTATTTACAAAATTACTTTTCAAGTTCATCATCCACTTCTAATCATGTTTTTTTCCTAAAGAAAATTGAATATGGTAACATTTCTAAATCATGTTATTAGTAACCATGAATCATGTTTCTACCTTGAATCAAAATAACAACTTAGGATGATATGAAGATCAAGTAGCAAGTAATAGTTGTTCTCTCAAAACACCTTAGCTTTCACACACATAAAACACTAAAAGCTAAGTCTTGAAGACTTATAAATATCTCATTTTTTCGACCTCCACCAAGACACATATATTTCGGTATTTAAAACGCTCCGTTCGAATATACAGTTTGTCACATAACCGACTAATAACAATTAGTTAATTTAGAAAAAAATTATATTCGGAATCCTTATTTAAAAACGAATCTAACGATACCATATAAGCATGCTTTTAAATATAAACACGTAGCAATTAAAAGGAAACTCACTAAACGACTGGGCCCTGATTTAGGATGTTACATATACTACTAAGGCAGTCAAACGTTAGCCTTAAACCCATTGATTATATATGCACAAATTACATAATGTATATGTGTGTGTGAATACACACATATATGATTATAACATGCGAGTGACGTCCAGAGCTCCTTGACCATGAAAAGCAACCACACATCTCAAGGAAGTTTTACATGCCACAGCTGCAGCTTCTAATTTTTGTTCGCCGTCAATGATTACATTCACAACATCAACATGAATCCATTTTCCTGTAGAATTCTCTTCACTGCACAAGATTTCTGCCCAATACATAGGAGCTCTTGTTTTCCTCGACTCATTTGTAGTAGAGACCCCCTGGGAGAACGATGATGACTCTTCACATTCAATTTTCTTCAATTTTTTGAAAAGAGATAAAGTTGATGAACTAATATACAAACTTTTAACATCATTGTCAACATTAATAAGTCGGTGCTGCAGTTGCAGAAAGAGCCATTTCTATCTACATCTCAAACTCAATATTTTCCTTACTCTTTGAGCCCGTACATGACGAATTATGTGGCCCACAAGTAAGTAGATCCATGTTTTTCTTACTTAACTGGTCAACAGCGAGTGAGTCTGTATCTCGAGGAACAATTTGACTTGACTTTTTATTTTTCCTTTGACTTGAAGCTTTTGACTCATTCTTCTTGTCAACATCCACAGGTGCAGATTGAGTGTTTACCAGAAGACGTCGAGGCCTCATTTAATCAAGTCACCATAACCGTTTCAATGAGGCTGCATATAATATGGATACATACCTGAAACCAAAATGACTCTTTAGACATTTTATAGAGAAACCGATCTCAATTTGAACCCGATTAACCTAAGCCGCTCGAACCTGAATTAGCTTATTATGGTCGGTTTAATATACAAGTCGGGTTTTAAAAACCGGGTTAACCTGGTTGGTTGGCTCGACAAACCCAAGATACAATTAGTGTAGGGTTCGCTTTGCTTTGTATGATATTTTCGGGTTCAGGTGACCTAATTAAGATTAGAATCTATTAATGCTGCCTAATGGAAATTGACAAAATCAAATTAATAGATGTCTCCTAAACCAAAAGTGAACACAAGTAACTATGTTAATGTTATATTTCCTACACATCCATGTTAGTTTCTCGCTTGCAAACTACAAGTTTGTATATGATATACGCAATCAGTTGATGAAACGACCTCAAATTCCAAATTCTTATTACTATTAGCAGACTCGGCACTTGCTAGTTGATCACTGGAAGTTACATTCCTTCAAGGATGCGTATGAATATTAGAGAATCAGTCAATAATGACTTTGACATGCAAGCAGGACTATTTACAATATACAGATGATGTATGAAATGTAGTAGAAGTAACAACGCAAACCTTAACTAAGAAGAAGTTGAATTTACAAGCTGTCAGGATACTTGCAACACCTCCACCCAAGATAATAGAAGCTACTATTTTTGGGTCTACATTTTACTCATCAAAAAATGGTGCCTCAAATTTTTGGAAAAAAACAAAAAATAGATAAAATTAACAATGACCCAATTTAAGAAACTAAATCTAAATCAACCATGGGACGTGAATGATCATTTCAATAAGATATATACAAACGTGTGTTGTTTTGGTCCCTTGCAGAATTTCATCTTCTTCTGTTGTCAGATCCTTACTATCCCTAATTAAACTTGATTCAAGATTTGTATATCAATCACAAGTACTGTTGGATTTAATCAGTTATATCAGATGGTTCACGCATGCATGGCTGAATTAATAAGTCTTTATTTTTGTTTAATGTTTAAGTTATTAATTTAGTAGTAAAATATTAATCAAGTTAACCGGATCTTATGCATGAACGTTGAGTGGAAATTGTCTATGAATGTATCGGGTATTTGGGAGAACTTGTTGGTCCACGTAGTGTACTGTAAAAGGCTATATATAGCATAGACCCATATTAATAAAAGAAGTGTGCTTTACTGAAAACCTTCCTGCAACTCTTTCCTTCTTCCTTTACATATATAATTTCATTGTTTTTTTTCTTCCTTTTCGTGAAAGGGTATACAAAACAGTAGTACGTGAGAGGGCTCATACCAACAAGTGCCACATAGGACACAACACATCTTTAGTTAGAATAGATATAGATTCTTAAAATGGATTCTTTGCTCAAGCAAATAATTAGAAAAACCTGTTTGACTAAACAAAACTAATTATTAGCAACTTAGCAAAACAATAATCAGATTAGTACTCTCAAAAAGCAATGCTAAACAACCTTTATACAAGGACCTACAACCTGCAAATAAGCTACAACTTGCAGTTTTGCTAGAATGCAGAGGAGTGGTGTAGAATTACCGTATATATAGAGGGAATACCTTCAATACCTTTCAAAATTCTGCAATGATTTTGACTTCAGATAAGCTGCTTCAAGGAGTAAACCAACATGGCGGAGCAGCATAACTATACGAACGGTTTTGAGGTTTTCCTATATCACTAAGGCTAATTTTAATCTTTGGGGTAGCTGCATCCATATTTATCCCTTCAAATACATGAAGAATGGCTTCTATGTTCCCCTTTTGATATCATATCTTCCTAGCAATGCTGCTAATCTGCTATAATGCTAAATTGCTAAGAATATGAATTACAAATAACATAGAGGCATTTTTAGTAGGAAGTAGTTTATTCAATACCGCCAAAATAACATTATAAATTAAAAATCTGAATAACAGAGAATATCATAAATTATATTATATTCGATACCGCCAAATATTAATTTGTTTTTAAATTTAGATTCCTTTTTTCCATAGAAACCTAGCAAAGTATAAGGAGAAGAGGGCTAGGAAGGTGAATTAAGACATTCTTTTTACTTTACATATCACTTATCGAGTATTTCACATAATGTTCACATATCAGTTAGGAACTTCAAAAGGAAGTCACAAATAGAGACCAAGTCTATCGAGCCTAAACTCGATTTTTAAATTACAGCACAGTTGTCAAGGATGCATCAGCCACTACTTTTATCCATTCTATTGCCACATACGTATGAAACCATTTGTTTTTATTGCAATTAAAGTATCACAGATATATATAAACTGTATGAAATGAATTGAACATAGGGACCAAATTGAATCTGTTTATAAACACCAAAAAAAAAACCATACCCTTTCATATGTTTGATCCAAAATTATTGCCCCGAACCTTGTATGATGTGAAATAAAATCCTCTCAAATGATTGTTGACCCTCCTTCGGCACATTCAGAACAAATCCACTACAGGTTGAGGAAAAAAAATTATTGGAGATCATCATCATAAATTCGAACGCATGAGGCCTAATTAACGATCTATGTGGAAAATCAAGACTATGGATAGATAGATCGATATCGAATGCTCATATCCTGATTTTACTCTTGGTTTTCTTTCCCTTCCTCGAACAGCCCCAACACCATCAAAAACTCGATTAAACCTACATTCATTGACGTAAAAACTACATATTAATTACAAAAGACTATGGATCATTACCTGTGTTTCTTTGATTATTTGGAAGCAAAACCGTGAATGATTATCCCTTCTCCCTCTCGGCAGTGTCTAAGCACCCACACAAAACATCAAGAAAATATCATAGGGCTTAGTGCCCTAAAATGGGAATTTATAGGCTCCCCTCAAAATCATAACAGGTTTACAAACTTGGAGAATGAATCGTCAAGTACTACAACTGTAATTGAAAGAAGAAGACACTAAATCGTTTCAGAGCATGAGCATCTTAATCGTCGACCTAATAAAGGTCGCCCAGCTCATGCCACGTCAAAAAAGCACCTAAACTAATTAGCTTGAATTTGGGAATTGCCAAACAATAACAACTGCCACCTCAGATTTGATACATCTTGTTTTAATAGGGATATAGATAGATAGATTGTAATATAGGAGGGAAATTAACATTTTTTTAAGGACATTAAAACCGGTTTTATAGAGAAAATTGGTCCCCATGTAATAGCCCAAAATTTTAAAACATATTTGATATTTCAGTTTTAACCCTACGGAACACATTAACAACAAAGGCTTCCACCCTCCTCCTCCGCTGTCGCCAACCCACCTGTGGCGTTCCCCTTTTCCGTCGCCGCCGTACACTGTTAGTTCTCCTCTATAAGTGTCATTGCTGCTAGCCTCATCGGTTCAGGTATATGCACTGTCATGAACTCCATAGTCTTTGATTTTTGTCTGTACAATTAAAATTTGAGAAGAAATCTGCACTCCATAGTCTTAGATTTATGTCTGCTACAAGTGACAAAAGAACGCATGAGGAACCAATTTTTTTGTTAAATACTTCAATTTTTATTTACCAATTGCTTGTTTGATTTAGGTTTACCCGATCTATGGTAGTTGCTTTCATTTTTTTTAGTATGCCGAAAATGCAATGAGACATCCATCAGTTGGATGATGAGACCTACAGTACAAATCTTTTAGTGATTAACAATAAGTTGCTAAATATTTCAAGCCTTTTTGTTAGAGACAACTTATTGAATGATGAGACCTACAGTCCAGATGCTCTGCTCTCATTGAAATATCAGGAACTTCAATGCAATATATAATAAAGCTCTTCAGTAGATGTGGTATGTTTTATCATAAATATTTGGTGATTTATTGGGAGAGTGATGTCATTTTGTTCTAGTTTATAAATTGCATATTAATTTTGTTCTTGTATACCATGCAACTTTTTATATTGAATTGAGCTTTGACAATGTGTATACATAATCTCATTTAGGCTGCAGCGGGTCTTAAAATTTCTACAGCTGCTATATCCTATTATTAGATTCAACAGTTTTTACATGGTATGAAAACCAGAGCACAGTTGAATAACGGCAGTTAGTATAAAAGTTGTTAAATATTTGAAGGTTTGCTTCAAAACATTTCTTATAAGACAACCCATTAATCTTTTATTTACTTTCCAACATTTGGTAATATTTTTTTTTATTATTATACTTTTGATTCGCTTTTGAACGATATTTGGTTACGATTTTCAGCATATATCTTAACCACATTTCCTTCTTCTTTTCCTAATTTTGTTTTAGCTCAATCAGGTTCAAGGAAACTCATTCGAGATGAAACGTATGCTACTCCTTGGGCCATAAACAGTTACCGTACAGACCATGTACGATTGAGGTACATAACTGCTACATAGCTATATATGTAGCAGAAATTATTAATGTGACTAATTAATGAAATTGTTAATTTAACGTAGAACCAACATAAAGATGATATAATAAGCCCCCAGGAGATAAAGGTTTAAATCACATGTTACAATTACTAAAGTCATGTTTCTCCAAGAATGCCAAACCGGGATGTCACTGCAGAGAGCTGTACACTACTTCCTTATCAGCTGTGTGTCAAATGTCCATACAACAATGATGTTATGTAGTAATCTTATTTTCTAAATACTGAGATTTTTATAGCTTTACGCTGTAAAACTTGATGCATGTATCTATATATGTATGTGTGTGTATATATGAATGCTAATAAATATTTCGCCATAAATATTTATATAACGATTATATATGAAAGCTAACACATATCTTTGTGTTTCGTGCAGAGATCTCATCTATATTTGCAAAAGAAACTAAGATTTTGAGGTCTTAATATGGTTTTGCATTTAGCACCATTTTGTATTTAGATCCACTATGATGGAATATTAACCGGTCTCCATGTACGTGTAAAAGAGATCGGATTTAGAACCGGTCTCCATGTACGTGTTATAGAGACCGGTTTTAACCGGTCTCCATGTGTTTTATTATAGAGACCTCCCCTAATAGGAACCGGTTCTAAAACCGGTCTCCATGATAAAAATAACCGATCCCCATTTAGTTTTGTGTAATAGTATACATCAAGAAGTAGATAATTTGATATAATATAATATGACATAAACTAAATAATGGTGACAAGACTTAACAGCATTAAGATTTGATTGCTAATTAGTTATTATATAATAGTAGAAATAAGAGCTGGAAGAGAAGAGAGTGTCTAGTTAAAAACCTAGAGAGGCAAGAGAACTGAAAGAAAAGAAGTAAATTTATACCTGTACCCTTTTTATTTTAAAATAAATAAATAAACATGAAATTAAATGGTTAGCTAGAAATGGTTCTTGCGGTTCTCGTACGAAAAACAGTTCTCGTTTGAATCGGTCCCTATATATATAAGATAATTATTATACTATTCATTTATAATGAAAAAATTAGTTATCCTTTTTTAAAGGTAAATACACACTTAAGCTAAATATATTTTACAATGTGACTTTAACTCGATCTTTAAGAAACAGGAATTAATATCTTAATTACCCATTAGTACTACTAGATCAAATTCTTTGGTGAAAAAAACCCAGTTGTCCTATGATATCGCGGTTTTTATATATATATTTAATGCGATATTTAATTATTTTTGGATAAAAATCATGAAAATATGTTAAATATATGTTTAATATAATTATATATTCTTTTTCAGGTTCAAATTCGGATATTTGAGGATATATATGGATAAAAAAGCTAAAATTCGAAGATAAGCATCAAAGTTTGAAATTTCCGAAATTCTGTCACTAAATGGTCGCTAGCGTCGCTAAAAGCCACCACTTAGCGTCGCTAAAGGTGACTTAGCGTCGCTAAAGGGCCTTTGACAACTTTATAAATTGATTTGATCTCCATTCGGTTGGGCAGCTTTGGGTTCCGACTTTTGAACCCTAAATCATTATAAAACACCATTAGAGAGCAGAGAAGACTTGGAGCAAAGCTTTGGAGCATTGGAGTTTTATTTTGAAGATTAAAAGTGAAGATCGTTCGGCTTTTACGGTTTCTTTCATTCTACTTCATCATGTTCTTCTTGTTTCTTAATTTCCAGAAGTTTAGAATGTTGAATCTTGGCTAGATCTACTGTTTTCCTCCCTAGAGGAGATGAAACTCATGTAATGGCTTAGTTTAATTCATGGTTTTTGATATTTTGTTCATGTTTGTTCTTGGTTTTGCCTAATTTATGTTTATCCATGCTTATGAATCTTTCTTGATTGCTTAGAATCTGATATTTATGTTTTGAGAGACCACTTAAATCATAAAGTTTGCATCTTGATTATCTAGGACCAATAGGTGATTGAGTAATAGTGATTGATTAATCCTATGTTTTTGAGCAATTAAAGTTAGAATCTTTTGATATAATGACCATTTATATGTTAGTTTGATGTTTTGTTGATCATACAAATATTAGGATTGTGGCTTAACCTGTTAATCGAATTAATTGCTAATTTAACTATTTAATTGCACTTTTGACCATAAAGGTAATTGATTAGGGTAATTAGACGGTTATAACTGGACCAAGGTTGTAGCTACTTTAGAAATCGATGCATGAATATTGAAAGTATCATTAGCTTTATTTACCATGAATTTATTGCCATGAATTGAGTTGAGTTGAATCTAGGGAGGGAACATCTTAATTATTATTAATTCTCCGAGTTAATCGCTTCTTTGTCCTTTTTGCATGCTTTTAGTGTTTTTAGATAGTTTAGTGGTTTGATTGGTTCCAAGTTCATCTTTTACAACAAATTCCCCCCTTTATTGCTTTTTAGTAGTTTAGTTTAGTTTAATATTTAAATTAGTATAATTTTATCAAATCATACTCGTTCCCATTGAGTTCGACACCCGTACTTATTTTCTATACTATTATACGATTAGGTTCACTTGCCTATTTGTGTTGTAGTCGTACTAAATAAAGACGGTTTTTATAAATATAAAACTGGTACGCTTTTAGCACATCAAGTTTTTGGCGCCGTTGTCGGGGAACGGTTTCATTTGATTTAATTATATTAATTTTAGTATTAAACGATCCTTCCTGCGAGTTTCGGCTCAAAGGAAGTTACTTTAGTAGTTTTGCTCGTCCTTCTTCGTGACCTGCGATGTCTCTTCTGCGAATATGAATTACCCCGAGGATCGAACGATCCATTGGGAATCTTTCCTCAAAGACTTATTGAACGAGTTTTATGACGATGGTATTGAGCGGGATGATTACGACTTCATCCTTAAAGATGATGAGGATGACCGCCCGATTGGTTTGCCCGAGGAGCCACAACTTAGTAATTAATATTTTTTTTTAAATCTTCTTTCAAAGTTTTAATTTATACAATTTTATTTCAGCCTATTTTATTTTTTTCTTTTTTACATAAATTTTAATTAGAATTACATGCCAATTAGGTTTTTATTTTGAATTTGTGATTTAAATTACTACATTTTTATATGAGTTGAACTAATAGATAATAACTTAAAATAACATTGCTAACAAACACAAATTGGATCAATCAAAATAAATAAAATTTTCATGTTTTTGTAAAAACATATGCTTAAAAATACGATAGCAATTATTAAAAGTTTGTTCCCGATGCAGGGTAGCAACGCACAAGTTATATAGAGTTACTAGTTAGTAGGGGTGTGCACGGTTCGGTTTGGTTCGGTTTTGAGATAAAACCGAAACCAAACCGAAAATTTCGGTTTTTGAAAAACCAAAACCAAAACCATTCGGTTTGGTTCGGTTTTTGGTTTTCGGTTTTTCGGTCTGGTTTTCGGTTTTCGGTTCGGTTTTTGGTTTTTCAAACTTTTGGTCACAACACTTGACGAAGGGAGGGCGAACACCGTCGTATGGTATGTCGACATTTCTTGCTTCAAACTTCCATCGAGATCTTTTAGAGTCGATTTGGTCTGTCGATTTAAAATTCAAGATTGGTCTGTCGATTTGATCTTCAACATTCGAGCGATTAGTGTGTCGAGTGTTGGATAGTGAGTGCCGATTTATGATTTTTGTGGAAAAAGTAAAAACAAGGGGAAGGTAAGGGATTTGAGTTATGTTAAATTGATATGTAAATATAGAAGTATGCCCCTTAACCTTAACAATTCGGTTTGGTTCGGTTTTAAACGGTTTGGTTTCTTCAATTCGGTTCGGTTCGGTTTTTATGGTCGGTTTTGAAACATAAAACCGAACCAAACCGAAAAAATCGGTTTTTATAATTTTAAAAACCAAAACCGTCGGTTTTGGTATTGGTTCGGTTTTTTCGGTTTTTGGTTCGGTTTCGGTTTTTCTTGCTCACCCCTACTAGTTAGTTGATATATAAATCCCAAACTATTAATTAAACTTTCAAGTTTGTAAATAAAACTGGAAAATGCAATTCAGAAAGATGTATTTTTTTGAATGACGAGTTAGTAATTAGTGGATCGAACCCAGTGATAACATCGAATTCAAAAGGAGCCCCGTGGTAACATCGAATTCAAAAGGATGTATACTTGATAATTTTAAAAGTAATATTGTTTAATTCCACGCAAGAATGCATGGATAATGTGTTCATGCCACGGCATGAAAGAGTATCCCTCGTGTGCTAATTGGTTGATCGTGGGCAAGCTAATTAATTATATTAAAAGGCCACGTCGATCAAACGGTTTACATATGAAATTATGGACGGAAGGAGAGTGGGTGCTTTCTCGAAGGGAGTGCCACCTAAGGCCATGTGTTATATCCTACTTGCAAATTTCTATTACCTAATATTACATCAGCGCCACATCATTTCCTCCTTACCCAATTTACAAGTTTTACCTCTTTTTAAAACTATCCCATTTTTTATTAATATATTAAAATACTAAAATATGTGTGTAATTGTCCTTGGTTGGGAGGGGGTGAGGTGGGGTGGGGGAGGTTGGCTTCTCGATCGGGCTTTAGAACTCGATGACCTTACTCGATGGCGAAACCCGAAGTGGCGTTTTTGTGTTCCTTCTGGAACTCGATGGAACCCGATTCAATCGGGTGAGGTATAACGTGAGGTCTAAGCCCCGCTTCGAAGTTGTGTAAAAGAGATAACAAAACAAATTAAGTTGTGTAGGTTGGTATTAATACTTTGTGTATGTGATCATTTAAGTTGCATAACTGATTGTAGCATGGTGCGATAGGCATTTTTAAAGGGTAATTATTACATATATTAATTAGATATGTTGTAAATGCCAAAACTTGATTAATAGTTGTAAACAAGAGAATATTGAAATTGGTAGTATTTTGAATAGAGGTTTATTTATATGTGTAACGAGTAGCATTGGACCCGTGCGTTGCGGCGGGTTTTAGGATGAATAAAAGTAGGGTTTAGTTCATTTTTGTGTATCCAACTTTACACATTTTGCTATTGTATGTACTGAACTTTCAAACTTACCATTTGATGTATCCAAGTTTCAAAAAATTATCATTTTGTGTATGTAACCTGCTATAGCAGGTAAGATGATGATGTGACACAGGTAAAACTGATGTGGCAATGACATATGTTGAGTTGGAGGCTGATGTGGCTTTTCACTCTTTAAAAATAATTCTAATAATAATAATAATAATAATAATAATAATAATAATAATAATAATAATAATAATAATAATAATAATAATAATAATAATAATAATAATAATAATAATAATAATAAGCATCTTCATCCATCTTCATCCATTTCATCCATCTTCATCCATCTACACCACCACCGGTCCAGCACCACTACCACCACCGGTCGGCACCACCACCACCATCGGCACTAAATTGGGTTTTGTTCTGATTTTTGTATCAACCCATATCTTGCACGAGATGAAGATGGTGAAGTTTAACCATCGACTTCAGGTTCATATGGGTGAAGACCTTCATGGGTTTCGAAGACTGCAATCGATTTCAGGGTTCATATGGGTGAAGACCTTCATGGGTTTAACCAGATCTGAAATCGATTTCAGGTTCGCGACTTCAGGGTTTCGATTTCAGGTTCCAACTGAAGACCTTCATCCGGTAACGATTTAGGGTTAGGCGACAATGATTTCAGTTACGATTGCTTCCCATCGGCAATTCTTCAAGTTCATCATCTCCAATTTAGGGTTCGATTTTTTGCACCAGGTATGTAGTTTTTGGGTTTGAGTTTTAATTTCAGTTTCAGATTTGATTTTAGAATTTGGGTTTAGGGTTCTTGATTCTTAAAGGTTCTTTCAGATCTGTGAATTCATCTCGTGTTTAGGGTTTCAGATCTGCATCAGGTATGTAGTTTTCTGCATCAGGTATTGAAGATGATGCCCCAAATCTGGGTTTCATCTCGTGTTTAGGGTTCTTGTTTTCAGATTTGAGTATATGATTCTTGATTCTTAAAGGTTCTGGTTTCATCTCTTTTGTTTCATCTCGTGTTTAGGGTTCTTTTGTTTCAGATTTGTAAATTCATTTTCTTAAAGGTTCTTTTGTTTCAGATCTTCATCAGGGTTTGAACCTACATCAAGGGTTGAATATGAATATATGATGAAGATCATCTTCATGTTCTTCATGATTTATTTATTTATTTATTATTTCTTGAATATATACACACATGGCAATTATTTAATGATGTGTAATATTAAAAAAATAAAAAATGGAAGAAATGACCTGATACCTGAAGAATAGGTTACCCAGTACACAAAATTGTAACTTTTTAAAACTTGGATACATCAAATGGTAAGTTTGAAAGTTCAGTACATACAATAGCAAAAGGTGTAAATTTTGATACACAAAAATGAACTAAACCCATAAAAGTAAGAAGAAAATTAAACAACGTGGTCCTAGGATGAATAAAAGTAGGAAAAAACTTAAACATGTAAAATTGTTGTGTTATTTCATTTATATTTAAATCGAGTCGTGTTATAACCATTTAGTATTTATTAACCCCTACACTCGAGCATTTTTTAACGAATTAATATAAAAAAACTCTGATAGAACTATTTT
Source organism: Pulicaria dysenterica (assembly GCA_947179395.2). NCBI lineage: Eukaryota > Viridiplantae > Streptophyta > Magnoliopsida > Asterales > Asteraceae > Pulicaria > Pulicaria dysenterica. The sequence continues at coordinate 94,729,448 of OX359291.1, forward strand.
AATATCGAAACGTCAATATCAATAAAAAAGTCGTGAAAATATATTTATAATCACACTAAATTATATGTTAAAATGTTTTAAAAGAAAAATAAATAATATATGTAACTAATTATTTTAATAATAATATAAGTACCAATAAAATGAGAATTAAAATGTATGGTAAAATTAAGGCTAAGTGTAAAATGATAAACACTAATAAAACTAAAGCCTAGGAAAAATTCAAAGCTAGAAAAAAAAAAGAATCGCAGCCTGAAAAAAAATTGAACTATGAAAATAAAGAATTGTAGGTTGGAGGAATCGAACCCTTGACATAAAGGTTAGAGGTTAGAGATTTTACCAACCGGTCAAATGTAAATTTGTTATAATTTATAATTTTTAAATATATAACAAATACCAGGGAAGTTACTGTTTATAACTTCCTGATATTTGTTATTATATATAATGCATATAACTAATATAAAAAAATATGTGTTGATTTTAAAAAATAGTGGTGATATGTCCTCCTACTTATCCTCCTACACGATTAATATAAGTGTCAAATCAATGATGGAGGTAAAGAAAGAGAATTAATGGACTCCATATGTCGTAGGAGGATAAAGTAGAAAAAAAAGTAGAAAATATATTACCCAAGCTATGATTTGTTACCTCGGTTTGACCGTCAGTTTGCGGGTGATGTGAACTACTAAACTGCAACTTTGCACCCAAACGCTTCCACAGAGTGCGCCAAAAATGGCTTACAAATTTCACGTCGCGGTCAGATGTTATAGTTTTTGGAACCCCATGCAAACGAACAATCTCTGCAAAATAAAGACGGGCTACTTGTGAGGCATCATAAGTTTTAACACACGGAATAAAATGTGCCATTTTCGAAAATCTGTCCACCACAACCATAATGGAGTCCTTTTTTCGTTGAGTTAACGGGAGACCCAACACAAAATCAAGGCTCACGTCCTCCCACGGACGAACAGGCATAGGTAGGGGAGTGTAAAGGTCGTGGTTGGTATGACGATTTTTTGCAATATGACATGCACGACAACGCTTCAATACCTTTGAAACTTCCTTTGAAATTTTCGGCCGATAAAACCGATCCTGTACAAGGGCGACAGTTTTCTCGCGACCAAAATGTCCGGCCAACGCCCCTTGATGACATTCCAACACGATTGCTTCCCGAAAAGAAGAAAAATGAACACATAGTCGGTTCCCTTTATACAACAATCCGTCCTTCTGAACAAAACATTTATAAGGCGCATCCTTTGTTTTCTTCCATACTTCATGAAAATCAGGATCGTCTTGATAAAGAGAAGAAAAGGAGGCAAACCCGACCACCTCAAAACCCAAAGTTGTAGCGAGCGCTGGGCGGCGGCTTAAAGCGTCAGCCACGGAGTTGGCAGAACCCACTTTGTGGCGAATGACGAACGTAAAATCTTGCAAAGTCTCGACCCACTTGGCGTGTCTCGGATTTAACCTTGCTTGTCCTTGAATAAACTTAAGTGCTTGGTGGTCCGAATAGAGAACGAATGCAGCCGGAAGTAAGTAATGTCGCCAATATTCAAGGCTTCGAACGATGGCATAAAACTCTTTGTCATACGTACTATATCGGCGTCTTGTGTCGCTTAATTTCTCACTAAAAAATGCTATTGGCTGATGTTGTTGGTTCAAAACACCTCCAATGCCCACTCCGGAAGCGTCACATTCAACTTGAAACACATGATTAAAATCAGGTAGAGCAAGGACGGGGGCCTGCGTAACCACCGCTTTTAAGGCGTCAAATGACGATTGAGCTGCTGGTGACCAACTGAACTTACTGTTTTTCAAGCACTCCGTAATTGGTGCTACAATAGTACTAAAATGTTTTATGAACCGGCGGTAAAAAGAAGCAAGGCCATGGAAACTTCGAATATCGTGTAATGACTTTGGAGTCGGCCACGTGGTTATGGCTGAAACCTTTGCCTCGTCCATCCTAATGCCCTTGCCGGAAACAAGATAGCCCAAAAAAATGACTTCCGATGTTAAAAAGTGACACTTTTTCCCATCGCGTAAAGCTTTTGATCGCGTAGTACCGTAAAGATGTGTCGTAGATGTAACAAGTGTTGCGTAACATCGGAGCTATAGACCAAAATGTCGTCGAAATAAACGACCACACAACGCCCGATAAAAGGCTTAAAGATATGGTTCATCAATCGCATAAATGTGCTAGGTGCATTTGACAACCCAAATGGCATGACCATCCATTCGTATAGACCGTCCCGAGTTTTAAAGGTTGTCTTCCACTCATCACCGGGACGCATGCGTATTTGGTGATAACCACTCCGCAAATCAATTTTAGAAAAGACATGCGCGCCATGTAATTGATCCAATAAATCATCAAACCTTGGAATAGGAAACCTGTATTTGATTGTTATTTTATTAACTGCCCGGCTATCGACACACATACGAAAAGTGCCATTCGGTTTGGGCACTAAAAGGGCAGGTACCGCGCATGGACTCATACTTTCCCGAATCAGGCCTTTATCTAAGAGTTCGTTAACCTGTCGTTGTAGCTCGCTAAAGTCTTTTGGGTTCATTCGATAGGCCGGTTTATTAGGTAAACTTGCACCAGGGAGGAAATCGATGCAATGTTGAATATCACGGACAAGAGGAAGACCGGCAGGAATATCGTCGGGAAAGACATCCTTGAATTCAGATAACAAAGGTTGCACTTCAGGCGGCACATGTAGGATATCGGGATTTTCCTCGGCCATGAATAAACCGAATATAATTTGCGGCGGCTGTGACTTGGCGAGTCCCGAGAATTCCGCCTTGGTGACGAGTAGAGCTTCCGGACCCTCCTGCCTAGGGTCACATGGTGCGAGGGTAATGTTAACACCATCTTTTTTGAAAGTATACGTATGCCGAAAACCATCATGTTTTGCACGGCGATCATATTGCCATGGCCTTCCCAACAAGATATGACAAGCATCCATAGGGATGACCTCACACCAAATTTCATCATAATACTTGTTCCCAATTGAGAATGGTACCAAACAACGATGAGTAACTTTGATAAGATTTCCTTTTTTGAGCCAAGTGAGTTGGTATGGTTCTGGGTGATCCTGTATAGGCAAATTAAGCTTCTCGACCATGGAGTTAGAAACGATATTCTCGCAACTAGCCCCATCGATAATAACCGTACATACCTTGCCTTTTGAGGTGCACTTGGTACGAAAAATATTGTGACGAAGCCATGCCGTGTCATCACTCGTGTCCTCCATAGTGATATTTAACGTGCGACGAATAACAAGGGCCTCACCCCGATCAGGATAAAGAATTTCGGAAGGTTCATCCTTGTCATCTTCGGGCTCTGTATCATAAGTAGGTACCACATCATCAAGCAAAGCAACTACCTGTTTATTTGGGCAATCCCGTTTCAAGTGCCCGATGCCATGACATTTGAAACAACGAAGAGCACCACTCCCGGTGCCCGAAGGAATGACCGGTGGTGGAGATGGGACGACTTTGAGGGGGTCGACCCGTGATTGGGGATTTGTTGTTGCCGGCGCACGGTAAGAAGTAAGCCGAGGGGCCGGCCTTGTTTTTCTGCCAATATTTTCTCTGCCCGTTGAGCCAACCTACAAACATCAGAAAAGGACCAATACTGTTGCAATATAACGACATCTGCGATGTCAGGTCGGAGAGCCCCCAAAAAACGGGTAAGTTGCTCCTCGTCTTCGTCAATTCCACATCGCATACGCAATTGTTCAAATGTAACTATAAACTTTTCCACCGAAAGAGAATTCTGTTTTAAAGTATGGTATTCCAAAAAGGAATCCTGTTTGTGGTTTACCGGTAAAAACTTAGAACGCATTAATCCTTTCATCTTGTCCCATGTTTCAACCTTATATTTACCCTCCCAATAACGTTGATTTTGCGCATGTTCCCACCATAACGAGGCATATTTACGTAAACGAATAGCAACTAATTTTACCTTTAGATTTTCTGGAACCTGTCGAAGATCAAATATGCGCTCGACTATTTGGAGCCAGTTGATAAAATCATCAGGTTGCATACGACCTTCGAACTCGGGAATCTCAGTGCGAATACCCAGGGCGCGGATCGGATCAACAGGAGGTGGCGGGGGTGGTGCTTGACGGCGAGGTCGGCGACCAAAGACGTTATGGAACCGGCCGTCATCATCATAATCATCCCAGACGACGGAATTGGTGACGGAATCGTCGTCCCGGTTGTGTGGGTCGGTCCTGTCATACCCATGTTGATGATCGAATTCGAGTTCACGAATCCGTTGTTGTAGCCGTTCGATCTCAGTGTCACGAGTATCACATAGTTCAGCGCCGCTGCCTCCGGCGGCGAATCTGCGGTGAGGCTGACGACGGTCTCTCCTAAACTCGGACATCCTGACTCGCCTGAATCTGATACCACTTGATACGGATTCGTATTAGTGGAACTAGAAATCCTAGTTAATTACCCTTCGAAGAAGAAAAAAAACGATACGTACGTTTTCATAAAAAAAATAAGGAACTTGTTTTCCAACCTTGGATTACAATGTTTAAATAGAAAAACTAAAGAGATAAAGATAGGATATAATCCCAACAAATAAGGAAAAGATAACATGCATGAATTAAATCAATACTTTTAAAATTTAAAAACAAGGTTGGATGGAATGCTTCAGCTAAGTCGATGCCCCCATGCTAGCCACGAGCTGTTGATGGGCCATACGGCCCAATTGGTTGATTACCTGGGCCTGGATCCGTATCAACGTTACCTATTTAGGTAATAAAAAAGTAAGTTACTTATTTTAACAAGTTATCAGAAAGTATGTTACCTATTTATATAATAAAAAAGTAAGTTATCTACATAGATAATTTTAAAAAAGTAAGTTGTTAATTTATAACCTTAACCCTTTAATCACTTGATAACAACTTTAATTACTTGCTATCAACTATCGAATTTGTTTGTGTCACTATTTAAAATCTTAAAATACTTGAACATTAGATTAATATTATTGTTGTGTTTTCTTACATATCTGCATCACTTGATATCGAGTTAATTAGGTTGTTTATTTAAATACATGAATCAATTTATAATTAATTAATAAATCAAAATTTTCAAGATGCATTTATCATGTAGTCACAAAAATAAATGAAAGAGAAGAATTTGAAAACTAAACGATCTAAAAGGAGTGAATGAACAAATTTATAAAGAATTTGCAAACCAAATAATTGTAAGTTTCTTATTCAACGTTTTTATATATTTTATTTTTTAAAAAATAGTATTTTAAGAGACTCACTTTTTAGTTTTTGCCCCATGCCTGGAAAACATTTAAGATGACCATGGCTAGTTTTCTTTTGCACATAACTAGTCTTGAGTCAAACCTATACTCAATTCATGACTTGTTCTCGGAGTTTGTACGTACCTTTAGGCGTATTTGCTCTTAAGTAGAAGATCTTATATATTTGTTGAATATTGGATTGTAACATAACTGCTAACTAAAGCTACTGCATAAATATAGAACCTATGGACGGCTAGGCTATTAAATATATGAGAAAGAGGTAGCGCATTGACCACCAAGAATTCTTTTTGGCTTAGTGGTAAGCGTCTTAATCCTACCTCTTTATTATATATGATCTCTTTCATTAATTTCTAAGATAACTTTTGAAAACAATAAAATATGAAAAAAAAATCTAATTATAATACAAGATAATGAAAACATATCAATAACATTGGGAATTGTGTTAACTTGAATGAAAATTTGTGTATGTATGAGATAATGTATTGATGACCGGGTTGGTATGTATTAAAAAACTAGTTAAATCTTTAGGCTGTGCTACGCACAGCCCACGACATTCTATGTGATTTTATTTAGCATGTATGTGTAATTATGTAAAAACAATTATAAAGGTTTGACACTAATTTCATAAAATTACCAATCAAATATTTTTTGTAAGCATTAACTACTAATGAGTGATAAATAAACTGGAACAAGTCAGGGTATGGAGCCGCGTCGTTCGGTTGGTGTGTCCGGGGTGATGCAACACTTAGACGGCTACCGGTTTATACCAGTAGATCCGTTTCTAGCCTTTATGTTAAATTGTTAATATACATATAAATTATTCATGTGATATACATACCATAAGACTTTTCTTTTGTTTGTAAATTTATACGAGTCACATTTCAATTAGTCAATATGTGTAAATAAGACTAAAACAATAAATTAATTGTAGTGAAATATGCTGTTAATAAAAACTATAGTGAAATATAATGTCAACAAATGAAACTATTACTGAAATAAAAAAAATTAGCAAAAACAGTTATATGTTTCTATAAACTTATTAGATATTTTGGTTTTTATCAAATACTATTACTCTAACAAAACAACAAAAAATAAATAAAACTTACGAAAATTAAGAAAAAAGAAAAAGTTTTGATGCATTGACTACATGTGTTCCCATTGAATTTTATGTTAGTGTTGTAGTAACATTTCAACTATATATACATATATATATATATATATACATATATATATATATATATATATATATATATATATATATATATATATATATATATATATATATATATATATATATAGGGGAGGGTTTAAACGAGAACTGTTTTTCGTACGAGAACTGCGAGAATCAATCTTAGACCTTGATTAAATTTTAATCAATGGCTAAGAATTTTTGGCGGCTCATTAATGCTAGCTTCATTATTGACTCATTGATGGCTCATTAATGACACATTAATAAGGGCTATTTCGGGAAAATCAAGCCTCGCAAATTAATGACAGTTCACATGGAAGCAATTCACGGTTGGGTAAATAGATAAATTACCAAAATACCCCTATTAATGAGTCATTAATGACGTTAAAAACTGTTCTCACAGTTCTCGTACAAAAAACGGTTCTCGTTTGAACTTTTACATATATATATATATATATATATATATATATATATATATATATATATATATATATACACACACATACCATATGCATCAAACACAATACCCTTGATAATGTTCAATCATGGAATTAGCTCGAGATCGATTTACAAAGTCACATTTTTTTTAAGATGTAGACTTACAATATGAGTTTGGCATAAAATCAACATACAATTTTTTTAACAAAATTAGTTGAATCTCAGAACAACTAAGGATTATAATAAGAGTATTTTATCTTTTATTTTTTTTAAAAATATATAGTTTACGTAGCATTCCATACATATACATTGTCTCATGGTAGATCGTAAAAGACACAAAGCTTGATACACATTCACGTACATACATTACAATGTCATTTATAATATATAATCTAAAACTAAACTAATTTTTACAAAAAGAAATAAACCTTTTTTCAAATACAAGTAATACATATTTCTAGGATTTAAAAAAAAGAGGAATAGTTTGTTACTATTTTACAAACACTTGGCAATCAAAGAAGGTATAGGGTGATTTTATTATATAGGTAGATATAAGGATATTCAAGACTGTATTGGTAATTTATTACTACTTAAATGTTAAGAGTCAAGTAAAGTAATGTTAAAAATATGTAAACTAAACCTTTTATTTTACTTATACAAATGCTTATAAATTCGGATTACTATGTTATCAAATTTATGAGTTTTAGTTATACGAATTTTCTAATATTTAAAATAAAATATTTGTTATATGATAGAATATTTAAAACAATATTTCTATGGAGGTTTTTTATTTAATGTTTAATTTGTTTGATATCTTATAAGTTGAATTTAATTTTCATTGACTTAATATTCTTAAACATTATTTTTTATAGAATGTTTAATTATTGAAATAATATTCAACTATGGTTTCCTTTTAGGTATAAATAAAGGGTAAGTTAGTAATTTTAAATTACTTAAAATTTAAGAGATTAATACTTTTAGAAAAAGATAGTGTTAAATGATTATATATTAGTATAAACTAGCACTATACCCGCGCAATGCAGCGGTAATAATTAATTTCTACTCGGTAACATGTTTTTTCAAGGCGTACAGGTATGATATTAATGTAATACTGTAACAACGAAGAATTTGAGTTTGGTAGTCTATTTCTTTCTCTTTTTTCCATTTCGTTTATTTTTCTGTTCTCCATAAACTCTTCTATTAGTTTTAAATTAAATTTTGAGAACAATGAAATTGCAAAAAAGTTTCTACTTATAAAATATGGTCAAATGCATTAAAATAAAGGATGTAAATTAGTAATTAAAAAATATTTAAAATTAAGAGATTAAGAAAATAGAGTAAATAGTGGATAATTATATTCAATTTTATTTTGATTATATGAGCTATTTAAAAATGTTTATAAATTTTGGTTATAGGTTATTGAGGTTTATGAATTGTACTTATACACATTTTCTAGTAATTAAGGTAAAATATATATTATATTATAGAATATTTAAAATGGAAGGTTTGTTAATGAAAGTATTTTTTAATAATTAAGTTAATGACTTGATTTTTTTTAAATATAAAAGGTTTAGTTATTAAAATGGAATCTAGGAATGTTATTAAATTTATTTAATAGTTACTTCATTTAATAATTTCCATTTAGTTTTAATAAAGGGTAATTAAGTAATTTCAAAGTACTTAAAATTTAAGAGTTTAAGAAAAATGTCTAAATGCTTTATAATATAGTACTAGTTTATTGACCCGTACACGTACGGGTATTTCGAAAGTGTATTTGAGATATTAAAATATTCAAATAAAAATAATGCAGTAAGTGAAATATCACCTTTGTGATGAGAATATACTAATTTAAAAAAAGTGTCATATTACAATAAAATTTATACCAAAATGTAGATAAAAATGAGACGGTCGTAAATATATAATTATTTTTCTCTAGACAAAATATATCACAAATTACTAAACATAATTAATAAACACTTATAATTAATTACATTAGTATACAATTTTTATAAAACCCCCCTCACATTTTCTTAAAAACCCCTCATATCTTTTATAAAATACTCTCACAATTTTCATCCAACCCCCTCTCAATAGATTAAAATTGAATTTAAATTAATCTTTCCAAAATTGTTTTGAGAATGAAATAATTTTGAAATTGAAGATTGTGATTGGTTAATTGAGATTCAATTTATGATTATTTTTGAAAAATTTGCATGCCTTTTATATATAGACTTATCTCTAGAAAGCTAGTCCCGCTTAATTTAAGAGATGAAGAGATGGAGTACTTAAGGGGGTTACGGCGCGCATGAGATACTAATATACGATTATTCGGAGTTAATTCAATCATATAATTAAGTTGGTGTTGAAGTAGGAGGGTTAACCCACCATGCATGGTATATATATTGAGCATTATTGGTTGAACCATGTGTATATATATATATATATATATATATATATATATATATATATATATATATATATATATAGAGAGAGAGAGAGAGAGAGAGAGAGAAAATTTGGATCAATAAAGACTCTCCCTTTAAACAAAGTCCACAAGGTCCCATTCCTGACCGTTAGATCGATCAAATCAATGGTTCAGATCTATAATGGTATTATTGTAAATAAGTAAACAATTATAAGATTTAATTTTAGAAGGAAGGGTATTATGGTCAAAGCCACCATTTTTTTATTTTTTATTTACCACTTTGATCTTTAAATGACCATAACTATTTCAATTTTTTGAATTTGAGCAAAAAAATTATATCAATCTTCTCATTTTTTTTAATCCTCTTTCAAACGAGACCACTCTTCCTATATTTCTGAAAAAAAAATCGACGAAAAATGACGAAAATGACGAAATTAATCATTTTCGTCACCTGCTGTTATATCACATAATAGCAGGTCCCGAAAATGATAAATTTTGTCATTTTCATCATTTTCGTCACCTGCTGTTACATGATATATAAGGGGACTCGAAAATGATTAAAATGACGAAATTTTTATCATTTTCGGGACTTGATGTTTAAGTCATTTATAAGGGGACACGAAAATTATGAAAATGACGAATTTTATCATTTTCGTCACCTGATGTTAAGTTATATAGAAGGGGCAGCCGAAAATGATAAATTTCGTTATTTTCATTATTTTCAGGACCTTTTGTTTAAGTAATATATAAGGGGGGACACGAAAATGATGAAAATGATGAAATTTTATCATTTTCGTCACCTGCTGTTAGATGATATACAAGGGGCACGAAAATGGTAAATTTCGTCATTTTATATCATTTTCGGGACCTGCTGTTTAAGTGATATAAAGGGGACACGGAAATGATGAAAATGACGAAAATTCATCATTTTCGTCACCTGCTATTACGATATATAAGGGGCTACCGAAAATGATAAATTTCGTCATTTTTAATCATTTTCGTGCCCTTATATATCATGTAACAGCAGCTGACGAAAATGACAAAATTTATCATTTTCGGGACCTGCTATTATGTGATATAACAGCAGGTGACGAAAATGATTAATTTCGTCATTTTAATTATTTTCGTCATGTTTCGTCAAATTTTTTTTTCCAGAAATATAGGAAGAGTGACCTTGTTTGAAAGAGGATTAAAAAATGAGAAGATTGATATAATTTTTTTGCTCAAATTCAATAAATTGAAATAGTTATGGTATTTTAAAGATTTGAGAGGTAAAAAAAATGGGTTTTTTATGAAGACTGGAGCATACGTGGCTTTTTTGATCAAAATTTTAATTTCTCATCTTGCCCTTTTAAATGAGTGGCTGAGATTGGGACTTTGGGGTTTTTGTTTAAGGGGGGTTTCTATTGAACCTAACCCTATATATATATATATATGTGTGTGTGTGTGTGTGTGTGTGTGTGTGTGTGTGCAACACGCACGTATTTGGTCCATACATATTTATCAAAAAACAAATCGACACCCATGTATCGTGATGTATCTCATTTCAGTTATTAATATGTAAGACATTACATATGCGTAATTGACCTAATTAAGGTGCTAGCTAGTGATGACGGGAGTCGGGTCCTCCGGGAACCGATCTTTTCGGATAACTGTTCTTTCCACTTGCAAAATCTCTTTCAAATTGCTCCTCAAACGCTCTTCTAGCAATCTCTATATTCCTGATACCAATGACATAATGACTTGAAGATAACAAGATGAGGATCATTATAAACAAAACTTGAGATATTGCCCTACAAATTGATTTCATATTTTCTGCACGTATTGTCTTCAAATTAAGCTGGTGCAGTGTTCTTGTGTTGAAGATTGAATATTATAGTACATATATATGTGTGTATATATATAGATATTTGTGTGTGTCTTAAGGATTTCAACTTTGGAGGTTAACATAGAAGATGATTCACATGACATCAGATTTAACATTTTACACGTAGTTTATAATGAAGAGATTGGAGGGTTGAGTAGGTAGATAAGATCAACATTCACCAAGTTCGTTGATGGGACGTACGTTTTGATGTTGATATGTTGAAGTTAATCCTATATGCTCTTTTGAAAATTTTATATCCTTCTAATTCTTTCTATTATTTACTAAGTTATAACATGTATATTTCACTAAAATTTTCTTTTAATTTTCATACTTCTTAATAAAAAAATATTATATGAGAATATAAACCTCTCATGGTCTTTTATCCTTTTAAAGGAATGTTTGATTATTAGAAAGGTTCTTTCACTTATTTTATCATTTTTTGTTGCCATCGATTTATTTTATCAACTAATTTAACCTGATACTACTACACAATTTATAATACCTTATGGGGACCGGTTTACCAAAAAATCGGTTTTTATGTGGTTGCTAAAACTAAGGGGACAGGTTCTTAAGTCAATAACCGGTTCTTTTAAGAAAAAGTCATGGGGACCGGTTTTCAACTTAAGAAATTGTCTTCATGGGTTTATAGTCTCCAATGGGACATTTATAGTGAGAAATTTAAAAGGGAACTGAATATTTTAAAGGAGGGAACTAGGTCTCAAGCCCGTGTAAACACGGGCCTGTACTCATAATATTGTCTAAATGTGTTTACGACTTTGTCATTTATAAACAAAAGGATTGTGTACAATATAACATTGAACACATAGCAACAAATTATGCAGAACAAACTGTGTATATACTGTACCACCGTAAAACACAAGCCAAATTTTTTTTTAAATCACAACGGAAGTATTGCATCAAAAATTATAAAAGAAACAACACCGGTATTTAAAACCAACATTGTACAAACACACAGTATCTCGTTTAGTGTTACAAAACATTTCACAAAGTATGACTCATAATTTCAAAATCCAAAATATTAGAGCGACGGTCAAACTTCCCCTGTACACTAAAGTAGCAACCTACCGTGCTCTCAAAAACCTGCAACAACGAGTTAGGGTGGGGAATTAGCACAAAGCTAAGTGAATGGAATCTAAACCACAAGCAACAATTAGCAGAACCACAACGTTCACAAGAACATGTAATCTCAAATATCAAAGGACCGGCGGCTCTGCCGAGCCTACGACCAATACTGGCCATAGCAATGATCTACCGATAGTCATCTGCTAACTGGCACAGTTAAACCCCCTATGCTACAACAAATGTAACAGAGGATCTAAAACTGCCTAACCAGAAGCCACTGGCCCAGCCCAAAACCACGCTTAGCTGACCTCTGCCACAAACACCATGAGCACAATTTCATACCTTGATACTCATATCTTGGATTCGATCGCAATAATCATCAAATATCCAGTCAAACAATCATATCAGACTAAACAGTCTATCGCATGATTAATCGTATGAAATTCAAGTAACCATAACCGTAACAACTAAAACCACCGGTGAGTTAAAGTCAACTCACCTTGTATCTGAACTGCAATCCACTCAGTCACTAATTACTGAGCCTTTGAAACTCCTGAGAACATAAAATCATATGAATCAGTTTTCGGTTCATAAATATATTCTTAAATATATTTATATCAATACGTATCATTATCATCAAAATATAAACACATACACTCATATGATCGATCCATACACGTACATGTTCATACTAATATACAAAATCGATTGGCATATAAATATATAATATATAATCATTTGAGATCAATTAACACACACACACACATACACACACACACACACACACACACACACACACACATATATATATATATATATATATATATATATATATATATATATATATATATATATATATATATATATATATATATATATATATATTAATATATATGCTAGATCGATCACCTACATATATATATATTATATATGACACTATGCAAATACACTACAACTAACACACAACACACCCATCGCACACATTAATTCACATATTCACCTATCGCATGCAATCACCTATCGCATGCAATCACTTGTATTAATTCACACAATTAAATTGGTTGCTACCTTGTTTTCTATCGGCCGTTTCTTTCCTTTTTCAAACGATAACAAACCAACACTCCACATCCAATAGATTTTGAATAGATGAATAGTGCAACCATTGATATATACTACCTCTATATTAATATATATTTTTATACATCCTAAGCATGTTAAAAAAGTCAAGGAAGGAGATAAAATTTGATCTTCCCAATTTAATTTTCATCATCACATATTATTAAACGTTATTATAATAACTCTCGTATCACCATTGTTGTCATTTATAAGCTATCATAAACTTAATATAACTTCAAGAACACCTTCATGAATTCATAACTATTATATGAACAAGCACCTTAACCTTGAAATATCAAATTCCATATACATACTTTTTAAATCATAATACTAACTTACTAACTCATGAACTTCATAATAAAGCATATTTCTTGCATCAAGAACACATAAAAATATATAGAAACAACTATTTACAAAATTACTTTTCAAGTTCATCATCCACTTCTAATCATGTTTTTTTCCTAAAGAAAATTGAATATGGTAACATTTCTAAATCATGTTATTAGTAACCATGAATCATGTTTCTACCTTGAATCAAAATAACAACTTAGGATGATATGAAGATCAAGTAGCAAGTAATAGTTGTTCTCTCAAAACACCTTAGCTTTCACACACATAAAACACTAAAAGCTAAGTCTTGAAGACTTATAAATATCTCATTTTTTCGACCTCCACCAAGACACATATATTTCGGTATTTAAAACGCTCCGTTCGAATATACAGTTTGTCACATAACCGACTAATAACAATTAGTTAATTTAGAAAAAAATTATATTCGGAATCCTTATTTAAAAACGAATCTAACGATACCATATAAGCATGCTTTTAAATATAAACACGTAGCAATTAAAAGGAAACTCACTAAACGACTGGGCCCTGATTTAGGATGTTACATATACTACTAAGGCAGTCAAACGTTAGCCTTAAACCCATTGATTATATATGCACAAATTACATAATGTATATGTGTGTGTGAATACACACATATATGATTATAACATGCGAGTGACGTCCAGAGCTCCTTGACCATGAAAAGCAACCACACATCTCAAGGAAGTTTTACATGCCACAGCTGCAGCTTCTAATTTTTGTTCGCCGTCAATGATTGCATTCACAACATCAACATGAATCCATTTTCCTGTAGAATTCTCTTCACTGCACAAGATTTCTGCCCAATACATAGGAGCTCTTGTTTTCCTCGACTCATTTGTAGTAGAGACCCCCTGGGAGAACGATGATGACTCTTCACATTCAATTTTCTTCAATTTTTTGAAAAGAGATAAAGTTGATGAACTAATATACAAACTTTTAACATCATTGTCAACATTAATAAGTCGGTGCTGCAGTTGCAGAAAGAGCCATTTCTATCTACATCTCAAACTCAATATTTTCCTTACTCTTTGAGCCCGTACATGACGAATTATGTGGCCCACAAGTAAGTAGATCCATGTTTTTCTTACTTAACTGGTCAACAGCGAGTGAGTCTGTATCTCGAGGAACAATTTGACTTGACTTTTTATTTTTCCTTTGACTTGAAGCTTTTGACTCATTCTTCTTGTCAACATCCACAGGTGCAGATTGAGTGTTTACCAGAAGACGTCGAGGCCTCATTTAATCAAGTCACCATAACCGTTTCAATGAGGCTGCATATAATATGGATACATACCTGAAACCAAAATGACTCTTTAGACATTTTATAGAGAAACCGATCTCAATTTGAACCCGATTAACCTAAGCCGCTCGAACCTGAATTAGCTTATTATGGTCGGTTTAATATACAAGTCGGGTTTTAAAAACCGGGTTAACCTGGTTGGTTGGCTCGACAAACCCAAGATACAATTAGTGTAGGGTTCGCTTTGCTTTGTATGATATTTTCGGGTTCAGGTGACCTAATTAAGATTAGAATCTATTAATGCTGCCTAATGGAAATTGACAAAATCAAATTAATAGATGTCTCCTAAACCAAAAGTGAACACAAGTAACTATGTTAATGTTATATTTCCTACACATCCATGTTAGTTTCTCGCTTGCAAACTACAAGTTTGTATATGATATACGCAATCAGTTGATGAAACGACCTCAAATTCCAAATTCTTATTACTATTAGCAGACTCGGCACTTGCTAGTTGATCACTGGAAGTTACATTCCTTCAAGGATGCGTATGAATATTAGAGAATCAGTCAATAATGACTTTGACATGCAAGCAGGACTATTTACAATATACAGATGATGTATGAAATGTAGTAGAAGTAACAACGCAAACCTTAACTAAGAAGAAGTTGAATTTACAAGCTGTCAGGATACTTGCAACACCTCCACCCAAGATAATAGAAGCTACTATTTTTGGGTCTACATTTTACTCATCAAAAAATGGTGCCTCAAATTTTTGGAAAAAAACAAAAAATAGATAAAATTAACAATGACCCAATTTAAGAAACTAAATCTAAATCAACCATGGGACGTGAATGATCATTTCAATAAGATATATACAAACGTGTGTTGTTTTGGTCCCTTGCAGAATTTCATCTTCTTCTGTTGTCAGATCCTTACTATCCCTAATTAAACTTGATTCAAGATTTGTATATCAATCACAAGTACTGTTGGATTTAATCAGTTATATCAGATGGTTCACGCATGCATGGCTGAATTAATAAGTCTTTATTTTTGTTTAATGTTTAAGTTATTAATTTAGTAGTAAAATATTAATCAAGTTAACCGGATCTTATGCATGAACGTTGAGTGGAAATTGTCTATGAATGTATCGGGTATTTGGGAGAACTTGTTGGTCCACGTAGTGTACTGTAAAAGGCTATATATAGCATAGACCCATATTAATAAAAGAAGTGTGCTTTACTGAAAACCTTCCTGCAACTCTTTCCTTCTTCCTTTACATATATAATTTCATTGTTTTTTTTCTTCCTTTTCGTGAAAGGGTATACAAAACAGTAGTACGTGAGAGGGCTCATACCAACAAGTGCCACATAGGACACAACACATCTTTAGTTAGAACAGATATAGATTCTTAAAATGGATTCTTTGCTCAAGCAAATAATTAGAAAAACCTGTTTGACTAAACAAAACTAATTATTAGCAACTTAGCAAAACAATAATCAGATTAGTACTCTCAAAAAGCAATGCTAAACAACCTTTATACAAGGACCTACAACCTGCAAATAAGCTACAACTTGCAGTTTTGCTAGAATGCAGAGGAGTGGTGTAGAATTACCGTATAGAGGGAATACCTTCAATACCTTTCAAAATTCTGCAATGATTTTGACTTCAGATAAGCTGCTTCAAGGAGTAAACCAACATGGCGGAGCAGCATAACTATACGAACGGTTTTGAGGTTTTCCTATATCACTAAGGCTAATTTTAATCTTTGGGGTAGCTGCATCCATATTTATCCCTTCAAATACATGAAGAATGGCTTCTATGTTCCCCTTTTGATATCATATCTTCCTAGCAATGCTGCTAATCTGCTATAATGCTAAATTGCTAAGAATATGAATTACAAATAACATAGAGGCATTTTTAGTAGGAAGTAGTTTATTCAATACCGCCAAAATAACATTATAAATTAAAAATCTGAATAACAGAGAATATCATAAATTATATTATATTCGATACCGCCAAATATTAATTTGTTTTTAAATTTAGATTCCTTTTTTCCATAGAAACCTAGCAAAGTATAAGGAGAAGAGGGCTAGGAAGGTGAATTAAGACATTCTTTTTACTTTACATATCACTTATCGAGTATTTCACATAATGTTCACATATCAGTTAGGAACTTCAAAAGGAAGTCACAAATAGAGACCAAGTCTATCGAGCCTAAACTCGATTTTTAAATTACAGCACAGTTGTCAAGGATGCATCAGCCACTACTTTTATCCATTCTATTGCCACATACGTATGAAACCATTTGTTTTTATTGCAATTAAAGTATCACAGATATATATAAACTGTATGAAATGAATTGAACATAGGGACCAAATTGAATCTGTTTATAAACACCAAAAAAAAAACCATACCCTTTCATATGTTTGATCCAAAATTATTGCCCCGAACCTTGTATGATGTGAAATAAAATCCTCTCAAATGATTGTTGACCCTCCTTCGGCACATTCAGAACAAATCCACTACAGGTTGAGGAAAAAAAATTATTGGAGATCATCATCATAAATTCGAACGCATGAGGCCTAATTAACGATCTATGTGGAAAATCAAGACTATGGATAGATAGATCGATATCGAATGCTCATATCCTGATTTTACTCTTGGTTTTCTTTCCCTTCCTCGAACAGCCCCAACACCATCAAAAACTCGATTAAACCTACATTCATTGACGTAAAAACTACATATTAATTACAAAAGACTATGGATCATTACCTGTGTTTCTTTGATTATTTGGAAGCAAAACCGTGAATGATTATCCCTTCTCCCTCTCGGCAGTGTCTAAGCACCCACACAAAACATCAAGAAAATATCATAGGGCTTAGTGCCCTAAAATGGGAATTTATAGGCTCCCCTCAAAATCATAACAGGTTTACAAACTTGGAGAATGAATCGTCAAGTACTACAACTGTAATTGAAAGAAGAAGACACTAAATCGTTTCAGAGCATGAGCATCTTAATCGTCGACCTAATAAAGGTCGCCCAGCTCATGCCACGTCAAAAAAGCACCTAAACTAATTAGCTTGAATTTGGGAATTGCCAAACAATAACAACTGCCACCTCAGATTTGATACATCTTGTTTTAATAGGGATATAGATAGATAGATTGTAATATAGGAGGGAAATTAACATTTTTTTAAGGACATTAAAACCGGTTTTATAGAGAAAATTGGTCCCCATGTAATAGCCCAAAATTTTAAAACATATTTGATATTTCAGTTTTAACCCTACGGAACACATTAACAACAAAGGCTTCCACCCTCCTCCTCCGCTGTCGCCAACCCACCTGTGGCGTTCCCCTTTTCCGTCGCCGCCGTACACTGTTAGTTCTCCTCTATAAGTGTCATTGCTGCTAGCCTCATCGGTTCAGGTATATGCACTGTCATGAACTCCATAGTCTTTGATTTTTGTCTGTACAATTAAAATTTGAGAAGAAATCTGCACTCCATAGTCTTAGATTTATGTCTGCTACAAGTGACAAAAGAACGCATGAGGAACCAATTTTTTTGTTAAATACTTCAATTTTTATTTACCAATTGCTTGTTTGATTTAGGTTTACCCGATCTATGGTAGTTGCTTTCATTTTTTTTAGTATGCCGAAAATGCAATGAGACATCCATCAGTTGGATGATGAGACCTACAGTACAAATCTTTTAGTGATTAACAATAAGTTGCTAAATATTTCAAGCCTTTTTGTTAGAGACAACTTATTGAATGATGAGACCTACAGTCCAGATGCTCTGCTCTCATTGAAATATCAGGAACTTCAATGCAATATATAATAAAGCTCTTCAGTAGATGTGGTATGTTTTATCATAAATATTTGGTGATTTATTGGGAGAGTGATGTCATTTTGTTCTAGTTTATAAATTGCATATTAATTTTGTTCTTGTATACCATGCAACTTTTTATATTGAATTGAGCTTTGACAATGTGTATACATAATCTCATTTAGGCTGCAGCGGGTCTTAAAATTTCTACAGCTGCTATATCCTATTATTAGATTCAACAGTTTTTACATGGTATGAAAACCAGAGCACAGTTGAATAACGGCAGTTAGTATAAAAGTTGTTAAATATTTGAAGGTTTGCTTCAAAACATTTCTTATAAGACAACCCATTAATCTTTTATTTACTTTCCAACATTTGGTAATATTTTTTTTTATTATTATACTTTTGATTCGCTTTTGAACGATATTTGGTTACGATTTTCAGCATATATCTTAACCACATTTCCTTCTTCTTTTCCTAATTTTGTTTTAGCTCAATCAGGTTCAAGGAAACTCATTCGAGATGAAACGTATGCTACTCCTTGGGCCATAAACAGTTACCGTACAGACCATGTACGATTGAGGTACATAACTGCTACATAGCTATATATGTAGCAGAAATTATTAATGTGACTAATTAATGAAATTGTTAATTTAACGTAGAACCAACATAAAGATGATATAATAAGCCCCCAGGAGATAAAGGTTTAAATCACATGTTACAATTACTAAAGTCATGTTTCTCCAAGAATGCCAAACCGGGATGTCACTGCAGAGAGCTGTACACTACTTCCTTATCAGCTGTGTGTCAAATGTCCATACAACAATGATGTTATGTAGTAATCTTATTTTCTAAATACTGAGATTTTTATAGCTTTACGCTGTAAAACTTGATGCATGTATCTATATATGTATGTGTGTGTATATATGAATGCTAATAAATATTTCGCCATAAATATTTATATAACGATTATATATGAAAGCTAACACATATCTTTGTGTTTCGTGCAGAGATCTCATCTATATTTGCAAAAGAAACTAAGATTTTGAGGTCTTAATATGGTTTTGCATTTAGCACCATTTTGTATTTAGATCCACTATGATGGAATATTAACCGGTCTCCATGTACGTGTAAAAGAGATCGGATTTAGAACCGGTCTCCATGTACGTGTTATAGAGACCGGTTTTAACCGGTCTCCATGTGTTTTATTATAGAGACCTCCCCTAATAGGAACCGGTTCTAAAACCGGTCTCCATGATAAAAATAACCGATCCCCATTTAGTTTTGTGTAATAGTATACATCAAGAAGTAGATAATTTGATATAATATAATATGACATAAACTAAATAATGGTGACAAGACTTAACAGCATTAAGATTTGATTGCTAATTAGTTATTATATAATAGTAGAAATAAGAGCTGGAAGAGAAGAGAGTGTCTAGTTAAAAACCTAGAGAGGCAAGAGAACTGAAAGAAAAGAAGTAAATTTATACCTGTACCCTTTTTATTTTAAAATAAATAAATAAACATGAAATTAAATGGTTAGCTAGAAATGGTTCTTGCGGTTCTCGTACGAAAAACAGTTCTCGTTTGAATCGGTCCATATATATATAAGATAATTATTATACTATTCATTTATAATGAAAAAATTAGTTATCCTTTTTTAAAGGTAAATACACACTTAAGCTAAATATATTTTACAATGTGACTTTAACTCGATCTTTAAGAAACAGGAATTAATATCTTAATTACCCATTAGTACTACTAGATCAAATTCTTTGGTGAAAAAAACCCAGTTGTCCTATGATATCGCGGTTTTTATATATATATTTAATGCGATATTTAATTATTTTTGGATAAAAATCATGAAAATATGTTAAATATATGTTTAATATAATTATATATTCTTTTTCAGGTTCAAATTCGGATATTTGAGGATATATATGGATAAAAAAGCTAAAATTCGAAGATAAGCATCAAAGTTTGAAATTTCCGAAATTCTGTCACTAAATGGTCGCTAGCGTCGCTAAAAGCCACCACTTAGCGTCGCTAAAGGTGACTTAGCGTCGCTAAAGGGCCTTTGACAACTTTATAAATTGATTTGATCTCCATTCGGTTGGGCAGCTTTGGGTTCCGACTTTTGAACCCTAAATCATTATAAAACACCATTAGAGAGCAGAGAAGACTTGGAGCAAAGCTTTGGAGCATTGGAGTTTTATTTTGAAGATTAAAAGTGAAGATCGTTCGGCTTTTACGGTTTCTTTCATTCTACTTCATCATGTTCTTCTTGTTTCTTAATTTCCAGAAGTTTAGAATGTTGAATCTTGGCTAGATCTACTGTTTTCCTCCCTAGAGGAGATGAAACTCATGTAATGGCTTAGTTTAATTCATGGTTTTTGATATTTTGTTCATGTTTGTTCTTGGTTTTGCCTAATTTATGTTTATCCATGCTTATGAATCTTTCTTGATTGCTTAGAATCTGATATTTATGTTTTGAGAGACCACTTAAATCATAAAGTTTGCATCTTGATTATCTAGGACCAATAGGTGATTGAGTAATAGTGATTGATTAATCCTATGTTTTTGAGCAATTAAAGTTAGAATCTTTTGATATAATGACCATTTATATGTTAGTTTGATGTTTTGTTGATCATACAAATATTAGGATTGTGGCTTAACCTGTTAATCGAATTAATTGCTAATTTAACTATTTAATTGCACTTTTGACCATAAAGGTAATTGATTAGGGTAATTAGACGGTTATAACTGGACCAAGGTTGTAGCTACTTTAGAAATCGATGCATGAATATTGAAAGTATCATTAGCTTTATTTACCATGAATTTATTGCCATGAATTGAGTTGAGTTGAATCTAGGGAGGGAACATCTTAATTATTATTAATTCTCCGAGTTAATCGCTTCTTTGTCCTTTTTGCATGCTTTTAGTGTTTTTAGATAGTTTAGTGGTTTGATTGGTTCCAAGTTCATCTTTTACAACAAATTCCCCCCTTTATTGCTTTTTAGTAGTTTAGTTTAGTTTAATATTTAAATTAGTATAATTTTATCAAATCATACTCGTTCCCATTGAGTTCGACACCCGTACTTATTTTCTATACTATTATACGATTAGGTTCACTTGCCTATTTGTGTTGTAGTCGTACTAAATAAAGACGGTTTTTATAAATATAAAACTGGTACGCTTTTAGCACATCAAGTTTTTGGCGCCGTTGTCGGGGAACGGTTTCATTTGATTTAATTATATTAATTTTAGTATTAAACGATCCTTCCTGCGAGTTTCGGCTCAAAGGAAGTTACTTTAGTAGTTTTGCTCGTCCTTCTTCGTGACCTGCGATGTCTCTTCTGCGAATATGAATTACCCCGAGGATCGAACGATCCATTGGGAATCTTTCCTCAAAGACTTATTGAACGAGTTTTATGACGATGGTATTGAGCGGGATGATTACGACTTCATCCTTAAAGATGATGAGGATGACCGCCCGATTGGTTTGCCCGAGGAGCCACAACTTAGTAATTAATATTTTTTTTTAAATCTTCTTTCAAAGTTTTAATTTATACAATTTTATTTCAGCCTATTTTATTTTTTTCTTTTTTACATAAATTTTAATTAGAATTACATGCCAATTAGGTTTTTATTTTGAATTTGTGATTTAAATTACTACATTTTTATATGAGTTGAACTAATAGATAATAACTTAAAATAACATTGCTAACAAACACAAATTGGATCAATCAAAATAAATAAAATTTTCATGTTTTTGTAAAAACATATGCTTAAAAATACGATAGCAATTATTAAAAGTTTGTTCCCGATGCAGGGTAGCAACGCACAAGTTATATAGAGTTACTAGTTAGTAGGGGTGTGCACGGTTCGGTTTGGTTCGGTTTTGAGATAAAACCGAAACCAAACCGAAAATTTCGGTTTTTGAAAAACCAAAACCAAAACCATTCGGTTTGGTTCGGTTTTTGGTTTTCGGTTTTTCGGTCTGGTTTTCGGTTTTCGGTTCGGTTTTTGGTTTTTCAAACTTTTGGTCACAACACTTGACGAAGGGAGGGCGAACACCGTCGTATGGTATGTCGACATTTCTTGCTTCAAACTTCCATCGAGATCTTTTAGAGTCGATTTGGTCTGTCGATTTAAAATTCAAGATTGGTCTGTCGATTTGATCTTCAACATTCGAGCGATTAGTGTGTCGAGTGTTGGATAGTGAGTGCCGATTTATGATTTTTGTGGAAAAAGTAAAAACAAGGGGAAGGTAAGGGATTTGAGTTATGTTAAATTGATATGTAAATATAGAAGTATGCCCCTTAACCTTAACAATTCGGTTTGGTTCGGTTTTAAACGGTTTGGTTTCTTCAATTCGGTTCGGTTCGGTTTTTATGGTCGGTTTTGAAACATAAAACCGAACCAAACCGAAAAAATCGGTTTTTATAATTTTAAAAACCAAAACCGTCGGTTTTGGTATTGGTTCGGTTTTTTCGGTTTTTGGTTCGGTTTCGGTTTTTCTTGCTCACCCCTACTAGTTAGTTGATATATAAATCCCAAACTATTAATTAAACTTTCAAGTTTGTAAATAAAACTGGAAAATGCAATTCAGAAAGATGTATTTTTTTGAATGACGAGTTAGTAATTAGTGGATCGAACCCAGTGATAACATCGAATTCAAAAGGAGCCCCGTGGTAACATCGAATTCAAAAGGATGTATACTTGATAATTTTAAAAGTAATATTGTTTAATTCCACGCAAGAATGCATGGATAATGTGTTCATGCCACGGCATGAAAGAGTATCCCTCGTGTGCTAATTGGTTGATCGTGGGCAAGCTAATTAATTATATTAAAAGGCCACGTCGATCAAACGGTTTACATATGAAATTATGGACGGAAGGAGAGTGGGTGCTTTCTCGAAGGGAGTGCCACCTAAGGCCATGTGTTATATCCTACTTGCAAATTTCTATTACCTAATATTACATCAGCGCCACATCATTTCCTCCTTACCCAATTTACAAGTTTTACCTCTTTTTAAAACTATCCCATTTTTTATTAATATATTAAAATACTAAAATATGTGTGTAATTGTCCTTGGTTGGGAGGGGGTGAGGTGGGGTGGGGGAGGTTGGCTTCTCGATCGGGCTTTAGAACTCGATGACCTTACTCGATGGCGAAACCCGAAGTGGCGTTTTTGTGTTCCTTCTGGAACTCGATGGAACCCGATTCAATCGGGTGAGGTATAACGTGAGGTCTAAGCCCCGCTTCGAAGTTGTGTAAAAGAGATAACAAAACAAATTAAGTTGTGTAGGTTGGTATTAATACTTTGTGTATGTGATCATTTAAGTTGCATAACTGATTGTAGCATGGTGCGATAGGCATTTTTAAAGGGTAATTATTACATATATTAATTAGATATGTTGTAAATGCCAAAACTTGATTAATAGTTGTAAACAAGAGAATATTGAAATTGGTAGTATTTTGAATAGAGGTTTATTTATATGTGTAACGAGTAGCATTGGACCCGTGCGTTGCGGCGGGTTTTAGGATGAATAAAAGTAGGGTTTAGTTCATTTTTGTGTATCCAACTTTACACATTTTGCTATTGTATGTACTGAACTTTCAAACTTACCATTTGATGTATCCAAGTTTCAAAAAATTATCATTTTGTGTATGTAACCTGCTATAGCAGGTAAGATGATGATGTGACACAGGTAAAACTGATGTGGCAATGACATATGTTGAGTTGGAGGCTGATGTGGCTTTTCACTCTTTAAAAATAATTCTAATAATAATAATAATAATAATAATAATAATAATAATAATAATAATAATAATAATAATAATAATAATAATAATAATAATAATAATAATAATAATAATAATAATAATAAGCATCTTCATCCATCTTCATCCATTTCATCCATCTTCATCCATCTACACCACCACCGGTCCAGCACCACTACCACCACCGGTCGGCACCACCACCACCATCGGCACTAAATTGGGTTTTGTTCTGATTTTTGTATCAACCCATATCTTGCACGAGATGAAGATGGTGAAGTTTAACCATCGACTTCAGGTTCATATGGGTGAAGACCTTCATGGGTTTCGAAGACTGCAATCGATTTCAGGGTTCATATGGGTGAAGACCTTCATGGGTTTAACCAGATCTGAAATCGATTTCAGGTTCGCGACTTCAGGGTTTCGATTTCAGGTTCCAACTGAAGACCTTCATCCGGTAACGATTTAGGGTTAGGCGACAATGATTTCAGTTACGATTGCTTCCCATCGGCAATTCTTCAAGTTCATCATCTCCAATTTAGGGTTCGATTTTTTGCACCAGGTATGTAGTTTTTGGGTTTGAGTTTTAATTTCAGTTTCAGATTTGATTTTAGAATTTGGGTTTAGGGTTCTTGATTCTTAAAGGTTCTTTCAGATCTGTGAATTCATCTCGTGTTTAGGGTTTCAGATCTGCATCAGGTATGTAGTTTTCTGCATCAGGTATTGAAGATGATGCCCCAAATCTGGGTTTCATCTCGTGTTTAGGGTTCTTGTTTTCAGATTTGAGTATATGATTCTTGATTCTTAAAGGTTCTGGTTTCATCTCTTTTGTTTCATCTCGTGTTTAGGGTTCTTTTGTTTCAGATTTGTAAATTCATTTTCTTAAAGGTTCTTTTGTTTCAGATCTTCATCAGGGTTTGAACCTACATCAAGGGTTGAATATGAATATATGATGAAGATCATCTTCATGTTCTTCATGATTTATTTATTTATTTATTATTTCTTGAATATATACACACATGGCAATTATTTAATGATGTGTAATATTAAAAAAATAAAAAATGGAAGAAATGACCTGATACCTGAAGAATAGGTTACCCAGTACACAAAATTGTAACTTTTTAAAACTTGGATACATCAAATGGTAAGTTTGAAAGTTCAGTACATACAATAGCAAAAGGTGTAAATTTTGATACACAAAAATGAACTAAACCCATAAAAGTAAGAAGAAAATTAAACAACGTGGTCCTAGGATGAATAAAAGTAGGAAAAAACTTAAACATGTAAAATTGTTGTGTTATTTCATTTATATTTAAATCGAGTCGTGTTATAACCATTTAGTATTTATTAACCCCTACACTCGAGCATTTTTTAACGAATTAATATAAAAAAACTCTGATAGAACTATTTTAATATCGAAACGTCAATATCAATAAAAAAGTCGTGAAAATATATTTATAATCACACTAAATTATATGTTAAAATGTTTTAAAAGAAAAATAAATAATATATGTAACTAATTATTTTAATAATAATATAAGTACCAATAAAATGAGAATTAAAATGTATGGTAAAATTAAGGCTAAGTGTAAAATGATAAACACTAATAAAACTAAAGCCTAGGAAAAATTCAAAGCTAGAAAAAAAAAAGAATCGCAGCCTGAAAAAAAATTGAACTATGAAAATAAAGAATTGTAGGTTGGAGGAATCGAACCCTTGACATAAAGGTTAGAGGTTAGAGATTTTACCAACCGGTCAAATGTAAATTTGTTATAATTTATAATTTTTAAATATATAACAAATACCAGGGAAGTTACTGTTTATAACTTCCTGATATTTGTTATTATATATAATGCATATAACTAATATAAAAAAATATGTGTTGATTTTAAAAAATAGTGGTGATATGTCCTCCTACTTATCCTCCTACACGATTAATATAAGTGTCAAATCAATGATGGAGGTAAAGAAAGAGAATTAATGGACTCCATATGTCGTAGGAGGATAAAGTAGAAAAAAAAGTAGAAAATATATCTTTTTTTTGTAAAAAAAATATTAAAGTCAAATTATATTACAAATAAATAAATAGCATTTATTAATCCCATCAATCATGATATTTTCTCTACATATTAAACTTCATTGATGACTTCTCCTTTACATATTAAAGTTCAAAACTCAAGAAAAAAAAGGGCTTGTGAGATTTGAAACTCAAGAAAAAAAAGACTTAGTGAGATTTGAACCCAAGCCAAGTCCCCCAAAATTATAAACATAACCATTTCATCTAAACATGATTTTGATACTAAAGCCACTTAATAATTATACTAGTATTTTACCCGCGTGATGCGCCGGAGTAAAATAGTTTCATTTGTCGACATAGGGGTGTTCAAAATTCGGATATAAACTGTTTTAACCGTAATCCGAACCACTCCGTAATCGAGAAAGCCGAAACCGTTTTCAAATTCGGTTTAAAAACCAAAACCGATTACCATAAATACTTTAATTACATAAAACTGAAACCGTTTTTATAAATTCGTGTTAAAAAACGAAACTGATTACATAAAATAGTACAACTCAAATAACATTATTTACAATATGTTTCAGTAATAATCTTAAACACTTTAAATACTTTAATTACAAAAAACTATCAGAATTTAAATACATAATGAATGCTTTAAAACTGTCAAAAAATTAATTACAAAAAAATGTCCTGAATTTAATTAAAGTTGTACTATTTTAAAAGTGTTAAGATTGTTGCTCAAAGTTATTGTAAAACATGTTATATTACTTGTACTACTTAACTTAAAAAATTGTCTTAAAAAAAGAGCTAAATATTTTATAGAGTAGTAAAGATAACATAAGCTAGGAAAGTTAATATTCACTTTCCTAGCAAATGTTATTATATATAATGCTAACATTAAAGGATGGTTTATTGTTGATGTTTATGTTTATATTTTGTAACCTTATATATGCTACTTTACCTATGTTTAGTGTTTATAGTTATCATGAAGCTCAACTTATAACAAAAGGAAATGGCTGCTTTAGCTCAAGACCGGCCTCGAAAATTCGGAGGTCTTGTGCAATTTAGTAAAACAGATCCTAAAACAGTAAAACTTATAAAATTTAAAAATATTAAATATAAAATTCTGATTTTTAATTCCACACAAAGATTCATTCTAAATAATTCATATAAGGGAGAGAAAACATCTATCTATACTACTATATAAACCATTTAACACTCTCTCTCCTACTAATTTTTAAGAACTTCTTAAAATTATGTCAATCTCTAATCTCCACCCTTCATTTTATCTAAATTAATCTTATCCATTCAATTTTTAACAATTTCTCTCTCCTAATAAATTTTAACTTTTTATTTATTTAAAATATATTCTCCTATTAACAAACTCTCTTACACAAACATATTTATCCACCCATATCAATATAATTTTCAAAATCTTATTAACTTCTCCTATTTTATTTCATAAATTTAAATTTTTTAATATTTTTAGATTTTATTTTTAAAAATAATAAAATAGTTGTTACAAATATAAGAAAAACTGGAAGAAAAAAACGGCCATGTTGTTGAAACTTTTTTCATGACATTAAATTACCCGTTACATCCTTGAAAAAGACATGTTGCAAAACCAAAAGTATTTACCGTCGCAGCATTGCGCGGGTACACTGCTACTTTGAACAACCAAGTTTGTAAAATTCAAGGATTGTCTTAAACAAAAGTCAGTAACTTCGAAAAGTAATTAAAAATATTAGAATATAGAATCAGTTGAAAGATAGAATGAAGTAAAGAATAATATATTAATCTCACATTGTTGTTAGTTGGATTCATTAATCTTAAACATAATCACAAAATGATCATCCTTTGTGGCTAACGTTGTCACGAATCAAAAACCTCAAAGGCTTGAAGCCCAAAAAAGTTGAACATAAACCAAAAAATGAATGAAAATTTGAACTTGGTTTTGTATTCACCTAGTGATAAAACTTGGAACATTAACAATAGCAAACAAAAAAGCAATCAATTTGTTGGTTTGATTATAGGACTCAACACCAACTCTTTGATACAATCTTAAATCATAGACAAATAGTGAAGTTGTTGAACTACTTGCAAACCCTAGTAGAGAACAAGAGAATAAACTAGTCTTTTTTCTTTCTATAAACTTACCATTCACGACGCTCAAACACACACCGGGAATTCATGAGTCGAGAATAATCGACTTGGTCTGCACTCTGCTGGATATTCAGAACCTCGAAGAAAGAATACGTGAATGATCCTACTTGCGACTTGTCATTGTTGATGCTGGACATCGATTCATGGAGAAACGTAATCGTTTTCTTCAATCTATTCGCTGCTGAAGAAAGCGTTTTACTTTTCACATCCGCCGATGCATGATTTGGGTCTTAATGCATATGGGTGATGGTGATGGTGATGGAGTATTAACCTAAATAATTATATGGGTCAACTGAGTGTAGGTATTATTATTGCATATAGATAAAAATATGGGAGCCCTGTTTTGAACGTGCCTATGCATGGTCGGGTCTGCTTTAGCTGCACATCCAGCAAGAAGCTTGCTTGTATATTTTTGCTTTTGTTCTACATATATGTGTGTGTCTAAGTAAGTGTAAGTTAGTAACTATTGCAAGCTTCTATTATATGGAAGTTTTTGCAACGAATTTGGTTAGAGAACATATGTGTGTGTAACACTATATGTTGCTTAGAAATTTGAGGTAGTAATCTGATGGAATTCAAATTATGATTTATGTTTCAACTAAACAACTCACGAAATGAATTTGAGTTATAATTTTTTCCAACCATATACAATATGTATTTTAAAGCCTGATTTTTAATGTTATTTTAATTTACAACATGTCGCTTTCAATAGTGTAACTAATGTATGTTCGTGCAATTTAATGTAATGAATTTTTTCAGAACAACATGCTCGTTTTTTATGATTTTTCTTTTATTTGTATCAACATTTTTATTATTTTAAGAAATAAATTCTAAAACATATTAAAATAAGAAATATATATATATATATATGAATATAAGGAGAGAGAAGTTAATAGGCTTTTGGAAATTATATTGATGTGTGTGAATAATTGTGTTTGTGTGAGAGTGTGATAGTGAGAAAATATATTTTAAAGGAATAAAAAGTTAAAGTAAATTAGGAGGTATGATGAAATGGTTTTTAGATTGAGTGGATGAGATTGTTTTATATAGAATAAAAGGTTATGATCTTGTCTTAATTGAATTTTAAGAACTCATGAAATTAATGAGGGGAGATAACGTTAAATGATTTATATAATAGTATAGATATAGATAATAGAGATAATTAACCATATTTTAAAGATATAATTATATTAATATTGTAAGAGTGTTTAAAGTGGACGGTGTTAATGACATGATTGTTTGATTGAAAGTGAGTTTTAAAACATGATGCGTGGAAAGTGACCACTACAGGATATGATTGGTTAAATGACGGAAGTGAAAAACTGAGTTGAGAGTATTGTACGAGCAATAGACATTGTTTCCCATTCGTCTAATCCACTCGTGTGAATTTTTAATAATATACATAATTTCTTAATGAAATGTGATAATTACCTGCGACTTCTTTTGTTGTTTTGTCATATAAATTAAGGATGATATAATGTACTTTGTTATTATTATGATTGAATGGCTTTTAGTAGTCTTTTATCATCATTGTCGTATATATATTTTAAAGTTTTGAAATTTCGTTTTTAATCACTCGTTTTTAATTTCAATAAAAAATACTTTAAATCGAAAACCATTTATAGATTTTTTTATTTTAGTTAATATCATGTTTTTATTTGAACATTTATATATCATACGTAATTTTTAACAACATAGCTGTTAATCATAACATATAAAATTTATAGCTAACTTATTAAATAATATTTCTCAGCTAATGGAGTGTTTTGACTAGCTTTTCTAGATGCTATGTGAGTTATTGTTTGATAAAACATAATAAATATAAGAAATTTTATTTCAACAAAGAATAGTTAAGTTTATTGGATTATTTATGTTTGGATAAATACATTATAATAAATTTTTATTTAAGTTTGAATAAAAAATAATTTATTAGCTTATATAAATTCTAAACAAAATATAAATACCTTATATAGTTGATGTGTTCCACAATAAAAATAGTTAAGTTCAGGATGTATTTATTGTAAAATTTTAAAAATTTATTTTTATTATTGGTAAAAATAAAATAAGTTGCTAAAATTAGAAAAGGTGAAGGTCTGAAGAGGAATATATCCAAAATACAAGGGGCAAAGGAATATTACCCTGAATATATCGGCAACGTAAAGACTGAAGAGGCGGGAAAATCGTCAAAAACCCTAGGTCAGATAGAGCATCTGCTACTACTCGCTCCAAGTTCTTATCGATTATTCAATCAACCGACGGAAATGGGGATAAAGGTAGTTGTCTACGCAAATTAATCAACTTTTCTTGTTAAAACTGGTTCATTTTCGGTAATTTGAAGTTTTTTTCTGGATTGTTTCTGAATTGACGTGATTAGGGTTTAACAAAGCTTCTCGCGGACAATGCCCCTAAGGCCATGAAAGAGCAGAAATTTGAGAGCTATTTTGGTCGGAAAATCGCCATTGATGCTAGCATGAGCATCTACCAGTTTCTGGTACCTAAATTCCCGTGCCCCTCTTTCCATTTGGACATATATGATTTCGCGTATGTCTATCATGTTTAGTATGATTTTGAAATACTGTAGATCGTTGTTGGCCGAAGTGGGACAGAAATGCTGACCAATGAGGCGGGCGAAGTGACTAGGTAGCGACTCGCATGATTTTTAACTTTCTGCGTATTCCTTTTGGATGAAAGTTAAGAAAACTTTAGAATTTATACTCAAAACCTGTAGGTATCTGAAAATGTTATCAGCTTATACCAGATGAATGATGATTTTTGTGTAGTATTTTTCATCTTAATTTTATGGTCATTAAAATACAACACTTTATCTGTCGACACTGCGTAATTATGTATTTTCTTTTAAGCGGCCATTTAATATTGGAGACATTGATTGTGGCACTCAAGGTTTATCAAGTTTGTCTTGTTAAGTGATATTGTAGGTGTTTAATCATTAGCCAAAAGATTTTTATAAACTATGTACCAACTGCCAAGTCAATTGTTGGGGGCAGAGGAGTCGCTACTAGATAAAGTTTTTATGTATTTTTGGAAATTTATGGTTAATAATATGTGTTTTGGTTAACATTGGGCTTGCTTCTTGTCTTTGTTGTATTTATGAAGATTTTATTACGCTGTATGATGTATCTTAATCTTTGTGTAAGAAGATGTTGGTTTTTAACTGTACAATTCTGTGTGCTTATGACAGTCATTTGCAAGGTATGTTCAATCGGACGATTAGGCTTCTGGAGTCTGGATTGAAGCCAGTGTAATTGCGTTTCCTCTTAAAATTTGATAGAACATGAAAAACTGAACGTTCTAGTGTTCATTAATCGTAACCGTTTTTTCTTTCCTTTCTATAGCTATGTTTTCGATGGGGCACCTCCAGATCTGAAGAAACAAGAGCTTGCAAAACGGTAATATAATCTTCGTTTCATTCCTAGGTGATATATAAAAAGAATGTCAGTAAATTTAACGTCTAATTACATGGTTGAGTTGTGACACAGTTATTCAAGGAGAGAAGATGCATCAGCTGGCTTAGATGAGGCCATACAGGTTAATAAGTATTTTTTGAAAGATTTGTTTTACCAATTTAATAATGCATTTGACCTTTGACCATTGCTTTCACTTTTTTTAATACAATCTTCACATATTGTTTTTTCTGTTATTGTAGTCTGGTAATAAGGAAGACATTGAGAAATTTAGTAAACGTACAGTGAAGGTAAGTTATGAGCAAGATTCAACAAGCTGAGAAGTTAAAGCAATTAATTAATAAATTAATTTGTATTCCAGGTAACAAGACAACATAATGAAGATTGCAAAAAACTTCTCAGGCTTATGGGAGTGCCTGTCATTGAGGTAACATTTTCAAAAAATAACTACAAGTAAATAAAACATAGATAAAACTTTAGTATAACTAAGGTCTAAAGTCACATACAACTTACTTTGTATTTCTTAAATGTGTTTCCTATGTAGGCTCCATCTGAAGCAGAGGCACAATGTGCTGCCCTTTGCAAAGCTGATAAGGCATGTCTTTTCGCTATACGCTTAATGGGTTTATTAACTACTATGTAGTTCTCTCTAATGGGTTTATTAACTACATCAATCTGTAACATTTTATTTGTGTATAACAAAAGTAGTAAGTCACATATTAACTTACTCATATAGTTTTTTCATGTAATGTACGATGTATCTGCCTCAGGTGTATGCTGTTGCATCTGAAGATATGGATTCCCTTACGTTTGGAGCACCCAAGTTTCTTCGTCATTTAATGGATCCTAGCTCAAGGAAGATCCCTGTGATGGAATTTGATGTTTCTAAGGTTATGAATTGAACAAAGGAAACAAGAAATTACAATGATAATTTGTTTATTATTGTTTTAAAATTGTGGGTTGTTGATTTTTTATATCAGGTTTTGGAAGAACTTAACCTTACAATGGATCAATTTATCGATTTGTGCATTCTATGTGGGTGTGATTATTGTGACAGCATCAGAGGTAATACAAGACTCGTTTCCTCTTAAAGAACACAAATGTATTTGCTTGTTATATCAGTTCCATTTCAAGGAATTAGTTTAATATTTTTAATGTGATGGTCTCTTGTTCCTGCACTCCTTAGACACAACACTATTTTTGAAGTTAGGTTTTTTGGTTTTTGTAATGATATATTCTTTTATTCTAAATTGTAGGTATTGGTGGTCAGACAGCTTTGAAGCTTATTCGCCAACATGGCTCAATAGAGAGTATTCTGGAGAATATAAACCGTGAGAGGTTCTCTATTGTCCTAGCTGGTCTTTCTTCGCCTTTGCGTAATTGCATGTTTATACAAATTGATTTTGTTTCAACATTTTAGTAGTAAACTTAGCATTAATTTTAACTTTTTACATTTGTTCTTCTATTTTTATATTTTATTAAAAAGTTAAAAGTTTTATCTTTACCATTTGTGATGTTAAACAAGAGTTTATGCATGTATATAGGTATCAAATACCTGATGATTGGCCATATCAGGAGGCTCGTCGTCTTTTTAAAGAACCTTTGGTTTGTCTTGATGAGGAGCAGCTTGAAATTAAATGGACTGCTCCTGATGAAGAGGTAGTTTCTTTTCTATAGAAAACGACAAAAGATTTCATATTATGACTCATAATTTCAAAATCCAAAATATTAGAGCGACGGTCAAACTTCCCCTGTACACTAAAGTAGCAACCTACCGTGCTCTCAAAAACCTGCAACAACGAGTTAGGGTGGGGAATTAGCACAAAGCTAAGTGAATGGAATCTAAACCACAAGCAACAATTAGCAGAACCACAACGTTCACAAGAACATGTAATCTCAAATATCAAAGGACCGGCGGCTCTGCCGAGCCTACGACCAATACTGGCCATAGCAATGATCTACCGATAGTCATCTGCTAACTGGCACAGTTAAACCCCCTATGCTACAACAAATGTAACAGAGGATCTAAAACTGCCTAACCAGAAGCCACTGGCCCAGCCCAAAACCACGCTTAGCTGACCTCTGCCACAAACACCATGAGCACAATTTCATACCTTGATACTCATATCTTGGATTCGATCGCAATAATCATCAAATATCCAGTCAAACAATCATATCAGACTAAACAGTCTATCGCATGATTAATCGTATGAAATTCAAGTAACCATAACCGTAACAACTAAAACCACCGGTGAGTTAAAGTCAACTCACCTTGTATCTGAACTGCAATCCACTCAGTCACTAATTACTGAGCCTTTGAAACTCCTGAGAACATAAAATCATATGAATCAGTTTTCGGTTCATAAATATATTCTTAAATATATTTATATCAATACGTATCATTATCATCAAAATATAAACACATACACTCATATGATCGATCCATACACGTACATGTTCATACTAATATACAAAATCGATTGGCATATAAATATATAATATATAATCATTTGAGATCAATTAACACACACACACACATACACACACACACACACACACACACACACACATATATATATATATATATATATATATATATATATATATATATATATATATATTAATATATATGCTAGATCGATCACCTACATATATATATATTATATATGACACTATGCAAATACACTACAACTAACACACAACACACCCATCGCACACATTAATTCACATATTCACCTATCGCATGCAATCACCTATCGCATGCAATCACTTGTATTAATTCACACAATTAAATTGGTTGCTACCTTGTTTTCTATCGGCCGTTTCTTTCCTTTTTCAAACGATAACAAACCAACACTCCACATCCAATAGATTTTGAATAGATGAATAGTGCAACCATTGATATATACTACCTCTATATTAATATATATTTTTATACATCCTAAGCATGTTAAAAAAGTCAAGGAAGGAGATAAAATTTGATCTTCCCAATTTAATTTTCATCATCACATATTATTAAACCTTATTATAATAACTCTCGTATCACCATTGTTGTCATTTATAAGCTATCATAAACTTAATATAACTTCAAGAACACCTTCATGAATTCATAACTATTATATGAACAAGCACCTTAACCTTGAAATATCAAATTCCATATACATACTTTTTAAATCATAATACTAACTTACTAACTCATGAACTTCATAATAAAGCATATTTCTTGCATCAAGAACACATAAAAATATATAGAAACAACTATTTACAAAATTACTTTTCAAGTTCATCATCCACTTCTAATCATGTTTTTTTCCTAAAGAAAATTGAATATGGTAACATTTCTAAATCATGTTATTAGTAACCATGAATCATGTTTCTACCTTGAATCAAAATAACAACTTAGGATGATATGAAGATCAAGTAGCAAGTAATAGTTGTTCTCTCAAAACACCTTAGCTTTCACACACATAAAACACTAAAAGCTAAGTCTTGAAGACTTATAAATATCTCATTTTTTCGACCTCCACCAAGACACATATATTTCGGTATTTAAAACGCTCCGTTCGAATATACAGTTTGTCACATAACCGACTAATAACAATTAGTTAATTTAGAAAAAAATTATATTCGGAATCCTTATTTAAAAACGAATCTAACGATACCATATAAGCATGCTTTTAAATATAAACACGTAGCAATTAAAAGGAAACTCACTAAACGACTGGGCCCTGATTTAGGATGTTACATATACTACTAAGGCAGTCAAACGTTAGCCTTAAACCCATTGATTATATATGCACAAATTACATAATGTATATGTGTGTGTGAATACACACATATATGATTATAACATGCGAGTGACGTCCAGAGCTCCTTGACCATGAAAAGCAACCACACATCTCAAGGAAGTTTTACATGCCACAGCTGCAGCTTCTAATTTTTGTTCGCCGTCAATGATTGCATTCACAACATCAACATGAATCCATTTTCCTGTAGAATTCTCTTCACTGCACAAGATTTCTGCCCAATACATAGGAGCTCTTGTTTTCCTCGACTCATTTGTAGTAGAGACCCCCTGGGAGAACGATGATGACTCTTCACATTCAATTTTCTTCAATTTTTTGAAAAGAGATAAAGTTGATGAACTAATATACAAACTTTTAACATCATTGTCAACATTAATAAGTCGGTGCTGCAGTTGCAGAAAGAGCCATTTCTATCTACATCTCAAACTCAATATTTTCCTTACTCTTTGAGCCCGTACATGACGAATTATGTGGCCCACAAGTAAGTAGATCCATGTTTTTCTTACTTAACTGGTCAACAGCGAGTGAGTCTGTATCTCGAGGAACAATTTGACTTGACTTTTTATTTTTCCTTTGACTTGAAGCTTTTGACTCATTCTTCTTGTCAACATCCACAGGTGCAGATTGAGTGTTTACCAGAAGACGTCGAGGCCTCATTTAATCAAGTCACCATAACCGTTTCAATGAGGCTGCATATAATATGGATACATACCTGAAACCAAAATGACTCTTTAGACATTTTATAGAGAAACCGATCTCAATTTGAACCCGATTAACCTAAGCCGCTCGAACCTGAATTAGCTTATTATGGTCGGTTTAATATACAAGTCGGGTTTTAAAAACCGGGTTAACCTGGTTGGTTGGCTCGACAAACCCAAGATACAATTAGTGTAGGGTTCGCTTTGCTTTGTATGATATTTTCGGGTTCAGGTGACCTAATTAAGATTAGAATCTATTAATGCTGCCTAATGGAAATTGACAAAATCAAATTAATAGATGTCTCCTAAACCAAAAGTGAACACAAGTAACTATGTTAATGTTATATTTCCTACACATCCATGTTAGTTTCTCGCTTGCAAACTACAAGTTTGTATATGATATATGCAATCAGTTGATGAAACGACCTCAAATTCCAAATTCTTATTACTATTAGCAGACTCGGCACTTGCTAGTTGATCACTGGAAGTTACATTCCTTCAAGGATGCGTATGAATATTAGAGAATCAGTCAATAATGACTTTGACATGCAAGCAGGACTATTTACAATATACAGATGATGTATGAAATGTAGTAGAAGTAACAACGCAAACCTTAACTAAGAAGAAGTTGAATTTACAAGCTGTCAGGATACTTGCAACACCTCCACCCAAGATAATAGAAGCTACTATTTTTGGGTCTACATTTTACTCATCAAAAAATGGTGCCTCAAATTTTTGGAAAAAAACAAAAAATAGATAAAATTAACAATGACCCAATTTAAGAAACTAAATCTAAATCAACCATGGGACGTGAATGATCATTTCAATAAGATATATACAAACGTGTGTTGTTTTGGTCCCTTGCAGAATTTCATCTTCTTCTGTTGTCAGATCCTTACTATCCCTAATTAAACTTGATTCAAGATTTGTATATCAATCACAAGTACTGTTGGATTTAATCAGTTATATCAGATGGTTCACGCATGCATGGCTGAATTAATAAGTCTTTATTTTTGTTTAATGTTTAAGTTATTAATTTAGTAGTAAAATATTAATCAAGTTAACCGGATCTTATGCATGAACGTTGAGTGGAAATTGTCTATGAATGTATCGGGTATTTGGGAGAACTTGTTGGTCCACGTAGTGTACTGTAAAAGGCTATATATAGCATAGACCCATATTAATAAAAGAAGTGTGCTTTACTGAAAACCTTCCTGCAACTCTTTCCTTCTTCCTTTACATATATAATTTCATTGTTTTTTTTCTTCCTTTTCGTGAAAGGGTATACAAAACAGTAGTACGTGAGAGGGCTCATACCAACAAGTGCCACATAGGACACAACACATCTTTAGTTAGAACAGATATAGATTCTTAAAATGGATTCTTTGCTCAAGCAAATAATTAGAAAAACCTGTTTGACTAAACAAAACTAATTATTAGCAACTTAGCAAAACAATAATCAGATTAGTACTCTCAAAAAGCAATGCTAAACAACCTTTATACAAGGACCTACAACCTGCAAATAAGCTACAACTTGCAGTTTTGCTAGAATGCAGAGGAGTGGTGTAGAATTACCGTATAGAGGGAATACCTTCAATACCTTTCAAAATTCTGCAATGATTTTGACTTCAGATAAGCTGCTTCAAGGAGTAAACCAACATGGCGGAGCAGCATAACTATACGAACGGTTTTGAGGTTTTCCTATATCACTAAGGCTAATTTTAATCTTTGGGGTAGCTGCATCCATATTTATCCCTTCAAATACATGAAGAATGGCTTCTATGTTCCCCTTTTGATATCATATCTTCCTAGCAATGCTGCTAATCTGCTATAATGCTAAATTGCTAAGAATATGAATTACAAATAACATAGAGGCATTTTTAGTAGGAAGTAGTTTATTCAATACCGCCAAAATAACATTATAAATTAAAAATCTGAATAACAGAGAATATCATAAATTATATTATATTCGATACCGCCAAATATTAATTTGTTTTTAAATTTAGATTCCTTTTTTCCATAGAAACCTAGCAAAGTATAAGGAGAAGAGGGCTAGGAAGGTGAATTAAGACATTCTTTTTACTTTACATATCACTTATCGAGTATTTCACATAATGTTCACATATCAGTTAGGAACTTCAAAAGG
The DNA here is from genome assembly GCA_947179395.2 of Pulicaria dysenterica. Classification (NCBI taxonomy): domain Eukaryota; kingdom Viridiplantae; phylum Streptophyta; class Magnoliopsida; order Asterales; family Asteraceae; genus Pulicaria; species Pulicaria dysenterica. The sequence goes on from OX359291.1 coordinate 94,768,335, forward strand.
AAGTCACAAATAGAGACCAAGTCTATCGAGCCTAAACTCGATTTTTAAATTACAGCACAGTTGTCAAGGATGCATCAGCCACTACTTTTATCCATTCTATTGCCACATACGTATGAAACCATTTGTTTTTATTGCAATTAAAGTATCACAGATATATATAAACTGTATGAAATGAATTGAACATAGGGACCAAATTGAATCTGTTTATAAACACCAAAAAAAAAACCATACCCTTTCATATGTTTGATCCAAAATTATTGCCCCGAACCTTGTATGATGTGAAATAAAATCCTCTCAAATGATTGTTGACCCTCCTTCGGCACATTCAGAACAAATCCACTACAGGTTGAGGAAAAAAAATTATTGGAGATCATCATCATAAATTCGAACGCATGAGGCCTAATTAACGATCTATGTGGAAAATCAAGACTATGGATAGATAGATCGATATCGAATGCTCATATCCTGATTTTACTCTTGGTTTTCTTTCCCTTCCTCGAACAGCCCCAACACCATCAAAAACTCGATTAAACCTACATTCATTGACGTAAAAACTACATATTAATTACAAAAGACTATGGATCATTACCTGTGTTTCTTTGATTATTTGGAAGCAAAACCGTGAATGATTATCCCTTCTCCCTCTCGGCAGTGTCTAAGCACCCACACAAAACATCAAGAAAATATCATAGGGCTTAGTGCCCTAAAATGGGAATTTATAGGCTCCCCTCAAAATCATAACAGGTTTACAAACTTGGAGAATGAATCGTCAAGTACTACAACTGTAATTGAAAGAAGAAGACACTAAATCGTTTCAGAGCATGAGCATCTTAATCGTCGACCTAATAAAGGTCGCCCAGCTCATGCCACGTCAAAAAAGCACCTAAACTAATTAGCTTGAATTTGGGAATTGCCAAACAATAACAACTGCCACCTCAGATTTGATACATCTTGTTTTAATAGGGATATAGATAGATAGATTGTAATATAGGAGGGAAATTAACATTTTTTTAAGGACATTAAAACCGGTTTTATAGAGAAAATTGGTCCCCATGTAATAGCCCAAAATTTTAAAACATATTTGATATTTCAGTTTTAACCCTACGGAACACATTAACAACAAAGGCTTCCACCCTCCTCCTCCGCTGTCGCCAACCCACCTGTGGCGTTCCCCTTTTCCGTCGCCGCCGTACACTGTTAGTTCTCCTCTATAAGTGTCATTGCTGCTAGCCTCATCGGTTCAGGTATATGCACTGTCATGAACTCCATAGTCTTTGATTTTTGTCTGTACAATTAAAATTTGAGAAGAAATCTGCACTCCATAGTCTTAGATTTATGTCTGCTACAAGTGACAAAAGAACGCATGAGGAACCAATTTTTTTGTTAAATACTTCAATTTTTATTTACCAATTGCTTGTTTGATTTAGGTTTACCCGATCTATGGTAGTTGCTTTCATTTTTTTTAGTATGCCGAAAATGCAATGAGACATCCATCAGTTGGATGATGAGACCTACAGTACAAATCTTTTAGTGATTAACAATAAGTTGCTAAATATTTCAAGCCTTTTTGTTAGAGACAACTTATTGAATGATGAGACCTACAGTCCAGATGCTCTGCTCTCATTGAAATATCAGGAACTTCAATGCAATATATAATAAAGCTCTTCAGTAGATGTGGTATGTTTTATCATAAATATTTGGTGATTTATTGGGAGAGTGATGTCATTTTGTTCTAGTTTATAAATTGCATATTAATTTTGTTCTTGTATACCATGCAACTTTTTATATTGAATTGAGCTTTGACAATGTGTATACATAATCTCATTTAGGCTGCAGCGGGTCTTAAAATTTCTACAGCTGCTATATCCTATTATTAGATTCAACAGTTTTTACATGGTATGAAAACCAGAGCACAGTTGAATAACGGCAGTTAGTATAAAAGTTGTTAAATATTTGAAGGTTTGCTTCAAAACATTTCTTATAAGACAACCCATTAATCTTTTATTTACTTTCCAACATTTGGTAATATTTTTTTTTATTATTATACTTTTGATTCGCTTTTGAACGATATTTGGTTACGATTTTCAGCATATATCTTAACCACATTTCCTTCTTCTTTTCCTAATTTTGTTTTAGCTCAATCAGGTTCAAGGAAACTCATTCGAGATGAAACGTATGCTACTCCTTGGGCCATAAACAGTTACCGTACAGACCATGTACGATTGAGGTACATAACTGCTACATAGCTATATATGTAGCAGAAATTATTAATGTGACTAATTAATGAAATTGTTAATTTAACGTAGAACCAACATAAAGATGATATAATAAGCCCCCAGGAGATAAAGGTTTAAATCACATGTTACAATTACTAAAGTCATGTTTCTCCAAGAATGCCAAACCGGGATGTCACTGCAGAGAGCTGTACACTACTTCCTTATCAGCTGTGTGTCAAATGTCCATACAACAATGATGTTATGTAGTAATCTTATTTTCTAAATACTGAGATTTTTATAGCTTTACGCTGTAAAACTTGATGCATGTATCTATATATGTATGTGTGTGTATATATGAATGCTAATAAATATTTCGCCATAAATATTTATATAACGATTATATATGAAAGCTAACACATATCTTTGTGTTTCGTGCAGAGATCTCATCTATATTTGCAAAAGAAACTAAGATTTTGAGGTCTTAATATGGTTTTGCATTTAGCACCATTTTGTATTTAGATCCACTATGATGGAATATTAACCGGTCTCCATGTACGTGTAAAAGAGATCGGATTTAGAACCGGTCTCCATGTACGTGTTATAGAGACCGGTTTTAACCGGTCTCCATGTGTTTTATTATAGAGACCTCCCCTAATAGGAACCGGTTCTAAAACCGGTCTCCATGATAAAAATAACCGATCCCCATTTAGTTTTGTGTAATAGTATACATCAAGAAGTAGATAATTTGATATAATATAATATGACATAAACTAAATAATGGTGACAAGACTTAACAGCATTAAGATTTGATTGCTAATTAGTTATTATATAATAGTAGAAATAAGAGCTGGAAGAGAAGAGAGTGTCTAGTTAAAAACCTAGAGAGGCAAGAGAACTGAAAGAAAAGAAGTAAATTTATACCTGTACCCTTTTTATTTTAAAATAAATAAATAAACATGAAATTAAATGGTTAGCTAGAAATGGTTCTTGCGGTTCTCGTACGAAAAACAGTTCTCGTTTGAATCGGTCCATATATATATAAGATAATTATTATACTATTCATTTATAATGAAAAAATTAGTTATCCTTTTTTAAAGGTAAATACACACTTAAGCTAAATATATTTTACAATGTGACTTTAACTCGATCTTTAAGAAACAGGAATTAATATCTTAATTACCCATTAGTACTACTAGATCAAATTCTTTGGTGAAAAAAACCCAGTTGTCCTATGATATCGCGGTTTTTATATATATATTTAATGCGATATTTAATTATTTTTGGATAAAAATCATGAAAATATGTTAAATATATGTTTAATATAATTATATATTCTTTTTCAGGTTCAAATTCGGATATTTGAGGATATATATGGATAAAAAAGCTAAAATTCGAAGATAAGCATCAAAGTTTGAAATTTCCGAAATTCTGTCACTAAATGGTCGCTAGCGTCGCTAAAAGCCACCACTTAGCGTCGCTAAAGGTGACTTAGCGTCGCTAAAGGGCCTTTGACAACTTTATAAATTGATTTGATCTCCATTCGGTTGGGCAGCTTTGGGTTCCGACTTTTGAACCCTAAATCATTATAAAACACCATTAGAGAGCAGAGAAGACTTGGAGCAAAGCTTTGGAGCATTGGAGTTTTATTTTGAAGATTAAAAGTGAAGATCGTTCGGCTTTTACGGTTTCTTTCATTCTACTTCATCATGTTCTTCTTGTTTCTTAATTTCCAGAAGTTTAGAATGTTGAATCTTGGCTAGATCTACTGTTTTCCTCCCTAGAGGAGATGAAACTCATGTAATGGCTTAGTTTAATTCATGGTTTTTGATATTTTGTTCATGTTTGTTCTTGGTTTTGCCTAATTTATGTTTATCCATGCTTATGAATCTTTCTTGATTGCTTAGAATCTGATATTTATGTTTTGAGAGACCACTTAAATCATAAAGTTTGCATCTTGATTATCTAGGACCAATAGGTGATTGAGTAATAGTGATTGATTAATCCTATGTTTTTGAGCAATTAAAGTTAGAATCTTTTGATATAATGACCATTTATATGTTAGTTTGATGTTTTGTTGATCATACAAATATTAGGATTGTGGCTTAACCTGTTAATCGAATTAATTGCTAATTTAACTATTTAATTGCACTTTTGACCATAAAGGTAATTGATTAGGGTAATTAGACGGTTATAACTGGACCAAGGTTGTAGCTACTTTAGAAATCGATGCATGAATATTGAAAGTATCATTAGCTTTATTTACCATGAATTTATTGCCATGAATTGAGTTGAGTTGAATCTAGGGAGGGAACATCTTAATTATTATTAATTCTCCGAGTTAATCGCTTCTTTGTCCTTTTTGCATGCTTTTAGTGTTTTTAGATAGTTTAGTGGTTTGATTGGTTCCAAGTTCATCTTTTACAACAAATTCCCCCCTTTATTGCTTTTTAGTAGTTTAGTTTAGTTTAATATTTAAATTAGTATAATTTTATCAAATCATACTCGTTCCCATTGAGTTCGACACCCGTACTTATTTTCTATACTATTATACGATTAGGTTCACTTGCCTATTTGTGTTGTAGTCGTACTAAATAAAGACGGTTTTTATAAATATAAAACTGGTACGCTTTTAGCACATCAAGTTTTTGGCGCCGTTGTCGGGGAACGGTTTCATTTGATTTAATTATATTAATTTTAGTATTAAACGATCCTTCCTGCGAGTTTCGGCTCAAAGGAAGTTACTTTAGTAGTTTTGCTCGTCCTTCTTCGTGACCTGCGATGTCTCTTCTGCGAATATGAATTACCCCGAGGATCGAACGATCCATTGGGAATCTTTCCTCAAAGACTTATTGAACGAGTTTTATGACGATGGTATTGAGCGGGATGATTACGACTTCATCCTTAAAGATGATGAGGATGACCGCCCGATTGGTTTGCCCGAGGAGCCACAACTTAGTAATTAATATTTTTTTTTAAATCTTCTTTCAAAGTTTTAATTTATACAATTTTATTTCAGCCTATTTTATTTTTTTCTTTTTTACATAAATTTTAATTAGAATTACATGCCAATTAGGTTTTTATTTTGAATTTGTGATTTAAATTACTACATTTTTATATGAGTTGAACTAATAGATAATAACTTAAAATAACATTGCTAACAAACACAAATTGGATCAATCAAAATAAATAAAATTTTCATGTTTTTGTAAAAACATATGCTTAAAAATACGATAGCAATTATTAAAAGTTTGTTCCCGATGCAGGGTAGCAACGCACAAGTTATATAGAGTTACTAGTTAGTAGGGGTGTGCACGGTTCGGTTTGGTTCGGTTTTGAGATAAAACCGAAACCAAACCGAAAATTTCGGTTTTTGAAAAACCAAAACCAAAACCATTCGGTTTGGTTCGGTTTTTGGTTTTCGGTTTTTCGGTCTGGTTTTCGGTTTTCGGTTCGGTTTTTGGTTTTTCAAACTTTTGGTCACAACACTTGACGAAGGGAGGGCGAACACCGTCGTATGGTATGTCGACATTTCTTGCTTCAAACTTCCATCGAGATCTTTTAGAGTCGATTTGGTCTGTCGATTTAAAATTCAAGATTGGTCTGTCGATTTGATCTTCAACATTCGAGCGATTAGTGTGTCGAGTGTTGGATAGTGAGTGCCGATTTATGATTTTTGTGGAAAAAGTAAAAACAAGGGGAAGGTAAGGGATTTGAGTTATGTTAAATTGATATGTAAATATAGAAGTATGCCCCTTAACCTTAACAATTCGGTTTGGTTCGGTTTTAAACGGTTTGGTTTCTTCAATTCGGTTCGGTTCGGTTTTTATGGTCGGTTTTGAAACATAAAACCGAACCAAACCGAAAAAATCGGTTTTTATAATTTTAAAAACCAAAACCGTCGGTTTTGGTATTGGTTCGGTTTTTTCGGTTTTTGGTTCGGTTTCGGTTTTTCTTGCTCACCCCTACTAGTTAGTTGATATATAAATCCCAAACTATTAATTAAACTTTCAAGTTTGTAAATAAAACTGGAAAATGCAATTCAGAAAGATGTATTTTTTTGAATGACGAGTTAGTAATTAGTGGATCGAACCCAGTGATAACATCGAATTCAAAAGGAGCCCCGTGGTAACATCGAATTCAAAAGGATGTATACTTGATAATTTTAAAAGTAATATTGTTTAATTCCACGCAAGAATGCATGGATAATGTGTTCATGCCACGGCATGAAAGAGTATCCCTCGTGTGCTAATTGGTTGATCGTGGGCAAGCTAATTAATTATATTAAAAGGCCACGTCGATCAAACGGTTTACATATGAAATTATGGACGGAAGGAGAGTGGGTGCTTTCTCGAAGGGAGTGCCACCTAAGGCCATGTGTTATATCCTACTTGCAAATTTCTATTACCTAATATTACATCAGCGCCACATCATTTCCTCCTTACCCAATTTACAAGTTTTACCTCTTTTTAAAACTATCCCATTTTTTATTAATATATTAAAATACTAAAATATGTGTGTAATTGTCCTTGGTTGGGAGGGGGTGAGGTGGGGTGGGGGAGGTTGGCTTCTCGATCGGGCTTTAGAACTCGATGACCTTACTCGATGGCGAAACCCGAAGTGGCGTTTTTGTGTTCCTTCTGGAACTCGATGGAACCCGATTCAATCGGGTGAGGTATAACGTGAGGTCTAAGCCCCGCTTCGAAGTTGTGTAAAAGAGATAACAAAACAAATTAAGTTGTGTAGGTTGGTATTAATACTTTGTGTATGTGATCATTTAAGTTGCATAACTGATTGTAGCATGGTGCGATAGGCATTTTTAAAGGGTAATTATTACATATATTAATTAGATATGTTGTAAATGCCAAAACTTGATTAATAGTTGTAAACAAGAGAATATTGAAATTGGTAGTATTTTGAATAGAGGTTTATTTATATGTGTAACGAGTAGCATTGGACCCGTGCGTTGCGGCGGGTTTTAGGATGAATAAAAGTAGGGTTTAGTTCATTTTTGTGTATCCAACTTTACACATTTTGCTATTGTATGTACTGAACTTTCAAACTTACCATTTGATGTATCCAAGTTTCAAAAAATTATCATTTTGTGTATGTAACCTGCTATAGCAGGTAAGATGATGATGTGACACAGGTAAAACTGATGTGGCAATGACATATGTTGAGTTGGAGGCTGATGTGGCTTTTCACTCTTTAAAAATAATTCTAATAATAATAATAATAATAATAATAATAATAATAATAATAATAATAATAATAATAATAATAATAATAATAATAATAATAATAATAATAATAATAATAATAATAAGCATCTTCATCCATCTTCATCCATTTCATCCATCTTCATCCATCTACACCACCACCGGTCCAGCACCACTACCACCACCGGTCGGCACCACCACCACCATCGGCACTAAATTGGGTTTTGTTCTGATTTTTGTATCAACCCATATCTTGCACGAGATGAAGATGGTGAAGTTTAACCATCGACTTCAGGTTCATATGGGTGAAGACCTTCATGGGTTTCGAAGACTGCAATCGATTTCAGGGTTCATATGGGTGAAGACCTTCATGGGTTTAACCAGATCTGAAATCGATTTCAGGTTCGCGACTTCAGGGTTTCGATTTCAGGTTCCAACTGAAGACCTTCATCCGGTAACGATTTAGGGTTAGGCGACAATGATTTCAGTTACGATTGCTTCCCATCGGCAATTCTTCAAGTTCATCATCTCCAATTTAGGGTTCGATTTTTTGCACCAGGTATGTAGTTTTTGGGTTTGAGTTTTAATTTCAGTTTCAGATTTGATTTTAGAATTTGGGTTTAGGGTTCTTGATTCTTAAAGGTTCTTTCAGATCTGTGAATTCATCTCGTGTTTAGGGTTTCAGATCTGCATCAGGTATGTAGTTTTCTGCATCAGGTATTGAAGATGATGCCCCAAATCTGGGTTTCATCTCGTGTTTAGGGTTCTTGTTTTCAGATTTGAGTATATGATTCTTGATTCTTAAAGGTTCTGGTTTCATCTCTTTTGTTTCATCTCGTGTTTAGGGTTCTTTTGTTTCAGATTTGTAAATTCATTTTCTTAAAGGTTCTTTTGTTTCAGATCTTCATCAGGGTTTGAACCTACATCAAGGGTTGAATATGAATATATGATGAAGATCATCTTCATGTTCTTCATGATTTATTTATTTATTTATTATTTCTTGAATATATACACACATGGCAATTATTTAATGATGTGTAATATTAAAAAAATAAAAAATGGAAGAAATGACCTGATACCTGAAGAATAGGTTACCCAGTACACAAAATTGTAACTTTTTAAAACTTGGATACATCAAATGGTAAGTTTGAAAGTTCAGTACATACAATAGCAAAAGGTGTAAATTTTGATACACAAAAATGAACTAAACCCATAAAAGTAAGAAGAAAATTAAACAACGTGGTCCTAGGATGAATAAAAGTAGGAAAAAACTTAAACATGTAAAATTGTTGTGTTATTTCATTTATATTTAAATCGAGTCGTGTTATAACCATTTAGTATTTATTAACCCCTACACTCGAGCATTTTTTAACGAATTAATATAAAAAAACTCTGATAGAACTATTTTAATATCGAAACGTCAATATCAATAAAAAAGTCGTGAAAATATATTTATAATCACACTAAATTATATGTTAAAATGTTTTAAAAGAAAAATAAATAATATATGTAACTAATTATTTTAATAATAATATAAGTACCAATAAAATGAGAATTAAAATGTATGGTAAAATTAAGGCTAAGTGTAAAATGATAAACACTAATAAAACTAAAGCCTAGGAAAAATTCAAAGCTAGAAAAAAAAAAGAATCGCAGCCTGAAAAAAAATTGAACTATGAAAATAAAGAATTGTAGGTTGGAGGAATCGAACCCTTGACATAAAGGTTAGAGGTTAGAGATTTTACCAACCGGTCAAATGTAAATTTGTTATAATTTATAATTTTTAAATATATAACAAATACCAGGGAAGTTACTGTTTATAACTTCCTGATATTTGTTATTATATATAATGCATATAACTAATATAAAAAAATATGTGTTGATTTTAAAAAATAGTGGTGATATGTCCTCCTACTTATCCTCCTACACGATTAATATAAGTGTCAAATCAATGATGGAGGTAAAGAAAGAGAATTAATGGACTCCATATGTCGTAGGAGGATAAAGTAGAAAAAAAAGTAGAAAATATATCTTTTTTTTGTAAAAAAAATATTAAAGTCAAATTATATTACAAATAAATAAATAGCATTTATTAATCCCATCAATCATGATATTTTCTCTACATATTAAACTTCATTGATGACTTCTCCTTTACATATTAAAGTTCAAAACTCAAGAAAAAAAAGGGCTTGTGAGATTTGAAACTCAAGAAAAAAAAGACTTAGTGAGATTTGAACCCAAGCCAAGTCCCCCAAAATTATAAACATAACCATTTCATCTAAACATGATTTTGATACTAAAGCCACTTAATAATTATACTAGTATTTTACCCGCGTGATGCGCCGGAGTAAAATAGTTTCATTTGTCGACATAGGGGTGTTCAAAATTCGGATATAAACTGTTTTAACCGTAATCCGAACCACTCCGTAATCGAGAAAGCCGAAACCGTTTTCAAATTCGGTTTAAAAACCAAAACCGATTACCATAAATACTTTAATTACATAAAACTGAAACCGTTTTTATAAATTCGTGTTAAAAAACGAAACTGATTACATAAAATAGTACAACTCAAATAACATTATTTACAATATGTTTCAGTAATAATCTTAAACACTTTAAATACTTTAATTACAAAAAACTATCAGAATTTAAATACATAATGAATGCTTTAAAACTGTCAAAAAATTAATTACAAAAAAATGTCCTGAATTTAATTAAAGTTGTACTATTTTAAAAGTGTTAAGATTGTTGCTCAAAGTTATTGTAAAACATGTTATATTACTTGTACTACTTAACTTAAAAAATTGTCTTAAAAAAAGAGCTAAATATTTTATAGAGTAGTAAAGATAACATAAGCTAGGAAAGTTAATATTCACTTTCCTAGCAAATGTTATTATATATAATGCTAACATTAAAGGATGGTTTATTGTTGATGTTTATGTTTATATTTTGTAACCTTATATATGCTACTTTACCTATGTTTAGTGTTTATAGTTATCATGAAGCTCAACTTATAACAAAAGGAAATGGCTGCTTTAGCTCAAGACCGGCCTCGAAAATTCGGAGGTCTTGTGCAATTTAGTAAAACAGATCCTAAAACAGTAAAACTTATAAAATTTAAAAATATTAAATATAAAATTCTGATTTTTAATTCCACACAAAGATTCATTCTAAATAATTCATATAAGGGAGAGAAAACATCTATCTATACTACTATATAAACCATTTAACACTCTCTCTCCTACTAATTTTTAAGAACTTCTTAAAATTATGTCAATCTCTAATCTCCACCCTTCATTTTATCTAAATTAATCTTATCCATTCAATTTTTAACAATTTCTCTCTCCTAATAAATTTTAACTTTTTATTTATTTAAAATATATTCTCCTATTAACAAACTCTCTTACACAAACATATTTATCCACCCATATCAATATAATTTTCAAAATCTTATTAACTTCTCCTATTTTATTTCATAAATTTAAATTTTTTAATATTTTTAGATTTTATTTTTAAAAATAATAAAATAGTTGTTACAAATATAAGAAAAACTGGAAGAAAAAAACGGCCATGTTGTTGAAACTTTTTTCATGACATTAAATTACCCGTTACATCCTTGAAAAAGACATGTTGCAAAACCAAAAGTATTTACCGTCGCAGCATTGCGCGGGTACACTGCTACTTTGAACAACCAAGTTTGTAAAATTCAAGGATTGTCTTAAACAAAAGTCAGTAACTTCGAAAAGTAATTAAAAATATTAGAATATAGAATCAGTTGAAAGATAGAATGAAGTAAAGAATAATATATTAATCTCACATTGTTGTTAGTTGGATTCATTAATCTTAAACATAATCACAAAATGATCATCCTTTGTGGCTAACGTTGTCACGAATCAAAAACCTCAAAGGCTTGAAGCCCAAAAAAGTTGAACATAAACCAAAAAATGAATGAAAATTTGAACTTGGTTTTGTATTCACCTAGTGATAAAACTTGGAACATTAACAATAGCAAACAAAAAAGCAATCAATTTGTTGGTTTGATTATAGGACTCAACACCAACTCTTTGATACAATCTTAAATCATAGACAAATAGTGAAGTTGTTGAACTACTTGCAAACCCTAGTAGAGAACAAGAGAATAAACTAGTCTTTTTTCTTTCTATAAACTTACCATTCACGACGCTCAAACACACACCGGGAATTCATGAGTCGAGAATAATCGACTTGGTCTGCACTCTGCTGGATATTCAGAACCTCGAAGAAAGAATACGTGAATGATCCTACTTGCGACTTGTCATTGTTGATGCTGGACATCGATTCATGGAGAAACGTAATCGTTTTCTTCAATCTATTCGCTGCTGAAGAAAGCGTTTTACTTTTCACATCCGCCGATGCATGATTTGGGTCTTAATGCATATGGGTGATGGTGATGGTGATGGAGTATTAACCTAAATAATTATATGGGTCAACTGAGTGTAGGTATTATTATTGCATATAGATAAAAATATGGGAGCCCTGTTTTGAACGTGCCTATGCATGGTCGGGTCTGCTTTAGCTGCACATCCAGCAAGAAGCTTGCTTGTATATTTTTGCTTTTGTTCTACATATATGTGTGTGTCTAAGTAAGTGTAAGTTAGTAACTATTGCAAGCTTCTATTATATGGAAGTTTTTGCAACGAATTTGGTTAGAGAACATATGTGTGTGTAACACTATATGTTGCTTAGAAATTTGAGGTAGTAATCTGATGGAATTCAAATTATGATTTATGTTTCAACTAAACAACTCACGAAATGAATTTGAGTTATAATTTTTTCCAACCATATACAATATGTATTTTAAAGCCTGATTTTTAATGTTATTTTAATTTACAACATGTCGCTTTCAATAGTGTAACTAATGTATGTTCGTGCAATTTAATGTAATGAATTTTTTCAGAACAACATGCTCGTTTTTTATGATTTTTCTTTTATTTGTATCAACATTTTTATTATTTTAAGAAATAAATTCTAAAACATATTAAAATAAGAAATATATATATATATATATGAATATAAGGAGAGAGAAGTTAATAGGCTTTTGGAAATTATATTGATGTGTGTGAATAATTGTGTTTGTGTGAGAGTGTGATAGTGAGAAAATATATTTTAAAGGAATAAAAAGTTAAAGTAAATTAGGAGGTATGATGAAATGGTTTTTAGATTGAGTGGATGAGATTGTTTTATATAGAATAAAAGGTTATGATCTTGTCTTAATTGAATTTTAAGAACTCATGAAATTAATGAGGGGAGATAACGTTAAATGATTTATATAATAGTATAGATATAGATAATAGAGATAATTAACCATATTTTAAAGATATAATTATATTAATATTGTAAGAGTGTTTAAAGTGGACGGTGTTAATGACATGATTGTTTGATTGAAAGTGAGTTTTAAAACATGATGCGTGGAAAGTGACCACTACAGGATATGATTGGTTAAATGACGGAAGTGAAAAACTGAGTTGAGAGTATTGTACGAGCAATAGACATTGTTTCCCATTCGTCTAATCCACTCGTGTGAATTTTTAATAATATACATAATTTCTTAATGAAATGTGATAATTACCTGCGACTTCTTTTGTTGTTTTGTCATATAAATTAAGGATGATATAATGTACTTTGTTATTATTATGATTGAATGGCTTTTAGTAGTCTTTTATCATCATTGTCGTATATATATTTTAAAGTTTTGAAATTTCGTTTTTAATCACTCGTTTTTAATTTCAATAAAAAATACTTTAAATCGAAAACCATTTATAGATTTTTTTATTTTAGTTAATATCATGTTTTTATTTGAACATTTATATATCATACGTAATTTTTAACAACATAGCTGTTAATCATAACATATAAAATTTATAGCTAACTTATTAAATAATATTTCTCAGCTAATGGAGTGTTTTGACTAGCTTTTCTAGATGCTATGTGAGTTATTGTTTGATAAAACATAATAAATATAAGAAATTTTATTTCAACAAAGAATAGTTAAGTTTATTGGATTATTTATGTTTGGATAAATACATTATAATAAATTTTTATTTAAGTTTGAATAAAAAATAATTTATTAGCTTATATAAATTCTAAACAAAATATAAATACCTTATATAGTTGATGTGTTCCACAATAAAAATAGTTAAGTTCAGGATGTATTTATTGTAAAATTTTAAAAATTTATTTTTATTATTGGTAAAAATAAAATAAGTTGCTAAAATTAGAAAAGGTGAAGGTCTGAAGAGGAATATATCCAAAATACAAGGGGCAAAGGAATATTACCCTGAATATATCGGCAACGTAAAGACTGAAGAGGCGGGAAAATCGTCAAAAACCCTAGGTCAGATAGAGCATCTGCTACTACTCGCTCCAAGTTCTTATCGATTATTCAATCAACCGACGGAAATGGGGATAAAGGTAGTTGTCTACGCAAATTAATCAACTTTTCTTGTTAAAACTGGTTCATTTTCGGTAATTTGAAGTTTTTTTCTGGATTGTTTCTGAATTGACGTGATTAGGGTTTAACAAAGCTTCTCGCGGACAATGCCCCTAAGGCCATGAAAGAGCAGAAATTTGAGAGCTATTTTGGTCGGAAAATCGCCATTGATGCTAGCATGAGCATCTACCAGTTTCTGGTACCTAAATTCCCGTGCCCCTCTTTCCATTTGGACATATATGATTTCGCGTATGTCTATCATGTTTAGTATGATTTTGAAATACTGTAGATCGTTGTTGGCCGAAGTGGGACAGAAATGCTGACCAATGAGGCGGGCGAAGTGACTAGGTAGCGACTCGCATGATTTTTAACTTTCTGCGTATTCCTTTTGGATGAAAGTTAAGAAAACTTTAGAATTTATACTCAAAACCTGTAGGTATCTGAAAATGTTATCAGCTTATACCAGATGAATGATGATTTTTGTGTAGTATTTTTCATCTTAATTTTATGGTCATTAAAATACAACACTTTATCTGTCGACACTGCGTAATTATGTATTTTCTTTTAAGCGGCCATTTAATATTGGAGACATTGATTGTGGCACTCAAGGTTTATCAAGTTTGTCTTGTTAAGTGATATTGTAGGTGTTTAATCATTAGCCAAAAGATTTTTATAAACTATGTACCAACTGCCAAGTCAATTGTTGGGGGCAGAGGAGTCGCTACTAGATAAAGTTTTTATGTATTTTTGGAAATTTATGGTTAATAATATGTGTTTTGGTTAACATTGGGCTTGCTTCTTGTCTTTGTTGTATTTATGAAGATTTTATTACGCTGTATGATGTATCTTAATCTTTGTGTAAGAAGATGTTGGTTTTTAACTGTACAATTCTGTGTGCTTATGACAGTCATTTGCAAGGTATGTTCAATCGGACGATTAGGCTTCTGGAGTCTGGATTGAAGCCAGTGTAATTGCGTTTCCTCTTAAAATTTGATAGAACATGAAAAACTGAACGTTCTAGTGTTCATTAATCGTAACCGTTTTTTCTTTCCTTTCTATAGCTATGTTTTCGATGGGGCACCTCCAGATCTGAAGAAACAAGAGCTTGCAAAACGGTAATATAATCTTCGTTTCATTCCTAGGTGATATATAAAAAGAATGTCAGTAAATTTAACGTCTAATTACATGGTTGAGTTGTGACACAGTTATTCAAGGAGAGAAGATGCATCAGCTGGCTTAGATGAGGCCATACAGGTTAATAAGTATTTTTTGAAAGATTTGTTTTACCAATTTAATAATGCATTTGACCTTTGACCATTGCTTTCACTTTTTTTAATACAATCTTCACATATTGTTTTTTCTGTTATTGTAGTCTGGTAATAAGGAAGACATTGAGAAATTTAGTAAACGTACAGTGAAGGTAAGTTATGAGCAAGATTCAACAAGCTGAGAAGTTAAAGCAATTAATTAATAAATTAATTTGTATTCCAGGTAACAAGACAACATAATGAAGATTGCAAAAAACTTCTCAGGCTTATGGGAGTGCCTGTCATTGAGGTAACATTTTCAAAAAATAACTACAAGTAAATAAAACATAGATAAAACTTTAGTATAACTAAGGTCTAAAGTCACATACAACTTACTTTGTATTTCTTAAATGTGTTTCCTATGTAGGCTCCATCTGAAGCAGAGGCACAATGTGCTGCCCTTTGCAAAGCTGATAAGGCATGTCTTTTCGCTATACGCTTAATGGGTTTATTAACTACTATGTAGTTCTCTCTAATGGGTTTATTAACTACATCAATCTGTAACATTTTATTTGTGTATAACAAAAGTAGTAAGTCACATATTAACTTACTCATATAGTTTTTTCATGTAATGTACGATGTATCTGCCTCAGGTGTATGCTGTTGCATCTGAAGATATGGATTCCCTTACGTTTGGAGCACCCAAGTTTCTTCGTCATTTAATGGATCCTAGCTCAAGGAAGATCCCTGTGATGGAATTTGATGTTTCTAAGGTTATGAATTGAACAAAGGAAACAAGAAATTACAATGATAATTTGTTTATTATTGTTTTAAAATTGTGGGTTGTTGATTTTTTATATCAGGTTTTGGAAGAACTTAACCTTACAATGGATCAATTTATCGATTTGTGCATTCTATGTGGGTGTGATTATTGTGACAGCATCAGAGGTAATACAAGACTCGTTTCCTCTTAAAGAACACAAATGTATTTGCTTGTTATATCAGTTCCATTTCAAGGAATTAGTTTAATATTTTTAATGTGATGGTCTCTTGTTCCTGCACTCCTTAGACACAACACTATTTTTGAAGTTAGGTTTTTTGGTTTTTGTAATGATATATTCTTTTATTCTAAATTGTAGGTATTGGTGGTCAGACAGCTTTGAAGCTTATTCGCCAACATGGCTCAATAGAGAGTATTCTGGAGAATATAAACCGTGAGAGGTTCTCTATTGTCCTAGCTGGTCTTTCTTCGCCTTTGCGTAATTGCATGTTTATACAAATTGATTTTGTTTCAACATTTTAGTAGTAAACTTAGCATTAATTTTAACTTTTTACATTTGTTCTTCTATTTTTATATTTTATTAAAAAGTTAAAAGTTTTATCTTTACCATTTGTGATGTTAAACAAGAGTTTATGCATGTATATAGGTATCAAATACCTGATGATTGGCCATATCAGGAGGCTCGTCGTCTTTTTAAAGAACCTTTGGTTTGTCTTGATGAGGAGCAGCTTGAAATTAAATGGACTGCTCCTGATGAAGAGGTAGTTTCTTTTCTATAGAAAACGACAAAAGATTTCATATTATGACTCATAATTTCAAAATCCAAAATATTAGAGCGACGGTCAAACTTCCCCTGTACACTAAAGTAGCAACCTACCGTGCTCTCAAAAACCTGCAACAACGAGTTAGGGTGGGGAATTAGCACAAAGCTAAGTGAATGGAATCTAAACCACAAGCAACAATTAGCAGAACCACAACGTTCACAAGAACATGTAATCTCAAATATCAAAGGACCGGCGGCTCTGCCGAGCCTACGACCAATACTGGCCATAGCAATGATCTACCGATAGTCATCTGCTAACTGGCACAGTTAAACCCCCTATGCTACAACAAATGTAACAGAGGATCTAAAACTGCCTAACCAGAAGCCACTGGCCCAGCCCAAAACCACGCTTAGCTGACCTCTGCCACAAACACCATGAGCACAATTTCATACCTTGATACTCATATCTTGGATTCGATCGCAATAATCATCAAATATCCAGTCAAACAATCATATCAGACTAAACAGTCTATCGCATGATTAATCGTATGAAATTCAAGTAACCATAACCGTAACAACTAAAACCACCGGTGAGTTAAAGTCAACTCACCTTGTATCTGAACTGCAATCCACTCAGTCACTAATTACTGAGCCTTTGAAACTCCTGAGAACATAAAATCATATGAATCAGTTTTCGGTTCATAAATATATTCTTAAATATATTTATATCAATACGTATCATTATCATCAAAATATAAACACATACACTCATATGATCGATCCATACACGTACATGTTCATACTAATATACAAAATCGATTGGCATATAAATATATAATATATAATCATTTGAGATCAATTAACACACACACACACATACACACACACACACACACACACACACACACATATATATATATATATATATATATATATATATATATATATATATATATATATATATATATTAATATATATGCTAGATCGATCACCTACATATATATATATTATATATGACACTATGCAAATACACTACAACTAACACACAACACACCCATCGCACACATTAATTCACATATTCACCTATCGCATGCAATCACCTATCGCATGCAATCACTTGTATTAATTCACACAATTAAATTGGTTGCTACCTTGTTTTCTATCGGCCGTTTCTTTCCTTTTTCAAACGATAACAAACCAACACTCCACATCCAATAGATTTTGAATAGATGAATAGTGCAACCATTGATATATACTACCTCTATATTAATATATATTTTTATACATCCTAAGCATGTTAAAAAAGTCAAGGAAGGAGATAAAATTTGATCTTCCCAATTTAATTTTCATCATCACATATTATTAAACCTTATTATAATAACTCTCGTATCACCATTGTTGTCATTTATAAGCTATCATAAACTTAATATAACTTCAAGAACACCTTCATGAATTCATAACTATTATATGAACAAGCACCTTAACCTTGAAATATCAAATTCCATATACATACTTTTTAAATCATAATACTAACTTACTAACTCATGAACTTCATAATAAAGCATATTTCTTGCATCAAGAACACATAAAAATATATAGAAACAACTATTTACAAAATTACTTTTCAAGTTCATCATCCACTTCTAATCATGTTTTTTTCCTAAAGAAAATTGAATATGGTAACATTTCTAAATCATGTTATTAGTAACCATGAATCATGTTTCTACCTTGAATCAAAATAACAACTTAGGATGATATGAAGATCAAGTAGCAAGTAATAGTTGTTCTCTCAAAACACCTTAGCTTTCACACACATAAAACACTAAAAGCTAAGTCTTGAAGACTTATAAATATCTCATTTTTTCGACCTCCACCAAGACACATATATTTCGGTATTTAAAACGCTCCGTTCGAATATACAGTTTGTCACATAACCGACTAATAACAATTAGTTAATTTAGAAAAAAATTATATTCGGAATCCTTATTTAAAAACGAATCTAACGATACCATATAAGCATGCTTTTAAATATAAACACGTAGCAATTAAAAGGAAACTCACTAAACGACTGGGCCCTGATTTAGGATGTTACATATACTACTAAGGCAGTCAAACGTTAGCCTTAAACCCATTGATTATATATGCACAAATTACATAATGTATATGTGTGTGTGAATACACACATATATGATTATAACATGCGAGTGACGTCCAGAGCTCCTTGACCATGAAAAGCAACCACACATCTCAAGGAAGTTTTACATGCCACAGCTGCAGCTTCTAATTTTTGTTCGCCGTCAATGATTGCATTCACAACATCAACATGAATCCATTTTCCTGTAGAATTCTCTTCACTGCACAAGATTTCTGCCCAATACATAGGAGCTCTTGTTTTCCTCGACTCATTTGTAGTAGAGACCCCCTGGGAGAACGATGATGACTCTTCACATTCAATTTTCTTCAATTTTTTGAAAAGAGATAAAGTTGATGAACTAATATACAAACTTTTAACATCATTGTCAACATTAATAAGTCGGTGCTGCAGTTGCAGAAAGAGCCATTTCTATCTACATCTCAAACTCAATATTTTCCTTACTCTTTGAGCCCGTACATGACGAATTATGTGGCCCACAAGTAAGTAGATCCATGTTTTTCTTACTTAACTGGTCAACAGCGAGTGAGTCTGTATCTCGAGGAACAATTTGACTTGACTTTTTATTTTTCCTTTGACTTGAAGCTTTTGACTCATTCTTCTTGTCAACATCCACAGGTGCAGATTGAGTGTTTACCAGAAGACGTCGAGGCCTCATTTAATCAAGTCACCATAACCGTTTCAATGAGGCTGCATATAATATGGATACATACCTGAAACCAAAATGACTCTTTAGACATTTTATAGAGAAACCGATCTCAATTTGAACCCGATTAACCTAAGCCGCTCGAACCTGAATTAGCTTATTATGGTCGGTTTAATATACAAGTCGGGTTTTAAAAACCGGGTTAACCTGGTTGGTTGGCTCGACAAACCCAAGATACAATTAGTGTAGGGTTCGCTTTGCTTTGTATGATATTTTCGGGTTCAGGTGACCTAATTAAGATTAGAATCTATTAATGCTGCCTAATGGAAATTGACAAAATCAAATTAATAGATGTCTCCTAAACCAAAAGTGAACACAAGTAACTATGTTAATGTTATATTTCCTACACATCCATGTTAGTTTCTCGCTTGCAAACTACAAGTTTGTATATGATATATGCAATCAGTTGATGAAACGACCTCAAATTCCAAATTCTTATTACTATTAGCAGACTCGGCACTTGCTAGTTGATCACTGGAAGTTACATTCCTTCAAGGATGCGTATGAATATTAGAGAATCAGTCAATAATGACTTTGACATGCAAGCAGGACTATTTACAATATACAGATGATGTATGAAATGTAGTAGAAGTAACAACGCAAACCTTAACTAAGAAGAAGTTGAATTTACAAGCTGTCAGGATACTTGCAACACCTCCACCCAAGATAATAGAAGCTACTATTTTTGGGTCTACATTTTACTCATCAAAAAATGGTGCCTCAAATTTTTGGAAAAAAACAAAAAATAGATAAAATTAACAATGACCCAATTTAAGAAACTAAATCTAAATCAACCATGGGACGTGAATGATCATTTCAATAAGATATATACAAACGTGTGTTGTTTTGGTCCCTTGCAGAATTTCATCTTCTTCTGTTGTCAGATCCTTACTATCCCTAATTAAACTTGATTCAAGATTTGTATATCAATCACAAGTACTGTTGGATTTAATCAGTTATATCAGATGGTTCACGCATGCATGGCTGAATTAATAAGTCTTTATTTTTGTTTAATGTTTAAGTTATTAATTTAGTAGTAAAATATTAATCAAGTTAACCGGATCTTATGCATGAACGTTGAGTGGAAATTGTCTATGAATGTATCGGGTATTTGGGAGAACTTGTTGGTCCACGTAGTGTACTGTAAAAGGCTATATATAGCATAGACCCATATTAATAAAAGAAGTGTGCTTTACTGAAAACCTTCCTGCAACTCTTTCCTTCTTCCTTTACATATATAATTTCATTGTTTTTTTTCTTCCTTTTCGTGAAAGGGTATACAAAACAGTAGTACGTGAGAGGGCTCATACCAACAAGTGCCACATAGGACACAACACATCTTTAGTTAGAACAGATATAGATTCTTAAAATGGATTCTTTGCTCAAGCAAATAATTAGAAAAACCTGTTTGACTAAACAAAACTAATTATTAGCAACTTAGCAAAACAATAATCAGATTAGTACTCTCAAAAAGCAATGCTAAACAACCTTTATACAAGGACCTACAACCTGCAAATAAGCTACAACTTGCAGTTTTGCTAGAATGCAGAGGAGTGGTGTAGAATTACCGTATAGAGGGAATACCTTCAATACCTTTCAAAATTCTGCAATGATTTTGACTTCAGATAAGCTGCTTCAAGGAGTAAACCAACATGGCGGAGCAGCATAACTATACGAACGGTTTTGAGGTTTTCCTATATCACTAAGGCTAATTTTAATCTTTGGGGTAGCTGCATCCATATTTATCCCTTCAAATACATGAAGAATGGCTTCTATGTTCCCCTTTTGATATCATATCTTCCTAGCAATGCTGCTAATCTGCTATAATGCTAAATTGCTAAGAATATGAATTACAAATAACATAGAGGCATTTTTAGTAGGAAGTAGTTTATTCAATACCGCCAAAATAACATTATAAATTAAAAATCTGAATAATAGAGAATATCATAAATTATATTATATTCGATACCGCCAAATATTAATTTGTTTTTAAATTTAGATTCCTTTTTTCCATAGAAACCTAGCAAAGTATAAGGAGAAGAGGGCTAGGAAGGTGAATTAAGACATTCTTTTTACTTTACATATCACTTATCGAGTATTTCACATAATGTTCACATATCAGTTAGGAACTTCAAAAGGAAGTCACAAATAGAGACCAAGTCTATCGAGCCTAAACTCGATTTTTAAATTACAGCACAGTTGTCAAGGATGCATCAGCCACTACTTTTATCCATTCTATTGCCACATACGTATGAAACCATTTGTTTTTATTGCAATTAAAGTATCACAGATATATATAAACTGTATGAAATGAATTGAACATAGGGACCAAATTGAATCTGTTTATAAACACCAAAAAAAAAACCATACCCTTTCATATGTTTGATCCAAAATTATTGCCCCGAACCTTGTATGATGTGAAATAAAATCCTCTCAAATGATTGTTGACCCTCCTTCGGCACATTCAGAACAAATCCACTACAGGTTGAGGAAAAAAAATTATTGGAGATCATCATCATAAATTCGAACGCATGAGGCCTAATTAACGATCTATGTGGAAAATCAAGACTATGGATAGATAGATCGATATCGAATGCTCATATCCTGATTTTACTCTTGGTTTTCTTTCCCTTCCTCGAACAGCCCCAACACCATCAAAAACTCGATTAAACCTACATTCATTGACGTAAAAACTACATATTAATTACAAAAGACTATGGATCATTACCTGTGTTTCTTTGATTATTTGGAAGCAAAACCGTGAATGATTATCCCTTCTCCCTCTCGGCAGTGTCTAAGCACCCACACAAAACATCAAGAAAATATCATAGGGCTTAGTGCCCTAAAATGGGAATTTATAGGCTCCCCTCAAAATCATAACAGGTTTACAAACTTGGAGAATGAATCGTCAAGTACTACAACTGTAATTGAAAGAAGAAGACACTAAATCGTTTCAGAGCATGAGCATCTTAATCGTCGACCTAATAAAGGTCGCCCAGCTCATGCCACGTCAAAAAAGCACCTAAACTAATTAGCTTGAATTTGGGAATTGCCAAACAATAACAACTGCCACCTCAGATTTGATACATCTTGTTTTAATAGGGATATAGATAGATAGATTGTAATATAGGAGGGAAATTAACATTTTTTTAAGGACATTAAAACCGGTTTTATAGAGAAAATTGGTCCCCATGTAATAGCCCAAAATTTTAAAACATATTTGATATTTCAGTTTTAACCCTACGGAACACATTAACAACAAAGGCTTCCACCCTCCTCCTCCGCTGTCGCCAACCCACCTGTGGCGTTCCCCTTTTCCGTCGCCGCCGTACACTGTTAGTTCTCCTCTATAAGTGTCATTGCTGCTAGCCTCATCGGTTCAGGTATATGCACTGTCATGAACTCCATAGTCTTTGATTTTTGTCTGTACAATTAAAATTTGAGAAGAAATCTGCACTCCATAGTCTTAGATTTATGTCTGCTACAAGTGACAAAAGAACGCATGAGGAACCAATTTTTTTGTTAAATACTTCAATTTTTATTTACCAATTGCTTGTTTGATTTAGGTTTACCCGATCTATGGTAGTTGCTTTCATTTTTTTTAGTATGCCGAAAATGCAATGAGACATCCATCAGTTGGATGATGAGACCTACAGTACAAATCTTTTAGTGATTAACAATAAGTTGCTAAATATTTCAAGCCTTTTTGTTAGAGACAACTTATTGAATGATGAGACCTACAGTCCAGATGCTCTGCTCTCATTGAAATATCAGGAACTTCAATGCAATATATAATAAAGCTCTTCAGTAGATGTGGTATGTTTTATCATAAATATTTGGTGATTTATTGGGAGAGTGATGTCATTTTGTTCTAGTTTATAAATTGCATATTAATTTTGTTCTTGTATACCATGCAACTTTTTATATTGAATTGAGCTTTGACAATGTGTATACATAATCTCATTTAGGCTGCAGCGGGTCTTAAAATTTCTACAGCTGCTATATCCTATTATTAGATTCAACAGTTTTTACATGGTATGAAAACCAGAGCACAGTTGAATAACGGCAGTTAGTATAAAAGTTGTTAAATATTTGAAGGTTTGCTTCAAAACATTTCTTATAAGACAACCCATTAATCTTTTATTTACTTTCCAACATTTGGTAATATTTTTTTTTATTATTACTTTTGATTCGCTTTTGAACGATATTTGGTTACGATTTTCAGCATATATCTTAACCACATTTCCTTCTTCTTTTCCTAATTTTGTTTTAGCTCAATCAGGTTCAAGGAAACTCATTCGAGATGAAACGTATGCTACTCCTTGGGCCATAAACAGTTACCGTACAGACCATGTACGATTGAGGTACATAACTGCTACATAGCTATATATGTAGCAGAAATTATTAATGTGACTAATTAATGAAATTGTTAATTTAACGTAGAACCAACATAAAGATGATATAATAAGCCCCCAGGAGATAAAGGTTTAAATCACATGTTACAATTACTAAAGTCATGTTTCTCCAAGAATGCCAAACCGGGATGTCACTGCAGAGAGCTGTACACTACTTCCTTATCAGCTGTGTGTCAAATGTCCATACAACAATGATGTTATGTAGTAATCTTATTTTCTAAATACTGAGATTTTTATAGCTTTACGCTGTAAAACTTGATGCATGTATCTATATATGTATGTGTGTGTATATATGAATGCTAATAAATATTTCGCCATAAATATTTATATAACGATTATATATGAAAGCTAACACATATCTTTGTGTTTCGTGCAGAGATCTCATCTATATTTGCAAAAGAAACTAAGATTTTGAGGTCTTAATATGGTTTTGCATTTAGCACCATTTTGTATTTAGATCCACTATGATGGAATATTAACCGGTCTCCATGTACGTGTAAAAGAGATCGGATTTAGAACCGGTCTCCATGTACGTGTTATAGAGACCGGTTTTAACCGGTCTCCATGTGTTTTATTATAGAGACCTCCCCTAATAGGAACCGGTTCTAAAACCGGTCTCCATGATAAAAATAACCGATCCCCATTTAGTTTTGTGTAATAGTATACATCAAGAAGTAGATAATTTGATATAATATAATATGACATAAACTAAATAATGGTGACAAGACTTAACAGCATTAAGATTTGATTGCTAATTAGTTATTATATAATAGTAGAAATAAGAGCTGGAAGAGAAGAGAGTGTCTAGTTAAAAACCTAGAGAGGCAAGAGAACTGAAAGAAAAGAAGTAAATTTATACCTGTACCCTTTTTATTTTAAAATAAATAAATAAACATGAAATTAAATGGTTAGCTAGAAATGGTTCTTGCGGTTCTCGTACGAAAAACAGTTCTCGTTTGAATCGGTCCATATATATATAAGATAATTATTATACTATTCATTTATAATGAAAAAATTAGTTATCCTTTTTTAAAGGTAAATACACACTTAAGCTAAATATATTTTACAATGTGACTTTAACTCGATCTTTAAGAAACAGGAATTAATATCTTAATTACCCATTAGTACTACTAGATCAAATTCTTTGGTGAAAAAAACCCAGTTGTCCTATGATATCGCGGTTTTTATATATATATTTAATGCGATATTTAATTATTTTTGGATAAAAATCATGAAAATATGTTAAATATATGTTTAATATAATTATATATTCTTTTTCAGGTTCAAATTCGGATATTTGAGGATATATATGGATAAAAAAGCTAAAATTCGAAGATAAGCATCAAAGTTTGAAATTTCCGAAATTCTGTCACTAAATGGTCGCTAGCGTCGCTAAAAGCCACCACTTAGCGTCGCTAAAGGTGACTTAGCGTCGCTAAAGGGCCTTTGACAACTTTATAAATTGATTTGATCTCCATTCGGTTGGGCAGCTTTGGGTTCCGACTTTTGAACCCTAAATCATTATAAAACACCATTAGAGAGCAGAGAAGACTTGGAGCAAAGCTTTGGAGCATTGGAGTTTTATTTTGAAGATTAAAAGTGAAGATCGTTCGGCTTTTACGGTTTCTTTCATTCTACTTCATCATGTTCTTCTTGTTTCTTAATTTCCAGAAGTTTAGAATGTTGAATCTTGGCTAGATCTACTGTTTTCCTCCCTAGAGGAGATGAAACTCATGTAATGGCTTAGTTTAATTCATGGTTTTTGATATTTTGTTCATGTTTGTTCTTGGTTTTGCCTAATTTATGTTTATCCATGCTTATGAATCTTTCTTGATTGCTTAGAATCTGATATTTATGTTTTGAGAGACCACTTAAATCATAAAGTTTGCATCTTGATTATCTAGGACCAATAGGTGATTGAGTAATAGTGATTGATTAATCCTATGTTTTTGAGCAATTAAAGTTAGAATCTTTTGATATAATGACCATTTATATGTTAGTTTGATGTTTTGTTGATCATACAAATATTAGGATTGTGGCTTAACCTGTTAATCGAATTAATTGCTAATTTAACTATTTAATTGCACTTTTGACCATAAAGGTAATTGATTAGGGTAATTAGACGGTTATAACTGGACCAAGGTTGTAGCTACTTTAGAAATCGATGCATGAATATTGAAAGTATCATTAGCTTTATTTACCATGAATTTATTGCCATGAATTGAGTTGAGTTGAATCTAGGGAGGGAACATCTTAATTATTATTAATTCTCCGAGTTAATCGCTTCTTTGTCCTTTTTGCATGCTTTTAGTGTTTTTAGATAGTTTAGTGGTTTGATTGGTTCCAAGTTCATCTTTTACAACAAATTCCCCCCTTTATTGCTTTTTAGTAGTTTAGTTTAGTTTAATATTTAAATTAGTATAATTTTATCAAATCATACTCGTTCCCATTGAGTTCGACACCCGTACTTATTTTCTATACTATTATACGATTAGGTTCACTTGCCTATTTGTGTTGTAGTCGTACTAAATAAAGACGGTTTTTATAAATATAAAACTGGTACGCTTTTAGCACATCAAGTTTTTGGCGCCGTTGTCGGGGAACGGTTTCATTTGATTTAATTATATTAATTTTAGTATTAAACGATCCTTCCTGCGAGTTTCGGCTCAAAGGAAGTTACTTTAGTAGTTTTGCTCGTCCTTCTTCGTGACCTGCGATGTCTCTTCTGCGAATATGAATTACCCCGAGGATCGAACGATCCATTGGGAATCTTTCCTCAAAGACTTATTGAACGAGTTTTATGACGATGGTATTGAGCGGGATGATTACGACTTCATCCTTAAAGATGATGAGGATGACCGCCCGATTGGTTTGCCCGAGGAGCCACAACTTAGTAATTAATATTTTTTTTTAAATCTTCTTTCAAAGTTTTAATTTATACAATTTTATTTCAGCCTATTTTATTTTTTTCTTTTTTACATAAATTTTAATTAGAATTACATGCCAATTAGGTTTTTATTTTGAATTTGTGATTTAAATTACTACATTTTTATATGAGTTGAACTAATAGATAATAACTTAAAATAACATTGCTAACAAACACAAATTGGATCAATCAAAATAAATAAAATTTTCATGTTTTTGTAAAAACATATGCTTAAAAATACGATAGCAATTATTAAAAGTTTGTTCCCGATGCAGGGTAGCAACGCACAAGTTATATAGAGTTACTAGTTAGTAGGGGTGTGCACGGTTCGGTTTGGTTCGGTTTTGAGATAAAACCGAAACCAAACCGAAAATTTCGGTTTTTGAAAAACCAAAACCAAAACCATTCGGTTTGGTTCGGTTTTTGGTTTTCGGTTTTTCGGTCTGGTTTTCGGTTTTCGGTTCGGTTTTTGGTTTTTCAAACTTTTGGTCACAACACTTGACGAAGGGAGGGCGAACACCGTCGTATGGTATGTCGACATTTCTTGCTTCAAACTTCCATCGAGATCTTTTAGAGTCGATTTGGTCTGTCGATTTAAAATTCAAGATTGGTCTGTCGATTTGATCTTCAACATTCGAGCGATTAGTGTGTCGAGTGTTGGATAGTGAGTGCCGATTTATGATTTTTGTGGAAAAAGTAAAAACAAGGGGAAGGTAAGGGATTTGAGTTATGTTAAATTGATATGTAAATATAGAAGTATGCCCCTTAACCTTAACAATTCGGTTTGGTTCGGTTTTAAACGGTTTGGTTTCTTCAATTCGGTTCGGTTCGGTTTTTATGGTCGGTTTTGAAACATAAAACCGAACCAAACCGAAAAAATCGGTTTTTATAATTTTAAAAACCAAAACCGTCGGTTTTGGTATTGGTTCGGTTTTTTCGGTTTTTGGTTCGGTTTCGGTTTTTCTTGCTCACCCCTACTAGTTAGTTGATATATAAATCCCAAACTATTAATTAAACTTTCAAGTTTGTAAATAAAACTGGAAAATGCAATTCAGAAAGATGTATTTTTTTGAATGACGAGTTAGTAATTAGTGGATCGAACCCAGTGATAACATCGAATTCAAAAGGAGCCCCGTGGTAACATCGAATTCAAAAGGATGTATACTTGATAATTTTAAAAGTAATATTGTTTAATTCCACGCAAGAATGCATGGATAATGTGTTCATGCCACGGCATGAAAGAGTATCCCTCGTGTGCTAATTGGTTGATCGTGGGCAAGCTAATTAATTATATTAAAAGGCCACGTCGATCAAACGGTTTACATATGAAATTATGGACGGAAGGAGAGTGGGTGCTTTCTCGAAGGGAGTGCCACCTAAGGCCATGTGTTATATCCTACTTGCAAATTTCTATTACCTAATATTACATCAGCGCCACATCATTTCCTCCTTACCCAATTTACAAGTTTTACCTCTTTTTAAAACTATCCCATTTTTTATTAATATATTAAAATACTAAAATATGTGTGTAATTGTCCTTGGTTGGGAGGGGGTGAGGTGGGGTGGGGGAGGTTGGCTTCTCGATCGGGCTTTAGAACTCGATGACCTTACTCGATGGCGAAACCCGAAGTGGCGTTTTTGTGTTCCTTCTGGAACTCGATGGAACCCGATTCAATCGGGTGAGGTATAACGTGAGGTCTAAGCCCCGCTTCGAAGTTGTGTAAAAGAGATAACAAAACAAATTAAGTTGTGTAGGTTGGTATTAATACTTTGTGTATGTGATCATTTAAGTTGCATAACTGATTGTAGCATGGTGCGATAGGCATTTTTAAAGGGTAATTATTACATATATTAATTAGATATGTTGTAAATGCCAAAACTTGATTAATAGTTGTAAACAAGAGAATATTGAAATTGGTAGTATTTTGAATAGAGGTTTATTTATATGTGTAACGAGTAGCATTGGACCCGTGCGTTGCGGCGGGTTTTAGGATGAATAAAAGTAGGGTTTAGTTCATTTTTGTGTATCCAACTTTACACATTTTGCTATTGTATGTACTGAACTTTCAAACTTACCATTTGATGTATCCAAGTTTCAAAAAATTATCATTTTGTGTATGTAACCTGCTATAGCAGGTAAGATGATGATGTGACACAGGTAAAACTGATGTGGCAATGACATATGTTGAGTTGGAGGCTGATGTGGCTTTTCACTCTTTAAAAATAATTCTAATAATAATAATAATAATAATAATAATAATAATAATAATAATAATAATAATAATAATAATAATAATAATAATAATAATAATAATAATAATAATAATAATAATAAGCATCTTCATCCATCTTCATCCATTTCATCCATCTTCATCCATCTACACCACCACCGGTCCAGCACCACTACCACCACCGGTCGGCACCACCACCACCATCGGCACTAAATTGGGTTTTGTTCTGATTTTTGTATCAACCCATATCTTGCACGAGATGAAGATGGTGAAGTTTAACCATCGACTTCAGGTTCATATGGGTGAAGACCTTCATGGGTTTCGAAGACTGCAATCGATTTCAGGGTTCATATGGGTGAAGACCTTCATGGGTTTAACCAGATCTGAAATCGATTTCAGGTTCGCGACTTCAGGGTTTCGATTTCAGGTTCCAACTGAAGACCTTCATCCGGTAACGATTTAGGGTTAGGCGACAATGATTTCAGTTACGATTGCTTCCCATCGGCAATTCTTCAAGTTCATCATCTCCAATTTAGGGTTCGATTTTTTGCACCAGGTATGTAGTTTTTGGGTTTGAGTTTTAATTTCAGTTTCAGATTTGATTTTAGAATTTGGGTTTAGGGTTCTTGATTCTTAAAGGTTCTTTCAGATCTGTGAATTCATCTCGTGTTTAGGGTTTCAGATCTGCATCAGGTATGTAGTTTTCTGCATCAGGTATTGAAGATGATGCCCCAAATCTGGGTTTCATCTCGTGTTTAGGGTTCTTGTTTTCAGATTTGAGTATATGATTCTTGATTCTTAAAGGTTCTGGTTTCATCTCTTTTGTTTCATCTCGTGTTTAGGGTTCTTTTGTTTCAGATTTGTAAATTCATTTTCTTAAAGGTTCTTTTGTTTCAGATCTTCATCAGGGTTTGAACCTACATCAAGGGTTGAATATGAATATATGATGAAGATCATCTTCATGTTCTTCATGATTTATTTATTTATTTATTATTTCTTGAATATATACACACATGGCAATTATTTAATGATGTGTAATATTAAAAAAATAAAAAATGGAAGAAATGACCTGATACCTGAAGAATAGGTTACCCAGTACACAAAATTGTAACTTTTTAAAACTTGGATACATCAAATGGTAAGTTTGAAAGTTCAGTACATACAATAGCAAAAGGTGTAAATTTTGATACACAAAAATGAACTAAACCCATAAAAGTAAGAAGAAAATTAAACAACGTGGTCCTAGGATGAATAAAAGTAGGAAAAAACTTAAACATGTAAAATTGTTGTGTTATTTCATTTATATTTAAATCGAGTCGTGTTATAACCATTTAGTATTTATTAACCCCTACACTCGAGCATTTTTTAACGAATTAATATAAAAAAACTCTGATAGAACTATTTTAATATCGAAACGTCAATATCAATAAAAAAGTCGTGAAAATATATTTATAATCACACTAAATTATATGTTAAAATGTTTTAAAAGAAAAATAAATAATATATGTAACTAATTATTTTAATAATAATATAAGTACCAATAAAATGAGAATTAAAATGTATGGTAAAATTAAGGCTAAGTGTAAAATGATAAACACTAATAAAACTAAAGCCTAGGAAAAATTCAAAGCTAGAAAAAAAAAAGAATCGCAGCCTGAAAAAAAATTGAACTATGAAAATAAAGAATTGTAGGTTGGAGGAATCGAACCCTTGACATAAAGGTTAGAGGTTAGAGATTTTACCAACCGGTCAAATGTAAATTTGTTATAATTTATAATTTTTAAATATATAACAAATACCAGGGAAGTTACTGTTTATAACTTCCTGATATTTGTTATTATATATAATGCATATAACTAATATAAAAAAATATGTGTTGATTTTAAAAAATAGTGGTGATATGTCCTCCTACTTATCCTCCTACACGATTAATATAAGTGTCAAATCAATGATGGAGGTAAAGAAAGAGAATTAATGGACTCCATATGTCGTAGGAGGATAAAGTAGAAAAAAAAGTAGAAAATATATCTTTTTTTTGTAAAAAAAATATTAAAGTCAAATTATATTACAAATAAATAAATAGCATTTATTAATCCCATCAATCATGATATTTTCTCTACATATTAAACTTCATTGATGACTTCTCCTTTACATATTAAAGTTCAAAACTCAAGAAAAAAAAGGGCTTGTGAGATTTGAAACTCAAGAAAAAAAAGACTTAGTGAGATTTGAACCCAAGCCAAGTCCCCCAAAATTATAAACATAACCATTTCATCTAAACATGATTTTGATACTAAAGCCACTTAATAATTATACTAGTATTTTACCCGCGTGATGCGCCGGAGTAAAATAGTTTCATTTGTCGACATAGGGGTGTTCAAAATTCGGATATAAACTGTTTTAACCGTAATCCGAACCACTCCGTAATCGAGAAAGCCGAAACCGTTTTCAAATTCGGTTTAAAAACCAAAACCGATTACCATAAATACTTTAATTACATAAAACTGAAACCGTTTTTATAAATTCGTGTTAAAAAACGAAACTGATTACATAAAATAGTACAACTCAAATAACATTATTTACAATATGTTTCAGTAATAATCTTAAACACTTTAAATACTTTAATTACAAAAAACTATCAGAATTTAAATACATAATGAATGCTTTAAAACTGTCAAAAAATTAATTACAAAAAAATGTCCTGAATTTAATTAAAGTTGTACTATTTTAAAAGTGTTAAGATTGTTGCTCAAAGTTATTGTAAAACATGTTATATTACTTGTACTACTTAACTTAAAAAATTGTCTTAAAAAAAGAGCTAAATATTTTATAGAGTAGTAAAGATAACATAAGCTAGGAAAGTTAATATTCACTTTCCTAGCAAATGTTATTATATATAATGCTAACATTAAAGGATGGTTTATTGTTGATGTTTATGTTTATATTTTGTAACCTTATATATGCTACTTTACCTATGTTTAGTGTTTATAGTTATCATGAAGCTCAACTTATAACAAAAGGAAATGGCTGCTTTAGCTCAAGACCGGCCTCGAAAATTCGGAGGTCTTGTGCAATTTAGTAAAACAGATCCTAAAACAGTAAAACTTATAAAATTTAAAAATATTAAATATAAAATTCTGATTTTTAATTCCACACAAAGATTCATTCTAAATAATTCATATAAGGGAGAGAAAACATCTATCTATACTACTATATAAACCATTTAACACTCTCTCTCCTACTAATTTTTAAGAACTTCTTAAAATTATGTCAATCTCTAATCTCCACCCTTCATTTTATCTAAATTAATCTTATCCATTCAATTTTTAACAATTTCTCTCTCCTAATAAATTTTAACTTTTTATTTATTTAAAATATATTCTCCTATTAACAAACTCTCTTACACAAACATATTTATCCACCCATATCAATATAATTTTCAAAATCTTATTAACTTCTCCTATTTTATTTCATAAATTTAAATTTTTTAATATTTTTAGATTTTATTTTTAAAAATAATAAAATAGTTGTTACAAATATAAGAAAAACTGGAAGAAAAAAACGGCCATGTTGTTGAAACTTTTTTCATGACATTAAATTACCCGTTACATCCTTGAAAAAGACATGTTGCAAAACCAAAAGTATTTACCGTCGCAGCATTGCGCGGGTACACTGCTACTTTGAACAACCAAGTTTGTAAAATTCAAGGATTGTCTTAAACAAAAGTCAGTAACTTCGAAAAGTAATTAAAAATATTAGAATATAGAATCAGTTGAAAGATAGAATGAAGTAAAGAATAATATATTAATCTCACATTGTTGTTAGTTGGATTCATTAATCTTAAACATAATCACAAAATGATCATCCTTTGTGGCTAACGTTGTCACGAATCAAAAACCTCAAAGGCTTGAAGCCCAAAAAAGTTGAACATAAACCAAAAAATGAATGAAAATTTGAACTTGGTTTTGTATTCACCTAGTGATAAAACTTGGAACATTAACAATAGCAAACAAAAAAGCAATCAATTTGTTGGTTTGATTATAGGACTCAACACCAACTCTTTGATACAATCTTAAATCATAGACAAATAGTGAAGTTGTTGAACTACTTGCAAACCCTAGTAGAGAACAAGAGAATAAACTAGTCTTTTTTCTTTCTATAAACTTACCATTCACGACGCTCAAACACACACCGGGAATTCATGAGTCGAGAATAATCGACTTGGTCTGCACTCTGCTGGATATTCAGAACCTCGAAGAAAGAATACGTGAATGATCCTACTTGCGACTTGTCATTGTTGATGCTGGACATCGATTCATGGAGAAACGTAATCGTTTTCTTCAATCTATTCGCTGCTGAAGAAAGCGTTTTACTTTTCACATCCGCCGATGCATGATTTGGGTCTTAATGCATATGGGTGATGGTGATGGTGATGGAGTATTAACCTAAATAATTATATGGGTCAACTGAGTGTAGGTATTATTATTGCATATAGATAAAAATATGGGAGCCCTGTTTTGAACGTGCCTATGCATGGTCGGGTCTGCTTTAGCTGCACATCCAGCAAGAAGCTTGCTTGTATATTTTTGCTTTTGTTCTACATATATGTGTGTGTCTAAGTAAGTGTAAGTTAGTAACTATTGCAAGCTTCTATTATATGGAAGTTTTTGCAACGAATTTGGTTAGAGAACATATGTGTGTGTAACACTATATGTTGCTTAGAAATTTGAGGTAGTAATCTGATGGAATTCAAATTATGATTTATGTTTCAACTAAACAACTCACGAAATGAATTTGAGTTATAATTTTTTCCAACCATATACAATATGTATTTTAAAGCCTGATTTTTAATGTTATTTTAATTTACAACATGTCGCTTTCAATAGTGTAACTAATGTATGTTCGTGCAATTTAATGTAATGAATTTTTTCAGAACAACATGCTCGTTTTTTATGATTTTTCTTTTATTTGTATCAACATTTTTATTATTTTAAGAAA
This sequence comes from Pulicaria dysenterica, assembly GCA_947179395.2. Taxonomy (NCBI): domain Eukaryota; kingdom Viridiplantae; phylum Streptophyta; class Magnoliopsida; order Asterales; family Asteraceae; genus Pulicaria; species Pulicaria dysenterica. Next base: position 94,802,455 of record OX359291.1, read on the forward strand.
TAAATTCTAAAACATATTAAAATAAGAAATATATATATATATATATGAATATAAGGAGAGAGAAGTTAATAGGCTTTTGGAAATTATATTGATGTGTGTGAATAATTGTGTTTGTGTGAGAGTGTGATAGTGAGAAAATATATTTTAAAGGAATAAAAAGTTAAAGTAAATTAGGAGGTATGATGAAATGGTTTTTAGATTGAGTGGATGAGATTGTTTTATATAGAATAAAAGGTTATGATCTTGTCTTAATTGAATTTTAAGAACTCATGAAATTAATGAGGGGAGATAACGTTAAATGATTTATATAATAGTATAGATATAGATAATAGAGATAATTAACCATATTTTAAAGATATAATTATATTAATATTGTAAGAGTGTTTAAAGTGGACGGTGTTAATGACATGATTGTTTGATTGAAAGTGAGTTTTAAAACATGATGCGTGGAAAGTGACCACTACAGGATATGATTGGTTAAATGACGGAAGTGAAAAACTGAGTTGAGAGTATTGTACGAGCAATAGACATTGTTTCCCATTCGTCTAATCCACTCGTGTGAATTTTTAATAATATACATAATTTCTTAATGAAATGTGATAATTACCTGCGACTTCTTTTGTTGTTTTGTCATATAAATTAAGGATGATATAATGTACTTTGTTATTATTATGATTGAATGGCTTTTAGTAGTCTTTTATCATCATTGTCGTATATATATTTTAAAGTTTTGAAATTTCGTTTTTAATCACTCGTTTTTAATTTCAATAAAAAATACTTTAAATCGAAAACCATTTATAGATTTTTTTATTTTAGTTAATATCATGTTTTTATTTGAACATTTATATATCATACGTAATTTTTAACAACATAGCTGTTAATCATAACATATAAAATTTATAGCTAACTTATTAAATAATATTTCTCAGCTAATGGAGTGTTTTGACTAGCTTTTCTAGATGCTATGTGAGTTATTGTTTGATAAAACATAATAAATATAAGAAATTTTATTTCAACAAAGAATAGTTAAGTTTATTGGATTATTTATGTTTGGATAAATACATTATAATAAATTTTTATTTAAGTTTGAATAAAAAATAATTTATTAGCTTATATAAATTCTAAACAAAATATAAATACCTTATATAGTTGATGTGTTCCACAATAAAAATAGTTAAGTTCAGGATGTATTTATTGTAAAATTTTAAAAATTTATTTTTATTATTGGTAAAAATAAAATAAGTTGCTAAAATTAGAAAAGGTGAAGGTCTGAAGAGGAATATATCCAAAATACAAGGGGCAAAGGAATATTACCCTGAATATATCGGCAACGTAAAGACTGAAGAGGCGGGAAAATCGTCAAAAACCCTAGGTCAGATAGAGCATCTGCTACTACTCGCTCCAAGTTCTTATCGATTATTCAATCAACCGACGGAAATGGGGATAAAGGTAGTTGTCTACGCAAATTAATCAACTTTTCTTGTTAAAACTGGTTCATTTTCGGTAATTTGAAGTTTTTTTCTGGATTGTTTCTGAATTGACGTGATTAGGGTTTAACAAAGCTTCTCGCGGACAATGCCCCTAAGGCCATGAAAGAGCAGAAATTTGAGAGCTATTTTGGTCGGAAAATCGCCATTGATGCTAGCATGAGCATCTACCAGTTTCTGGTACCTAAATTCCCGTGCCCCTCTTTCCATTTGGACATATATGATTTCGCGTATGTCTATCATGTTTAGTATGATTTTGAAATACTGTAGATCGTTGTTGGCCGAAGTGGGACAGAAATGCTGACCAATGAGGCGGGCGAAGTGACTAGGTAGCGACTCGCATGATTTTTAACTTTCTGCGTATTCCTTTTGGATGAAAGTTAAGAAAACTTTAGAATTTATACTCAAAACCTGTAGGTATCTGAAAATGTTATCAGCTTATACCAGATGAATGATGATTTTTGTGTAGTATTTTTCATCTTAATTTTATGGTCATTAAAATACAACACTTTATCTGTCGACACTGCGTAATTATGTATTTTCTTTTAAGCGGCCATTTAATATTGGAGACATTGATTGTGGCACTCAAGGTTTATCAAGTTTGTCTTGTTAAGTGATATTGTAGGTGTTTAATCATTAGCCAAAAGATTTTTATAAACTATGTACCAACTGCCAAGTCAATTGTTGGGGGCAGAGGAGTCGCTACTAGATAAAGTTTTTATGTATTTTTGGAAATTTATGGTTAATAATATGTGTTTTGGTTAACATTGGGCTTGCTTCTTGTCTTTGTTGTATTTATGAAGATTTTATTACGCTGTATGATGTATCTTAATCTTTGTGTAAGAAGATGTTGGTTTTTAACTGTACAATTCTGTGTGCTTATGACAGTCATTTGCAAGGTATGTTCAATCGGACGATTAGGCTTCTGGAGTCTGGATTGAAGCCAGTGTAATTGCGTTTCCTCTTAAAATTTGATAGAACATGAAAAACTGAACGTTCTAGTGTTCATTAATCGTAACCGTTTTTTCTTTCCTTTCTATAGCTATGTTTTCGATGGGGCACCTCCAGATCTGAAGAAACAAGAGCTTGCAAAACGGTAATATAATCTTCGTTTCATTCCTAGGTGATATATAAAAAGAATGTCAGTAAATTTAACGTCTAATTACATGGTTGAGTTGTGACACAGTTATTCAAGGAGAGAAGATGCATCAGCTGGCTTAGATGAGGCCATACAGGTTAATAAGTATTTTTTGAAAGATTTGTTTTACCAATTTAATAATGCATTTGACCTTTGACCATTGCTTTCACTTTTTTTAATACAATCTTCACATATTGTTTTTTCTGTTATTGTAGTCTGGTAATAAGGAAGACATTGAGAAATTTAGTAAACGTACAGTGAAGGTAAGTTATGAGCAAGATTCAACAAGCTGAGAAGTTAAAGCAATTAATTAATAAATTAATTTGTATTCCAGGTAACAAGACAACATAATGAAGATTGCAAAAAACTTCTCAGGCTTATGGGAGTGCCTGTCATTGAGGTAACATTTTCAAAAAATAACTACAAGTAAATAAAACATAGATAAAACTTTAGTATAACTAAGGTCTAAAGTCACATACAACTTACTTTGTATTTCTTAAATGTGTTTCCTATGTAGGCTCCATCTGAAGCAGAGGCACAATGTGCTGCCCTTTGCAAAGCTGATAAGGCATGTCTTTTCGCTATACGCTTAATGGGTTTATTAACTACTATGTAGTTCTCTCTAATGGGTTTATTAACTACATCAATCTGTAACATTTTATTTGTGTATAACAAAAGTAGTAAGTCACATATTAACTTACTCATATAGTTTTTTCATGTAATGTACGATGTATCTGCCTCAGGTGTATGCTGTTGCATCTGAAGATATGGATTCCCTTACGTTTGGAGCACCCAAGTTTCTTCGTCATTTAATGGATCCTAGCTCAAGGAAGATCCCTGTGATGGAATTTGATGTTTCTAAGGTTATGAATTGAACAAAGGAAACAAGAAATTACAATGATAATTTGTTTATTATTGTTTTAAAATTGTGGGTTGTTGATTTTTTATATCAGGTTTTGGAAGAACTTAACCTTACAATGGATCAATTTATCGATTTGTGCATTCTATGTGGGTGTGATTATTGTGACAGCATCAGAGGTAATACAAGACTCGTTTCCTCTTAAAGAACACAAATGTATTTGCTTGTTATATCAGTTCCATTTCAAGGAATTAGTTTAATATTTTTAATGTGATGGTCTCTTGTTCCTGCACTCCTTAGACACAACACTATTTTTGAAGTTAGGTTTTTTGGTTTTTGTAATGATATATTCTTTTATTCTAAATTGTAGGTATTGGTGGTCAGACAGCTTTGAAGCTTATTCGCCAACATGGCTCAATAGAGAGTATTCTGGAGAATATAAACCGTGAGAGGTTCTCTATTGTCCTAGCTGGTCTTTCTTCGCCTTTGCGTAATTGCATGTTTATACAAATTGATTTTGTTTCAACATTTTAGTAGTAAACTTAGCATTAATTTTAACTTTTTACATTTGTTCTTCTATTTTTATATTTTATTAAAAAGTTAAAAGTTTTATCTTTACCATTTGTGATGTTAAACAAGAGTTTATGCATGTATATAGGTATCAAATACCTGATGATTGGCCATATCAGGAGGCTCGTCGTCTTTTTAAAGAACCTTTGGTTTGTCTTGATGAGGAGCAGCTTGAAATTAAATGGACTGCTCCTGATGAAGAGGTAGTTTCTTTTCTATAGAAAACGACAAAAGATTTCATATTATAAGCTTATCTGTTTTTTGAGTTTTTTGCTTTTTCACTTTCAGGGCTTGTTAAACTTCTTGGTGACCGAAAATGGATTCAACAGTGACAGAGTTACAAAGGCACGAATATGATTGCCATATAATCAATCATTTCCGTTCTATTTTCGTTTGATGTTCTTTTGGTTATTTCTGTTCATATTAGTAATATATAACTGATTATGGATTCTAATATTAGGCGGTAGAGAAAATAAAAGCTTCCAAGAACAAGTCTACACAGAACCGGTAAGAAATTAACAGAATTTTTTCTCTGAGTTGAGATCTACTACTCTGCATTCCTGATGCCTTCTTTCTTACCAGATTAGAATCGTTCTTTAAACCAGTCGCTACCACATCTGTTCCCATTAAAAGGAAGGTAAGGTTTCATTCGGCAATAGTTGAATCTTCTACTATATTTTGTATTTCTTCTTCAAGTAATTACGAGCAAATTCATTCTCCTGCTTACTGCATTATAACGTCTAGTTATTGTTTTTGTTTTCAATCATGTCAAGGATTCTGGTATTATTTTTCTGGGTGGGGTATCATTTAAAACAAGTAAAAAACAAATGGAACATGATACTCTTTATAATCCACCATAATTTTGAATACACTCGCTGTCAGGGAACTAAATGCGTTCTTGGATCTCCCAAACAACTAATCAAGAGTAAGATATTCACTCAAGCTTCCGGTCAGATTGTAAACAGCTTTAGTCCTCGAGTGTTAGGTGTATGTTGCAGGCAGCCATTGATGTTGTCAAAAAGTGTTTGCATTGGAACATGAATCTGAAGACTGAAATGGTGAATCTTAGAATTGAGCTCTGCTTATCAAGTTTTTCATCTAACATATTATTTTATAACCATGTTAAATGGTGAAGATTTCTTCTCTCTTGAGAGCCTTTTTATATCATGCAACTTGAGTCTGAGTTAGGACGCAGGCGCTATTGCCCAATTCTTTAACTTCATTGGTGTTTGAACTGGCGATCAATTACACTATCTCGTGTGCATACATATGTGCATGTGGATTCATGTGTTCTTTTAATCATGTTCATGATGTTTCTTGTTTTCATCGTGTTGCAGGAAACCAATGAGAAGGCTGGAAAAGAATCGGCCAACAAAAAAGCAAAAGCCGGAGCTGGTAGAAAAAAGAAATAGGTTAGTCCGTTGGTTTCTTAAAAAAAGCCTTGACCCTTGAATCATGTCAATATGTTTCGAGTTTGATTAATCGGCTCACAACAACTATTTTTGAACCCTTTTGTAAAACTAATTACCAAGTTAATTATGATAAAAAAAACTATATTGTTATAATAATGATCCAACTTTCTCAGTAAAGCAATTTAGGAAATTATGCATTTGAAATACACGGTGGGCAACTTTGTCATGTTTTGTATTTTTCTTATGGGTTCAAGATATAATATGATTACAGTGCTGTAAAAGTCTGTCTGGGCGGGCGAATGGGCGATTAATTGCTGCTATACGCAGCCCACCGTCCTAGAAATCACTTGATCAGTCGAGTTTATCGGTTGTGGTCAAATCGGTTCTAGACGTTCAACGAGAAAGGGTTTGACTTGAATTTTCTTTAAAACTGAAATCTTCTTAACCTACTGAGGGTTTATGGGACTTATGGTTTTATTTTTGGAGTTTGCTGAATTGCTGAACTAATTACGGACTTATGGGTTTTATTTTTCACAGCTGTTAAAATTTTTTTTTTTTTTTGATGTTTATCGACTTATTTTGTTAGTTTCTTGCTAATATATTTATTTTTTTAAACTAAATTCCTTTATAATATGGGTTCGTGTCTTGAAACCTATTAATCACTGTCTAGACTGATTGATCGCTTGAAGGTAGTTCATGGACTACATACCGCATAACGATTTTTATTGATGTTTATTGACTTATTTTTCAAAGCTGTTTTAGTTGTTTTTTTTTTTATGTTTATTGATTTATTTTGTTAGTTTCTTGCTAATATATAATTTTATTTTTCTAACTAAATTCTTTTATAATTTGGGGTCCGCGTCTTGAAACCTATTAATCACTGTCTAGACTGATCGATCGCTTAAAGGTAGTCCATGGACTACATACCGCATAACGATTTTTACAACCTTGGTTTAACCCAAATCTTATGAATGGGTCGAAAAATTTGGTTCACCTGTATACAAAATGAAGTCTTTTCATTAATTTCTTCCCCAACCAAAAACAAAAGTGTTGTAGGTCCCACATGCATCTTTTTATTTTTACAATAAAAATCTAATATAATTTATTTGGTTAAATCCTTTTGTAAAAATTTTTCTGGCTTCACCTGTGTAGATGTAAACCTTGACCTTTGAGAAAGCCAGCTGAACTGGTTTAGTGTCACCTGATATTGTAGGTGTTTGTGTGATTTATCTGACCAGTATGCTGCCGAAGATGTCTGGTTTCTCTAACATCAAAGCCCGTCACAATTTCTCATGTAGTGATGAGAATGTGTTTCTGATAATAGTTTTATGTATCATGTTATTTTTCACTCAAACAACTGATTGAAAGTACAGTGTAGGTTTTCTTTTCTAGTCATATGTGCTTACACTTATAATGCTATTGTATGACTGGGTTATCATGTTATCTTTCACTGAATTTGCTGATTCACTGTAGCCATCTAGTTTTCTTGTTGTACTTGGTACAGATTAAGCATTGTTTTTTTAAATCTGTAATTGTATAATGTTCTAATAGTATAGGAAAACAAAAAACAAAAATCTACAGAATTTCGTCAAATTCCAATCTCTCAAGAATTCCATTATTTCTAAAACCAGCTGTACTTCAACATAGAAGGCATCAGATGAACTCACAGTAATCAATTCATTACACAAACACAGCAAAACTTGGTGAACTGCAACAAGGTTAAAATTACTTTTACATCATGCCCAATTTCATCTACGGAAAAACAATAAACTTGGTGAAATCATGAGATGGAGGTGTATAGACATAGTACAATTGCTACAAAACCTGGTTTATTAATTCTGACCACAACTATAAAGCTATGTTTAAAAAAAAAAAAAAACAAAACGAACCAATGTCCACTTTTCAAACAAGCTATAACCAAGAGGAGCCTTGGCGCACCGCCCTTTTTGTATCGAATTTAACAAATGATAGTATGACAATGATATCCTCAGTTTGATTATGAAGATAAAATCTCTTTATCAATCATGAGGATCCCTGAAGCAAATCACTCCTGCTTTTACCTTTCTTCAGTTTCGCTTTGACTTTGACTCGTGACTTTGACACGAGGGTTTGAACTGTGTTTGTGAAATTTCCGACAGCCATAATTATCAAAAGGATTCCACAGGTAACCACCTGGTGATTAGTAAAGATGTTTGTTAACTTAATCATATGTGATAGATAATCATTTATCATACAAATGAAACACATTTTGAATCTTAAATAATAAAAATAATTGATAAAAACGAAAATACATCAACGAGGTTAAATACATTGATTAATGGTATCTTACCTGCCACTCGGAAACGACACCAGCCACTGCAGTTTTTAGCAATAGCAAACCCACATATGCTTCGAAAGCCTACAAAAAGAAAACAAGAAGGGAATTATATAAAGAGTTTGATTATAGTTACCTGAAGGTAAACTAACATCACGTATAAAAAGTATACATTTAAAATTGCCATTAAATATTAAACTAAATGAAGATACACTAGAATATATGATTCTGTTTAATTATCTTCTCCTTAAAACTTTTATCCATCAATTTACTGTCTGCCTTTTTAGTAACTTGATAGCATTCTATTCTATTTCCATCTCATTTTTTTTATTCACAAAAATGTCATGTTTCGGCATTTTATCTTTTCTAAATATAATTACAATTTGCGAAACATTAAACATCTCATTCTCTGATTATCACAGCTTCATATGGTAGATACAAGCATCTAAGTCTGATATCCGGCATCTCTTATTACTTTCAAAACACGCATCCATATGTTCCCATTCTATCAAATCTAATACTTTACGAATTCAAATTCACAAAAGTTGATGCTTCTGGTTCCTCATCATAAATATGTTATTTAAAATACCTTTTCACGAATGTGAATACAAAAACAGTACCTAATCCAGACGGGGGTATGGGGAAGATCAGTGTATTACCTCTACGCGAGGGTAGAGACTTCTTCCCAAAAACCTCTGCCTTTTCACAGATGTCAAATGAGAATATAGTTTTAATTCTTTGAATGACCAAATTATTTTTTATTGATACCGAGTCCGAGACTCAATCCCCTTTGACTTAGAAAAAAGTCAAGATTTTGACTCCAAATCTTGGACAAAGTTGGCATAATTCAGTCCCAATACGGGAAGTTTCAAATGGTAACTTTCAAGGCTACACCTTGACTTGATTGTTAATTAAATAGCCTGTTTAGAAATTGCATAAATTTTAAGAAAGCATAAGTTACTTTTCACAAATTATTCAGAAGTAACGCATAGTCACCTGCAAGATAAAGAGTATGGGGTATAACAACCAGATTTGACCTTCTACTCCAGCAGTTTCTCCCCACACAACATCCATTCTTCTAGCCTACAATCAAAAGAAGAGTCAAATCTGTATGAATTTTGGGTCCATTTTACTCCTTATAACAAGTATCGTGGATGCAACCCCAGAAATCGAGGGATATGAGAGAACCTATAGACATTTAAAAAGAATTCTTGTTTAATTTAAATAATTTTTGGTATGTAAACCTTTCCCAGTGCAATACGAGTGTAGAGCCTTTGGCGTTGGTATCTGTTCTGTAGAAGCATTGCAATTCCTTGCATGATTGCCCATTTTAGAAACAATTGTATACCTTTCTGCAATAAGGTCATATACAAATATAAGATTAACCCTAAAAAGGTTTCATGAACCAAGTAATAAACTAACCTGTTTTTGGGAGCAACCAGGTTGCCTTTCTATCTCCCATGTGAGGCTGATGAGTGCCATAAGCATTGCACAATAGTGATGATAAATCCACCTGAGAATTCATATTAAAAGGAGGGATAAACGGGTAAACTTTAATTTACCATAATTAAACCAGAAAAGAACTAAAGAAGCATAATATACGAAATTACTATAATAACATTCTATTAACTTATAACTTGTTAATGGGTGATGTCACATAGGTTACATGCCATGTGGGCACCAAATCAGCTACCACATCAATTTATTTATCATAAAAATATTAAAAAATTATATAAAACTCAATGTATCAATCTAAATTATCACTTTTATGGAAAATTTTAAGCAATTTTAAAAGTCAAGTCTTATTTCTATAAGAACAAAATGAGGTGGCGGCTGATTGACTCCCACTTGGCCAGGGGGTATTTTATGTGACGTGATCTTTCAACAAATTACAAATTACTAGAGTGATGTTGTAGTTGTTTTAAATTATAATATGTACGTTACAAGTTACTTTAGTGACCTTCTTAGTAACTAATTAACTATATATAAGTTTGGTGAATCTTTTTATATATCAACTTCAGTACAGTTTCTATATAGTGTGAAAATAACAGAGTAATTAGGTTAGGAAACGAATTAAAAGTGGAGAACTAAAAGTCGATTTTCCTTAAAAACTAATTCATGTTAAGTCGCAATAATCAGATGACCAATATGTACAAGTTCCACGTAACATGAACTATGAAAGGAAATGAATTATTTCCTTAAGGAAATGTGTAGTGTAACACCATCATTACAAGGACAAACTGCAGAGGCAAAATGACATAAAATTACCATGGACGTATGTCGCTCCCATTAACTCTCAAAATATTCTCTCTTAAAGCCAACCCCGTGTAGAGAAAGAGCAACCACGCCTGAAAGGGACACGTATTATGCTCCTGTGACTGTTTGATCACGTATATGATTAAATATATTTTCCATTTCAGAAAACAAATATGTTACCTGGTAAAGCTGTACAGGTAATGCCGGAAAACATCCATTCCATACCCATGACCTTAGCAGCAGAAGCAAAGACGGGAAAAAAAGAAACAGGTATGCAGTCCTATCCTGCTCATAGAAACCAGAAAAGAAGAAAATACAAATCCATGAAATTTTCTCTTAATTTCTATTTTTAATAAAATTAGGATTGATTTAAAGTCATAAACAAGAACAAATGTATAAAGCTTAGTAGACCCACAAACTAGATAGCACTATAGCAGCAATCCTAAATTGCAAAAGTTAAACATAGTACTACTATGTGTTATCATTGGTCAGAAATTCAAGATGAGAACGCTGATTATTGAAAAGTTCAAGAAAATCCATAGTTGCATTTATATTTTCTTTGTTACACATTGCTATGTTCATATTTCCTAATACTTGTATCTCCTATGCAGTTATAAACATACTGGTCCTCTTTATCTTTTCCTTTTGGGAATAGACAATAAAACATATTGTTAAATTGTTTCTCTTGAGCAACAACTGATTATATGTGAAATCCATAAAGAGAGGGGATCCGCTTATTAATAAATGCCCATTACTACAAAACTTTTAGCAGATACAAATGTTTCATTTGGAATATAGAACATATATACTGGCTGCAAAGCATGATATACGAACAGGCAGAACTTGGTCCCAAATTATCATATGACATTCATGTGCATCATGAATGCAAAATACAAACAAACTTACCCTGAAATTATTGTATTCTTCTTTCACTTTCAATTGAACATCCTTTCTAGTAGCATGAACATTAATTGGACCAAGAAACGACCTCAAAAATCGTCCTGCAACCAAATAATAATAATTAAAATAGAGAAAATATACATTCTTAAGCTTGGATGTCAAATTGTGCTAGTTTAAACATGCAAATTTATATGAATTTAACTGAAAACCAAGTCACCAACATATTCATCAATGTGACTAATCAATAACATTTTTCAAAGTAAAAAAATAATCAAGAAAGTGTAATACCCACAAGCAAAATAATGAAGAATTTGTTTTATAAAATAAAAACAAATCACCATAAGATTTGCTGGGAAGAAATGCAGCTGCATCTCCTTCACTCAATGTATAACTTGCTCTACTTAGCTCTTCAACTAACTGTACACAGACAAAACGAACAAGAATTGATTAAATCCCAAAATAAATAATCTATTTATATAACTAGGGGAACTTGCGACTCACTCTGTTCGGAAAGTAATAAACTGAATTTGCACTAGGAAATCGGCATTAACAAACTTAAATCAAACAGTAGTTCTGCAAGAATGAAGTGAACAAGAATCAAACAAACAAACACGGTCTTACTTTTTCTGAATCTTTTGGATCCAAATTCCCTTTCTTAATGGAAGAAGCAATGAATGAATGAAGCCTTTTAATGTTTGAGTCAAGTGCTAGGGCTCGCTGCCTAAGCGATGCTTCCTCCTGCGAATTTCGAGAAATTAAGGTTGCCGCTGATTCCTGCAACTCTTTACTCTGTTCCACGATTCTAGAAACTTCTTCTGCCGCGTTCCTCTCAGATGAGTTATTATCACCGCCCCTGACAGTGGCGGTGGAGTCGCCCATCTTAAACAGATCGATCGATCAATCGATTTTCCAACCAATGTTTAAAGAAGTAATTGCGTCTGTTCTTCTAGAGCTATGGTGTAACTATTGTTCGATTCTGTAATTAATGAATTGAAAAACAAAGAAGAAGAAGAACACCAGTGAAGTACAAGATATTAAAGAGGGGCCGGTTTCCGGCGACGAAAGGGCATCGACGGTGACGAATCTAATCTACAGCACAGACGAAAGTGGCTAATAATAATTTTAGCTGTAGATCGTAATTTATATATGGCATCTAGCAAATATCCATCACCACATATAAAATTAAATAAAGAACGCTTAAATAAAATCGTAATTTAGTAGTTGTAGATCGTAATTTATACAAAATGACTTCATAGTCTACTCATGTATACTATTTAATTGTTTTATAAGATTATGAATTAAGTTATGTTATAAATAAAAATGATACAGATTTAATATTAGATTAAAAGAATGTGTATTTAGCTGTAAAAAAAATTAAAATAAGTATTCTTATACCTTGTTGTAGCGTCTATGCTAAAACACCTCATATCCATTTCAATTCTTCTTTTCCAAACTACTGGTTGACCATTACAAAACATAATCATTGATCATACTTTTTAGACACTTCACTTCATTTTTCCTACCCAAGAAATGGCCACAAACACACTTTTTTCCGTATTTCATTATCATTTCCTATTTTTTAATGACAAATGGGGTTTTTTTTAATACACTAGCAAAGTGGCGAGGCCGTGAAGATGCTGCTGCTTGAGCTTGCTGTGATGTTGGCTGTTTGACGCTGCTGCGAGTGTGCTGTGATGTAGCTGATTGATGCTGTTGTCGCTGTTTTGCTGTCTCGATGTTATTGTCTGATGATGTTGTAATGTAGTTGCGTTTCGTGTTTTGCTGTGATATTGTTGTTCTTTTGCTGCGTAAGGTCATGCGGTTACACAGATATGGAAGTCAATCAACTGCTATTTAGATGATGTTCGGTATATTTTGCTTGATGTTCGATCTGCTGCGTAATTGATCTGGGGACACGTTGATGATGCAATTTAGTGTTGTTGATGTTTTTCCTATTGTTGTTGCCGTGTTTTCTTTCATAGTGTCTCATATGTGTTGGTTATGTGTGCTTGTAACGGATCTAGCGGTTTGCTATTTGATTATATATGAAACTTTTGCTGTTAAAAAAACAAAAAATCCGTCAAGCCATATGAGCATTTAAACACCAAGAGGGTTAATTAAGGCTTCTATCCTTCTTCCACCTGCATTTGATCTCAGAAAAAGTGTGACACCCGGTACTTTATATAAACAAACCATCTGTTTCATTTATATGCAATATCAGAGTTTTCGGCTACAGCGGAAGCTAAAAATAATACAAACTAGAGTTTCTACTAGAAAGAAATTGATTAACTAAAAGCTCTAACAAGCAAAGTCTCCGGGCGTCATCCGGTTCATAATATTATCAAGTCGTTGCTCTTCTGCTTTACTCGTTATGTCCTGAGATATATATGTAAATGCATAAGCCTAATGGCTTAGTGATTTCGTGTGTTTTGTGTACGAAAATATCACATGCATTCAAGATAAATATGAAATGTAAAATATAGAAATTATGTTGAGATCTCTGAGTTTTGGGTAAATCTATTATCTCATTTCAAAGTCATTTTCAGACATCGACTAGCGAGCGTGCTATCCGTGCCATGACATTTATACAATGTACTAGAGGGGCTAGACATGTATCTGCCGGTAACGACTTAGTAACAACGAGATGCCTCCCGCGCACTAATCGTACCAAAATATATTTATTAGAGAACAACCATTACGTTCCCGCTTTTCATTATACATCTGCGAACAACCATTATGTTTTCGCTCTTTCTTTATTATTTACCCAACAACTCGTGTATATATACGCATAAAAACAATATGCATGATATAAGACAAGAAAGCGTTTAAATATGATAAACATGATGTATGGGACAATTAGACTATAAACACAATATATATCACATATATCTCAGTTTGATAAAGACATCACGAAACTCACCAGTATTTCAAGTATAGTTCCTCTTGCGAGCGTTATATAATCCCTTGCATTATTCCTTTAATACTTAATTATGTGTTTCTATATGCATGTAACAAATGAATCTCTTGGTATTTATAGTCACATAATTGGCTTAGTAATGCAAGCTATTCTTTTCTTTGAATGCCACCTCCACCTTAATAGATCTAATACATGGCAGCATATAAGAACATTTCAATCTCATTCTTATCCATACGACATGATGGTTTACCTAGCTAATTTGTGCATGTACTCTTTGACAATATATTTATTCTTATTATAGTTCTACATAATATATTATAAATCATTTACCTTATGAATTTGTTTCATGTAAGATTGATATACGTTGAAAGTTTTACTTAACATCATTATGCTTAAGTTTATTATATTTGTTTGTTAATTAAAATACTTAAAAATACTAATAAACTTGTTTAAAACCCACATCAACGACAATATGTTTAACATATATTTTATGGTGTGTTCGAATTACTTTATTAAAAAGTGATTTCCTATAATACATATATTTGTTTTTTTATTAATTTCATACAATATCAACATGCTAGTATTTTTTTTATTAAATTTAAGGTTGTTATTTATATTTCTAAATAAAAAAAAACTATTAAAAAGAAAATACGGGTGTTACAAAAAGTGTACATGTATATAAAAATAGAGATGATATTTCAATTTATAAAATTAGTTCGTCTAAGAAAAATATATATATTTCACTAGTAATTGTATCTTTTGTGAATAAATTAATTTTATAAGTAAAAGAAATTGTTGTGAGATGTGGATCTTTAAAAGATTCCATCATATCTTAATACATCAATTTCAAGTTCGAAAACTTTCATAAATATACATTTCAAGAGCATTACAAACTATTTGTCAAAAGGTAATTATAATTAATTTTGGTAGATATTAACCTCAAAACAATTTATTGTTTGGGTATATATAGATAAACAAAAACGTTACAGAATCACTTGTACAAAATAACGTCATTTGATTATTGTACATGATCGTTTGGTTACTTGCACATGAATTTCTAAGTTACTATAATGGCATTGCTACTTTCGCATCACAATTCTACCACTTAACTCGTTATATGGTTACTCACCACCACATTGGAATATGAAAACAGCCTACTATACATCCCGATCGACAATCAATTTGTAAGAAAACTGTAAAAAATACAATGCATCCACCGTATAGGCCTCCTTCGCATTATGATCACCATGACACCACCACTATGCAGTGACGGTGTGGCTCTCTATCCCTCATCGTGTCATTGTTGCTCAGTGTGTACACCAGCCCACCATATTTCACACCTTTAGCTACACAAATACACATATATGTGTTATTTACATAGATTTAGGCTTTTTGTTTAAAATAATAATAAAGTTCATTACCTAATAACTTAGGCTGGGAGCATCCATCACAGGAGAGGTCTCGTGAGAGGTCTTCACCGTATGAAAACCATCTCCCCATCTTGTGATGGGGTGGCTCACGGTCACGGCCGCGGCCATGGTCACGCTCGTGAGATGCTTGTCTTTTTTTTTTCTTGTGATGTGAAACATGTGATGGATGCAGGGGTTTGTGTGATGGGATGAGGGAATGATGTGTCGCTGACGTGACAGACAAAAAAGTATGTGAAACATATGATGGAAGCCGATAGTCTTAATAAGTCCAGTAAATAACCGGTTTAAGACTCTAAAACTAGTTGATTTTAGTAGACTAAACGTTAAACCGCGATGTGGATCTACATATAGCCGTCAAAACTTTCTTACTTTTATTAAACTTTAATTGAATTAGAAAAATAGTCACTCTTTATTGACCTTAGGGTTTTACACTTGAAAATGAAACCTTGTTCTTGAAGCTTATTCATTTATTGTTACAAACCAGCGAGTCCTTAATTTGACCCGCTTATGCCTCTACTCGCACGATCTTACTATACTTTTCCTTACATTTTGTAGGATTCTTTTTGTAACATTAATTATATCATACATTTTATTCCATGTAATATTAAAGTATTGTAAAATAAAAGGTTTAGTACATAAAAATGTATCCAACTTGACACATTTTGCTATTGTGTGTATCAAAAATAAAAACTTACCATTTAATATATTGAAGTTTTGAAAGTTAACAATTAGTGTATTAGGATACCTTTTAAGCAGGTAATAGGTAATTTTGTTATTTTTAATTATTTTTTATATATCTAAATTGCCACATCATTAATTGATGCCAACTCATATTCAAATTACAAAATTAATACATCTTCTACATGTTCATCTTCAAGTTCAGTACATCTTCATATTCAAGTTACAGAACATGAAACCCAGAAACTAAAAAAAAGAGGATGAAGTTGTCAACCAGATCCAAAACCAAACAAGTACAACACGATGAGAATAAAACCCAGATCGCAAAATCCCTAAAAGATGAAACCCGTAAACCTAAATCTATTCGTGTGTAAGAACACCGTAAACCCAAATCGCAAAATCTCTTAAACGAGGAAGAAGAAAACCATAGACGCTTAGAACTCATAAAATAAGATTTGAACAAGAACCCTAAATCTACAAACCACGGAATCAAACCAGTAAAAAGGAAGCCATGGAATCTGTTCTCATCACATATCTTGGGTGAAGAAACCCTACAAACCAAACAATGAAGAACAATAAAAAACCCTTATCTGATTTCCATAACCAAACAAGAACCCTAAAATGAACAAGAAGAACAAGAACCCTAAAATCAAACCAAGAAATTGCATACCATTAAAGATTAAGCAGATCTGGAATCATAATTTCGGTAACAGGAAACCCAAACATAATCGCAATTTTGAAGAACACATTTGAAGATGAAATCGACTTGTTCGAGATATGTTCCATTCAGCGATCTGGAAGAAGAAATTGACTTCTTCCACATTTGAAGAAGAAATCAACTTGTTCCACGTTTGAATATGAAACCCAAATGTAATTTTGATCCATACTTGTTCCAAACTTGAAGATGAAACGTACAGAAGATGAGTGGGTTAAACTCATCTAGATTTTCTAAACACTTTTTATTATCTATATATATATATATATATATATATATATATATATATATATATATATATATATATAGAGGGTGAGGATCAAGTAAAAGGTATATTAACGTAAAAATGGTAAGAGACAATAAAAAATCCTTTTTATTGATTAAAACTAGTTTTTCATCGATTTCTTTTTAATGAATCCAACATATTCATCACTTTTTACACAGCAAAAGAGATTTTCAAATACAGATTTTGAAACCAAATTTTTGGAATAATTTGGTGATGAACAAAATGTTTTCATCTAAAAAGTGATGTAAATATTGGATTCATAAAAAAGAAATCGATGAAGAACTAGTTTTAATCAATAAAGATGATGAACTAACAATTATCAATTGATGTATATACTGAAAAACTATCACTAATCATCCCTCTTACACTTTTTACTTTAATTTACCTTTTATTTGATCTCATCCCTATATATATATATATATATATATATATATATATATATATATATATATATATATATATATATATATATATATATATATATATATAAGAGCCTTACCAAAATTCACTTTAATCAAATTTCAATTGACCAATGAGAGCACTTAATTTCAAAATTCTTCCGAATTAGAAAACAATTTAGGAAAGCTCCAATTCCTTAAAAACACGCGGGTCCTTAATTCGGGTCCTTCAAAACGGGTATTTTTTATAACCCGATACAAAAGAGGGTTCATCTTTGACTCACGTATCTTCCTCAACACTCTTCCAAAACCCGCCGTTGAAATTCTTATCTCTTCATCGGCGATTGCATATCAGACTTCAATCGAAGGTAATCTCTAGAAATCGCTACTCATCAAATCTTTCTCGCTCAATATCTGCGTATTTCATGGATGATTTTGTTTTGTTAACAAACATTCAACCAATAAAACCCTAATTTGCAGAATTTCAGTTTTCGTCTTAAAGGTTTTGATTGTTTTCAGGTGAGATTCAAAGACTCTTCATACCCACGCTTCCATTCTCTGCCTCAACACTCTTCCAAAACCCGCCGTTGAAATTCTTATCTCTTCATCGGCGATTGCATATCAGACTTCAATCGAAGGTAATCTCTGGAAATCGCTACTCATCAAATCTTTCTAGCTCAATATCTGCGTATTTCATGGATGATTTTGTTTTGTTAACAAACATTTCAACCAATAAAACCCTAATTTGCAGAATTTCAGTTTTCGTCTTAAAGGTTTTGATTGTTTTCAGGTGAGATTCAAAGACTCTTCATACCCACGCTTCCATTCTCTGAGGGTTGATATCATCTTCATCGCTTTCTTCGATTCAATCTTGAAGGTATGCTTTTTTATTTTTTTCTGTTTATTCTTGAACATCGCTTCCATTATCTGTAAATACGGCGGCTTTGGAAAGTCGATTGCACAAATCGTGATTGTAACCCGTCTCTTTATTTGCTTTCATTCAGCCTTTTTCGTTTTACAAATCCTTTCCAAGAAGCCCTAAAATCTTCAACGGCGGCTCTCTAATTCAGGTAATAGGTGTCTATTTCATTCTTGATGTGTTTTGGTAAATTGTACCTTCATGAACAAAAGGGTGTTTGAGATAGAATTTTGAAATAAATTGTTGATTGATGCGTTTTTAAGCTGTCTATAATCACATTTCTAATGTGATGGTGAAAAAATAAATCAATAATAAGCTTTATATTAACAGTTTGATAGCAAGCTAGATGCCTGTTATTTAAATTAAAAGCTATTTTTAAGACGAAATTTCAAGCTTATTAAAAGTTGGTTTCAGTAGTTTTAAAGGTTTATGATGTTAAGATCATCTAAGTTAGATGAACGTATGGAGATGAGTTTCGATCTGAACAAAGATGAACTTTTTAAAGATGAACATGCTATTGATCCGGACAAAGATGAACTTCAGATAAACATTTAAACACTAATCTATTCAAAGTTTTAAAAATAAACCAAACCATTCACACAGATCCATAAAACCCATTAGCATAAATTGACATAATTGTTTTTGGTTAGAGACTTAAAGTACTTCTGTTTCGTTAGGGTGTTTTTAATTTGCATTTGATATCCTTTTGGCACCATTTTTTCTATTTTAAATGTTGTTTATTGTGATTTTGCTACTAATGTTCAATCACAATTTTATATAGATGTGCCATATTTGATAATGTTATTTAGTTAGGACTTTAGAAAATAAATAGTGGTGCTTTATTTCCTAGCATTTCTTGGGAATAAATAGGCTTCTCTATATTTCTTGAATATACTACTAGATAATACTTGGTCATTTATATTAAGAAACCTATTATGATTACCATTACTTTTCTAATAAAGTCATGTACTTATGTTTGCTATGAGGAAGGTTGAATTACTTACAATTTTTAGTATATTTAGCAAGGAAATCTCTGTTTTTTATTTTTTGCTAAACCCAAAGATTGTGAACGGATATGGAAAGATTTGATCACCATTGATTGTCCATTGTGTATAGGGTGCTAAACCCGATTAGTTCTCACTAATTTAATCTTCTAGCTATTCATTATAGTTGTTTATATATCACTAATATTATATATTATTAGTGCGTTGTTTATATTATCATTAATATTAAATCTTATTGGTGTCATTGTTAAAGGACGTGTAATCAACATATTGCAAAATAAATATGGTTTGATCTTAAGTTTTTTCCATTTAATGTTCAACTATTTTTAGTGCTTATGACCTAAAATTTCTTCTGTGTTTTGGGTAGTTTGTGCCTCAGAATTCTTAGTTGGTGTAGAGCCTACAGATCAAATGCAAGGACTCTATCTTTACACCATGGCCAAAGTGTAATGCTTGATCAAGTGGGAAACTTTACAGTAGTAACCTAATCAACTGTGGATCGGTAGTCACTGAATAAATCTCATAAAATGAGAGCATAGAGATAAATTTCTTAGCCGTAAAGATTTGATATCCACTAAGACTTGAGGCATTGAATCAAAATGTAACTATATAAGTTCTATTTGGAACTTTTCTTTAAATTATCTGCTTTTGGCATGGTGTGATTTACTTTTTGGCATTTCTCTCTTTAATTATCGTACAAGTTCTTTTAAGTACTAATTTGTGTGTACTAATTCTTCTTATGACTACTAATTTGTAAACAATTCATGAAGTTAGAAATAGTTGAATTTATATTATGTATACTTCCATTGTAGTCTAAGATTTAGATAACTTAATCATACTTATAGTTTACTATTATGTAATTCATAAAATGGTTTCATATATGTTTTTGATAAGATTGAAAATCCTTTTAAAAATTAATAACTCTAGCTAACCATTTATCTTATTATCACAATCTTTAAAAAAAACTTCTATTATTCGATTCTGTTTTTATGTAGGAATATATCGCAAACTCTATATTATAGTAAAGTCACGCCTGTTATGAAGGGGTTGAATTGCTTTCAACTTTCGGTATATTTAGCAAGGAAATGTTTGGTTTTTTCTTTTTGCTAAACCTTAAGATTATGAGATGATATATTGATATGTGAAGAATTTGGTCATCATTATGTATAAGGTAATGCAAAACCTAATTAGTTATTACTAATTTAATCCCCCGGCTAAAGGGATTCTCATTATTCAACTTAATATGTCAACCTTGAATGATTTTTTGTTTAGTTGTATTTCAAGTTTATTTGTGTAATACCCGTGTGTACATAGGTCTTCTAACAAACGTGGTATACAAAGAAGTGCTTCAAAAAATTTAGTTTATTTCTTTTTTTGTAAAAAATTATGCTATGTATAATATATCAAATATACTTCCGCATTGGTATCATCATTTTATTATTGAGTTGACATTTTTTTAAAATCTTGTCTCTTTGCTTGATTAAAAGACAACAAAGAATTGTTACATATTTAAATGTTATTCATTTTTATATCTCAAATTTTGTTTCTTTAATACCCGTGTGTACACGGGTCTATCAACTAGTTATTATTATACTAGCTAAGCGACCCGTGTATCAACACGGGATAATATAAGTTAATTTTAAATTTATATAATTTTAAAAAGTCATAACACGTATAGTAAAAATAACTACAAAGCATAGATAGGAAAATAAAATCTCGTAAGAAAATAAGAAATGAATAACCATTACAAAATTTTGAAATCCATACATAAGAATATTATTAAATTCTCTGTAAAACCTCTTTATAAACAACATTCATGATTTTATTAGTAGGGGTTTCCTTCATTATCGCAAATTAAAATTTTTAACAACTCCTTACTTTTCACTCGAGAAACCGTCACATATAACTATCCATGAGTAAAAACGTGTATTTTTTATACTTTTTATAAATACTCTTTTTAAGAAATATAAAGTTACATTACACGTCTAAAAGTTTTTAGTATACTATTAATGTGTTTCTCTTGATGATGCTTTATCCCGACATTGTAAAGACGTAACTATAATATTATTGTCGATGTTATAATATCAAGTGCTTTAAAAACATTTTTATTAGACAATTATATATTTGAATATTTGAAATTATAAACTAAATTCATTAAAAGTTAAATAATTATGACATCCATCTAAGTATACGTAAATTAGATCGTATAAAAATAAAATTCTAACATAGAATAGATTATGTCTATACATACGTAAATCACTTAAGTGTAATTTATTATTCAATTAAATATAATTGAAAACACGAGATCTCACTGAATTCATATATCCATGTAATAATAACTTTTATTTTATGTATTAAGTTATTAGTTAAAAAATAAGAAAACTTAGACAATTAAAATTTTTTATATAAAATTTCAAGTTATATGTGTAGTTACAAAACCCACTATCATGACAGTTGTTTCACTACCCAGTAATTATGTAGAGTTCTAGTTTCTGAAGTGTTATTTACTCACAATTAATAATTAATTTCAAAAAACTCTAACGGTAGTGGTAGTTTTGTATACAACTTTATGCCACTAACCATTAGTTATAATAATTTTTTTAATTCTTTTTATCGAGATACCAAGAAGCCAGTGATTATATCGACTATATTATGTAGAGAGAATAACTATAAAAGACGAATAAATTGTACAATAGCTACTTAGATGTTGATAAAACAATTAAATTATACTAATTTTATTAAAAAACCTCATATTTCGATAAAATTTATATCAAAACGTAGATAAAAATGAGACGATTACGAATATATAATTATTTTTTCTCAAAACAAAATATATCTGAAATTATTAAACATAATTTTCAAACAATTTATAATTAATTACATTAATATACAATTTTCTTAAAACCCCCTCACATATTTTATACTACCCCTTAACAATTTACATTCCACCCTTTCAAATTGAAGAAACCTTAAGCAAATTTGTGTATATATGACGTAATTTTTAAAAAAAAATGAAGGGTTATGATTGGTGGAGAATTTTAGGAGAAAGAAGAAACTCTTTTCTTTTAATAAGTATTAAAGATATTTATTTTATTATTAATAAAATAATGATTTTATTTTTTATTTATTTTAAATCATGGAAAATCCAACTCATAGGCAAGTCATCATCCACATCAACAAAACCCGTGTCACATCAGCTTCTAACCTGCTATAGCAGGTTCGGTACATAAAATGGTAAGTTTGAAAACTTCAGTACATTAAATGGTAATTTTGAAAGTTTAGTACATACAATAACAAAATGTGACAACTTTGATACATTTTCGCGAACTAAACCCTAAAATAAATATATCAAACCAAGTAAAAATGATATACGAAAAATCGATAACACCAGGATTTAATGTGGAAAAATCCTTTACAATAAGATACAACCGATAATATCACTATATAGAAAAATATAAAGAGTTTACAAAAACGCAAGTAATCAAAATATAACCTAAACCTGTAAATAACAAAGAAATACCAATAATAATAGGGTGAAATATGGTTTAATTATCAAAGTTTCACTTGTTTTTCGGTTTAACCATTAAAGTTTTTTTTAAACGATTTAACCATGAAAGTTTTTGTTTACCTTCTACTTTGACCATGTTTACCTACAAACCCGGTTTTTATACCCAAACAGCCCCCAAACCTCTTCCCAAACACAATTAAATAGCCCTAAAAACCCTTCCAAACACACCTCACTCACCAACACTCACCAAGAAACACCCCTACCCCTCTCTCTCTATCCCCTACCCTCTCTCTCCTCGTCACTCTCTCTGCCTCTCACTCTCCACCACCACACACCTCCGCCTCTCTCTCTCCACCGCCACACTCCTCTGCCTCTCTCTCCACCGCCACCCTCCTTCTTCGCCTTTCTCTCTCCACCGCCACCCTCCTTCGCCTTTCTCTCTCCCCGTCACTCTCCCTCCCTGCCTCTCTCTATCCCCTACCCTCTCTCTCCCCGTCACTCTCTCTCTGCCTCTCACTCTCCACTGCCACACTCCTCCGCCTCTCACTCTCCACCGCAACCACCATCGTACACCGCCACAGCAACCGCCACTCACCGTTCCATTAATTAGATCTGTGGGTTTGAGTCTTGCTTCATCATCGGAAGGAGATTCTCGGATCAAACATGAACCCCAAACGCAAATCGGAATCCGAAGAAAGCATTTTTAGGGTTTATGAGCGACGGATTATTACCAAGATCATCATATCTGTGGGTATGTATTTTTAGGGTTTATGATTTTTTTTCAAATGGGTTGTTCAGGTTGTAAATCGATCACGTACAGATTCGTTTGTTCCAGATTTGGGTGTTCATGTTGGGGATCGATCAATGATTTCCAGATCTGTGTGTTCAAGAACATAGATCACATCTCAAGAACATAGATAACGAACATCGATCATAGATTTGGGTGTTCATCTTCCAGATTTGGGTGTTCACATTTCCAGATTTGGGTGTTCATCTTCCAGACCTTATTTCGTTTTCTTCATCTTTAATCATAGATCAATAACATAGATCACATCTTAAGATGTTGGGGATTTCCAGAACATCGATCAATGATTATTGTTTTCTTTATCTTTGCTCGTTTTTGATTCAGATGTTGGGGATTCATCTCAAGAACACAGATTTTACAAGAAATTTAATAAAGAAAAATTTAAAGAAAAATAGAATTTTACCTACTAAACAGGTAACAGGTCATCAAAAGGGTAAAATCACAAACCAAACAAAACTTAGATGATTAAACAATAATAAAATAAAACTTTGTGGTTAAACTATTTAAAAAAATACTTTGATGGTTAAACCAAAAAATAAGAGAAACTTTGATGATTAAATCATATTTCACCCATAATAATAAACCCCTCTCAACATAATCATCTTAAGAAAACCAACAGTATATATGTAGTGCCGCTTCGTTGCCATAAGATAGACATATAATACAATTATAATTGAGAAACCTATTATTAATAAGGTTTTCGAACTCAATTATAGCTTAAGATAATCTATGTATATACTATATAGATAGAAAAGTAATCCTAATATTTGAGTTAAGGCTTTAAAGCCGTTAAAAAAAAAGATGAATAGGCCAAAGCCCATTAATATAAAATTGGATCACCTTTAACAGAAAGTTAAAGACCAACATAGCGTGTACGTTGGCTACCCAGGAAGCGGGGTCTGGGACTCTGGGGTGGGGATGTGTTTTCTTTTTGTTATCTGTTGTGTCATACTAATTATGATATTAATTTTTTGAAAATAAATTGTTTTACAAGAAAATATAATATTTTTGTCGTTCTTCTAAAAGATAATTTTATTATTTTAGTTACAAATTCTAAGATGACGGGCTGATACTTTATTTTCTAGTTGATACCTCGCTTTTTTCCTCCTATCATTACTAGTTAGGTAAGGCTTTTATGTTGTAGTTCAAAATAATTATTGGTACAAGAGTGACCTTAGATTGCAAAACGAGATAATGGTATATTTTAATCGTGGAAGACTTTAAAAGAAAATATTTTTAGTTTTTTTTTAAATGAAATATATACATCAGACCTGTTCTTTAAAGGGTTTAGTTCATAAAAGTGTATCCAACTATACACCTTTTGCTATTGTATGTACTAGACTTTCAAACTTACCGTTTGATGTATTGAACTATCAAAAATTTACTATTTTATGTACCAAACCTGCTATAGCAGGTTGTAAGCTGATGTGACACAGGTTTTGCTTATGTGGATGATGACTTGGCACATGACTAATATACTTATATAATAATAATAATAATAATAATAATAATAATAATAATAAAAATAACTGAGTTTCTAGAAGTTAGATGCTTCATAGCCCTGCCCCATCTTCATCGATTGTTCAGATATGGGGCAATCATTAGTTAGGGTTACGGTGAGGAAATCGGAAGTTAGGGTTGTGATTCATCGCCCTGCTCCATCTCGAGGGTTACGGTGAGGCAACGGCATCATATTCATCTGGGTATGCGAAGGGCATTTACGGTTTAGGGCTTTTGGTCGGCGGCGGTATAAGCTTCGATCGGCGGCGGTTTAAGCTTCGATCGGCGGCAGTTCTTTTCAGGCTTGACTGTTAGTAAGTTTATACGATGCATCATCTTCATTGGCGGCGATCATCATCTTCATCTTCTTAATCTTCAAACTCGAGATCCACTTAGGATTTCAAACTCGAGATCTGCTACGGTTCCTTAATCTTCATACGATGCATATTATTCTCCATGGGTTTCATCTGCTTCAGTTTAGATCTCGTGAATGGAGATTCGAAATCTGTTCCACAAGTAAGTTTAGGGTTTTAAAGGTTTGAGATTTTGGTTATGATAACTGAATATACATTCTTATGATTCGATTATGTTCCATATGTGGGTAAATAATTGATTCTGTGTTAGGGTTCTTATTCTCTTTTATTCAAATCTGATTGTTGTTCGTCTTGTTCAGATGTGGGTTAATTCCAATTCTTGTTCTTCTTGATTGTTTGCAATTCCAGTTTGTTGCAATTTCATTTTGTTGCAATTTTAGTGTATTTTTCTGATATGGGTTTATAATCTGTGTGTTGATTCAGATATGGGTTCGATTCAAGGGTTTTATCTTCTGATTTATGCATATTTGTGATTAGAATAAATCTGCATTCATCTGGGTTTCATCTAACATATTGATGTTCTACATATTTTTCTTTAAAAAATAAGAATTAATGATGTGGCTTTGAAATATAATGACGTGGCATAAAAACAAATAAAAAAAGTTAAGAATTACCGATTACCTGAAGAATAGGTAACCGGATATACAAAATGGTAACATTTTAAAACTTGGATACATCAAATGATAAGTTTGAAAGTTCAGTACATACAATAGCAAAAGGTGTATAGTTGGATACACTTTTAGTAACTAAACCCTTCTTTAAACTATATTTTTTTACAATACGATTAAAACACATGACTATAAGAAACACCTATTAAACATTTTAATTAATATTGTTAGTCTACAAACTTTTTGATAGAAAATATTTTTAAACATCAGTATTTTCAAGCAGTTTGTCTAAAATACAATAAAGAATTTTTAGTTTTATAGTATTTCAAAGAAACTAGAAAACGATGAAAGTTTTCTAGATATCTTTAAAAATATCAAATGAATATTGAATAACTTCATCACTATCAATTTGATGTGTTTTTTGAATTTTGAATTGTTTTACATAAAATGAAAACTTCGTCATCTACTCTAGAAGACCTTTACAAGAAAACTATAAGATAATTATCCACGACTTAATGTACTCTTGATTTTTTAAATTACAAAAACAAAAAACGATCAGAATAACTTGTTAGATTGATTGATCATCGAAATTTCAACCTTTAATTAGGAATGGTAAAAAAAACCGAAACCGACGGGGAAACCGAAAACCGACATAAACGGGGCGGGGAAAACCGAAAACCGGTTATTTAAACGGGGACGGGGACGGGTTTGATGATCCCCGCCCCGATTACCCGATAACGGCCCCGATTATAAGTTAATACTAATAATTTATAAATTAATATGCATAAAATTATTTTAAATAGAAAATATACAAATTTTTATACATTTTCATACAAACTAATTTTAATCGTTGTTTTTATTCGAATTGTTTGGTTTTGATATTTTTGATGCATTTAGATTATTTAAGACTTTAATTTAGGTTCATATATGTTTGTATCCGATACTGTTGTATAATTTAGTATAATTATTTTCTAAAACTCGTGGTAAAATCATAACCCTAACGATCCACGTAGTAAAAAATCACAGTTCCACTTTAACCGGTATCTTTGCGGTGAAAATTACAAATTTAATTACATGCTTTATATTAAACGGGGATACCCGTTCCTCACGGTTTTCCCCGGTTACCAACGGGGATCTCCGTTTAAATCCCCACGGTTATTTTAAGCGGGGACGGGGGGACCAATCCCCGTCCCGAATCCGCCCTGTTGCCATCCCTACCTTTAATAGAGGGTGGAATGGCGCCAAGCTTACACATCAAACCATTGACCTGGATGTAGGCTAGTGTGATTCTCAATGTGAGGAGCTTCGCCTTATGTGATTTGAGTTTTTTTAATTACTTTTTTTTTGTGTATTTAAGGAGTACGTTGCGCTACTAAAAAAATGTCAATGTACCAACTAACAATATCTTTTGGTAAATAAGTTGTTTTCGTTGGTAATTGCGCTTTTTTTAACAATGGAACATATACGCGCACGCACACACATACACTCTTTCTTTTTCTAAACCTACCGATAAATTACACATATATTTACAGTGAGACTAAATCTCATAACCGTGAAAAACACCTTGATACCGTTATGTTTACCAATAGATTTAGAAAGGAATTTATTAACGGAAATGATATGTTGGGAAAAGCCCCATGGCTGTACACACATACTTTTATTAACGGAGATTATTATATAATATATATAGTCTACCAATTAACGGATTTCATAGTTTCATTGATATTTCAGCAATGGACTGGAAAAACTGTTGGTACGTGATTAAATTTTATCCATTGGTGATTGTAATAGCCAAAACCTTATAATCCGTCGCTAATCCGGTAGGAAATAGACCAACTTACCAACAAATTTAGTGTTTGTGGGTAAAATTTCGCTGATATTGAAATCTTTTCTAGTACTGTATGTTGATGATGAATGTTATAGTGTGATACAATAGAAGTTTGGTTGCAAGTTGAATACTGCAATTAATGAAAAAAACTAACATTGCTTTGATATGATTGTGTTATGGTATGATCTAATAGCAACCCATATATACAGTTAATTTAATTCAGGTAATGAAAGTTTCAAATAAGACCAAATCATTTCGTTCCCACTAACTTCTCCATGTGCAAACATGGAGATTTCTGTAAATTTGTCTCCAAACCTTATATATTTTCGTAGGGAGAAAAGAACTAAATAATAATATTTAAGTAAACAAATCAAAGCATGCAGCTTTTGTATGAAATAGTCAAGCATAGATCTGGCGATACTACATTTATTTAGTACATAAAGTATATATGCCTTAATTATCATTATGCACATCATCTCCCTGAACTGTACACCCACTGAGTTAATTTGTAGGATTTATCACTTCTTTTAACAACATGAAAAGATTTATTTAATCTTTCTAGCTTTTTTCACTACCCTAAACTCAAGAGAATTGATGCTGAAACTTTATTATTGATAGGGAAGTAGGGAACCCCTTCAGGCCAGTTCTCCTACCATCATACATTTAATGATAAGTTTGTAGGTGACGAACCCGTTCTGGGATTTTGATTTTGATCAGCAGGGAAATCAATTTGAGTAGGTGAAAATTTGAAACCTTTTGGCCAAAGATCGCATCACCATCTCGTAAGTATCAAACTTGAAACCTTAACAAAAACACGTTAGAAGATGTGGATAACAATATGTAACAAGGTGAACAAAACACCAATATATAATATTGTGGCTCGGTCTTCAAGATCACTACATACGTCAACAACCTTCTTTATTACATATGACTGAAAGTGTATACAAGTTGTCACTCTAAGACGCATATGTTGAATTAAACCTAGCTACGATATTTATAGACGCAAAACTAGTAAAAACCCTTAGCGGATCCACATCATGCACCCTCTGAAAATCCCAAATCCAAATACACGGGCTCTCGATCTACTCCTCGACTTGCACCTATGCTTCACGTGGTGAACCGTCTTTCCCCATGCCGTCGACATCAATGAATTCCATTAGATGTTTGTATATGATGCTTAAAAAACTGTTTTGAAACTTGTAATGTATTTTGAATATTTTGTGTAGGAAACTTGCGTAAAACTTAAAATATTTTGGTTGTGGTTTGTGAAAATGTTTCAAGTTATGTTTGATACCTTTATACAGGAAAATAAAATACAAAAAATAAAATATTTATGAAAATTATTTTTTGGAGTTTCTGACGGATTAGCGAAAAATAATCTGATGGAAATCCATCACACAATTCTATCGGAAATCAGTCGCAAAATTCCATTAGTAATCCGTCACAAAATCCGTCGGTAATCCGTCACAAATTTCCATAGGTAATCCGTCGCAAAATACCGTCGGAAATCCGTCGAAAACAGTTGAAAATATGTCAAAAATCTATCGCAAAATTCGGTTGGAATTCTGCCATAAACGTCCGTCGGATATTAGATTAGTCGGAAATATGTCGGAAATCTATCGCAAACTGTCACAAAAGTCTATCGGAAATCTTTCGGAAATTTGGTTCGTCGCCAATCCATGGGAAACAGATTAGCAAGTCCCCCTTTTCTGGTGACCTATTCCGTCAAAAAATTGCCTGTTTGTTGTAGTGTGAGTTCTGCTACTTAATAAAAAGTCTAAATTTTAGGTGTTTGGGTATTGGGCTTGTCGTGAACCTCTTGATTAATATATTTATATCCTTGTTAGCATCTATTTATAAAATCTCTTCTATTGGCAAGATGATAAAATAAAATGCACGTATGTATATTACTCCAGTATGCACTTAAAATTATTTTTGAAAGTTATATGATACATGCCTGACCAACAAATATCGTAAGAAACCATCGTATATATATATGTTGTAAACAAGATGAAAGATATACTGATAAGATACAGTTAAAAATATCACTAATTAATTAAACTAGTTGATATATATATATATATATATATATATTAATTACCAACCACAAACGACGGTAAGCAAATACAACATGAGAAGCGATATCGGGTATAGAAGATAGACCATATAACTCGTCCAAAGCGGGTAAACAGTCCTCGAACTCGTGAAAACCGCCATGAATCCACAGACCACGAACACCACTAAAACTTGAGCAGATACATCCCATGACAGATCTCTTATATACACAATTGAAAGAAATGTAGTTAAACTACTCATACTACTCATGGCGACTCCTGAGTAGATCTGCAAAAGAAACGTAACATAATAATTGATTAAGGTTCTATTCTTTTATATCATGGAACCTACATGGATCCATTGGCATTAACTAATACCGCTAATCCAAATAATTTATATATGTAAGCATTTTCTGAAATTATTGGATTGATCCGAATTCGGCTAAGTGGGTTTTTGGCCCATTTACTTAATGATATGGATTAAAGCCCTATTTAATATTAGGGTTAGTTTTTTGTTAAGTAAATGGGCCAATGATCCACTTATCCAAATTTAGATCATATCCAACAGAAATTAAGGGCATATTTGAGGTGATTTAGTTGTTGATACATTATAGATTCCTTTTAGATATGTTATAAATACATATACAGAAAATGATCTGTTGTTACAACATCAGCTTATTTGTTGTTGTACTCACAAGCATTAGTTTTGTGTTGTTAGTAGCACATATATTTTCCATGTACAACAAATTATAGGTAAATTAAATCTTAAGAAGAAATAACTAAGTAAAAAGACCCAGGGAAAGTAAACCTGGGATAGCGTTAAAGATGCAGCTCTTTCAGTCTTTTGTCTTGCAGACGTAATTGTTGATAACAAACGCGATATGCTTGAGGCACACGGGATTACGACATACGGGATGAGGAATGAAGGGACATTTGCATCGTTCGCAAAATTTACAATGTTCGTACTTAGCGGTGATGCAATGAGAAGCGTTACTACGGTGCCAAAAGTTACCAAACACAAAGCCTTTAAGAACTCTAATGCGGAACTTTTCTCGTTAGTATTTATCTTAGGTATCAAAGCCGCTTGTTCTTCTTCATCTGCATCTGCATCCTATATATATATATATATATATAAATACATACCATTAACAATAACACTTCAATTCTTTAAAATTTTCATATATAATCCTTGATCCAGAGAAAAAGTTACCCCATTAGTACTATTATGTTTAATGAAGAAGCTAAGAGGGTTATAATCATTTTGAGAGCCCTGTGATCTCCTTGCTTCCTTGAGCCATTTTGTTATAATCCTAACAAACTCATTCACTTGAATAAACTCGTCGCCTGAGATGTCGAATTGATCCATGATCTCATCACTTATTTTACCATCTCCTTGAAGTTGTATTCCTATTATTAAAGTCCTCAGCTCAGATTTCGACACTTTACCATCATTATTTACGTCAAGTCCCTCATAAAGTCTGCACATCAATATTTGTTTAAATAACAATTAATGACTTCAATTATTAATCTAAATGTGAAAAAGAAAAGCTAGCTAGAAATTAGAGAGTTTTGAGACTGCAGCTGGGACTAACTCTGTAATTAGCCGCACATTTGGCTTTCCTTTTGTAGTAAGAAGTGTCTGTAATCTGCTGTTGACAAAGTTTTGTGTCACATAGTCGAATATCCTGTTTTGAACCCATGGTTGAAAGAGCTGAATGCAGTGTAAATTAATATGAAATATAGTTAGTGACATATGTATGATGAAATTCTTTTATAATTTTGTAGGGCCAACAAAAGTTCTCAAACTTAATTATATTGTTTGAAATATAAATGCTAACCTGATATGTAATGTAGGTAATGTAGAGAAACAATACAAGGATGAGAGTGATTAAGAGTATCACATGGGTAACTGATGTCGAACCGATGATTCCTGGGAGTTGGAGAATGATAAAAGGGATCACAGAGACAAGCATGATTCTCGCGGTGTAGCTTGTTTCATCATCAGTTCTAACACCATATGCTAAGAAAAAGAAGGATAGTGGAAGTCATATATATAAGATACATTAAGTTGAATGATATGTTCAACTTAGTATTAAAGATCTTGTGTTATAGTAACTAATTGATTGTATTCTATGTATTATGTATGTGATCTAGAAAATATATATGGCACCTCTTAATTTTGTAAAAAATGATGGCTCATCTTCTGAATTAAGGGTGTCATCATCATTGGCGTCATCATCATCTGCAAGATTATAGCTTCCGAAAGCTATGACTGAGGGCCAAATAAGTGTTAGATTCATGACTGCTGATCCTGTTAGAATACTCATTCCCATAACAGTGCTACTAGATGCACCTTCAACATCATTTGATAATCCTGACTCTGCAAATTAATTATATTTATATATGATCAAGCATATTCAATATGAATACTCTGTTTGTAAAAAGTGAAAACCCGCGTGTTCTTATAGGTCCTTTTGAAATCGAGTGTAATATTGAAAATGAAGCTTACGAAGGACGAGGTAAAGTGTAGGGAAATTGGCAAGAATATGAAACAAACTGGCACCAAAAATGCCAGGGCCAACAAGACCAAAAAACTTATCGGAACCATCTGAAACATAGCTCTGACCAATAGCCATCAAGTACTGATAAACCACAATTAAGAAAAGCCTTCCCCAACTTCCACTCGTGCATGGCAAGAACCCAAATTGAGGTTCACATGCCACCGCGGTTGGACACTCGTTTTCACCATAAACCCCCGCCATCAGATCGATCGATCACCAACAAAGGTACGTACGTAGTGGAACTTAAACCTTGGCCTTGAGCTAGCTAGGAAGATATATAGGGGTACGTATGTCTAGTTAATTAACGGTACTGTTATAGAAAACTCATGAGAAACATATGTATATATATGGGACTTTTTGATCTTGACTGATCAATTACTTTCAGTTTCGTTTGTTTTCAATACTTTATAACAGATCGAAAAAAGAGCCGAAGCATGAAAAGAGGTTTTAGAGTGTATATGGGTATTTAAAGAGGTGTGACGGTGTTAATGACCGGATGAATCATTTCATAGATGAATTAATAAAGTAATATTGCTTGTTGTAAGTAAGATGACAGCGGATCGATGGCGTAAAAATGCTTCTTCATGACTTTTTATCTTTAACTTTTGAATCAAGTCTCATTTTTGAAATGGTACGTCTTAACGTACCCTCTACTACAGTGAATTTATTTATTCTATAAAAGAACTTAAAAAGCAAGATTTTGAAAGAAACTACCATATTATTTCCAAGTTAGTTTAAGTACATGATCAATCTGGATATACGAATATATATCGGAACATCTAAAGGGAGAATGATACAAATCAAATTGGCAAAAGTGAAGACTAACGGCAAAACGCACCGCTAGTCAGAAGCTTGATTGATAGTTCCTGAAATTTGAGAACCAGGAGTCTCCAAACCAAAACAAAAGACACAAAATATCTGAATGAAATTACCCTAGTGGGGGAATCGGCTCATATATCTCTAGATTCCCTTACAAAGGAAATTATTAATATTGCCATAATTAAATACTAATTATAATTAAATAAAAATCAGCCCCTGGAGTTACTCTTTTGCGAAATAACAATCAGCCCCTGGAGTTAGTCTTTTGCGATGATAAACATTTCCCCATTTTGTTGCATTCGTATCATTACCCCCATCGCGAAGAACCACCTTGTCCTCAAGGTGAAAATCAGGGAACTGCTCCTTCAGCAACTCAGCCATTTCCCAAGTCGCCTCTGCAGTAGTCAATCCCTTCCAACGAATAAGGACCTCAACACCTTTGTGACCCGACCTCGAATCCAATACCTCCTCCGGATAACACACCACTGTCATATCCTCCGTCAATCCAACTGGTAACTCCGATAAAGCCTCCTGGTTGCCAACAGCTGCTTTAAGCTGTGAGACGTGAAAAACCGGATGGATTGATGCCCCCACTGGCAATTTTAAACGATATGCCACATGACCGATCTTTTCCACGATTTCGTAAGGACCGTAAAACCGTAGTGCGAGTTTTGTGTTTACATGCACAGCCACACTCGATTGAGGATAAGGCCGCAACTTCAGATAAACTCGGTCCCCCACCTCGAACACTACCTCACGACGTCTTCCATCAGCTTTAACCTTTATCAGTTGCCGGGCACGGAGCAAGTGCCTCTTTAAATCATTAAGCACTACATCCCTCTCCCTTAAATACTCGTCCACAACGAACGTTATAGCCTGTCCTTTGTCATACGCCAAGAGACCGGGCGGATCTCTACCATACAAAACCTTAAACGGGGTCATTCCAATAGAAGAGTGATAAGAAGTGTTATACCAGTACTCTGCCCAAGGCAGCCAACGAGACCATAATTTCGGCCGTTCTGATGTGAAACACCGTAAATACGTTTCAAGGCTGCGATTAACAACCTCGGTCTGCCCGTCTGTTTGCCGGTGGTACGCAGTGCTGCGCTTGAGTGTGGTGCCCAAATATTTAAACAGCTCGCGCCAGAAATGACTAACAAACACTCGATCCCCGTCAGAGATTATAGACACTGGAATGCCATGTAAACGCACTACCTCACGGATAAAAACCACTGCCACCGAGGCCGCCGTATAGGGACGTTTTAGGGAAATAAAGTGACCTGATTTGCTCAGGAGATCAACTACCACCAATATGACATTATTCCCAGCTGACTTGGGTAACCCATCAATGAAATCCATCGTCAGATCTTCCCATATTCGTGTTGGCAATTCTAACGGCTGAAGTAAACCGGCTGGGGCGAGATTAGAATACTTATTCCTCTGACAGATAACACACTTCGCGACCATCTTTGCGATATCCCTACGCATACCCACCCAGAAGAATTCTGCAGCTATACGATGATAACTCTTTTGTGATCCCTCGTGACCTCCTACTACGCCCCCATGTATTTCCTGGAACAACCGATTCACCCATGGTGACCCCCGCGGTATTACCAAACGCCCTTTGTACTTTAGTTGACTCCCCACTAACTCATAACCCTGCAATCCGTCCTCCCTAGCCAATACTCGTGCACGTAGGCTCTCTATTTCCGGATCTGCATTTATATCTTTCAGTAGGTTTTCATTTTCACTTACCTGTTGAGACGTGAGCACCTGTATTTCAGCATCTGGACCCCTTCGCGACAAAGCATCAGCTGCTCCATTGTCGCGACCTGGCCGGTAAATAATTTCGAAGTCATATCCCGCCAACTTGGAAATCCATTTTTGATGCTCCCCCGATACCACCCTCTGTTCCAATAGAAATTTCAGACTTTTCTGATATGTTAACACTGTGAACCTTCTGCTAAGTAAGTAAGGACGCCACTTTTGAACAGCCATCACAACTGCCATTAATTCCCGCTCGTACAAAGACTTCAATTGAGCTCTCGGACCAAGGACTTGGCTAAAATACGCAACAGGTTTACCCTCTTGCATCAACACATCACCAAGACCATGCCCTGACGCGTTTGTCTCCACTGTAAAAGGCTTAGAAAAATCAGGCAAAGCTAATACCGGGACCTGAGTCATTACTTCCTGTAGTTTTTTAAATGCCGTGGTTGCCTCGTCGGACCACCGAAAGTTATCTTATTTAAGTAGATCTGTTAAGACCCGTGCAATTTTCCCATACCCCTTCACGAATTTTCGGTAGTACCCTGTCAGCCCCAGAAAACCCCTAAGCTCCCTGATCGTTTTTGGCACTGGCCATTCTGTCATTGCTGATATTTTTGTCAGATCAGCCATCACCCCTTCACGAGTCACGATATGGCCCAGATACTCCACACTATCCTGCCTAAACACACATTTTTTTCGGTTACAATAAAGTTTCTCGTCACGAAGACAATTAAATACGGTTGTTAAATGACGCCGGTGATCCTCCATGTTACTGCTGTACACCAAAATATCGTCAAAAAATACCAAAACAAATTTGCGTAAAAATGGTCGGAATACGCGATTCATAAGGGATTGAAATATAGATGGGGCGTTTGTCAGCCCGAAGGGCATGACTAAGAACTCGTAATGGCCCTCATCTGTTCGGAAGGCGGTTTTTGGAATGTCACACTCTCGCATGCGTAGTTGGTGGTACCCGGATTTTAAATCCAACTTACTAAACACGGTCGCCCCGTGTAGCTCATCCAACAATTCATCGATCATGGGAATAGGGAATTTATCCAAAATAGTTGATTTATTTAGGGCCCGGTAATCGACAGAAAATCCTTAACTGCCGTCTTTCTTTTTTACCAGTAACACGGGACTCGAAAATGGGCTATTGCAGGGTCGGATCACTCCAGCTTCTACCATCTCACCTACTAAACGTTCAATCTCGTCTTTCTGTAACTGAGGATACCGATAAGGGTGGACATTTATTGGTTCAGTCCCAGCTCGGAGATTAATCGCATGCCCATGATCTCTCAGAGGTGGTAGACCTGCAGGTAAAACAAAGACATCGGAATAATGCGTTAGCAAATCCGTCAAATCCGAGGGAACCGGTGGAGCTGGTGTGTCGTTCCCGTCCAGCTCAGACAATGTGATAAAATACCCCTTGTCGTTCCCGTCCAGCTCAGACAATGCAATACCACATTTCGACACATCCCAAAACTTCTTTCCGTCTTACCGTTTCCCAATATCACCCCGGTTTCCCTTATTCCCGTCACCCGCAAGTTCAAAGGTTCGATCAAGTGTCGGGACAAAAAATTATGAGTGGCCCCACTTTCAATGAGCACCACTACAGGAGTATCTTGTAGACTTCCCCGGATTTTCATGGTGTGCGGAGATGTAATTCCCGCAACCGAGTGAGCAGACACCTCAACGGCATCCAAGTGGGCATGCGTTTCGGCATCCCCTTCCCCGTCCCCCTCCGAGTCACTTTCATCTCCATGCACCATCATTACCCTTAATGACCTTTCGGGACATCGGTGACCTGGTGCAACTTACCATCACACCGAAAGCAAAGGCCTTTAGCATTTTTCTCCAGTAACTCCGCCTCAGTCATCCGCTTAAATGGTTTTTTATCATTCCTAGCATTAGGTTTATC
Source organism: Pulicaria dysenterica (assembly GCA_947179395.2). Classification (NCBI taxonomy): domain Eukaryota; kingdom Viridiplantae; phylum Streptophyta; class Magnoliopsida; order Asterales; family Asteraceae; genus Pulicaria; species Pulicaria dysenterica. The sequence continues at coordinate 94,839,486 of OX359291.1, forward strand.
ATTTCCAGCAGTGGATTTCAACCCCCCAACAACTGCGGTCACCGACGGTCGGGAGCCCCCTCCCCCGGTCCGTATCGGCAGCCCCTTTGTTCCCATTTTTTCAGATTCCCCAATATCCCCGGAGCGATTTCATCCACCATAATGGCTAACTTAATAGCCTGGGTCAACCCCGCTGGTTGTAACAATCGCACAGATGAGCGTAAATGTGGTTTCAGCCCTTTAATGAAAGTAACTTTCATAACCCTTTCTGGAACACCTGGTAATTGAGCCGCGAATGATTCAAAGAGCGCAACATATTCGCGAGCTGTTCCTTCTTGTTTAATGGCTAGAAACTGCTCGTACAAATCCCCTTCATGAGAAGGTTGGAATCGATCCAATAGTCTAGCCTTCAACCCTTCCCAGTGACGAAATGGTTCTTGCATATCACTCCAACGATACCACGATAGGGCTGGCCCTTCATAACATAACACAGCTGCACGCAATTTTTCCCCCGTTGTGACAAACCCTTGAACCTCAAAGTACCGTTCTATTAAATAGACCCAACCAAATGCATCATCCACATTAAGCAAGGGCATTTTCAACTTTCTCATGCGATAATCTGTTCCCGGCACCCATACATGCTCCCCTGAAGGACCCGATCCCCGTCCATGCCCATTATCGAAAGGTGGCAGCCGCATATCAGTAAAAGCAGCAGTATCAGGTTCAATGGAAAACCCATATCATCGTACAACCTGGTCGCCGACTGGAAAACAGCCCCCGTTGTTGGAGTTGGTCCAGCAGCAGTTGGCGGCGGCGGCGGTGGTGGTTGGTACTGTGAAACCGGCGGCTGTTTGAGTAAGATTTTCATGATCTCCGCAGGACGTTTTTCTGATTCTACCCGCAGATTCTCCACCGTGGATTCCAACTTGTCAACCTTATCCTCCAGTTTTTCGAACCGTACCCCCGAGTCAATCTTGTACTGTGCCAGATCATTGTTTACGTCCGCAATCTTCTTAGACATGATGAAACAAAACCACATGTAGCAGGAAAGAGGCTCTGATACCAATTTGATACAAATCAAATTGGCAAAAATGAAGACTAACGGCAAAACACACCGCTAGTCAGAAGCTTGATTGATAGTTCCTAGAATTTGAGAACCAGGAGTCTCCAAAACAAAACAAAAGACACAAAATATCTGAATGAAATTACCCTAGTGGGGGAATCGGCTCATATATCTCCAGATTCCCTTACAAAGGAAATTATTAATATTGCCATAATTAAATACTAATTATAATTAAATAAAAATCAGCCCCTGGAGTTACTCTTTTGCGAAATAACAATCAGCCCCCTGGAGTTAGTCTTTTGCGATGATAAACATTTCCCCATTTTGTTGCATTCGTATCAGAGAAGTATTATAAAAGGAACTCAAGAACAAGGCCGGGGTGACTCCATAAATATTGGTAAAGCGTAGTGTAAATACATAGGAAAGAATATTGTGTCAGAACTCCGTCGTAAAATTCAGTCAGAAATCCATCAGAAAACTTTTGATGGATTTCCAGCTAGTGGAGTTTTCTAATTTTTGAATATTTAATGTTGCCATCAGGCCCATCACCATAATTTTGAATACTATAGACAATCTTACAATAGAAATGTTTTTCATATTACGAGACTCGATATACGTACGTACTCCTATACGTATACGTGAATACTTGCATAATAATATATACAATGTATGAGTGTACAACATGGAAGATACACTACAAACAAAAGGACATTTACTGACCAAGAGTTTTTATGACTAAAGACAAAAAACATAACTAGATCTTTTTTCTAACCTTTGCTGACGGAAAACATAAATGGGAAAAAAAATATAAAACAATTACAATTTATCTTAATTCAAGTCCCTCACTCCCCTTTCCATAAGGCTATCCGTTATACTCCTCCTTTTCCCTTTCCTTACACACTGCCACATCATTTTCTCTCCCCTTCCCTTTCCCTTACCTACTACACCCGTTATACTCCCCCTTCCCCTTTCCACCATTTTTTATTTTTATTTTTTATATACAATAAATCATTATTAAACTAATTTTTTTCATTAATAATATTAAAAAAAGAAAATAAATTTTATACGACAATAATAAAAAAAAATTACATAATTTTAAATTCCTAAAATACGATTATATTAAAAAAAAGTGCATAATTTTAAATTCCTATTACATAAAATAAATAAACTATAACTAGTCTTCTTGATTAGCCTAAATGTGCTCGACCATGTCTAACCGAAGGTTGATATGAGTCTCTTGGTTAGTGACTTGTTGAACGTTTTCTGCCCGTTGTTCCTTACTGATTTGTGCTTCAATATCATCCGCTACGAGGTCGTCATCATCGAAATCATTAATCACAGATCCTTCGTCTTCAAGAATCATGTTGTGTAATATTATGCACGCGTACATAATATTTCTAAGTCATTCCGGAGTCCATAGTCGTGCAGGGTTATGAAGAATATGCCAACGTTATTTAAGCTCACCAAAAGCCCGTTCAACGTCTTTTCTTGCCGATTCTTGCCGGGTCTTAAACTTTTTCCTTTTCTCGTCTTGTGGGAATGTAAATGATTTGACGAATGTTGCCCAATCCGGATATATCCCATCGGCAACATAATATCCGTGTTTGTACTCTACTCCATTCACATCAAATGGGCAATCGGGAGCTTTATCCTCGTACACATCATTGAATATTGGCTACTGGTTGAGAACGTTGACGTCGTTATTGGAACTGGCAACACAAAATAATGCATGCCAGATCCACAAATCGTGAGATGCCACCGTCTCTAGCATAATTGTCGGTCGCTCATGGTCGCCTCTCATATATTGACCTCTCCATGCATTCGGGCAATTTGCCCAAGCCCAATGAGTACAGTCTATGCTACCAAGCATACCGGGAAAGCCGTGTTTGAACATATATATATATATATAGGGTAAGGTTACACATAGAACCTTACTTAAACATAGAACCTAAAGAACCACTTTAGGTGATGACACGTGGCATCCCCCTCCCTTCCAACAAACTTTAAAAAAAAACCCTCAATATCATAATTCATTCGTTTTTAAGAATTTTAACAAAAAAAAATATATCGTTAGATTCAGTTCTTCGTCCTCTTTCAAACAAGACCAGACTTGATATATTTCTGAAACTTTATTTTTTTTTGAAAATGCAAATTTTTCAAAATTTGCATTTTTACCTGAGTTTTATTTGAAAATGCAAAAATGCAAAAATCGAAGATGCAAGTTATGCATATGCTTCCAAAAATGCAAATTTTGAAACCAATACTGAAAATGCAAACAAGAACTAACTGAAAATGCAACCCAAAATGCAAAACAAAATTTGCATTTTCATAAAAAAAATTTGAAAAATATGGCAAGAGTGGTCTTGATTGAAAGAGGATTAAAAAACTAAAATATTGGTATACTTTTTTTTTTAAATTCACAAAACTTAAAAAGTTATGACAATTTAAAGTTTTGGGAGGTATTTTTTAATTAAAACGTGGGTTTGTTGGGAGGTAATTACAATTATGTCATCCTTAATCTCAACCATTGATTTTGATGATTCAATGGTCCAGATTGGTTCTATGGTTCTATGTTTAAATAATGGTTCTATATTGATCCATTATATATATATATATATATATATATATATATATATATATATATATATATATATATATATACAGGCAAATATTCAAACGAGAACTGTTTTTCGTACAAGAACTGCGAGAAGCAATCTGAGCCGTCCGATTCCCCCTCCTTTAATGTCATTGCCCACCCATGAATTCCTCACATACACCCTGCCACACTTGATCCCCTCCACGCTCTCCATCCGTAAACTTCCCATATCCAAGAAATGGCTGAGATTGGTTCTCGCAGTTCTCGTACGAAAAACAAATCTCGTTTAACCCTCCCCTATATATATATATATATATATATATATATATATATATATATATATATATATATATATATATATATATATCGTTTGAATAAGTTATAAATAGTCACATGGCTTGTAAAATAATCGTTATTCCCTCGGTTTAAGGATTTTCACTGTTCAATTAAGATTGACTTCTAAATCGAAGAGAAATACATGTGAATGTTCATATAATTTGATTTGAATTAAGCTAGAGTACGTTATCTTTTCAACGAAAATTTAATTAATTACTCTTCGATTATATGAACATACACATGTATTTCAAATCAAATTAAGATTGACATATATTTCATATAAGATTGACATGTATTTATAAACATATATAATTGTTGATAATGTTTGTTTATAAACAACTAGTTTAATGTTTGTTTATAATCTTCGTTGAACATTCACATATAATTTGATAATGTTTGTTTATAAACAACTAGTTTAATGTTTGTGTAAACACACTTTTGTTTATTTAAATATATAATTGTTTTATATTGACAAAAGAAAAGAACAATATGAAACTTTTTTGAAAACTAAATTTTTTATATTAGAATCAGTTGACATAGAAAAGTTATTGATTACTACTTTAAAAATAATGCAAAATTTAATTATGATAAGGTTTGTATTGTATGTTAATCATAGATAATTTATTCCAAACTTAATGTAGTGGATACAATTTTTTAATTAGATAAACATCATAACACAATTTAAATTGATTTCAAATCAAAAGTAAGTTGAAAAATTGATTTGTATTAGCTATGTTTTTGTTATTACAAATATATATACAATCAATTTTCCATCCTAAAAATAATATAAATAACTTTCATTTATCTTTTATTGTATGTAAACATTTTTTTATATCCCAAATCTAAGAAAATATATACAAGTTCATAAAAATTTTGTTTACAATTCCGTAATATTTTTTATATATTAAATCATTGAATTTGTTTGATTGTGTTAATAGAAAAATCAAAAAATAACTTTTTATGATAACTCTGAAAAAGTTATGGTACTTAAATAAAACCCAAGATAATTAATTAATTAATCACTATAAATTATCATTTTTTATGATGTTCTTATATTTTTTTCTCTTTTTCAATGTAAAATAATTTAAATAAATATAGATCTTAACAACAAAGATTTTTAACTTATAATTCCTACGTATTTTAGATACACGGTGATTAAAATAAAATACTAAAATTGTTAAAGCATAAGTGTCTAAACAAATTCATTTATGTTATTATAAAATTTAAATTATAATTTTTTACTAATCATTTTATCTCTTAAAATTTAATTTTAAAAATTACGTTTGATTAAGAGTTATTTTATCTAATTGACATTAGTTTGACTCTAAAAAGTCAAAATCAAAAGTTTAGATTAAATGAATGAATGACTAAAATTAAATCTTTTATTAAATAAAAAGTCAAGATTATCTAATAATTTTTTTCAAATTAATCTTTATATATATATATATTAGAAGATTACGTTATGTATCAAATCAAATTTTAAGCAATAACATAAGATATTGTACGATTTACATACACAATTATACCTTATAATAAGTACTTCAAGTATATACTTTATCTAGATTAGATCTATAATAATAATTTATTTAATACGTGTAATATTACATTTATTTAGTTTAATTTTATAAATATTAAATTTGTGAAATACCAATTAATTTAATTTATAATTGTGTAATACGGTGATTAAATTTATATCATTTAATACGTTTAATATTATGCGTAAAAATTTTTATTCAATATTCAATAAATTAAAATTTAAAGTTATACCAATAAAAACTTAATTACCAATGAAACCATGTATAGTAATTTAAATTTGTTTTTTATATTCTTATTTATCTCCTATTTTATAATTATTTATTATTTTTTAGTTAACATTTAACCGTTATTATTTTTTAAAAACTCAACCCGTATATTATACGGGTATCTACAAGGTTATCAAGATCGGGATCTTATCTAGGACCGTTTTCGTCTTTGCAAGATCGGATCGTAAGATCGAGATCGGGATCGTAAGATTCTACCACAAGTCATTAATGTTTTTTTAGGTTTTTTATATGCTATAATTTTTATCAAAAACCAATTATATAATTTTTGTACAAGAGAACGAAACATTAACTTTTAAAATAACATATATCAAATCGTCCAAATTTTAAATATAAGAGCATAGATAACGACTCATCATAATTCATTGGTTAACATATCATAATAAAATTTAAATTGTGAGTCTTAAACACAATAAATAAATCTAGAGCATATTGTGCACAACAATAATTCTTTATTTCATAAAAAATCTTATTCTCGTTAACCTATATCTCTTATAATAAAAGAAAAATAAAAAATGTGGCATGTATAAAATAGAAAACTGTGAACAATTGTTTTTAGCACAACGTTAACAACTTAGAAATTTAAAAATAATAAAATAAAATAATAGTAATAACCAAAAAAATGTAAAAAATAAAAAAGTAAAATAATAGTAATAATTAAAAAATGTAAAAAAAACAAAAAAAATTGGGATCGTGAGATCGTAAGATCGCTGTACGATCCTACGATCTTACGATCCTGAGTACGATCCTACCTATTTACGATCCTAAGTACAATCCGGCGCGTTTTTGGTTGGTTAGATCGTAGGATCGTACGATCCTATGATCGGATGATCCTACGATCAGGATCGCGATTTTGATAATTATGGGTATCTAATCTAGTATATATATATAAAAGAATTAGGATTTATAAACTAATTTATATACTTTTAAGTATTTATAATAACTACTATAAACTATGACCATAAATATAATCATAAACATCATTATAATGTATAAAATCAACTTAAAAACCTACACACCGGTATAGAATAAACATGTATAATTAAAGAGGGTTTTTACAAGTAAAAATGAAGATCGGGTGGAAAGCGGTTTATTAGAGACACAAGATTCTTAAAAGAAAACCGGTTTTTGTACTTGTTTTTAAATAATTCATGTTCATATATAAACCGGGTTTTATAAAGTAATTTGTTTTTCTTATTAATATTTTCCAGCAAAAGATTATTTGTCTACATATAAACCGATTTTATAAAAAATGTTTACTTTGTTAAAATGTATTAAACTATACTCTAAATGTTAATGTGTATATCCATTTTTTTAAATTGTTATTGTGTATCAAACTTTTAATATATGTGTTATTGTGTGTATTAAACTTCTAACTGTATGTACTAGACTATATTTTTTTTGTTTTTATATGTAATCAAAATACGTACAATGACAACAAATTAAACGTTTAGTACACGCAATAACATTTTTCAGATGGATACACATATTAACATTTGAAATATACTTTAATACATTTTGAAGGAATAAACCGTTTATAAAATTACATTTTTTTATATGTATAATTTATAAACAAACATTATCTAAAAAATTTTAATTTCATCGATTACTATATGTGTGAGCTCTTTTTCGTTTTGGTATTGTCAAGTTGAAGATAAAATTAAAACAGAGTCAATAGGGTTTTGTTTATATTTTTGTTCTTTTAGGATGATAATCTTTTTAGTGTTTTACTTTTAATTTACGTAATAAAAAGTTTGTAGTTTAAGGTTATCAAGATGTTTATAAAGTGTTTCTCGGGATAATGAGTTCTAGTCCCATAATACAATTTGTAATTTATGAGTAAGTTTAGGGTATACATGTATTCAGCTCAAAAAAAAACTTATAATTGTGCATTCTATAATTTAATATATATTTTTAATTATTTATTCTAAATACTTGATTAGACGGGTTTAAATATTGTTGTTGTTATGTAATTCTAAATATATGATTAAATGCCCGCGTAATACATACTTTGCTTTACAAACATGCTAAATACTAAAAGTTAATAAAAATATATATTAAATAATTATAAAGCGTGAAAAAATAACGAATTAAAGATATTAAGCAAACATTATGACAGAAACATGGTATTATGAAACGAATAGACTTGATTGTACCATTTAGAAAAAAAGCAAAAATATTATATATATATAATATATATATATATATATATATATATATATATATATATATATATATATATATATATATATATATATATATGAATCTCAAAGTTTGAGACAACACATATACGCTATGTCCCGAGTTTTATTTTGGAGAGAGGAAGAGATTTGAAAGGAAAATAAAAAAGTTTTGTGTTCCCGAGTTATTTTAACGAAGGAAGGGAAAGGATTTGGAAGAAAAATTTGATTAATTTTCTCTCCTAAACTTTCTCTCAAAAGTGGGAGGATTTGGAAGGAAAAGAAAGAAAACATTTTATGATTTTTCGTAAGTGACAAAATAACCCTTGATCATAATAGATAATTTTAAAAAATAAGGGTATTATCGTAAAATGACCATTTTTTCTTTACTTTCTCTCCAACTCAAGAACACCAACTTATTCATTTTCTTTCCAACTTCTTTTCCTTTCTTTCCGACTCGGGAACACGAAAAATCAAAATCATTACCCTTTCCTTTCTCTTCTTTTCTTCTGTAAATTTTCTTTTCTATTCTTTTCTTTCCTAAAGTTATCTCAGGAACACAGCGATAAAGCTTCCAAATATAACCAACAAGATAAAAATCTTTGAATACTAACAATATACAGATGAAATACTCTCAAGCTCTACTGATTATAGAGGATTGACTATATCGTCATTATTGTTAGAACTATAGACAATAAGATAAAGTATTTATTGATATAATAAAAAGAACTTAAAATAATTAAAATATATTTTAAAATGATAAAACTAAGAATTTTGGTTAAATTTAATATTTGAAATGTTAAAAAGGATTAAAATTATATTATAAAGTTATAATGGATAAATAAGATATTTTTATGATTTAAAAATGAGATACAGGAAGCTCTCTCTAATGAATTTAATTCTAATTAAAGCTAAAATTAAATTTAATTTTGTTAAAAGTCAAATAATTTGACTATAATGTTTAAGAAAATAGATTGTCTCAAATTTGATAATAATTTTTTTATCTAAATGAATAAATATAATTCTTTATAGATTTTATTCATCTTGTGTCTTTTTTCAATATTAGAAGATTACTTGTTTAATAGTTTAATTGATTTGAAATTTAAATCAATAAAAACTAAGAGGCGTAATTTTGATAAATACAAAAGCCGGGTTGTTGGGAGAAGAATTATTCTTTAAATTTTAAATCAAACACGTGTGTCTAGTTCGAATAAGGTGAAAGAAAAAAAAATATCGATATTGGTCCCGGCGGGGCTCGAACCCGCGACCTTCGGCTCATAAGACCAACGCTCTAACCAACTGAGCTACGGGACCATCTTATTTTCATTTTCTACGATAATTTATATGACTACACTTAACTGCGAATATTTTTTGTTGATTATTTTTTTTGGTGGTGTGTGTATTTTAAATCCTCAAATAATGCATATAGAATTCAATGGACCAACCTTTATTGAAAATTTTATTTTTGCTAAAGTTTCTAAACCATAAAATAAATGCAATCACTCTGATATTTAACTTTTGCAAATTGCTAATGTCAAACATATATAAAACCTTTGATCGAAGGTACATTATCTGACAAAGACTCAATCCACGTCGTCTGCTTCATAATGTCTTTGGAGGTCGTTTTAATAAACCTCGACTACATGTAAAATGTTTACTCTTTAAAAACTTTAAGACTATGAAATCTGATTTTATAAAGACTTATCAATGACAAGATTGACAATAGAATTTTATTAATAAAAAAAAGGTTAAAGTTGCTTAACACAAACAGATTTTTCCCAATTTTTTGATTTGGCACATTAATTTTTTTTACACATATGGCCATTTAACTTACCAAAACCGAGTCGATATGGCCAAAACGCGACCTGCAACCTGCCAAGTCGGTTTCAGCCCGTTTTTCTGCGATTTTTGGGTCGATTTTTGGTCTTTTTTTGTGATTTTTTTGTAGAATCTTGTAATTTATCATTATACCTTTCAAATGACACCAAATTCATGAATTTTCGTCAAGTATTGAGAGAGAATTTCGAGCTCAAAGTCTCTTTTTTTGGGTTTTTTTTTCGAAAACAGGGCAGAAAAAAGATTGTCTTTTTGCTCGATTCTTGATCGTTTTACGTCATTCTTTTTATAGATTGTCGTAGATAATCTTTTTACCTTTCAATGGACACCAAATTCATGAAAAACCATCAAGTGTAGGCCAAGTTATTGCTAATTAAAGTCGGTAAATACCAATTCGACACCCTTACGGTATTTTGATGAATTGACATATTTTAAACTCGTTTTTATTCGTTTTTTTGTACTACTTGATAGACAACTCGATTACCTTTCCATAGAGTCAAAAATCATTGATTTTCGTTAAGTGTACAAGGAGAATTTTGGCTTCAAATTGTGTATTCGAAGTGAAGGAAATTGGGGAAGAAGGTTTCCTGCCATTGCAGGTCAAAATCACCAAAATGGCTATAATAACAGGTTTCTTACAAGTTAAATGGCCATATGTGTAAAAAAAAGTTAATGTGTCATATCGAAACATGAGGAAACCATCTTTGTCTTTAATGACGCCGTATGAATGTATTCTAGATTCTGAAAATATTCATAATGTGATGTTTATTTTTTTAAAGGTAAATATCTTTTAATTTTTTTATTTCTTTTTAAGAGAATTGTAAGAAAATTACATATAATTCAAAGATGAATGTTTCCTAGAGAATAAAAAAGATTTATTTGACACTAATTTTAACCCAAACTCTAATTCTAACCAAAATTTCAAGAGGCAAAGCAGAAGAAGCTAAGTTGATACAGTGGAAGAAGCATCAATGTTCGAAGAAGGTTGATATAGTGGTTGACGGTGAACATCATAGAAGCATAAGGGTCAGAACCCTAATTGAAGAAGCATTGACAATTAAGGAAGTTATAGATGGTATGATGTTGAGATGTTTTAGAAAAAAAAGATAATGGTGAAAATTAAGTAGAGGTCGATGGTTTGACATTTGATAGTGTCAATTGTCTTGAAGAGTGATTGACAGAAGAAGACAAAAGATGCTAGTCATATTTGCCCCTAAAACCAGCACGGTAATGATCCTCGAATGATGATTTCTACTAGTGAACATTTTTGCAGTAGTTTTTTTTAAAAGACAAACTGTTGGAATTATGATATTCTCCAAGACCAACATTGGGTACATTTATTTATGTTATAATGTTTAAATTTCTGAGTTAGTGTTGGTGTTTTGTAGGTTTTTTCTGCTGAGCTTGTGAAGGATGAAAGTGGATCCATGAAGATTGGGTGCTATTTCTGTGATTGAAGGGGGCTAGCTTGAGACCGGGTTGAAACCTGGGTCGGGTGCGCACCTAGTGCGGATGTGGCCCGGATTTTCTCCTTAGCTGCCTTTTATTTAGTTGTATTACATAACTAGTGTAATGCTAAGTTTGACCTTGGTTTTAGTTAGTTTTATTTGTCCAGGTTTGTGTCTTGTATGCTGTTGGGCCTGTTGTGCAAAGCTGGGCCTTGTTTGCAATAGGCTTAAATTGGTGAATAAGCTTTTGAGAGGGTCTTAGCCGTATGTGTCAGCATTCACTTTCTCTTCTTGAGGTTGATTCTTACTGTGAGTTAACAGTTGTTTGAGGGTTTATGCTATTCGTTTTTGTGTGAGATTATTAAGCAACTTTTAGTTTAACAGTTCTTGGTAGATTGTATTTCGCATGTTCTGTATTGTGAACCACACATTGTGATTCAGCCATTGTTAGCTATTGTTATTGAGATTGAGGTTTTTTTTATCATGGTATCAGAGCCACGGTTTTCTAATCGTTGGTTCTTGTTTGTTTGATCGATTGTTTTTTCGTGATCGATTTAAATCGAAATTGTTTCTGTTAGTGATCGATTGTTGCGCTTTTTGCTTCCCTGGTACTAATCGATTGTTGGGATTGTTATTTCCCTGGTACTGGTCGATTGTTGTGATCGATTGTTGGGATTGTTATTTCCCTGGTACTGGTCGATTGTTGTGATCGAAATTGTTCCAGTTTTTCTGTGTTCTCTTCGAATCGATTGATTCTTCTTGATTCTTCTTGTTCGCCTATTCTCTGTTCATGAAGAAACCCTAAATGTTTCGGTTCGTGAGTTTCTTGCTGACTCTCGACTGTAGACTTTATCTCGGTGATTTGTAATTTCTTGGATCGATTGATTATCCAATCGATTGTTCCTTGTTCATAATCGATAATCGATTGTTTCTAGTCTGATTGGTGTTCTTGAGTCGATTGAATCAACTGTTTTTTTTCCGGCTCGTGTGAGACTGAAATTCAGTCTTTGACTTCATCAATTGGGGTTCGATATACACCCTAATCCTAGGGTTGATACTTGTTTTGTTTGGGGGATGTTCCTGAGTTGATTTCGCTTCTGCTGAATTCTGATTGCTTTGTTGGATGCTAATTGCTGTTGGAGTCGGTTAAATTCTGATTGACTGAGAAAACTGAAACAGTAAAGGATAAGGTTTGTAGTTCTTGCTCAATTCAACCAGAGCAAGACTCTGTAAGTTTTCTTCTTTTCTCGTTATTGTCGTTTTTTATTAATCTGTGAATTCGCTGGGTTTGATTTTGTTTCCTATATTGTTCTTGGCTGTTTTTTGTCTTGTGGATGTTATCTGTATAAGATCTCCTGGTATTGTTGTGAGTAGCTTCTATTGAATCTTTTTTCTGTGTTCATATAATCAGTGATCTGATTTGCTTTTACTGTTGTTAATATAATCTGTCTATTCTTGTGGATATTATCATTGAGGTTTCTGTTTTCTACATTCAAGAGCTTCGTTTCCTTTGTGTTTGTACAAGATTAGTCGATTAGAGATTCTGCTTGTTTTTTCCTTCGTATACAAGTTTTAGTTGTATTACCGATTTCCGCATCTGGTGATCTGATTCACATATTGTGATTCAGTGCGTACATGTATATTGTTATGGATATAATCTGTTTTTTCATACTGCTTTTTATGTTGATATAATTTGTTTCTCAAATTCGTATATTGCACATACTGTTTTTCATATTGATGTTATTATATCCTGTGCTCTTGCCTAGTTTCCTTCTGGTGCATTTCTGACTTGATTCACTACTGATACTGTTATTATTTTTTGGTCCCTGCTGTTGCAATTTGAGTGTTGCTGATATTGATTTTTGATTCATTATGTCAGTTCCTAAAGACACTAGTCCTAAAAATTCTGTTTTTAAAGATACAATGGATGTAGATGATCCGTTATATTTGCATCCTTCTGATAGTACCGTGGTGTCCATTGTTAGTGTTAAGTTGTCTGGGTCGGATAACTTTAGGGTTTGGAAAAGTTCTATGATAAGAGCCCTAAAGGGTAGAAATAAACTCTGCTTTGTAGATAGCTCTTATACTGTTCCTGATGAAAAAGATGAAAAAATTTATGGTAAATGGGAGAGAGTAAATGCTGTTGTTTGTTCTTGGATCATTGGTTCAGTTTCTGAGTCTATTTACTCTAGTCATGTTTGTTCTGAGATTGCCTCTGAGATTTGGGATGAATTAACTGAGACTTATCAGAAATCTGATGGGTCGGTTATCTTTAATGTTTATCAAAGAATAATTGCGTTAACTCAGAGTGGTCTAACTGTGTCGGAGTATTTTTCTAAACTTGATTCCTTATGGAAGGAGTTTGATTCCCTTACCAACTTAACCAAGTATACTTGTGGGGCTAATACTAGTCTTAAAAATCACTCCAAACTTATGAAACTGATGCAATTTTTAAATGGTTTGGAAGATGGATATAGTCAAGTTAAAAGTCATATTCTTCTTATGGAACCGTTGCCATCTGTTAGAACTGCTTTTTCTATTATATCTAAGGAGGAATCACTTCAGAAGGGTGGTTCCTTGTCCTATAGTTCTAGCAAGTATGGATCTCAACCAACTGCTTTTGCAAGTAAATTCAGTTATCCTAAAAAGAATAACAGAGAAAAAAAAACTTTAATTCAGGTTATACCAGTCCTTCTTTTAATAATATGCAGTGTAAGCATTGTGGTATTAAAGGTCATACTATAGAAAGATGTTTTAAACTAATTGGGTATCCAAAGGATTTCAAGTTTAGAAATGGAAGTGATTTTCAAAGTAGGTCTGAGTCTCAGGACAATAATAGAGCTTTTGCTAATAGTGTTTCTATTTCTGCTTTATCTAATAACTTTGGTTCTGCTAAAGGTTCTGACAATGATAAATTTTTTCTCATTGGTGAACAATATGCTAAGTTTCTTGCCTTGATCAATGCTAATTCTGGAATAGAAAGTGTCACTACTAATATGGCGGGTATGTGTTGTTTTAGTAATGTTGGTGTTTTTAATGATTCGGGGAATAATAAATGTTTTGTTGATCTAGTTGATGTGTCTGATTTAGGTTTAAGGGTTGGTCACCCGAATGGTTCTTCTGTTAAAATCAATAAGGGTAAGTGTTTGCCTGAAAGGTCTAGTGTTATCTGTCATGCCTCTAAGTTTTTGTGGCATTGTAGACTTGGTCATCCTTCTGATCAAGCTTTGTCTAGCATCAAGAACAAGCTAAAGTTAGGAAATGATCCTAGTTTGCCTTGTGATGTGTGTCATAGGTCCAAACAAATTAGGAGTTCCTTTCCTGTTAGTGGTCATAAAGTATATAGATTAGGTGATCTTGTTCATCTTGATGTGTGGGGTCCTTGTAGGAAAACTACTTGTGATGGATATAAATATTTTTTGAACTGTTGTAGATGATTTTACTAGGGCTGTTTGGGTTTACCTTTTAAAATCTAAGGATGAAGTGTTTCATTGGTTTAATGTTTTTTATAACATTCTGTTTACACATTTTAAAACAAAAGCCAAAGTTGTTAGATATGATAATGGAACCGAGTTTTTAAATCACAACATGAGAGAGTTTTTTAAAGAAAAAGGTATTCTACATCAGACTAGTTGTGTTTATACTCCGCAACAGAATGGTGTTGTTGAGAGGAAACATAGGCATATTCTGAATGTTACTAGGTCTTTATTGTTTCAATCTGGTCTTCCTTTGAGATTTTTGGGTGAAGCAGTTTTAACTGCTGTGTTTTTAATAAATAGAACGCCAACTGCTGTTTTAAATGGTGTTACTCCTTTTGAAAAATTATATAAGTACCCTCCTAAGTTTGATAGTGTTTGGTTGTTTGTGTTATTCAACTAGACTAAACAATAATGACAAGTTAGGTTTTAGAGCTGAGAAAACTGTTTTGTTGGGTTATTCAAATGAGAAGAAAGGGTATAAACTTTTTTTGTCTTGATTCAAATATTGTTTTCTTTTCCAGGGATGTGAAGTTTTATGAAGAACTTTTTCCGTTTAAGATGAGGTCCACTGGTCTCAGTGATGATTCTGAGTCTCTTAAAGATTGCTGCAATTTCTTTGATGGAAATTTGTCTGTTGTGTCTGATGGTCCTCGTTGTGTTCCTAATGATGAAAGTTGTGGTAATTCAGATTCTTTACATGAAGAACAACTTTTGAGTAGTGCTAGTGATAGCCACCAAATTGATGGTGTTGGTGCAGGGCACTCTGTGAATGGTCAGAGTGTGGAGGTACTTACGTCTCAGTCTCAGGTTGGTAGTCCTAGTACTCCTGTTAGTTCTGAGGGGACTACTTCTGATAATAGAGATTTGTCCGGTGGTAGTGTTCCTGTTAGGTTTGCTAGGCCTGTAAGAGAGTCAAGAATGCCTGCTAGATTTAATGATTTTCTTGTGGAAGGAATACATAAGTATGGAGTTGAGAAATCAATAAATTATTCGTGCTTTGATTCTGAGAAGTTGTGTTTTATGTCTAGTCTTGATAAGTCTTTTGAATCTAGAAACTATAATGAGGCTGTTTCTGATCCGGATTGGGTTAAGGCCATGAATGATGAGATGGAGGCCTTATATAGTCATCAGACTTGGGTGTAAACCTGTTAAAACACTTTTGGTTCCTAATGTTTTAATTTCTAGTCAAGGTGTTGTTGTTAGAGTTGTTTTACTTGAAGATATTACTTAGTCTCATAAGTTAATTGGAAAGCTTATTTATTTGACTATGACTAGGTCTGATATTTCTTACACGGTGCAGTTTATTGTGACAATGAGTCGGCTATTGAATTAGTTCATAATCTAGTTTTTCTTGAAAAACTTTGCATTTTGAAACAGGTGTGCATTTTGTAAGAGATAAGGTTGCAGATGTGCTCACAAAGTCATTTCCTTCAAAACGAATTGATGTCCTATGCTCTGAAATGGATCTTGTTAATCTTTTTCGAGAGTGACATTAAGTCCGTTGTTGGTCTTGAGGGGGGGGGGGGGGGGGGGTGTCGGAATTATGATATTCTTCAAGACCAACATTGGGTATATTTATTTATGTTATAAAGTATAAATTTCTGAGTTAGTGTTGGTGTTTTTTAGGTTGTTTCTTCTGAGCTTGTGAAGGATGAAAGTGGATCCATGAAGATTGGGTGCTATTTCTGTGATTGAAGGGGGCTAGCTTGAGACCGGGTTGAGACCCGGGTCGGGTGCGCACCTAGTGCGGATATGGCCCAGATTCTCCCCTTAGCTGCCTTTTATTTAGTTGTATTACATAACTAGTGTAATGCTAAATTGGGCCTTGGTTTTAGTTAGTTTTATTTGTCCAGGTTTGTGTCTTGTATGCTGTTGGGCCTGTTGTGCAATGCTGGGCCTTGTTTGCAATAGGCTTAAATTGGTGAATAAGCTTTTGAGAGGGTCTTAGCCGTATGTGTCAGCCTTCATTTTCTCTTCTTGAGGTTGATTCTTACTGTGAGTTAACAGTTGTTTGAGGGTTTATGCTATTCGTTTTTGTGTGAGATTATTAAGCAGTTTTTAGTTTTCGTTCATAGTGCAACAGTCCTTGGTAGATTGTATTTCGCATGTTCTGTATTGTGAACCACACATTGTGATTCGGCCATTGTTGGCTATTGTTATTGAGATTGAGGTTTTTTATCACAAACACAGAACTCCACTATACATCTTCGTATATAAGAGGACTTTCTTGATGATGTTGCAAATGACAAAGAAGATAATGATACAACCACGATTTCAAGCAAAATAGGAATTGGTTGTAGGGTTCTCGGTAGGAAGATGGGACGAAAAAGGGTAAAATAACATTTGCCAAGGAAAAAGTAGCTTAGATCTTTTAAGTTTAAAAAAGAAAGAAAGAAAATATTTTTACCTCAGAAAAATAAAGCCTCTTTTTTTTTCTTGTATAAGCTCACCTCCATACCAAAAAAAAAAAAGAAAAAAGAAAAAAAACTTTATTTTTTATAAAACACAAACAATAGTCTATACTTTTCTTGTGACATAAAGTTGTACATAAAACTATTACGTAAACATTCTAACAAACAAATGCTTCTAATAGAAGATAAAATCACTTTTAAATAAATATGATATGCTAATTTATTCAACGCTAGAAGCATAGAAACCACGATCCACGGCAATCTGTCATGCATGCTAGCTCGTTAACTTATAGTTTCAGACATGCGTTAATTCTTGGTTAATTATTATTATTATATATTGCTTCAAAGTTGAATCATTAAAAATTAATAAGGCAATATTAAAACATTTTCTTGATTTGACGCTTTAATATATATATATATATATATATATATATATATATATATATATATATATATATATACTTACCTCTTATTTATTAAGAGGCTTTAAGAGAATTTAAGATTTTATTAAAAAAAACAAACATCAATTATATCTTAAAAGGTCTTAATCAACCATTCGTATTAAGATGTATTAAAAGAGTTTTCTTTTTTTAAAACAAACGAGGCCTTATTGATACACTTAATTTTTGCTTTATTGTAGACTTAACGACAGATTCTAAATGGTTTTCTTTTTCACGTTAATTACTTGTAGAAACTCCTCTAGAGGTTCCTTAATTCGTATATGGAAAACCATTTTGGGGACAACAAGCCAGACTTCTCAAATACTTCACTTAATTTCCAGTCGACATTAAGATGTTTGAATTTGGGGCATAACCCATCTATGTGTTATACTCCATTAATCGGTACCACAGTTAATATATACGATGACGATAAAATAAGTAATACATGGCTAAAAGATATGTATCAGAGTTTAATCATTAGACCTTTATTATAGATATATCTAATTAAGATTAATGCTATTTGACCACGATGCTATCATTTTGAAAACAAGATGTATCAAATTTGTAACTAGTGGTTGGTTTGCTTATAAGAATAACTATATATTAGGCCCTAACGTGGTATTCAATATGTTTTAGTGGAGTTAAGTGTTGGTTTTTATAGTGATATTATTTTACCATATTTTGTGCAAATACCGTAAAAATTTAAATACAAGTTTATAAACCCTAAATCATTAGGCTTTCATCAAACGTAACTTTCTCTGTGCTCTTAACTCCTTCACGTACGTACAATAGAGAGTTAATATTATTTTGTTTGATTGCTTCCATTGTTGGTCGATAGCAATTATTCTTGGACCTATACTAGCTATATTTAGGTTCCAACTCAATCAGAGTCGTCAAGGTTAAGGACTAAAGCGAACTTAAACATGAGACTCTTAATTAATAAATTTGTGTATTCATATTTCGTTTTTTATACAAAATTTACTTCTCTAACTTTTTTAATGTAAATTCTTTTACTAAATCTTTTGAATTTGTTAATAACTCGGTTATGATCGATCGAATAACCAAAGAATCTAGTCTTGATGTGAGTTGTGACATTGTCAATTTCAATTACTCAGTTACTTTTTTACTAATTTCAATTTTGAAAAAAGTTGCTAAAGCAACAATCACAAGAATAGTTAAGATTGTTCCGATACGTACGAGGCCTTAAAATGTAAATTCTAAAGTTCAAATTTAGAGTGTGTTTGACGAAATTAGTTGTTAGTTATAGCTGAAAATTGATATATGATAGTTAGAAGCTAGAAACAGATACCTGGAGGTGAAAGATGTATCTTTTATTTGTATATATGTTTGACAAAATAACCGATAATTAAAGCTAAATAGTATAAAATGACAAAAAATGATAAATTATAAGAATAGAAGAAATTATAAAACAATTAAAAAGATATTTAAGTAATTTTGTATATAAAAACCTTTAGCTAGTTTTTTTTAGCTACTTCAAAAAGCTTTTGTTTTAAAGTTTTTTTGTTTATAAAAAGCTTTCGTTTTTTCATCAAAACAAGGTTTATAGTTTTTTCTTTCAAAACAAAAGGCTATCAGCTTTTTCATCCAAACAAGAATTTTAGTTTTTCTTTCAAAACAAAAGTCTACTAAAATTTTCATCCAAACAAGAATTTTAGTTTTTTCTCAAAACAAAAGGTTAACAGCCCTGAAAATATTCAAAAAACGACATACCAAACACACTCTTAATAGAATTACCCTCAAGACACCTTTAACTCAAAGGAATGGCAAAAAAGACACCATATTTTTACTAAAAAACACCGCTATAACAACTTTAGAAATAATTTCATATTCGTTTTTGTTTTAAGAATCTATAGCCACTTTTTATATAATATTGTCTTTAACCAAAAAAAAAAAAAACAGATTAAAAAATTAATAAAAACAGAAACTACACGACTACACCATTCGGTTCCACTCCTCCATCCAAACACTCTCACTCATATATAATCCGTGTTCTTCAAACTCTAAAAACCCTATTTGTTATTAACAAAAAAAAAAGAACGATAATACTAAAAATCCAATAATAGAAATTATAGCAACAAAAGATTTTTCATTCTCTCAAAAATTGTTTACTAAAATTTCATAACAAAACCACAGTGTTCACGTTTCAAATTTTTAAAAGTTATAAATAATAATTAAATGAGTGCATGGAAAGTGACAAGATTTAGTAAGTTAATATAAAAACTTAGTAGAATGTTTATATAATAAATTACAATCTCTTATAAAAATTTAGCAAAGGAACGGTTTCGGGTCGGGGGTTTGTCCCTCGTCCACATCCTCCTTTGAAAAAACGTCTCTGTTCTCGTTTAAAAACCATGGGAATTTAAGGGTGCAATTTTTAACCATTCCTTTGTATGACCAAAATTGGAGGGCAACTTTAATTTATCTTTTTTGTTGTATTAAACCTGCATGCATATATTAGTATAAACAATGTTCTATATCTTATGTACGTAATTAATATTAAAAGAGGTTTCAAACTTGGGCCTTTTGATATATGAAGGGAATTAAAAGAACAAAGATATTAATGCTCTATGTAATTAATACAAAAACTCTGAATTAATATATCATAACATACATAAGCATAACTAATAAGGTACACATCCGTAATTAAGTTGATACAAAATCTGAATAAATAACATACATAAACAAATTTCTTCAATTCTAGATGATAGAAAGTGCCTTAAAAACAAACAAATATAATGCAACACGACCAAAAAAGTCGAACACAAGAAATTATTGATCGATCTAGCCTATGACTAACCCCAAACGATGGTAAGAAGATACAACATTAGTATCGATATAGGGTAAAATAGATAACCCACATACGCCGTCCAAAGTGGGAAAACTGTTCTTGTACTAGCGAAAATTCCCACCATTGAACAAATTACTAGAACAACCAAAACTTGAGCGGATACATCCCATGGCACATCCTTTATGTACACCGTTAACAGAAACGTCGACAAGCTACTCATATTACTCATAAACATTCCTGAATAGATCTATGAAACAAAAAAAATTAGTTTGGCTAGGCTAGATACATAAAAATTGTCTCTACAATGTTCACTAGTATGAGTGGGTAGGGTTTACCAAAATCAGCTTTTAAGGTCATTGAGACATGTTAGTGTCGTGGGATGTGAAAGGAGAAAGATGTCGATAAACTTTAACAAGAATCAAAATAATAAATGTAGAACATTCATCGAATTTGGCTTCACGGATAAGATTAGGACTCTAATTAATTGAAAAGATGCCTACGGCATAGTCAGATGACGAGAAAGAAAAAACATAAGGGTTTCTCTCATATTAATCTTCATTTATCTAATAATATTTACAAGAAGTTTTAAAATAAAGCTTCATGTTGGCGAGAGATAATTCGCCCATATAAAATAGATGGAATTAATTCAATCCAGATCAAGATGTATGATGGTGTTATTAGATCTTTGTCAGATGTACAACATGTTCCATATTTAAAAAGAAATTTTATTTATTTGAGTACACTTGATCTTAAAGAGTACAAGTATTTAGGTAAATGTGAGTTTTTAAAGATTTCAAAAGCAACTCCTATCGAGTTGAATTGTTCTTGTATTGTCAAAGAAGATTTCTATGGAGAGATTTTGATCGCTGATGTTCCAGACTTCAAGCAACGAACTTGGTTGATATGACAATCTCATTGAAAGAATTGTTGGCTTTCGATGATTTTATAACAAGGAGTTCAGTGAATATTTATATTATTATCAACTCCAAGTGTAAATTCGTTTCAAGGTGGAGATTTAAAATATGATCCGAATTGAATTTGACTTCACGAATTGAATTAAGAATCTAATTAATATTAGGGTTAAATTATATATATATATATATATATATATATATATATATATATATATATATATATATATATATATATATATATGGTGAGGTTCAATAGAAACTCCTCCTTAAACAAAAACCCCAAAGTCCCAATCTCAGCACTCATCTAAAAGGAAAAAATGGGAAAATGAAATCCAAGGGCTTAAAACTCACGTTCACCTTCCAGCCCTCAAAACCCATATTTTTTTATTTTTTTTTTACCCTCAAATCTTTAAATGACCATAACTATTTCAATTTTTTGAATTTGAGCAAAAAAATAATACCAAACTTCTTATTTTTTAATCCTCTTTCAAACGAGATCACTCTTCCTATATTTCTGGAAATTTTTATTTTTAAAAATGACGAAAATGATAAAAAAAATTTTATCATTTTCGTGCCCTCTTGTATATATATATAAGAGCAGGTGACGAAAATGATAAAAAAAATTATCATTTTCGTGCCCTCTTGTATATATATATATATATATATATATATATATATATATATATATATATATATATATATATATATATATATAAGAGCAGGTGACGAAAATGATAAAAATTTCGTCATTTTTATCATTTTCGGACCTGCTGTTTAAGTGGTATATAAGGGGATACGAAAATGATGAAAATTATGAAATTTTTATCATTTTCGTGCCCCCTTGTATAACATATAAGAGCAAGTGACGAAAATGATAAAAATTTCGTCATTTTCATCATTTTCATCATTTTCATATCCCCTTATATACCATTTAAACAGTAGGTGACGAAAATAATAAAAATGACAAAATTTATCATTTTTTTCATTTCGTCGAAATTTTTTTTTCCAAAAATATAGGAGGAGTGGTCTCGTTTGAAAGAAGATTAAAAAATAAGAAGATTGGTATAATTTTTTTGCTCAAATTCAAAAAAATGAAATAGTTAGTCATTTAAAGATCAAAGGGGTAAAAAAAAATAAAAAAAAATGGGGCTTTGATCATAATACCCCTCATTCTCTAATTAAATCTTATAATTGTTTAGTTATTTACAATAATGTCATTGTAGATCTTAACCATTGATTTGATCGATCTAACGGTCAGGAATTGGACTTTGAGATTTTTGTTTAAGGGAGGGTTTCTATTGATCCAATATATATATATATATATATATATATATATATATATATATATATATATATATATATATATATATATATATATATATATATATATATATATATATATATATATATACTCAATCCTCACTAGTTATATTAAATTTCGAATTGAGATATATACTTCGCAGCTTATCTATACATATCTTGTTAGTGAGGAACAAAAGAAATAGAGAGAGATTTATTATTATTATTAGAAGAAACCAATAATTTAGCATTGTTAGTTTTTCTTTGTTATTCGTAGGTTTAAGTTTTGATTACATATGTTCTAGTAACCTCATATTTTACGGCCTATATAGCGATATCATCGGTAGGTATGCCCATGGTCCTTTTCTCGTGAAGGTTTTTCCATATTACATCTTAGTATTCTCGTTGTCTATTATTTATTTGTATTTAATTTTTTCGTGATTCGATATATTTATTTTATAACAATAAACATATAGACGAGGGAAAGAAAATACCTGAGAAAGAGTTAAAGATATGGAACGTTGAGTCTTTTGGCTTGCTGATGTAATCGTTAAAAAGAGACGTGGTATTCCTATGGCACACGGTATTGCAACGTATGGGATGAAGAAGGAAGGGATGTGTGCTTCGGTAGCAAAATTGGCGACAGACATTATGAGTGGCCGTGCAATGAGAACCGCCACAACAATCCCGATAAGTACCAAACCCAAAGCCTCTAAGTACTCTTGAATTGAACCTTGAGCATTCGCATTTGGCTCCTTAGGTATCAAAGGCGTTTCTTGTTCTTCATCTGCGGCCTGTATACATAAGTACCACTTAATTAAATTAGGTACTTGAAATTAGACAAATAGCAATTAAATATATTTTTAGAACAAATCATGCCATCTTTTCAGGCCTATAATATTAAGTTTCAAGAAAATCTATACATATAAATGAGCCGAACTACTGGTGAGTTATGCGAGCTCATATCGCTAAAACCTCGAAACGAGCCGGGTCTTAATGAGCTCGAGCTTGAGCCTATATTAATAAAGCTTATCTAATAAGCGAGCTGAACTCGAACTTCAAAGAATGCGCTTGTTTAAGCCCGCGAGCTTAAACGAGCTCCATATATATAATATAATGTATTATTTTCTATGCTTAAGTTTTAATATTTATTAACATCATTTGAATAAAAATATCAAAATAATATCCGAGCCTAGCTTAAAGGAGCCTAAACGAGCTTCATAAATCTTAAACAAACCGAGCTCGAGCTCAACATCACAAGCTCTAAACAAGCCAAGCTCGAGCTTAAAAAAAGCTTAAACGAGCCCTGCTCGATAAGGACTAGCTAGCTCGACTTGGCTCGACTTTTTTACATCATCAAGAGAAACTAATCAAAAATATATAGTTTGTTCCAAATAGCGAAAGAATAGATTGCTTATATACACAAAAAAAAACAACAACAAGACACAATCTCACGAGTGCGGGATATAGAGAAGTAATTAGATGTACATAGTCATATCCCTGCCCATATTTAGAAAGATTGTTTCCCGATAAACCTCCGGTAAGAAAACCCACGACACACAAAGTGTCAACAAATTTTAGTTAATAATTATTTTATTCAAACTATTGTGAATTTAAATTGCATTTATATAATTAACTTATTTATTATCATCATCATGATGATAATTATTTTTATTATTATTATAAATTATTATTATTATTATCATTGAGAATATGTTTATTAATACTTTTATTTTTTATAAATATTTATTTATATATTTTTAAGGCAAAAAATAGTATATAGAGTTTAAGGTCAAAAGGCATATAAAGTGTAACCAACTCTCTACCCTAATCCTAGTTCTCCGAGGTTTCCTATCTTAAGTTGTGTCTTCGAAAAGTTGTAACTCTCCCATGTTGAGCCTCAACCCAAGAACCATTTATAACCATGCACTATTAATGCACATTACTAAGAGCATTTTGATTATTTATATATTTACTTAACAATGAATTGCGTCTGGGTAGATAAGTCATTTTTATTAGGTTTGATATTCCCAAATACCCTTACCAATAAGCTATTAATAAATCCTCCCATATTATCGCCACTAATCTCCCGATAACAACAGTTCTCAAATTAATTTCCCATATATGTGAGTGTGTGTGTGTGTGTATATATATATATATATATATATATATATATATATATATATATATATATATATATATATATATATATTAACGAGTTTTCGCAATAAGAACGATCCGCAATACATAAAACAAGGATCAAACATAACCAACCTTATATACAAACCTACAAAACCATTTTTAATGTAAGAACCGTGAAAACCAATAAGAGTATTTTAGTCATTTATCTATTAACCAAGCGTGAATTGCGTTCGTCTGAATGGATCTTTATTTAACGAAACTTAATTTTTCAAAAATAATTCTATTAACGAGTTATTGGTAAACTCTCCTTTATTATTAGCCATTGATTTATTCTTAAAAAAAAAAAACTTACTGGCTGTTGAGGTTTGCTGAAGAAACTAAGAGGATTATAATCATTTATAGAGAGTGATTTCCTAGCTTCTTGGAGCCATTCTGTTAATACTCTAATAAACTCATCCTCTTGAATTGATTCATCTCCTGAGACGTCAAGTTGATTCATGATTCTATCAACAAGATCACTGCTTATTACACCATCTGCTTGCACTTGTATTCCTAATAGTAAGGTTTTCAACTCCGCATTTGTCACTTGACCATCATGATTTTTGTCAAGTTCCTTGTAAAGGCTGCACATCAATATTATCAATTTTCCTTAATAACAAAGATTAATATTATATCTAGCTAGTTCCAAAAGAAGAGAAATTAAGTTTGATGAGGCGGCCGGGTACTAACTTTCTAATAAGCTGGACATTTGCTTTTCCGTTTATAGAGAGAAGTTTCAGTAATTTGTTCTTGACAAACTGTTGTCTCACATAGTCGAATCTTCTGTTTTGAATCCATGGTTGGAAGATCTACAACAATTTTATTTACTTTAACATGAGATTTAAATATTGATGTACTAATAAATTAGCAACTTAATTAACATATCTTATTTCATGTTAATTATAATTGGCTAAGAATTTTTAATTATATGAGTATGTAATTGTAAGCAATGAAGAATATATATACATACACACACATACATACCTGATACAGAATGTAAGCAATGAAGAAACTCAATGATATGATGAGAGCAATTAAAACTATCACTCGAGTTGCTGAAGCTGAATTGATGACTTTGGGGAGTTGAAGAATGAGAAACGGGATCAAAGACGTGAGCATGAGTCTCGCAGTATAGTTTGTCTCCTTATCTGTTGTAACACCATATGCTGAAAATTTGACAAGCAGAAGCATAAAAAATTAAAACCAATTCGATCGATATTCTAATTAGGGGCGAGCAGGAAAAAACGAAAAAAGAAACAAAAACCGGAAAAACCGCACCAGTATAGCAACTGACAGCTTTGGTTTTCAAATTTTCAAAACCAACTATTTCGGTTCAGTTTTGGTTTTTGAAATTTCAAAAACTGAAAAAACCGAACCACTCCAAGGAGCAATGTTGTAATTATCACTTCATTTTAAGTCGGCGAGTTTACTTTTTCTCGATTTTATCCATTTACAACTTAATATAAAAATCCATTTCTAGTTGTTTATCTCGATTTTTAGGTTCTAGTTTTATGAGTTGCATGCAGTGTATCTAAAGTTGGTTCTTCATCTCGATTTTCAGTTTTGCTAATATGTCTTTGCGGATGTGTTTTGATTTGTTTCAACATTGACTTTGAAGTTCAAACATTTAAGAAACATTTTGCTTGTATCCATTGCAATGTATATAGCTTGAATTAGCTAGGTGGCACATATCTTGATGTTTTTAATATAACTTCTATCATATTTAATTTCATAACCTTTCAATGATGGTTGTATATCTTCAAATCATGATGGCTAAAACAGGAAAAAAAATGTAAAACCGAACCAAAAATCGAAAACCATAAAGAAAACCGACTTCAAAACCGAAAAACGACCCACTCAAAAACCGAACAGTTTTGGTTTTGCTTTTGATTTTCCAAAAACTGAAATTTTCGGTTTGGTTTCGGTTTTATGCTAAAACCGAACCATGTTCATCCCTAATTCTACTATATATTTAAAGAGCTTGCAGATTTTGTAGGTACTTGTAGTACTACATATATGCATCCTGATTGCATGTCATTTACAAATCAGTTAAGTACCTGTTAACTTCTTTAGAAATGACGGGTCTTCTTGTGGTGAAATGGTGTCATCATCATCTGCAAGATCGTAGCTTCCGAAAGCTATAACAGAGGGCCAAATCAGTGTTAGGCTCATCACTGCTGATCCTGCTAGCACACTCATTCCCATTGCAGCACTAGAAGCTGCACCCGTGTCGTCACTCGATAATCGTGATTCTGCATATTAAGTTAGTATAATTATATTATAACCACATGTTGAGTTGAGTTTATTTGAGAAACACTTAAAAATATACATACATATATATATATATATATGTTGGGTTTATGGGATCATTTTTCCCTCGAAGCCGGTCAAATCTACGACTCTTAAACGCACCATGTAGCAATGGAAGAGCATCCCACATTGGTGAGTCACGAGAAATTCTTCTTCCTTATAGGAGGGAGAATCTTACTCCTACCAAATGACGCATTTTAAAGCCGTGAAAGGCAACCCAAAGATAACAATTTCGGTGATCGGTTTCCTGATTACGATCATAACAATTTATATGTATAGGTGTTGTTATTCTATTTTTAATTACTTTTTTCTTATCCATAAATAGTAATATATTAATTTTTGAGATTGCTAAAAATACTATAAATATTCTCATAAGTGAATACTTAAATTAGATATTTAAAATCACAATATTTTCAAACTCCTTAGATATTTAAAATCACAATATTTTCAAACTCCTTAGATATTTAAAATCACCATAAATGGTAATATGTTAATTTTCTAATTTCAAACTCCAGTTACATATTTAAAATCACAATATTTTCTGATTAAATTTGGTTTAATCTATAAGAATTAGAACACATCTACACATTAAGTGAATATGGTCTTATCTAGGGGTGTTCAAAATAATCTCGATTCGAACATCTGAATTGATTATTCGAAAATCTGATACGAAATTATAATTCGAATACCTAAAAATCGGATATCCGAATTTTCGCATTCGGATAGTAATTTTTTAAAGTTTCGGATATCAGAAAAATATTTTTTATTTTTTATATTTTTATATTGCTTATTTATTTAGTTTTCTTAACATATATAATTTTATATACATATATTTTTCATTTTGAAACATTTTTGAGCTATTTTTTGTGTTAAATTTAAAATATGATTATTTGGTAAATATATT
This sequence comes from Pulicaria dysenterica, assembly GCA_947179395.2. Classification (NCBI taxonomy): domain Eukaryota; kingdom Viridiplantae; phylum Streptophyta; class Magnoliopsida; order Asterales; family Asteraceae; genus Pulicaria; species Pulicaria dysenterica. The sequence goes on from OX359291.1 coordinate 94,867,491, forward strand.
TTTTAATTATACAAAAATTATTTTTTTTAATTATAGGATATTTCGGATATCCGGTATCCGAATCCGAAGTTTCGGATTTGGATAACGAAATTCATTATCCGAAAATTTAAGATATCCGAAAATAAACACCCCTAATCTTCTTCGAATTCAAACAAAATTAAAATATCTAAATCCATATCAATTTTACTAGTAGTAATACGAATTCGAATTGAGTTTTGAATCAAGGAAAATATTATCAAACTCGAACAAGCCGATTCATATCATTCTAGAACTTGGAATTCAGTTTTTGTTTGAGAATAAAAGTGAAAGTTCAATTTAAAAATTTGAAGGACTAATTTTACTAAATTTTATAATTTTAATCTTTTATTGTGTTCAATGACAATGATGATGGAGGATTACCAAAATTTGTCTTAACAATGTAAGTAGAAGAAAAACTCACGACCCCTAGATCTTTATGTAAGTAGAAGAAAAAACGGACATGGCCGGAGAAATCAGAGAGATGTGTTAGATGATTGTAGGCTTCGTGGTTACAAAGGTTAACAAGAGAGATTTCACTGATAGAGGTTGATGGTAATAGATGATAATAGTAGAGAGTGACTATGTTGTGGTGGTTCATATATGGTTGATGGCTTAAGGAGCTAGAGAGGGACTGACTTATATGTGAGTCCGCCCCTGGAGGGAGAGAGAAGGGTAGATGGAGATCTAAATTTTATTGTAATTTGTCTTATTCTTATCAGAGTTAGTTATATTAATAGTCTATATACTATCCACAATACTTTGTTATTTTTCTTCAAAAAAAATTATAAGTTTGATCTTTTAACTATAATTTATTTTAATTACAATCCTTTTTCACGATTTTCATTTATTAGGTTTGTTAAGTTTCTTTATATATCTTGCACATGAATTCATTTTAATCTTATTACCACTTTTATACAAAATTAATTATTAAAATCTAATAAAGGGATAAATGGATAAAAATGCACTGTACTAGCACATGCTGATGATTGTGGACTTAAATTTGAGCCAAACAATTATGGACATAAAATTAAGCTGTCACCCCACCTACCCCAACAAAGCAAAAGAAAACCATATATATTATCATTTACCCATATAATAATATAATTAATAATAAAGATCCTAACCAATGACGTACATTACTTCAATTCGTTCTCGATCTCTTAATTAAATTCATTCCAAATATTTCCCTAAAAACGGATCCATATATAGTTTAAACAATTAAAGAATTATATATATATATATATATATATATATATATATATATATATATATATATGCAAAATTTCAAACGAGAACTGTTTTTCGTAAGAGAACTGCGAGAACCAATCTGATCCGTCTAATTCCCCCTCATTTAATGTTATTGCTCACCCATGAATTCCTTACATGCACTCTGCCACACTTGATCCCCTCCACGCTCTCCATCCATGAACTTCCCATATCCAAGGAACGGTTGAGATTGGTTCTCGCAGTTTTCGTACGAAAAACAGTTCTCGTTTGAACCCTCCCCTATATATATATATATATATATATATATATAATCTTGATTATCTGTATTGACTGTATCTTTTGGTTATTCGAGAGTGAAATATACTGTATTTTTATAAAACTATTGGAATGCATAAATACATTGAGATTTCTTTTTTTTATTTATTTTTTATTTCATTCATAACGTTTTGAGTTACATTATTATATTTTTCTTGGAAATTATTAATTAAATGTAAGAAAAATAAAGCTGAAAATTAATAGATGGAGAAGAAATGTAATTACTATACGGAAGTTTAATAATTACGTACCAAGGACGATGTAAAGCGTGGGAAAGTTGGCAAGAATATGGAAGAAACTGGCACCAAAAATACCCGGTCCAAAAAGGCTGAAGAATTTATCTGATCCGCTTGAAATATAACTTTGACCAATCGACATCAAGTATTGATAAACCACGATCAAGAAAAGGTTTCCCCAAGCACCACTTGTGCATGGCAAGAACCCGTATTGCGGTTCACACGCTACGCTTGCACCCTCTGTTTTCCCACAAAACCCCATCATCAAAACACCCAACAACACAGTACTAAACCTTCCTTTTTTCCCGTATATTTTCATCTTCTTCTTCAATTCTGGTTTTTCAGAATCTTGATGTAGATCAAGGTGTATTTATATTAGAATCTTGAATCTTGAATCTTGAAGTTTGGTTTGGTGGATATATGACGAACTGAAGAAAACGAAGATTATCGATATATGATCAGATTCTGAAGGTTTAAGAAGGTTTTAAAAAGGATCGAATCGATCTCTAGACTTTTTCAAACCACCTTAACCAATCAAACTCGAAGTTACTTTGGACAATCGAGTTGAAACTTCGAAGAGGTTTAAGATTTAAGTTAATTAGACGATGTGATTGTGGAGGTCGTGTAAAGATTGTAGTTTCTTTGGGGGTACTTATTAGAGGGGTTCGTTTGAACAAGTTACAAAGAAAATTAAAAAATAAGCAGCTTGCAAGAAGGTGACGATAGTTGACTTACATTAACAATTAAATCGTGTGGTTAGGTAGTTAAAACTTGTTAATACTTTATTTAGAGCTTCGAACTATTATCACACATGTTTTCAGATGTTAATAAATTTTACAGATCGAGGTGCATGCTCGGTACTTCTAACGCGCAAAAACAGGTGATGTGATTAGTGTATACATATATTTAATCCTAATACGGTGTTTGGTGGAACAATAGAATGCAGAATAGAATAGATGATATCGATTTAATAAATTAAAACAAGTTTGTTAACCATGTAAGAATTTTTTATTTAATCTTACTTTTTTCATATGTTTTCCTAACATTAACTTCTTACGATATTAAGCTTAATGAAAATAATTGTTTTATATTTTGGAAATTTTACTAAAATAAAGTATAACGAGAATTATTTTTCGTACGAAAATCATTTTTGCCCTATCATTTAATTATATGTCTTTTTTATTTATTTTAAAGAGGAAAGGTAGCATGAACATTTTTGTATTACCCACATTATTTTAGAACTAATATATCCATCTAACAAAAAGATGTTAAATCACGAAATATATATCAAAATTATCGAGAAAATTATGTTTTTTAATTTAAAACCGATCTTGTTTCGGGAAAAAAATCACGTTTGTTGGGTTTTTTTCAGTACAACTCGACATGTGCAAATTAACATCCGTGCTGAAAAAACTAAGTGAATATGTGCATAATATGTACATGTCGAGCTGTGCCGAAACAAAAAAAACCCAGCAAACACAAAAAACAATCGAAAAGATATAGCAAGATCAGTCTCACATTAAAGAGAATAATTTTCTCGTTGATTTGATATAATTTTTGTAAATTTAACACCTTTTCGTTTGATGCGTATATTAGTTTAAAAAATGTGGAGGTAATGTAAAATGTTCAAATCGCCCTTAATTATATAAGATTAAATTTGATTAGTTTAAAATTATCTATTAATAGTTCTTTAATCTATAACCTTCATCTCTAAGATAAATGGCTATAATTGGTGCTTTTAAAAAAATGCTATAATTGGTTCTCGCTGTTCTCGTACGAAAAACGATTCTCGTTTCATGCGAAAAGTGTTTTATTTGCGAAAAGTGCGAGAAACAATTTCAGCTATTAATTTATTTTTAATCTTTTGGTTCAAATTAAACATAATTAATATTTTTATTAAATTCAAAAGAAAAATTAGTAAACAAATGTTTTTCTCTTTCTTCTAATTAATTTTTCTCTCTAGGCAGTTTTTTCAAAATTTATAGAATTTACTCCTACTTTATTATTAATAAAGTGTTTACTACTAAACACAACATATAAGATTTACAAATTTTTCGTTATATTGTACTGTGTTCATTAGTGTATGATTTGTGTCCATTTTTCATTGATGTACAATCACTTGTGAGTCGTGTTACCCTCTTTTTTTATCTCCATTTTTTGTTCACTAGTGCAAACAATTTATATTTACAAATCAAACTTGCAATATTTATATACAAACTTAAGGAAATACAACTATTAACAACACAAAAAAACTCCCTACCATTGCACTAGTAAGTTTAAAAAAATCAAAAACAAAAAGAAAGTGAGACGGTGATGATGAACAAGCTAATTCAACCCCCATTTTATTAATGCTCAACCTAAAAAACAAATACACATAGGACTGCTTTCAATATTGAACAGTCTATACAAGAATAAAAATAACCGTTAACTGTTGTAAAATTCACTCGTGAATAAAGGATTACCTGCTAGTTCACTAATAAACAAAAACATCAATAAAACCTTATAAATCATTAATGAACAAACCAAAAAAAAATAAAGAAAGAAATTCAAAGTATTATTATACATTAAAAAGTTTACATAAACAAGTAAAAAAATTATTAAAATCTCAAACGATCATACACAACAAAAAAATGAAATATTTTCAACAATCAGAAGGTAACCCAATGCAGTGTTTTTGCGATGGGGTTATCGTCGGCGACAAGATGTGGAGATCTTCTCAATGGTTCTTAATTGCAATGTGAGCTCTTCTCAAGTTGGTTGCAATAATGGAAATAGAAGAAGGCTTGCGAAATAAGATGGTGTTGCTTGTGAGGGTGATCGATCAACAAATGGAGCGGCGACAACGTAGTGGGGGAAGTGAGAAGTGGCGACGGAAGCTCGGTGGTGAATAAAAGGTGACGGCGTTGGCTTGGTGGAGGAAGACAGGCGAAGGCAACGACTACAAGTTAAGGGAAAGGAGAGATGGAAGTTTAATTTTAGGTTCGGAAATGGAGCGAAGACTAAATAAATATGGAAGAGAATGGAGAGATATAAGGGATATAGCAACTAACGTGAATTCTTGGTGTCTAAAATGACATTTATAAACATTTTTCTTTTAATTTAGTTCTCTTAAGGTTTACTTATATTACCATAATGCCATAATCCTTCTTAACCATTGATCAAGTAATCTAGTAGTCTTAATTTCTTTTCAAATTTTTTGCAAATAAACTACTTTTCATATGAACAGCTCGACATATGCAATTTTGCATATGTACATATGCACAGATTCATCTAGTTTTTTCTCACAAATGTATGTAGATATGCACATGTGCACATGTCGAGCTAACTGAAAGTAAAAACCCAACAAACACGAGTTTTTTTCAAAAAAATATATAGCAAGATCGGTGTCAAATTAAAGAGTATAATTTTCTCGTTAATTTGGTATAATTTTCGTAATTTAACAGGTTTTCGTTTGATGGATATATTAGTTTTACAAAGTTTGGGTAATGTGAAAATGTCCATACTACCCTTTCAACTTTAAATTAAATAAATAAGACATAAAATTAAGTAATTGGCCAGAAATAGTTCTCGTACGAAAAATAGTTTTCGTTTGAACCGCTCCTTATATATATATATATATATATATATATATATATATATATATATATATATATATATATGTTGGTCACGGATGGATACTAAAGCAAAAAATGTTTGTATAAAAGGGGGTTGAATACAAACTTTAGCAGTTTATACAAGCAATGTATAAAGTAAAAGTTCGTTCTTTGCTTAACAACTTTGAACTTAATTCTAAAACTAAACTTTGAAACCCTGTGCAGTTATCAACAAATGAGATATTCAAGCGTACATTACATGTCCAACATGCAATTGTATAAATAGATTTTGACATGCGGTCGTTGCAAATGATGTATGAGACAAAAGTATTTACGATAATAATATTATAATTGATAAAATTAGTGGGTGAAAAGTAAATTCACTATATACAAGCAATAGTACATCTCACTAACAATATTATAATATTAAAGTTCACACATTTTGCCTTGGAAGTATAACTTTCTCCCCCCATGTGTGTATTTTATATAACATTATGCTTTTCTTTAGAATTGACTTTACCAATAATGGAGTTGCCAGCCATACTTAGTTGTTGAAACTAATCTTCAAGATCTTTTTTTTCAAAAACATCTTTCACCTTTTCTAGAAGATAAGATAATCCTTTTGTCTCTTTGCATATTTAAAAGGTGCTAAGACTTTTACAAAGACGGGTCTAAAGGAAAAATAAAACAACACATTTCTGCCTTTGACTTAAAAATAAATACAACGTAACACTAAACCGATATAACAGTTTCGTGACTCAGCTAACAAAATGTACTAAACTGCAAGTATAATTTTGCTCAACCTAAGGAATACAAAAGACTCAACTACTAACATTCACTCAGCTGATCGATTTGTAGACTCAGCTGATCTCTTTCACTGACTAGCTAATCATAGTTATCCCTCAGCTAATGATTGTAAACACTCAGCTGATGGTCTTCAACACTTGTCTTTTGTTCTCAGCTGATCTCAGAGTATATCCTTCTGCTGATACCAGCTGATGCTTCATACTTAATGAAATATTTCACGTCAGTTTCAAACAATACATGTTATGAAACATTCTAAGTCTAACTGAATATATGACTTTGTTAACATCAAACTATATGTGTTTCAACAGACAGATTTGATTATTGGGTTGAAGTGATTATCTTCCCAACAATATATATATATATATATATATATATATATATATATATATATATGAGCTGTCATTTTAATTTATTGGTCATTGATTTATTTTAATCAAGTGTTAAGATTAGTTTTCGTAGTATCAAGAATTTAAATGGTTTTCAAATAAAACTTTATATATATATATATATATATATATATATATATATATATATATATATATATTAAAAAAGATTATAATTATCTTATCTTTCACGTTATCGAAGATGACCAGGTATACCATTAATTAATTAATTACCAGGTTTCATCTATATGATGAGTTGATGATAAACTTAAACTTAATTAGTTATATGTAATTAAGCATCGATTTCAGATCACGTAGCCAGAACTAAAATTCTCGCAAGGTGGTCAAAAAGGGCTGCTAATTAATTAATAGTTGACAATTACTACATATATTCTCGTTTTTCCCACAAATACGGGATCATTATTTTCTACTGCACGTAATGTTGAAAGTGTTAGAAAAACATTTTTCTATATTTTATTTTATATGATGTACTAATTTAGCTTTTTAGTTAAAGTTTTACGTCACTTGTTCAAACACGACATCCATCATATCCCTACTAATTAACCTTGATCTTTAATCTAGCTAGATTAATCATCACATGATCACCAAAGTTTGTAGTATATGTATATTTAATTAACTGCGCAGGTATCTTACGTAAGAAAACTGAAAACACACTTCGATCAATTAAAGCTCTTCTTCAACCTTTTGACTTTTGTTGATTCATTATAAGCAACAAATCCAAATTATATCCTTAATTAGATGGCTATATATCTATATTGATCGATCGAGGTGCTTTAATTAGCAGACTATATACCTCCATGGTTGTCCAAATTTTAGTCAATTGCTGAAGAGTAAATTCTGCTAATAAATTTGTAGTTAGGTAGGTCCAAACAGTCAAATTCACTACAACAAAAGTCCTTAGACGACCCAAAATAGGGTCACTAACAGCATGATTTAGTTACCACGTATTAAGTCGACACTAAATTTTGGTAATGCAACATACTTAGTGACCAATGCTATAACTAATGTCATCGCTTACTTGTCACTAAACCAGGAAATGAAATTAAAAAATCTTTTCTAACATCATAACAACGTACGTTTAAAGAATTGGCGATCACTGCATTGAGAGTTAGTGACAAAAAAAAAACCGTGTACGTTCATTAAATACATTCAATTATTCGATCGATCATCAATTGTACAGAAGACTTATAAACAGTGTGATATGTTAATAAAATATATAGCTAGTGGTCTTTTAACTTCAAAATGAAAGAAAGATAAGGATTATAAGGTCACCGGCTACTTTTATATGAGTTGGAAAAGACCATAAAAGCTGTCAGTAAAAATAAAACATATATAATGGTGCTGTATAAGAATTGCGCCCAAAACTTGTTGGTTCTACATGGATTGATCATCGTCAAAGAAACGATAAAAAATAAACCTAATTACCTTATATTAGATAGGGTAAATGGGTATCGAATCCACGAGAAACATGTGGTTAGTATTTAAATCTTATATTTATTGTAAATTAAAATCAAAGTTGTGATTGATTTTATAAATTTAGATTAACTACTAAGCTTGAAACAACAAGAAACAAGAATAGTAGATTGGTTGTAACGAATATGTGGAAAATATAATCGTTAACGGTTTCGGATCTAGTCAAAATATGCTCAAATGACTACTAAAACATGTATATGATTAGGCTACATATAGACATAACCATTGACTCATTAATTGACTCGAATTTGGGTACCAGTTATGTCCTACAACACCAATAATCTTATCCTTAGCTACACTACACTAATGTTGGAATCGGAACTATTAGAGAGCTCACAATTATACCGTCTTAACACTCAAAATCAACCAAAAAGTGTCACACAAGAATGAAATATATAATCATATGAACTAATCTCAAAACTAACATTCAAGTATTCATATACACAATTGTTCATCAAAGATAAACATAAAATTACCAAACCCTAATCACAGTTGCGATCACGAGTGTATATCCAAGCATGATGGTGTTGAAAGATAAAACATGGTAGTAGAAATCATCTTTAAATGATAGACTAAAGTAGATCTTATGGTGATGGAGAAGTACTCATCCAAAAGACGCTTTTAAATATTGACCAACCATGATTTCACCATGGGAGGATGATGTGAGATGATGATTAGGTGCTCCAACAATATCTTTTTACAACTCCTTGATGAAGATTGCTTGAATGGGTTAAACAGGTCGAAACAGTTGATTGTAGATGAATAGATATATTATGATTGTAGGTTGAAAGGGATGTATTCTTGAGTGAAGGATATGAGTTTTGAGAACGAAAACTAGGGTTTGGGGCTGCTGTTTTCGTAGAGAAGGAGGTGGGGGAGAAGAAAAATGGAAAAGGATATTTTATAGAAAGGAAAGAGAATATAGGAGCAACATTATTCTAGTGCAATCTCTCTCTACTCCCCAATCCGAAGACTTTGAGAGTAATGCTAATCAGTGACACAACTCTTGCCATGTTCGTTGTTTTTACTTCTTAAACACTCAAATCATAGCCCATTGATCCCAATTGCTTGTAAAATTTCTTCATCCTCTATTTAGTTATAAATATTCTCGTTTAAGCCCAATTTTCAACATACCTATCACAAACACAAAGCTAATTACAGAAACATTATTCTAAATAAAAGGTGCAATTTATAAACAATTTATACATCTATAAAGCATTAAAGCATATTCATAAGACACCTATCACGGACATTTTACCACCAAGCTAAACTTCATATCTATATATACCCTAGCTTTATAACTCATGATTCAAGGTGATTCACAGTTCGGACTTTCGTGTGTGCGGGCCGTGTGCCGAGTGCCAAAATCCAACCTTGATACCTCGAGCTATATGAAAACAGTTCTCATTTCATATATATATATATATATATATATATATAAAGCCCCTATGCTTAAACAAAGACCCTAAAGTCCAAATCTAGACCATTAGATTTATCAAATCAATGGTCAAATTCTGATAATGACATTATTGTAATTAAGTAAACAATTATAAGATTTAATTATAGAAGGAATGATATTATGGGAATCATTAAGGATTGCAAAATTGATTTTAACCCAAACAACTTCTTCTAGCCATCTCAAAGTTTGCTTTTTTTACCCCTTAGATCTTAAAATGACAATAACTATTTCAATTTTTAGAATTTGAGCAAATAAAATTATACAAATCTACTCATTTTTTTCTTCTTATATTTCTGAAGATTTTATTATTTAAATTATCAAATTCGGCTGCTGAAATAAAGTAACAGCTACCACTTTCATCATTTTTGTCATCACACTCATATTTATAACAACTACCAGTTTCATCATTTTTGTCATCACTTTATGGATATGAAAGTGATGATGAAAACTGGCTGACTGTTATAGATATGAGAGTGATGACAAAAATGATAAAAACTGTTAGTTGTTATAGATATGAAAGTGATGACCGAAATGATGAAACCGACTAACTGTTATAGATACAAAAGTGATGACGAAAATGATGAATCTGGTAGCTGTTATAGATATGAAAGTGATGACGAAAATGATGAAAGTGGTAGTTGTTATGGATATGAAAGCGATCACGAAAATGATGAAAACTGACGAACTGTTATAGATATGAAAGTGATGACGAACATGATGAAAACTGGTAGCTGTTATAGATATAAAAGTGATGACGAAAATGATGAAACTGGTAGCTGTTATGGATATGAAAGTGATGACGAAAATGATGAAAAGTGGCTGACTATTATAGATATGAAAGTGATGATCCACCAAAAAAATGAATAGATTGGTATAGTTTTTTTTGGTCAAATTCAAAAAATTGAAATAGTTATGATAATCTAAAGATTTAAGGGGTAAATAGAATTAAAAAATAAAATTTGAGAATGGATGAAAGAAAGAATTTAGGGCGTGTGAGTTTTAATTAAATTTTATAATTCTTATTTTGCCCTTTTAAATCAGTGGTTGAGAATAGGTCTTTGGGGACTTTGTTGAAAAGGGTCTTTGTTGATCCTTACCTTTTATATATATATATATATAAACAACAATCACTAGAAATAAAAAAAATTATAAAATCATCCGACCAATTATTTAATACCCCTAATCTATATATATAAAAGACATGCAAATTTTCTAAAAATAACCATAAATTGAGTCTCAATCAACCAATCACAACTTTCAATTTTAAAATTAATCAATTCTCAAAACAATTTTAGAAAGGTTAATGTCGATCGGAATTCAATTTTGAAATCAATTAGGAGGGGGCTGGATGAAAATTATGAGTGACTTTTATAAAACATGTAAGGGTTTTTTTTGAAAATATAAGGAGTTATATAAAAAATGTATATTAATGTAATTAATTATAAGCTTTTTATAAATTATTGTTAGTAACTTTTCATATATTTTGTTTAGAGAAAAAATAATTATATATGTATGACCGTCTCATTTTTATCTACGTTTTGGTATAAATTTTATTGTAATATGACACTTTTTTTAAATTAGTATATTCTTAATTTTTTGTTATCCATTAATAGTAGTGAGTTGAGTGGATTTGTTGGGATTATAGTGATGAGTTGAGTGGTCAACTTAAATATGATATTCAAAGTGTTTAGTTATTGATTTTGACGTATTTTCAATCTTATTAGAAAGATGTATGAATTTTTTTATAAATATGGTTCAAAATAAGATGTATCATTAAAAGATTATATATTATATATTTAAAAATTTAAATTCAGAGATGTAAGATATGTGTTCTTGATGGTCATAAAACTATATTATTAGTGTAGGTAGTTAGCTAAAGAAGACAATTTATTCTGATGATGTGTTTTGCTATGACGATTAACAAAAGTGAAGGATAGTCACTTTCAAAAGTTGGTTCATTCCTCAGGAAACTTATGTTTATACATGGTCAATTGTATGTTGTCGTTTCACGTGTTAAAAGTGAAAAAAGATTAAAAGTTTTAATTTGTGATAACAGTGATAATGTTACAAACAAAACAACAAATGTGGTCTACAAAAAAGTGCTTTAAAAAATTTAGTTATTTTTATGTTAAGCATTATGACATATGTAAGTTTACGGTGTTATTTCATTTATTGCATTATTTTTATTTGAAAATTTTAATATCTCAAATACACTTTCGAAATACACGTACGTGCACGAGGCAATAAACTAGTTTTATATATAAGATATCTGAACCATTAAGTTAGTAAATTAATGATCGAGATTAGATTAGATTTAATTAAGTATATAGTTAAGTTTAAACGGTAAATTGAAAACATTAAATTAGACAAAGAAGGCGTGTCCATCCCACATTTTTATTTATTTTAGAGTTAATTGCACCAATTGTCCTTTAACTATTTAAAAGTTGCGAGTTTAGTCCTTTTTTTCAAAAAGTTGCAAGGATAGTCCTTTAACTGCCTAAAAGTTGCACAGATAGTCCTTTTTAACGTTTTCTGTTAATTAAATCTGTTAGTTTTTGTAAATTGACTATTATACCCCTTATCTCTATTTTTAATTTATTTTCCTAATAATTATATTATAATAATAATAATATCCAGAATTAATTACACAAGCAATTCTAAAATCTCCCCCTTTCTTTCTCTCATATCACCGCCACCACCCAAACAGTCATCCTTACCGACGGAGGCTAGTACCGCCGCATCCGTACCTAGAACCACCGCCAAAAACACCACATCACCGCAACTGGTCGGAGATCTGCAACAAATGACGAGAAAACCCCAACACGCCCATTTCACTTTTAACCAGATCTGCAACAAATGAAGAGGGTTTTCGAGTTTTCGGGCGGAGATCTACAACAAACGACGACATTGGTTTGGGCGGTGGTGATGACAAAGGTGGATTTGGGCGGTGGCAGTAGGTTTCTAGTGTTTGAGTTTTTGGTTTTCGAGGGTTTTGTGGTTTTGCTACAGAGGTGGAGTTGAGCGGTGGTTTTCGAGGGCGGAGATCTACAACAAGCGACGACTGGTGTTGAGGCGGAGGAGGGTGAGGGGACAGTGGTTCTAGTGTCTGTGTGTGTGAGTGAGTGAGAGAGAGAGAGAGAGAGGGCGGTGGTTCTAGTGTGTGTGGTATTTCTGGTGGTGGAGGCAACGGCGGATTCCAATGGTGGTGGTTTCGGTGCGGTGATGTCAGTGTCGCGGGGATGGCAGTGGCGGATTCCGGTGGTGTGTTCGTATGTTTATGTTTCTTGTGGTGGCGGTGATGTCAGAGGTGGACTAAACAGACTTAACAAACGGAAACTGTTAAAAAGGACCATCTGTGCAATTTTTTGGCAGTTAAATGACTATCTTTGCAACTTTTTGAAAAAAAGGGACTAAACTCGCAACTTTTCGATAGTTAAAGGACCACTGGTGCAATTAACTCTTTATTTTAAGTAATTCTTCTTATTTTTATAATTAAAATATCTTATAAAATACTTATTAACAATTCAAACAAATTATACCATACTAACAAGATTTGTTTCCTTTTTAATTAGACACCATTTTTGATATGTTTTAATTTTTTTATCTAACTTTTTTTACTTGCTCATATGTACTTATTGTTTTTTGTTTGTTACATATGATAGATCTGTAATGATATCATTTCAAATTTGAAACTATACAATTTCAGATTTAAAATTATACTCTTTCAAAATTGAAATGATACAATTTGGTGAATTTGTTAATAAGGTCCTCTCTTTTAACATTTAGGCCCCCACATCTCTACACTTTGGCCTCATAGACTATCGAAAGTCAACACCCCATGCTGTTGTATTAATACTACTTTGAGTTTTAATTTTTTAATTTGCTGTTACCGTGTTAATTTGTTTCTAACATTTTTGCGGTATGTCGGTAATTTTCTTTCATCATTTCATGCATGTAGTAGGTACACTAGGTAATTACTTTGCAGTTTTCCTTTGTTTTCATATAAGCCTCTATAGGCATTGTTACTATTATGTTTTTCGAGTTCAATACAACAACACAAATTAATGTGCAGTGTGTGCTGCGTTTTGTTTTTCCTTTCACTTAATTGTTTGTTTTGTAAAGTTTAAGTCTTTACTAGGTTGACATAGCCTACTTTAGAGAAACAAAATTGATTGATCGTTCTTGTTTTCGCTTTTATCATGAGAAAACCGGCGATTAGGACTACCATAATAAAACTGGCTGATCGTTTCTTGATTACCAAACGAATTTGAAGCGACCCGTTTTAACCCAAATATAGTTTGATTTGTTATATTAGTCTTCTTGCAAATATTTTATTAAGTTTACCTCCTTTTATTAAAAAATATTTTGAATACGCCACTGAAAACGAGACGCGGTACCTTAATTTTGATGATTGTACATTATATGTAATGGAACTAACAATGAACAAAGAAATTAAAGACCGGAACTCTATTGTCAAGAAGCTTTAATTGCTAATTCAGATTTCAATCATTAACAAGCGATAGATTTTGCTCACGCGTTGCGTCGTGTAGAGGCTCTTATATTTATACCGCTTTCAAAAGATAAAAAACGTGATACATGATTTTTAGCTTTACTTACATATGCAATATGAGCGTAGTTTTCATAATTTTTCCCTAATATAAAAGCAAAACATGTACTTCGTATAGATGATGTATTAATGAGTGTTTAAAAAATTGTATATAGTCCACATTACCTTTAAAATCATTTTCATTACGTTTTATATTACCAAAAAAAAATTGATTGTCCTACGTTGATAACGTACGTGGCAACTTTGAATGATATATAAATTCTCTTCTCCTCATAAAATATGTCGTTTTTATAAAAAGTTATAATTTTAATAAAAAAATGGTCTCGATACATTATTTTGATTTTTTTATATCTGGCTACGGAAGATAACTTTTTTGACATTTTTAAGTTAAAAATGTTGATAAAAGAGTTATGTCTTGACCTTGAAGTATAATAAAAGAGTTAAGAAATTATTAAGTAGTGTGTATAATTTCAACATATATTATAAATTTTAAAATTATAATAAAAAACAAAAAAAAATATTTATTAATAATATACAAAAAGAACAATTTCAATATAAATTAAAATGGATGTTAATTACTATAATAAGATTCATTGTCAATATATATATATATATATATATATATATATATATATATATATATATATATATATATATATATATATATATATATAGATAGAGAGAGAGAGAGAGAGTAGAACAATATAATCAAGTTTATTAGAAGTTATTCAAACTTCAAAGTATAAGAAAAGAAGAAAAACATAAAAAGAAATTAATAAAAATATGTGTCACATTTATGTAAAAATAATATATATACCACTAAAATATAATGACATAAGCTTTAGGTAAAATCTCATGAGTATTTAATTTCTCATCTCTTATCAAATTCTTATGTCTTTTTAACAAAATTACCAAATTATCCTTAAAAACTCATGATATTTTGCTCCTTTGTTTTACCAATTGATATATAGAGTAATTTGTGTACGTTTTCTTTAAAGGCTTGCATGACATATTATAATAACTAGTTTATTGACTCGTGAATGTACAGGTGTTTCAAAAGTTTATTTGAGATATTAAAATTTTTAAATAAAAATAATACAATAAATTAAATATCACCGAAAACATACATATGTTAGAATTTTTAACAAAAAATAAATAACTAATTTTTTTTGAAGCACTTCTTTGCAGACTACATTTGTTGTTTTGTTTGTAACATTACCACTGTTGTCACAAATCAAAACTTTTAACCTTTTTTACTTCTAACACGTAAAATGGCAACATACAATTGACCATGTGTAAACACAGGTTTCCTGAGGAATAAACCAACTTCTGAAAGTGACTGTTCTTGACTTTTGTTAATCGTCATAGCAAAACACAGCATTACAGGAAATTTCCTTCTTTGAAACTTAATCGGAACTTTTGTATCTGATTGAATCATTTTTATTGTAGGAATATATATAATCTCACAAATGTTCTTTCCATAAATGATTTTGGCCTCAATAACATATGCACCAAGCCGAACAATTTGTAGCCTTGTTTTATTGCATAAACCTTTAGACCGGTCTAGCTTCCTAAGTAACATAACAGGAATGCCAATATTTAAAGAAAGTTTGTGATGAGGAAGAGCAAGATACTTTTAATGAGTTGAGTATCTCGTGAGAGTATAAAGACTCCTCAAATGAACTTGACGAATCTTTAGCACAGTGAGAATTAGAACGTAATTAAGTTGTTTCCTCATTGTCAATTTTGAAAACCATGTAATCATTTATATACTTAACATCGTCATTTGTTAGCACCAAAATTGCAGATCCTGAAAGTAATTTTCACTATAAAAATGATCATCGATTGAAGGATATATAGAGAATCGTTTGATAATTTAATGAATGAAGTTAGTTGATAAAGAGACTCATCTCCATGTTAAAATCTGCAAATTATGACCGCATGTGTTACCTTTTGAACGGACTCCATTGCATTTTCACTTCTAAAACCGAATTTTCGTACACCTTGCAAGTATAAGAAAAAAAATAATGACTCACATGTTAAATATAAAAAAAATAAAGAATGGTTTCTTGTTTTGTGTATAAAAAATTAACACTTCTATCTTAGTGTTACTATTAATGGATAATAAAAAAATAAGAATATACTAATTTCAGAAATATGTCGTATTACAATAAAATTTATACCAAAACGTAAATAAAAATTAGATGGTCGTAAAATTTATGATTATATTTTCTCTAAACAAAATATATCACAAGTTACTAAACATAATTTATAAATAACTTATAATTAATTACATTAATATATACTACGTAATTATTATTAAACTCCCTCATATTTTCTTGAAAGCTCTTACATGTTTTATTAAACTTCCTCATAATTTCCATCCAGCCCTCTTCTAATTGATTTAAAATTAAATTTAATTTAAACGATCCACCAGTTTAATCTATCTAAAATTATTTTTGAGAATTGAATAAATTTGAAACTGAGGGTTATGAATGGTTGATTAATATTAACTTATATATAGACAAGAAAAATGGGTTTAAATAAAAGGTTGACACGTACATTTTTATTTACTATATCTATTTTGGCATTTTATACAAGGCTCTCAACAATTTAATACTTGTTTAAAATTCTAAAATCTAAAATAATGCATCAACTCATTCTTAGTATTTTATAATTTATCCCAATCCTAATTGCTTACCTCACTATACCTGTTCCGAAAATGATGCATCATTTTAAAATATTTTCTACCTATCGTTGTAATTGTACGTTACTACATTAAAAAAGTATTAAGGTAACGATGTCATTTTCATAAATTTAAAAAAAAATATTTAATATGATAAGAGGGGACTTGGTCTTGTGCTGTGAGAGGCATAAGAATCTCAATTACGGCGTGAGTGGCAATCTTATTATTTGGGTAATTCTATTGAGCCCTTCTTGATAGTTTAGATAGTCCCTTAATATGACATATGTAAGTGTGTGACATCTATTGAAAGTTGTAATTAAATGATTTGTCATGTGTTTTATGTGAGAGGAGGCGGCTAACTAGTAGCACCCCTTATTTGTGATAATCTGGTGTCATCGGATGTAGCCTAGGCCTAGCCGCCCAGGTAATGATGTATTTACTCTTAATAGATTCTATTTAGCTTTCATTGATAATCTAGATAACCTCCTTTAATGTGGCATACGTGAGTGTATGACACGTATTAAAAGTACTAATTGAATTATTTGACACATGTATGGTATGTAAAAAGATGGGGTCAAATGATAGCACCCAATACTTCTATAATTGTTATTTGGTATGATAATAAGATGGTGTATTGATATCGCGATTTATATATATATATATATATATATATATATATTTTTTTATGCGATAATAATTGTTTTTGAATAAAAATCATGGAAATATGTTTAATATGTATTTAATATGTTTAAATATTATCTTCAGGTTCAAATTCCGGAGATATGATGATAAACATGAAGAAAAGGGATAAAAATCGAAGATAAGTGTGAAAATCCCGAAAATCCGCCGAGCAGCTCGATAGCGCCGCTAACCAGCTCCGCGTCGCGGCGCTATCTCCCGGTTCGCGGCGCGAAACCCCCTGGGCAGCCTTTATAAATTTCGTTTTTGTTCCATTCGGGATCTAAGCTTTCATTCCGACTTTTCACCATCTTCAACCTCTGGAAACTCCATAAAAACACCATGTAGCATATGGGGGCATAGCTTGGAGCATTGGGGCTTGGATTGAAGATATAATTGAAGATCAAGTCCCGGAACATTCGGATTTTACGGTTTTATTCCTTCTTGTTCTTCATGTTTCTTTGTTTGAATAATTTCCAGAGCTTTAGCATGTTTGTTCTAGACTAGACTTCTGATTTTCCTCCCGAGAGGAGATGAACTTTAATTATGGTTGATTTAATTCATGGTTTTGATGCTTAATTCATGTTTGTTCTTAGTTTAGCCTAATCTATGTTTATCCATGCTTATGAATCTGTTTTGATTGCTTAGAATCTGATTTTTATGTTTTGAGAGGTCACTTGAATCATAAAGTTTGAATCTTGATTGTCTAGGACCAATAGATGATTAAGGAATAGTGATTGACCAAATTAGGGGTGTCAAATCGTGTCATCATGTCGTGTTTTTGTCTGACACGACACGACACGAATTGATTTTTCATGACACGAACACGACACGACACGATGTCGTGTTTTTTTTTCTTAACACGAACACGAGCCAATTAAAAAAACGACAAACACGACTTACACGACAAAAGCAACATTAAATTTTCACCCGTTTCAATAATTCATGTTGAAAAAACGACTAACACGACAACATAACAAAAACCAACATAAAATATCCATTTGCTTAATTAAATTGTTTAAGAAAAGAAGGATATCAAGAACCACAACAAAAATAACATAAACTGGTATCAAATGTTCTCAAACGATAAACATAAACTGAATATTCTCAAACTTCAAACATAAATTAAAGTGCATCCATCTATTAATTTATTATATGGACAATGAGATATTATATATAATTATATAATTATATTTGTACATATATCGTGTAGATATCGTTTTATTTGTAGTGTTATATTTCGTGTTATATTCGTGTCCATATCGGGTTATTGTCGTGTTAATTTCGTGGTAAAATTTTAACACGAACACGACACGACACGACGTCGTGTTTTTTATAATCAACACGAACATGACACGAACACGAATTCGAATTTCGATTTCGTCCCAATTTCGTTTCGTGTCGTTTATTTTTGTCGTGCCGTGTCTGTTTTTGACAGCCCTAGACCAAATCCTATGTTTTGAGCAATTAAAGTTAGAGTCTTTTGCATGTGATGTCCATATAATGACCATTTATATGTTAGTTTGATGTTTTGTTGACCATACAAGCATTAAGATTAGGGCTTAACTTGTTAATCGAATTAATTGGCTAATTATATTTCTTAGTCGCGCTTTTGACCATAAAAGTTATTAAGTAGTATAATTAGACGGTTATAACCGGACCAAGGTTTTAACTATTATAGAAATCGATGCATGAATGTTTAAGTATCTTTAGTTCTTTTTACCATGAATCTAATTGGCATGAGAAAAGTGTAATCGAATCTAGAGAGGGAAAGCTAGCTTTATATTATCTGATTTCCATGTTCCTTGCTCACTCGCTCTCTGTGTTTCTTTGGTTGTTTGAGGTGCTTTCCAGGGTTGTTGGTAGTGTTAGTTGGTTGATTGCTCATTTATCCTAAATTTTCCCTTTATTTTATCGTTGGTTTAATATTTCAATTAATATAATTTTATCAAATCATACCCGTTCCCCTTGAGTTCGACACCCGTACTTATTTTCTATACTATTATACGATTAGGTCCTCTTGCCTATTTGTGTTGTAGTCGTACTAAATAATAACGGATTTTATAAATAAAAAACTGATACGCTTTACGCACATCATGTATCTATATGTATGTTGTGGACTTTTGGTTGTTATGTGTCAGTCATAATGATATATAAAAAATCTAAAGTAACACATGTGATGGGTGTAGTAATACACTCCCCACATACTCTTAAGACATGTAACATTTGGGCACTTGTGAACCACTCCCCTTGTGAGTTGTGAGGGAAAAGATGTAATGCATGAGTGCATCCTTGGCTGTGGAACGGGAAGTGTCCGATTGACGGTTGTTAATTTTTTTCATTTTTCAAACAATTAAATGATTACATTGCATAATAAATTTACAACTCAAACTCATGGATTATAATTTGGTGTTTTAATGAATGCAACTTTTAATTAATATAAGTTTAAATATATATTAAACGTATTGTATTAGTTTTAGAAAGAGGGAGAGGGTTAATAGGTTGACAGATGTTTGAAGACCATCATGCGATTGCTTTATGTTTTGTCAAAAGTTCAAAACCATCCATACATATAAGCCCATAAAGCGTAAGCTTTTTAATGGGCTTTTTGTTTGTTAGCTTAATAATTAATTGTGTTATTAGGGATTTGAAGCATTGGACTTCTAAAACCTGTTTTCTATAATACTTTTTATTACTTGAAGAACTCTTGTTAGAAATTAGTTTATAACTCCAACTGAATTGTTACTCGAATATGATGAGTGGTAGAACAGCAATTTTAATAGGACTTAACTGCACCTATACATAAAAAATAGAAAATTTATTGTTAATAAATATGCTTGTAAATAGTCGAGTAGTAGTAGTTTGTGATACCTTAAGTAACCACTTAGATCCACCCCATCTATATATATGTAAACTAAAAAACAGATCTTTTATCATTTACAACTACAATAAAATAATGAAAACCTGTAGAATTAGACATAGGAGGATCAACAAATCCAAACCAGATCGGCCAACATCTAAGATTTATAAGATCATCAAACTATCGTGACAATCCGGGCTTTTGGATGGGGTGGGTTGGTGTACAGTGTTCCTTCGGTAGCGGCATGGTTGCTGGGCGGGCCGTTTTGATTGGAGGTGTTGGGTGTGTGTGGTCACTGTCCTAGGGTTGTAGTAGCTGGGTGGGTAATTATTATTGTTGTAGTGTGGTCTTTGTGTAGGTAGGCGGGTCTGGGGTGAGTGTGTGTCTCACTGTTCTAGTGTGGGTGTTAGAGGCGTGTGTCTCCGGGCAAGGTTGGGGTGGTGTTTGTGTGCGTGGTCAATGTTTCCAGTTAGAGGGTGTTTACCTTCGTTTTTTAGTGTATTTCGTTGGGTGAAACTTATAGTAGGAGGGCAATAATTTTATTGGTTTGTGTTCGCGTTTTTGGGTGTTTTAAGGTTCCTCAAGTTTATGGTTCGTCTACTGGTTGAGGGCCTTTTTGGGGGGTGGTTGGTGGTATAAGGGTGGTGCGGTAGGCTTAGTGACTGTGGCCATATGCCTTTTGTCGGTGTTCGGTGGCAATATTTTACGCACACACAATACACATTGAGGTTCTACGTATCGTGGCCATGGTCATAGGCTAGTAGGCGGGGTCTTGTTTTTGGTGCAGGAGGTTGCACTTTGATTTTCCTGGTGTGATAAGGGGGGTATATCAATCCTTGTTGATCTGCTAGGCCATCGTTGTGTTTGCCGATGTAGATCCTTCCTTCAAGCCTCAGAGTTTTGGTTGCGGGTGTCATTGAATTTTCACGGGATAGTGGGATGTTGGGTACAGATTTTTGCTACTAGCTTTGTGTGCTGTAGGGGCTTTGGGTTGGAGATACAAGGGTGGTGTTGGTAGGTGTAGTGGCTGTGGCTGAACTTTGTTTCTCAGAGATTTTGGTGGCGCTGTCTTTTGCACACACTTCACATTGTAATCTCACGTTTATCAGCCATGGTCATAGGCTAGTCTATGGGGGTTCCTTTTAGTGCAGGAGGTTTGCACTGCGTTGAATCCATGGTGTGATAAGGGGGGCATAATAATCCTATTTTGATCTGCTAGGCCATCTTTCTTTCAGCCGATGCAGATCCATCTTTCAAGCCCCAGATTGTTGTTGTTGGTTGTGGTTCTCAGGTTGGAGGTTGGCTTCTTACGGGTCCGAAAGCATCACGGTTCTATGACAGGAAGAGCAGCTGGATCTAATTGCGGTGGTACCGATATATTGTTAGGATTCCATATACGGTTTTGGAACCGATTTTTTGTTATCATGTGCTTGATCGAAGCTTTACTGATGAGTATTGCCGACTGAAGATGTTATGTGCTACTATCTACGTTGCGGGCTGTGTTTGCTATGTGTTGAGTCTGCTAGGTTTTCACCTACGTAGGGGGTCATATTGAACCTTACGCTCCTACTAGATGCGGTTGTGCTGTTAATGCAATGTAGGTTGTTGAATGTGATGATGAGTGTGTGTAGTGTTATATTGATGTATGTGGTTAGGCAGGAATGTGTTTCCTGTGTGTTGAACAGTTGGATTTGATGAATGAATATACTATTGGCTGTTCAAAAAAAAAAAAGAATAACAAATTTAACCAAATATTTCATATAAGTACACATGACTTTTTGGTCAACGATTTTGGAATTCATAAAGATTATTCAACAAACAACTATGTGTTTAAAGTACGAACACTAATCCTAGTTGGGTTATCATTGACGAATATATCATATTTCAAAAACAAAAAAAAAAACCAAAAACACATTCTTCTTTCTATGAGAAAAGCTTAATTTTACTAACTCGTGTTTTATGATAATATCGCCTCAATAAAATGGCGCCATAATATGTTCACATAATGATGTCTTATACACGTTCAATTGTTCATATATGTCTGTGAACAAGGCAATACTTAAAAAACCTAAAATCAAAAAACAAGTTTGTGTTGTGGGTGAACAAGATAACTTAAATTTCAGATTTACTGAAAAAAATGATACATGATATTAACATTATCTATCAAAGATGAATTTACACTTACAAACTTCTTAAATGAAGAGTATTTTAAACATCTTAATGTTTATATTTATATTATCATTTAATAAGATTATGACTACGCTAAACCTAAACTACTCGAATACCATAAGGCTAGAAGCATCGGATATGCATTGGTTACTTGATACTTTGTAAGAAAAATCCATTGAAATTATTTGACTTGTGTTTTCTTACTTTGAACATTTTAAAGATGCAATATTTAAAGAGAGAAGATGAAGATGGAAGTAATGAGGAATGGATCCAAATTAATTGTTTCAATTTCTTGCAAACTTTTTGTCAACTTCTATTTACTCATTATGATATTAGTATATAGATAGATTGTTTATATATATCAAAGATAATCAGAGTTTTACAGTTGAATTACATATTGAGGTGTGATATAATATTGAAATGTTACAAATATAGCATAACGGAATACGTTACACTGGCCTTTTGATAAATAAAATTAAAATCAGAAAAGAAAAACAAAATTTATAAACATAAATATCTTGACATGCTATATGATACAAAAATGAAAATAAAAAACTTATACACCCGTAAAGAATATACTATTTGTAAGTTACTAAAAAAGCACCTTAAATACAATGAAATAGAATAATAAATTCAAATACAAGCCATAATACTAATGATTAATCTAGCTTATATAGCTAGTTTATGACCAACCCCAAACAGAGGTAAGAAGATACAACATGAGTAGTGATGTAGGGTACAAAAGATAACCTGCGTACCCGGTCCAAAGGGGAAAAACTGTTCTTGTGCTTGTGAAAACTCCCATCACTCCACATATAACCAACACGACCAGAACCTCGGCCGATACATCCCATGGCAAATCTCTTATATACACAGTTAATAGAAATGTTGTCAAGCTACTCATATTACTCATGAACACTCCTGAATAAATCTGCAAAAGAACAAATTAAAGAAATATAATGTGTCATGTATTGTTTCTTCTTCTCAGGGAGTGGGTGGTTGTAAATCTAAGAGATTAAGAGCAGAATGCAACAACTCCTACTTTTTCCTCCTATTCACTCCAAGATGACATGTGTACTTCACTAATTCTCTTTCCTCATCTTCTTTCTTGATTTTGACACATGTCTTGATCAGATGAGTAGGAGGATAAGTAGGAACAAAATTTAGAAAGATATATCATTTCTCAAATCTAATAACTGGAGGGGCGGATAGAAGATAATACCTGAGAAAGAGTAAGAGAAGCGGCACGCTGAGTCTTCTGGCCTGCTGAATTAATCGTTGACAAGAGACGTGGTATGTTTATAGCACATGGGATTATGATGTAGGGGATAAGGAAGGAAGGGACATTTGTTTCGGTTGCGAAACCAGAAACATTCATTATGAGTGGAAGTGCAATGATAGCTGTCATTGCTGTCCCTAGAATTACCAAAGCCAAAGCCTCCAAGTACTCCCATATCGAACTCCCAACATTAGTTGTTCCCTTCTTGGGTATCAAAGCCTGCTGTTGTTCTTCATCTTCACCCTGATAGAATCAATACAAGAAAAGATTCATTTGATTAGTTTAAACTTTGGATTGAGAGGGCCTTACTTAAAAAGTACTACTTTATGCTTCCTCAAATATATAGAAAGTTACCTGTTTAGGTTTGATAAAGTAATGAAGAGGATTATAATCGTTCTTAGAGAGTGATTCCCTTGCTTCTCGAAGCCATTTTGTTATGATTCTAACAAACTCATCCTCTTGAATAAACTCATCACCGGAGATATCAAGTTGATCCATGACTCTTTCTACAAGATTATCACTTATTTGACCATCTGCTTGCAGCTGTATTCCTAAGAGTAAAGTTTTCAACTCAGCATTCGTCACTCTACCATCATGATTTTCGTCAAGTCCCTTGTAAATGCTGCACGTTAACATTTTAA
Organism: Pulicaria dysenterica; assembly: GCA_947179395.2. Classification (NCBI taxonomy): domain Eukaryota; kingdom Viridiplantae; phylum Streptophyta; class Magnoliopsida; order Asterales; family Asteraceae; genus Pulicaria; species Pulicaria dysenterica. The sequence goes on from OX359291.1 coordinate 94,891,903, forward strand.
TTACGTACTCCATCATTAGAATTTAATTTCCCCAATTTAATTAGAAAGAATTGAGAAAAGGGGGTTGGTTTAGGCAATCAACTTACTCTTTAATAAGCTGAACATTTGCTTTTCCGTTTGTGGAGAGTAGTTTCAATAATTTGTTCTTGACAAATTTTTGTCTCACATAATCAAATCTTCTGTTTTGAATCCATGGTTGGAAGATCTACAAACCCAAAAACCAACATTTATTTATCTTCTTTAAAATATGAAATACATATATGTAGCCAAGAAAATTTAGACGTACCTGATACACGGCATAACCTATGAAGAAAGCCAAGGTGAGAATGAGAGTGACTAAAACTATAACTCTGGTTATGGAGGTTGAATTGATGATTTTGGGTAGTTGAAGAATGAGAAAGGGGATCATTGACACAAGCATGATTCGCGCAGTGTAGCTTGTTTCACTGTCAGTTGTAAGACCATATGCTAAAACAGAACACCAACAAATACAAAATTAAGTATAACCAAAACGACCAACTAATTGGTATCTAATTAATTAAAGTAAGTGTGTGTGTGTGTGTGTGTGTGATCTTGAAAACAAATAGGTAGGTACCTGTTAGTTTCTTTAAAAATGATACTTGTTTATCTGGAGATTGTGGTAAAATGGTATCATCATCCTCCGCGAGATCATAACTTCCGAAAACTATGACGGATGGCCAGATGAGAGTCAAACTCATTACTGCTGATCCTGCCAGCACATTCATTCCCATTGAAGCACTAAAACTTGCCCCTGTATCGTCACCCGATAATCCATTTTCTGCACACACACAAAGTTATTGATCAAGTACACGATAATTATGACTCATAGAATCCATTTTGTTCATATTCTTTTACTAAAAGTTTTTGTTTTCTACTACTAGATCTTTTTATTTCGTTCTTTTACTAACTAGATAATGACTCGTGGAATCTATTAATTCTCTACTTATTATTTTTTTTTTTTTTAATTTTGACACATGTCTTAATAAGCACCGAATAGAATGATCAATATAAACATCTAGTATTTTAGTGTATCAAGTTTGATTAATTGGTATTCGTCATACAAGTGGATAAATTGATATATCATACAAGTGGAGAAAAAGAATATTTTTCCATATGTTATATGTAACACATAGTTACAAGATTCAACTAGCAGACTAATTATTACTCACGCAAGTGGATCAAGTTGTCATAAACGACCAAGAAAAAATAAAGGAGGAAAACTCGTAATGATCAACTCACATCGCCATTGGAAGCCATATTTGACGTAATTGGTCAAAAACATGTTGCATTTTTTTAACTTCCCTTAAAGTTATTACTTTTCCGTTTGAAAATTTATAACTTTTATAATATATTTTCATTAAAAACGTATTGTTAGATCATATACATGACTGAATTTCTTGAATTGTTATTATGTGTTTTCCATCTGATTTGCTTTGTTTATAATTTTATAAATAAAACAAGAGAAGAATCTTAGGGACTGTTTGTTTGTTGTTTAATGAAACCATTACTGAATGCTGAATCATTCAGCATTCAGGGAGTTTGATTATTACCTCTGAATGAAGACTATGTTGAATTAAACATAATAACGTTGCTGATCATTCTACCTTAAAGTACATTCTGAATTATTAAGCACCAAGTATTTCACCCTAATACTTCTTCTTTCACATGTTTCATTGTTAAACAATCATATCTTATAATATAATATATCACTATTAAGGTTAAAATGCTAATTTGCATCATTCAGATTGTTCATTCAGAGCATTTATCAAACAGCATGACACATTCAGAGACAGAATCATTCAAAATCTTTGAACTATTTAATCACAGAATTATTCGGTGTTTAATCATTTTGTTTTAACAAACAACCCTTTAATTTAGCTATTTATGCTAATTAACATTTCTTTTCTTCTTAGTTTTTAAAATTGATAAACGCTTTTTCTTCTATTCTTTAACAGCCACATGTTTCCTCTCTACTTTTTGGATACAAAGACGACATTGTAGAAAATATTCCCACTTTTGAGAATAAATACATGATATTAAAAAGATTTTTCTAATTAATATACAATTACATTTACATATAGAAGATATCAGGCTTTATAGTTCTATCTTCCTATTTTGTATTTTACGATATATCCTCTACTCACAAGATTAATACGTAAAATTGTCAAACCAAAAGAGAATTTAAGAAAAAAGAATTGACCTGTAATCATATTATGAGTAAAAAGATGATTTAGAAAGATTTAGTAAACACATTATCCACACAAGTTTTTAAAAAAAAACCCACCTACCTTGAAAAAACCATAAGAGAAATCATTTTCACTCAAATCATAACTATAATAATTAATGAAAAAAAACGTGTGGAACTATAAGCAACTATCTGTACTCACAAATATATAAACTAGCAAATGATGAAATAAAGAGAACTTTAATTTTGCAGAATATATATATATATATATATATATATATATATATATATATATATATATATATATATATATATATATATATATATATATATATATATATATTAAAAAAATAATAGCTAGCAATGGCAAGAAGTCTAAAATACATGAGCAGGGAGGAGAGATGGATATATTTACCAAGGATGAAGAAAAGCATTGGGAAGTTGGCAAGAATATGAAAGAAACTGGCACCAAAGATACCCGGTCCGACGAGGCTGAAGAATTTATCCGAGCCTTTTGAAATATAGCTTTGACCCACAGACATCACGTACTGATAAACCACGATCAAGAATAGTGTTCCCCAAGCACCACTTGTACATGGTAAGAACCCGTACTGAGGTTCACATACGCTTGCACCATCCTCCATTTTCCCAATCGATGAGCTACGCCGGCCGGTCTAATTTTGGATCTGGATGTTACAAGGATGCTGTATCGATTTAAGATTGAAATGAAGAGGATTGTGGAGGTTTTAATATAATAAAGAGGGCTAGCTTTTACAATCTTACTATATTTTTGGGGATATTTTCTCTCTCTCTCTCTCTCTCTCTATATATATATATATGGCTGACTGGCTGTGTTTGAGCTGCAGGCAGCTGGCTTGTATGTATTCTAAAAAGACAAAGGTCGTAAGTTGCTTGTAGGAAGGTGCGACGGTTGAATATATTCTTAAATAAATTTGTGTAATTGCTTAAAAACTAATAATATAATAATTATTTCGAGCTTCAAATTTTTATCACGCGTGTGACTCTGTCTGCTAATAAATCTATATCTATCTATATTTATATATATATTAAAAGAAAATTAAATATGGAAAAGATTCTATAAATAAAATTTAATTAACCAATCAAAACCTTTTATTTTCTCAATTTTGACCAAATTTTTTTATTTTGACTTCCATTATTAGAATAGTTCTTAAAAGAGTATATGGAATAAATTATAAGGGAGTTTTATGAAAATATATAGAGGGTGTTTTTATAAATTATATATTTATATTTAATTAATGTATTTAATTGTATATATTTGTAGTTTTTCTTTTATAACTTTTAATATATTATGATTGGTATAAATATAATTATATATTTATAATCGTCTCATTTTTATTTACGTTTTGATATAAATTTTACCGTAATAGCTCAAAACTAAAAAAAAAACTTTTTAATTAGTAAAAAGTATATTTTATAACCATTGAAAAAAGGGAGTTATTATCTTTAATTTTATATTTGAAATGTAATGACACTTAATCTTTTTCTAAATGAGAATATGTACTTTACTTGTTTATCTTATTTATAAAACTATAAACCGGTGAAGATATTTATGGCTAATTTTTATGTTATAAATCACTAAATCATTAATCCTTTTTTATGAGGTATTTTTAACTTAGAGTATATGATAATATATATCCACAACATATTAGTGAGGTATAGTACCTTCTATGGGATAGTTTATGTTTGTGAATATCTAATGAAGATTTAAAGCATAAAAAAGCATCAAACATTTATATTGTTAATGTGTTTCTTTTGCTGTTCTTTTCTTAAAAAATATTGTGTGTCATCTTTGATTGGGACTTATATTGTTAAAACTTTTATTTACAAACTGTTCTTCTTGTGTGCAGATACCTCCAAGGAAATTTGTAGCTTCATACAGATTTTTATCAAAGCTCTGAACTTTTGTTCTATTAAAATAAATATATTTTCTTTAGAAAATTCATTTATACTAATAGTTTTTTTAACATCTGTAGGAGTTACCGTCTTTCATGAGGCATGACATTGATAATATACCCATTGGACAGATAGTTAATGTTGTTAACGAAAAATATCCTTTTATTCATGTATTGTACTTAACGTATTATTTAAGTACTTTATTATTTTTTTTGTTTACATAGTTTTTGATTAAAATTTAATTTTAAACTACACGTGCGTACACGGGTCCCTAAATCTAGTTATGAAGTAAATTACATCAATCGTTCATGTGGTTTGTCACTAATTTCACTCATGGTCTTTATGATTCATTAATTAAACTAGACGTCCCTAAGGTTTTAACTTTGTAACGTCTGTAGTCCCTGATGCATATGAAATGACTAAAATACCTCTAACTCCATATTTTAATCAATTTTTATTGATTTTAAATTAATTTTAAATATTTTTAAAACTTAAAACAATATAATAATTTTAAATTAATATTTAACAATTTTTAATCAATTCAAACATCCCAACCCCCCTCCCTTCCCGTCGATGAAGCTGCACTGTTTGACCTCCACCATGACCACCACCACCTGCCACTCCGGCCACCGCCACCAGCAGGCTCCGGTCACCTCCACCAGCAGGCATCCAGATCCAGATCGTCACCCTTTCAATGAAATTAAGAACACTCTAAACCCTAAGATCTGTAACACACACACACACACACCACCATCACCATCATCATCCCACCATCGCCATCATAAACATGAAGAAACCCTAAATCCCTAAATCGCGAATCAGATCTATAACACAAATCAAGAACAAGCACAACCCAAACCCTAATCGTTAATCAACTCCAAATCAAGAACAAATCGAGAAGAAATCGGATCCAAAACCCTAATCGCTAATGAAATCTGTTACACACACAAAAGAAAGCACCCAAACGGTGAGGCAAAAGAGAAAAGAGAGAGAGACAAGATGAAGGCGCTGCGATGGTGGCGTTCTTCGTGGCGGTCTTCACGACAGCGACAAACATGGCGGTTGGCGGTGGCGATGGAGGGGAATGTTTTCTCCGGCTACTGTGGCGGTTCGCAGTTCCTTGATGGCGGTCGGCGGTGGCGGCTTCGTCTTCTCCGGCAGTGGAGGAGGAATGACGGTGGGTCTGGTGGTTAATTGAAAACGACGGGAGAGAATGAGAAGGGGAGGGGGGAGTTCTTTTGTTATATAATAAAGTAATAACAGTTATAAAATAATAATAATAATAATAATGGTTTATTAATTAAAAAAGAATTAAATATGTAAAAGAAAAGTCTAAATTAAAAAGGAAAGTACATTTTAGTCATTTCATGTAAACCAGGGACTACAGACGTTACAAAGTAAGAACCTTAGGGACGTCTGGTGTAACTAATGAAGCATAGGGACCATAGGTGAAATTAGTGGCAAACCACAGAGACGATTGGTGTAATTTACTCTAAGTACAGGGGATGATTCTAAATTCGTTTTGTTTATAAATATTATCAAAAAAGAGAAAAAAAAAAACAACGTTTGTTCATGAAATATTAATCCAATTGATCATTTTAAGCCAGATCATCTTTAAAACCCAAAAAAGATTATTTTGTTCATGAAAAAGAACTTTTGTTCAAGGTCCGGCCTCATTTATTTCGATGGGCGTTTAAATATTCAAGGAAATAAAAAAAGTAAAAACTAACCATCGCTTCTATGATCTATTAGATAGTCAGTTTCTCCTTATAGAGGAGAGTCAAATGTTCAAATTTGTGGGAGAGTAAGAAAAGTACGAGAAAAAGTGGTTTAAAACCTAAATATTACAATTATAGGTCATTTTAATCATATGTACGAGCCTTTTCTTAAGACAAGAATATTAGTATTAATTAAAATCAATACGTTTATTACTAGTTTTAAGATAATTTACTATGATCAACATGTTACTATTTTATTATTTACTGAGTAGCTGTGCTCATTTACGAACCAATTTTTAAAGCTCATATGTTTACAATATGCTACTATTGTTACCAGCCTAAAGAAAGGATTAGGTAGGAAAAAGTAAGACGTCATATGTTTTAATAGATGGGTTTTTTTTACTGTGTAGCTGTGCTCATTTACGAACCAATTTTTAAAGCTCATATGTTTACAATATGCTACTATTGTTACCAACCTAAAGAAAGGATTAGGTAGGAAAAAGTAAGACGTCATATGTTTTAATAGATGGGTTTTTTTTAATAATATATATCTTAACATTTATAATATCTGAATATTACAAAAACAATTATTTTATACATTTATTTAAAATAATATATGAAGATAGAAATATAATTAATTAATTAATTACATAATAAACTGAGAGATACTTATACCTCTTATAAGAATATTAGTGATATGCTTCCATAATTTGATTAAAAATATCTAAAACTCTAAAATTGAAATAAAGGTAAAATTGTTCGAAAATATAACTTTTTTAGTATATTTAACTTTTTTTTTTTCTTAAACATAATATATTCAATTTGTTAATTAACTATTTCCTTGTATATAATTTTAATCTGGTTCATATTTCTTGAACCTTCAATTATACGTTGATTATGCGCATACATGTTAGGGTTTTCTAGATTGAGGATTACATATTGATAATACACGTTAAGCTTGGTTCATATTTCTTAAAGCCAAATTTCTATTATACATATGTCTAGATCGACGTTTTAAATCCAGACTCTAAGTGTAAAAACTAAGGTTTGTACAATTTTGATATAGGATTTATTGGGTTTTGTTCTTTTGTGATTTTGATTAGTGGTTTCCGCATTTCTTATTCCTAATTTGTTTAGGGTTTCTATGATTCTTTCGCGATTTTAGTTGCAAAAACTAGGTTTTCGATATTCTTTGTTTTTTGATAATCTAGTAGCAGATTTAAGGTCTATTTCAAGATTCGTTGTAAATTTCTAACTCCATAAATTGGGTGTTTTCATGTTATTTTTTTTCAATCGAAAGCACACCAAAGTCCTTTCATATATCTATAATTTCTTCATCATTGTAAATATGATATTTGTTTTGAACAAACACAATGATCGAATATTTGGAATTTATCCTGAACTTCTGCTTAATAGGATTCTTGAAGATGAAGAAAGAGGGTGATGAACACAAAGAAGATACAAAGATTATACAGAATAAAATGATTACATAATAAATAAATTTGAGAAAAAAAATTAAAGGTCAATGTAACAAATTAACAAGTTGATTGTATTGTTTTATAAAAATTGATTGTATATATATATATAATACTAAGTAAAACAAGGTTTATTGTATTTTGATGTGATTGGCTGTAAAATTAAATATAAAATTAAATTTTGTTAAGGTGTCATGATGTGTGGCAAAGAGAGGGGTTGGCTTAGAATACTTATTTAATTTTGCTCATGAAAAGAAAATTTTATTAAATATTAGGTTAGATTTGGAACGATAATTAATAAATTAAAATAGTCCCATTTGTTTATTAAGAAAACTTCAAAACTTTTGGTAGAATTGTATAATATTCTCAATTCAAAGATAGTGTGCATGAGCAGGTGGGATGACATATATTGTGATCAAATAGGGCTGCTAACTTATAATTGACACTTATCACTTTTATATAATTCGAATATATTAAAATAATACTTTATACAATTTTTTTATGAATTCACTGTATACAATTTTTGTAAGATATGATGATATTTAGTTATTTACACAATAAAAGTAGTTATATGTAACAATTTTAGGTATTATTAACTTGTAACGTATACATTAACTATTTATATCTTGTTAGCTAAAAATTGTTATATACAAATTAGCTCTTATTATATCTATGTTACTTTAGACATGATACGATATTTTCTTTTAACTGTGTTTTTTATAGGTTATTATGTATTTGATTAGTAACATTAAACAGTATGTAATCAATTTTAAATATATATTTTTTATTTTTATAATATTATTGATTGAAACATGTGAATGGTAGAACCATGTGCTGGTATTGTACGTTCAAGACGATTTAATTAATTTTATTTAACTACTTTAATTACCTACTCCATTTTTTATGCATCAAGCTAGGATCCTATGTGAATTCATAGCTACATATGCGTTTATTCCCAAGTAATAAACAGAATTATTAAACTTATAGATGTACACTATCATTATTAGAAAACAAAGCATTATTAACGGAGTTTCCTAAAGATAATCTTTTGTTGGAGAGGTTTTAACAATATTTCCCAGATATTTCCCAGTAGTTAACAATATTTACATCTACTTTTCTGACGAGTCGACAACTTAGTAATAAACGAAAATATATTGAAAATCCGTATGAGATAAACAAACTTTTTAACAAATTTTCTACGGATTTTTAACTATAGCGATTCTCCATATATGATATATATATATATAGACAAAAGTTCATGCGAGAACCGTTGTTAGCGCGAGAACCGCGAGAACCAATCTAAGCCGTCCAATTCCCCCTCCTTCAATGTCATTGCCCACCCATGAATTCCTCACATGCACCCTGCCACACCCTATCCCTCCACGCTCTCCATCCATGATACTTCCCATATCCAAGGAACAGCTGAGATTGGTTCTCGCGGTTCTCGCACTAACAACGGTTCTCGCATGAACCCTCCCCTATATATATATATATATATATATATATATATATATATATATATATATATATATATAGGTAAATTAGCTTTAAAATATTAATTTGTTGTGTTAAATGAACGAACACGAACACTGCTCTCGTTCACTCATTGTTTGTTCGTGAATGTTCGTTTATGTCTGTTTACATGTATGTGTATCTATATATATATATATGAGTGTGTACCAACTCTCACACACACATATATATACACGTAGTTAGTGATTGTTTATATTTAATAATGTTCGGCTAAAGTTAAACGAACGAACATGAACACAAAAAATTGTTCATTTATTAATTCGTGTTCGTTTATTTGTTCGGCTAAAGTTAAACAAACGAATATGAACAAGCTCATGTTAGTTCGTTTGGTTCATAAACAACCCTAATATTTATATTATATTCTTACATGTATTTTTTGTTTAAAGCAATTAATTATATTTCAATTACGAGAAAACCATACAGCAATATCATTACACTTTTTACTACAAGAAGTAAGAAAGAAGGTGAACAAGCTGAATACTATTTAAGTAACGAATGAAATCAAATCAATTAAGAGCATGGAACTCAGTGCGATTAAAAGAATCAATTTAACCTCCATTCCTAGTCGCATATGTCGAGTCCAACCATCATATCATCCAGAAAGTATCTTTCCATTTTTTTGACACAATATACTAATTGAACCAATTATATAATGTTAGTTTAATCTCCATAACGACCTCCTTGATTGACATTTGATTTCCTTTTAAGATCAATTTTATTTCGTAACTTCCATAACATGTAACATGTAATTCTTACATATTCTTTTATTATATGTATAGTAAAGTAATATGCCAGAGATGAAATGATAAAAGTATAAAATGGAATTAAATATGTTTGAACAATATCTCCATCCAAGCTCGTCTCTTGTTAATTAGTGTTTGACCGCATAGGACAATCCTAATATAATGTCTGGAATATGGACAATCTCTGATTTTATGAAACAAAACAAGACTTAGAGTACCATATGAGGTTTCTGCATGATAACCGCTCCGCAGTACAAGTTAGAGATCAATTTCAAAATAAGTAAATGATATACAAATTCATTCGTGGGGTGATCGAGTGAACTACGTACCTTGTAGGAATGACAATGTCTCCTTAACTATCGATGGCCCCCTTTGAAAGGGTATGTTAGTCATGTAGTGTAGTAAGTTGGTTCAACAGCCAATCAATGACAATCAAGTGGCATATAATTTCGTTATCCAAATGCCTTAATTAGTTGCCTACTTGCCTCCCTAGCTCTTCCATAATATTATGTAACACCCAAAATAAAATTATAAAAAAAAAACAACTTATACTAAAAAGTACTTGATTCAACGCATATATATAAAACATCTCCTCACTTCAAGTTTTAAGAAAACATAAATTGTCTAAACATGTTCTATACTTCTCTTTAAAGACACATGCATGCAATAAAATGGGGTACATATAAATCTTGGTGATGCCATCGATCTGAATGGAATCTTCCTCTTATCCTTGTTTAAAGCAAGAAATGTACATGTTAAATAATATGCTAATAACTTAGTACTTGGGAGTTCAGATAATATATATTTAGGTAAGAATGGAAGACTTAATCATAGTTTTTGATTTGATTTGATGATCTACATTTGGCCATTCTAATATTCATTGCCCAACCTTGAATTGCGACGGCCATAAATTATAACGGGTGAATTGCGATCGTTAAATTTAATAGATCAATATTTAATTGATGACTGACATTTGTTATCTCATTTCTCACCTAATTGTATATTAACACAATAACCTTCCCTAACTTAGTAAGCATCAGATCCTAATATAATTATTAAATCTGATTTCAATAAATACAATAGTATTATGATAACAATTATACCATATGCAAAATGTGATGACCATCCGATATCAATCGGATAATAGCACCTGATACATTCTTATCACCACAAATTCATCAACCACAATCCCATTTTTTTGGCTTTTCTTTCTTCTTGGATTTATTATTAATTGTACCTACAAGATTGTCCAACTTTAGACTTTATATATCATCCCGTCGATTCACGAAACCATATCGTATACGTCGAAATATCTTCAACTTATTTGGGTCTAAAACTCTAAATATGATTTTCAAGTTGAAAATGGAACTTAAAATGACTTCCATCTCTTCTTTATTATTGCTTATAAACATAATCGTTTCTCAACCCAATAAAGACAACTCGATATGTGCCAATGTCCACCTAAAGATTGATTTATGTCGTATTTTCATCATGTAAAATGTGTAACATTTAAAACATATAATTAAAAAACCTCTACATATTTCCTGTTGGCTTCATCAATTCACCTAACCAAACAAAAAGTTAGAAAACACATTGAAAAACACGTGTTACAAATTAAGAACCTCACCTATCCAAAAAAAAAGTTAGAAACAAAAGAACAAGTTTTACTAAGAACTACCCAAATACCAAGTGTTATAAAGAACTATATATATACCCCAAAAAAGTTGAGATTATAGGAAAATTAGAAGAAGAAAAAAAGCAAAGGGATTTGTAAAATTAAATTCGATAGATCAGTCAGCTAGAAAACAGAACTAGATATCGGAGAAGATAACAATCTAGCTACATGTTGTTTTACAAACTTGTAGTCACCACACTTTTTTTTTCTTCCTATACAAACAAAGAAAATATCATGGAAAGTCTTAGAATAAACTTGGTTTAATCTTAGCTGGATGTAGGGGTGTTTACTGATCGAATTAAAGCGAAATATCGAACCGGAAATTTTGGATCGGACTATTTGGTTCGGATATTTCGGATTTTTGGATCGGATTGGATCAAAACCGAATAATTACTATGGATTATGATTACTATAATTTAAACCAAACAAACCAAATAAGAATATATATAACACTAGTAGAGCAAGTAATCCATAGGTGTCATGTCTATGCTTATTTACAACTTATTATTTTTAAATATATAAACATAAAGCCACTAGTCCCACTAGTTATTATAACTTGGACAACTATATATGTTTTAATCTTAATAGTGTATGTAACGAATATAGTTTTCAAAATATCTCGACTCTTTAAACATGTATTTATGTAATAATGAAAAACGAATTGTAAAACCGATCCAACCGAATTGTAATTTGGATGGTTTGGTTCGAATCTTAAGATTATTTGGATGAATAGGATCACGCTTTCAAGGAAATCCAATTGGTATATTTTTTTCCCGAAAAATACCCCGCAAATGCTATTTTTGCCCGAAAAAATATAGAAAGATCGGTCTCAAATTAAAGAGCATAATTTTCTTGTTAATTTGTTATATTTTTCGTAATTCAACATTTTTTCGTTTGATGGATATATAAGTTTTAAAAAGATTTAGGTAATGTAAAAAAGTTAATACTAACATTTCCTCTTTGAAATAAAGAAAAAATACAGGATATTAAATTATCGGCCAGAAATTGTTCTCACGCTTATCGTACGAAAAACAGTTCTCGTTTGAACCGATCCCTATATATATATATATATATATATATATATATATATATATATATATATATATATATAAAGCGGTTCAAACGAGAACTGTTTTCGTACGAAAATTGCGAGAACTTTTTTAACGTCAAAATGACTTATTAATTTGCGATACTTGATTTTTCCGAAATAACCCTCATTAATGATCCATTAACGAGTCATTAATAAGGTGCCAAAAATACTAACCATTAATTAATTTTAATCAAGGCCTAAGATTGTTTCTCATACGAAAAATAGTTCTCGTTTAAACCATTGTTAGTGTGAGAACCGCGAGAACCAGTCTTAATCATTCCTTTTGTAAGTAGAATTCATGGATGAAGAGCGTGGAGGGATAGAATGTGGCAAGGTGGATATGAGAAATTCATGGGTGGGAAATCAATTTGAAGGAGGGGGAATTGGACGGACAAGATTGGTTATCGCGCTAACAACGGTTTTCGAATGAACTTCTTCCTCTCTCTCTCTCTCTCTCTCTCTCTATATATATATATATATATATATATATATATATATTGAAAAGTTCAAATGAGAACCGTTGTTAGCGCAAGAACCTCGAGAACCAATCTGACCCGTTCAATTCCCCCTACTTCAATGTCATTGTCCACCCATGAATTCCTCACATGCATTCTGCCACACTCTATCCCTCAATGCATCCATCCATGTCTACGCAAGTTCCCAAACTATTAAAAAGAAAGAAAGATTTTCCTTAAACTATTTCCAATTTTAACATATGTATACGTCTCTATATTGGGTGAAATATTAAGAGCATTAAGTCAACATTTTTGTTTTAAGGTTGAGTGTTAGTTTGGTCATTTCAAGTGACTTAATTTTTAAGAAATTAAGCAAAAGTTATAAATGTTTTATAATATAGTATAGATATATATGTATGTATGTATATATATATATATATATATATATATATATATATATATATGTGTGTGTGTGTGTGTGTGTGTGTGTGTGTTATTATGAATGAGATGACATTTGTTGAAGATTAGACCAAGTCTCTTCCCAATGGCAGTACAAAATAATGAAATTATAATGTAACAGAAGCTTTTAATAAGAATTAATATTTAGATGAAAATGAAAGATTTAATTTTAGCCCTTATACAATTTAATCAAATGGTCTTCATTTGGCTCTTCATTTTATTCATAGGTTTTGGGTTTAAAATAATGCGTATTTGTTTAATCAAGGGTTCGTGTTTATGTTGAGATATGATTCATCTTTAGGGTTTCTTTATGTTAGTATTTGTTTATTCATGTGTTTGGTTTGATAGATATCTTTAGAGATATAGGTTTTATCTTGCTACTTCGTTTATAAATCTGTGTTTAAGTTGGGTTCATAAGTGAAATCAATTTGATTTTATGTTGATTTTAGTAATTAGAGTTAATTATAGTTATTTGTGTATTCACGTAGCGACACTAAGTGATAGGAGAACTGGATTAAAATAATCATGGCACAAGTGCGAACCGGAGGTCAAAGGACCAAACCAGGCCGAGCAACCAGTTGAACCGGGTATTGGACTTAACCCCCTTTTTAAATATTATATTCAAATAAAATAAAATAATAGACATACCCATATCATAAGCATGGTTTTGCAAACCAGATCGTTCATTCGTTCATCAAACCAGTAGTCCTACATGGATCGTTATCTAGCAATGAGCTTGAACATTAACCAGACAAACATAAACATAACATAAAGGTGCCAAAATACACGAAGACCACAAAGAGGGAGGGGAGGGGAGACCAATTTCACACTGATACGCCCGGTTCACTGGTGCAACCACTTGCTCATTTGTGTAGAGTTTGGCCGGTTTTTAGAAAACCGGTTTCCGATTGGTTCCTGATTTGAGTGTTTGAACAGAGCAATCTGGAGCGGTTTTGAAAACATGTATCACAAGTACATAGAATCAAAATCACGTCCTCTACAATTTACTGTATGTTTCCTTTTTTATAGTACTACTAGTGTTCCTCACAAAGTATTATTAAATTCACAGAATTAAAGAAATGGGTTCTAGCAACGGCCATATTTGTAAGCAGTATTCTAAAATCTAAGGGGGTGTTTGGTTCATTCTTTGATTTTTGGGGGAATGAGATTTATGCATAGGATTTGCATTTGGTAGGAATTCATTTGGTGGGATTTAAAATCCCATTCCCTTGCTTGGTTCACTTCATCCATCCAAGACACCAACACAAACCCACCATCCAAGCCACCACTGTCGCCGGCCACCACCTCACCGCCGCCCTTCTCTGCGAACACCGGCCACCACCCTCCTACCATCCAAGACACCTCTGTAATGAAGGGTTTTCAACGATGAAGGGTTTTCGAAGAAGGGGGCTAGGTCTACGGTGAAGGGTTTTCGACGAAGGGGGCTAGGATTTCGAAGGGTCGACGGCGATGACGAACCAGATCTGCGAAGACGAAGACGGCGAACCCAGATTTGCGATGGATCTGCGAAGACGAAGACGACGAAGGGGGCTAGGTTTTGACGAAGGGAACTAGGGTTTGCAGACCTAGATTTGCGATGGATCTGCGAAGACAAAGACGACGAATGGGGCTAGGTTTCGACGAAGGGAACTAGGGTTTGCAGACCTAGATCTGCGATGGATCTGAGATGACGAAGACGGCGAACCAGATCTGTCGCGTTTGACGGATTTGTCGGGTTTGACGGATCTGAGATAGATATGCGATAGAACGAACCAGATTTGCGATGGATCTAAGAAGACGAAGACGGCGACTAGGGTTTGACGGAGAAGACGAAGAGGGGACTAGGGTTTCTGTCGGGTTTGAAGGAGAAGGTTAGCCGGAATGTTAGCCGAACGGTCGTCGGAGGTCACCGGAGCAAATCCATCAGTGAGGGATTTCAAAATACCAGGGGGGTGGGAGGATTTCTAAATCCCTCATTCATGGGATTTCAAGCATTCCCATCATTTTGATTCCTCCTTCATAATTGCAAAATAAACACATCATTTGGGGGGATTTGAATTCCCATTCCCTTGAAATCTCCCCAAAAGAATGAAACAAACACCCCCTAAGGGATTTTGAAGAGGCAGGAGTACGTTTATATATGTTTATAACCACTAAAAAACCAAAACCATAAAAGAAACAAGTCAACTTAGATGTAACAAGCAGTAAATATGTAACACAACTGCAAGTGTGCGGCCAGCAATTACCTCCTAAGATAGGGGATTGATAAATAACTAAAGGACTTTGAGCTATAGAAGCTCTTCCACTAGCAGGTCTTATGAATTTATGGAGCAGTTCTTTAAGCTCAGCAAAGATAAAAGTAAACATACACTAAAACACCAAACAGTAAAGATAACACTTTTAGGAAACAATTATGAGACAAGAAACGAACCAAGAGATATATATATTAGTGAGGATTAGGATTCAGGGGTTGCTGGTGATAAAAGTGAGGAGCAGCCTCTCTTAACCATGAAGGATCAATGGAGATAACACTGCGCATGTATTGACGATCCGTTGACACAAGTGAATGATATACGACCCATTTTGGGTTCACCCTGCAGCATAAATCTTTAAATTTAATTTTTAAAAAATGGTGAAAATATGAGGTTGTGATGAAATAAATAATGTCTGTGTACAGTTAAGTTACACGAAAGCACAAAGGGCCATATATATATGAAATATTTCTATTAATATTCTAACCTGAATAATACCGATGATGGATGAATGTATACTTCTTGGGAACTCCGGACAGTCTTGTACGTCCCGTTATGACTGTATGGCTTCACGTATGAACAATTGATATGAAGTCATCATCAACAATTCAATATGAATAGTTGAATAAGTGTACTTTAATTATGTGATTATATAAGGAATTTATGGTAAATAGTTTTGCTAACACACCTCTAAACGGCATGCATTAGCAAAAAATCCAGCAGTCACAGCCTTTCTTAGTACCTTGAAAAGATCAATACATAAATAAATGATCGTTGTAAAAATATCTTCAAATGGAATGAAGAGTATAAAAATGATACAAAACAAAGTAAAATGAAGAAATATGAGAGGTAATGTGATGAAAAACCTGCATATCGTTGTCGCATGATTTTAAGGATAACCCTAGTCGTTGTGCTACTCTTCTCAACTGTTCTCTAACTTCGAGTACTTTTTTCTGCAAGAAGAAATATAAAGCATACAAGATAAGCAATAATCCCATCAATGGATTTTATTATTACCTAGTAATAGTACAACTAAGAGGGCAAGCAGAACAATCATAAGTATATGGATTTCATAAATTTTCAAAAGACATTAAGAGCTCACCATTGCATGGTAATTAATAAAGTTTTTGTGACACCATTTGGAAGATTTATTAGACTGAAGAAATCCTGTATACGTTGAGGAAGGTCACATGATCACCCTTCAAGAATCAAACGTAAATCGACATATAAACATTATTAGTGGAAAGGAAAAAAACTAATTAAATATTTTTTTAAAGAAAACAATCTTCATATAAATTATAACTAATTTTATACACACCTCTGCTGCAGCGAATCTCAATTTGGCTTCGTCCAGCTCCCTTTGCCCCTTAACGGATATCCATATTGACTGAAAAGTTGTATCTTTATTAATAAGAATATTAACAATCTAGAAACAAAGCAAATGTAAGTGGGAACTATGAAAATAGTTATAAGGTTGGAAACCTAAATTCTTTACAAGAACAGTAACTTGGCTAGTTGGCTGGCTAGTGTTCTTAAATTGAAAGATAAAATAATCACCAACGGTTTTATTAGATAAAATAAAACTGAAGAATTAAAAAGTACGTAACACAATTTAAAAACACCTGAATTGAGAGGATAACAGATGAAGTGATGATTTCTTCAGAACATCCAAGTTGATCTGCTGCTATGATCATTTTAGAGATCATGGGATCCTAAGAACAACACAATATGACATATAAATTGAATATAAATGCACCAAGAATAACAAAGAACATTTATATAAATAATAGTATAATACATGGTTTTTTTCAGACACAACATACCAATGGTAGCTCTGCAACTTGATATCCGAGTGGTGAGGTAAGTTTTGCATCATCATCTAGGACTCCAAGTGAATATAGTATTTCAAGAGCTCTAACCATTGCTTCAGGTGAAGGTGATGCTGGCCAATTGAACCCTAAGATATTATCAATACCCAATGCCTTCAACTGCAGTTATTACACAATCCTCAGAATCTAATTATGATACCAGAAATTTATTAAGATTATGATTATGATTATTACAAAGTTAATACCTGAATCACACTAGAAACTAGGTTTGATCTTTGAATCTCAGGAATCCCATGTAAAGACATCTCATTAACAAAATAATCCTCTGTATAAAGCCTGCTAATCATGATACATTTTTTTGTAATACAATATGCTTTTAAATTGCTTAGAACAACCGTTGTTAGTGCGAGAACCGCGAAAACCAATCTCGGCCGTTCCTTAGATATGGGAAGTTGTAACACCGTGTTTCACGAGCTTAAAATTAGTGTCAATTTAAACTTTTACAACTTATTTATCAAAAGCTGGCAGCGTATAAAACCGCCATTTACAAATAACAGGTGTTACCACAACTAACAACCGACCATCGAATCACATGCATATTAACAACAAATAGTGTTCCTCAAATATAAATACTACGATTACCCACGAGTAACCCAAGCTCGCCAGGCCATCAGTCACTAACCTGCGAAAAAGAGAAATCTTGCACCGTTAGCTACAACTAGCTAGTGAGCACCAATTTACACATAAGCATCAATAAGCATGCTATCATATCACAATAAGGCACACAAAGCTAAGCTATCACATAGCGGTGTGCCGACATGTCAGCGGAATCATATCTTGCGAGGTAGCTAGCCTGGCTCAACGATTCAAGCTGGGGAATCAGTCACAACCATCCGCATCGGTGGGGGAGCGAAGAGCAGCCCACCATCACGTTTGAGCCACTACGACTCCGTTTGGATCTGATCATTAGGGGTGAGCATTGGACCCGGTAGACCGGAAAAAACTGACGAACCGGACCGTACCGGACCGAGACCGGTCAGGACCGGGCCTAGTCGGTCCGGTCTTCGGTCCTTGTTTTTTATAGATTTCGGGTTTCGGTCCGGTCCGGTCCGGGCCGGTTTTGTTTGATACAAAGTATAAAACAACTAAAAGACCGACGAACCGAACCGAACCGGACCTAGACCGGTCCGGACCGAGACTAGTCGGTCCGGTCTTCGGTCCTAGTTTTCTCTACATTTCGGGTTTCGGTCCGGTCCGGTCTTTTTCGGTCCGGTCCGGTTTTTAAACCGATCTCATCCCTACTGATCATAGACCAAGATCCTCACTGTATGTCGAGGAACGGCGGCCTGCAGAACCTTTACCCCAGAAAAATCACTCGTGGGAACCGCTAATCCCTGAATAACACTCAAGGGACCCAGCCGCATCGGCGACTGACCTCAACCACTGCGTCTGTCCGGACAGGAATCATAAACACTTTTGACCCATAGGGTCCACAGTACGCATGCGTATCACATATCACATTTTATATCACATGGCATCACATACATCACTGTATAACTATATCACATTAGCTTCTGCTAATTCTTGATGAGCAGAATACAAATTACACTTAAAACATCACATACAGTTGTCACATAAGTCATAACCCTACTTGGGTCTATCTCGTATCACTTCACTTATCTATCGTCACTACTATAATCACATTACACGTGTTATATTACAACACGTCAGCTACTGTAAATCACCATTTTATCACTTAAATCGATCTAAACTTCAGTTTCAATCACTTATACACTTTACTTGACATCCTTAGACACATGAAAACACATTTAGACACCAACACAACACAAACACACACCAAAACACCACCAAAATGGTGTTTCTCCTTCTTGAACACAAACTAGGTTTAGGAAGAAGGAAAATACTTACAATCAATGAAGAACAGCAATTAGAACTCGAATTCAACACTGGAATCACTTGCAACCAACTTGTTTCCTTGATTTCTTTTTCAAAAACTCAAAGCTTGGAGTGTGTGTGTTGTACGTATTTTTGTATATGTGTGTGTGTCTTTGTGAGAACCCAGGGGATAAGGCTTCAAGAAGCCGACCTTGGGTTGTTTATTATTAAACACGGTATTTTGTTCCCCTTCTCAACTTGCAACTTAACACACGCCATCCCGTTTTAACCAACGAGGATATTTACGGAATCATTACACGAAACCGTTTAATACTTCATCACTTTTATACACGTTTGACACTTTCCATATAACCACTCTAATTAACGCATAACACGCGTTATCAACTTAAAACACACTAATTTTAAATCACTTATATCCACCGTACAACTATTTAAGCACGAGGTACAAGCCTACACAACTAGGCCCAATTTCAGGATGTTACAAATCTACCCCTCTTAAAAAGGATTCCGTCCTCGGAATCTAACCACGATCACTTACACGATCACACATTTCCACAATTATCCTGCGTTAGGCCACAACCACAATTTAACACGATAAGCAACTAACACAAAACTTTTTTTATTTTGACTAACTGCAACGTTACACTTCGCACGAAAAGTACACACTACATTTGCCTACACATTTCACTTAACTACATCAGAATACTCTACTATTATTTTAAAGTTTACATAACACTTTTTAACTAGTTAGGGCACTCCGAGGAGTCATGCCCATACTGACTACACTTATCACAAAACTTACCCAAACATTCTCTAGAATAATGCCCTGGGAGTCCACACGAATAACACACTCTATCCTTGTACTTACACTCCCCGGCATGATTCTTTCCGCAAAACTCACACATAACTCGACGTCTAGACCCTCCGGCCTCAGCCTAAGTCTTCGTCTTTTGGACATCTTCATTTCGTTCCTCTTTCATTGTACGAAACTCTTCTCTTACCGCGTCTCTCATCTCGTCCTTCATTTCCTCTTTCACCTCATTTCTTATGCCCGCTATAATGGAAGACATATTTTTCTTAAAACACTTATCGAATTGATCATTCATCACTTCTCGAAGGTGACGCGTAGGCACAGCCCCGCGTTTACTTCCATAAACGGATATATAGTCCTGGACCTCTCCTATGGTAGTCAAATCCAAGATCTCTTCACGATTTTCGCTTCCCGCTTGTTTACCCACGTCTCTATCCATCTCACTGCAATCAAAGAACTCTTTATTAGTATAAACACAAAACATCATTAAAGTCCTTCTACCATTCACCAATTCAATCTAATCACATTATTTCTCTTATCGCATTCGCGTTCATTTAACACAATTGTCATTTATTCTTAACTAACTTTCTTAAGTCAAACTCTTACACCTTATCACTACTCAATATCACATGCTTTCATTGTCTATCTCGAGCTAAAACACTTGTCTCATGAAACAATAAAACCTCTATCACATTTACTGAATTGGATTTCCTCGACAACATCATTGCCGAATCAACCCACTCCAGTTATAACATCAAAATTTCATAAGAAACACAATCACAATAAAAACAAGAAACAATCTCACTATAGCCAACAACAAATCATAAAACACTAAGCACAGTCACAACTACTTGAACACCAACAAATTACACTCTTAAACGAGTTTAATCAACATCAGTACAAATGCTTACAGTTCACCAAAATCTACAAAACACAAAATCACCAAAACTATACATTTCGTCTCTTTAGCTCCACTTGTTATTATCTACAAAGCTCACCCTTTTAGCACAGGAAGAGCCCTCTTTCTTTTGCCCTGACGTAGATCCTCCAGTTCCTACATTCTATCTCATCGGGCAATCACTAATTCGGTGCCCCAACTTATGGCACCTAAAACACACATTTCATTTGAACTCACATTCCGCAGTTATATGGCCAATCTGTCCGCACCTCAAACATCTGGTAGTCATTTTGGAGCAAGAACCAGTGTGATATGCACGTCACTGGGAACACCAGGAACCATCAAGCTTTGGCTTCTTACACGATTTCAACTTTCCGCCCACATAAGGCTGCTCTTTTACAGGACCAGATTTAGAGGATTTCCGCAATTTCCTCTTTTGACCCTTAACTATCTTGTCTCCCTTGTACTGGAGACGATTTCCCTCAACTTGTCGAGCTATTTCAAAAGCTTGATCCAAACTAGACAAAGCTCTAACACGCGCTCCATACTCCAATGGCAACATTCCCACAAACTTGCGAATCTTCGCATTTTCATCTGCTACTAGGTGAGGAATAAACCTCACTTTATCAGTAAAAGCATGGATCAACTCTTCCACTAGCTTATCTCCTTTCTGGAGATCATTGAACTCCCGTTCCATCTTTTCTAAATCATAATCGGTGCAGTATTTCTTTATCACACGTTCAGAAAACTGCTCCCACGTCACTGCAACAATCACGTCTCTGTTCACTGAATCTTTCACTGAGTCCCACTAAGACAAAGCATCACCCTTCAACAGGCGTACCGCATACTTGACACGGTACTCTGTTTCACAATCACAAGACTCAGAAGCTTGATCCGTCTCTCGAAGCCATCGTACAGTATTCGAAGGATTACCACTATCCTCGAACTCTTTGGGTCCACAAGAAAGGAACTTCTTGTAGGAACAGTGCTCCAGATTCTTACTCTTGACGGATTCTAACAACATCTCTCTCGTCACTCGAAGCACTTCTTCAAGGAGCAGAACACATGCCTGCCACTCTGGAGTCGGCCTCGAGCCTTGAGTATCACACAGAGAAGATTCCTTCTCAGCTTCAACATGAGTACGAGATACCTCGTCCTCCACTTGCTTACGAGCATTTTCACTATCAGCTCGCTGCTCAGACACTCTCACTTACTCACTATACACACGAAAACCACACTTAGCACATCACTTACACAACATCTACTAATACGGGGCGCTAGTACACAACATATCACAATCACTTAACACTCACACTCAGCCCCAATTACCCAAACAGGAACACTTAACGATGGTCGGGCCCGAGTTTGAGATCGAATACTCTTCCGAGTATCCAATTCCCTCAAACTTAGGCTCTGATACCTAATTGTAACACCGTGTTTCACGAGCTTAAAATTTGTGTCAATTTAAACTTATACAACTTATTTATCAAAAGCTGGCAGCGGATAAAACCGCCATTTACAAATAACAGGTGTTACCACAACTAACAACCGACCATCGAATCACATGCATATTAACAACAAATAGTGTTCCTCAAATATAAATACTACGATTACCCACGAGTAACCCAAGCTCGCCAGGCCATCAGTCACTAACCTGCGAAAATGGGAAATCTTGCACCGTTAGCTACAACTAGCTAGTGAGCACCAATTTACACATAAGCATCAATAAGCATGCTATCATATCACAATAAGGCACACAAAGCTAAGCTATCACATAGCGGTGTGCCGACATGTCAGCGGAATCATATCTTGCGAGGTAGCTAGCCTGGCTCAACGATTCAAGCTGGGGAATCAGTCACAACCATCCGCATCGGTGGGGGAGCGAAGAGCAGCCCACCATCACGTTTGAGCCACTACGACTCCGTTTGGATCTGATCATTAGGGGTGAGCATTGGACCCGGTAGACCGGAAAAAACTGACGAACCGGACCGTACCGGACCGAGACCGGTCAGGACCGGGCCTAATCGGTCCGGTCTTCGGTCCTTGTTTTTTATAGATTTCGGGTTTCGGTCCGGTCCGGTCCGGGCCGGTTTTGTTTGATACAAAGTATAAAACAACTAAAAGACCGACGAACCGAACCGAACCGGACCTAGACCGGTCCGGACCGAGACTAGTCGGTCCGGTCTTCGGTCCTAGTTTTCTCTACATTTCGGGTTTCGGTCCGGTCCGGTCTTTTTCGGTCCGGTCCGGTTTTTAAACCGATCTCATCCCTACTGATCATAGACCAAGATCCTCACTGTATGTCGAGGAACGGCGGCCTGCAGAACCTTTACCCCAGAAAAATCACTCGTGGGAACCGCTAATCCCTGAATAACACTCAAGGGACCCAGCCGCATCGGCGACTGACCTCAACCACTGCGTCTGTCCGGACAGGAATCATAAACACTTTTGACCCATAGGGTCCACAGTACGCATGCGTATCACATATCACATTTTATATCACATGGCATCACATACATCACTGTATAACTATATCACATTAGCTTCTGCTAATTCTTGATGAGCAGAATACAAATTACACTTAAAACATCACATACAGTTGTCACATAAGTCATAACCCTACTTGGGTCTATCTCGTATTACTTCACTTATCTATCGTCACTACTATAATCACATTACACGTGTTATATCACAACACGTCACTATCACTTATCTATCGTCACTATCATAATCGCATTACACGTGTTATATCACAACACGTCACTATCACTTATCTATCGTCACTATCATAATCATATTACACGTGTTATATCACAACACGTCACTATTACAATAGCACGTTTCAACACACTACAGATAGCCCTACTTATTGAGTCTCATAGGAAAACCGGTACTCACCTGGAGTCCTCACTAAGCAGATACGCCACTCGAGTCTTCCGGTTCCACAGATATACCTAACACATCGCATACACGCTTGGTTATCACTTACACATAGCACACATGGGTTAAAACACAAGTTTAACAAGCTGACAGCGCTGGACCACTGCTTGCTATCGCAAGCACTATCCTTATGGTCACAAAGGCCCTCAAACAATATCCCTTAAGATCGCAAGTTACTTCTTGCGATTGCAAGAGGCCTTCTATCACAAACACATGTTTCCGATCGCAAGGGAAATCCCTTACACCCGCAAACATGGTTCCAGGGTTTGTTACGATCACAAGTTACATACTTATGGTCGCAAACCTTATTTCCTTCGCTCGTAAGCGGTAAACACCACAAAACAGACCTATACGATCGCATGGACCTACCATGCGATCGCATAGCACAAATA
Organism: Pulicaria dysenterica; assembly: GCA_947179395.2. Lineage (NCBI taxonomy): Eukaryota > Viridiplantae > Streptophyta > Magnoliopsida > Asterales > Asteraceae > Pulicaria > Pulicaria dysenterica. The sequence continues at coordinate 94,916,231 of OX359291.1, forward strand.
CAAGACTTACGGTCAAAAGACTATCACATGCAATCACATCATACATTTCCGCGGCGCGACCTCAAAAACTTCCGCGGCGCGGAAATTCACAACCACCCTTACAATCGCAAGCACATGCCATGCGACCGTATGGATACCAGAAACCCCATGCGACCGCATGCACATTCCATGCGACCGCATGTACCCCCATGCGACCGTATGCACATGCCATGCGACCGCATGGACCCCAGTTACAGTGTTCTTCGACTCTGTTCGCGTACAGCTACTGTAAATCACCATTTTATCACTTAAATCGATCTAAACTTCAGTTTCAATCACTTATACACTTTACTTGACATCCTTAGACACATGAAAACACATTTAGACACCAACACAACACAAACACACACCAAAACACCACCAAAATGGTGTTTCTCCTTCTTTAACACAAAATAGGTTTAGGAAGAAGGAAAATACTTACAATCAATGAAGAACAGCAATTAGAACTCGAATTCAACACTGGAATCACTTGCAACCAACTTGTTTCCTTGATTTATCTTTCAAAAACTCAAAGCTTGGAGTGTGTGTGTTGTACGTATTTTTGTATGTGTGTGTGTGTCTTTGTGAGAACCCAGGGGATAAGGCTTCAAGAATCCGACCTTGGGTTGTTTATTATTAAACACGGTATATTGTTCCCCTTCTCAACTTGCAACTTAACACACGCCATCCCGTTTTAACCAACGAGGATATTTACGGAATCATTACACGAAACCGTTTAATACTTCATCACTTTTATACACGTTTGACACTTTCCATATAACCACTCTAATTAACGCATAACACGCGTTATCAACTTAAAACACACTAATTTTAAATCACTTATATCCACCGTACAACTATTTAAGCACGAGGTACAAGCCTACACAACTAGGCCCAATTTCAGGATGTTACAGAAGTATCATAGATGGAGAGCATGGAGGGATAGAGTGTGGCAGGGTACATGTGAGGAATTCATGGGTGGGCAATGACATTGAAGAAGGGGGAATTGGACGGCTTAGATTGGTTATCGCGGTTCTCGCGCTAACAACGGTTCTTGCATAAACTTTTGTCTATATATATATATATATATATATATATATATATATATATATATATATATATATATATATATATACATATATATATATATGTATATATTCTATATATATATATATATATATATATATATGTATATATTCCTTAGTTATTTCGGCACCTATAACACTTCCCTGGCAGTACTCGTCCCGCCCTTCCAGCCCTTTGTCTAGCAGATGCTTTCGATATTGGTGCCACTACAAGATTTTCTATGTCAGTAATCTGCAAACAGCAAGATACTAGACTTAGATAAAGAAATTAATAAATTATATATGCAAATAGGTGATTATATCATTATATTGAGAATACTAGTGCCAACAAAGGGCATAATCAAAAAGTAGAAAACGAATACCTGGTTGTAGAACCGTTGCTTTGAGAAACCACTATCAACAACATAAACAATACCCTGCTCCAATAGATAAAATTATAAAGGGTTAAAGTCACTAAAGACAAAGATGCTTTCCCCCATGTTCCGATATGACACATTAACTTTTTTTTTACACATATGGTCATTTAACTTGTAAAATACATGTTATTATAGCCATTTTGGTGATTTTGACCTGCAATAGCAGGTCATCTTCTTCCCCAATTTCCTTCACTTCGAATACAAACTTTGAAACCAAAATTCTCCTTGTACACTTAACGAAAATCAATGATTCTTGACTCTATGGAAAGGTAATCGAGTTGTCTATCAAGTAGTACAAAAAAAGAATAAAAACGAGCTTAAAATGTGTCAATTCATCGAAATACCATAAGGGTGTCGAATAGGTATTTACCGACTTTAATTAGCAATAATTTGGCCTACACTTTATGGTTTTTCATGAATTTGGTGTCCATTGAAAGGTAAAAAGATTATCTACGACAATCTATAAAAAGAATGATGTAAAACAATCAAGAATCGAGCAAAAAAGCACTCTTTTTTTCTGCCCTGTTTTCTAACAAAAACCCCAAAAAAATCGAGACTTAGAGCTCAAAATTCTTTCTCAATACTTGACAAAAATTCATGAATTTGGTGTCATTTGAAAGGTATAATGATAAAGTACAAGATTCTACAAAAAAATCACAAAAAAGGATCAAAAATCGACCCAAAAATCGCTGAAAACAGGCAGGCAGGTTGCAGGTCACAAAATGGTCATATCGACACGGTTTTGGTAAGTTAAATTGTCAGATGTGTAAAAAAAAGTTAATGTGCCATATCGGAAAATTGGGGAAAGCATGTTTGTGTTCAGTGACTTTAACCCAATTATAAAATCAAGAATTTAAGAATACACAATTTAAGCTTACATTATAAGATTATGAAGTCAAGAATATAAAAAAAATACAATTTAAGCTTACATTAAATGCAAGAAAATTATTCAAAAGTACCTCCAATGTCAGGGATGTCTCTGCAATATTGGTTGAGATCACCACTTTCCTTTTCCCTCTAGGAGAAGGAGAAAACACCAAGTCCTAAGAATACAAACCAAAAATAGCTTATATCTGTAATACGAGCCATGGAAAATTATAGAGAAAATAAAAAAGATAAGTAACCTGATCTGCGCGAGTGAGTCCCGAATACAGAGGCAAAACAATCATTCCTGAAATGTTTCAACAAAATTGTCAAAATAAGCAACAGAAGAGACTAACAAACTACACATTCTCTGGAACACTAAACCTTTTAACAATTGACCAATATGCCTGGAGGTTTGATTTTAACAATGGAAAGCAGCAAGATAAAAAAAGCCCTCTGATATACCTAAAGAAGACTTGCTATTGTTTTGGGCTTCTTCCGTGATTAATTGAACTGCAGTATCAATATCATCTTGCCCAGTTAAGAAGACAAAAATATCTCCCAATGGCTCCTACAAGTTAAAAACAATAAATTTAACCAACTCTTATCATATAATTGTAAACAAAAACATGAACATGCAAACATATAGGATATTGACATATGGTTTTATATTTTAAACACAATATCAGCACAATATCAGCAGGTACCTTATCATGAATTGACATTAATGTCGAAACAGTTGCTTGAAGATAATCTGAAACAGGCTCCTCAACATATAATATGTGTACATTATATCCTCTACCCTGAAATCACTTTCTTTCGCAGATAAATGAATAAACAAAGAAACATAAAAGCTTATTTTTGTCTATAGTATGATACCCTAGACTTTGCTATAATATACCTCGACAGACAAAATAGCAGGTTCTGTCTGCAGTTTAGTATCTTCTCCTTCCACTCGAGGCTGCCTTTTTCTAATGAAGATATACAAAGTTTTCATATCGTAATCATAATTTTTCAGAACAAGTATAAATTAATCGTGGACAATTATATGAATGGTACCTGGTCTGGAAAAATGCAGCCATTGATTTCGCTTCAATTGTGGCTGAAGCGATAATTAGGCGCAACTCGGGCCGACGCCTTTGTATCTGGGAAATCAGTAATTACCAATAGTAACAATAACAGATTTTTGTGGACCTCATTACAAAGGGTTACGAAAAACAAATCTTGAATCTTAATTTGATACCTTTTTCAGGAGACCCAACAATATGTCTATTGAAAGGGATCGCTCATGAGCTTCATCTACCATAATCACACTGAAATATAATTTTGATTTAAAAACAAACTAATAGGTGTAATATATACCAAAGTAAATATGAGATATGTCACTAGAAAGCAATAAAAAAGCCAATTGCAACAAAAACTAACTTCATGTTTTACCTAATGTTAACTATTTCAATAAATTTAAGCCATGTATGCATTATGGCTGATAATCTAAATACAGAAAAAAATGAAAGAAAGAAAAGCACCTGTACTTGGTTAGGAGAGGATCATCCATCATTTCCCTTAGTAAAACACCATCTGTGAGAAATTTGATCCTGGTTAAGTCCTGTGCTTCCAGAAAGATAAATGTAAACACTATTGACCCTTCATACTAGCATCAAGCAATCAAAGTCTGAAACCACTTTGCTATCACGAAATCCATCAATTATATGATCAAACATATCCGTATAAAATCCCAGAATGTGCTTGTAAAGGTTTTCTTGTTCAGTTGTTATACAAGTTATAATAATTTCAACCATAAGTAAAATCTTACTGAATTTGTCACATCTTCAAATCGAATTGTATAACCAACTTCGTCCCCAAGGTTGACTCCCATTTCTTCTGCCACCCTTGCAGACACACTCTAAGATATATATATAGATATATACAAATTTCAAAGAAATGAAAGGTATTCATGAATAATAGTGAACAAGGTCATATACGAAAATAATAATAATAATAATAATAATAATAATAATAATAATAACAACAATAATAATAGTGAACATTCACAAACAAGAAATTTGGCAGTGAGTACCTGCACAGCCAAACGTCTTGGTTGAGTGCAAGCAATAATACGCCCACCATTAGCCCAGCCTGCTTCCTTAAGATACTGCAAGATCAAATAGCATGCTTTATACAAGAGTCCTATATAAATATCATGTTAAAGAAATGTTTCCAAGCATCATAGGAATAGATGTTCTTAAAACATTCAATCACCTTCTGAATTTTTAGCAAATTTATATGAGTTTAAAAAATAGACTTATAGACACCAACCAACCTTGTATTTGGTTAAACATACAGAGAAGTCTAGAATGAGTTTCCTCCTTTCTGAAATTAGATGCGCATTTTTTAAAAGCATTCACAAACTTAACACAAATCTACATGAAATTCTATACGTTGGAAAACAATGTTGCATAAGTGGCACCACTTTTACATAGTTTACAATAGATATATACATAGTGATAAGCACCCAAGTCAATAGCTAGCTAGCAATTTTAATTACTGCCTTCTTTATAAATGAAGAGGATAACCCTATACTATGTGCTTCCTCCTTTCTAGAACTAAGAAACACTAATTTTAGAAGCTTTCAAAGTCTCAAATATTTAATATCAACAAGAAAGATTAAGCTGGAAATGATCAAATACTGTAACGGTCATGCTATTACATAGACACATAGTTGACCATATATGCAGTAATATTACACCCAAATGAAGTCATTAGTTACCGATTTTATAATATACTTAAAACATGATAACAACCACATTTAGACATGCTAAACCTGTGTTCCTATTAAAAGATCCATCTGCATTAATTCAAGAACCCTAGCCAAGTCTTTGTAGTATTCACCTCAACCTCATGAATTCAACAGCTAGAGCTGTATTTAATTATCTGGAGTAGAAGCAATCTGATAACAGAGGATGATTCAAATTGTGTAGATTATATACTACTTCCATTACAATTGATGATAGACAGCTAGGCTGCTAAAATCAAGCAGAAATACATTCAACCCAAAATTTTGTATTATAAACCCTAACTGCGTTGGCCTTCTTCACGAGCACTACAAACAGGGGCATTATTGGGATTTCATTTCCAACGAAACCATTATCACCTCATCAAATTCAACTAGAAAGTTTGACCTCCAAATTTAGATAAAATCCCATTTTCCCCGAAACGAATAGAGCACATACAAAGAGAAGAAAAGATGGAAACCTGAGGAATTTGGGTGGTTTTGCCACTCCCCGTTTCTCCAACGATGATGGTTGTGGAATGAGTCTCCACCAGATACAAAATAGACGTTCTGTACTTGAATACAGGTAATCTCTGCCTCTGCTTCTCTAAGCTCGCATACCCATATCTGCAATTGATTGATTTGATTCCAGTACCAAATTGAAAACACGAGTTCTATAGTTCAGTTCATTGTTCATATTCATTTATATCACTCAAGAAAATCAACATTTTAGTTTTGGATATCATAAACACACTCCATTTTGATTATGGTTTAGCGCCAGAAATGAGATTGTTTACTAGTGGGAAGAAAATGAAAGAGGAGATTACGTGGAGGAGGAGGAGGGAGAGGCGGAGTAGAAAAGAACGCCGCCTTCTTCGTCGTCGAGCAGACGAGGCTTTGCCGTCCTTGGCATCCAAAATTGCGCCATTTCAATTTCGGAGAATACCGCCGATCGATTAGTGATGCGAAGCAAACGCCAAACGGCGTTTGTTTTATAACTTACAATAACATTGGCTTATTATTTACGGATTGTATTATACACCATATCATTTCCAAAATTAAAGATATTGTTAGGGATTTTGTATTCTTTTTAATTTTGGAAATGATTTTGTATTATTTTTAATTTTGGAAACGATTTTTGCCATTCAAAAAAATCATTTCCAAATTAAAAAATAATCCTTAACAATATCACTAATGCGACATTTAATCGTATAAAATAAAGTAGTTTTTAGAATCATCATAATCTAATATATATATAAAAAACTAAATTGGAAATTTTAGACCTTTTATTTAGTAAAAGAATTAATTTTAGTTATTTATTTCTTAAAGATAAATATAACTCTTAATGATATCATTGATAAATATCATGAGGATTAAAACAACATAATAAAATAAACTAGGGTTTAGCTCATCAATATGTATCCAACTTGTGACGTTTTGTTATTGTGTGTATCAAACTTTAAAATTGTCTATTGTATGTACCAAACATTTGATTTGTCGCTATTGTATGTACTAAACTTATATCATTTTCTCCTTTTACATGTATGCAAAATACATACAATACTACAATAGTAACAAATTAAAAGATTGATGCACACAATATTAATCTTCTAAAGTTCAATGCACACAATAACAAGGGAGATGATCCTTACGCAACAAAAGTGGTCATACACAACAAGTTTATGCATCATTAACTTGTATCATGTGCATTAACTGCTTGTACCTTGTTGTGTATTGCTAAAAACTATTGTGTACGGATCAGCTCCCCAATAACAAAACGTGATAAATTACATAAGTTTTGATGAAATAAACCTAATAAGTACTAATACAAACATATATGTAAATATTTGTGTGATAACATGAAATATGGTGATCAAATATAAATATTACTAAGAATTAGATTATTTAAATATCATATATTTTACGTGTTTGTATTTCTTTAATATTGTGTTTATTTTATCTTGATCGTTTGATTTAATTATATTTATTATTTTATTGTAGTACATGGGTCATTGAATTTTAGACTTTTTAATTTGAAAGTTGACAAAACAAATTTAAATTTATATATATATATATATATATATATATATATATATATATATATATATATATATATATATATATATATATGTTCATGTATACTAATTTTTTTAATATGGATATAAACTAGCATTATATATCATCCCATTTTTTCGTTTCTTAAAATTATTTCATATTTTTTTAATTTTAATATATATTTTTTTTTAAACAACTCGTGTATCATACAAAAATTTACTCTAGTATTATATATAACATTTATTTATTTTTCACACATATATAAGTCATATAAGTTTTATATATGATAATTAAAAAGACTGCATATAATTATAAACAAGAAATAGAAACTCTGGATCATGCGTTTCTCACTTGCCCGGAGGTTAAAAAACTTTGGGAGAAGTTTTTCTATTGGTGGAAATTAAAAAATGTTAATCCACTTTCGGTTACAGATTTATTGACTTTAGAAGATTCCTTATGGCGTAGCTCAGATACGAAAATGAGTTGGCATGCAACAATTTGGTCATTTGTCTATTTGCTTTGGAGAGACCGTAACAAATCTATTTTTGAAAAAAAAACAGAATCTTGATGTGACTTTCGTTGAATTCCAACGGCAAATTTACGGGTGGATACACTTCAGATCAAAGAACAGAATTGGTTCGAGTTGGGATTGGCTACGGTTTTCAACTGTTAAAGGATAATCACTTGAAGTAGTGGTCGTATTTTTATAGTTTACTTTCCATTGGTTGACATAAATTTGGTTTCCGGAAAGACTTGTATTGTTTCATGGGGGCTTTCTTTTCATTTTGTGTCTTGTAAATAGTATTGATTGTTTTTCAAAAAAAAAAAAAAAAAAAATTCGCCGTGGTGCAGATTTTTTTGTTTAGTCGCAGACTCTTTTTAAGTTGTTGGCACAATCCCACTTAATGGACTACTGGTAAGATCGACTTCTGTGGTACCATCGTCTACTGTAATTTTCCTCTACAATCGACTACTGTGGTACAATCCTCATTCATCGATTCGATCTGTGTTCATCACTTGTACAGTCTACTAATTTGCGAGTAAGAGAAGCTGTAACCCTAACTCTGTCTTTTTCGCTAATTCTGAGAATCGATTCTACTTCATCTCGATTCCATTTATAAACTTTACTCTGCAATACTCTGAGTATATTGCAATGGTTCGGTTATCTTATTGCAATGATTCGGTTAAAAGTATTCATAATTTCAATGTCAGAATTCTGGATCTGTTTGATCTTTATGTTCTAATGGAAGCCGACACTCTCTGCGCCGGGGTTTATTATTGTTTACTTGGAAAAGATATACAGCTTAGCTTAAAGGTAACATTAAGGTAATGCACACTCTGATATGTGCAATCAACATGTTGAAGCTAGTCATGAAGATGATGAATTATATGATGCCAAATTTAGTTCTGATGAAGAAGAGTTTGCTTTAGTAGATCTCTTTCCAAGGGGAAGATGAATTATATGATATAAGAATGAAGAAGGTGGCAGCAGCATAGAGGGAAAATATTTAGTAATGAAGATCCTAAGCATGGTGCATCTCTTACGAATAAACCTAGGACTAAGGTCCCGTTTGTTTTGCAAAATTCGAAGAAATGGAATTGAATTGAAATCAAATTTCATGTTGTATTGTGTTTGGTGTAAATTTGTTTTTGAATGGAATCGCCTTCTTCCATAGCTGGACTGGATGGAATTTAAATCAATTTCATTCTTGCGAATTATGCAAAACAAACAGTACCTAAGTGTGTTGTAGATTCCTTTTTGGCACACCTTTATGATGGTTGTAATCCGGACAGGTTTATTGAACATAAAATTGTATACGAGAATAAAAAGTTGACCTCTTTTGTTAGTTATGAGTCACTTTGCACAACTTTTGTATATTTCAAAACTTCTGTTTTGGTCAATGAAAAAGGAAAACTCTGCCATTGTTATTCTTATCTGCTATGGTGCAATGGTTATGGCAGTTTATCCTGTTTTGGTCAATGAACTTCTCATGTATAATTGGAAAGTCTTTTACAAGTGATCTCCTCTTTTTTAAACATATATAAATAGTAAAAAGTGACCTGCAATAAAACATGTTAAATGATGACGAGTGAAAAGGCTTTTCAAGTGCAAGTTTCTTCTAGCACAAGTGGTCTGCTCTATAACTTGAGAATGTAAAAGGTGATCTGAGTAGCTGGTGAACATTGCATTTATTTTTAAAAAAAATATATTAAAAGTGTAATTGTATAATTGCTAAAAGTAAACGAAAGTTTGGTAAAATTGGGAAAAAAATGTATATATGATAGGAGGAGGCTTCATTTGAGGATCGATCTTATCATGATAACCAATCTAAATTTTTGATTCAAATAAATCAATGACTAATAATGGAGGATGACTTATTAATGACTTATTAATATAAGTATTTTGAGAAAATCAAGTACCATTAATTAATGATTTATCTACCCGGACTCAATTTATAGTTGCGCAAATATATAAATGAGTAAAATACTCTTACTAATGATTGATTAATGAGCATCAGTTATGTTTATAAATGGTTCTCTCATTAATAATGATTCTCAAATAAACTTCTCCCTCCCTGTATTGTGGCAAAAATTGCTCTTTTTTCACTAAAATAAGCCAATGTAACTTTTATAGAGAAAATCATGAGAGATTAATAAAGAAAATTAGTAGATTACACGTATCATTATTAGCGACTAAAAAAACAAATAGAAGGATTTAGTAAAAAAAATAACATTTTATCATAACTTTAGCTTTTTCATGTGTCTGCTATGGTCTATAAAATGTTAATATATTTTAGTTCTAAATAATTAGTTAATTAAAAAATCTAAGACCGTTTGAAAAGTCATTAGTCTTGTTAATTGTGTGTGCTACAAGTATTCAACTTTGATTGCTTCCTAACTTATAGTTTTCCACGTTGACCATGTCGTATGTTGAAATTTCCACATCAAATTTCATTCTCTATAAGAACAAGATCCTTACAAAATATCCAAAACCTTAGTACCTGAAAATGCCTTCTTATGCACCTTCCAAACTAATCTTCGTCTTCCTAGTATCAATACTTCTTTCAAACACTTCGGTCTCGATAACCTTGAATCAAACCACAAACATAGGAGTGATCATCAACGAAACTTCAAGATCAGGAAAAGAACAAAAGACCGCCATTGAAATCGCGGTCCGAAAGCTCAATTCGGGTTCCAAAAACCACAATTTGGCTATTCATTTCAAGAATTCTAGTGGAGACCCTCTTGAAGCTGCTTCTTCAGGTACATCTAGACTAGTCAGCTTAATACAATTTATGTTTGATTAATTAACGCTCTGGTGGTTTATACATATAAATATTTGTATCTTGCAGCAAATGATTTGATTGACAAACAAAACGTTCAAGTAATAATCGGGCCAGATTCATGGGAGGAAACTGCAGTAGTAGCGAAAATAGGACAAAAAGCTAAAATTCCGGTTATTGCTTCCACTGTTGATAGTCTGCAACCTCTATCGCGTCTTCAATGGCCTTTCTTGGTACAAATGACCAATCTAGACTCGTCTGATGAAATAAACTGCATCACTTCTTTAGTGCAATCATATAACTGGAAAAGGGTCGTCGTGGTTTATGAAGACAACGTTTATGGTGGCGAATATGGGGCTGTTTCACTATTATCCGAGGCACTTCAAAAGATTGGTTCTATAATAGAATACCGTCTAGTTGTTCCTCATTTCACTTCACCTTTTGACCCGAAAGAGACCATCCGTGACGAACTAGTGCAAGTCTTGACCACAAAGCAATCACGGGTTTTCATCATGTTGAAATCATCTTTACCGTCTGCAACTAGGGTGTTTGAAGAAGCTAATAAGCTAGGATTAACAGGGAAAGATTCGGTTTGGATTCTAGGAGAGAGTTTTTCGAATTTTCTTGATTCTGTCAACCCGTCGGTTTTGAAACTTGTGCAAGGTGCTCTAGGCATCAAGACGTACTATCCTGACAACAGCACGCAATTTCTAGACTTCAGGTCTAACTTCAAGACAATCTTTAGATCAAATTACCCCGAGGAAGATATATTCGAGCCAGGAATCTATGCTATACGTGCATACAATAGCATAGAAACCATCTCACGAGCGCTAGATCGTTTAGAAATTTTAAACAATACTAACAATATTCCTTTCTCTGAGAAGTTGTTGGATACAATTCTATCCAGCAACTTCTCTGGTTTGACGAGTCACATATCTTTTGAGGACGAAAAGCTGTCACAACCTCGCGTGTTCCAACTAGTGAATATCAATGGAAAAAGTTATAAAGAGCTTGGATTGTGGTCACCTGGTCTGAACCTAAAACAGTTAGCCATAAACTGGCCAGGTGATCTAATACGCAGAATTCCAAAAGGATGGGCAATGCCTAACAATGCTAAGAACATGAAAATCGGGGTTCCAGAAGCGACATCATTTGATAGGTTTGTGAAAGTGGAATGGATTGCGAGCTCAAACAAGACAGAATATTCTGGTTTTTGTATCGAGGTTTTCGAGTCAGTAGTTGCCACTTTGGAGGAGAAATACGGTTACACGTTACCTTACGAGTTTGTCAACCATACAGGCTCCTATGACGATATGGTGGATCAAGTCTATTATAAGGTACTTGTTAACTCAAGAAATTGTGATATATTTGATTTTTGGGCATACTAATATTCTCTTGTGTTTACATATCAATCTCTTTGATAAACAGAAATTTGATGCGGTTGTTGGTGATGTTACCATACTGGAGAATCGGTCACGATATGTGGATTTCACACAGCCGTTTATCGAGTCGGGGTTGTCGATGGTGGTGCCAGTGAAGTCGGATCACGAAAGGGCTTGGAAGTTCATGAAACCATTCACGTTGGAGATGTGGTTAGCCACATTTGGAATAATGTTCTACACAATGTTTGTGGTGTGGTTCATTGAGCATCAAGTGAACCGAGAGTTTAGAGGTCCATGGAAGGATCAACTTGGAACTGCATTATGGTTCACATTTTCATCCCTTTTCTTCTCTCATAGTAAGTATTATTATGTATCTTATTAAAAAAGAATAGTTCAGATTAAATTAGAAACTTAAGGTACTAATTAACGAGTCGATGGAATTATGAATGCAGGTGAGAAGATAAGAAGCAATCACAGTAAGGTAGTCGTTATGATATGGCTCTTTGTCGTGTTCATCATAACGTCTAGCTACACGGCTAGCCTCACTTCAATGCTCACAATTCGAATGTTAGAACCGACAGTAAAAGATATAGAGTGGCTAAGGAAAACAAATGCATCAGTGGGATGTGACCCTGATTCGTTCGTGGGTAATTACTTAAAGAATGTTTTAGAACTGAAAAACATCACGAATGTATCGCTGCAAGACGAATATCCAGAAAACTTTGAGAGTGGAAATATAGAAGCGGCATTTCTCGAGCTCCCTTATCAGAAGTACTTTCTAAGCAAGTACTGCAACGAGTACACAGTTGTTGGCCCTTCATACAAATTTGGAGGTCTAGGCTTTGTAAGTTCTCAATATCACTGTCTTTGATCTTATATTACATGTGGTAGAATGCTTTGATCGGAAGGATTTGATAATGGGTCAAAACACGTACAATTTTAAACATGTATAATTTTAAATGCATATCAAGTTAGATTGAGTTGACTTGCAAACATTGTTTTTTATAATTTATTTATAAATACGCAATGAAATGAAAAATCCTCACATTTGTGTCTATTTATCCTACTAACAACATGATTGTGACACATCGTGAAATAAAGAGATGAGATAAAAGGAAAAGAATTGGTATCATTATATGTCATCGTTTCTTTAAGACTTAAGAGTATAATTTAGACAGAATAGTTAGGAAGAAACATCATTACTCAAAAAAGTAATGCCTTAGAATATGATTACAAAAATTAGATTATTATAATAATCTACATATTTCTGTATAATGATATGTGTTGTATGCATTAGAAATGTATTTTTTTTTTTTGTTCGTGAAAAACTACTACCTTTCTATTTGAACAATTTAAGATAAAACATAACCTAGATCTAGTTTTTGAAATCGTTACTAAGTGTTTTTACGATAAAACTGTGTAGGTTTTTCCGAAAGATTCTCCAATAACCGATGATGTCTCTGGAGCTATATTATCCCTCTTGGAAGATGGGAAGATCCGCGATATAGAAAAGAAATGGCTTGAAACCTCCCAAAACTGCTCCAGTTCAAATCCTGGGTTGGAATCAGGAAGACTTAGCCTCGCCAACTTTTGGGGAATATTCCTCATCTCCGGGCTCACGTCAACACTTAGCATACTCATATTCCTTTATCGGTTGCTCCATAACAAAATTGAGCAAAGAATTAATAGCTTCAACGGGTCTCGTTGGAATAACGAAAGCCGTTGGAGAAAAGCAGTGAGAGTTGTTCAAGTCGTGCTCAGCTTGAATCATAATCAAGTCCAACCAAGAGAAACCATGGAATCGACAAATGAACGGAATCAACAGAATCCACCAAGATGGGAACTGGTGAGTCCCACGGAGGTTCCTGAACATTTGGAAATCGGGAGGCCTACTCAACTAGAAATTCCCATGAGAAAAATGGAACATATTGGTGAAGATTTGCAATAGAAATGTATAGATACAGAATTTTCTACATTAGATACAGATTCAACATACTTAATCCAATAGGTTTTGAATACTAGAATTAGGAATAGGAACAGATATACGAGGATGTTGATTAAAATCCTACGACCCATATATGTGTATTCTTTTAGAAAATTACCCTTGTATATACAAACACCTGTATTATCTATACAGCTGTTTATACATGTTATTTTTCTGATATATAATTTTCTGGACGTCATTAAATCCATAACCATAACCAAACAAATATGATCAAGCGGGTGTCGCTTTAAGAAACTTGGAAAAAGTAGTACAACTTTTTATACTGGAAGATATGCTCATATTTGATCCATTTTCAAGCCTACAAAATTGGGTCCGAAAACATATACATTAACCTTCCAGGCCCTGGCAGAAGATCCAGTAATCATCTCTGCTGGTGGATAATTAACAGAAATACATTAAAACATAACTCTTCAAAGACTCCAAAATTAAACATCCAAAGTATCAAATTCAAGTGTGTAAATCTAGATTAGCTCCTGCATATTCTTTTTTCAGGCTCAAAGACCCCTCTATTGCAGCCCGATCCATGAGTGATCTTTATCCGAGTTTGGAACTGAAGATTAACGATAATAGCCTCTTCCTCGAACCCGCCTACCCCCCCATCCCCTTCCTTGACCTCCTCCCCTTGAACCCCCATATGATAGACCTTGGAATGCCCTATCAACAAGCTGATTGCCACCTCCACGACCTCTTTTGTTAGGTTGGTTGTTGGAACCGTTTAAGGTGTTGGCAGGTCGTTTCCCTCTGTGAAAGCATAAAAATATATATATTCAAGGAGTTGTCAAGTTTAAAAAGATGTTTATTAAAGAAAGAATAAGTTACCCTGGAAATAGCTACTGATCTAGGAATCTCAGGGTGTATGGTTTTCTCATGTATGTAAGGGTTGAATTGAGTTAGGTTTACAATCTAAAGATCAATAAAAGATTTAGCTTGAAGGGGAACAAGCCGAAAGTCGCTCAAACTGTTACTTAATGTATACAACCTCGAACTTATTTTACTAAAAAATTTGGTTATTCATAATAAGATAGTTTTTCAATCATATTTAGTGTTGTTTGATTGCAACGGAATATACTATTTACGCGCCAAATGGCGAGTTTTTTATGGCGTGGCGTGCAAAAAAAATAATTGTAAAAAAATTGACTTTTTTATATACATTTTGTAATCGCGTGTATTGAACTTCTATAAATTTGTATTTTGTAATTTGTATATGTTACTTTGCTCCTAATTTGTGCAACTTTGTGTAATTTGTATATTAATATTGATAAATTGAATATAAATATTTATAAAATATATACAAAATTGCCGCCTTAAAAAACACCATGGCTCCTAAAGCTTGAGGCTTGACCTCGCCGCCATGCCACGCCTTACGTTATTTAGAACCATGATTGAATCATTCATCGTTTAATCGTTCTATTTTAACAAACAACCCGTTAGCTTACCAACTATTTGTAGATAAAAGAATTGAAAAAAATGTTGTTACCCAACCTGGAACCTGCCATTAAGCCACATCTAGTAGTCTAACGACACAGCAGTACCCAATGCCGTCTAGGCAGGGTATGAGAGAGGTAGAAAAAGAAAGACTCGAATATTAGAAAAATAAATAATAGTTAACTACAGGGAAAAGATAATAGTAGTAAACTAAACAGAGAAATGACTTAAATAGTTAAATGGAGATGGAAATTTATTTATTTTAATGGAAGCCAGTTACTACTTGGAAATTAAATTCGAACATGAAAATCTTACCTATATGTTAAAGTGGCTAAATTACCCGTTTGGTATCAAAAACCGCCTGAACACCCCCCACGCCACCCCAAAAGGAATTTACAACCTCTATTTGCAATGTTTGCATGATTGCAGACTTTTAACTTTTTAACGGAGGGTATTAATCAAGTTGGGTTTGATGACACTTCACGTATTATCTCTTTTAAGCCAGAGGTCTTACAGGAAGGAAGCAGACACAGTCTCTCTACCTACGGGTATAGGTATGATTGTGTACATCTTAGCTCTCCCGTACTTTGCTCTTGTAGGATTGCGTATTGTTGTTGTATGGATCAAAATGGCTTGACCCAAAATCTCTCTCTCTCTCTCTCTCTCTCTCTCTCTCTCTAATATATATATATTTATAATATTTATGATTTGTTTTTGAATAGATACTTCTAAGCATCGACAATTGACTTTGGGTTATCTTTGACCAATATGACCTATTTCCTTTTTTGCTGAACTTTTTTTATTTTACCTGTTTGACGATTATTCGATTAATGATAAACATAACTACGCTTATTCACGAGTAAATAGGGTGAGATTGCCAACTCTAATCCGACATCTAGAACTCTAAGCAAATTGATAGTTTTCCATTGCTATACAGGAAAAAAAAGAAAAAATATATAAACATGAGAAACTGTGATGCTTAGGCAGAGAGCTTAATGTACATACCCGGCTGTGTTTGCTGGAGCTACAGTCTTAACTGCCTCATTCCAGGATAGGTTAATTCTTTTATCTCCAATAAATGAAGGTGATTTTGAATGCAACGGCTGAGTTAAGCAAAATAAATATATAAGCAAATAAAGACGAAGAGAACAGGAGAACACATGAGATCTTGTATTTAAAGTCTATCTATAAATAAGTATACTTTAAACGTTTCAGATGAGAAAATGAAGGCATGCTTTCTGATTTCAAAAGTTAAAGCACTTGTGAAGAAAGAAATGCTTGTTTAAACTGTGTACCATTGAACTCAAAGTTATTGAACATTATACTACTAAAATATAAACCTATTAATCAGCCATTATACTTAATTTCATTCAGTCATTTTGTCTTGTTTTTGGCCAAAAGATGACATTATTTTACACTTGCCATCAATGAATCTTCACAGTAACAACATTGTAATAAGGTTAATTTTAATGTCTCTTTTATATTAGCCACAGGCTACAATGGCAAATTAAATAAGCTTCCTTGTGTAATGACCAAAAACATGTTCTGCAATACTGCATAGGGAGATGGTATCATAGAAATTTACCCAAACTCGAAGATCAAGCATGTATATAATTGCAAAGCAAAGAATATTATTATCAATTTGATTACCTGTGTCATTGCCAAAATGTTATTGCATGTTCGCAACCCTGTTGTAGCATTCTGCTTTTGGATTTTCTGCATATTGAAAATGCTATCATAATGAAATAAAGCCCAACAAAGAGAAAACAAGTGAAACTACACCCAAACAATTTATGAACTCACAATTTTAGCCTTTTCTTCATCAGATATAGCAGTACCCGTTGTCTTATTTTGCTGACCCATTCCCTGTGTTAATTTCTTCATTGTAGCTTTAGTGAGGTCTTCAACACAGCTTAATCTGAATCACCAAGAAGGAATGTGAGTGCAAGAGTTTTTCATACTACTACAAAGGGTAATTAGTCATTTCGAGACATGTCAAATTACCTTTCTGTGAAGTCCTTGTAGAACTCTGTAAAGTCCTCACCAAGCCTGTCTGATGGTTGACCGGTCACTATTTTATAACCACATAAACTGTTAGTTGCATTTGGAGCCTGTTTCAAAACAAGATTCAATTTCAGACTTCAGCAACTGAATAATTAATTGTACGTGGTAAAATATTACTCACCTTGTTAGCTAAATGGTGGAATGTGTACAGCATACACTCAACATATGTAAAGTTCATCTCTTCTCCTGTTTTCCTTCGAGGCATGTACTTCTGAGAGGTAAAAAATATATAGGACCTCAAAAAAATTACCAGAGTACCAAAAGGACGTGATGAAATAGACCAATAATATTCAACAGAGTAAAATTGTGAAACATTAAGATTATAAATTTTGAAGAAACTATCTTTTTCTGTATACCTTTAAGAGCTGAACAACAGAAGGAAGGATCTGCCTAGAGTCTTGAGGTGCTGCATAAGGTGAACTCTCTGCAAGATTCTTGAGCAAGTCTACTTTCCTTTCTTCAGGAAGCTGCAAAAAGAATTTATAATAAGCAAAAAAAGGATTTAATAGACAGAAAACCTCACAGAAATTAAGATCTTGAATATCTCGAGTGACGGTCCAATTATTATAGCAAGAAAAAATGATCACAAAGATGAAAAGATTAGTACCTTATCGAACACAGGGAGAATGTGTTTGTTTAAATAATTCAGAAATTTGCTACTTGAAGCACCCCTCTGCATATAGTATAGGATTTATTTTAATAGGAAGGTCAACTGCTAAAACTCGCAAAAACAAATTACATAAATACCAAAAGAGGCATACTACGAAGAATGGAAGGGCCATATATAGGCATGATATTAATCTATCAACATGGTCCCCATCTGACACCTGCATTTTTATCGTCACTGTCAGCAAAAATTTAAATATTCAACAAATTACACCAAACTTTAAAATCAAATAGTTCAAACGATTATAGCAAAAAAATAATAATAATAAATAAAAAACACATCATAAACTCACACTGAACTGTGCATCAAGATCAGCTTGGCCTTCAATGATTTCAACAAGCTCTTGGACACGCTCAGTAGGAGCTTTCTCTCCAAATATGCTCAAACTTTTTAAAAAATCCATGAACATCTTGAACTCTGCTCCAGTAACATCTTGTAAGCTCTGGAAGATATATATTTAACTTTATAAGATAAACCTGATTTATATAACTTGAAGCATACGTATAGAAAACAGAAACTAAAAAATCAATGTAGCGAGAACATAAGGTAAATATAACTAATTTGATTTATGTAACTAAAGCATATGTCTAGAAGAGAAGTCAAATGATAACACAATGAGAATGCAAGTGATAAATAGAAATATAGAATATCTAGTGAATGATAGCAATAGGAACATACTTTTTTAATCAAATCAGTTATATGCCTTTCCATTTGCTCCTGCGGCTTCAAGAGCTCGGATTTTAGAGGGAACACCTGTAATATTAATTAAAGCTATGTTTTAATTTTAAAGTAAGAAAAGATATAACTGTGATGTACATGAATCAGTGTTCTCACCTTGTCCCTGATAAAGATCAGGGTCCTCTCACGAAGATTATCATCAGTAACTGGTTCATCAACGCTCTCGATGTGTTTAAACAATGCAGTCAAGGATGCTGAAACACATTATTATTTACCCTTACAGTTATTGATCTAGGTAGAAACAAAGTTACCTTGCTATTCCAAGATTATTTTCAAATAAACAAGGCATAGCATTATCAATGTACCTTTAACATCCTGCCTTAATAAGGACAGAAGAGCTTTATGCACTGCATCACGCTCCACATTTTCTTCTGAAAATATTAAAGTATTTAAGGTCATATACATACCTCACCGAAGTCCATTAATATATAAACTTAAGAACCTTGATAATTTACCAGCTATAAGAAGTTGTGCAAGAATGTCAACAATCTTTGAAATATGCTCTGGTGTATCCTTGCAGAAAAGAGGAAGTCCACGTATTGCTTGCACCCGTATCTTTTACAAAATGAGCAACCAAACACAATAAGCAGTAAGGCCTTCAGCTAAAAGCAATGATTATGATATCTATTGTAATAGAACTGAAAATAGTTAGGTTATAAATCGAATACAGATTTAACATCAAAGTGCATGCTTCATTTAACAAACAATTTCAAATTCAAAGTGTGGAGTCTGATTGAACATGTTGAAATGATGCAACATTCTGTCACAACATTTATAGTCCAGATAAACAAGAACCCGTTGGGAAGAGGGGGTCCAAGGAGGGCTGACCTGCATGGGGTTTTCAGACCAGATCATTGCTTATAAATAAATCCTGAATCTAATCGATAATCCTAACCCGTGGTTAATACAATTGTACATTTCTTACTTCTCTCATTCATCTTGTATGTTGTCTACCTTTGCTAATTTGAGCAAAAAAAAAAACCGGATCCAAAGCTCATGAAGGGGAAGGTCCCTACACATAGCCCATTAAATCATTACTGATGAGTATAGGTTCAAACTGCGTCCTGAACCAGAGGGAGCTCTAACGACCGAGTGTCTAAGATGTAAGCAAAACCATCAGTCAGAACATCAAATTCAAATTTAGCATTGAGAGATTAAGAAAATGTATTTAGTATACCAAGATCTCGGACTATCGGTTATCCCTTAATAAAGTACATATATCGTACTAGTCTATATCCAAGCTGTCAATCACTGAGATTGTTTTATGAACAGTGAAAGACTTTAGAAAGCTGCAATTATAATATCTAAAACGCTAAATTACTTAACAAGCTTAGTATCAGCATGAGATTGACTATTAGCCAATATTAACACTCAGAATCACCTAATCAAGTTCTTTGCAGTCAAAGCTAGGTGCTCAATCATCTAGTCATTACACGCAAAGGTTACCCTTGGAGCTTATCTTCTATTTTCTTCATAGTATTGTCAGAATTACTTAAATTTGCTAAATAACTCAGATGATTGTTTTGGCATCAATACGCCGGTGCTACCTCTAGTCAATTCTAAGCTCTTAATTCGATTTTTTAAATATAACAGTAAATAAATAGATACTAACCCCAAGCTCTTCTGCTTCACATAAATCCAGATGAGCATCAACTGCAGACCCCGATAAGCCAGGGAAGAACTTAAAAAACCTAGGAATCAATTGTGCAGCCAACTGTCTGGCCTTGATGCTTGAACTTCTAGCAGCCTCGATAATACTCTTGTAATCCTCCACATTCTAAACAACAGCAGCAATAAACAATAACAATTAACAGCACGGCAATAAGAAATTTATGTAAAACCCTAATTTCTCAAAATTGATTTCAACAAGCCCTAGAACTGGAAATTATTGCAAACCTGAGACTTGTCTTTGGCTTCGCTAAGTCGTTCTCCGTAAACATAGAGCTTTTCAATGTCTTTAGCGTCGTTGGAAGCGTCAGCCATTGCTGATAAAGACGGGGCACCACAGTTGCAACACCGCTAATCTTGTAAAGAGAAGACAATTCAAAGGTGAAAATGGAGACTGATCTTGTGTGTGTGTGAGCAAGGAATCTGTATGGAGTGATGGTGAAGAGAAGGCTTCTGTCGAGAGTTGCAGAGAGTTTGTAAAAGTGTATGAATATTGTGGAAAGGTTAGATTAGATAGGCAGTTTCCCTAAACTTGTGTTTGAAATTGCATTTTGCCCGACCAACCCGACCCGCTTAGGTTAAGGATCGAATTTCAATTTATATTTTTTTACCATCATTCATTCGATCACGCAAGTCTAACAAATTTCTAATCTTACAAGTTGCTCGAATAATTAGAGTACCATACAATTCCTGGAAAAGGAGTTTGTCATTTTGTGTATTAAAAGAAACAAGGTTATATAATTAATAGTCCAAAGATATATCAAAAAATAAGGTGAGGAGATGGCAGGGGATTTGGCACATGGCATGGGTGGCCAGGTTTGTGGGTTTTTTTACTCTATATCTTTTTAATTTGTTTTTTAATTATGTTAATTTTTACACACATGCTTCATAATAACCCTTAAGTTTAATATATGTTACAAAATGACCCTAAAGCATGTAGGTTTTTAGAAAAGAGAATTCTTTTTACTTCTTATATTTTTTATAACAAGAAAGTAAAATAATTTTAAAATATATTTTCTATAGAACTACTTTTTTTAAAAGCTTTCGACATTAAATACTATATAAATTAAGATAGTTACATGAAGTATCATTTTATTTTATCAAAAACATAATTTTATTCTAATGTTTTGTTTTTCTGAAGACATGGTTCGAACAAAGTTATAAGAAATATTCTACTTTGAACTAGAAAAATTCTATTGAGAAAATAAGTCATGTATATTTTATATTTTGAATAACGTGAATGACATGAGATCACATAAATCCTTTACATGCTTTCTTCATGCATGGTGTAAGCACTTTGACCACAACTTTCACTTTTTAAGATCGAATATCGTGTTTCTATTGATTAATGCGCAATTTGTATATATTTTTTGTCATTGATAAAAGTGAGCTGAGAGCTTATACGACACAAATCGTTCATATATATGATTATTTGTTCTCTAAGATATATATTTGGGTTTAATATAAATTTTAATTATTACTTAAGAGTAAATATATCAATAACAATAATACTTAATGATACATTTATTATTATTATTATTATTATTATTATTACTACTATCGTTTTGATAATGATCAAATCAATAAAGAATATGGTTAAAAGTGTAACAGATTATTTTGATCGAGTGGATAGTAAAGGAGGGTTCATAACTACTGGATGTGCATGTATGATTGAGTGGTTACTATTAATAAGGGAGAGTTTATAGCTACTTGATGTGTATGATTGAATGAAATAGTTTATTACAACTAACCACATCTATCATATTCATTCATATTCATATTTGTATTAAAAGGTTACCTTTAGCTTGCTAGGACGATAGTTATCAAAATTGTAACACCCAAGGTTCGATTACCTATGAATATATGTTAGTTAACAATAAGTGTTATATGTGTACTAAATAGTCTGGATGTGATTAGATGTGTTTATTAAACTAGAGGGATCAAAACTATCAAAAAATAAAATTTAAATAGTAGAGGGACTGCTTTTGCCATTGTGGGAAAGTTATACATATGTATGCAGATTATGGTTTTCTTCTTTGACCAACTAACACACTTCACAAACACACACCTACATACATACGAGAACACACAAAGCTGCTCATTTCTTCTTTGAATTTTGATCAAGAAATCAGTACTATTAGCATCCTACAATCTCCATCTCAGCTATAGTATCATCAAGGTGAGTTTGTTTGATTAAAATAAGAGTTCTAGTAGATTATATGATTCATATGGTTGAATCATGGTGTTATTTATCTTTATTGTTGATTTTTTGATATTATAAGTTGTTTAGGGTGTAGGAAGACAATCCTATGTCGTTTTATATCCAGTAAGAAATGAGTTTCTGGTTTTTTGGTCGGAAAAACATCAGACAGCAGGCAAACTGTTGTTACAGTTCATAGGGCACGTGTGTACCTATGAGGGGTATGGGCATGCCTCGTAGATTGTGGCAAACTGTAGTTTATGGGGTACGAGTGTGCTAGGGCACGGGCGTACCTGAGCTAGGTACGGGCGTGTCGTGTGGTACACCCTGAGCTAGGTACGGGCGTGTCGTGTGGTACACCCTTGTCTGAGAGGGTCACAACCATACCTATCAGTGAGGCACGGGTGTGTTTGGCCTCTGGCCAGTTTTCAGTTGCGCAATCATAATGTGTTATTGAATATATGTGTTAACTTAATTAT
The DNA here is from genome assembly GCA_947179395.2 of Pulicaria dysenterica. Lineage (NCBI taxonomy): Eukaryota > Viridiplantae > Streptophyta > Magnoliopsida > Asterales > Asteraceae > Pulicaria > Pulicaria dysenterica. The sequence continues at coordinate 94,939,351 of OX359291.1, forward strand.
ATATCATGATTAAACACTCTAGTTAGATATAAGTTACTCGTTTTGAGTTTGTAACCTATTATTTTCAAATGTGTTGGTGTTAAGTTAAATAATAATTTTATGAGCTAATTACATCATTCAGATTACAGTTTTTGTTCATATGTATTTAAAATTACGCTGATAATTCTTATCACAGTAAAATAATTATTTTTATACTCCTTTGTTTTATTATCATTATTGTTGGTGTACCCTATGTTTGGGCCTTGGTTAAGGCCCAAACATATGGTATACCCATTGGGCTTGGGTCTATCTTACCCCATTTTACCCTAGACACCTCCCTATATATTGGGGAGGGCACCAAGGTTCAGGGGCTCTCCCTCCCCCTCTATCAGCACCCACATATGGAGTTCTTTCCATACACACATACTCTCTCTATCTCCTTATAAAGGAATCATATGATCATCATGATCATACTCATGTCTTTCATCTCTAATGACCATGGGTTCATACACCACGAGATCCTCATGTCACTCCCGCCATGGACACCGTTTCCTAGCCTGGGGTTAACCACCGCAACGGGAGACTAAACATCAAATCCTCATTCACTCTGATATGCTGCATAATATGTACCTGTGCGTTCTTACGTATAAACAATTATTATAAACTCTCTCTAGAAAAGACAAAATTTGTTCGGATTTGAACACACGCAACAAAAAACACTTTTTTTGTGATTTAAAATAAAGGAGGATGGACAGTATTGGTTTAGGGTTGAATACACAAGAAATCACATGTCCCTAGCCTCTCTTCGTGATTTCTCTAACCCTAGCATGCTAAATTCATTGTCGACAGCCACCCATCTACCATCTCAACATTACACGTCATTACTGAACCTTCATCTTTGACAACCATTTACTATCGCTAGCCAATCATATCTAAACAAAAGTGTTTTTGCGTGTGTTCAAACCTGAACAAAAGTGAATTGTTTGTTCTGTTTACACCAAGTTGAACTAAAGTGTGTCTAGTTCATTAATTTGTTGGGTAGGTCTCGATCGTTCCTAAATGCGATTTTTGGATTTCAATTTAGATTGTGATTTCAATGTGACTATTCAATCCAAATAGCGATTTATATTTTTATTTCTTTTCCTTGAGTGTGATTCGTTATTAATACTAGATCTCCAATTCTATGTGATGTATTGATTGTTCATGTAAGTTAATAGATTTTCATGTGGGTTCATTGTTGGGTGCTTAAGTTCGATTCCAGATTTGCGGTTTTACGTGGTTAGTCGATTTTGTGTAGATTTCAAGTCTGTGATTTCTCTTTGATTATGGATCCATGATTTATGTGGGTGCTTAAGTTTATTTCCAAATATACTATATGAAGACGGAGATGAATGCTTAACTTTGATTCTAAATTAACGATAAATGATGATGATCTTACATGACAATTTAAATGTAAATAATAATAAAGAAGGGGCAAACGCATGTATCGGTAAGTGATATGAGCAGACTAATAATATTGATGTCTGTTGATAGGTTATTTTATTTACTTCTTTTAATAGTTTATTTTGGCATTTTTAGGTGTTTTGCATTTGTATTATATTGCATTTGTCTTTCTTTTAATTATTTTGGCCTATTTCGGGTACTCTCGAGTCTTCGTGTTTAATTTCAGATTTTTAGAAGACTCTTTGCGGAGCGGGTGTTGATTGGGTGTCACTTGGACTAAACATTTGGATCAAAAAGCAATGGAGGATTATGTGTACATGCTTGGGCTTATATAATATGATTTTTTTGGGCTTTAAAATTCGGGCTTGATAGATGGAAGAAGAGTGTGAGAGTTGGATTTCTTTTTGGGCCAAAGTATAAAAATTCAGACTGCCTCACGCGGCCAGAGTAAGGTCTCACGCGGCCCGCGTGGGCGCGCAGGGTCAAAATCGTCCTTTTACATTTTGACAGCTATTTTAAGGGGAAAAGGGGGAAAAGAGCCACATTCTGATCTGCACGATCCATCAGCTGCAAGGGGGCGATTTTTAGGGTTTTTTGGAGCATTTTTGGAGATCTCTTCCATTTTGTTCTTCCATGTTGATGTTTGGTACATTTTTACACTTCCATTTAGCTCTAGTTATGTGTAGCTAAGCTCCATTTTGGTTAACATTGGTGATTCCTTGAACATTTAGTTAGGGTTTTGAAAGGATGTATGAACTTGTTCTTGAAGTTTATGAATATGATTCCTAGTTTAATCCTTATTTCATTCTTATGTTTGTATGTCATGAATGCAAGTATTTGAGTGATTTATGTTAGTTGTTTTCTTGATTACGTAATAGATCTTCAAAACAACAAGTAACAAGTGGTTTCATGAATGTTTATGCATCTCTCAAACCATGGAAATGTATTCTCCAACATGGTAGTGTAATTTGACTCCTCTTGGATTTGGTGATTCTTAGATTGTAATGCTAGTTGATTTTTGTGAATTAGATGCTTTGTTTGGTTCATGACTTTGACTAAGAAGGTGTGTTAGGAGCTTCTTCAACCTCCATACTAATTAAGAAGAGTCTAGGTGATTTAAGCTTTTAAATTGCTATAGCCAAATTAAATTAAAGTTCAAGTATTGCACCATATTCCTTGATGATAAACCTAGCTAGTTGTTCATGTGATGAAACCAATGTTGACCAATTCACCTCTCATTGATTTAAACCATCTTGCTTAATTGCAACTTTTATTTACTTGTCATATTTAGTTTAATTAATCAAATCTCAAACCCCCCCTTATTTTACTTTGTTGTTGTTACTAAAACCATCTTAACTTTTGGATTGCATAGAAAATTGAATTGAGCCAGTCTCCGTGGATACGATCCCTTTACCACTTTACACTATTATTTGTGTTTGAATATTGGGTTATTTGTTTGTTGGCCTCGACAACCACCAAATTTTGGCGCCGCTGCCGGGGACTGGTTTCTTTTAATCAGTTTGTTTTTCTATGCCCAGATCTAATCGTACAGGTAACTTGATTTACAACCCCGAGATTGAGAAAGAAGCAAGACGCTTAGACAAAGAAGCAAGACTACGACGTGGTCAAACTTCTGAAGTTAACGTGGCGCCAGAAATTTTATTTGAATCTTCAAGTGATAACAATAACGAAACCGACTCAAATCCCGACCTTGAAGTAGTTGTTCCCGAGACACCTCCAGTTATTCAACTCGACATGGCAGGTGATAATCCACCTCCCGAGAGAACCTTGAGGCAAATGATGGAAACCGATGTCACACAAATACCCATTGGCATCAATTACCCCATCCGTGAAAGAGGTATAGAATTAAAGTTAAGTTTTCTCCATCACCTTCCTACCTATCATGGGTTGGAAAATGAAGACCCTCACAAGCACTTGAAGTTGTTTCATATTGTATGTGTAAGTATGAAACCACAAGAAGTCACCGATGACCAATTCAAGTTGAGTGCATTTCCTTTTTCCTTAGCCGATAGAGCAAAGGAATGGTTGTTTTATCTACCAACGGGGTCGATAAGCACATGGACCGAAATGGCAAGAGCTTTCTTAGACAAATTCTATCCCGCTTCAAGAGTCTCAAGTCTACGAAATGAAATTTGTGGGATTCGCCAAGGTCAAGATGAAAGTTTTCATGATTATTGGGAAAGATTCAATGGCTTATGTGTGAGTTGTCCACAACATCAGATTCCCGAACAACTCCTTATCCAACACTTTTATGAAGGTTTGTTACCTATGGAGAGAAGATTAGTAGATGCTTCAAGTGGTGGTGATGTCTTTAACAAAACACCACAACAAACAAGAGAACTCTTCAACACAATAGCATCAAATTCCCAACACTTTGGTCCAAGACAAGACATGAAGAGAAATACCCATTACAAGGTGAATGAGGTTGACACCTCAAGTCTTGAGTCCAAGATTACAAACTTGACCAATGTGGTTCAACAATTAGCTTTGGTAAATGGTCAACAAGTTGCGCTTTGTGGTCTTTGCAACAATGTGGGTCATCATACGGATATATGTCCCATCATAGTTGGAGATTCCAAGGATGTGAACGCTATGGGTGGATATCATGGTCAACAAAAGCAATTGGATTACAAAACCGCCTACAATTCTAGTTGGAAGCCAAAACCCCAAATGAGCTATGGCCCGAAACCACTACCCTCAAATGTCTTAACCGGTAACCCTTACCAACCACAACAAACCCAACATCAACCCCATTACCAACACCAACCACAATACCCACCAAGACAATCTCACCAACAACACTATCAACACCAACACCAATACCAACAACAACAACTTGTAGAACCTCAAGCTAGTAGCTCCGAAATGTCCCTTGAAGACATTGTGAAGTCCCTTGCCACAAGCACCCACCAATTCCAAAAAGAAACAAGAACTAGTATCTCCAACCTTGAAGCTCAAATGGGAGATATAGTCACCTCAATTAACAAGTTGGAATCGCGTGGTAAACTTCCTTCCCAAACCGAAAAGAATCCTAATGTGAATGCGGTTACATTAAGGAGTGGTAAAGAACTCGGAGAAAATGCTACCAAGAAAGTTACTAGAGAAATAGAGAAAGAAGTTGAAGTTGTCCCTATCAAGGAACCGGTTGTAGAGGAAAGTGTGGAAGTTGAAACACCGAAGAAGACCACTCCACCTTTGGTCATCCCACCACCCTTCCCTTCACGCTTTGCCACCTCCAAGAAGAAAGAGGAAGAAAAGGAGATCTTAGATACCTTCCGGAAAGTTGAAGTGAACATCCCGTTGTTGGATGCCATCAAGCAAATCCCAAGGTATGCTAAATTTCTCAAGGAACTTTGCACTAATAAGAGGAAATTAAAAGGAAATGAAAAGATTTCAATGAGTGAAAATGTTTCCGCGGTTTTACAAAGAAAATTGCCTCCTAAGTGCAAAGATCCGGGTATGTTTACAATTCCTTGCAAAGTAGGGAATGTCACTATTAATAGTGCCATGCTTGACCTCGGTGCCTCCATAAATGTGATGCCTTACTCGGTGTATAAATCTTTAAATGTGGGTCCTTTAAATGAAACCGGTGTGATAATTCAACTCGCGGATAAATCTAGTGTTTTTCCTAGAGGTGTCCTAGAGGATGTTTTAGTTCAAGTAAATCAACTTGTCTTCCCGGCGGATTTTTATGTGATTGATTTAGAGGAACAAGTTTCCTCCAAGTCGGCTCTAATCTTGCTAGGAAGACCATTTTTAAAAACCGCTAGGACCAAGATTGATGTACATGCGGGTAATCTCACTATGGAGTTTGATGGTGAAATTATTAATTTCAATATTTATGATGCTATGAGGTATCCTAGTGATGTCTCTTCTTTGTATTTTATTGATACTATTGAACCACTAACCCAAGAGTTGTTTGAGTTGTCTCATGGTGACATGTTAGATATGGTGTTAAGCATGAGTTTTGATTGCAAGAGTTTCCAAGAAAAGCTGGAGTTATATTCCTTGGATCCGGAAATTCAAGAAATGGTTAACAAGTTAGAGGTGACCGACTCGACTAGAATGGATGTTTCACGAGTGGAACTACCTCATTCTCACACAAAGTTGCTCCCCTCTATTGTTCAATCACCGGAACTTGAGTTGAAAGTGTTGCCCGAACACTTGAAATATGCTTACTTGGGTGAAGGAGAAACACTCCCGGTCATTATTTCTACTAGTTTGACCGAATTTGAAGAAGAGCAATTGATAAAAGTGTTGAAAGAACACAAGGAAGCAATGGGATGGACGATTGCGGATATTAAAGGTTTGAGCCCTTTAACTTGCATGCACAAGATTTTGATGGAAGATGAGTGCAAGCCGAGCCGAGATGCCCAAAGAAGATTGAACCCACCCATGATGGAAGTTGTCAAAAAGGAAATACTCAAGCTTCTTGATGCGGGTATGATCTATCCAATATCCGATAGCAAGTGGGTAAGCCCGGTGCAAGTTGTTCCCAAGAAAACGGGTATTACGGTAATTGAAAATAACAAAGGTGTGATGGTACCCACCCGTGTGCAAAACGGGTGGAGAGTTTGTATTGATTATCGCAAGTTGAATGCGAGTACCCGAAAAGATCACTTTCCCTTACCTTTCATTGATCAAATGTTAGAAAGGTTAGCCGGAAAATCACATTATTGTTGTCTAGACGGATACTCCGGTTTTCACCAAATTCCGATGGCACCGGAGGATCAAGAAAAGACAACCTTTACATGCCCATTTGGTACCTTCGCATATCGAAGGATGCCCTTTGGATTGTGTAATGCACCGGCTACTTTCCAACGTTGCATGGTAAGTATCTTTTCGGAGTATGTGGAAAATATAATTGAAGTTTTTATGGATGATTTTACAGTTTATAGAAATTCCTTTCAAGAGTGTTTGACTAACCTCACAAAAATTTTGAAACGATGCATTGAAACAAATTTGGTTTTAAATTATGAAAAGTGTCATTTCATGGTTAGTCAAGGTTTAATTTTGGGTCACATTGTGTCTAAAAAAGGAATTGAGGTAGATAAGGCCAAAATTGATGTAATTCAAAGCTTACCATACCCGACTTGTGTTCGGGAAGTTCGTTCTTTTTTGGGCCATGCAGGTTTCTACCGGAGGTTTATCAAGGACTTTTCAAAGATCACTAGACCAATGTGCCTACTCTTGCAAAAAGATATTGAATTTGAATTCAATGATGCGTGCAAAGAAGCTTTCGATAAACTTAAGGAGTTGCTTACTTCCGCTCCTATCATTCAAGCGCCTAATTGGGATCTCCCCTTTGAGATCATGTGTGATGCAAGCAATTATGCTATTGGCGCCGTTTTGGGTCAAAGAGTTGGAAGAGCGCCTCATGTTATCTACTATGCATCGAGGACGCTAGATAGTGCTCAAAGTAACTACACCACAACTGAAAAAGAGCTCTTGGCGATTGTATTTGCCTTGGAGAAATTTCGGCAATACCTTCTTGGTACAAAGGTGATAGTATACTCGGATCATGCGGCTTTGAAGTATTTGATGACAAAGAAAGATGCCAAACCAAAACTCATTAGATGGATACTTCTTCTCCAAGAGTTTGATTTGGAAATTCAGGACAAGAGTGGCTCCGAGAATCTTGTAGCCGATCACTTGAGCCGTTTGATCACCAATGAAGCACACTTACCATTGAACGATGAATTCCCAGATGAGCATCTTTTTACTCTCTCTAACTCTTTACCATGGTATGCGGATATCGTTAACTTTTTGGTCACAAAAAGGGCTCCCGACACTTTTACTAATAGTCAAAAAGCTAAGTTGAAAAGTGATGCAAAATACTATGTGTGGGATGACCCTTATTTGTGGAAACATTGTTCTGATCAAGTCATTAGGAGATGTATACCCCAACAAGAACACAAATCTATTTTACAATTTTGTCATGAATATGCTTGTGGGGGACATTTCGGTCCTAAGAGAACTTTTAGAAAAATACTTGAATGTGGTTTGTTTTGGCCAACCATGGCGCGAGACTCTTATATGTTTTGTAAGAGTTGTGAACGGTGTCAAAAGACGGGTAATATTTCACAAAGGAACCAAATGCCCCAAAACCCGATACTTGTTTGTGAAATATTTGATGTATGGGGTATCGATTTTATGGGTCCTTTTCCCGTTTCTTTTGGCAACGTTTACATCCTACTTGCGGTTGATTATGTTTCTAAGTGGGTTGAAGCCAAAGCTACAAGATCGGATGATGCCAAAACAGTTATCAACTTTTTAAAATCTAATGTTTTTGTGAGATTTGGTGTGCCTAGGGCCTTGATAAGTGATAGGGGTACACACTTTTGCAACAAGATGATGGAAGCTGTGTTGAAGAAATACAATGTTGTCCACCGTGTATCAACTGCCTATCACCCTCAAACAAATGGCCAAGCCGAGGTGTCTAATCGAGAAGTTAAGTCAATTCTTGAGAAAACGGTCAATCCATCAAGAAAGGATTGGAGCACAAGGTTGGACGATGCCTTGTGGGCTTACCGAACGGCCTACAAAACTCCTATTGGCATGTCACCTTACCGTTTGGTGTTTGGAAAGTCTTGTCATCTCCCCGTGGAGTTGGAGCACCGTGCATTTTGGGCGGTCAAGCAATGTAACTTTAGCATCGATGAGACGGGGAAACACCGGAAGTTACAATTACAAGAACTTGAAGAGTTGAGGAATGATTCATATGAGAATACAAAAACCTACAAAGAGAAGGTTAAATCTTTTCATGACAAGTTCATAACCCGGAAACACTTCATTCCGGGTCAAAAGGTTCTTCTTTACCATTCACGTTTAAAACTTTTTCCCGGGAAGTTAAGATCCCGATGGAATGGACCTTTTGTTGTTGTGAAAGTTTTTGAACATGGAGCCGTTGAGATCCGGAGTATCGAAACCGGACAAGTTTTCAAAGTCAATGGACACCGCTTGAAACCCTTTTACGAAGGATTCAATGCGGACGCTCTGGACGACATTCATTTGGATGTCCCGGATTATTGAGGTTGACTTGGCATTAAGTCTTGGCAAAGACGTTAAATAAATGCATCCTTTTGTAAAGCTTAATGCTTTCGTGATTTCAAAAGACAAATAAACATTTTTTTTTTAAATAAAAGTTTAAGTTTTCGTAACATTGTCTTTTAAAATCACGTTGAATACCCGTGAGAAATGTTCGTTTTATGATGCCTATTTTGGATACGGGTTTGTTGAGTTTAATTTTAAATTCGAATAATATTTTTGGAAGAATTCAATTTTTGAGTGCAGGTGCAGGTCTGCATGGGTCGCGTGGAAGTGGGTCTGGCGGCGTGGGAGAACTGTCCAAAAAAATAATAAAAATTCGTTCAGGTGCTGCATGGCCCGCGCTGGTTTTACTCTACCCGCGTTGGTGTTCCAGTAAGATGAAGAATTTCCAGAACAAAAACGCGGTCCGCGTCAGTTTTTACTCTGGCCGCGTTGGAGGGTCTGCCAAAAATAAGAAAAATTCCAGTAGCAAAAACGCGGCCCGCGCAATTTTTGTCTCTGCCCGCGTTGATGCTTCAGTAAGCTACGGGTTACTTTCCAGAATGTAAAACGCGACCTGCATTTGTTCAAGCATGGCCCGCGTAGACTTGGTTGGAGTTAATTAATGAGGTTTGACTTGTTTGACCATTTTGAATCCCACCTCCCTTCATTCTTTCAAACCCTAGCCACCAAATCGTGACTCCTTCCCCACTCACCAAAAACGTGGACCACCATCACCATCCTTACCGGCCGCCACCGTACTGCCGCCGCTTGCACCACCGCCGGTCGACGGCACCACCGAACATCGAACCACGCCTCTACCTCCTCTGTTCGTCGCCCCCCTTCTCCCACTAAAATCGCACAACCACTCCCCCTCCTCTACTCGCCGGACACCATCTACCCACCAACCCTCGCCGCTGCAACCTTCAAACCCTAGACCGATCACCGCCCTTCTCTTCTTGAAATCGCACCACCTGCGAAACCCTCACCCACGAAAACCCTAACACCCAAAATCCCGTCGCCGATCGTCACCGAGCTCCACCGTCGCCATTTCTCTCTCTCTACTCCGTCGAACACCATAGCCACCCACTTCAGCCCTCACTCCGCCCTCTTCCCTTTGAAATCGCACCACCGTGAACAACTTTTTTTTTTTTTCCGACCTACTGCACCCGCTGCCGCTACGCCGCCGTCTGCCGCCGTGAGACTTGCCAAAAAGGTGTAGAAAAGTAAAAATTTTGCCGGAAAAATTTTCTACTACCTCCATACGGTCAGATTCAAGCTTGGGGTGAGTCAAGCGCGCAATTTTCGCGAATTTCAGATTTTGACACGCGCATTTTCAGATTTCAGCAATCGGGTCTTCGTTTTGGTACATTCTTTCCTACTTTAATGTTTTTAACTGCATTATTTTATTTTATCTAGAATAGATAAGCTTTGTGGACTGTTTGTGGATTGTTTGAGTTAAATTGTATCGGGTAGCATACTTATTTTGGTGGTTTGGTTATAATTGGCTAGTAATCATGTCTACTAGCGGAACTAAACGTTCCACTACTTCCAAAAAAGCCAAAAAAGGTTCAAATAAGGACCTAAATGTCCTTAGACTTACAGGCCCGTTCCATAAGAGTCGTTACACGGTCCTTAAGGGTAGGCCCATAAAAGCTACTAAATTCCCTTGTCTTGATACACTGGCCACCCTAGGGATACTTGATGGGGTTAATGCGCTCTTCGAAAACATTGGATGGGGCAATTACCTCAATATTAAAGCGCCAACATTTAAGATGCCTACTCTCGAGTTTTTATCCACACTTGCACATGACAGCATAGGGAGAAGAATTACATTTCAACTCTTAGTCACACCCTATACGCTCTCCTATGGCCAATTGAATGGGTATATGGGAATTTCTTCTGAGGGAACCTTTCTAACAGACCACCACTACCCGGAGGACTTTAACTCCGGCAGAATGTGGCAAGATATAACCGGATCCAACTCTTTCACTAAAGGTCGAGACAAGGTCTCGAATATCATTCACCCCTGTTTCCGGATTGCCCATCGCATCCTGTCTTGCACCATTTTTGCCCGCAAAGAGCACGGGCAAATCACTAACACTGAATTATTTTTCTTGTGGTGCATGACGAGGTCAGATGGGCCCAAGCCTGACTTCGCCACATTCTTCGTCGATAAATGCATTTCAATTCAGCGCAAAGCTGCAGGAGAGATATGTTTTGGGGGCCTAGTCACCGCCATAGCCACCGGGCTTGGCATATCCCTCTCCCCACCATATGAGCCCATTGCTGAGTCCCCACTCCTAGATCTCACCGCCTTAGCGCGCATGCATCAAATCCGGCCCCGACCGGCAGGACATTTTGTTTGGCTCCACTCTATTGAGAGCACTCCTTATCTCATCCTTCCTGATCCTAGGATTCGAGATTTCGACCATCTAAACCCCGAAACATGGATGATAGCCCGATCCATTCCTATAGGGGAGCCCATAGACAACAATGGTGAGCAAGGGGACGTCCACATGGACGATGCGCCCGAGTCGCAACCGGATCCCCAGCCATCGACCTCACATCTACCATCACATTTTCCATCAGACTTCTTTTCCCGCTTTGATACCCTTTCTCGCCAATTAGCTGACATTTGGGAGTACCACCACCGGAGTGGTCACTTTCCGCCTCTCGAGTCCCCATGATAGTTGCCAATCTACCCTTTCCCTAAGCATTGAGGACAATGCTTATTTATAAGCTTGGGGTGGGGTACTTTTGTCTAGTTAGTTGTTAGTTGCATGCATTTTAGATTGTATATATTTGCTAGTTTAGTTATTTTGCTTACTTCTTTTTCATTTTTTTTTTTTGCATATTAGTTGCATTTAGAGTAGATTGTTTGCATTTAGTGGCATGCTTTTGTTCTCTCTTTCTTCTCATCTAGATCACCCTTAACTGTGAACCATAATATTACCTCATAATTGATTTAGGATTCCTTGACTTCTATGTTTATGACACCATGATCATTTTTGAAACTTTGGATCACCCTTAGGAACTTTTACATGGGACCGTAATAACATATGTGCGCCAGAAAATGATCTATACAAATGAAACTAGTCGCGACAAATTATGTCAAACAAAGGGCGCAATGACTATTACCCGTGAGTACTCTATAATTGTGTGTAATCGGTTAGGATGTATTTGTGCTATAGACTTTGCTTTAGAACTCAAACATAGACAGCAACTCTCATAAGGGTCCCTTTTTGTTTATCTCGCCTCTTTTGCGAGTGTGTCATCTTAGATTCTTGTAGTCTTCGTCTTCTTAGTTCCTTCTTCGTGATTTTACTCGGGCCATTTGCGAGATATTTTGTGACTTGTGTTTGTCATGTGTTAGTATATGTTATGTCTTAAGGTCACACTCTCATCTTATTTTGACCCGTTTGATTTTACACCATTTAGTGATTTTCTTTTCTCCACTTGAGTCTTTATTATTATGGTGAAATTCCAGAAATTGTACGGGGAATATTCTGTTAAAAAAAAAAATCTAAAAAAAAAAAAGAAGAAAAGAAAAAGAAAAGAACAGAATATTACCTTAGTTATTATGAGTTATATATAGAAAAGTTGTTGTAAAACAACACAAAAATAGAAATAAACTATCGTTTGGTTATATTATCTTTTTGTAGACTTGCACGAATACATGTGCATAAGTCTTTGTTTTTGCTTAGTTGTGTGACCGTCCCATGTATGTGGACACTTTTGTCTCCTTTCTGATCACGCGTTGGATGTTAATAAATAGTTTTGTTAGTCCATATTTGGTATTGCTCGAGTGGTATTTTTGTGTCTTTTTCGTGTCTTCTTTGTGCTTGGTACCCTTATGCAAAGTTTTGTCTTTGAGAGTTTTGTTGCAAAGTCAAATTAGCCTTAGCCACTCTTATACCGATGCCCGAGCGCACCTCACTATAAAACGAGAGCAAACCTAATGTGAGGAAATCACACCTCTTTTGTGATAAGAGTGCATACACGAGCGTTTGTGTAATTGTGAGCCCGCCCTTTGGATTGTGCCATGTTTGTCGTGCTTAGCTGTAAAATGTATAGGTCATGCTTATGCTTTATTTCTACCACTTTCGTGATATTGCCTAACATGTGGTTGTTCCTAATTGTGATATTTAGTTTTGAAAATGGACATGATGTGATATGCATAGAGTTCAAGTTACCTACTTTAATTATGTCGGAATATCTTGGTTTGCTACTTAGGGTGCTCATTCTTTTTCTCTCTTGTGTTTTGATCATTCCCGACTTATTATTTTTCTTGTTTTCCTTGAGGACAAGGAAAGGATTAAGCTTGGGGTGATTTGATAGGTTATTTTATTTACTTCTTTTAATAGTTTATTTTGGCATTTTTAGGTGTTTTGCATTTGTATTATATTGCATTTGTCTTTCTTTTAATTATTTTGGCCTATTTCGGGTACTCTCGAGTCTTCGTGTTTAATTTCAGATTTTTAGAAGACTCTTTGCGGAGCGGGTGTTGATTGGGTGTCACTTGGACTAAACATTTGGATCAAAAAGCAATGGAGGATTATGTGTACATGCTTGGGCTTATATAATATGATTTTTTTGGGCTTTAAAATTCGGGCTTGATAGATGGAAGAAGAGTGTGAGAGTTGGATTTCTTTTTGGGCCAAAGTATAAAAATTCAGACTGCCTCACGCGGCCAGAGTAAGGTCTCACGCGGCCCGCGTGGGCGCGCAGGGTCAAAATCGTCCTTTTACATTTTGACAGCTATTTTAAGGGGAAAAGGGGGAAAAGAGCCACATTCTGATCTGCACGATCCAGCAGCTGCAAGGGGGCGATTTTTAGGGTTTTTTGGAGCATTTTTGGAGATCTCTTCCATTTTGTTCTTCCATGTTGATGTTTGGTACATTTTTACACTTCCATTTAGCTCTAGTTATGTGTAGCTAAGCTCCATTTTGGTTAACATTGGTGATTCCTTGAACATTTAGTTAGGGTTTTGAAAGGATGTATGAACTTGTTCTTGAAGTTTATGAATATGATTCCTAGTTTAATCCTTATTTCATTCTTATGTTTGTATGTCATGAATGCAAGTATTTGAGTGATTTATGTTAGTTGTTTTCTTGATTACGTAATAGATCTTCAAAACAACAAGTAACAAGTGGTTTCATGAATGTTTATGCATCTCTCAAACCATGGAAATGTATTCTCCAACATGGTAGTGTAATTTGACTCCTCTTGGATTTGGTGATTCTTAGATTGTAATGCTAGTTGATTTTTGTGAATTAGATGCTTTGTTTGGTTCATGACTTTGACTAAGAAGGTGTGTTAGGAGCTTCTTCAACCTCCATACTAATTAAGAAGAGTCTAGGTGATTTAAGCTTTTAAATTGCTATAGCCAAATTAAATTAAAGTTCAAGTATTGCACCATATTCCTTGATGATAAACCTAGCTAGTTGTTCATGTGATGAAACCAATGTTGACCAATTCACCTCTCATTGATTTAAACCATCTTGCTTAATTGCAACTTTTATTTACTTGTCATATTTAGTTTAATTAATCAAATCTCAAACCCCCCCTTATTTTACTTTGTTGTTGTTACTAAAACCATCTTAACTTTTGGATTGCATAGAAAATTGAATTGAGCCAGTCTCCGTGGATACGATCCCTTTACCACTTTACACTATTATTTGTGTTTGAATATTGGGTTATTTGTTTGTTGGCCTCGACAACCACCAAATTTTGGCGCCGCTGCCGGGGACTGGTTTCTTTTAATCAGTTTGTTTTTCTATGCCCAGATCTAATCGTACAGGTAACTTGATTTACAACCCCGAGATTGAGAAAGAAGCAAGACGCTTAGACAAAGAAGCAAGACTACGACGTGGTCAAACTTCTGAAGTTAACGTGGCGCCAGAAATTTTATTTGAATCTTCAAGTGATAACAATAACGAAACCGACTCAAATCCCGACCTTGAAGTAGTTCCTGAAGTTCTATGGTCGGCCGCCTCCACGACGTCTTCATAGTAGTAACCACCTACGGTTGTTGTGCAACTTCATGTTCGTCAATGGCTGGCCGAGTCCACGCCCATTGAAGCCGTTCAAGGTTTTGGTCGGCGACATAGATCAACCATGCCAAGTACTGATTGTTTACTATTTACGATACTTGCTTCACGATGTTGCTCCGCCGTCCGCTGTCCAACGCCGGCCTTGCAATTTTGTCGCCGAATATTCCTTCCGATTGACTAACCGCCTATGGCTACCCTCTACAGAACAGGTTCTCTCTTTGCGTTTGGAGTTCGTTGACTGAAATTAGATCGCAGAAGATGTAAATGATTATTCAAGGTTGAATGCTTCACCAATCTTGGCTTGACTGATCTTTCTCATCTCCCTAATCGACTGAAATTAGGTAGTAGGTTTTGTATTTTTGGTGTTTTGGTTTTTAATTTATTGTTTAAAATGAATACGTCATATACAAGGTATAAATTTTTTTTTGAGATACATTAGAATGTTATTTTGAAAATGGATATCATATTCATGTTAGAAATGCAGTTGGGGACAAGAATTTTGATGTAAAATGCATAGACATCTTTATGTCATATTGGTTTTTTAGTTCTAAAAATGCATTTCGATTGTTAAGATCGTTGGTTTATACATGAAAAGGCATCTGGATAATAAACATGTAGCTGTTCATTTTCGTTGAAATACATCTGTGCACCCATCTTTTCACATTTTGAGTGTTGTTGGTTGAGGATGTATGCTTCATCTATTGCTATTTTTAGTTGTTTTATGTTTACTTGTATTTTCTAAGCACCTACATTTTCACAAGAGCACCTGCATTTTAGCGTTGGATCGAGCATTTTCATTATATTTGATTAGTAAACTTTTTTGCATTGTGGTGATGTTGAGTGTGAATCCATGTTTTCTTCTGCATTTTGGTTATATTTCATCTGTTTCTTTTATTTTTATATTTAAAGATGCATAAATTTTCATGTTTTGAATATGGAGACACACTATGCATTTTCAATTTTTTTTTGAAACAAGTCAAAACTGGTTTTGAATTGTATGAAGTATAAACCCCTTGTAAGATCAAGTGTGGGTTTTGACAGAAAAGCTGAGAAATCGAAAATATGTTTATGAAAGTTGTGATCTTTGGTGGGGTTTGGTGTAATGTTGAAAGTAAATTGGAAATCAAAGCCACCGAACAGTTCATGTGTCGATAGTATAAAGATCTGTGGCTGTAATTTCCAATTTCTATATTCCACATTCTTGTGGCTGTAATTTCTTCCTTGCGCTCTGTGTTTGTGTCTCATTTATGATGTAATTGCTTTATTAATGTAACTTGGGGCTGTAATTTATTTCTTTGTTATCTGTGTAATGTATTCCTTGTATTTTTTGTATTCCTTTCATTCTTTGTTATCTGCTTAATGTATTCCTTGTATTCTTTGTTTGTGGTGTTAATAAATTTGTGGTGTGCATTTTAGACTTCAGACTATATATATGCAGGTCTAGATTTGTGATCATTTTGGTTATTTACTTACATTATGTGATTTGTGTATATATATTAGTCTAAATGCATGTATCCGAAAGTTTAGTTGGATTGTATTTTGTACTATACTTTTTTGTTACATTTGATACAATTTCATAGTCATTTTCTATTAACTCTTTTATTCTTTTTAGTGAATATGTATAAGTATTTTTGCATTTTTAAAATGCAGATTCGCACATGCATATTCTTGCTAATAGGTAGCATCTGGTTCACCATTCTTATTTTTCTTAAAATGCACCTGTAGTTTCAAAAATGCATATCGGGTATGCATTTTCCGAAAAATTACCGAAAACATGTCAAGATTGGTCTTGAATAAAAGAGAATTAAAAAACCAATATATTGGTATAAATTTTTTGATGAAATTCATAAAAATAAATGAGTTATGACTAATTAAAAACGAAAGGGGTGGTTTTTATTTTTACAAAAATAAAGTTCTTAAATTAAAAGAGGATGGACGTGTGTATATTTATTTTCAATTTTTACCATTACATTATATGACACATGACACTTTTGTACAGGAACTATGGGGTCTACAAATAAGAAAAGGTTTATATAGAACTATACCCTATATATATATATATATATAGAGGCAAGATCAAATGAGAACACCTTTTATTTGGAGAATTGTGAGAATAATTTATAGCCCTTGGATTATCTTAATTTAATGGTTGATATTAAATTGGTGTAATTAAGGAATGTTGAATTTTAATTATTTGGTTTAATTAAGTAAGTGATATAAACTCAACATACCTTAATTAAACCAAATGATTGGCCTAAAAATGTTCTTACCGTTCTCCAAATAAAACGTGTTCTCACAGGATCTCTCCTCTATATATATATATATATATATATATATATATATATATATATATATATATATATATAGTTTAGCATCGAGAACATTAATTTATATTGTGTATATATTATATTGATATTGACGTTGATATATATATATATATATATATATATATATATATATATATATATATATATATATATATATATATATATATATATATATATATATATTGATATTGATGTTCGTATATATACATCCAGAACATATATATTATATTGTGTTGATATATGTATATTGATATTGAATATATATTATATTGTGCACATATATATATTGATATTGATATTCGTAATGTGTATATATATACATCCAGAACATTAATAAATATTATATTGTGTATATATATTGATGTTTTTAGTGTGTAGGTAGAGTTATTGTAAGATGTAAAACAATGTAAGATGGGTAAGATGGAATCTTAGCCATAAGATTATAATCAAAAGTCAATTAAAAGTAGTCAAAATTAACATAAATAATTGTCAATTAATTATGGTATAAGGGCAAATCTGAAATTTAAAAATCTCTCTCCTAAAATCATGTTTTCTCACGTTTAGTTTCTTCTGTACCAACAATTTTGACTATAAGAATATTGATGAAATATGTTAATTAACTCACAAAAAAATTGATGCGATCGAACACTCACGTAGAAGATACTTTTGAGTCACGAACCATAACCATAATAATATAATATGCATGTTTTCTTGATGAACAATAATGATACTAGAGTACGTTTTTTTAAACAAGATATACAGAACTACACATAACAATAACTTCACCCATATATACTTGGAAGTTAATATGCATGTTTTCTTGATGAACATTATGTGAAAAAATGATGAAAAGAAATAGATACTTGTAAAAGAACTTGATGATTCATTAGTTAATTCATCAATATAAAAGAATTACATGCATCAACAAAAGATAAGTATCAATTCTCATAAGAATAATTAATTACATTGATGTACTAAAAATCATATACGTGTATAAGATTGATGAACTTTAACAATTGATGAAGGTGGCTGTGAGGCTTCTCTCGCCGAAGTGTGAAGGCGACAAGTTGAAGAGCAACGAAACTCAAGTTAGAAACCAAATCGTCGGATAGTAAGGCTCCTCTCGCCCGTCTCCAAGGGAGGGAGACGGAGATTTGTGCAGAGATGTTGGCACAACGGGGCTCGTCGGGAAAAAAGGTTGGCCGGTGGTGAATGATTTTCGATTTACCGGAAAAATTGCGGTTGCCAATCTAGGTATTAGGAGACGGCGTTAGTGAATGGGGTAGCAGTTGTTGGAAGCACGTTAGATGCCATTGGCGAGTAGCAGTGGCGATAGTGGAGCTGCCGGAATCGCAGCCGTATTGATGAGGAGCGGTTGTGGGTATCCAGCGATTAAGGCATGTGTGGTTTAGGGTTCATGGGGTAAATTATTTGAATTGAAAACGTATTCTAAATTTGCTAATATTAGTGTATATATGTACTTTAACATAAGTTTAGGGGCTAGTTGGTATTTTTCATATTCTTGCTAGTTGTATTGTATATATCACGTTTTGGGAGTGTTGCTCCAGTTAATCAATCTTCAATATTCACACTAACTTGTCTATTAAGCTTCATCTTCTTCACTTAATCCATGGTTCTCACATGGTATCAGAGCTACAGGAGTTCACCATCTTCATCATTGCTCGTCTAAGATTGTGTTGTCTGGTTGAGGTAACTAAAACCTAACCCTAACTTCAGCTCTATACCCAGAAGTCGTTTTCTTCCTCTGTGCTCACGATTGAGGTAAACAAAGCTACTGATTTCACCTGTTACTACTTTAAGTCTCTGTCTAAACCCTAGCAGCAACTTTCCTTCTTTTTCTCTGATTCAATCAACTAAAAAAAACGATAGTTGTTGACACTGATTATCTTATTCTATGGCAACCACTTCATTGACTCAAAATCGACCTATCTTTGTGATATTAGATGGCTCTAACTATGTTTTATGGTGTCACCACATGACTATACACCTAAAGTCTCATGGGTTGTTCAGCTATGTTAAAGGGGTGACTCAAATGCCAACTAAAGAAACAAATGAAACTGATGTTAATTTTGCCAAACGAATTGATGAGTGGGACATGAAAAACGCTCAAATCCTTGGATTTATCAACAGCTCTACCACCACAGAAATTCATCAGCAACTATTGGGGTACACTACTGCAAAAGAGGTCTGGGAATTTCTTGCCAAAAGGTTTACAACTGCAGGTCTTTCTCATCAATATCAGTTATGGTCTGAATTTCAAACGAAGCCAAAGATTTGCATTATTTTCTTGGACTTGAAGTTATTCGTGATTCCTCGGGTATCTATTTGTGTCAGTCAAAGTATATTTCCGATCTACTTACGAGATCGGGTATTACAGATACTAAAGTCTTTTCTACTCCTTTGGAACACAACCTACATCTAATCCCTGGTGCAGGTACTCCTCTTCGTGATCCTACTCTCTACCGTCAACTTGTGGGTTCTCTTGTCTACCTGACGGTTGCTCGTCCGGATATTGCTTATGCCGTTCACACGGTTAGCCAGTTCATGGCAGCTCCATGTTCTGATCACTATGCAGCAATTCTTCGCATCCTTAGGTATCTTAAGGGTACCATATACCATGGTCTATTCTTCTCCTCCAGCTCATCACTTGTCCTTCAAGGTTTTTCTGATGCTGATTGGGACAGTGATATCATAGATCGTCGGTCAACCACTGGGTATTGTTTCTTTTTAGGTGACTCCCTCATTTCATGGCGTAGTAAGAAACAGTCTTTAACTTCTCGATCAAGCACCGAGTCTGAGTATCGCGCTCTAGCCGATACTACGCAGGAGCTTCTTTGGCTTCGTTGGTTATTGTCTGACATGGGAGCTCCTCAAATCTCTGCCACCCCTCTCTGGTGTGATAATCGAAGTGCAATTCAGATTGCTCACAATGATGTTTTTCATGAGCGAACAAAGCATATAGAAATCGATTGTCACTTTATTCGTCAACACGTCATGCGTAAGACGGTTTGCTTACGATTTATTTCAACTACAGATCAACCTGCTGACATCTTTACCAAATCTCATCTTCCCCAACGGTTTCAAGATTTAGTTTCCAAAC
Source organism: Pulicaria dysenterica (assembly GCA_947179395.2). Classification (NCBI taxonomy): domain Eukaryota; kingdom Viridiplantae; phylum Streptophyta; class Magnoliopsida; order Asterales; family Asteraceae; genus Pulicaria; species Pulicaria dysenterica. The sequence goes on from OX359291.1 coordinate 94,959,327, forward strand.
TCAAGTTAATTCAACCATCTCCATCTTGAGTTTGAGGGGGAGTATTAGTATATATATGTACTTTAGCATAAGTTTAGGGGCTAGTTGGTATTTTTCATATTCTTGCTAGTTGTATTGTATATATCACGTTTTGGGAGTGTTGCTCCAGTTAATCAATCTTCAGTATTCACACTAACTTGTCTATTAAGCTTCATCTTCTTCACTTAATCCATGGTTCTCACAGCTAAAAACAATTAAGAGGGTGGAGCCATTAAATATGGACAGATTAATGAAATAAATAACAAGTGCCTAAAATACCCTTTAGATAGTTATGCCATGTGTAACGCCACCCCTAACGAGCTTAAAATTAGAGTTAATTTAAACTTTTTAAACATCGATTATCAAAAGTGTTGCAGCGGAATTAAACACCATTTACAAAAACTACAAGTTTGACTCGGCTAATTAATTAAAACAAAAAGGTTAGCCAAGTTCAAAACTACAAGCGTTACCAACTAGTTGCCGACCATCGGATCCAAAAACAACAACGTGTTCCCCAAAAGGTATATACAACAAAAGCTACCATCGGTACCCGCCTCACCAGGCCTCTAGCATCAACCTGCGAAAAAGTAAATCCTGCACCGTTAGCTACAACTAGCTAGTGAGCACCAATTACACATAAGCAACAATAAGCAGGCTATCATGTATCAGAACAGCACACAGGGCTATCCTATCATATTGTGACGTGACAAACGTGTCAGCAGTAGTCGTATGTTGCAGGGGAGCTAACCCCGCTCAACAACCCAAAAGCATTCCACATAGTACGCCAATTATCTATCATGTTGGTTCCCATCTATCAAGGAACCTTACTCCTTAGAGGAACGGCGGCCTGCAGGACCATCACCCAAGCGTATACTACTTGAGTACCGTTAGTGCCCGGGTACTATCTCCCGTCTACCCGAGAACCCAGCCAAGTATTGACACCCGTCTACCTGACCGACCTCCGTGTTCTCCAATTCAGTGTCCGGACAAAACTTCATAAACAACTAGTTGATCCAATAAGGATCCAGTTCATGCGCGCATATAATCACAACAATATCTTTCATATCAACAATAATAATACTAAGCATGCTTGTACAACTTTATCATAACATACCTCCATTTCCACGTATCAATACACCAATCATGTGTCAACATGTACTACAGATAACTTACCTACTGAGACTCATGGGAAACCGGTACTCACCTCGAAACTACAAGAGGCAGATATGCAATCGGGAATCCCAAGAGCACACAGAATCGTCTGAGTCACCTAACACCAATAAACACAGATAAACACCCCTTAGTATACACTACAACAGACTGCACTAACAACAGTCTCAACAAAAGGTCAACATGGCTTCTGACAGCCTCCTACGGCCGCAGGAACATGTTCCTACGCCCGCAGGACAACCATCCAACACGTACTACGGCCGCAGTACATATGCACTACGCCCGTAGGAATTCTTACCAAAGAACCATGACCTACGGCCGTAGTAACTATATACTACGCCCGTAGTAGGCATCCTTTGGGTAACTACGGCCGTAGATTATATACCCACGCCCGTAGTCTTGTTTCCATCACCCGTAGGTGGTAATCCTCATAAATTCAATCCTACGGCCGTAGCAACCATTTCCTACGACCGCAGTAACATAAACAACACCCTACGGCCGTAGTAACATCATACTACGCCCGTAGGAACCATATTTACAGCGTGTTCTTGCTCTGTTCGTAAACAGACGCTGTTTTACGGGTTTTGACATCAAAATCCCACTTGAATCCATATTCAAGGGTTTACACATGATCTCTAACATACATATGAAGTTATTAACACCTTTTGGACATAAAACCAAAACAACAACACACATGAATCCATCAAAATGAACCCCCTCACCATTAACACTCAAGAACTAGGTTATTCAAGAAAACTTACAAGGAGAAGATGATCTCAAGTTCTATGAACAGATTTCCCACTTGAATCCAGCTTCTAAACCGAATCTAGCGTGGTTCTCTTCTTCAAATCAACAAGGGTTTGAGTGTGTGTGTAGATACGTACGTATGTATGTGTATAGAGTGTGTGTAAGTGTTTTTAGCTTATCCAATAAAGAAGAAAGAGGCTATAGGCCGACTTAACAAGTTAATACCCCATCTCGGGTATTTCGTTCTCCTATTCAACTTAAAACTCAACTTAGGGTTATCCGTTTCAACTAACGGAGATATTTTTGGAACCATTATCCAAAACCGTTCAACTATTTGTCAACATAGTCAACTTATGACAATTTTCATAATACTACATTTTTATCCACATTTAACACCAGTTAACACCATTTAACACCAATTAGCACCAATTCATGTTTAAAACACCAATTAACATTTAGGACACCGTTTAACAACATTTTATACTACAGTTAGCAACAAAACACCAATTAAAATCAACGTACAACTGTTAAAGCTACATGTACTACAGTTTACAACTAGGCCCCATTTTGGGGTGTTACACCATGTGTCAAACCCATAATCCATCTTACCCATCTTACTCTAAGTTGCATCTTACTTGATCCTAATCCTTAGTGTGTATATATATATATATATATATGTATAGTTTTCAAAGTCTGAACTTGCAAACTACTTATTGGATGTTCTGTTTTGTTGTTTGAACTTGCAAACTAGTTAGTTTGTTGGCAAATATAGATGTAACAGTGGATGTTTGGTGTTCTGTTTAGGCTATAGAAATGGGTTCTGAACTTATTAATGTGTTCTTAAATGTTTTTTTCTGTTGTTTAGTAGATGGATATGGTTCTTAAGATACATTCTAACGTGTAATTATTTCGTGTCATTTAGGATGAGGCGGATTTCATTGACGACATCTTAAATGATGATGATATAGCTTTTGGTAATTACTAATCTTAGTGTTTATTATTTTTATTCATATAAAATCATATGCCAGATACTAATATTACTATATGTTGTTTCATAGAGATCGGTGAAGCAATACGCGTTGATAGTGGAAATGGAAAAACAAGGATCACGATGGATGATTAGTAGTTGATTGGTGGTTTTGGAACGGAGAGATTTTCGTGTTTATGAATGCTTTTTTAAGCTTTAGATAACTCGAATGATTTTCTTGTTTTTTTGGTACTTAATATTGTGTTACATTGTAGTCGGATTACTGAGTTTGAATGAAGCATTTTATTATTCAAAAAAGTTGATAATGAACCCAAATTTTCGGGAATAATTCGGGATGAGTACCGAATACCCGGTACCGGTACCGGTACCGTAAATAATTATTCGGTTCGGTATTCGGTATTCGGTACCACCATTAAGCCAATTTCGGTACTCGGTAAAATCGGTACCGGTACCGGTCAGTACCGGTATGGTACCATGCTCACCCCTAGATGAAAGAGGTGCCATGCTATACTGCTTGTTACTCATGAAGGATTTATGACTTCTATTTTTTTTTTCCAGATTGTGTACTGTACCTTTCTTTGACTTGGTCATTAATAAAATTTTGTTTTCTCAGGGAAAAAGAAGCTACAAAACTGAGAGTGGCAATAAGATGATCCTCGGTGAAAAGGCAAAAGTGGAGTTTAAAAACGGAGGAAAACTAGAAATGTCACTACTACACAGCTAGTAACAGAAACCACCACATATGGACCGGTTCATAAAAAAATACGTCTCTATGTTACTAGCTGTGTAGTAGTGGTTCATAAAAAAATACGTCTCTATGTTACTAGCGCTATAGAAGACTACTATGGGGACCGGTTCTTTGGTAGAAAACCAGTTCCCTTACGTTAAAGACATGAAATGCTATTAAATACGTACGTACAATTTCGTGAATCTTGAAATTATTCAAGTCTCTTTGACCAGCAATCACTTTTTGAAGATAGTAAATAATACATGGCGTCACAAAACTTACATTATTCAAATTATAGTCTACTTTTCTAATGAAACAATTTTTTAAATCCTAAATAATTCAACTTTATCTCAAATACTGTTTCACCGTAATGAGAATGAATGAAAATGATTTTAATTTCATTCATGTTAGTTACGTAATGACATTCCTCTACTTAAAGTAATATTAACACTTCGAAGAACTTAATTCCTTTCAAAATTATGTTACCAAAAGCAATATACAACGGAATTTGATTTCAATTCCATTACATTCCTTCACATTACGGTGAAACAAACTGGACCTTAGAATTACACAAAGCAAATAATACTCTTTTTGGAGTTGGACCACAATCAACCAACAATTTATATATTTTTGTGCTAATTTTCCATGATTGCACAGTTTCAGTTTTACACACAATGAATTTAAGAAAATGGATATCAAGTCATTCACAACTTGCTGAGTGAACGCTTACTTCTTGCAAAGAGCTTAATGATACAAGTGCTGAAGTAGTTTTAACAAGTACAATTTTTTATGTTTTCTGTTTTGCTGACATGACCTACAAAACAAAACCTTTAAACAATCTATTTTGTTAGTTGTTCCTGTGTTGTCTTTATTGTTTTCTCAAAATGAACTGCAACATGGATGTCTAACGCTCGTAAAACATCTTTAAAATCAAACTCACTAGTTTGTTTGTTGAAGCGTCCAACTAGTTTGTACCTTGTGTCATTCAAATAAAACGAGTGCGTGGTTTCCAAAAGCCATTTTGCCTCAGAGTCGGTTAACTTGCTGGTAAACACCACATTCCCCCGAATAAGAACTATATCCTTGGTTTCGGCAAATTCTTTATAATGTAAAAGAGTGAAGAAAGGGGCAGCTTGAGTTCCTCTTGCTTTGTAGTCTTCGAGACCAGTGAAAAGTATGTGTTGCATCTGTACTGTATTGAAATAAAAAAAATGTTAAATCAAAATTTAGAAATACTTCCAAGAGACTAAAACATAACCATTTTAAGTAAGATTGGGCTGTACTACAACGGTTCGACAGATAATTAAAGACGGTTCGGTAGAGGTGGCAAGATAGATAACAAGTCAAACGAGGTTGGTTTGTGTCAGATTGGGTTGACCCATTAACACTTTTTATCCAACTTTCATTAATAATGAAGTTATTAATTAATTATAATTACTAAAACAACATTACTACAATGATGATCTCTCCTAATATAACATGATTTGAGGTGGTGTATGTGTTAATACTAAATTTTGGGCTACTTTAAACCTATTTGTCCCATTCACCTATTATCTTTTTTTTTATTTGACCAATTTAACATGTTTGAGATACAAAATCGAACAGCCCAGTTAGTTATAAATTGATCGAATTCACCGCCTATAGTACCCCACAGGGATGATCACTGCTCCCTTTGTCCGTAAGTATTAGAATTCCCATGATACTTTTCAATTTTGAAAAGTTTTGAAGTTGATCAATTGATAATTGATATTATCAATACCTTAAAAACAAAAAGTTATTAAGGAAAGAACAAGAGATCAATTTCTACACTTTGACCCACGGGGAGGGCACTCCCACAAGCTCTTGTACTTTATTCCAACGTTTATAATGCATCCCCATCTTGCTCAGTCCATATCAATACCCCTTCCCCAAATAGCCACCTTGTCCTCAAGGTAAAATGCAACAAATTGACAATTGTTCTCCATTGTCTCAAGTGTTGCTTCGTAACCGGTCAAATCTTTCCCACGAATAACCACTTCCTTACTACCATCCACAGCCGCACATCCCTTTTGCACACATAGAACTTCTTCAGGTTGCAAAATCACCTCCATGTCTTTTCTCACAAAAATATTTAGGAGCTAACTTTTACGCGCATTTTGCTAGTGAACATGTCCATAAGGACGCATTTTGGAGTATACTCATTCCTTACTTCAAAATGTACATCCTAACAATGTGACTCCCCCTTACGCTTCATTACTTGTACACCGACGCAAGGTGTTGTTGAAACTATCTAATACCGTGTCCTTTTCGTGCACGAAATCGTTAAACTCAAATGTTGTAGAAGAGCGAGTACCATAGTGTAAGAGACCGGAGAGGCGACCAAAGGAAGCTGGTTCACCTTCTCTCCTCCGTTACAACATAGGTCGTTCCAATCCCAAATGAAAGTATTCCAAAACTTAAGTCAAGGAGAAAGGTCAAACTTAAACGTTTAGCCACATTGCCTACCTTAATATGCCCGTCTTCTGCGAGTGATATGCAATACTAAGGAGTTGTGTCCCGTGCAACTTATACCATTCTTTCCGGAAAATACTAAGAGAAAATTGTCTCTATCCATGACAATCGATAGTGGAATACCATGTACATGTATAACTTCCGGAAAAAGAAGGGAAGATGTACACACTCATACCTCTACCTACATATAGAGAGACCATTTCTAGAAAGACCTCCAGCAAAAGAAGGGAAGAACAGAAATTGCCAAATTCTCTCTCTCTCTCTCTCTCTCTATATATATATATATATATATATATATATATATATATATATATATATAAACTAAATTACTAATATTATTATATATTATTTATAAATTGCCATTTTTTACCATTATATTTTATATTATTCTCCACTTGTTATTATTATAAACTAGCTAAACACCCCGTGTATAAACACGATGATTGATTAAAGTCAGTTTTTAAATTTTTTGGGTTTTTAAGAGTACTAACATGTATATAAAATATAATTGTAAAACATACATTGTAATATAAAACGTATTATGAACATAATTGTTTTCTCTAGAATTTCTTAATCGTGATTTCTTCCTAGGAGTTGAATATTGTTCCAATAAAGGTCTCTTAGAAGATGATGAAGAGGATTGTTAATTCTCCATAATTGATAACTATCACTATGAAGAAGAATCATAGCAACATGTGTGATGTCGAAATGCAATAATGTTTATAGATTAAAGATATAAATGCCTACAATAGTTATGATCCTCCCGTTAATAAACATCTATATTTGAAAAGTAATTAAAAAATGAAATAATGAGCTGCTAATATTTCAATTCATATTGTGGTTAATTTAAACATTTTTAATTATTTTTAAAATAAACATGTTTTTAACTAATAGATAATGACATTAGAAAGTTTCTAACTTAATGTTACTATTTACGCATATTTTGTAGGATAATTAACATATATTATTTTTATATATTATATGCTTACCAAAACTAATCACCTAGAAATATGGAAAGTTTGAAAATTTAAAAAACTTTAGTATCTAAAATTATTTTCGATTTTTAACTAATCACCCTTGATATAAGAAAAGTAAATATATTGAAAATAGGATGTTGTTATTGGTAATTATAGGGGGTTCTTAAGAAAATTTGTGAGATATAAGGTTGTAATTGATAATTGTTATATAATTAAGGGATAATTATGAGGGGGTTATTCATAATATTTGTAAAATATAAGGTTGTAATTGATAAAAGTTTGCTATAATTAAGGATGATGATGTCACCATCCTTTTTTTAAGAAGGATGATGATGTAATCATCCTTTTCTTTTAATAATATTATAAGATAAGATTGTTTGATCAAGAAAATTGAAGTGAGAAAGGAACTAGAGATTAGAGAGTATCTAAAGTAAGGTAATTGAAATATTTAATAATATTTATCTATCACTATATTTGTACAAAATTTCAATGTTTGTGTATAGATTTTATTAATGCTTTTAACAAACTAAAAAGTTTCAACCAAAAGAACAAGAGATAGATTCCTACACTTTGCGCTGTTAGGCACTCTTTGACCAAAACCAGAACCAAAATAATCAATGCCCCACGTCTGCCTCCATTCCTAATTTAAAATACCCTAACTTCATTTCCAAGGTTCATTCAAATAAGAAATTACAGGATCAAGGAAATATTGCTAATTCTTAGAGTTAACTTTTAAGCTCTCACAGTTAATTCTGACATTTATAGAGCATCATCCATCTTGTGCAGTCCATATCATTATAATTACTTATTCTAGTTTCCATCATGACAAAAAGATGATGCCATAAGTTTTTCGCAGTAATAAATATGAGGGCAGCAATAAAGCAAGAACAATATGCATTTTCCGCAGCATGCTAAAAAATAATTTTGATTTTTTGTGGAGTAGGGACGCTTGCAGCATTGTTGACAAAGAGAATCAAACCTTGCATAAACATTGTTGTTTAACCACTGGTGCTGCTCTTTTCCTATTTTCTGTTTTCTTTTTTTTTTTTTTTTTTTTTTGGGGGGGGGGAGGGTTGCTTAATTAATAATGTTTATTGGGGTGGGAGGCTCCATGTGCTTTGGGTAGGGCTCAACAAGACCAACTTGGGTAGGATTCCACTCACTTAAAATCCCATTTAATAATAACAATAATGATGATTATACAGATTCCTGTATACTCACTTTCAGAGGCCAGTGGGAAAGCTTTCTGGGGTTGTACAAGAATGAAAAAGCATTTGGAACAAATGAAAAATGATTAACCCTTTCACCTCCAGTGTAAGTTTTTTGATGCCCCTAGAAGTGTTATGAATGAGAAATAATAAATAATAAATAAAATTGGATAAGCCCGTAAATTACCAGTCAGCAGCTCAATGCTCCATTAGATTATATAACTTTGTCTTCATCGATGCACCAATATGACCTCTCCCCGAATGAAACTGAATGGAAAGTGAAAACTCACAATTACTTGGTTGAATACCCATTTAAGCATTCATGACAGATGAGCCCATAAGAGTTTTTTGTCAGATAAATGACAGCAATACTAACTGGAAAAAAAAGTATATATATTAAATGAGTTTGTTATACACAGTGCAGGATTATTTATATAACCATAAACATGAACTTAAATAAGTTAATAAATATAGTGTCAAATCATCATATACAAGTGTTCTTAAATAAATATGCCAAACTGTCAGCCAAACTAGCTTATTCATTAGAATATTAAAAGACACCATGGTAAAGAAAATAGGAACAAAAACATATACTTCCCACTATTCTTCCTTCAAGTACATCATATCTTTGTATCTAACATTGTAGGCAATAAATAGGTGACCCGTAAGCATTTTATATATAGTGATTGTTATAGGGACATTACATAGAATGTCCATGTCAGCTTTGTGGATAGGACCATTGCTTTTGAAGGAAACGGGCTGTCCTTTCTATACATAGTAATAACATAATAAAAACCTATTGGTACTTATACACTAAAAATTAATGCTTATAAAACTTATCAGCATTTTTTACGTTAGTTTGATCCTTTAAATTGACAAAAAAATAAATAAATTCCTAACAACTTTGAAACAGTTAAACATTGCTGACTATCTCATGTGCTAAGAAACTATACAAGTACAATGCTCGGATATTTTTATATTTTAGTTGCTGAACTTGTTGAACACAGTTTTTTTAGTTAAAACTTCAAACTAATACATCATTTTAAACATACATAAACTATATATGTATGTGTGTGTGTGTATAGTTGAGCACTTGAATCCATAACTAGACCAATTTTGATGATAAATCTAATCAATTTAATACAACTCTTCATCAGTCTACTGTCCTCTTAACATCATGCACTATTGACAGATCAACAGCCAAAGCAACAGTTATATATGAGAAGGTTCTAAATTTGAACTTCAAATAGTTATGTAGAAAAATCACCAAGTAGGTCACAAGAACTTACAACATCCCAAATTGCAGCTGGATCATCTGGAGTTTGATGTTGCCCTCTCAACATTAATGAGAGACTCCAATGGTTTGTGTTTCAATGGTGAGAAGCCTGAGGCAAAGCTTGAGAACATTTGAGAGCCAAATGAAACCTGAAATGGCATGATGCAACACTGTATTCTGGTTGCTCCTTGCACAAAACTGGTGAAAATGGTCGCTTTAGGAAAAATGACGAATGATAAATCGAAAAATGACATTCAACTGAAGATAGTGCACGTCTTGAATGATCAAAGATAAATGTGGTTTAAAAATCCATCCCATTTTTACATTTGAAGTGTTGTAGATGTTGCAAAATGTGACAATTATGTCTCTGCTAATCTGCTTTTATGGTGTTTGCCATATTGTTCTACTTCATCACAGCCATCAAAATTGTATGCCTTAGAATAGCACACCATATGCCGCGTAATATTTTGTGGCAAAGTAAATAGGCATCAAAACTAAAAAGTTTAACCTTTTCTATAGTAAAAATTAAGGACTACAGACAAATCTTTCAACAATATCTGTAATTGAAATGTTCTAGGTTTGACACAACAGATAAATGCAACTATAATTTTTGCTAAAGATAGAAGTACACTTCGAACTTGAATCGAACATCTTACGGACATTTCGTTGAACAGGTGGAATGCAAGTACGCAACACCAATACTTACCAGAAAGAGAAAGGAAAGACTGCGTTTCAATTGAATAGAATAATCAGAACCCTAAAAATTCTTTTTCGACCACTCAAACTTTAAACTTTCACATAGTCCGTAGTCGTGTACACAATAATTAAACTAGCTAGTTAGAGTGTAACCTGTACTCTGACGAAGTTATACAATAGCCAATCTCCGGCACAGAGAGATGGACAGACGACGGCGACCGAGTAAGAACTCTCCGAGATAGAGAGAGAAGCGATCAGGGTGAACGATGTCGTTTACACACTTACCTTGAATCTTTCTGTGTTAGATGTTAACTTCTGGGGCCCGAATCCGACAAACAAACAAAAAATATTTGCGATTTGGTTTCAAAAATTAATTAATGTTAAATATTAAAAAATAAATTAAATAAATATAAAAAACGATAATTTTAAAAAGTGACGATAAACAACGTTAACATCAAGACCAACTAGGCAACTATGGAAGAGTATACGTGATGACAGAAATGTGGTATCATGATACGAAAAGATGTGATTGTATTTCTTGTACAAGTCATTGATCATTATATTTACAATTATACACAATAAGGTCAAATGGTTATTGGTTATACTTAAAATAGATTAAAATTATTGAAAAAAAATTAAAATAATAAAACTAATAATTTGGTTAAATATGATATTTTAAAATGTTATAAGAGATAAATATAATATTTATATATTAAGATGAACAAATACAAAAACATCTAAGAAGGAAATATATGAATTTGAGATTTAATTTTACCTAAAACAAAGGTTAAAATTATCCAACTTCAAATTAATCTTTTATTTAAAGATAGAGATATGCATGTTTAGTAGTATATATTAAATTATATTTATGACAGATTAATATACAATTTAAAGTTTAAACATAGCAGAAGTAGACAAGTAGTATAACACAACTCCTAGATATTTATATTAGTAATTAGATTATTATAATTTTAAATTTTAATTATAAACCCAAAAAACTATTTTAAACATACTTTTTATCATTTACTTAAGTAGTTGCATATTTACTTACTTATTTTATATTAATAAAATTAATTTATTTGTATACTTTTATTTAACTAACTACAACCAATCCAATAGCTTCAAATAAGATCGAGATCTTATGATCCTATGACCAAGATCTGAAACTTACATAAGGTTTCATATTTGTAAAATACATAACAAGAATCACGATATCTTAAAATCAAGATCGAAATAACCAAGTTCAATCGTGGAGTACTAGTTTGCGACCTATATTTTAAAAATCTTGCTTCAACTTAATTAAGGTTATACAATATTGATTGATCATTTATTATTATAGGAGGTAAAGAAAATGTAATATATAATATGTCAATTTCATGGTATGATTTTTTGACTTTTTTGTTATTTTGAACCAGTATATTATACCAGGTTTTTAATAATTTGAAAGACTTCAGATTTTATATAGGTTATTAAATAAGGTGTTGGATAAAAGTTAATGAAAATGAGTAAAAGTTATATAATTATTAAATGATTTAAAATTATGATTCTAAATATATTATCATAAAAACTTATGGATATTGTATGGATGAGTTGCAAGTCAGACAGGGAAATGGGATACCCGCTAAAAGAGACCACCGGCCATAAGGTCAATCACCCCTTTCTTCTTCTTTCTTCATCTCTATCTTGTTCCTTCTGTTACTCCACACACATATACACACTTTAATTCATTATAAAGGAAGAAATCAAGAAACAATGGATTGGAAATGGAATTAAGCTCCAGGTAGCCGACTCTATCACCTTGCCCAATCAAGTGAGTGTTCTTCAGCAGATAGTATAGTCCAACAATAAAATATAACATATACAAGATTCGGATAAGCAATACATAGAGTGAAACTAACCACTTATATGTAAAGTGATCCATGTAAGAATTATAGAATACTTACACGAATAGATGTGTGATCCTACAGATACAAAAACATCTATAATATTACATATACAGGTATAGTACCTACGTGAGTACGTGGGCACAAAAATAATTGTCTAGATATGAATGTTATAACTATACGATTATGATTATACGGATGTAATATTTAAATATATATCAGAATAGTTATTCATATCAAGTATGATAAATATACAAATATAGTACACACATATGTTATACAAGTAAAACATTCAAAACAATACATTAATACAATCATAGATACGCATATATGGATATGGAAATACAACAACCATATACATGTATATATATATGCAATTATTAATCCATAGCTACGGAAAGTACTATAATCATATAGTTATACATTCATACAATATATTACATATGTGTATATATATATATATACACACACACAATACCGTATTTCAAAAGCAGTAGACACAACGGCATGTTATATAGACATAAATACTATACAGACTCAAATGTTATACAAATACAAATGTGATACTAATACAAGTATGATGTGTTGCTACAACTACAGTTACAGTAGTTGTGATACAAATATAACTACAATGTGTGAATGCAACTACAGATACAGTAGTTGGGATACAAATACAATTATCATATGAATTTAGTACAAACTTATGGAAACTGATACAATTAAGATACATTCACAGAACACACATGATTACAAATATTGTTAAGGAACATATAAAAATACAGATTTAAGTTATAGACAAACGCAGTAATACATTAAGAATATATTAAAAGAGTAAAGTTTGACCCAATCGTGAATATTCTTTACAAGTACTTATTATGAGTTGTTCCTTGACTTTTATAGTTCAACAGATATTTCTAAAGAAATTTAGGTATTTGAATATTTTTGGATGTTTATTCAATGAATGAGCTCGTGTTTTGCAACCATATTATTTAAATTGTATTAGTGCCAGTTGTTTTCCCGGCTTTTAAATCAAATATTTTAAACATTATGTGTTTGTAAAGATTTTTAGCATATGCTTGCGTTATTAATTACTAGCATTATACCCGCGCAATGCGACGGCGACGAATAGTTTTTATTTAATGGCATGTCGTTTTAAAAAATGTAATGGTATGTTATTCGCACGACTCGATATCACTAAATAGTTTCTAATTAGCAACATGTCCGTTTTCTTCTATTTCTTATAGTTTCATCAACTTTTTACTAATTTTTAAATAATATTAATATAAGAAAAAATATTTCTATTTATGAAATAAGGGAAAAATTAATAAGATCTTAAGAATTGTGTTGATATGAGAGAAAGTGTGTTAGTGGAAGAATATATTTAATTGAATAAAAAGTTAAAGTAAATTAGGAAAAAGATTGAAATGGTAAATAAATGGTTGAATAAGATTAATTTTGATAGAATGAATGGTCAAGATGTTGTCTTGATTGAAATTTAAAAACTCTTATAATGGAAGATGAGAGAGAAGGTTAAAGGTGTATATAGTAGTATAGATAAACTGGATTTTTTATTATACTAATTTTTTGTAATAAAGCGGGGCATTACATAATTAAATTAAAAATAAGAAAAAAAAACATAACACATCCTCTATGAATAACCTTTTCTTCCAGGGGCGGACCTATATGTAGTCCGGGGGGTTCACGGGACACCGGTCTTTTGACGATTCGTAGTGTTAATTTTTGGTTTTTTGAGACGGTGCTACCGGTAAATTTTCGGGGTGCTGCCGGTGATGCCACCAAAATCAAAGGAAAAATGAAACTTTAAAAAAAAATGATAAGAAATAGTTTAATCTTTCAATTTATACCTTTAAAATAGCATTTTAGTTAACGTGACTTCATATAAATTGTGTTTTGTTTTAAAGTTTGGCCCTAAAATACCAGAATAACAGCCGAAATCTCGTTAATCCGACCTGATTAACCGGAAACCCGAGAAAAAACCCGAACCACACCCTCAATTTTATTTAATTTTATTTTCGCATTATATGGTGCTACCGGTCAAAAAAATTTCTGGGTCCGCCACTGTTTTCTTCTATTTCTGATTGGGATTTTCCTAAAAAGGATATACACTCATGTTTTTTTTTCCTCAAGAGATCCATTTTGTAGCTTACTTATTTGGAAAAGTTAATTCGGCTCCACTTGTTCGAAATATCTGATGATAAGCCCAGAACCCTACTTGTTTAATTTGTAGGCCTCACAGTTTCAATCATGCCTTGTTGGCTAACTTCTAACCATTAATAACTAATATTAATATTAATTAATTAATTAATTAATAATTATCAATATAAGAGTTTCTTGTAAGTTTACACGACAGTTTAAGCCTCCAATAATTATGTTACATGGTTTCTTTAATGTACATCAACCCAGTCGTTATATTTTCTAGGTTGGGTGGTGGTGGTGAGGGCCTTCATGTTTATTTGTCACTGCTTTTTTAAGTGTATGACTCAAGTTTCTTCAATAATTCTAATTGGGCTGGCCCATAATCACGTGGGTTAAACTTTAATTCATGAAACTGATATCAATGATTAAATGAGTCGGCTCGAGGGTAAAGCTGGTGCATTGCTAAAAGTATCTTCGTTTTCTAAATGTTCTCACATACTATTCTGTAGTTTGCAACTTCATTAATCAGTAGAGACACAAACATATACATGCATACAAACACATACATGCATAGAAAAGAATTAAAACATAACCAACCTTACATACAAATTAAACCTACATAACCAATCTTGGTCTTTAGATTTAGATGATTAGTAGTTAAGATTACAACGGCATATTTGATTTACCTAATCTGCATATTTCGTCGGAAACTACATATTCAGTTTACATAGAATGCATACGTGGTTGTAATCACAACCAATGATCATCTAAATCTAAAGGTTGAGAATGGTTTCATACATTCTGCATGTAACACTGATTTTGTACTTGTAATGAACCTTAGTGTGTGTATGTGTGTGTCTGTGTCTATATATATATATATATATATATATATATATATATGGTTGAGTTCCGTGGAGAACACCATGTTATAGCAAAACAGGAAGAACATTCGACAGCCGTATGATTATAGAACAACAAAGGGATAAGATTAATTCAAACTTTGACAATTTAAAATCAGTTAATTCAACTTTGGGCAATTTCAGAAATGTATAAATTACACATGCCAACCCACTTTCTTCCCACGTAATGAGTCACCGCCTCTTCTAAATGAAACATAATTTGAAATCTGAAAAACAAAATTAAAGAAATCAAGCATGAGTAAGTAGAGATGGCAAGGAAAATTTGACTACGGGTTACATAATAAATTAAAAAACACAGTTAATAAACCCCAATCATGTTAATGATCACAAACATCAACAGAGAATTGATGCATCTTCATCACCAAAAATATGAATTTGTATGCATCAGAAGGCGATAATTTATGCGTCAGTTACAAAGAATCATGCATCTGCGTTTTGTTTTCATAACTCTACATCAGTTAGGATTAATCATGCATCTACGTATTTTTTTCATAACTCTGCATTAATTAGGATGAATCATGCATCTGCATTTTTTTTCTAACTCTAATCTTGGGAGGAAACTCCACATCTTCTTATTGTATGCGTATCTGATGTTTGTATGCATTGAAATATGATATAAGTTTTTAATAGGTGTCAGTCCATTCATCATATAGATATAAAGAATTCAAACCAATGAAGACTAAAGATTAATAATAGACGATCGAATTAAAAGACAACGGATGCACATGGAAAAAGTAACCTTTGCAAAAGACGTGGGTAAATCGACGTTAGACAGAATGGTGATATTACTTGATTGCCCTTTAATCTTTGATATAAGATCAACTGCCGAGGAGTGTTCTCCCTGTTCTCTGCAATAAAACGTTTTCTTTAGATCTCAACTCTATATATATATATATATATATATATATATATATATATATATATATAGGAAAAAGTTCATGCGAGAACCATTCTTAATGCGAGAACCGCGAGAACCAATCTGAGCCGTCCAATTCCCCCTCCTTCAATGTCATTGCCCACCCATGAATTCTTCACATGCACTATTCCACACGCTATCCCTCCACGCTCTCCATCCGTTTAACTTCCCATATCCAAGGAACGGCTGAGATTGGTTCTCGCACTAACAGCGGTTCTCGCATGAACCCTCCCCTATATATATATATATGGGGAGGGATATGCTAAAAAGAGTTTTAATCTACAAAATGTAAGGAATAATTCTGGCCCTTAGATCAATCAAAGTCAAAAAAAAAAAAAAAAAGAGAAAAACAATGAGAATTAAATAAACAAAAAATGGTATATTTGTAAAATCAAAAAAATAATCCCACCCCCACTACCTCCTTCTTCTGCGCCGATCAGTTGTTTCAATTTTTTACAGACGACATAATCAAAATAAATAACCATAACTGATGCACGATTTTCAACAACAAATTTATTAGAATCTGAAGCTTGTGAACAATTAAACTGATAAATACAGTAACAAATACATAATATGCACAATCCCAAAAGTCTTATTGTGCACAAAAATAGTACAAAATCAAATTGTGCATTAAGAAATTGATGAACAAATGCTCATACATAAGAACAATGGATGAATCAAATCGTACCCCAATCCATAAAAATTCACGGATGGATGCACATGTGTCACCGGTCGAAAGAAGGGTCAAAATCGTACCCCAAACCAAATGACTCTCTAATGCACATGTGCAACACCAGTCAAAGAAAATGGATTATCGCCGCTAACATCATCCATGGTCGTCCAATTTCGATATTTTGCATTTTTTCATTTTTCATTTTGCATTTTTGAATCAAACCCAGCTTAATATAGGTGGTGGTTTTTATTATGTAATTTTTCATTTTGGGTTTCAATATATAATTTACATTTTGGGACTGCATTTTCATTGAATCAGATTGTGAAAATGCAAATGAGAGTTGTGGGTTTGCATTTTGTATTTTGGAAGCTTGCATGACCTGCAATTTTGATATTTTGCATTTTTCTCTTTTTGCATTTTGTAATGAAACCCAACTCAAAATGCAAATTCTAAAAAGTTTGCATTTTAAAAAAAAAAAAGTTTCAGAAACATATCAAGTCTGGTCTTGTTTGAAAGAGGACGAAAATCAGAATCTAATGATATAACTTTTTTGCTTAAATTCATAAAAACGAATGAGTTATGATCATTTAAAGTTAATTGGTTTTTTAAAAAAAAAACTTGACGAGAGGGTGCTAGAACGTGAGTTTTCTTTTTTATTTTTTTTTATTTTCCAGTTTCGCCCCTAATTAAAATGACACATGTCATCACAAGGGAAGTTCTTTACGTTCTATGTTTAAGATAGGTTCTTTATATAACCTTACCATATATATATATTTGGTTTGTTAACATTTTTGCCTTTTTTTAGAGGGCGTAAGAAGACATGAAAGCACATAAATATATTCCGTAATAAATTAATCAACATATATTCATGTTAAAAAAAATACCCAAACGTTTAATGTTACCTCACACCGCTACAACTATTAATGCAAATATTAGTAATGTATGTTATAGGGAGGTAGATTCTTTCATTTATAAAATTAATTAATTCAGGAAATACATGCATTTTATTAATCTTGCATCATAGTTTTAAGAGTACTGTATCTTGTGTAGATGGACTAATTTCATAAGTAAAAAAATATCTTCCCTATTTTATATAATCATATTGACGTATTGCTTTTATAAACAATGTTATGAACATGAGATATCTTATTTTTCCTTTGAAGCTCTTGCCGAAGTTTTTAAAATCCTACAACATATTTGAAGCACATACAAGGCTCACTCATCATCGTTTCTTGTTTATTCTTGTGATTTCGTAACCTTAGTGTGTGTGGTCTCTGGGGGTTCAAAAATTATTAAACAAACTTAGACTAGCCCTGGTGTATATCATTGGCAAGATATTACTTTCTCTTGTACAAAACCCTTTTTACTTCAAATTAATACTCATGTTCCGTATCATTGACGAGATTGTTCAATAATGAAGATTGATCAATAATGTTGAGATCATTCTTGGCATCCGCAACCCAAAAATACATGCTAAATATAGACAACATATGATGCCAACGCTTCTAATGATTGAAGGAACATCATGATCAACTATATGATATCAACCTTGCCACATGAAGAGATAATTTTTCCATTCTCAATGCATAGAGTCACGTTGTTGAGTATTTTTATAAATTATCAATAAAACTGTCATGCATTACTCATTTTTTGGGTTCCTCACCAGGCCAATGTATAAATCATCTCTTTCTTAGTTCACGCTTTAAATTTTCCACTTCTTCTTTATCATGTATTTGTTGATGTTATAATGGCTTTTATAAAAAAAATACCTCTACATTATCCATAGATGGTGAACTAAAACTTAATATTGTTTTTTTAAATACACAAGGTTGGAAAGAAGAAGTTTAGAAGATATATGATAGAGAAGGTTTATAGTGTAATTTAAAATGATGATGAAAAATGGTAATCAGGAGAAGAGTGAAGAAGTAATAAAATAATGTTACCGTTGTAGTAAAAGAAAAAAAAAGAAATAAATCCCTACCCCACTCTAACCTCAAGCAATTCCTTATGCCAACCACACCCTGTATTAGGAATGACAACAAGGTGAGCTTGTCATCCGCATCCTTAACTTCAAATACCCTCCTTGTCCCCTCTACGTTACTTGTTAGGGATATCTTCAGGGTACCTTGTCGAGGCTACTGTAAAAATCATCCTCAAACCGAGACATGAGACCTAAATCCCATTAGAGAAAAACATTATAAAAATGATATTATGTGGGTAATTTATAAAAAAAAGCTATTAGTAATAACAAATGATAATATGATATTTAATCAAAGTTTAATCACTAACAATAAATATTCAACATAATCCATGAAACACGTAATCAAATCAAAAATAAAATTATAATAAAAAGCTAATCGATATTTACAGATGAGATCATACCCCGAATGACAACAACACATAATCAAACTTACACACTCACATACAACATCGATTGCAAAGCATCAAGAGCATACGTACAACGATGGTAGTGGTTTAGCACGAGGGCATATATCTAGAGCAATATGTACTCAAAGCCACATAGTCACACAATCACACTTCAAGTGTGATTTCAAAACGAGAGCATACAACATTGATTTTAGTTTTAAGATTTTTCCAGTAACCCTTAGGCCTTAGTCTCCAACCTACAGTGTGACGATGGTGGTTAAACTATGAGATGGGTGGTGATGATGGTGTCTTTATGCACTGCCTCTGCGTATGTGTGTTAGTCTTATAGATAAAGGGACAAGATACGTTGATTATAGTTGTGACTGCAGACGGAAACCAATTCCACCGGTCGAGTTGAAGACGAAGCTATACGATTAAATCTACCCGCCTTGAGAATGAGGTGTAGTAGAGAACGATATGATTTACCAAGAGTTTTCAACTCCGAAACCCTAGCCAACACTTAATACTTTTAAAACAAAATTAGATACCATATGTGTTTTTATACATGCATATATATAATATTATATATTTATATAAAATATTATGTCGGGGAGAGGTTATTGTCTCCTAGTCTCTACCCCGAACCTAAGAGATATCTAAAATTTGACCCGGTTCGAAAAACACACACACACACACACACATATATATATAGGGGAGGGTTCCATCGATAACAAAAAAAAATACGAGAACTGCGAGAACCGATCCCCATTTTTTTAAAACTAAAATATCTACCAAACGCTAAGATATTAAATTATGAAAATTATACCAAATTAACGACAAAAATATGCTCTTTAATATGACATCTATATTACTATATTTTTTTCAACAAAAAAAAATTCGTTACATATATGTAACATACCTTATAGTACTGATTACATATATGTTAGTACTGATTACATATATGTAACATACTTTATAGTGCTATAAAAAAAACCCGGCAAAAACGAATTTTTTTTGTTGAAAAATATATAGCAATATGGATGTCATATTAAAAGAGCATATTTGGTATAATTTTCATAATTTAATATCTTGTCGTTTGGTAGATATTTTACGGTTTAGATCGGTTCTCGCAGTTCTCGCATTATTTTTGGTTCTCGATGGAACTTCCCTCTCTCTCTCTCTCTCTCTCTCTCTATATATATATATATATATATATATATATATATATATATATATATATATATAACGTAACTCAAACATAACCAGGTTTCGATTCCCGTAAACTTCAAGTTCTTTTGTTATCATTTCCCAATATTAAGCTGCCATCCCACACAAACACCTAGTCACCCGCATCAAATGCCAATCTAAAACCACTACGCATGCTATAAAGAATCAACTAGTATATAACAAATGTTTTGCCACATAAGTCAGTGTTGTATTTTTTATCTAAATAAACCTAAATACCAAATCTCTATAATTATCGTCATATTTAAGTCTTGAAGAAGATGATCAAAAGTGTTTATATCGTTCCACTATTAACATTAATTAATATAATTAAATAATTTTCTTATCACAGTATGAAAAACTGGTGCGACAAAATATGAATATAATAGGAAAAATCCCTTTTTCTTTGAACAATTATATTCCGGAATGTAAGTTAGAAGATAAACCGTAAAAACATAAAACTAAATAGTTCCAACATCAAACAAAATATTGAAGAGAAAATAAACTATTGAAATACAAAATTTAGTCTAGTGATATTCGGTGTTTAACACGTCTCTTAAAATTTTGAATTCAAGTCCAGTTTGTAGTAAACAAGATATAGATTTAAAAGTACATTAAGTTTTGATGTAAAAAAATAACTACGTTATATTATATTATTAAATTAATTATATATATGAAAATTTCCGTATTATAAAGTATAAACTACTATGAGAAAGGAAAAGTAAGCCCAAAGTTGGCCTACAAGTAAGAAACCCAGCTAATTAAAAGTCGATGACACATGTGAAAGCGGTCCACGCAGGCCCATATATGTTTCTGGACCTCCTTAGTCTGCTATAATGTCGGGTGCCCGTCCCTTACATCGTTAAATGCTACTTATGCTTTTTTATTTAATAACTTTATTATAACAGAGAAAAATGAAAACTCATTGGTCCCTTTTTTAATGCAAAAAGAGGTTGGTATTCAATGACAAAAATTGTAGACGAACAACACAAATGTGTTAGGTATAAATGGCTAACAACTACTGATACATACATACATACATACATACATATATATATATATATATATATATAGACACACACACATACACACAGACATACGAGATGTTAAATGTCAAGGGGCGGACCCAGGAATTTTTGACTGGTAGCACCATATAATGCGAAAATAAAATTGAGGGTGTGGTGCGGGTTTTTTCTTGGGTTTTTGGTTAATCGGGCCGGATTAACTAGCGTTTCGGCTGTTGTTCTAGTATTTTAGCGCCAAAATTTAAAACAAAACACAATTTATATGAAACCATGTTAACTAAAATGCTATTTTAAAGGTAAACTAAAGTATTTTAAAGATATAAATTGAAAGATTAAACTATTTCTTATCATTTTTTTAAAAAAGTTTCATTTTTCCTTTAATTTTGGTGGCATCACCGATAGCACCCCGAAAATTTACCGGTAGCATCGTCTCAAAAAATAAAAAATTAACACTAAGAACCGTAAAAAGACCGGTGTCCCGTGACCCCTCTCCACTATACCTAGGTCTGCCAATGTAAATGTCCGTATGCTTAGTGGCGAATCTAGGATAGAAAACAACGTGGTTCCCTATTAAGTTAAGCCGTTAAAAATAAAAAAAGTCAACTATATGAGTGTCTGGTCGGGTTATAAAACTAACATATACTCGATATTCGATAATTATATTATAGTTTTTACAATTGTACCTTACGAGGTCTTATGCCTTGAAATATTTGCATAATTGTTTCATTACTAATACTTTCTAAGATAACTCTTTCAATATATGACACTAAATAATCACTCAAAAACTTATCACCCATTTTGTTGCGTGTATCGGTCTTTATCAACTTCATTGCTGAAAATGCACGTTCAACACTTGATGTTGCAACGGGTAAGACCAATGCAAGTTTCATGAGAAGATACACTTTCGGAAAGATTATATGCTTCTTTACTTCAACCATTTTTTTGGCAAGATCTCCAATGCTCTTCAACTGATTAAATCGTTCATCTTCTCGCACATCCTTAATATAATTCTGAAGTTCCAATTCAAGAACTTGAAGATCATATTCTCTTGGAAACTCTTCTGGATAAAATGTAGCCATCTTCTTTAATTTATCCAAATCAAATTCTTTGAAAGATTCACTCGGGCACAAACAAGCAATACAAAGAAGTAAAGTCATGTTGAGTTCATTAAAGCGATGATTAAGCTCTTGAAGTTGCATATCAATCACAGCGTAAAATACATCTACTTGATAGTGGTGCAAGTTGTTAACCTGTAAAGAAAATGACTCTTTTATATACTCATGACAAAATAGATTAAATAATTTACCTTGGTATGAATTCAATTTACTAACCTGTGAACTTCTTCGACGACTTATTCCATTATAATATGCATCTTCCATATCCACGATTTGAGCATCGTTTTTATCACAAAACAAAGTAACATGCTCTAAAAGTGGTTCCCATCCTACATCTCTAATTTCTTGAAGCCTTTTTTTGGAGCTGCTTACTTGATTCATAGCATTTACAATATCCTGGTCTTTTCTTTGTAATACTTTATTCAAATGATCTGTGACTCCCAAGATATCAACCATCAAGTGTAAACAAAACACGAAATCAAATGATTTTAATGACTTTAAGATGCGAAGTGCTTCCGACTTACGATCACGATCATTATTATCATCACCAAGGTCTTCAAGTACCTCGCAAATTGAAGGATATATGGACTTGATATTTAATAAAGATGCAAAATGAGAACCCCATCGAGTATCACATGGTCTTTTGATACCAACTTCTTGGTTCAAACCAGTTCCACTTTCAATGTCACCTGAAAGTGAACATATAAGAAGTTAATTAACATTAAACAACTAAATAATCGTTTATAAAATCAAACTATCAGTTTAATATAAAGCAAACCTTCTGCCAATGCTGCCACAACCCTAGTTGCTTGTTTTTTTCTTAAATTATCTCGTCGCTTGTAAGAAGACCCAATAATGTTTAAGAGTCGAGAAACCACATCAAAGAAATCATTAATCTTTGTGTGATTCTTTGCAACAAACACCAAGGCTAACTGTAACTGGTGAGCAAAACAATGAACAAAGTATGCAGATTTTGTTTCATTCATTATCAAAGTCTTCAATCCGTTGAATGCACCACTCATGTTACTCGCACCGTCATAACCTTGTCCTCTTATCCTAGTAGGACTCAGTCCCCACGTTGACAACATGTCATAAATGGTAGTCTTTAGTGACAAAGCTGAAGTGTCATTAACATTTCTAAGGCCGATAAACCTTTCTACAACTTCACCTTTTCTATTAACAAAGCGCAAAACCAATGCCATTTGTTCTTTACAAGATACATCTCGTGACTCGTCAACTAAAATTGAAAAAAAATCATTTCCAAGATCATCCATAATAACTTTTATAATTGCTTTTGAACAAGCATGCACAACATCTTTTTGTATATCACCACATTTCATTTGCGCATTCTTTGGAGCATTCTTTAACACAACACGATCTACGACATCACATCGATCGGCATACCATTGTAATAGTTCGAGAAAGTTACCTTTATTATGGGAGTCCTCCTTCTCATTATGACCACGAAATGCTAATCCTTGACGTAGTAGGAATCTAACACAATCAATTGAAGCATTTAAACGAATACGATAATCATTTTCTTGTGAAGTAGTTTGTTTCTCAAAAGCAGACGTGATGGATTGTCGTTGGTTCATCAAATTTTGACACTTTTGGACAGCAATATTGTGTGGATTTCCTGCTTTATGAAGATCCAATCCTCCTTTCCTATTCCAAGCTTTGAATCCAGATTTTACAAAATGATCCGATCCACCTTGGTTTGGTATATTGGATTTAAATAGATAACAACATAAGCAGAATGCGGCGTCCTCTTTTATACTATACTCTAACCAATATTTATTATCATTAAACCAAGATGGATTAAATCTTCGAGGCTTACCTCCGAAATCACGCTGTGGAAAAGTATGGTTTTGAGGTTGGCAAGGCCCTTTTTGTAAGTATGCTCTTCTAATTTCATCTCGTTGATTTACATGATAAAATTCCATACTTGGTCGTTCTGCCGGATCAACTGGTAGTAAATTTAAATCAACTTTCATATACTTTTGTTGCTCATTATCTTCACCCTCTTTCTCCTTTGTTGTTCTAGAATCATTTCCACATGAACTAGATTCTTCATTCTTTTTAAAAAACTTGAATAACGACATTACATCAAAAATCTAAAACAAATAACAACAATTAAAATCTTAATAAACACACATACTAGTTAAGTTATTTACATCCAAATTTAAGTGTGTGTATATATATATATATATATATATATATATATATATATATATATATATATATATATATATATTAATACTAAAAAACAAAGACCAAATATTTACACTACAAAGAGTCAATGACGTCTTATAGTTTTTCAATGGATAGCTTCAAGTTGTAATATTATATATTATTTAATTTATTAAGTGAACAGCTTTATAGGCCATAGCTTATCTAAAATATAGTTATGGTCTTATGGAGGACAGAGGGCTAGAGATAAGACACTAGTCTATGCAGTGAGCCAGTGACAACTCATAAAATCATAAAAATACAAAACCAAACTCCTTTTCATTTTCTTTTATAAACCATATTTGTTTACCACTTTACCTACAATCCCTATATACATATACAAGTTCTGTCGAGAGTTCTTATTCTTCTTCATAACTCCATTCAAACTTCTAAAAGAAAAAAAATACACAACACTACAGTCTACAGACTACAGCAATATAAAAGTTAAGAGAAAGATTTGTATGAACCTGAAGAGTGAAGAGAAGACTGCCAAATCGAAGAAAGTAGATGGGGGAGACCGGAGACGCGAGACGACGGGAGAGCTGGACTGCCCTGCCGGACTGCCGGAGACGGGAGACAGGATTTTCGAGCGGGATGATGGTCGACGGAAAGGAAAGACGATAGCCGACGGAAACGAGAAACAAATCAAACAATGGCGAGTAGGTTTTTACCCTAGTTTTTTAACTATTAGTTTAAGTTTTAGACTTTTTAGTTGGATTGGGTTATTGACTTATTGGGTTTTTTTTAGTTCTCTTATTTTGCTAAGAGATAAACTTAGACTTATTGTGTTTTATATGTATTTTATTTTATCAAATACTGAAAGGTAGGTCCTTTAAATTTTTTTAGGTAGGTCATAATTTTTTTTCTATATAACTTCTAAAAAAAAATTTAAAATTAGGTAGGTCCCGGGACCTACCTACACTCAACATAGATTCGCCCCTGCGTATGCTGTGTTTAAATTTTTTTTATAATTGATAAAAGTTAAGTACGTAATCTGAATATATAGAATAGTTGTGAAATTCAATTACTATTCCGCGACATTATTTTTTTTCAAGATTTAGATGCAAGATACAATGCAATTGCTACCTCTATTAATTTGTTATTAAAATCGATGACATTTATCATAAGGTTTTTTAATTTATTTAATGAATATAAAACTTTGATTTATCAAAATGAATAAAAGAATATGTAGCGTATATATGTTTAATTAATTTCATGAAAAACTGAACCTGCATAATTTATTTATCTAAGGACCAGCAAGGATCTTAATTACGGTGTAAGTTAATCGTTTTTCGTTTGACATTCTTTATTATTTTGATCTGTCAGCTGAATTCCGATAATATAAATATATATTTATTGTGGATGCAATGTTCGTGATGCATTCCATGTGATCGTATGATACAGGTCTTGGTGATAAAGATTTTTTTTTATAATGATTTGACTTGAGTATTAATTATGTGTTTTAAATAAGAAAAAACAGTAAATTTTCTACAGCTGTTCACTACATGATCGGACCAATAATTGTTTTTCATTTATATGGTGTCTTAGAAAATATTCCCAAACAATATCTAATAACCGATTGATCTAGCTTTTTTTTTATCTCTTTTCTTTGGAACACCACTACTGGTGGTCTTCTAAAGCATCTGTTTCTAATTCTAATTTGTGAATGTCATTTGGTATTATTTTTTGAACCCTTTCTTCTAAAGTCGTATAAATAAAAACATGCTAATCCTTTTTTAAAAATTTACGAAATAGCTTATTTAATATATGTCAAATCTTTTATAGCATATGGTAACAAACAAAATTCAAAATTTTAAGAACACTCTATATTGGTTTTTTTATCTTTTATTTTATTTGAGAATTTGCAATGTATTTCAGTAATATATATGGCTAAATTTGTAGCTCTAGCCTATTACCTTCCATTTGCATGTTTTTAAACCCCCCGTGCCCGGGGCGACAATGCGTAATTATGCTCTATATGATTTTCTAAAGTATCGCATAATTGGATAATACTAACATGTATCTTTATGCTTGAAAATGTAGTCAACGTGGTGTATTTTGTTGGTCCAAATGACATCACCAACGACACACATATAACTAGGTTTTGACTTTCTGAGAAAATTACTAATTTTTACACTCGAATTTTGAAAAGAAAAGTAGTTTGTTCTTTACTTATGTGATAAAAAGTATCTATAACAAACTGTGTTATGATCTAGTTTATATGATCATTCATCACAGTTCTTGCTTTTTATTTTTAAACAAGTTGATTTTAATCCGCGTGTTGGAGCGGAGTTTTAGATTGAATAAAATATGAAAACTATTATTCAAAAATAAGTGTTTTAACGAAACAGAAAATAGGTTACAATTAGAATTGTAAGGCTCCGTTTGATTTAGATTCAAATCAGTTTCCCTTTTAATTATTATATTACATCCAATTAAAATAACAATTTAGCTAGTATTATCAATCTTTACGATCGAGGAAAGTTTTAATAAAAAAAAAAACAGTCGTACCATTTAATATTATCAATCTTTACCATTGAAGAAAGATTAATATATATATATATATATATATATATATATATATATATATATATATATATAAAATTTAACCTTTTCAGCTAATTAAACATAAATATTAAACTTGTAAATTATAGTTTTATAAAATATATTTTTTGTTAAAATTATTTGTTACTATAAAATTTATACCAAGATATAGACTAAAATAACACATATACATTTTCTTATTTATTTTACATCGAAGATTTTATGATAAAAATTATAACAATGTATACAAAACATATAAAATTGACCGTTTTAATTAATAATATGAAATTTAAAAATAAAACTTAAGATAGGAAAATGTGTTCAAAAGAGAAAAGAAAAAAAGAAAAGACAAATGTTTTTAACAAGGTTTTTTAGCACCGCGTTGCGGGGACGGGGCATTCCTGAGGGGTCAATATATATAACGACATAAGTTAAGTAAAAGTAGTTGTTATATATGTAACATAAATCGATAGGAGAATTTTTGGTGAAAATTACACGTCAAAAAAAGAAATTTACGTTTTCTATTACGAAACATCTTAGTATTTGACTTCTTTGGTAGAGTATATAATATTGAACACATGTAAGTAAGTTGGATTTTTTATCAAACACCGAATAAGCATTAATAAAGAAAATATAAGATCATTTTTACTAAACACTTTGTCTACTTAGAAGTTTAAAAAAACTATGGTCATTGTAAATGAATAACCCTATATCTAAATGAATTGTAAATAAAAAAAAAACTTAACACTATTACTAAGCTACAGTATAGAAACAGTACCAACAAGTTAGTAAATGTTATGGTTTTAATGCTAGTTATGCGAGATGACTTATGTACTTGTGCTCCAAAAGAAACAAAAGGGTAAAAAGAATTAGATGGGAGCCAAGGCTTAAACATGGGTCCCAAACCTAAAAGTAAATGTGACTAGCAATTTTGGTTAGTATCATGTGTCAAAAATTATAAAATTATGATTAATCCTTTTACAGAAAAGAACAAAAGTGTAATTTTTGGTTTTGCAGCACCTCTGGTTTTTATAGTTGGTAATCTCTGGTGGTATTATTTAAATGGGAATGCATTATTTCTTACTGGTATTTTGTTTTTTCTTCATTATTTTCGAACCTTAATATATATTGTTTGAATATTTGGGTTATATACGTGGTGGATATATTCTCCACTAAAGTTAGTTCGTATATCGATCATTAATGATGGTTTGCACAATTGATTGACTTATGTACGCCTTAATTAATTAGCTCTTGTATCTATTATATATTTGTTTTAAATATATAATCATCTATACGTACCATTGTTGAAGTCATATATGCATTATTAAAACACTAGTTTAAATGCCCGTGTAACACACGGGATGGTTTGGAAAATTTAATAAATTTTAAACATTAATAAAAGATATTAAATAATTCTAAAACACGAGAAAATGAGAGTTCAAAAAAATGACGACAAACGGCGTCAATTCCAAGACCAGTGATGGAAGCACCAAGAAAGAAGAGAGCAGACCTGATTGAAGAAATATGTTATCATGATACCAAAATGCGTGATTAAATTTCTTGTATAAGTTATCGATCCTTATATTTACAATTATAAGTAATAAGGTTAAATGTTTATTGTTATAATAAAAATGAATTTAAAGTAATTCTAAAGTATATTAAAATGATAGAACTAAAATTTGGTTAAATATGATAATTTAAAATGTTATAAGAGATAAATATGTTATTTATAAATTAAAAAGATAAATACGATATTTTAAAGTTTAATAATAATATATTAAATTATTTATAATAATCTTGATTAACTCAATTTTTTTTGAGAAGATCAAATAAAATTTTCAATTTAGCTAAACAATAAAAAAATATTACTTAATTAAAAAATAGTCATTATTAATAATTACATAGAAAATGATAAGAAAGAAGTAATAGAATTAACGGCGAAGAAGTCAAAATCTATAAATTAAATCAAGGGTAAGATTAAATATTCATTATCTAAAAATGATAAAAAAAAAATATCACTTAATTAGAATTAATATTCATTATTAGTTTGACTCTAAAAAGTCAAAATTAAAATTTTAGAATTAATTGAATTAATGGCTAAGATTAAATCTTTTATTAAATGAAGAGTCTAAATCATCTAATAAATTTTTTAAAATTAGTCTTTTATATATATTAGAAGATATATCGATCATTAAGTTTTATTATATAATCTTAATTTATTAAAACGTACTTCTGAGTTCTTATTATTAATTAGTTGATTATCTAATAGTCGAGCCATTTTCAGAATGATGGATAATATCTGACCGGTATTTTGTTAATATCTTAAAAAGAAAAAGATATATTATACTAAGTAAAACTGGTAACCTGAAAAAAATCATTGCAAAAGTATAAATGAGTTTGGTCCTTTTTTGGAGAATATATATTTTTTGTCAACAACATAATCTTTATGTGTTGAATATGAATTATGAAGGGACCTTATGTTAACTAAAAAAATAGAAAGACCAACTTCATCCATCGGCGTTATTATACGCTTGATATTTTTAACACGGTTTTGTATATGTAAATCCAAGAGTTTGGTAATCCACTATAAAGAAAAAAAGGCATTAGATGAGAATATATAATGTCGTCTCAAAAGACCTAGAAAGTCACGCTTATTGCCTTTAGGGGTGACAAGATGCCACTACTGAGTCGCCCCTATTGCTTTGTCGAGGTTGACTATAAGTCGCTCCTATTAGTACTGTCGCCGCTATTGAGTCACCCATATCGATTTGTCGCTATTGTCCAGAAGTCAACCCTATTAGTGTCGCCGCTAATGGGTGTCACCCTTATGGTATGCGTTGTCACTGCTATTACTTAAAAGAATTCCATTAAAATGCACTTAAATCCTTTTTATAATACGAAAAAGTAATGATGCTATATCCAGAATTATAAATGAACAGTCTGCATATGTCATAAAAACACAACAATTCCTAATACAAAATCCAAAAGATAATACTTGATTTGATTAATTGTTTCTTACACAAAACAAAGTCTAATATATCAAATATAAACTACACTTCATCATATATCGTTATCATTGTCCTTGTTCCCGCATTATCCAACCCGTTATCACTTTCGGGCGCTAACGACTGGAATGTCTTCATAAATTTTGCTGTAACGCCAGGCTATTGAGAATAAGTTCAATCTCTGTCTACAAAACAATTATAAATCGTTAAAAATTAAATAATATAAGTCAAACAACTAATACGAGTCGTTTAGGTAAACAACTCATTACAAGTAAATATGACCCATGCCTAACCATTTTCATCTATTACAAGCAAATATGATTGATCATACCAACTCATCATAATCAATTACAAGTAAATTATGATCCATATAGACCCATAATAATTCACTATAAGTAAATGTAACTTACACAGATTCGATTCATTATGAGCCTCGCTACAAGTAAATAATGGTATGGTAAATACTAACATGCATGTATCGGTATGATTGTTATCATATAAAAAAGATTTATCTTAAACGTGAACTAAGCATCAACTATGCAGTTATATTAACAAAAGATGAATATATTGCCAATTAATTTGAAAAGCAGTATTGAGCTAGTAAGATTTATTTGAAAATCGATAAGCATCATACCTTTCTTCATGTTTATTGGTTAATTAATAAAGTTAATCTTAGTTCTTTTTTATCACAATCGCCACTGTTAGAGTTATCTAAAATTTGGATCATAAATTTGAAATCGCATAAGCTAATGGATCAGAATGATTTCTTAAGCATATATTTGTGGATAGAAAAAAAGCTCTAGTACGTCTAGCATAGATTCAATTCGTATCGATTTCAAAAGCTTGAATGAACGAAAATAATTTATAAAAGTTAACTTTTATTATTTTTAGTGAAATCGTAATTTTTAAGTATATTAATTAGTAATTAATAATTTAGTTATTATATTTCGGCTTTAGTCACTTCAAGTCTAACTT
The DNA here is from genome assembly GCA_947179395.2 of Pulicaria dysenterica. Taxonomy (NCBI): domain Eukaryota; kingdom Viridiplantae; phylum Streptophyta; class Magnoliopsida; order Asterales; family Asteraceae; genus Pulicaria; species Pulicaria dysenterica. The sequence goes on from OX359291.1 coordinate 94,990,657, forward strand.
GTTCAATTACGCTAAGCTGAAAAATTCTATTTTTTATAGCATACATATTACATTTTTGATTTTTCTATTTATTTTGATACATTTCTTAATCTTACAAGTAGCAAGTTCAAGAATGAGTAGACAAAAGATTTAGTAAAAAAGTATAGGATAGTCCTTTACCACATATAATATTAAACATTACACATGCCGCATATTTATGAGATTGGTTCTCGCGGTTCTCGCGCTCGCGGTTCTCGCGCTAACAATGGTTCTCAATTGAACTTCTTCCTATATATATATATATATATATATATATATATATATATATATATATATATATATATATATGCAAAAGTTCACACACTCTCTCTCTATATATAATAGAACCCTACAAACTAAGTATTTAATGCTCAAACCTAACAAAATAAATTTTGCTGTCTATAAAAGCCATGGAGATATCTCTGCATGAAAAACATCCCAATCATATCACATCTCTCTATCTATTCAACACTAAAATTTTCTTAAAAAATATTTTGATCGATCATCACACAATTAAAGTGAAAATGAAACATATAACATTGTTGACACTTAAGTTAGCAATATTTCTGATGATGTTGTTGTTCTTCCAGGCTGTAGTGACATCATGCAATGCACGTGCCATGGGGAGTTCCCAGAAGCTTAGGGTTCTTGCGGCTAAGAATAATGTTACATCCCTTATAGTGTTTGGTGATTCGGGTGTGGATCCTGGTAACAACAATAATCTTCCAAACACATGGCATAAAGGCAACTTCTTGCCTTACGGGAATGATTTCGTTCATTCCATACCTACTGGAAGGTTCACCAATGGCAGGCTCCCGACTGATTTCATCGGTAAGTACGTAAGTCCATCGATCGATCGATTATAATTAAGTTCAATCATAACACGTCGATCGATTGTAGCACAAGAGCGATCACAAATAACTAATACACCATGTGCGCAATACGTACATGATCATATGTGTGTGTATATATATTATATGTTTGTGGATATTTAATTTTCTAATTACCATGCATGCATATATATTTGGGACGTGCTTGATTTTAATTATTCGATCGATGGATGGATCAGCTGCTGCTTTAGGTTACACAAACGAAATCAAAGCGTATTTGGATCCAAACCTGAAGGAAGAAGACCTGTTGCACGGTGTTAGTTTTGCATCAGGTGGATCAGGTTACGATGATTTCACTGCAAATATCACTGTAAGCTAGCTACACCTAGCTACATATATGCCGCTAGTTAGCTCTTATTAATGAATTAAATTAAATGTTTAAAACAACTCGTATATAGTTTAAATACCCGTGTAATTACACTGGTTAGACATGATTATTTATAAAAAAATTGCTTGATTAAATATATGATTGTTTTGTACGATTAAAAAAATAGACTGATCTTAGACTTTCCATAAATTAAAACAAAGTTTATATTTATAATTCCGACCAACATATAAAAGTAAATGATTATAACTTTAGAATTATATAAAATTTATTTACGATAAGAGTTTTGTAAAACCAAACCTGACATAGGTCAAGACATAGATAAAATTTTTAATTATTTAATCTGAACCATGTATTTTTGTAAAAATAGAAAACCAATTTTGATTTTTTTAGGTCTAATAGATTCAGTTTTGACTTAAAATTTAAGATATTGTCCCTTTTTACATTAATTTCTTTTTTAGTTTTATAATTATATTTAAATTAATACAAATTGATATTAATTTGTATTTATTAACATAGATTTGATGTTCATACAATTAACTTTTTTCGTTTTCAAGTTTATAATTATATTTAAAAATAAATTAAATTTATTTTAATTAGATATAATCTTATCTCATATAAATTTAAAATTGAATTTCAAGTTTGCCTACTCAAAGTCAAAATTGAGTTTTTAATTTCAACTTAAATGAATGGCTAAGATTTAATTTTGATTAAATGAAAGGCTAAGATCTTCTAATTAAATTAATGATAGTTAGTGTTTTATATATATTAGAAGATTGATCAAAGATTAATTAATTAATTAACATATTGATCGAAGATTAATTAATTAATTAACTAGTTGATTAATTTTGACTTTTGAAAACAATTAAGCTAGAAAAAGAACAACTTTTTAACGTTTAATTAATTTCCAACTTATCAAAATGGCCGTGGGGTACGGTTTTCTTCGATCTGAAATTAATAAATTAAGAAATGCTGATCACCGACCCATAAAATGATTATAGTTGGGTATGGCGATGTTGATTGATCAATAGTAATTAAGCATATGGAAGAATGAGATCGATCTATAGTAGTGGCCATTAATCAATTATTAGGAAAATAGCTAACACCTCGTCTATAAATATATGATTGATTAAAATAAGATTTAAAATTTTAGCTTATTAAACAGTACTAACATTTAGGGATGGCAACGGGGCGGTTTCAGGCCGGGGATTAGTCCCCCCGTCCCCGCTTAAAAAACCGCGGGTATTTAAACGGGGATCCCCGTCGGTAACTGGGGAAAACCGCGGGGAAACGGGTATCCCCGTTTAATATAAAACTTGTATTTAAATTTGTAATTTTCACCGCAAAGATACTGGTTAAAGTGGAACAGTGTTTATTCACTACGTAAATTGTTAGGGTTATGATTTTACCACGAGTTTTAGAAAACAATTATGCTAAATTATATAACAGTATCGAATACAAACATATATGAACCTAAAATAAAATATTATAGAAACTAAATGCATCAAAAATATCAAAACCAAACAATTCAAATAAAGACAACCATTAAAATTAGTTTGTATGAAAATGTATAAAAATTTGTATATTTTCTATTTAAATAATTTTATGCATGTTAATATCTAAATAATTAGTATTAACTTGTAATCGGGGCTGTTATCAGGTAATCGGGGCGGGGATCATCAAACCCATCCCCGTCCCCATCCCCGTTTAAATAATCGGTTTTCGTTTTCCCCCGTCCCGTTTATGTCGGTTTTCGTTTTTCCCGTCGGTTTCGGTTTTTTTGCCATCTAAAGCATTGTTTGTATACCAATATTGTGTTTATATAGTAAATATGAATAAACGACAAGTTTTTTAATTAGTTTAGCAAAACACGATAATGAAATATAAAACAGATAATATATTACTACGGAATATGTTTTTGAAATGATATGAAATATATGTACGATTATATATATCGCTTAAAAGCATCCGTGAACTTCTTCTATTTTTCACAATTGGTATTACTAAGTTTTGAGAATGATTTTCATCTGTAGTTTTGGTGAATCATGTTTTCTTGAAGACTATCAAATTAAAGTTTTTTTGAAGCTGATGTAGAATTTTTTTATTCTTAATAATTGAGTAGTAAACAATGAAAAAAATGAGTTTCTTAGCAAATGTATTATGTATACGTGAACAAAAAAAAGAAAAAAAGATAACTCCTATATGTGAATCATAGCAGCTTTAATAGTGATTGTCTTCGTCAATCTCCTTGATAGACAACAAATATAACGAAGAAAGAATGCACTGAAAGTGAGATGTTATGACTCCATTTACGAATATTGATTCCCAAAATTAACTAATATCATAAATTGGATCATGAAAATTCAATGTTTAATTTAATCAAGCTGGTTTAATGTTTATATAAATAACCACAAAAGTGTATTTATTAAATGATTTGAATTATTTTTTTTTAAAATATTTAATGTTAAAATACACTAACGTTAATAAACTAAATGACTTAAAAAATAAAATTCTTGAACAATATGCATTTAAGGTTTTAATTTGACGTAAAAATAACTAATTTTAAATTCTAAAAAATATAATTCTGACATCATAACCCTATTATTTTAATAGGGTAATCTACTCTAAAATGTATTAAACCATACCCAAAATGTTATTATATATATCAACCTAAAAAAAATGTTTTTTAATGTATTAAACTTTTTAAAAAGTGCTACTATGTGTATAAAACCTATTATCACAGGTTAATTGTGATTAATAAAAGGTTTAATTGTAATTAAAACTATTATTATTATTATTATGATTCCATTATTTTTATCATCTTTTACCCTTTTTCATCTTCTTCAACCCTTTTCATCTTCACCAAGATGATACCCAAAAGAAATTTTTCACATTTTTCTTGGGTTTCCCCCTCATTTTTACTTTCCCCATGAGATCCCATTGTTGTTTCAGACCCTGATGTTTTCCCAGTTTGCAATGATCAAGATTTGAGGTAATTTGGGGGGTTTTGGGTAATGTTGCTTGTTTATATAATTTGTATGTTGCGAATGTTACGTGTTTATATAATTTGTATGTAAATACAAATGGGAGACAACAGAGAATCTGTGACGTCGTTTGTGGTACAAACCGATTTTGTTGATCGATGATGAACCGATGAAAACTCCACTCAGACCTATTGTTTTTGTTGAGTTAGGGTTTCGATTTTTGCTCAAATCCTTATCTATTCATCTTCAAGAAAAACGAAATATGTTGTTTATGTTGAGTTAGGGTTTCGATATCTTCATCTTCAAAATGTTCTTGGGTTCTTGTTCTTGCTTTTGGGTCAACAACAAATAGCTATTTTGTTCATAAATCTGGTTCTTGTTCTTCATCTTCAAAATGTTCTTGTGTTCTTATTTTTTATAATGGGTAATAACAAACAACAATCTTGTTCATGAATCTAGTCTTGTTTTTCATCTTCAAAATGTGATTGGGTTCTTGTTCTTCATCTACAATATCAACTTGGTAATAATAAAATAACAACAACAATAATAATAATAAATGTATTATTTATAAATTAAAATGAAGATTTTCCCTGCAACATTCACAAAAGGTTACACTTACACATTAAACTATTTTCGAAAGTTTGATACATTAGAAAATAATTTCTTTATGTAGATACACACAATACCATTTTGGGTTCAATTTAATACATTTTGAAGAGATTACCTTATTCTAATATATATATTAAAGATTTAAGATTACTATATATAACGCCGTCCCTTTACGTACAAAAATTAGATCGACCGATACGTCTAATTATTTTATAAAACGGTAATACATCAACGAAAGAAGATTGTTAATATTCTTTGCGAATTGAATCACCATAATCAATTTCACTATTAACTTAGTATATGAACAAAAATGTATATAAGCGGCCTTTCGTGACAATATTTTGCACCACATGATTTTTGCTTTTAATTAACACAAATTTCATGACAAATCTAAGACAAAATCTTCATATTTATGAATAGAACAAATTGAAAAAAAAAAAAAAATAGATGGTATTGAATTAATACGTGTTTTTTTGTGTGTCAATGTACGTAGAATGTTATATCTCTTAAAAAACAACTGGAGCACTTTAAGCAATACAAGATTCGTCTAGAAAAGCTTGTTGGAAAAGAAGACGCTCGTGAGATTGTGAAGAATGCAGTATTCATCTTGTGTATGGGTACAAATGACTTCTTACAAAATTACTATTTTGATCCTACTCGAGCCCAGATGTTTACCATCGTCCAATACCAACGTTATTTGGTCAATTGCATGGAAACTTATCTTAAGGTACGTAAATAATATCTTTCTTTTTATTTTTAATTAATGCCATAAGAAAACATACATATCACTAAAAACATGAAAAATAATAATAATAATAATTATTATTATTATTTCATATTTGAGTGTGGTTTTTGATTTTGTTCCGGAGTCTTTATGTTACCATCATTGAACACATCATCCCAATTTAATGTGTTGTTGTAAAGAGTTAATTACAATCATTGGAGAATTTTTATGATTTTTCCGATTTAGGGTTTTTACCAGACCTAGATAAATTGGGTTCTTGTTCATCATGTGTCCAGATCTAAATTGTATTATTGGTAAACAGTAAAAACTTGAACCCTAAAAAAACTATGAAAATGAACAACAAAAACACTAAAGAATAATGCTAAGAAGATAATTGAAAATAAAAATAAAAATTAAATTAAATTTTTTAAAAAGCAAACCACCGTAATTACTGTGTATTAAAGTTTACATAACATTATTAACTAAAAATTATCTATTAGTTTTTTTTGGAGAGAATGTTAATTTTGTTTAAAGAATACAAGTTTATATTTTTATTTTTAAAATAATACATTTAATATAATTAGAAGGTTAAATTTTAAAAAGGTAAGAAAGAGGCAAATAGGCAGTTTGATAATAAGGATAAAGTGAGAAAAGACCAATATACCCTTTAATTAATGGTCAAAGTTAATTGCAATTAGTCTAAACGACTGAAAGTGAAACAAAACTATAACTACGGTGACTATTTTTTATAATTTTTGAAGTTAAATGACTAAAAGTGAAAATAAGTGACAAGTACAAGTAGGGATGACAATTGATCGGATATGGATCGGGTGATGTCATATTCATATCCATATCCATTTAATTTTTCATCATCCATTTCTATATTCATATCCATTTAAAATAATTTTGTCCGTACATATCTATATCCATCGGATTTAAAGGGTAATTGAATATCTATCGTATGTCAAAAGAGCTATTGCCTCAAAGAAAATACCATTTTTATATATAATTTATGATCTTTATTGATATAAATACATATTTTCTTCCATAAAAATATATAAATCACATTTTTTTTCACTTTAACATTTACATGTATATAATCGATAACTGTACAAAAATATTATAGAAGAGAGTGTGGATTTAACCTACATAAATATGTATATCTTTATTAATATATTTATATATAAGTTTTAAAATTAAAATACATATATGAAATTATACTTAATTATATAAAATTATAAATATATCAAATTTAATTTGGGTTAATGGATTCAACCATGGATGGAAAATCGTTATCTATATCCGATCCAATAAACATCCATATCCACTCCATATCCGAAATTCACCCATTAAATTTCATCCATATCCACTACAAATAGAGCAGATCGGGTGGATGATCAATTGATCGGATGACAATTACCATCCCTAACTACAAGGAACAATTTTGTAATTAACTCTTATTTTAATTTTGAAAGTTTCAAATGTAACTATTATGATTGAAATGTTTTAGGTTAAGTAATTATTGGCTTTAGGTTAAATGCAATCGAAACGTCACATATAGTTATTAAAGTAGTGTTTGGTATATATAGATGATTGAGAGGAGGAATGAAATAAGTTATTTTGTCGTAATGAAAAAATAAACAATTACATAAGGAATGTGATTCCTTCCATTTTATTTCATGAGGGATGTGTGTTTTTTCTTATTCCATGTTGAATTCAATTTAATAAATAATCTAATTTTTTTGTAGTTTTGTACTGACATTAACAGAAATATTTTTAGTTATTTACAAAATATACTAAAAATGATATTTTATATAATGATCTTAGCTTATTTATAAATCTTTTTATGCTTAATCATTCTATCTAATAAAGTATTGATCTAGATATTTTTTATTAAATTATTAACTAATTAATGATAAAATACATATTAGAAATGTGTGTATAATGATTATTTTATTAGAAATTTCATATTATGTATAAAGACAATTTAATTGAATAACTTTTTCCATTCTATATAGTAAAACAAACATGGTAATAGAATGCAATTAATCATTCAATTCTAAAACAAACAATGGTTGAAATTTAATAGCTATTTGGATACTACTAGCTTGTTCACTATCAAATTGTTTTTATGATAAAATGGAGTGAGCGTGCCAAATTGAAGCAAGTGGTTGTATACATCATCAGACGATATCATGTAATTGTTACATGATATATCTTCTTATTATTTTTACTATATTAATTCTAATACTTGTGTTGATTTTATAAATATGAGAATAGATAAAAGAAAATAGTAAAAATTAAGATATATCACCTCATTTGTTATATATTAATAATTTGTATTCCTATCAAACTTTCAATCACACCTAAAGTACTTTTGTGGTACTATACTAGTAAAGTAGTATTGTTACTTCATAACACGTACCGGAATATAACAACTAATTTATTTTTATAATAGTGCTTATTAAAAAAAGTCATCACTTGTCATGATCAACATCAAGCCGTCTTTCCATGTAATCGATCATAGCATGATGGAGGCATATATGATGCTGTGCGAAACAAAACCATATCGCTCCCTCTGTCATCTCATCACTTGTGAGAAGTTTGCTTCTCGAACGACTAATTAACCGAGGAACATCACATCACATAAGTTGTAGCAAAAAATTGTTGAAAGACATCCAAAACCAAAAATTAATGCGGAGTACATATTGGCGAATTGATACATTTGAGTGTAAAAGTTGTATTGGAATTATAATGAAGTGATATGACATATTTGTATGTGAGAGGAAGCTAGGGGGAAATATAGCTAGCTAGTGAATTATTGTGCACTCTAGCTAGCTAGCTAGCTAGCTGAAGTCTTAACTGACGATCGATGGCTTATACTTGTCGCTAGCTAGCTGATCCAATTATCTGAAACTCATGTGTGATTTTCTTTAATTATAAATTGGGGAATAAATATGAATATATATATTTAGGAAATGCATTCATTGGGAGTGAGAAGATTAGGGATTGTTGGGGTGGAGCCATTCGGGTGCATGCCACTGATAAGGTCATTGAAGAACAGTGTTAAATGCGATGAGGATATGAACCAAGTGGCTCTCTCTTTCAACCTTTTATTGAAAGCAAGGCTGTCTGCACTCAAGCCAACATTAGGAATCAGAACTGCTTTTGTTGACATTTACGGTGTCATTCAAAACGCCTTAAAACACCCCTCCAAATATGGTTAGTAATTACTACTTACTCTCTCTCTCTCTCTCTCTCTCTATATATATATATATATATATATATATCATGTTCTTTGACAGTACGTACCCGCTGAGATCGAAATATATATATTCATAATTGACAGGCTTTTCAGTAACCGAAAAGGGTTGTTGTGGATCTGGATTAACAGAATTCGGGACGGCTTTAAAGGGGTTGAGTATGTGTGCTGATCACTCAAAATACGTCTATTGGGATGCTGTTCATTTTACAGAAAACATGTATTATATCATTGCAGACGAGGCCGTCAAATCTATAATCGCAAGTCTTTAATTCGCATGCATGCATGAATTCTGTTTTCTTAGGTCTAAAATGGCCGGGAGTTTTCTTTATTGCTTTTATTAAATTTGTACGTAATCCATTCCATTCCAGCAAGGCATATTGTCTTGGTTCCTTTAATTAATTAGTACTCGATTTCATTTGTTTGTTGAGTGTGGAATAAAAAGTGTTCTAGGATCATTCATATTACCAATTACATATGTTTAGTTATATTTATCAAATATTCAAATGTACGATTCTTCGCTTTGTTGTTGATAAAATGCAATTATTTCTACGTGATTTCATTGAGAGACGGAGTGCTATGTGAGTGGCAAAACTATTTATATTAGCGGGGACAAATAGATGTTTCACACTACAAGAAACTTTTCTATTTGGGACCAATTTTTTTTAAACTGTAGAAAACACTCAAACAGTACCAAATACGTGTATACTTAAAACATTAAATTGATTAATGCTAACATTTTAGCAACATTGGCATTATTATCATCTATTAGAATTGTCTAGCTTCATCCCAAATTCGTATTATTATTATTTAAATTAGGATTAGCTATAACACCCCAAATTTTTTTCCTTGACCAGAGTGATCTCCCACATCACAAACTTCATATCAAAATTTAAAGTTAAATTTCTGGAGTAATTATGAATGCATATATATAACTATATCATTTTTATTTACATTTTAATATAAATTTTATCCTAGTACGTCACTTATGTAAATATTCACTTTTAATATGGTAATACTAAAAAGAGTTACAATTTGTAAGGTATAAAATAGATCGTCTTATACAATTTGTGTAACCACGTCTACAACTAGTCTTTATATGTAGATTACTAGTATTGAAGAAGACATTATGGACCAAATGATGTATTGCACCAACCTCACTTAGCTACTCAATCATTTGTTAAAAATGATTATTGTAACTTCACATAGAGATTAACACATATACTCTTGAAATCTTACTTAGAGATTATTGATATTAAAAATAAAAAGACATATATCCCGGTCCCCAACTTCTTTCATGTATTAATTGAGTCTAGAGCCAATGGCACAATCATTTAAATTCTTTTTTAGGACACTCATTGAATCAAATTACTTTCTTATCTTTAGTATATGATATATACAATATTAGATGGATACCCTACCAGTGCTAACATAATGTCAACGTTGAATATAAGTCTTAGTTTATTTTTGGCTGTTATTTAAATGAGTAATCTATGTTATCCCGATGTTGAAGACGAAGATCATGATGTTTGTCTTTCCAACACTACGATGAGGAGAATTTTAAATTCACATTCTAAATGATTCATGCCAAAATCAAGTTGTAAGCAGATTACAATTGCACGATGATTATTATATCCTGACCATTATAATGGAAAGATGACATTATAATAAAGAAAATGTCTACAGTTGTTTTTCAAGATCATTAGTTTCTTACATTATGATAAGTTGAGATCCTAACTGAATGAAAAGAAGAACATTTGACAAAGCTTGAAAGATGTGAAGATTAGATGTTGACAGAATTTAGGGGGAGCAAATTTTTAAAAAATGCTAAAATATCCGGCTCCCTACCTGATATTGTCCTATTTTAACATATAAAATATATTTATTTTACGACAATATATATGTTTTCCAAGTCACATTAGAGCCTAAATATTGTTCAAATGCTAATTTATGTAAATTTGACTATTTCACATTGTGTATGCTCGAAAGTGTAAAATATGTACGAGTGTGGTGAATTACACAATGATGAGGTACTGTGCTTCTTGGGTAATTATCTTTTAATGGATTAAAGAACACAGTATAAAAGAAGTGACACAAGTATTTATATTATTGATTATGATTCATGAACGAATCCTATGTTTTGGTTTGTATCTTTAATTATAATATATGGTTGGTTATGTTTATGCTTAATCATGAACTTTGAATTTTTGATCTTACCTTTTGCTGAATAATCTGTTAAATACAGTCTGTTAGTAGGACTGACGGTTGTTGGTTCGAACGCTATTAGAAACCCGTCATATTATTTATGTTTATAACAAATTGAACTTAAGAGAAGTGATTCATTGATAAATACATCCTTGTCAAGTGATTTTTAACTTCTTAAAATTTTACTGCCTTTTTTAAATCTTTACAAACTTTAGCAGCGGTTAGCTGAATAGCTGCTAGACTTTAAAAAACCCTATTTACTTTTGAAACATTTTAGTATAACTAGTTTATTTTCATAATAGTATATTCCATAATAGTTCCATATGAAGACGATCATGGTCTTGATTAGTATACTGTTATACAATTGGGTGCGCTTTCCCGTTAGAGTATCAGTTAATTACAGTTAGATTAGTGTTAAAATTTAAGACTGATATTCACGTATTATATTTTTAACGCTGTTGTTCTCTGATCGCACGACTGCCGCTCGAAGATACATCTGATCGTATGAAAAAAAAATGTATCCCTCGTGGCCGGCTGCCGGCTGGCCGCCGTTGTGCATTGGGCTTCTTGGCCCACGATTCCCTAAAAAAAATGGCAGCCACCTTTTTGTAACTGATGGGCGACTAAAGTTTAATTCTCGGTTCTTTTTCTTGCGGCTCACAAAAATTATCACTTGTTTTGTTTCTCTTTGTTCCACGTGGGCTTAATTCCAAATAGAATTATTGGTATGTAAAGTTAACTTTCAATCCAACTTACCCATGGCACGATGGCAGCCATAGAATTGCAATAATAAGCTTCCCATAAAGTCAAGCCCAACAATTAAATCTCTTTATATTTTTGTTTGCATGGCCTGCTGTAGCCCACTTGGCCTGCATCTTTAATAATTAATATGATAGTTTAACTCACCATACAATTGTAGCTCTTCTTGACTATTTTTTATAGCTTTTTGAAATATTTTGTTTTGAGTTCGTATAAGTGAGATATTGATTAAAACATTAATGTTATATCAAAGCTGTCAATTTTTCTCTCTTTCTCTCTTCTTCATTATTTCTTATCAAATTCTCTATTACTTCTTCAAAGAGACCTAAAACACATATTACAACAAATTAAGTATATAATTAACTTAATTCATCGTAATAATACAACCAAAGAATGAGATATCGGATAAAATAATATGCATATTTTAGACGATATCACTACCCTAAAGCAAATTATCTGGTTTAATGCTCAAGATCAAGTGCTTCATCAAAGACAAAGTAGATAACCATGGTTGTAAATTACAAGAACTCAGAGGTTACCGTAGCAAAATCTGATAACAACCTGATCACTAAAGAAGAATCGTTGAAGCTTTCTTGAATACTCAAAAAGGCAGAGAATTATCTCATAGTTTTACTGATTGTAGAAAGAAAAGAATATATACATATTCCAAAGAGAGAGATTGTTATTATGCTTAATAGGTAGTTTTTTTATTTTCATTTATGTTTAATTATAAAATGAACACAAAGGAAGAGATTGTTATATCCCTTAGTTGTGTTCATTATATTCTAGTGAGATTAACTTTATAAGTTTACTAACCATGACACTAGGATATATTATGGTACATTCTATAAATATACTTGAGATATAAATAGATTGTAATTAACCATAGTTCAACTAAACATTTCATTATTCAAGTTAACAATGTTCTCGGTTCTCTCATACATTCGATACATCCATAAGAGCTTATATCACTTTGTTAATTTCTTCGATGTAGATTGATACTCAATATCATGAATCCTACGAAGTAAGAAATGATTGAATAGTCCTTAATGGAAGAGATGGGCAAAATCGGTCCTGGACCACAGCCGGTCCGGTCCGGTCCGGACCTAGTCGGTCCCGGGCCGGGCCGGTCCGGTCCTCGGCGGACCGGTCTTCGCGTAAGACCATTTCGATAAATTCGGTCTTCGGGCGGTCCTAGACCACTTCCGGACCGGTCCAAGTCCGGACCAGTCCGACTTCGGTCCTGGACCGGTCCGTTTTTCGTTCGAGTATTTTCCGGTTCGGTTTAGACATTTCCGGGTTTTTTTTAGTTTCGGTCTAAAATTTTCCGGTTTTCGGTTCGTTTTTTTGTTTGAAAAAAAAAGTGACTTGTTAATTTAAAAAAAATTTGCAAGTTATAAACTATAAAGTATAAACATATATAATTGCAAGTTAATAAACACATAAATAACATTGTGATACAATTACGAAATAAAATTACATATTGTTCAAACTTGAATTATTTTTTTAACAAGAAAAGGGAATCTAGCAATGGAGCTTCGGCATGACCATCACCCCAAAATAGAGACCCGAAATATACATATTGTTCGAAAGAAATAACGTCACAAAATATAAAGAGACAACTACTAAAATGGATAGTCGGAATTGATATTCCAATAGTTGTAACTATCGTCGATATGTAGCCCATGCCCATAATAGGCGACTTCGTTCGAGTGGACGTTGGATGATGAACCTGCGTTCATTCTATTTTGAGTGTCGTCAACATATTCTTCGCCAGGTTTGGGTTCTTCAGTTTCAGCTTCGGTGTTAGTGTTTGATGTTCCCGATGCGAAGTCCCTATTGTAATCGTCTTCCATAATCGCTTCCTCCAAATTAGTTAAGCCTTCTTCAAGATCCGCATCGTTTTGACATCTTTCCATAGAATCATAGTAGTCCTTAAGCATCACGGCCATTTGCACCGACTCGGCCTTCAACATACACCGTCGTGCGCTTAAAATCCTGCCACTAAGAGAAAAACAAAATTCCGAAGCTACGCTACTAGCTTGGACGGTTAGTACGTCCCTAGCCATACGGGCTAGGATCTTAAATTGACCAACGTTTTCTCTTTCTTGCCACCATTTTAATACATCAAATTGTGCAAAATCTTCGGGGTCAATATAATTAGTGTAATCAGTTTCTTTATATATGGAAAGTTCGTCTAAAGACGATTGAACTCGTGTACGTTTCGATTGAGATATATTATGAAACCAAGACGTTCCAATGCTAAAAGGATTGTTTGGCCGAGTAGCCGATGTTTGTGAAGTCGAAGACCTCGGGGTGGAAGCAACTTCTCCCCGTGGTGCACATTCATTATCATAAATAGTATATAAGTGTTTAACACAATTTTCAAATTTTGATATACTTGTCGTAATCTCATCTGAAGATTGACCCAATGCTTCCCCGATATAAGTTAAAGATTCCGAAACACCCTTAAAATTAACAAGAGGGTTTAATGCCGAAACAATCAAAAAAATTGTTGGAAACTCTTTAAAATATTTTATAAGAATTTCACACATAAATATAAAAAACCTAGTTTTGCATAAACTAAACATAAATATAAAAAAACTAGTATTAAATAAACTAAACTTAAATATATAAAAACTAATATTAAATAAACTAAACTTAAATATATAAAAACTTGTATTTAAATAAACTAAACTTAAATATAAAAAAGAATACTTACTAAATGCCGAGCGAGAGAAGAATTAGAGCCGGATAAGATTCCTCCACAATGCGTACACTTTGCATATTTTTTGTTATTTTGTTTGAGTTGTACAAAATCCTTCCAAATTTCCGCAACTCGATTTGTTTTTGGAACTTCTTCGTACGGGAGATTTATATTAAAATCACTTCAACCTGCGTTCAAATTGCTAGATCCTTCACCCGCCATTTTTTATAATCTTGAAGCAAATCGAAATATTATATAGAACACTTGTATTATATAGAACACTTGAAGCAAATCCTTGAAATATAAACTTGAATTCTTGAAAAATAAAACTTGAAATATCAAGATTCAAGAATGAGAGAATGAGAGAATTGGAGATTTGGAGAATGAGAGAATGTGAGAAAGAGTGGTGCAAGATATAAGGCTTCATTTTAGGGGTATTTATAGGGGAAATTTCGGGGAATTTTTTTTTTGAAAAACTAGCCGTTGGGACCGGTTTGGACCGGTTCGGACCGTTTTTTTCAAAAAAAAATGCCTTTGAACTCTTGGACCGGTTTGGACCGAGTTTGGACCGGTTCGGTCTTGAACCGGTCTTGGACCGTTTTGGACTGGTTAGGGTTCTGGACCGGTTCGGACTGTTTCTCTCACTTTCGGTCTTGGACCGGCTCGACTCGGGCAGTTTTCGTTGGACCGGTCTGGTCGGTCCAAATGGCCCATGTCTACTTAATGGAATCAACAGAAATGGGCCTCATATATTAACTCTTAGACTAAAAATCTAACTCCCCCATGCGTGTTGCCTTAGGCCGAAGCCCAGGTTCCCACCAAAAAAAGGTTGGCCTTGATTACCACTTGGTCCAGGACCGGTCCAGGACCGATTTTGCCCATCCCAAGTTGGTATTTTGGTTTAATTATAATGTTTGTGACACAACTACTTAATGATAATGAGTCGTACATTCATCGTCTCAAGGACTTCATAAAGAAACGGCATTGAGATCTTTGATATTATTGACAAACGCGAGTGTTTTACTACTGGAAAACACATGAACTAGAATATCCAAAAATGAAAGTACATCATTCACAAAATACGTACAATTTGATCATACTATGTTATTCAGAATGAGGGATTTCAAGGAGTTGAAGATCATTTGGTATCCCTTTTCAGTCGGATGAAATGCGTCCCAAAATATTAACACATCATCACACAGCGGAGAACTCGGTTTACACCCGAAATCAGCTTCTATTAACCCAGTTCCACAACAACCCTTATGAGATTCTTCAAAACCTATATATAAACACAATAAAAGAAAGAAGACTTTGTCAAACACAAATTATGTGCATGATAAATATATATACCACCCAATTGTATAGATAGGCTAGGCTTACTAGGTTTCTCTTGTCTCTATAAAAAGTTACTAATGATATCTAAAATACCTACGGACAATTTCATAATTTTAACTGTTTAATTTTTTATCGCTAGAGCAAATAACTCGAGTAGGAGATGGATAGAGTACTAACCATATCGAGTTTTATGTTGAACCATGTCCATGATGGGGGTGTATATATCTGCATACACGACCTTTGTGCCCGGTCTTTCAAGCTGTTTAAGATTATTTTGTAGCATTAGATTGACATTTCTTGATAGGGAATTAAGACTATCATTACATTCGCGACCATAGATAGGATTCTTCGAGTTAAGAGTAATAATAGTTGGCACGCATCCGATTGGGGGTAAACCCACTACCGCTATCTTCATTGCACCCTCATCCAACAAATCCTGCAATTACGTTTTAAAAAAATTGTATTTAAAGTGATAAAAGAAAAGAAAAAGAAAAAATAGACTATTATAAGACATCAGCGCGTGGTTGTTTAACTAGTACTTATAATATAAGTACTAGTTAAACAACCACGCGCTGATAGGCCGTATCTTTGGTCCCTCGGTCCCTCCCCTCCAAGCCCGTCTACAATACCGCGCTTTAAGGCCCATTTTGACCAGGCTTTGAAGCCTTTTTCTCCCCCAATGTTGTGATAGGATTTATTAGTAAAAGATTACTATAAGCTTAGTTCCTTTTTCTAGCTAGGTTTTTTCAAATAGTAAAAACACACTAAACATACCTATAAATCTAACCCATTTTGAGAGGAGACACCACTTTTCAACACCAAATATTGCTGAACTATAAGCCATTTGGTCTTTTTCTAGCTAGTTAATATGGATTTTATGAGTCAAGTCTGCTCTCTAGTTTAGGAGGTGACAAATAGTATAGTGAGATGACTTATATGTTCTTACAAAAAAAATTTATGAAATACAATTTAGCTATTTTTATATTAACTAGCTATTTTTGAAGTAATTTGAAGTCAACATATGTTTGAATTTTGATGTATGTGTATGTAGACCGATCACATGATGTAACATCCTGTAAATGGGCCTAGCAGTGTAGTGTTGTAATTTGTGCTTTAAAGCTTGTACAACGACTTTAAGTGAAATTAATTAAGTGTTTTGGTGTGACTAACGTGTCTCGTGTTAATTAATGTGATTATGTGAAAAGTGTCGGTTGTGTCTAAAAGTGATGTCGTGTTATACGGTTTCGTGAAATGATTCCGTAAATATCCCCGTTGGTTAAAACGGGATGGCGTGTGTCAAATTGCAAGTTGAAAAGGGGAACAAAATACCCCACTTGTGTAATTAAACCACCAAGGGCGGTGGAGGTAGTCTTTGACTCGTTTGAGTCAAACAAACCCATATTTCATACGTACATGTTACAAACACCCATACACACACTTTGCTCTCAAGTTTTTGAAAGGAATCAAGGCCCAATCTGTTGCAAGGAGTTTCTAAAGCTGATTCAAGTGTTAATCTTCTGTCTTTTGCTGATTTGTAAGTAAATTCTTGTTTAAAAACCTAGTTTTGGTGTTCTTGAAGAACATACACCAAATTGTTGGTGTAAATGGTGTTTTATGGTGGGTTTTGGTGTCCAATGTGTTTATGAGCTTCTATTGATGTCAAATAACATGTACAAACGATTGAATCTGGTTTCAATCGGGTTTTTGGTGTAGAAAATGCGATTTACAGAACTGTTCGAAAACAGGGACGAAGGTCTGCTGTTCGTAGACTTCCTACGGGCGTAGGTGATATTCCCTACGGCCGTAGTAAGCCTTGTGTGTACACTACGGCCGTAGGCAGGGTTACTGCGGCCGTAGGATGTGTTTTTGTGTGGGTTACCGTTTACGGACGATGAAACAGGGACTACGGGTGTAGGTACGTAACCTACGGTCGTAGTTCACCAAAGAATAGCTACTACGGGTGTAGGAATAGGTTCCTACGGCCGTAGTACATGATTCCTTGGAAAGAAACTCTGCGGGCGTAGTGGGTTGACCCTACGGCCGTAGTAGGGTTTTGTTAGGTGTCCTACGGCCGTAGGACATGTACACTGCGGCCGTAGTAAGCTGTTCTGTGTTGACAGCTTATGTAACTTGTGTTCTAACCTATGTGTGCTATGTGTAAGTGATAACCAAGCCTGAACCTTATGTGTTAGGTGATTCGGACGATTCAGTGTGTTCTTGGGATTCCCGGATCCATATCTGCCTCTTGTGATATCGAGGTGAGTACCGGTTTCCCATAAGACTCAGTAAGTAGGGCTATTGTGTGCCTGTGTTGTGTGCTATGTGATATAGTGATACAGTGTTATAAGTGATACCATGTGATATAAATTGTGATATGTGATACGCATGCGTACTGTGGACCCTATGGGTCAAACGTGTTTATGATTTCCTGTCCGGACAGACGCAGGGGTTGAGGTCAGTCGACGATGCGGCTGGGTCCCTTGAGTGTTATTCAGGGATTAGCGGTTCCCACGAGTGATTTTCTGGGGTAAAGGTTCTGCAGGCCGCCGTTCCTCGACAAACAGTGGGGTCTTGGTTTGTAACTAAGGCCTAATTGAGCACAGGTGGCTCCGCAACGTGCTCAGGGGGTTGCTCTTCGTTTCCCCTCCAGCATGGATTGGTGTTGCTGACTTCTCAGTTGGATTCGTTGAGCGGGATTTGCAACCCCGCGAGATATGATCCTGCTGACATGTTGGCACACCGCTATGTGATAGTTTAGCATTGTGTGCCTTATTGTGACGTGATAGCATGCTTATTGGTGCTTATGTGATACTCGTACTCACTAGCTAGTGTAGCTAATGTTTCGTGATATTTCCTTTTCGCAGGTTAGTGATCAGATGGCTTGGCGAGGCGGGTTGCTGTGGGTAGTGTTATTGTATATATCTTTTGGAACACTTGTAGTTTATTAACTCTGATACTGTATAAAGATGGTCGGTGCGTAGTGGTAACACTGACTAAATTTTGGTACTTGGCTTGATTCGTTGTTTGTGATCGCCAAGGTGATAAGCAATACTTAATATGTAATCAGTGGTTTATTCCGCTGCAAACTTTTGGTGTAAATAATTAAAGTTTTAATTTACTCTAATTTTAAGCTCGTGAAACCGGTGTTACAATTAGGTATCAGAGCCTAAGTTTGAGGGAATCGGGTACTTGTGAAAGTATTCGATCTCAAACTCGGGCTTGACCATCGTTAAGTGTTCCTAGAGGGGTAATTGGGGCTGAGTGTGAGCGTTATGTGTTTATTGCTCTATTTGAACTAACTTGTGTGTTAGTGAATTGTGATTAAGTGTGCTAAACGTGTTCGCCCCTTGTGTATAGAAAGTGAGTGAGTAAAATGTATGAACGACGTGCTAACACTGAGGAAGCTCTAAAAGAGATGGAGGATGAAGCCTCACATCATCGTGCTGAAACCCAGGAGGAGTCTTCTTGGCGAGACACTCAGGGCTCAAGGCAGGGAAGAGACTCTGAGGCTTATATTTTGTTACTCGAGGAGGAGCTTCACTCACCTAGGGAGCTACTGAGGGAAGCTATTAAGGGCAAGCAACGTGATCAGTGCTCTTTTAAGAAATTCAAGTCTTGCGGGCCTAAGGTGTATGAGGGTAGTGATAATCCCTCAGAGACTATCCGTTGGTTGCGTGAGACCGATCAAGTGTTTGAGTCATGTGATTGTGAAGATGAGAACCGTGTCAAGTATGCGGTTCGTATGTTGAAAGGTAAAGCTCTAGATTGGTGGGACACAGTGAAGGACACAGTGAGTAAAGAGGTGATTGCTGCTCTGACTTGGGAGCAGTTTGCTGAGAAAGTGAAAAGGAAGTACTGTACCGATTATGATTTGGAGAGGATGGAGAACGAGTTCAATGCTCTCCGTAAGGGAGACAAACCGGTGGAGGACCTTATCCATGTCTTTACTGATAAGGTAAGGTTTATACCACACCTTGTGACTGATGAGAGGGAAAAAATGCGGAAGTTTGTGAATATGCTGCCGCTAGAGGATCGAGCTCATGTGAGAGCTGCAGTTTCTTTGGATCGGGCGTTTGAGATAGCCCGACAGATTGATGGTGATCGTCGCCAGTGCAAGGGTGATCAGACTGTGGAGGGCCAGAAGAGGAAGTTTCAGCAGTATTCAAAGGCTGGTACTTCAAAAGGGAAGTCTGTTGCTGGTGGGAAAGTGGATTCGAGTAAGAAACCGAGGTTTGATAATCCTTGGTGTTCTTTATGCCGTACTTACCATTCTGGTGACTGCTCGAAGGCTACTACCAGATGTATGAGATGTGGTGAGAAGGGGCACGCAGCTACAGAGTGCTCGTTCAAAGAGAATGTTTGTTTTAAGTGTCAAAAGCCAGGGCACAGGATTATAGAGTGCCCTAAGAGACAGAGGGGTGATACGGGAGCTGGAACTTGTGGGTCCTCTGCTCAACCTAAGAAAGATGGCACTCCTCGCGCCAAGGGCCGGGCTTTTAAGATGACAACTGAAGAAGCTAAAGCTGCTGGAGATGTGATCACTGGTACTTTTCTTGTAAATTCTGTTCCAGCATGTGTGTTATTTGATTCTGGAGCTACCCATTCTTTTATATCTGTGGCTTTTCGTGATAAACTGCAATTGCCTATATCTGTGTTACCTGAGCCGATTAAAGTTGGAATTGCTAGTGGTAAGGTAGTTTCGGTTACGGATAGTGTTCCCTGTGTTAACCTTGATGTGGACGGGAATAGTTTCCTTATCTCTTTTCTTCTTATGCCAATTGCGGGCTTTGATGCGGTCGTTGGCATGGATTGGCTCAGTGGTCTGAACGCGGAGATTCTGTGTTCGAAAAAGATGGTGAAGATTCCTTTACCCGATGGGTCTTGTGCTGTAGCTCGAGGGGAACGTTGAGAGACTGATATTCCTCTTATTTCGGTGATGAAAGCTCAGTAATCGATTTCTAAAGGCTGCGAGTTTTATCTGGCTCATGTAATTGATGCAAAGCTAGAAAAGCAAGTGGTCAAAGATATTCCGGTAGTGTCAGATTATCCGGAGGTGTTTCCAGACGAATTGCCGGGTTTGCCGCCGGTAAGAGATGTAGAGTATAGGATTGACCTTGTTCCAGGGGCTACGCCTGTAGCTAAAGCTCCATACCGTCTTGCTCCTTCAAAGGTGCGAGAGATGATGACTCAATTACAGGAGTTACTTGACAAGGGCTTCATTCGTCCAAGTTCATCCCCGTGGGGTGCTCCTGTGTTATTTGTGAAGAATAAGGATGGAACCATGCGCATGTGTATTGATTACCGGGAGCTGAATAAGCGAACGGTAAAGAATAAATACCCTCTTCCACGTATTGATGATTTGTTCGATCAATTGCAGGGAGCAACTTGCTTCTCTAAGATTGATCTTCATTCTGGCTACCACCAGGTGCGGGTTAGTGAAAATGATATTCCTAAAACTGCTTTCCGCACTCGATATGGCCACTATGAGTTCTTGGTTATGCCGTTCGGCTTAACCAACGCGCCTGCTGTGTTTATGGATATGATGAATCGGATTTGTCATTCTTTCTTGGATAAATCTGTAATTGTGTTTATCGATGATATTCTTGTGTATTCCCGAAGTGAAGCCGAGCACGAGTTGCATCTACGGCAAGTTCTTGACACTCTCAAGCGAGAGAAGCTTTATGCAAAGTTTTCAAAGTGTGAGTTCTGGCTTCGTGAAGTGCGTTTTCTTGGTCATGTGATCTGCAGGGATGGTGTTAAAGTGGATCCGGCGAAAGTCGATGCAGTGATGAACTGGGGAGTTCCCCGAACTCCTTCTGAAGTTCGTAGTTTTCTCGGCCTAGCTGGATATTATAGGCGGTTTATTCTTGATTTTTCTAAACTTGCAGGTCCCTTGACTAAGCTTACTGTTGGGAAATAATCTAAGTTATTGAGCATGAAAATGAGAACTGTTTGGTAAAGGTTGGTGAAACAGTTTAAAACTGTTTGTTGAAAATATGAAAACAGTTGAGAACTGTTAGTACAAACTACTACAACTGTTTGAAGACCTTGAAGCTGAAGACTGTTAGAAGACTAAAGAACTGTTGTGTTCATTAAACAGTTTCTGTTGAGCTATATTTGGAAAATCCTATCTTAGAAGATATCTCGAAATACTTTGAAGATTAACAAGATTATCTCAGAAGATAGAAGATTACCTAACTGTCAACAATTCAAGGAGGATCAAGAGTCTATATATTCTTCATTAGATGATCAATTGACGACGACGACTTGATCTCATTATTCAAAGCATTTGTTCTTATTGTTATTTATTTTTCTGAAAGTGTTTTAGCCTCTAAGTTTCTTGTTGAAACCTAAGAACAGTCTGTGTTCTTCGTCTAACAGAATAAGTTAGATTGGGGGTGAAGTTTGCTTTTGTAATCATTCTGGTTGGTTAATAAAACTACTGTTTGATTGAATTAATCTTTGTTTAAAACCTTCTTTAATCAATTAAGTGTGATTCCGCAACTTCTTAATTGATTGTGATCATAGTTAAAGATTAACTTTTATATTACTCTGATTTATTATTTAAAAGTTAGTTCTTGTTATTTGATATAATATATATCCGATCCTGACAAGTGGTATCAGAGCCTTATCATTAAGGTTCCTTTGATCACCAGTTGAAGGTTTTTGCTTTACCTTGCTTTATTTTTCGAACTGTTTTTTTTAAATCAATTTGTTTCAATGGATTCGGGAGGTTCTTCTGATAACAGTGGATCAGGGTCTAACATTCGTGTTCCCATGCTCAAACCATCTGATTTTGAGATGTGGAAACTAAGAATTAAACAGCATGTCCAACTAATGGACTATGATGTTTGGCAAATCATTGAAACTGTTCCTACTAATACCATTGAACTGGATGAGAATGGAAAACCAAAGAAGAAACCACCACCAAAGACAGATGCTGAAAAGAAAAGTAGAATGATTGAGATGAAAGCCCTCAGCATCCTTCAGATTGCAATTCCCAATGAGTATCAACATCAATTCAAGAAATTTGATGATGCTCATGAACTTTGGAATGCTCTGGAAAAGAGGTTTGCTGGGAATGCTAGTTCTAAGAGAAACCAAAGAGATCTTCTTAAACAAGCCTATGAGAACTTCACCAGTGGGAAGAATGAGAGTATCACCCAAATCTTTGATAGGTTTTACAAACTGGTGAGTCAACTGGAGAGTGCTAAGGTTAGGCTTGATCAAGATGAGATAAATAGAAAATTTCTTAGGTCTCTAGGTGATGAATGGACTGTGTTTGCTGCACAATGGAGAACCAAGGATTCTCTTGAAGACATAGAGTTAGATGACCTCTATAATAGTTTGATAGTGTTTGAGGGAGAGATAGAGGGAAAAAGAAAAACTGCTATCCCTAGTCATAATGCTGCTCTCCTATCTTCCTCAGGTATGGAATCAAACCATTCATTAACTAACTCTCTTGATAGTGGTGCAGGTACTAGTTCTGGTGTTGGACTAGATATGAATACTCCAGATGCAGTTCTTGAAGCTTTTCTTGCCAGCCATGCTCATTCAACCCTCATCAATGAGGATCTTGAACAAGTGCACCCTGATGATCTTGAGGAAATGGATCTCAAATGGCAGATGGCCATGCTTACCGTTAGAGCCAAGCGATTCATTAAAAGAACTGGAAGGCAAAACATGAACTTCAGAGCTGATGGCAAGGCTGGATTTGACAAGTCAAAGGTTAGATGCTTCAAATGTCAACAACTTGGCCACTTTGCAAGAGAATGCAAATCTGGTGGACAAGTTCAGAATCAAGGTCAGAGGCAAACTCATAACCATACCTCCTCAGCATTGGTCTCACAAGAAGGCCATGGATTTGATTGGAGTGATCAAGCAGAGGAGGCTACCAGCAACAAAGCTTTGATGGCATTGACTGACTCCTCCATCAAGATGGATTCTCCAGAATCTGAGGACATACAGGTATCTTCTAAACTATGTCCTGGTGAATGTAGAGCTATTGTTAAGAGATTTAGAGAGCACAATAAGAAAGTATGTGCTGCTCTAAGTAAAATGGAGGAGAGAAGGTATGAGTATACTGCTGTGATAGAAGATTTTGAAAAGAAAATTAAAGACTATCAGGCTAATGAACTGCAAATGGACTATGATAGAAAATATCATAAGTGGGAGAAAGAGCAGTTTCAAGATGAGATTGATAGTCTGAAAAAGAAGTTAGTTGAAAAAGAAAGCAAGGTGAATGAACTCACAAAGAAATTGGAGGGTGTGGACATTGATCTTGGAATGTTCAGGGCTGCAAACCTTAAGCTTGAGACTCTGCTACAATCTCAAGTGAGAGACAAGGTGAAAACTGGCCTAGGATACAAACAAACCCCACCTCCATACAACCAAAACTACATAACTCCAATGTCTGAGGTAGCTGACAGATATGTTAATGAACCTTTGGAAGATGAACTTAAGTCAGCTGATCCAAAGTTTGAGAGTTATGAAGATGAAGTTGTGTCAGTAGTAAGTGTTGAAGATAATGAGGAAGTTGTGAAGAAGGATGAAGGTATTCCATATGAAAATCACATCCTGTGTGAGCCCATTCCCACAAAATCGTCTTTACAACCTGTGGTGTTTGTAAAAGCATCCACTGAACCCCTCACCAATGAGCCAAAATCCTCAAAAACTGTTAACTCTATTAGCAGTTCCACAACTGTTACAAACAGTCCCCATCTTTACACTAACAGTTTCAACAAGAACCCAAACAGTTCTAAGCTAAAAAGCCCAACTGTTAGTACCAAAGCCAAAGGAAAGGAGAAAGTTGGTGAAGTTGTGTATACTAGGAAGAAGAAGGAAGTTGCAAAACCTCAGGCTAAACCCAAATCTAAGAAAAGGCATACTGAAGTGCCTGCATGCACATGTCAAAAACATGGTGTCCAAAAGTTTCCTCAATCTGCAGCTGTTAGAGGAAATCAAAGAAATAGGAACCAATTCTGGTCACAAAGAACTGGTTTACCTATTGTGAAAACCAAAAAGTGCTACATTTGTGGAAGATCTAATCATTTAGTTCAAGACTGTTACTATAACCCACAGACCAATGGCACTCAAAACAAAAGTCCCAAAAGACAGAATAACAGTTCTAAAACTGTTAAGTCAAAACAGATCAACAGTTCTAAGACTGCTAAGCCAAAACTGGCAAACAGTTCTAAAACTGTTACATCCAAACCAACTAACAGTTCCAAAACTGTTTTAGCAAAACCAAAAACTGCTGGTTTGGCTTGGATGAAAATTCAAAAACAAACTGATTCTGGAGAGGGTAAGACTGTTCTTCATACTGAAAATCAAAAGGAATCACAAGTTGATTCATCTGTTTTATCAACTCCACCAGTTGTTTGTTCAAAGGTATCCACTGTAAATCACAACAGTTGGAAACCACATGTTCTTACAAAGTATTCATCACACAAATTAGAGAAATCTAAGTTGGATGAAATCAAAAAGAACCAAACTCTGTTTAAGTATTATGACTTGAACGGTGTACCCAAGACCTGCATGGCCTGGGTACTTCCTGCTACTAACTGATTTTATTTGTGCAGAGCATTCATAGGGCCAATCATGGATCTATCTGGCATGTGGATAGTGGATGCTCAAGGCACATGACTGGAAATCCACAATGTTTGAAGGATTTAAAAAGAATCAATGGAGGATTTGTAGCATTTGGAGGAAATCCAAAGGGAGGAAAAATCACAGGTAAAGGAGCTGTTGAGGCAGGTACACTTACATTTAATGATGTTTTCTTTGTTGAACAGCTTAAGTACAATCTGCTAAGTGTATCTCAAATCTGTGACAATGGAAACAAAGTTTTGTTTACAGATTCAGAATGCATTATTCTTTCAAAAGATTTTAAATTAAATGAGAAGGATGTTCTTTTAAGAACACCTAGAAAAGATAATGTATATTGTCTTGATCCACAAAAGATTGCTAAACAGAATGTGTTAAGCTGTTTACTCTCCAAAGCATCTCATGATGAGTCTGCCATTTGGCATAGAAGGATGTGTCACATGAATTTTAAAACCATGAACTTGTTAGCTAAAAACAGTTTGGTAAGAGGTTTGCCCCAAAAAGAGTTCTCATGTGATGATTATTGTGTGGCATGTCTTAAAGGCAAGCAACACAAAACTTCTTATAAGACCAAAGAAGTTTCTTCTATTACTGCACCTTTACAATTGTTACACATGGACCTTTTTGGTCCTACATCTGTGATGAGTATAGGGAAGAAAGCATATTGTTTAGTCATAGTTGATGACTTCACCAGGTTCACATGGGTTCAATTTCTTAGAACAAAGGATGAAACAGCTGAGTTAGTTAAGTCCCTTATTCTTAAAATTGAAAATCAATCTGATTTGAAGGTGAAAGTCATTAGATCTGACAATGGTTCTGAATTTAAGAACTATGAGCTAAACAGTTTTTGTGAAAGTAAAGGTATTGAAAGACAGTTTAGTGCTCCTAGGACTCCCCAACAGAATGGAGTTGCTGAGAGAAGGAATAGGACTTTGATAGAGGCTGCTAGGTCAATGTTAGCCGATTCTAGACTTCCAATGACATTCTGGGCAGAAGCAGTGAACACTGCCTGCTATGTTCAGAATAGAGTACAAGTAGTCAAGTCCAAAGGGAAAACTCCTTATGAGTTGTTTCTCAAGAGAAAACCTTTAATCAACTTCTTCAAACCGTTTGGTTGTCCGTGCACTATCCTTAATACCAAGTCACAGTTAGGCAAGTTTGAGAGTAAGGCTGAAGAAGGTTTCTTTGTAGGATACTCCACTCAAAGTAAAGCTTATAGAGTTTTTAACAATGTCACTAGAATCATAGAAGAGAGTATGAATATCTCTTTCAATGAAAATAGGATCAATATTGCAGGTAATGGACCTGATTGGTTATTTGATATTGATGCATTGTCTAAATCTCTTTCTTTTGAGTATTCTACTGAAACAGCTACAGGTACCCCAACAACTGTTAGCTCAAACAGTTTTGATACTGTTAGCTCAAAACCAACAACTGTTGGTTCAAACAAAGTTACTGAAGACTTTGTTGTGATTCCTATGCTTCAACAAGAGTTCTCCAACGTTGTTGATCCATTGATGGATGCTGAATCTTTAAAGGACATGGAATCACATGATCCTCAACATCACACTGACTCTGCTGATCCAGTGTGTGATAACGCTGAAAATTCAAGTGAATGTGAATTTGATCTATCTAATCTAGGGGATGAACTGACTGAAGAAAACATTCCTACATCAAGAGTTCACAAGATTCATCCAATATCACAAATAATTGGAAATCCAACCACTCCTATCAGAACAAGAAATATGCTGCAAAATGAAAATAGTGGTGTGGATCTTGCCCAATTTGATGTGAATGCTTGCTTTTTGTCTCAAATAGAACCAAAGAAAGCAATTGAGGCATTGAAAGATCCTTCATGGGTAGAGGCAATGCAAGAGGAGCTTTTACAATTTCAAATTCAGCAAGTTTGGAAGTTGGTTGAGCTTCCAAGAGGTAAAAGAGTAATTGGCACCAAGTGGGTGTTCAGAAACAAGAAAGATGAAAGAGGAATTGTTATCAAGAACAAAGCAAGACTGGTTGCACAAGGCTACACACAAGAGGAAGGAATAGACTATGATGATGTTTTTGCACCTGTTGCAAGGATTGAAGCCATTCGGATATTTCTTGCTTTTGCAAGCTTCAAAGGATTTAAGGTGTATCAAATGGATGTCAAGTCTGCTTTTCTCTATGGCACTATTGATGAGGAGGTATATGTGTGTCAACCCCCTGGCTTTGAAGACTCAAAGTACCCTGACAAGGTATATAGGTTAGATAAAGCCCTATATGGTCTACATCAAGCTCCTCGAGCTTGGTATGAGACATTGTCATCCTATCTCCTTGAGAATGGTTTTAAGAGAGTCACAATTGACAAAACATTGTTTACAAAGATTGTTAAAACAGAGATTTTGCTTGTTCAAATCTATGTTGATGATATAATCTTTGGATCCACAAATGACAGCTTGTGCAAAGAATTTGAAGTCATTATGCACAAAAGATTTCAGATGAGTTCAATGGGTGAACTCACATTTTTCTTGGGATTACAAGTCAAACAGAAGCCCACTGGTATTTTTCTAAGCCAATCTAAGTATGTCAAGGACATATTGGACAAGTTTGGCTATCAAGATGTGAAGCTGGCAAGTACTCCAATGGAAACACACAAACAGTTGGGAGCAGATTCTGAGGGGGAGGATGTTGATATACACCTCTATCGATCAATGATTGGTTCATTAATGTACTTAACTGCTTCTAGACCTGATATAATGTTTGCTGTTTGTGTTTGTGCCAGGTTCCAATGCAGTCCGAAGATGTCACACCTGTTTGCTGTAAAGAGAATCTTTAGATATCTCAAAGGCCAACCAAAATTGGGACTTTGGTATCCTAAAGATTCACCTTTTGATTTGGTGGCATATTCTGATAGTGACTATGGTGGAGCCAATGTGGACAGAAAATCAACCTCTGGAGGATGTCAATTCTTTGGATTAAGGCTGGTCTCATGGCAATGCAAGAAACAAACAACAGTTTCAACTTCAACAGCTGAGGCTGAATACATTGCTGCATCAAGCTGCTGTTCACAAGTGTTATGGATCCAAAATCAGCTTCTGGATTATGGTTTGTCTTTCTTAAATACTTCTATTTATGTTGATAACACCAGTGCTATTAGCATAGTTAATAATCCAGTGAAGCATTCTAAAACCAAGCACATTGAAATCAGATTTCACTTCATAAGAGACTGCAATGAAAAGAGATTAATCCAAGTTATGAAAATTCATACTGATGATCAATTAGCTGATTTGTTCACTAAAGCTTTTGATGTGAGCAGATTCAACTTTTTGATTTCCAACATTGGAATGATTAACTTGGACTAACAGTTGTTCATTATTCCATGTTTTTCACACTAACAGTTTGCAACTGTTAGTTACGTTTTCTAACAACTGTTATCCTTTAAGTATTCAGAGAGGGAAATGCAAATTCACACATCATTTTTGGACATATCTGCTGACCTGTCTCACAAACAGTTCTTCACACTCGTGACTGTCCTTGTTATGAGGTAAAGGTAAATTCACTTTCTTGAATCAACAGTTCCAAACTGATAAAGGTGAGTCCTTTTGCTTGTTCTATAGTGCATTTGATATGACCAGTCACTGCATGCTATTAATGGAAATTACTGGATATTAATGGTCATTAATGGCTATTAACGGACATTAATGCCTCCTAGTTTCTCTATAAATAGTCTTGCACCCATCCTTCACAAATCACACCTACATTTGCACACTCTTCTCTCTGCAAATGGATACTAACTTTTTCTAATAACCCTCAAAGATATTAATGTTAGACAAAGTTATGTAACCATCCCTGCCCCATTTGTAAGAATGCATGAGCTTTGGCATCACTCATCATGTGTTCTTGGGATGCATGATGATCGGGATAGGTTTCCCTTGACACAACATCCAGATCCACGTAGGCCAAATATACAAATTGATCATATTCGTATAAGAGGTGATTTTGAAAATTTCACTCTCTTTCATGAATTGCCTACACCATGTTGTCTAAGATTCGTCTTGAACCTAGCAGGCACTACAAACTCCGTAGTGTGGTTCAATGTTCGAAGATATAATACTCGTAACCACCAGAGGGCCTCAGATGATGAGGCAGTGGAAGTCACTGTCTTCGATGACTAGTTCCACTGCACACCCACGAGGCAAATTATGACAATCGTCTCTGGTGATGCATAAGATGAGAAGGTCTACTGCACACCCATTGGTAGGTAGTATGTTTTGACAATTGTCTAAGGCTTATCAACAGTTGACTGAGAAAGTTGTCTACACTTACGGTGTAGATCATTGTTCTCCCACACCTACGAGACGGCCTTGCACAATTAGATAAGCAGTACCAACAATGGCTCGTGTATTACATGACCATTCTTTAAAGACAGGCTTCTCAGTAAGACGATGGTGGCACTGTAGAGGCTATTCTGAACTCGATTCTTAAATAACGAAGACAGTCTTGAGCAAGAATGTGAATGTGATGATGATTGTCTTCCCTTAAAGTTCAGATTTGATGATACAAACTGTTATCAATCATTTGTCATATGTAGATCTAGGAGTTAAGACAGTTCTTATAAGCTGTGTTTAGATCTATAGTACAAGACAGTTTTGTTTTTCTTTTCAACTTATTGTAGCTCAATTGTGATTATCTTGAATAAAATATATCTTATGTTGATGACTGTGTTCTCTAATGTTTTATTTTTATTGCTTCAGCATTTGATATATGTGAGCCGAAAGTTTGTTTGACAGTTGCACATTTCTGTTTCAATCAATACTAACAGTTTTTCAACTGTTCGCATATGGCTTCGGCAACTGTTAGACAAAGTCCATGTGCAACTGAGGGGGAGAATTTCGTCAACTAAGGGCGAGAAATAAAGAACAGTTGTAAATCCTAAACAACTGTCAATTCATATAAATGATCAAACAAAAGGGAGTGAACTTTTGAATAACAGTTGTTACATCTTATGAAAACAGTTTCTCAACTGTTAGTTCATTTTTGTCCGTCAACTGTTAAGCTTTTAAAGGGTGCTTTGGTCTTTGCAGGATTTTGAAAGCCTTTGGATTACGTTCAACAATCGAAACATATATAAACCATTCCCTCCTCAGAGGTTTCTTTACGCATACTGAACTTCGTTTGAACGCTAAAACCCTAGAATTCTGCTATCAAATCGCCATGGCTCCCCTTCCATTCGTCAAGGAACATAACATGCTTGCTTTTCTTTCAAAACCTGATGATCTTCACACGTTTCACGATATGATTGATTATCTCTCAATGTCCAATCTCAATACTGCTCTCACCATCAACCCTACCATATACACTTCACACATTGATCAGTTTTGGAAACATGCTCAACTTCGAACAACTGATGACGTGCAATGGATTGATTCTACCATTGATGAGTTGACCGTCTCAATCTCTGAGGACACCATTCGCCAAATTCTACAACTCAATGATAGTGAGGGTGAGTATTCTGATTCAGTTTCACTAGATTTTTTGCATGCCGAGCTTGTTAAGCTTGGGTATGAGGGTCCTTCAGGGAAGGGTACATTCTATAAGGGACAATTTTGTGCTCACTGGAAGTATTTAATCCATACTCTCCAGCAGTGCATTAGTCCTAAAAGAACAGGATGGAACGAGTTTGGAAGCAACATTGCTTTGGCCTTAATCTGTTTGGCCAACAATCGTTGCTTCAATTTCTCAAAATTAATTTTCAATGGCATGGTAAAACATCTAGGGACCAAGTATGGTCTCTTTTTGATGTATCCTCGATTTGTGCAAGTATTGTTAAACTTTTTGTTGCCAAATCTGAAAACACACAAGAGGGTCATTATTCCCTCTGCTCATGTGGCTTCCACTTTGAGCAAACTGTTGATTAATGGCAAGAGTTTCTCTGGTGCCATAACTCCTCCACTCTCTGAAATGGTGGAGTTTCTGTCAAGAAACAGGACTGCCAGTGTTGAGCATGAAACCCATCGTATTGCTACACCACCAACACTGGAACCCACAGTCCAAGATACTCAAAATTCCCAACCTGCTTCTTTTGAAAGAGCTACAACACAAGCCCCTGCACTAAAAATATTTAGAAAGAAGAGGAAAACTGTTGGTGCTCCTTCCACCACAGTTAGTGAACCCCAAACTGTTAGCCCTGCACAGGAGCATTTACCTGTGCAGAATATCGAAAGGGAACCTTTGGTGCTGTCTCCCAGGCACAATGAGGAGGTGATCATTCCTCAAGAGGGTGATCATATGGTCTTTGAGGCTGACACTACTGTTTTATCTGCAAGGGATAAACAGGACAGTGTTAACATAGCTAAGACCTCAACCATGGCAACAGAGACTAGTAAAACAGTTTCTGGTAATCCCCAGAACCAAGAACAGAGGGGTACTGATGGTGATACTCAGGGGAGTCAACCACCAGTGAAAAATGTCAATGATATGGTCACAGTGGAAACACTAACTGACATTGAGACTAGACTGAAACAACATGCATTGACGGATCCTAACTTTGCACCTTACCTTGCTGCTCATATACACCTAAAGAAAAGGATTGCTCTTCAAAACAAAAGGATAGTTTCTCAAGATGAGAAGATAAAAGAACTGACTGAAAAGTTGGAGAAGGCAACTGAAGTACTCAAGGTAGTAGCAATTCACAATGAGGTGCTAATAAGGCAAGATAAGCAGCTGAACTTTCTTGATGAGAATCTGAAGAAGGCAACTAATGTTCTTCATACTCATGAGATGCTGCTTAAACCCAAATCCTTGGTGAAAACCTCTTCAACTGCTCAAGCTAAAGGAAAAAGAAAATCCAAGCAGGAAGGAGTTAAACAGACAGTTCCACAGGATAAACAAACAGTTGTTGCTACAACTGAACAAACAGTTGCAACCATTGACCCAACAGTTGCTGCTGAAGTTGTTGAAACAGTTGCTGTAGTTGATGAAACTGTTGTTGAAGATGTGCAAACAGCTGTAGTTGAAGAAGAAAGGTTATCAGCGGTGGATAGAGTGATGATTAACAGAATGGTTATGCAAGGTGATTATCCAACGACTGAAGCTTTCAGATCATGGTCCAAAGTCAAACAAAATTACTTAATTGAAATAGGTGCTCAAATTCTCAACATCAGCACATTTAAAATGGCTCAAAGGATCGATGATGGATGGCTAGAAGGAAAGGTAAAGAAGTTGGAACCACTTCCTCCTAAAGCAGGATTTAAAGGCATTGCTTTTGCTGAGAAACAGAAAGAAGAAAAGAAAGAAGAAAAGATGCCCCCTGTATCATTAAAAGGAAAGGAAGTAATGGTTGATATTCCCAAGCTGAAACTTTCTAAAGAACAGCAAGAAGAACGGGATAGGGAATATGCACAGAGATTGAATGCTGAGCTTGAATTGCAAGAACAATCAGATTTTGAGCTAGCTAAAAAGATAGGTGCTCAAATGACAAAAGAGTTAGAAGAAGAAGAGAAAAAGGAGAAGGAAGCTGCTGGTAAGGGAGTTAAAAGAAAAAGGGTAATAAAAGATAAAACAGTTACAGTTAAGCCAACCAAGAAACTTCCCACTTCAAACAAAGCTGCTGTGGTTCACAAAATTTTGAAAGATAAACTGACAGTAGACGTTCAGCAAGGGATTGACCAATTGGAAAAAGAATTAGGTGAAAAGTCTCATATTGTTGAATGGAAGTTTGAAGAAAAAGCAAATGACAAACATTGCATTACTATTGCAAGGGAAGATGGATCTGTTGAGGTATATGACAATTTTGTACAAATGATGACAAGAATCTCACCAGAAGATGTACAAGAATTGTATACATATGGAATTAAGCACTTTAGTGACCCAAATGAAGGAATCAAGATTTTGATGGAATATCTTACCAGCATTTGCAACCCATTGAAGATTATGCCCAAACTGACAGCAGAGGAAGCTTTTCCCAAAAAGGCAGTGAAGGTATATGCAAGATCAAGGACGTATTACGTGGTAATGGGAAATACATTGCATGAGTGGTTTGATTTGAACTTCATTGGGCATCACAAGACTAAGCTGGAGTATTTTATTAAAGCTAAATTCCATGGAGACTTAAAACAGAAGGAAGACTTACTGAACAGATTCAAAAGGAGATTAGAAGAAATGTGACTCATTACTTATATTAATTTGTCTATGATCAAACCAACAACTTAAATGTATTATTCAATACTTTAAGTTAGGGGGAGATTGTTGGGAAATAATCTAAGTTATTGAGCATGAAAATGAGAACTGTTTGGTAAAGGTTGGTGAAACAGTTTAAAACTGTTTGTTGAAAATATGAAAACAGTTGAGAACTGTTAGTACAAACTACTACAACTGTTTGAAGACCTTGAAGCTGAAGACTGTTAGAAGACTAAAGAACTGTTGTGTTCATTAAACAGTTTCTGTTGAGCTATATTTGGAAAATCCTATCTTAGAAGATATCTCGAAATACTTTGAAGATTAACAAGATTATCTCAGAAGATAGAAGATTACCTAACTGTCAACAATTCAAGGAGGATCAAGAGTCTATATATTCTTCATTAGATGATCAATTGACGACGACGACTTGATCTCATTATTCAAAGCATTTGTTCTTATTGTTATTTATTTTTCTGAAAGTGTTTCAGCCTCTAAGTTTCTTGTTGAAACCTAAGAACAGTCTGTGTTCTTCGTCTAACAGAATAAGTTAGATTGGGGGTGAAGTTTGCTTTTGTAATCATTCTGGTTGGTTAATAAAACTACTGTTTGATTGAATTAATCTTTGTTTAAAACCTTCTTTAATCAATTAAGTGTGATTCCGCAACTTCTTAATTGATTGTGATCATAGTTAAAGATTAACTTTTATATTACTCTGATTTATTATTTAAAAGTTAGTTCTTGTTATTTGATATAATATATATCCGATCCTGACACTTACTCGGAAAGACGTTGCTTTTGTGTGGTCGGAGGCGCAAGAACAAGCGTTTCAATCTCTGAAACGGCTATTGTGTGAGGCTCCGATTCTTTCCTTGCCCGACGGGTCTGATGACTTTGTCGTTTATTGTAATGCTTCTTATTCGGGGCTTGGCTGCGTGTTAATGCAGCGTGATAAAGTGATAGCATATGCGTCTCGACAGTTAAAGCCACATGAAGGTAACTATCCGACCCATGATCTTGAGCTAGCTGCTGTTGTGTTTGCTCTGAAACTGTGGCGGCATTATCTGTACGGTACCAAGTGTGTGGTCTGTACGGATCACAAGAGTCTGCAATATGTGTTTACACAGAAAGAGCTCAATATGAGGCAGCGGCGTTGGCTTGAGTTGATTAAAGACTACGACTGTGAGATCCGTTATCATCCTGGTAAGGCCAATGTTGTGGCGGATGCTTTTAGTCGCAAAAGCTCATCGGCTGAGGCGAAATTCATGAAACTTGTGGTGGTTCCTGATATTCTGGAGAGATTGAAGGAAGCACAGTCTGTTGCCTTGCGTGACGAGAATCTTGCCGTTGAAGTGATGCGGAAGCAAAAGGATCTGCTTGCAGATGATAGCCGGGGGCTAAAGACTTTTCAGTCTCGTGTTTGGGTGCCTCTGTATGGGGGAAATCGTGAATTGATTCTGCAAGAGGCTCACCAGTCTCGACTGTCTGTTCATCCGGGAAGCACCAAAATGTACCATGATCTGAAATCTTTGTACTGGTGGCTTACTTTAAAGCGAGACATTGCTTCCTACGTGGAAAAGTGTCAAATATGTGCGCAAGTGAAGACTGAGCATCAGAAACTATACGGTAATCTTCAGTAACTCGAAATTCCTGAGTGGAAATGGGATAATATTACGATGGATTTCGTAACAAAGTTGCCGAAAACGCTCAGAGGACACGATGCTGTTTGGGTCATAGTTGACCGTTTGACTAAAAGTGCTCATTTTCTGGCTATCAGCGAGTCTACCTCGTTGGATAAATTAGCCAAGTTGTATATTGCTGAAGTGGTGTCGCGCCATGGAGTGTCGTGTTCTATTGTATCAGATCGCGATCCGTGGTTTACTTCGAACTTTTGGCAGAGTTTACAGCGTGAGCTTGGCACTCGTGTTCACTTAAGCACGGCGTACCATCCTCAGACAGACGGCCAGTCAGAGAGGACTATCCAAACCCTGGAGGACATGCTTCGTGCATGTGTACTTGAGTTCGGTGGAGCGTGGGATTCACATCTGCCGTTGATTGAGTTTGCTTATAATAACTCATACCATTCCAGTATTGGGATGCCTCCATTCGAAATGTTATACGGGAGACGTTGTCGCACTCCCATGTGTTGGCTAGAGCCTGGCGAGAAGCAGTTCGCCGGACCTGAGATAATGCAGATTACAGCCGATAAAGTGAAAGTGGCGCGTGAAAAGCTGAAAGCCGCTCGTGATCGACATAAAGTGTACGCTGACCCGAGACGTCGGCCAGTTGAGTTTAACGAGGGCGATCGGGTGTTCCTGAAAGTCTCTCCGTGGAAGGGTGTTATCCGTTTTGGCCGTAAAGGCAAATTGAGTTCGCGTTTCATAGGACCGTTCAAGATCCTACGCAGAGTCAATGATCAAACTGTGTCTCTGGAGTTACCTCCAGAACTTGAGGGTATTCACAATACCTTCAACGTGTGTTACTTGCGTAAGTGTAAAGTGGATGAGAGTCAAATTCTGCCACTGCAGGAGCTGAGAGTTGATGCTTCAAAGCGCCTCGTTGAGGAACCTGTTGAGATTCTCGGCTCAAAGACTAAAAAAGCTACGTAAGAAAGTGATCAAGCTCGTTCTCGTGAAGTGGAAGTATAACCTAGGTTCGAATATGACCTGGGAAACTGAAGATGACATGCGAGCTCGATATCCCCACTTGTTCGTGAGTGATCAGATTCCGAGGACGGAATCTTCTTAAGGGAGGTAGATTTGTAACATCCTGTAAATGGGCCTAGCAGTGTAGTGTTGTAATTTGTGCTTTAAAGCTTGTACAACGACTTTAAGTGAAATTAATTAAGTGTTTTGGTGTGACTAACGTGTCTCGTGTTAATTAATGTGATTATGTGAAAAGTGTCGGTTGTGTCTAAAAGTGATGTCGTGTTATACGGTTTCGTGAAATGATTCCGTAAATATCCCCGTTGGTTAAAACGGGATGGCGTGTGTCAAATTGCAAGTTGAAAAGGGGAACAAAATACCCCACTTGTGTAATTAAACCACCAAGGGCGGTGGAGGTAGTCTTTGACTCGTTTGAGTCAAACAAACCCATATTTCATACGTACATGTTACAAACACCCATACACACACTTTGCTCTCAAGTTTTTGAAAGGAATCAA
This sequence comes from Pulicaria dysenterica, assembly GCA_947179395.2. Classification (NCBI taxonomy): domain Eukaryota; kingdom Viridiplantae; phylum Streptophyta; class Magnoliopsida; order Asterales; family Asteraceae; genus Pulicaria; species Pulicaria dysenterica. The sequence continues at coordinate 95,027,401 of OX359291.1, forward strand.
GGCCCAATCTGTTGCAAGGAGTTTCTAAAGCTGATTCAAGTGTTAATCTTCTGTCTTTTGCTGATTTGTAAGTAAATTCTTGTTTAAAAACCTAGTTTTGGTGTTCTTGAAGAACATACACCAAATTGTTGGTGTAAATGGTGTTTTATGGTGGGTTTTGGTGTCCAATGTGTTTATGAGCTTCTATTGATGTCAAATAACATGTACAAACGATTGAATCTGGTTTCAATCGGGTTTTTGGTGTAGAAAATGCGATTTACAGAACTGTTCGAAAACAGGGACGAAGGTCTGCTGTTCGTAGACTTCCTACGGGCGTAGGTGATATTCCCTACGGCCGTAGTAAGCCTTGTGTGTACACTACGGCCGTAGGCAGGGTTACTGCGGCCGTAGGATGTGTTTTTGTGTGGGTTACCGTTTACGGACGATGAAACAGGGACTACGGGTGTAGGTACGTAACCTACGGTCGTAGTTCACCAAAGAATAGCTACTACGGGTGTAGGAATAGGTTCCTACGGCCGTAGTACATGATTCCTTGGAAAGAAACTCTGCGGGCGTAGTGGGTTGACCCTACGGCCGTAGTAGGGTTTTGTTAGGTGTCCTACGGCCGTAGGACATGTACACTGCGGCCGTAGTAAGCTGTTCTGTGTTGACAGCTTATGTAACTTGTGTTCTAACCTATGTGTGCTATGTGTAAGTGATAACCAAGCCTGAACCTTATGTGTTAGGTGATTCGGACGATTCAGTGTGTTCTTGGGATTCCCGGATCCATATCTGCCTCTTGTGATATCGAGGTGAGTACCGGTTTCCCATAAGACTCAGTAAGTAGGGCTATTGTGTGCCTGTGTTGTGTGCTATGTGATATAGTGATACAGTGTTATAAGTGATACCATGTGATATAAATTGTGATATGTGATACGCATGCGTACTGTGGACCCTATGGGTCAAACGTGTTTATGATTTCCTGTCCGGACAGACGCAGGGGTTGAGGTCAGTCGCCGATGCGGCTGGGTCCCTTGAGTGTTATTCAGGGATTAGCGGTTCCCACGAGTGATTTTCTGGGGTAAAGGTTCTGCAGGCCGCCGTTCCTCGACAAACAGTGGGGTCTTGGTTTGTAACTAAGGCCTAATTGAGCACAGGTGGCTCCGCAACGTGCTCAGGGGGTTGCTCTTCGTTTCCCCTCCAGCATGGATTGGTGTTGCTGACTTCTCAGTTGGATTCGTTGAGCGGGATTTGCAACCCCGCGAGATATGATCCTGCTGACATGTTGGCACACCGCTATGTGATAGTTTAGCATTGTGTGCCTTATTGTGACGTGATAGCATGCTTATTGGTGCTTATGTGATACTCGTACTCACTAGCTAGTGTAGCTAATGTTTCGTGATATTTCCTTTTCGCAGGTTAGTGATCAGATGGCTTGGCGAGGCGGGTTGCTGTGGGTAGTGTTATTGTATATATCTTTTGGAACACTTGTAGTTTATTAACTCTGATACTGTATAAAGATGGTCGGTGCGTAGTGGTAACACTGACTAAATTTTGGTACTTGGCTTGATTCGTTGTTTGTGATCGCCAAGGTGATAAGCAATACTTAATATGTAATCAGTGGTTTATTCCGCTGCAAACTTTTGGTGTAAATAATTAAAGTTTTAATTTACTCTAATTTTAAGCTCGTGAAACCGGTGTTACAATTAGGTATCAGAGCCTAAGTTTGAGGGAATCGGGTACTTGTGAAAGTATTCGATCTCAAACTCGGGCTTGACCATCGTTAAGTGTTCCTAGAGGGGTAATTGGGGCTGAGTGTGAGCGTTATGTGTTTATTGCTCTATTTGAACTAACTTGTGTGTTAGTGAATTGTGATTAAGTGTGCTAAACGTGTTCGCCCCTTGTGTATAGAAAGTGAGTGAGTAAAATGTATGAACGACGTGCTAACACTGAGGAAGCTCTAAAAGAGATGGAGGATGAAGCCTCACATCATCGTGCTGAAACCCAGGAGGAGTCTTCTTGGCGAGACACTCAGGGCTCAAGGCAGGGAAGAGACTCTGAGGCTTATATTTTGTTACTCGAGGAGGAGCTTCACTCACCTAGGGAGCTACTGAGGGAAGCTATTAAGGGCAAGCAACGTGATCAGTGCTCTTTTAAGAAATTCAAGTCTTGCGGGCCTAAGGTGTATGAGGGTAGTGATAATCCCTCAGAGACTATCCGTTGGTTGCGTGAGACCGATCAAGTGTTTGAGTCATGTGATTGTGAAGATGAGAACCGTGTCAAGTATGCGGTTCGTATGTTGAAAGGTAAAGCTCTAGATTGGTGGGACACAGTGAAGGACACAGTGAGTAAAGAGGTGATTGCTGCTCTGACTTGGGAGCAGTTTGCTGAGAAAGTGAAAAGGAAGTACTGTACCGATTATGATTTGGAGAGGATGGAGAACGAGTTCAATGCTCTCCGTAAGGGAGACAAACCGGTGGAGGACCTTATCCATGTCTTTACTGATAAGGTAAGGTTTATACCACACCTTGTGACTGATGAGAGGGAAAAAATGCGGAAGTTTGTGAATATGCTGCCGCTAGAGGATCGAGCTCATGTGAGAGCTGCAGTTTCTTTGGATCGGGCGTTTGAGATAGCCCGACAGATTGATGGTGATCGTCGCCAGTGCAAGGGTGATCAGACTGTTGTGACTGCTGCCTCTAGTTTTCCTTTATATTCTTTAAACAACTCTAATTGTTGTGATTGCGTAAGTGCCATCTGCAATAACATATATATCTTCCATCATCATATTACTACATAATTAGGTAGCTATCTACGTTTAACACTTAAGGTACCCTTTGTTAGAGAATTTAGTAAAAAATCATGTATGTTTACTAACTTTGGACACATATTTATACATACAATCATAAGTTTATGTTAAATCCTTAGCGTGTTTGTATTCTCCATTATGAAATCTTCGAAACGATATATAATGTGTCCAAAATGGAGTATGTGTGAATGCGATATCGATACTCAAGGTTGAGTACTTGATATGGTAATTGGCAAAATCAAGTGGGTGTGGAATGTGACCCACATAGGAGGGAGTAGTAACCTTTTAGTGGGTTTATACCATAGAAGTATTAAGGCTTACAAGCTTCTTTGTATATTTTTACTCCAAGTCCAACCCACGCGCAAGGGTGGTGCCTATGGTGGATTTCCTATGCTAAAATCGGCAAGCTTGTGTGTGGGCGTGACCTGTGGCTCTAAAATGTCGAGTTCATGCGTCTTGGTTGTGGTTATTTTTTTTGACCCATTTGCAGCTTTTGTAACAAAAATGCGTTCAAGATTAATAAATGATAATTAATTCATTTAATTATCTGAAGCTTACTGAAGCTCCAAGTCGAACCCACGCACAAGGGTGGTGCCTACGGTAGACTTTCTAGGCTAAAATTGGCGAACTTGTGTGTGGACGTAACCTACATCTCTACAATGTTGAGTTCACACAAATTGGTTTTGCTAATTTTTCTTTTGACCAAGTTTCAGTTTTTGTAACTAAAACACAATGAAGATTAATGAATGATAATTAATTCGTTTAATTATCTTAAGCTTCTGAACTGAAGCTTCTTATCTAAACTGAAACTAACTGAAGCTTCATAACTAAACTGAAGCTTACGGAACATAAGCTTTTGATCTGAAGCTTATTAAATTGAAGTTCACTTATCTAAAGTACATATATGAATTAGTTTGAACCTAATCTCAAAAGTTTGTTTCTTAGAATTAGAATTTTAATAACGTTTCTATAAACATATTTAACTAACACCCTTAACGAAACTAACTAAAAGTTTGTTATTTCAATCATTTTCTAAACTACATACTCGTATGTTATGTATATCACTAGCTAATTTAATTCTATCAATATCTCAACATTTATATTTTTATTTAAATTCATTTCCCCTACGTACGTACACAACCACCATTACCCACCCTACATAAAGACCATATAGGTTACTAACAAAGGGGATGGTCATTGTTAAAATAGATATTATGATGAGAATGTCTGAGCAAATATTAGAATCAATTAAATGTTAATCTATTACATTTCACAATCGCAAATTACTCATGACGGCATGACCAATTCATGTCATTTCATGACAATCATAATTTAAGATTAGATTATGAATAAAATAAAGAACTAAGTGTATACAATCCGACTAAATTAAATAAATGATTCTTTTTGAGTTTCTTTTTTTATCAAAATATATATTACAATCTGACTAAGTATTTTACTTTTTATTGTCCTTTTTTCTTTATTTTTTTGCTCCGCCGGAGGTCTATCTCAGGAAGCAATCTCTCTACCTACGGGTGGAGGTATGATTGTCTACTTTTTACCTCCCCCATACCCGCTAGCGGGATTGAGTATTGTTGTTGTTGTTGTTGATATTACAATTTAAATTTTTCACTACTAGCTAACTCTATATATCATATAGTGACACGTACGAACGTGTGTGTACATAGAAACACTCGATTTTTTTCAAATGCATATATATAATATCGGCCAAAAACATATCATATTACTATATCATACATTTACAAGGAAAAAACTTTTTTAAAATATATATGAATAATTTATAACACATTTGTTAATAAAAGACAGATCCGCCGGAGTGGTAAGGATGTCATTTGTGAGCTTATAAGCGTGTGTTCGAATCCTATTTATATATGATACTGAATTCTATTTTGCCATTTTGTTTTTTTCAACTTTTGTATTTTTTTAATCTTTTTAGTCTTTTTTTAACTAAAATTTCTTAAAAACATGGACTCTGATTGTTTAACCCTTTTTTTGTAATCCTTATTTTTAATTTTTTTTGCTTAATATAGATTTCTAATATATATATATTTTTCTATAACTTTATGCAAACAATATATTAAATTATTTATTTATTTACTTATTTAAGAGCTTTAATTAATGTTAACAATAATTTAAACTCTATTTCGATTAAACTCTAAAACTTTTTTTAAGAAATATTTTAATTTTAAAGCTTATGCTGATATTGTTGAAACCGTTGACCTTTTATTCTTAAATTGTTTAAGCATTAATACTTAAGTTAACTTGATTTAAGTATAGTATGATCATCTAGTCAAGATGTAAATAAGTCATTTTAAAACAATCTAAATTTTTTGAATTTGCAACTTCAGTTATTTTTTAGTAAAATTATTCTTAAATATGTGTTATTAGCAAATAAGTGTTTTTAAAAAAAATGTAACTTACAAATATATTTTAATTTTTGTGCACTAATTCTCTAATATTATATTCCTTAATCAAACAAAAGACCACATGAATTTTGTGCATTTTCAATATGTATATTTGTTTAAAGGTAAAACCATTCAATATGTATATTTCATTCTTTGGAATAATAGGTTTTTGGAAAATAAAATGTACATGTTAAATATATTCAATATTAGGCTTATTAACAAAATGTGGTAAGAGTTAATTTGCTTGGCGGGAAGGGCGCATGTTTGAGATTTGCCACTACAAAGTACTGAGTTTTTTTTTTTGCCACTTTGTCTTTTATAGCCTTTGTATTATATTTAACCCTTTTGGCCTTTTTTAACTTATATTTCTAAGATTTTAGCCATCGTTTTTTAACCTTTTTAACTTCTTTTTAATCTTTGTATTCTTTTTAACCCTTTTTCAACTTTTGTTTTTATAAAACATCGTGTCTAATTTTATTTTAATTTCTTTTGCTTATGTAAACAATATTTAACATAAGAGTTTTAAGGTTAAAAATTATTTATCTATTTCGATTAAACTCTACAACTTTTTTAATATTTTAAAATATAAACATTATGATTATTTTTGTTGAGCCCCCTCTTTAGAGGTCGTGGGTTCAAGTTCTGTTGTGAACAATGAAGTAGATTTAGAAGTAAACATAATGGGGGATGTGTGTTTGTTCTTAAAAAAATAATGAATATTCTAATCAAATTCGATTAAAAAGTAATTACTTCCTGACACGAAATGTGGGCACGCTAACCACTAGTTATTATACAATTTAGATCCAACTTATTGTGTATTTTTCTTTTCGAAAATTAAGTATACTATATTAAGGTCCCGTGTATAAATACAAGGATAATTAAATTAAATGTTTTGTAAAACTTCTTTTAAAACAACAATTATCGTTTTATTTGTAGAAATGGTTTCTTATCACAAATTAGAACTTTTAAACCTTTTTTTATCTTTAATAGGAAAATCGTCACATGATTGACAATTAGATAAAACATAACGTATTAAAAACAACTCAACATTAGTTCACGGTTAAATAATAACATAAACAAGTGATATAAAAATACTTAATTTGCATACTTATATATTATATCGGGATTATTTTATAATTATGAAAAGAGGAAAGAAATTTATAATACTAAAAAAAAATTATAATTTACGTAAGATTTTTTTATTTACTAATAAATATTTACGTCCAGTTTTTTATTTAAATAATAAATCTATATTATGTCTTCAAATCAAAATTATATATGAATAATTTTGACGTAAGAAAATCATTAAGTCATTATTCGTATGTTATTTATGGAAAATTTTAAAAATATTGATATCATAATCTATTTTCTTTATATATATATATATATATATATATAAAAAGATTAAAGATAAGGAGTGTATAAAAATTAAAAATTAAAAATTTTAATTGGTAGAATTAAAACTAAGTAAGAAAAAATAATTTCAAAATCGTTTTCTTTTAAGACATACTAGCTAAGCATCCCGTGTATAAACACGGGGTATGATTAAATATATTTCTAAATTTTTTTCATTTTTTATATTACTATGATGTTTTAAAAATAAAATTATTAAAAATGTTTAAAATATATAATTTATTTAAAAATTAGTAAATCTAAATAAATAAGATACGACATATCGTATTTTATATAAATATATATTATTAAGACTATTTGGTTAGGATACACTTAATGATTAGTTAGGATACACGATTTTGTTGTTAATCTTCTATTTCCAAGGGTTAAATTGGAAAATAGAGGTTTTAAATTGAATCTTAAAACAAACTGATCTTTAATTAGTTAGGATAATATTATAATTAGTTAAGATTATATTATTTAATCTTCGAATTATGTTTTGAAATTTCAAATTTCGAAACTTCTATGCGAATTGTATGGAGCACCATTGTAGTTTAGATACACTTAATGATTAATAGGATACACAATTTTGTTGGTAATCTCTATTTCTAAGAGTTCAATTTGACAATAGAGGTTTTTAATTGAATATTTTAACAAACGAATCTTCAAATTAGTTATTAAACTATTTTAATTAGTTAAGATTATATTATTTAATCTTTGAATTATTTTTTGAAATTTAAAAGTTTGAAACTTCTATGCGAATTATATGGAACACCATTGTATTTTGATACACCTAATAATTAGTTAGGATACACGATTTTGGTGTTAATCTATTATATATAAGGGTTAAATTTGAAAAAAGAGGTTTTATATTGAGTCTTTTAACAAACTAATCTTCAAATTAGGTAATATCTTAATCAGTTAGGATTATATTTTTAATCTTTGAATTATTATTTACAATTTAATAAGTTTGAACTTCTATGCGAATTGTATGGAACACCATTGTTGTGGAGATACACCTAATGATAGTTATGATACCCGATTTTGTTCTTAATCTCCTATTTACAAAGGTTAAATTTGAAAATAGAGGTTTTAATTTAAGTCTTTTAACAAACTAATCTTCAAATTGGTTAGGATAATATCTTAATCAGTTAAGATTATATTATTTAATCTTCAAATTATGTTTTGAAATTTAAAATTTCGAAATTTTATGCAAATTGTATGGAACACTATTGTAGTTTAGATACACCTAATGATTAGTTAAGATACACGATTTTGTTGTTAATCTCTTATTTATAAGGGTTATATTTGAAAATAGAGGTTTTAAATTGAATCGTCTAACAAAGTAATCTTCAAATTAATTAGGATAATATTTTAATTAGTTAAGATTATATTATTTAATCTTCAAATTATGTTTTGAAATTTAAAATTTCGAAACTTCTATACAAATTGTGTGAAACACCATTTTAGTTTAGATACACCTAATGATTAGTTAGAATACACGATTTTGTTGTTGATCTCCTATTTCTAAGTGTTAAATTTAAAAATATAGGCTTTAAATTGAATATTTTAACAAACTAATCTTCAAATTAGTTAGGATAATATTTTATTTTTAAATTTTTTAAAACTTGTTTCATAGTCTTAACAAATAAAAGGGGTTGATTTGTTAAAATTATTTCAAAAATTGAAGTTTTAGTTAATTAAAGGGGTTGATTTGTTAAAAAAAACTTTAAAAATAGAATGATGATGTCATCACCTTTCAATTTACATAGAATGATAATGTCATCACCATTTTCTTTTAATAAGTATATAAGATATATTAGATTAATATAGTCTCATAAATATTCAAATCCTACCTATTTTTACTCTTAACCACAAGTCCACAACTAGCTAGCTTTTCGGGTTGCGTTTATCATATCGTATGTTCTTTTTAAGTTAATACAATCTTTTTATTTATGTAATTAACATTTTTGTATCTTAATTGACTAATTAGTTAAATAAGATTATTTTACAAGATACAAGTGAAATTTTTTACATGTTTATTTGTGGAAAATATATTATTTTGAGATTCAAATAATGTCAATATATAATCTTAAGCATATATATCGATATACTCGGATTAAAATCAGGTTATTATTTGATGGATCTCTTCCTTTAATAATTAAGTAAAAATCAATTATAGATCGATCTTATATATGCATGATACAACTTAATTAGCGTAATAGTTTATTGCCCCGTGCACGCACGGGTATTTCGAAAGTGTATTTGAGATATTAAAATTTTTAAATAAAAATAATGCAATAAATAAAATAACACTGTAAACTTACATATGTCATAATGCTTAACAAAAAAATAACTAAATTTTTTGAAGCACTTTTTTGTAGACTATATTGTTATTTTGTTTGTAACATTATCACTGTTATCACAAATTAAAACTTTTAATCTTATTTCACTTTTAACACGTGAAATGACAACATACAATTGATCATGTTTAAACATAAGTTTCCTGAGGAATAAACCAACTTTTGAAAGTGACTATCCTTGACTTTTGTTAATCGTCATAGCAAAACACATCATCAGAAGAAATTGTCTTCTTTAGCTAACTAACTACCTACACTAATAATATAGTTTTATGACCATCAAGAACACATATCTTTACATCTCTGAATTTAAATTTTTAAATATATAATATATAACCTTTTAATGATATATCTTATTTTGAACCATATTTATAAAAAAATTCATACATCTTTCTAATAAGATTGAAAATACGTCAAAATCAATAACTAAACACTTTGAATAACATATTTAAGTTGACCACTCAACTCATCACTATAATCCCAACAAATCCACTCAACTCACTACTATTAATGGATAACAAAAAATTAAGAATATACTAATTTAAAAAATGTGTCATATTACAATAAAATTTATATCAAAACGTAGATAAAAATGAGACGATCTAAATATATAATTATTTTTTCTCTAAACAAAATATATGAAAAGTTACTAACAATAATTTATAAAAAGCTTATCATTAATTACATTAATATATAATTTTTATATAACCCCCTCATATTTTCTTAAAAACCCCTCGCATGTTTTATAAAAGTCCCTCATAATTTTCATCCAGCCCCCTCCTAATTATTTCAAAATTGAATTCCGATCGACAATAACCTTTCTAAAATTGTTTTGAGAATTGATTAATTTTGAAATTGAAAGTTATGATTGGTTGATTGAGACTCAATTTATGGTTAATTTTAGAAAATTTGCATGCCTTTTATATATAGATATAGATAGATAGATTTGTACTGATCAAATTAAATCTGTTGGAAACTTAATTAATTATATCCGTGCTCTATTAAATCCATGCTCTATATATAGGGAGGTGTCTAGGGTAAGATGGGCCCAAGCCCAATGGGTATACCCACTTGATTGGGCTTGGGCCCATCTTACCCTAGACACCTCCCTATATATAGGGGAGGGCACCAAGGTTTAGGGGCTCGCTCTCTCCCCCTCCATCTGCACCCACATATGGAGATCTCTCCATACACATATACTTCATCTATCCTCTTACAAAGGACCATGAAGTCCATATAAGCATCACCATGCTCTTCATCTCTTCCTAATGATCATGAGTCCATAAACCACGAGATCTTCATGTCACCCCCGCTATGGACACCGTTTCCTAGCTCGGGGTTAACCACCGCAACGGGAGACTAAACATCCAATCCTCCTTCACTCCGATCTGCTGCACAATATGTACATGTGCGTTCTTACGTGCAAACACTACTAATTATTAGAAAGGGTAAACAATAGCTGTTTTGTCTTTTTCTACCTTAGTTATATTCTATATTCTCTATTTCGATATATATACAAATGATAGTTTAACGGATTTTTCTCAAATAATCTAATGCCGCATGTAGCCACAAGAAAATATATATACATCCATGGCACATACTGTGGATTAAAAATGTGACTTTTCCTAAGTCAAGGGTTCAATGTGTAAACTTGTAGAAAATAGAAGGGTTAAAATGTAAAATGCCAAATTGTATATAAGGCATATAGAGTTGAACAATTAGAGAGTCGTCATTTTTCATTCTTGTAATTTGTACATTTCTTGTAGTTCAAGTTCAAGAAGCAATAAGGAGATATTGATCCCAAGTTCTTGATTGTGTTTTGGTCCAATTTTGTGTGCCATTTTCGTTCATAACCACAACAAAGTGGTATCAGAGCTTCAAGGCTCGTTTGTATTCTGGGTTTTGGAGGTAATCGCCGGAAAATCGTGGTCGCCGGAGAAAGGGAGTTTTCTTGGCGGGTTTTGTTCTTGGATCACGATTTTGTGCCTTGGAGACGAAGGTTATTGGTGTTGGAGTGTTTTCGGTGGTTTGGGGTTCAATCGTGACTCAATCTTGGAGTCACAAGGGTGTTAACGGCGAAGATTTCCGACTAACTCGTCGGAGAAGACGATACAGGTCCAGTTCGCACGAAGCAGGAGCCTAGTTCGCACGAAGAAGAACCCAGTTCGCACGCAGGCCCAGTTCGCACGATTTGAAGCCATTTCGCACGGATTGGAGGCAGTTCGCACGTGGTGAACTCCAGTTCGCACGTGGTGAAGTTAGGGTGCGCGTTTTCGAAGTTTTTCGTACGTTTTGGAAGTTAAGATGGCTCCACCGTTAATGATGATTGAAAAATTCACCGGGAAAAACAATTTCAGCCTATGGAGACTCAAAATGAAGGCATTGTTGAAACGTGAAGGTATTTTGCAACCGTTAGCGGGTGAAAGGCCCAAAGATATGGAGGAGGCCGAGTATAAACAACAGGATGAAAAGGCTCACTCGACGATCCTGTTATCACTTTCAGACGAGGTGCTCTATGAGGTCGCGGAGGAAGAAACCGCAGCGAGTCTATGGGTGAAATTGGAGTCATTGTATATGACGAAGTCGCTGACCAACAAGTTACTCCTAAAACAACGTTTGTTCTCATTGAAAATGATGGAAGGATCGGTTCTTAAAGATCATCTCGATGAGCTGAATTCAATCTTGATGGATCTTAAGAATGTGGAGGTAAAAGTCAAAGACGAAGATGCGGCGTTAATCTTGCTTGTCTCTTTACCCCAGTCATATGAGAACTTTGTGAATTCGTTTGTTGTTGGTAGAGATACCATTTCTCTTGAAGATGTAAGGTCAGGCCTTCATTCAAGGGAACTTCGTCAAAAGGCATCGGGAAATGGCGTGGATTCTCAACCAGTTGGGTTGAATGTGGTTCGGAATGATCGAAATGGCGATCGATCAAACAAAGAAAAGGGGAAACAACGGAGAGGAAGGTCAAGATCACGGAGTAGAAAACCGGGTTCAAAAGATGTTTGTCACAATTGTGGTGAGAAAGGCCACTGGAAGAGGGAATGCCCAAAGTATAGACCTGGTAGTTCTAATGCTAATATGGCCAAGGAGGATACGAATTCAGAAGCGGATCTGGTTCTTATGGTATCCAGTTGTTGTTTGGGAAATTCACAGGAGTGGATTCTAGATTCGGGATGTTCGTTTCATATGTGTCCATACAAGGAGTGGTTTACGACGTATCGGGAACAAGACTCTGGGAGCGTGTTAATGGGTAACGACGTAGCATGCAAGGTGATTGGTATCGGGTCAATCAAGATTCGTATGCATGATGGAATCGTGAGGACTCTATCCGACGTTAGACATGTTCCAGATTTAAAGAGAGTTTGATTTCGTTGAGCACTCTTGATGCTAAGGGATACAAGTATTCCGGTTCAGGTGGAGTACTTAAGGTGTCCAAGGGAGAATTGGTGGTTATGAAAGGACTTAAACAATCCACCTTGTATGTTTTGAAAGGTGAGACGGTGGTGGATAGAGGCACCGTAGCTATTTCTCAAACCCAAGATCCGAACGTGGATTTGACTAAGATGTGGCATATGAGGCTTGGTCATGTTGGAGAAAAGGGCATGGAACTGTTGAGCAGTCGAGGTCTCTTGGAGGGGCATAAAGTGACAAAGTTGGGATTTTGTGAACATTGTGTGCTTGGCAAGCAGCATAGAGTAAGCTTCTCTAAAGCTGTTCATCAAACTGAAGCTCCTTTGGATTACTTACATGCAGATTGTTGGGGGCCGTCGCGTGTACCATCTTTAGGTGGTGGACGGTATTTTCTTTCGATTATTGATGATTTCTCGAGAATGACATGGGTGTTTATCATGAAACATAAGAATGAGTCATTTGAGAAATTCAGAAGCTGGAAAGTCTTAATCGAAAATCAATTGGGGCGTAAGATCAAGAAGCTGAGAACCGACAATGGGTTGGAGTTCTGTTCAAAAGAGTTTGATGGGTTTTGTGAAAAACATGGGATTGCAAGACACAAGACGGTCCGGTATACACCGCAGCAAAATGGAGTGGCGGAACGGATGAATAGAACCCTGTTAGAAAGAGCAAGGTGTCTGTTATCAAATGTCGGTTTATCTCGTGGATTTTGGGCCGAGGCAGTTAATACGGCCTGTTATCTCATCAATCGATCACCAGCAACGGCGATTGACTATAAAACACCGTTTGATGTTTGGACCGGTAAAGCCGCGGATTATTCGAAGCTGAAAGTGTTTGGATGTCCGGCGTATTATCATGTTGATAATGGGAAATTGGAACCGAGGGCCAAGAAAGGTATGTTTATGGGGTATGGTGATGGCGTTAAAGGTTACAGAATTTGGTCACCGGAGGAAAAGAAAGTGATCCTGAGTAGAGATGTAACGTTTGATGAGAAGTCTATGATTCCTACAAGTGAGAGTGTCACCAAGAAGGTGGAGAAAAATGATGATCTTGGTAACAGTTTGGGTGATAGTGAGACCGATGAAGACAATTTGAATGATGAAGACGTTATGAGCGTTTTGGGTGTTAATGATTTTGACACAGGGTCTTCAGATACACTATCAGGGGCTACAACGACACGGTCAGGGCCTACAGTGACGCAGGCCGAACCAACACAGACAGAGCATTCGTCGCAAGGGTTATCTCGTGAAGGTGGAGGTGAAGGTGGAGTAAATGATGGTGGTTCATTGGCTCGTGATCGGTCGAGGAGACAGATCAGACCACCGGTGAGATATGGTTTTGAGGATATGGCGGCTTATGCGTTACAAGTTGCTGAAGATATGGATAGTTCAAGCGAACCGGGGTCATATCGAGAAGCAATTGTGTCTAAAGATGCGGGTTTGTGGTTGAGTGCAATGTCCGAGGAAATTGAGTCGTTGTATAAGAACAAGACTTGGGTTCTTGTGGAGTTACCAAAAGGAAGGCGGGTCGTCGGATGTAAATGGATTTTCAAGAAGAAAGTCGGTTTAGATGGACCCGAAGGGATTAGATTCAAAGCACGGCTTGTGGCTAAGGGGTATAGCCAAAGAGAAGGTCTTGATTACAATGAAATTTTTTCTCCTGTGGTTCGTCATACATCTATTCGGGTGTTGTTATCACTAGTGGCGCATAGTGATCTGGAGTTAGAACAACTAGATGTGAAGACGGCTTTTCTTCATGGGGATTTGGAAGAAGAGATTTATATGGCTCAACCGGAAGGGTTTGTGGAGCAAGGGAAGGAGAACCTGGTGTGTTTGTTGAAAAGATCTTTATACGGTTTGAAGCAATCGCCTAGACAGTGGTACAAGCGGTTTGATAGTTTCATGGTGAGTCACGAGTTTGTTCGGAGTCCATACGATTGTTGTGTTTATCATCGGAGGTTGATGGATGGGAGTATGGTGTACTTACTTGTGTATGTGGATGACATGTTAATCGCCGCTAAAGACATGGTGGAAGTCCAGAAGATAAAGGATCTTCTGAGTACCGAGTTTGAGATGAAAGATTTAGGTCCCGCTAGAAGAATTTTAGGAATTGAAATCTTGAGAGATCGGAGAAACAAGAAGTTGTTTTTATCTCAAAAGGTTATGTTGAGAAGATTCTTCATCGTTTTGGAATGTTTTATGCTAAACCGTTGAGCAATCCGTCATCATCGAGTTTTCGTCCTTCTATGGTTTGTTCGAATGAAGTTGACAATGATGATGAGTATATGTCAAAGGTTCCCTATACTAGTTCGGTGGGAAGTTTGATGTATGTGATGGTATGTACACGACCAGATTTGGCTCACGCAGTTAGTGTGGTTTCTCGGTTTATGGTGAATCCGAAGAAAGACCATTGGGTAGCGGTGAAGAGAATTTTTCGGTATCTCAAAGGTACGGCTGATGTTGGTCTCATATATGGTGGTGACCGGGAAGTTGTGGTAGCCGGGTATTCGGACTCGGATTATGCAGCGGATTTGGATAAGCGTAGATCCCTCACGGGTTATGTTTTTACGCTTGGAGATGCAGTAGTAAGCTGGAAAGCAACACTCCAACCGTCGGTTGCTTTATCTACTACTGAGGCGGAATATATGGCGCTTACGGAAGCGGCCAAGGAGGCAATTTGGTTGAAAGGATTGGTTGGAGATCTGGGTATCAATCAAGACAAGACTTTGGTGCATTGTGATAGCATGAGTGCTATAAGTTTGGCCAAAGATCAAGTGTTTCATGATAGAACGAAGCATATTGATGTGAGGTATCATTTCATTCGTTCTGAATCAAGAATTAAAGTGGTGAAAGTCGGAACCAGAGACAATCCTGCGGATATGTTGACTAAGGCGGTTCCGGAGTTCAAGTTTAGACATTGTTTGGATTTACTTAACATCGGAAGTTGGAATGCAAGTGTGACTTAGCTAAAGTCAAGGTGGAGTTTGTGGATTAAAAATGTGACTTTTCCTAAGTCAAGGGTTCAATGTGTAAACTTGTAGAAAATAGAAGGGTTAAAATGTAAAATGCCAAATTGTATATAAGGCATATAGAGTTGAACAATTAGAGAGTCGTCATTTTTCATTCTTGTAATTTGTACATTTCTTGTAGTTCAAGTTCAAGAAGCAATAAGGAGATATTGATCCCAAGTTCTTGATTGTGTTTTGGTCCAATTTTGTGTGCCATTTTCGTTCATAACCACAACACATACGGACATATGCACTATGTGTATAGAGTCAGGTTTTAGCTAGAACTCATTATCATGAAGTATACAGAGAACGCTTACAAAAATAAAAAATATATCGATCAATTTACCTTCTCTTTAATTCACAATAACATAAAAACAATAAAATCTTCAATTATATTAAAAAACTATACAGAAAATTATATAATAGATATATCTAAATTATATAAATGCATTAAATTTTAGTAACCGTTATATTAAGATTCAATGGTACCTATCTGTTGGTGTACCCTATGTTTGAGCCTTAGGTAAAACCCAAACATATAGTATACCCATTGGGTTTGACCTCATTTTATCCTAGACACCTCCTTATATATAGGGTGGGAACCAAGGTTCAAGGGGCTCTCCCCTTTTTCCGTCAACACCCCCATGGAGCTCAACATATGCATACACATGCTCCCATCTTCTTACATATCATGAGGATCATCATCCTTATGATCCTGACTCTTCATCTCCTTCTAAAGCTAATGGGTTCGTAAACCACGAGATCCTCATGTCACCCCCGCTATGGACCGTTTCCTCGTCTGGGGTTAGCCACCGTAATGGGAGACTAAACATCCAATCCATCTCCACTCCACTCTACTGCTCTACATGTACATGTTCGTTCTTACGAACAAACACTATCTTTTCTTCTATTCTGCATTTATGCGTAATACCCTTTTAAAAGATATGGGGCAAAGCCTTGGACACGGAAAACGAATATGGGCCAAAGCACATATTAGAATTCGGAACGCACAACAATATTTAAAAGATCAATTTAAAGTTTCAACTTAATTAACATTTTTAAGTCCCGTTTGTTTCATCATAATATAAATAAATGTAATGGAATTGAAATCAAATTTTGTTATATATTACGTTTGGTAACATTATTTGGGAAAGAATTAAATTCTTTAAATTATTTATATTCTTTTAGTTAGAGGAATGTCATTCAATAGCTAACATAGATGGAACTAAAATCATTTATATTCCTTCGCATTTCAGTGAAACAAACAGGACATAAGTGACATTCGAATTCGTATTATGGATGGAGAATAGAGATGTAACAAACCTTTAGCATCAGACGCCGATAGTTACCATGGAAAATTACGAGCATTGAGTGTTAACGGTGAGATAAGATTAAAAAAAGAAAACCAAAAGATCTTTATAAAAGTGTGACAAATATTTGCGTAATCAAATTCACTACAAGTTTTTATATGTAGACTACTGTTATTGAAGAAGACATCGTGGACCAAATGTTGTACTGCACTAACCTCAGTTAGCTACTCAATCCTTTCTTAACTAGTTATTGTTTTAACTTCACAAGAAGATTTAATGCATACACTATTGACATTTTAATTGCAGATCATTGATATTAAGAATAAGATGACATCTATTCCGGTCACCAGCTTCTTTCATACACTAATTAAGTCTAGAGCCAATGACACAATTATTTGAATTCTTTTTCTAGGACACTCATCGAATCAAATATCTCTCCTAGGGGCAAATATAAAATATTTTGAGTAATATCTTTATGATATTCACAATGATAGATGAATACCCTACTAGTGCTAATTATAACACCTTGACGATGTTGAATGTAAGTCTTAATTTATATTAGGCTATTGTGTTAACGGGTAATTTATATGATCCCGATGTTATAACGGATAGATTAATTGTTATATTATTCTACTGAAGATCATGATGTTTATCTTTCCAACACTATCATGATAAGGAGTATTTGAAATTCACATTCTAAATGATTCACGCCAAAATCAAATTGTAAGCATATTACAAATGCATGATGATCATAAAAATATTGACCATCACGAGGGAAATATGACATTATAAAAAGCATAATGTCTACAATTGTCTTTCAAGATCATTCATTTTCTTACATTATGAGGAGATGAGATTCTAATTGATGAAAAGAAGAACACCTAACAAAGCTTTAAAGAGGTGAAGACTAGATATGTTCACATAATTTAAGGGGAGCAAGTTTTTGAAGAAGTTTCAATGTAGTTTAAAAGATCAAGAGCTAATTTTGAGGGAGAGTGAATTATTATTTGAAGAAGTTTAAAAAAATGTTAAAACAACAAACTTCCTACCGTAGAGCAAATTTTTTAGTTTAATGCTCACGATCAAATGCTTCCTTGAAGGCAAAGTAGATATCTTGTTGTAAATTACAAAAAATCTTAGGTTACCGCTACAAAATCTAATAACAAATGATCATTGAAGAAGAGTCTCTAAAGCTCCTTTGGATACTCAAAACGACTGAGAACAATCTCATAGTTTATTGATAGCAAAAAAAAAAGGAATATCCGCCTATTCAAAGAGAGAGATTGTTATTATGCTTAATAAATAGTTTTTATTTTTATTCATGTTTAATTGTAAAATGAATACAAAGGGAAGATCGTTAGATCCCTTAGTTGTGTATATTATATTTGACCGAGATTAACTTTATAAGTTTAATGTCCATGTGTCAGTACGATATTTTTTGGTACATTATGTAAATATACTTGAGGTATACATAGATTGTAATTAACCCTAATTTAACTAAACAAATCATTATTCAAGTTAACAATGTTCGGTTCTCTCATTCATCCGATACATCCATAAGAGCTCATATCACTTTGTTAATTACTTCAATCTTGATTGATACTCAATATATGAATCCTACGAAGTAAGAAACAATTGAAGGGTCCTCAAAGGAATCAACAGAAATGGGCATGATATATCAACTCTTAGGCTAAAATCTAACTCCCCCATGCGTGATGCCTTGGGCCAAAGCCCAGGTTCCCACAAAAAAAGGCCGGCCTTGGTTACCACTTGGCACTTGCTTGCCAGTATTTGGTATTTGTGTTTAATTATTATGGCTGTGACACAAGTGCTCAATGATAATGAGTGGCACATTCATCGTCTCAAGGACTTCACAAAGAAACGGCATTGAGTTCTTTGATATTATTGACAAACTCGAGTGTTTTACTACTGGAAAACACATGAACTAGTACATCCAAAGTACATCATTCACAAAATACGTACAATATAATCATACTATGTTATTCAGAATAAGGGATTTTAGGGAGTTGAAGATAATTTGGTATCCCTTTTCAGTCGGATGAAATGCATCCCAAAATACGTACTTTAACACATCATCACATAGCGGAGAACTCGGGTTACACCCAAAATCCGCTTCTATTAACCCAGTTCCACAACAACCTTTATGAGATTCTTCAAAACCTATGTATGAACACAATAAAAGACAAAAGACTTTGTCAAACACCAATTAGGTGCATGATAAACATATGTACCATCCGATCGTATAGATAAGCCAGACTTTTTATGATTTCTTTTGTAGCATTGTCCTCCGTTAAAAGTTATCAATGAAATACAAAATACCTACGGTTTAACTTTTGACCGCTTGAAAAGGTAACTTGAATAGGAGATGGATATAGTACTAACCATATCGAGCCTTCTGTTGAACCATGTCGATGATCGGGGTGTATATATCTGCATACACGACCTTTGTGCCTGGTCTTTCAAGTGGTTTAAGATTATTTTGTAGCTTTTGATTGACATTTCTTGATAGGGAATTAAGACTTTCATTACATTCTCGGCCATAGATGGGATCCTTTGAGTTAAGAGTAATAATAGCTGGCAAGCATCCGATTGGGGGTAAACCCACTACCCCTATCTTCATTGCACCCTCATCCAACAAACCCTGCAATTATATTTTTTAGATTTTTTTTATTTGAAGTGATGAAAAAAAAAGCTATTAGAAGTACTAGTTAAACAGCCACACTCTATTAGGTCGTATCTTAGGTCCCTCCCCTTCAAGCCATGTCAACTTATTTCCTTTTTCTAACTAGTTAATATGGATTTTATCAGCCACATCTCCTCTCTGGTTTAGGAGGTGGAAACTATTGTAGTGAGATGACTTATATGTTGTTACAAAAGAAATGTTTATTGAATACAATTTAGCTATTTTTCTATCAACTGTTTTCACAACAATTTTAAGTAATATGAAGTCGACACATGTTTGAATGATATATGATATACGTGTAGGAAGACAAATCACATGAAATAGTCTACCATTATTAATGGTAGTAGGTTTGAGAAGGCAGTTGGGCTTTGAGATGATGCCTGCATGCCCATCGATCAATAATAAACTGCCCTAAGTAATTGGGTACGTAATTTAAATGCTTAAACCTTTTTATCGTTCGTAAAATCTTGTTGCATGCATTAATGGTTAGACCGTAAACCTGGTGTGCCTACAGTCTAAAATAAACTGAAAAATCGTCTTGAAATTAAAAAGCGATCTGACTGGTTGAACCAGTCAATGAAAACATTGGGTGGGTGCGTAGCTAGAGAGAGATCGGTCGAAACCTGTAAGAATTGTTGAACAAGTTGCGACTGAAATTGCTGATAGAGAGTGATGGTTGGATAAGCGTTGCGTCGAAGAGGTAGAGGTCCATAGTAGTTGAAAGTGAAATCATTAGTGCCTGAGCTCACAAGATACCCAGCATTCCTAACAATATCATCCGTCCTTTCCTTGC
Organism: Pulicaria dysenterica; assembly: GCA_947179395.2. Taxonomy (NCBI): domain Eukaryota; kingdom Viridiplantae; phylum Streptophyta; class Magnoliopsida; order Asterales; family Asteraceae; genus Pulicaria; species Pulicaria dysenterica. The sequence goes on from OX359291.1 coordinate 95,047,592, forward strand.
CTATTGCTGCCTCTAATTTTCCTTTATATTCTTTAAACAACTCTAATTGTTGTGATTGCGTAAGTGCCATCTGCGATAACATATATGTATATATATCGTCCATCATCAAATCATATTAATATATAATATAATTAGGTAGCTACGTTTAACAAATTTACGTACCCTTAACGAAACTAACTATTTCGTTACAAAAAAACGCCTTTTTACACGTAAATTGTCGCCACAAATGATCAAAATGTCGACTCCAAAGGCTTTTAGTGGCGAAACTCGCTGCAAATTGTACACCGCAAAAAACTCGTGCCAAAAACGTTTTTGCGGTGTAAGTATCGACTTTTGGCGGCAAAAGTCGCCACTCCCATATCTTACTATAATTTCTAATTAATTATTTTTTAATAAATAATCATTTATTAATGTGCTTTTATGGCGAAAATATATCTTTTTGCCGCAAGTAACCATTTTTCTTGTAGTGCTTCGATCATTTTCTAAACTACATACACGTACGTACTGTATATCACTAGCTAATTTAATTCTAGCAATATCTCGACATTTATATTTTCATTTAAATTCATGGCGCCTACGTACCCCCACCCTAGCTATATAAAGACCACATGTTTCCTACCTACCGATGGTTATTGCAAGTATGAATATATTTATATGAGAATACGAGAATAAATAATAGTCATTACATATTGATCTATTCGATTTCACGATTATAATTAATGACAGACACAATTTATGGTTGACTTATAAATAAAATAAAAGATCAGGTACATATCATCGACCAAATCAAATAAAGAATAACTGATTAAATCTCTTATTCCTAACTAAATATATACTCATTATTATTTGAACGTACGTACCTCGCTCCCACTATCAGATATGTCAATATATCATATAGTGACACGCACGTAGGTGTATGTATATGTAAAAGCTCGACTTTTTTTTCAAATGCATTTATATATAGTATTTAACAGTCGGTTTTACATTAATTAATATGATCGATCATATCCATCAATGCGTCCGCTTCTTAAATAAATTTTGAGACTATCACATGCAAAAGCGACAATTAATAACGTACATATACATACTAAGAAACATATGGTCGATATGTATGGCTCGATCATTAATTGAAACTCAAGGCTTTCACTGTTCTTTGTTTTACTTCCGGCCAAAAAAAATATGATATTATTATACCACTTAGATCCAAAATATTGTGTGTTTTTCTTTTCCAAAACTAATAAGTATATTAATATAGTTTTAAAAATATAAAAATCATACCTTATTATACTCGTAACCACGCTAGCTAGCTATTCGGCTCACAATTATGTTAATACAACATTTTTATTACTGTAATAAATTATCTTAATTGACCAATTTTCTTCAAATATAAATAAAAGATTAATTAATTAAAAAAATTTATTAAACAATTTAAACCTTTTATTTAACAAAAGATTTAAATATTTAATGTTGATAGTTCATTTGTAAAAATTATAAAATCAATTTTAACTTTTTCTTATCAAACTATTTTACATTTTATCTTACTAAATTAATTCATATGACAATTATAAAGGTAGATCAATAGATTTTACTAATTATCTACACTTTTTAAATTATTATATACCTAATTAATTTAAATATACAACCGTATATATGTTAAATTTACTTAACATATATACTTTAAATTATTAAGCTTATTAATTCACATCCTACTAAAATAATGAATCATAAACTATAACAATAATAAAATATTATATATATTCAATATTATATTCTACCGACGAAGAATGTGGGTTGTAGGGAAGCGCCGTATTCAAATTATTTTCCGTATCTATATTGATTATATATATATACACTACAAAATATATTGTAAATAAATTTTACATCTTTCTTAAAATTGTCATCCGATTGAACTCTTTTTTCGTTTATAAAAAACAATCATATATTTAGCTAAATGTATAAAATAATATTTTTTATAAATAATTATGATTACCTGTATGTTTACACGGGTATCTAAACTAGTTAATTTAATAAGATTAATTTACAAAATAAAAGTGAAATTTTTACATGTTTATTTATGAAATATATATTTTGAGATTCAAATAATGTCAATAATCTTCACCATATATATCAATATTCTCGGATTAAAATCAGGTTTTTATTTGATGGATCTCTTCCTTTAATAATTAAGAAAAAATTAATTAATTATAGATCTTATATATATGCATGATACAAATTTAAATCTTTTTATTGGTCTTCCACTTATTAAATTAATTAGTTAAAATATATATATATATTTTTTTTCATTCGTTATATAATATGTCTTATTTTCATTTTCATAAAATCCGTACATTACAATTAAAAATTAGTCGCGCATGTAATTAAAAGGAATTAAAGAGGGAGAGGTATTACTATACGTACACTTATTTGGGAGGTAAGAGGATCGAAACCAGCACCAGCAGAAGCAAAGCTAACTCCACTCATTAGCTCTTCAATGCTTAAGCTTGGATCCAAATAAGGTGGCACATTCTTCTTCACACCCACAAATTCAGCTGATCCATCGCCAATATTTATATCAGCATACAATATTAATGTATTTAGACAGGCAAATAATATATGTGTATATATAACGTTACCATCATTTTTCTTTTTCTTTTTTTCTAAATAACGTTACCATAATGAAACGAAAACCATAGAAATTCCAACCATACCAATAAAATTATAAAAGCGTTAAGCGTGCAAATTAATGAATGATGTCATAGTTAAAATAACATTACACATTTTAACAGCAGAACTCCTGAATTATATACATTTTGTTTATAGTGTGATTAATTAGAACCCATGATATAACGTTTTCACTGATATATTAAAATACTTATTTAAGAACAACGCATACAAGCCAACACACACACACACACACACAAATATATATATATATATATATATATATATATATATGTATATATAATCTTTATAACGTTTTCACTGATATAATATTGTTGAATATTATAAAAAGTAAAATAATGTACATATACCTACAAAATCAGGGACAAGGCGGCCATTGCTGAACCTTCCAGTGGGTTGATGATTGGCAAAATCCTTCCCATAAGGGGGGAAGTTGCCTCTGGAGATGGTGGGAAGGTAATTGTTGTTTCCGGGGTCAACAGTGGAGTCTCCAAATATAAAAACTGCAGAGATGGTGTCCTTCTTATTTTGAGCATAAGCAGAATATTGCAGAAAGAGAATATATACAAGGAGATGCGGAATAACAAGGCAGATTAATGTAGTAGTTCTCATTTTCAGCCTCGATCGATCTCAAACCCCGCCGGCCTTAATTGATTATTATATCATGACACGCGGTACGTAATATATATATATATATATATAGAAAGTGATATATATTGCCACTGATATCATTTATTCATCTACAGCAAAAACAAGTGATCTGCCTTTTTTACCCTTCAACTAAATTGTCCATCACGATTCAATATTAAAGATAGAGTGAGAATATATATTTTGAAACAACCACCCCCCTCTAAAAAAGGAAAACGGACTCCTTCCGCTTACTTCGCCGTTCGCATTCCTTCTTCCGATCGTGGTTTCCTCCGCCGTTCACGGTGCCTACTAGTCGCCGGCCATTCTTCCTTCTAAACACACCGGACTCGTCCCCCCTACCGATCGTGGTTTCCGTCCATTGTTCGCTGCCGCCTACTAATTTCCTTCATTAGTTAGTGACAAGAGGTTTGTAATGGTGTCGATTCTTCAACAACCCACATGAAGAAGCAAATAATGTATGGGTTGCGAATAGCAAACTGATTTGGAAGTGTGGGTTATTTTCGTTTGTGTGTAGTTGCCCTTTCGAGTGAGTGCTTCGAAGCAGAACCGCCGGTCGCCGGACCTAACCAGCCCGAGTAGATGATAGCGATGCGGCGGAAAAATAGATGACGATGGGAGATCTGAGCTACCTGTTTAATTATGTTTCTCTAATCTAATGTAAACGATCTTGTACCGATTTCATAAAACAGTTCAATGATATTCATCTACTGCTTCGAAAAAAAGTTTGGTTAATGTGGAAGGCGTTTTTCTCTCTCTTCATTAATTAGTTGTGCAAAGATAAAAAGGAAGCGCATAAAATTAATATTACATAAGACTTTAGTGGATTAATAAATTTGTTATATCACTCCCCATTTCAAATATGAGTATATGACGGCATATAAAGGCCCTGAACCCTAGACATGCGTATATATATTATTAACCCGATGCATATCCATCATATTTTATCCCTAAAACGATCGATCAGACTAAGAATAATAATAATAAATAAATAATTAAAAAGTGCATGATTGAGTTAGATCTCTAAAGCGATATATGGTCCACCACATTTATATATGGGCACTATCAGGACAGTTAGCAGGCAGGTTAATGTTAAACATATCACATTCAGCAGTTATGGTTACATTAAATACCCTCAACCATTTAACCACAAAAAATGAGAATACTACAAAAATACATATGTAACATAATTACATTGATGGGCTAACTTTTATGTTTTTTTCCGATGGGTTTTATATCGCTAACGTTTTGCTAGTTTTATTCGATCAATTTTTTTTACTGTTGTTCAACATATAAATAAAAGTATTTAGAAGAGTTATTAAGATAATGAGTATTTAGATGAATGAGAGAATAAATTATAATCATTGATACATGTTGATCTGTTAGATATCACGGTTGCAATTCATCCGTCGAATTCATGACCGTTGCAAATAGTGGTTGAGTTATGAATAAAACAAAGGATGAAATGTCGATCATCCGATCAAATCAAAGAATGAGTCAAAATTAAGTCTCTAATTCTCACCTAAAATATTTATTTTCATTTGAACCTCAACGACGAGCTTCTGGATAAAGGGCATAATCGACCACTCAAAAAATCAGTTCCCTGATATTTAGGGACAAATTTAAAAATTCGTTTCCCCAGAAACTGTTGCATCGAGCAATCAGAAAATTGTGCATGAAAAGATTTATAGAGAAAAATTAACACCCGATGAACAATTTAAAAACAAATGTACATGACAAAATGCAAAGATGAGGAATATCTAACAGACAACCCAAAACTTGATTCACAACCAACCATTTATATTCAAAAACAATTGATGAACATAATTCATATATCAAACATATGATGAACACAATTCATACATAAATCAGTAACTGCTGCATCGATGATGAATCACCTCCAGAATCGATGGACTGCAAACGGGAACCCTAAAAATCGCTGGTGTCGATGAGAATTAGTCTTCAATCGATGGAGCATCAATCGACGTCAAAATCTGTGCCAGATTCTTGTGTGAAGGACTTATTTGAAAGCAGCGACATATTCTTGTGTGATGTCGCCAGCTATTTGTGCCGGAATGAAGATGGGAGGCCGTTGGTTCTAGGGTTAGCCGATGGATACGCCGAACTGAAGATTGGATGCACGGCTTTGGCAATAGTGGTCGACGACGGTTTTGGCGATAGTGGTCGATGACGGCATAGAGGGATGTGGTGGAGTAGGTTAGGCAGCGACGGCGAAATTTGCGGCCAGCGTAGAAGACTGTGGTTATGGGTTTTGATTCTGCAAGCTATGTGGTGCAAGGAGCGATGGGCCGGAAAAGAGACCGACGGTCACAGATCGGCGGTTGGTAGCGAGTTAGGGAGAAGGAACGTCGCTGGAGCAGGGATGACGGAGGGAGCAGGTACGTCGGAGGGTCGACTGGTTATAATTAGGGTTTCTCCCGACGTAATGGTTAGTCGGGAAGTGTGAAATCGTGGGCTATATTTAAGGGGCGTGAGAGATAAACAATTTAAGATGCCTATTATGCCTTTTTTATATTTTTTTAACTAACATGACACGTGTCAACACCATAATTCTCCCTACCTTTTTTACCCTAAAACTATTTTTATTTGATCCTAATTATACATATAGTAACAACGCGAAATCATTAGCAAAAATGAGGAGTGGGAACATAAAAAAATAGGGTAGCTACAAACGAGCAGCTTGTAAATGAGTACTTTGGCGATAACACTATTTATTCAATAGATATGTTTAGGTGGTGGTTCCAGATTACCAGACAACAATTCGAACTAATAGTTGATGATTTAGAAGGAGAGTATTCGTATTTTAAACAAAAGTGGGACGCCATAAGAAAAAAAGGTTTATCTCCAATACAAAAGTGTAATTTCATTGTTCGGCAATGAAGTGCCTCTGACTCACTTGACAAATACTTGATGATGCATGGGAGAGTCACAGGATTTCCTAAAATTATGCAAAGATATTATTGACCTCTATGGTAAAAAATATTTACACAAGCTTACTTGTGTTCATGTTTAGCAGTATATACCATGCATGAAGAAAAACACAGATTTTCCGGCATGCTTAGTAGCATAAATTGTACTCAATGGGTGTGGGCAAATTGTCTAGTTGCATGACGAAATCAATTAAGACGAGGTGATTATGACTACCAGACAATCATGCTAAAGGCCGTAGCCTCGCATGATATATGGATCTGGCACACATAATTTGTTGAACGGAGATATACCAAAAACGGACTACTTTTGTAAGATCATTTACATGCGCACAAGACTAAACGAAAAAAAATTAAGTTTGCGCAAGAAGCGACAAGTATAGATGTTAAAGGGGCTTTTGTCACGCTCAAACAACTTAGACATATACTTTATAATCCGGCACGCGAATAGCATCAAACAAAATTAGGACAAATCATGTACGTTTGTATCATATAACACAATGTGATACTCGAGACGAAGACCTTGCAATTTGTAGTTTCAATAAAAACGACCTTCTATCTGTATAAGACCATACAATATGAAGATACTCGATGACAAAGGCCATACAAATTATAAATATTTTCTTTTGTTTAATAATTAAATGTAAAATACAATAAATTCTAAAAAGTGAGAAAATTTTAAATTAGTTTATGTAAGACTAAACTAGATATTTACATACGAAAGAAAAAAAATAAAAAAAATTATATAACACTAACGTGGTATTTAAATAAGAAAATGGTGAAAGAGCCGTAAGAATGAACTAATTCGATCTACTTTTACTCAACTACGTACAACTTGAAAGAAAAAGAAAGTCTCCAATACTTGTCGATGACCAAATAAATCATATATATACATATATATATATATATATATATACAAAAGTTCATGCGAGAACCGTTGTTAGCGCGAGAACCGCGAGAACCAATCTAAGCCGTCCAATTTCCCCTCCTTCAATGTTATTGTCCACCCATGAATTCCTCACATGCACTCTGCCATACTCTATCCCTTCACGCTCTCCATCCATGATACTTCCCATATCTAAGGAACGGCCGAGATTGGTTCTCGCGGTTCTCGCACTAACAACGGTTCTCGCATGAACCCTCCCCTATATATATATATATATATATATATATATATATATATATATATATATATATATATATATATATATATATATATATATATATAGGGGAGGGTTCAAACGAAAACTGTTTTTTCGTACGAGAACTGTGAGAACCAATCTCGTCCGTTCCTTGGATATGGGAACTTCATGGATGGAGAGCATGGAGGGGATCAAGTGTGGCAGGGTGCATGTGAGGAATTCATGGGTGGTCAATGGCATTAAAGGAGGGGGAATTGGACGGCTCAAATTGGTTCTCGCAGTTCTCGTACGAAAAACGGTTCTCGTTTGAACTTTTGCCTATATATATATATATATATATATATAGAGAGAGAGAGAGAGAGAAGTTCATGCGAGAACCGTTGTTAGCGCGAAAACCGCGAGAACCAATCTAAGCCGTCCAATTCCCCCTTTTTCAATGTCATTGCCCACCTATGAATTCCTCACATGCACGCTGCCACACTCTATCCCTCCATGCTCTTAATCCATGATACTTCCCATATCTAAGGAACGGTTGAGATTGGTTCTGGCAGTTCTCGCACTAACAACGGTTCTCGAATGAACTCTCCCCTATATATATATATATATATATATATATATATATATATATATATATATATATATATATATATATAGAGAGAGAGAGAGAGAGAGAGAGGAAGGTTCAAATGAGAATAGGAATCTAAATGAGAATGGAAGACTCAATCTCAGCCATTCATTTTGTAAGTGGAATTCATGGATGAAAAGCATAGGGGGATCGAGTGTGGTCATTTGCACATTCAAATTATTTATTTAGAAGTTTTATCAAACAACATGTCACATTTAGAAGCAAATTCATTCTAAGTCTTTTTGAATTATTCAGCCACATAATCATTCGGTACTTAATCATTGTTTTTAACAAGCAGCCTCTTAGTTCACAAGTCTGCTATCGGGATGGGGTCATAGTCTATTCGAGTTATCTACGGATGAGACACCTAATACAATTATTAGAAGCTGAAATCAATACAGAAGGCTCACACTTAGAGATGAGTAAAAAAAGCCCATTAGTACAACAACAACAAAAAACTATTGAATCCCTAAATAGTGCTCGATTCCGGTATTTTAAGAAAAGAATGGGATCAAATGTTTTTACACCCCGGTTTCTACTTAGAAAACGACATATATTTATAAGAAACCTTCTTAAAAAAATAGGATCTTTTATGTAAAATAGACAACTCTTATTAAAGAAAACAGATTCTACTTGGAAAATGAAAAAAAACTCGATTTCACCGGATATCACACACTCTCTCTCACACACACACATTCGTGCCTCCTATTGGCGGGTGAAAGATTTGAGTTTTAGAAGATTTTGCTTAACGAACACATGCCCATCATAATGCCTGTTCTTTAGATGTAGTCTGCTACAATTTAACTACTGTGTTATATTCCTATTTAGTTTTTTGTGGATCTTAATAGTTCTGATTTGAAGGTTTTGTGTATATTATCTTTCAACATTCATAAGGGGTGAGAAGATTCAATTCTTAGATCTTATTCTCCAATATTTGAAACAAGTGATATAGTAAGATGTAATATCAACTCAATCGTCTCTGTAAATTTGTGGGGTTTCAACTCAAAACCAATTGGTTATGAGAGGAGTAGCCCAGAACACTTATAAAGCATATTACAAAGTCACTTTACGTCCGATGTGGGACATTACTCAACAGTCTCTACATTTTATTTAAGTATGAGTTGTAACCGCGTTTGTTATTCTATGTTTTAGAATTACACTAACTTGGTAGAGGGGTTTTTAGTTATTTTAGTGTAATGCAAACTATTCAACTAAACTTGGTAAAAGGGTTACGTAATTGGGTGAGTATACCCGTTCAAGTCTAACTGAAGTTCTAGACCAACAATATCAATGGGTTGAGCAGGTCACACCCTCACGCCGGATCCAAAATGCAGCACCCTTGGTGGTGGTCTTGCTTGCCAATCAGGATGCGATCAAGGGATTACATGTATTATATTTTCTCAAAGTAAATAATGTATATATAGCAGATTTTATCAAAATTGATGATTATAAAAGATTGTTACTCAACAGATCAACACTGTAAAGTTGAAAGCAAGTTCAATGTGCATCAACTTAGAAACTAGCTCTATGATCGGCATTGATGATGCAAGTTTGTTTAGCACTCACCGATCACATTAATCGACTTTTACTTTCTAATTAGAAGTCACCCATTAAATAAAAACCAAGTTTGACGGTTATGAATAACTTTGCCTATAAATATAATAAATTAACACAAATTGGGAGAGACAGTATGGCACATGTTTTCTTTCCGGATTGTCTTTAATTATTTCTAATGATCCATTTAAGAAAGTGAGTTTGGTTGAACACAGTCCAAATTATCAAGTCTATTGAACATCCGTTGTCCTTTCATAGTCCCACATAGTCTCCGATAGAAAATGACACGCATAAAATTTCTGAAAAATAAAGTCATCAAATTACACCATTGTTAGAATATAATTGGGCTTTATCAATCCCCAGTATTAACTAGGTTCAAGCCCGGTATCTATTTGAAGCCCAACACGCTTACTACAATTTAGAGGTGTACAAAAAATCCGAATATCCGATTTTATGCAAAAATTATCCGAAACGATTTTTTATAAAACCGGATTTTTTTTAAACCGGAGAGGATTTAACCGGTTTTATCCGATCCGAAACCGGTTAAACCGGTTACACTTTTGTCCGAGAAAATCCGGTTTTAATCCGTACGAAACCGGTTACACTTTTGTCCGAGAAAATCCGGTTACAATCCGAAAATCCGGTCCCAAAAAAACCGAAAAAATCTGGTCCGGATTTTATCAGATCCGGATCGGATTAAAATCCAAAGATGTGCACGATTCAAGCTGGAAATTTAATAATGACTTAATAAATTATTGACTTATTAGTAACCCTAATTACATATGATCCATAGAGATTCAAGCTATACATTAAATTAAATGTTTAACCATATTTTCAACAATATAATCCCAATTCATTTACCATAAATATTAGCCATTGATCTTGTGCATGCATGAATCCATGGTTACAATATTTGTGTTCATTATATATATATGCATTATTAAAAAAACTCACACACATACACCCTTCTGGCCTCTCTTTTCTCCTAAATTTAACATTCCAAAACATAAAAACAAAACCAATTTCAATTTGCCATTCATATTTGCATCTTCTGTTTCCCATTGATCTCCTACGTCTCCATCTCTCTGAGCATGGTTTCTCTCCCTCAACCATAAACACAAATCTTAGCACAGAAAGAAAGATTAATGGGGTCGTATGCAGACGACGATTACGATTACTTGTATAAGGTAGTTTTGATTGGTGATTCGGGTGTCGGTAAATCTAACCTTTTGTCACGATTCTCTAAAAACGAGTTTAGTCTTGACTCCAAATCAACAATCGGTGTCGAATTCGCCACCCGTAGCATTCGTGTTGATGATAAGATCATCAAGGGACAAATCTGGGACACTGCTGGACAAGAAAGGTTTCAATTTTTCATCCTACAAGATTGAATCTCAAAAACATGATCAAGATCTTTTAATCATGTTTTTCACGTAGTTTTATGTTAGAAATGTTGAGGTTTATCCTAAAACAATCTGTGTTTCTTGATAATCCAAGGTACCGAGCTATCACAAGCGCTTATTACAGAGGAACGGTGGGTGCTCTAATCGTATACGACATCACCCGAAAAGTAACATTTGAAAACGTCGAACGGTGGTTAAAGGAGCTACGGGATCACACGGACCAAAACATCGTGGTCATGCTCGTGGGAAACAAGGCTGATCTAGGCCACTTACGAGCGGTTCCAACCGATGAAGCAAAGGCTTTTTCCGAGAGAGAGAACACCTTCTTCTTGGAAACATCGGCTCTCGAGGCTCTAAACGTCGAGAAAGCTTTCACAGAAGTACTGACTCAGATTTATCATGTCATGAGTCGAAGGTCCCTCGGGGTGGCTAACGACCCCGCCTTCGTACCAAAGGGGCAAACCATTAATATTGGAGGTAAAGATGATGTGTCTGCTGTCAAGAAAGCAGGGTGTTGCTCTAAATGACTACAAGTAGCATCAGTTTTTATCTCATTGCCCTTTCACTTAGGACCAAAATACAACATGACTGTATTATTTTCATAGAAATAGAGTGAAATGTACCATACATTAGTCCTTCATAAGTAAGATTAATGTTACATGTTATAACTAAATTGCCAAAGATCTACATGGATATCCTGTCATGTGAATTTTAGTGTTATTAGTGATCTTTCCTTTTGGATTCTTTTTTCTGTCGACGAGCTTTAGTTCTAATCTGTATAATGCACAAGCATCATACTTGTTGATCTCGTACTCGTAAAGATGCCATTCAAGGAACTTCATTGGCTGTGGATCCATGTAATATGATCTTTTTAGCCATCCGGATTCATTGAGCACTTGCTTCCTTGATTCATGCCAACCCCGCCCGTTGTAATCTGGGAGCGATCTTTGTTTTCTGGTTCCACTTTCAAAAGCTCTTCTCGGTTTATCAAAAAACAACCACTCGCGCAATGTTTCACCCTCAAACACAGACAGATCAAAGAGCTCTAAAAAGATCTATGTTAGAAAGGGAGATTAACACTTTTCGACCCGTTTAGCTATAAATTGTAGTGATATTTTTGTCAGATATAAAAGATGAGTAGTAGACTAACCAGGAGCGTTCCATGGTGATTTTGCAGTAGCGGCTCCTTCACACTCTGGAACACCGACGTTTTTCCCCTGTGCTTTTGCACTAAGTGCAGCAAAAAGCAAACTATCTTTCAACTCGATGCCTTTAGGTCGTATGACAGGGGTCATTCCGAGTTGACCTTCATTTTGTGCAATCACAGCATGCAAACTGCTGCAGTAGTTGGTGCACCACCATTGAACCGGCCTCTCGAACCACCAGCCTTGAGCCGGTCTGGGACAGTCCCAAAGAGAACATTTTGGTCCAAGAAAAGCAGAAGGTGGAGGGGAAATATTAGTCAGAAAGCTAGTGCTTTGAGGCAAACCATCTTCACCCCATACGCCAAAAACCCCACCAGTACAGTTCTGCTCAAATCCATGCGGCAGATGGAATGAAAACTGATCAAACTGAGTATCAACTCCTGTATTGTGTTCACCTGTCATGTTTATCCCAAAAGTCAAATCTTTACATTGATCGAGCAGATTGAAACCTTGTTCTTGAGTCCCCGGTGATACAATAAAGTTCTGCAACATTCAAACACTCTCTTTATGATCAATTCTTGGAAATGCGAGTATCATAAGACGAATATTTACCTTGTGGAAAACAGCATTTGCGCAAGTGTTTTGGGCATCTGGATCAGGTTTTGGGGCAGCTAACCCACTGTTTGCATCATCTTCCTCATCATAGAGCTGCAACAGCCTACTTATGTCTGGGGAAAAAGACCCTAAACTTCCCTCCTGCACAATAAAAAACATAAGTATATGAAACATCATACCCGAATTGTGAGCTATATCCAACAACATTCAAAGGACTCCCAGAATTTAATCCCAAGTATATGCATATAATCTCCAATCTGTTAACATGGCTCCATTCTTGTTTATAGAATGCAAATCCAATGAAGAAGTCTGAGAACCAAACTCCAAAGTAGCATACTGGACTAATAACCTCTATGGAGCTAGTTTGAGCCAAACATGTTATTCAAAAATTTAACTATTTGTTTAATAGAACTAGTAAATATCTATCATTTGAGTGAATTTTCATCATAACAATGGCAATAATTTCCTAATGATAAGCCACAGACATAGTTGTTGTTTTAACTTTTAATAATATACCACACCTGCTGCAAAGAAGAAGAAGGGGAAGGCTCATTAAGTTCCTTCTTCCATTCTCTGAGCATCTGATGAACCTGTTCCTCGAGTACAGCCATGTCGGTGTTCCGGCTGTCCTTCCTTGCAGATTGTAGATCCATGAACATTCCTTGAAGATCATCTACACGGTTTATGGCCCTCTCTTTGAATATCCTGTTGGATTTTGTACCTCTGCCCATTCCAAGATCAGAATAATATAACCTAATCGTTCTCCCAACAAACTTCTGCGAAGAATTGGAAACACGGTGATTAGATTTCACCAAAACCCCAGAAATCTGCAGTATTCAAACTCGAAAATCACTACAGTGACTGATAAACCAATTATCTAGTCAAAATCTATATACTACTGAATCAGTCTCAACTGGAACGCAACAGGCAAATCAAATCGAAACTTTCAGATAGAAATAAGAAATTGTTCATCAAAAACCAGAAAATTGAAAACAAAATGATCAAGGAATCAGAAACGGATAGAAGATGACCTGTTTGGGAAATGGTAATCCGGAAGAATTAGAAAAACCTAACAAGGGTTTGGATTCTGATATCCCACAAAGTTGGGCAGATGATGCTCATTCATAGCTTTCACCACAAAACTAAAGTGGTCAAGTGCATCTCGGCGGCAAAAGTTTCTTGGGGGAATGTATATATATATTTCCATTTCCATTAATATAATATTCTTTTCAAACTTGATATGAAATACACAGTTACACACTTCCTAACTATTTTTATTTATGTAATTACTAATTTGTGAAGTTTACATATTTTAATTTATTTAATTTGATGCTTAAAAAACTTATTACATAGTATTGTTTATTAATATATTTATTTATTAATATACTGCTTAATTTACAAGATTTTTCATTTGTTGTTTGTTACTAATAGATTGTGAAAATTTTACAAAAAAGGTTTCATATTCTCAAGTTTAATAATTAATAGATAAAATAGATAAATGAACGCGTAAGGTTTTGAGTGGATTTCTTTTTAATAACGTTCATGTTAAATGTGAGATTCTAAAAGAATAAGAATGTTGTTTTATATTTTTTGATACACTACACCTTGATTTATATTACAATATGAAATAAAAACACCAAATACATTAAAGTAAAAGAAATAACTTACTATTTAACCTCTCACGTTTTAAATGCTAAACTGATGATAAAGTAAATACAATTTAATATATGGAAAATATTACCAAATACATAAGTTTTTTTAGTTTTAAACAGAGTTAAAGTCACTGAACACAAACAGACTTTTCTCAATGTTCTGATATGGCACATTAATTTTTTTTTACACATATGGCCATTTAACTTACCAAAACCATGTCGATATGGCCAAAACGCGACCTGCAACCTGTCAGCCCGTTTTTAGCCGGTTTTTCGTGATTTTTGGGTCGCTTTTTGTGATTTTTTTTTAGAATCTTGTAATTTATCATTATACCTTTCAAATGACACCAAATTCATGAATTTTCGTCAAGTGTTGAGGGAGAATTTGGAGCTCAAAGTCTCGATTTTTTTTGGGTTTTTGTTCGAAAACAGGGCAGAAAAAAAATGTGTTTTTTTTGCTCGATTCTTGATCGTTTTACATCATTCTTTTTATAGATTGTCGTAGATAATCTTTTTACCTTTCAATGGACACAAAATTCATGAAAAACCATCAAGTGTAGGCTAAGTTATTGCTAATTAAAGTCGGTAATGACCCTATTCGACACCCTTACGGTATTTCGATGAATAGACACATTTTAAACTCGTTTTTATTCGTTTTTTTATACTACTTGATAGACAACTTGATTACCCTTCCATAGAGTCAAAAATCATTGATTTTCGTTAAGTGTACAAGGAGAATTTTGGCTTCAAAGTTTATATTCGAAGTGAAGGAAATTGGGGAAGAAGGTGACCTGCTATTGCAGGTCAAAATCACCAAAATGGCTATAATAACATATTTCTTACAAGTTAAATGGCCATATGTGTAAAAAAAAGTTAAGGTGTCATATCGGAACATGGGGGAAACCATCTTTGTCTTTAATGACAACCCTTTTAAACAAGTATTATTTGAGAAAATATCCATAAAAGATCTCTCTAACAGTCTAACATATCATTAGGTCGGGTTAAGATTCTCTAATTTTAGTCAAACATGATCAATCATGTTCTCTTACAAATATGAGAGTGGGGCATATAAAGGGATCCAGGCAAAAGTTCATTTCAGAACCATTCTTAGTGCGAGAATCGCGAGAACCAATTTGAGCCATCCAATTCCCCCTCTTCCAATGTCATTGTCCACCCATGAATTCCTTACATGCACCCTGCCACACTCTATCCCTCCACGCTCTCACATCCATAAACTTCTCACGTCCAACCAACGGCTGAGATTGGTTCTCACGGTTTTCACACACAACAACAGTTCTCGAATGAACCCTCCCCAAGTGATCCATTATTGACATAAAATATGAGTTTTACTCGCATGTATATGAGTAAAGATGATAAGTTATGTTGGAACATAACATGAGGGGATTTTAATCTCATTAAATCATATATGAAAAATACGTAACCTTCTTCAGAACAATCATTTCTCACAAAAAATAATGTATTTTGCGAGTATAAGTTTCACTTATTCACACCTTATTTCCACCTCTCCATCTCCTACGTGTCATATAAGTTTTTTTTTTCTTTACCCTTTCTATCTTTTTACTACATTAAAATCTTTGTAGTGGTCATCTTTTTCTGCTCAATAACCGTTCTTTACAAAAAAAAAGGAGTGGAGGGAAAAACACATAAGAGAGAAGATGAGAGAGAGTTAGTTATACCCTGATAGTGTGACGCGGCCAGCGAGGTGGTTTTTTTGGACACTGATGTGGTTGCGGTTGTTTTCTCCGGCGGCCCGGAAATATTCCGAGCAACCTTACGAGTAATACATTTCCTAACAACACTTTTCAATTCATTTTTTTGTTTTTAAACCTAATACGACTTATATATAAAAAAATAAGTCGGATATGAAATATAAAAATGAAATTATGGAAAATAAGTGAGAATTATAGTAAGTATAGAAAACCGATATAATTAACAAAACTATAATCAAAATAAATTAAAGAAAACACTAACTTAAACAAAAAAAAAATCAAATATTTCCTTCTTATTTCGTATTCATATTTATATGAAATGAATCAATGGTAAAGTATCTTTAAACAAACCAAATTTAAACCTACTCAAGGTTCTAATATATACAAAGCTGAATTTTTTACAATATTTCTATAGAATAAAATACAAAAAAGGAAAAGTCAATTTATAACAGATTATTGTCCCTTTTATCCTATTATTTCACTCGATCACTCTTTCATTCCTTGATGATATCCAATCTCATCCCCAAACTTTCTACAACACAACTGGAATCTCAATCCTCAATGGCTCTTCTTTCTTTATCTTCAAAACCCCCTAAAACTTCAGTTTGATCAAAATTTACTTGTAGACTCTTAACTTTTTAACTAAAATAAGCTAGATTGTTTTAGGTATCAACCTGCATATTTTTAAAGTGCTTAATCCAATTGAAATAAGCTGGAAGTTACTTTTCAAGAAAGTCTTTAATTTTGTTTATCTGCTTTAAAGTAATACAACAAGCACTTAAATAAGCAATCGCATAAACACCCTTAATTAACACTTGTTCATCCATTCATTTTCTGAAAAATAGCAGATATGAGACTTTTGTGGGAGAGCAAAGGAAAGAGCAAGAAAGGCATAAAGAAACAAATACCATTTCACCACCATTCATTATATTCTTTCAGGTCAATTCTTGATGCTTCAGTACATAGTAAAGTCTTGAAAGCATCACCATATAAAGGTCATGCATCTCTAGTTTCTTTTCTGCTTCTTTTTTTTTTTTGGTGGGTCTCGTCTTTTTAACCAAATGAACGACACTCATAGTCTTAAAACACACCACGAGTAAAGCGGATCCAATGATCTTCTGCTCGACACAACATATAAAAAATTGTACTTCCTCTAATATTTGTAAAGATATTTATGAAAGACAAATATACGAAGGATCAAACTTTGGTTTTTGAGTGTTTTTTTCACTGTAAGTGCTCTTATACTGGTTACAGTTTTATAATCAAGTATAATAGATCCATAATTATATTCTTACTTCTTTTCATAAGTTATAACAATAGGATCCGACCCATAAAAGAAAAATAATTTTGTTCAAAACGAACATATTCTTACTTTGCCAAGAGTATAACTATTGAAGACAGCAAGCATCTAATGATGTAAAATAGTTATTCTTCCTCAAAAGGTCATATTATTATCGTATTAACGGGTGATCTAAGCTTTTTTCAAAAAGCCCTAAATGAGAACATTAGCTTTTGTAGCTCGTAAATAAACTGAGGAGTTTCCATATAATATCTATCCAAAAAATCAGAATTATTTTTCAGCTTTATCCAGACTAATAACCTGTTTAAATAAGCTAACTGACACACTCATAAAGCAATGAGGACATTTCCACCTACACAATAATGGTTTAAACAAATGAATAGGATGAATTGGCTCACTTGACACTTTTGGTCAGACTATTTTCCAAGTCTAAAACATGTGATAATGCATTTTCTTTACCAATACGTTCCAATTCTTCAAGTTTTTGCTTTAGAAACTCAACCTGTTTTGCTAAATGTTCATCACGTTGCCTCATAACCTATGCACCAAAGATAAAGGTCAGGCATTATTTGTTAATAAAAACATCATTAATAAACAAATGAACATAGAAAAATCTCTACATCTCTTTCTTTTTAGATCATTAAAACCCTCAAGCCGCTTTGAATGAGTACGAAAAATATAGCTGAATTCATCAAATGGGACTCATAGAAAATCAGTACGAAGGTGCATCATAGATTTTTGCAGAACTTGCCAAATGGGACTCAAATAATCAGTTACAAAAAATATATTGGAATCTTGAAATTGGAAAATATTTAGAATTTGACCTCAAATTCTTGCTTACGGATCTCTTCTTTTTTAGCCTCTGATCTAGCACTTCTTTGCACCTCAAAGATAAGGGCTACCCCTGCAACCTGATTTAAAATTTTCAAACCTAAACCCTCGTTAAATCATCAAAAATGTCCTGATATCAAGCAGCAACCCTATTTTACAATATGGATGAAAACATTAATAAACTAGTTAAACACCATGTGATCACACTCAAACTCCATCCCTTCAAATTGTTTGGTGCATTTAAACTAGTGTGACCTTGTAGGATGAGTTTCCTCTACAGGATGGATGAAAACATTATCATAATTAGACCGTTAACGAGTGTGTTCGGTACTTAGCTTTTTAAAGCTCTTTGGAGCAGATAACCTTTTGTTTTGAAAAAAAAAGCTACATGTCTTGTTCGAATGAAAAAGCTGGAAACTTTTTTTAACAAGTAGCTACAAAATAAAAAGTTTCTTAAAGTAGTTTTTAAAACTAGCTGGAAGCTTTTTTATAAACAAAATTATCTAAATACCCTTTTTAATTATTTTACAATTCATCCTATTTTTATGATTTGTCTTTTTTATCATTTTACACTATTCAACTACTATACATATACAAATAAAACATAAAGCTACTAGTTACTTCGACCAAAACGATAATTTGCATGTCTTATCTACTTTTGCCTAGTCTTCTTCACATAAATGAAGTCTTTTTTGGGGCAGGACCCAGAAATTTTTTCTATTAGTGGCACAAAGCAATTAACAATATATAAAATTAAAAATAATCAAATTTCAAGACAAAACAAGTCAGGTAAAAGATCTTGTTTCTTCAAGTGAAAACTCAAAATTAAACCCTAGAAACAATGTTTTAGCTAAAACTTTTTGTTTTTGACATAAAACTAAATCAAAACTTAACATTTTAACAATGTTTCAAGTTTCAACAGCAACAATTTAACAATTTGGTTTCACATTTTAGACTAAAAAAATTTTGATGTATCAAAAATTTCTAACTCCAGAGGGTTGATTGGTATCTCGTATCACCATTTGAACCAATACAGGTCTGCCCCTAATCGTTCTTCTTCTATCTTTGATTATGTACCGCTACAAATCACAAGTGAATAATAAAAAAACCATAGCAAAGATAATGTAGAAAAGTGATTGAATCACATTAATACTATATCTTCCATTATCCAAAGGAGCATTAAAAGAGTTTTATATACTATAAACAATTTATAATTTAGCAGGAATATAAGAATACCGAGAAAACAAAGAGCTCCCCAATAAGGTCCCCTGCTACCTGAACAGCTCTCTCTTCGTCCAAAGGTCGAATTTCAACATCAGTTGCACGCCCGTATATTCGCCTTTGTATTGTTGTCGTCAGCCGATGATTCGCCTGTTACATACAAGTCTCCCATTTACTTTCTCTTGTTGTAAATTCACTATTACATAAAAGAAAATAACCAAAAAAGAAGGAAAAAAGAGTGAAAATGCGAATCAAAATAAACAGATTTTATGAAATTGAATAGGAACTAATTATGGTAGTAAAGGTACCTGAGCAATACCGATAATGGAGGTTCGAAATTTGGGGTTAATGGCGGCTTGTTTTTTAAGCCTGCTGGCAATGGGTTTGCTTAGGGTTTTCAGTGCAAGCGTCCCAAGCTTCATAAACGGAAGCGACATTATACCAATTGTGTCACGATCCAGCGATTGGCTATGTCCAAACGTACGCAGAGTGTTCGATGATTTGCTTGAATGAAATCAAGAACAGGCTATGAACGTTAGTCCATCGTGAACCAACTGACGGGTAGCGCAGTGCGCAGATATTAGGAACGAAGACGGATTTGCTTGGGGCGATGTGAAGGAGAGAAAGGATCAAGGGTAGCTGGTATTCGAGAAGAGGAACTTTTTACGGTAAGATCGCGTTTTCTTGATGATGATGATCCGAATCTAGTTTGGGATTGTACGATCAGGCACAAGTAATTATGCATGAGAAAAAGATAACCAAGTGAAACAAAAATGGTTGTATCATTTTTGTGTATTGGCCATGTCGAGATGATTATATTTGATAGAAATGTAATCATAATTGATAACTTAAAAAAAATCTTGCTACTAGGTCCTTAAAAATATATTATGTAGTAATTACTTTAGTATTCCAAAAAAAAAATCAAAAAGTAATTTTTTAATAAGTTATATCGTTAAATATTTCTACTTTATCTTATTATCTACTTAACGGTTACATATGTAATTTATTATTTCTCTTTTCGCTTCTACTCTCTTCATTTTGACATCGAAGCTACTAATCTTTCTAACATTGAGGGAACTATTTGTTTAAATATAATGATAACATATGTAGTTCTGTATGTTCTTTAACTTTTATATAAAATTTAACATAAAATCATCTTGACAAGTAACTTAGGACGAGTCATTGTTATATTTAAACATATGTCATCGTTATTTTAACTTTTATATATTTAACTTTTAACTCTTTTAATGATAATAAGTTAAGGCGTAAAAAATTTCCAACTAACATTTCTAACATTCAAATGACACATGTCAATCATATATATATCTAAACATACAGACACACTAGTTCATACTTTCAAGACACTGCAAGAAAATTGAGTTTTAGACATGCAGGGTTTTTCGTGAGGACATATGTCCTCGCTAAAGATCACTAAACGACAAACAAATTTACCTTTTTGAATTTGGAAAACTAAACTGACAATCAATACCTTTCTGCAAGCACATGTTCTTGCTAAAAGTGAAAATTTATTTATTTTTTATTTTTTATGTCCTCGCTAGGGTATCTATGTTGCCTGTGATATGAGATTGGCCAGATGGCCATGACTGAATATTGAATTGTAGGTTAGTTAAACCGTCTTAACATGCTTTCCTTCTAACTTGGGGCCTTGGGGGTTATGAGTTCTATTTTTCTTGTTTGTGTGACATGGATAGCTATCTTGTAAGAAACAATGATCTTTGTGTTGGTTCTAAAGAGACGATCAACAAAATGATACATGAAGAATGTGGGTCAATACACTATTTAAATTAAAGAACAAATTATCAATATATTTGAGAACTTGTGCTGAATGCTTTATATATTAAACTTTTAACTCTTAAAACATTCAAATTGAATCAAAGATCTTGATTCAGCACTATAATCCCCAAATTTATAAAATTATCAAATAAGATGTCAAGTAAAAGTTGAAGAAAATAGTTAAAAGTTTTAAATTAGTAAATAGTTTAAAATAATGATTTCAAACATATCATCATTACGATATACGAATATTGTTTGGGATAAGTTGTAAGTTGAATAGCGAAGTGAAATACTCGCATTTAAGATAAATAACATATATTAAATGTCAGCCCTCTTTTCTTTCTTCCCCACTTACGGTCACACAAACACACACACCCTCTTGAGGTTCTAGAAGAAAATGGAGAAAAACAACATAAACAAACTTATGAATGGGAGGTTTGCAAAAAAAGGGAAGAATAACATCATCTTGGAGATCAAAATATATGAAGTAAGTGTATTCATCTAATCTTCCTCTTGTTCTTGTAGAATTGGGGTATTAATGGGGTAATTGAGGGGCTTTACTCAAAAAATGATTTTAATGCAAGACAGCTGTTTCCACAGCTCCTAACACTGTGTTCTCGAGTTTAAATTAGGGAATAAAAAAAAGATTTAGTAAGGAAAATGAATTTCAGTTGTGTTCCCAAGTTTTCTTGGGGAGAAAACGATTTCCTCTATCTCTATCTTTGTTTTTGAGTTTCTAGGTAATCTATGAGATGCTAATTTGTGAATATGTTGATTGTCGAACACCGCTGACCACTAACAATCTGTTCTTCAATCTTCACTTGCTCACGTTTAGAGGCCGAGTCGAGTTAGAGTATGACTGAGTTCGGCTCGACTCTATTACACCCCTAAGCTTAGGGATTAAAATGTTTTTTAAAAGTTTGGTAACATGCTATAGAAGGTAACGTATCTAAAATGACAAATTATAACAAATTTAAAGATTAAAACATTTATTAAAAAAGTTTAGAAGTTAAACCATTTTAAACCTATAATTCAGGAGTTAAAATATATTATACCTAAAAGTATAAAATAAAATTGTTGCCAATTAAATTAATGCAAATGCGAATATAAGTTAAAATTGAACGAATTGTTCAAAGTCAACTATACACATTCAAATTTGCACGCTTGAAATCGATCGTGGAACAGAAAGAATTTTAAAAATGAATTTGAACTTCTATTTTTAAAAACTAGTTTAAAACTCTTTGTTAAAAAACAGAGATAATTAGAGTAAATTTTTAATATTTATAGTATTAAAAATTACTAATATATATAGTAAAACAATTGTAAAACATACAGAAAGATATAAAACCTTTTTGAAAAGGATAAATCTATTATTAATCAGTACTTTATATATAACATCATTATTAGATTTTTTTTATAAAACTTCTTTATAACCAAATATGTTTTTTTATTTAATCCAATTAGTATACATGTTCAGTAACTAACCACAAAAATAGATATATGTATTTAAATGATTTAAGTATATATATTTTTTAATACTTAAGTGTTAACAGACTAAATTACTTAAGAATAATATTTGAGAAAAAAACTTATTCGTAAGTCATTTGAAAAAATAAATGGATGATTGACAAAGAAAACTTTTAAAAATAAAATGATAATATTATAACTAATTTTCTTTAATATATGTTAATGATTAAATGTATAAAAAATAAAATTTCGGTAGATATATAGTTTTACATAAATTTGTAATTTATTTATTCGTATGCTACTTTAACTATTGTTAAATATAGGTAATTTGTTTATATTACGTATGGCTCTAGGTTTCTATCCAGATTTTATACATAGGGGAAGTATATATATTGTACATAAGATAAAGTGTCTATCTATTTATAGAAATTTTGTACGTCTAATTAAAAAGTAAAGTTTAGGTGGCTGAAAATTATTTTATTAATTAACTATTCTTTAATTTGTACCATTAAGCTTCAAGTGGAGTACAATTTTCAATTAAAATAGACTCTGATTAGAATAGAGTGGTAGAAGTTGGAGTTGAATCTAAACCAAAGGATATGGATCTCAACCAAAGCCAAGAAGCAGGAGCGAATGAACTATTTGAAGCTCAAGCTCATATATATAAACACCTCTTCAACTATGCCACTTCCATGTCTCTTGCTTGTGCTCTTGAGCTAGGCATACCCGACATCATACATAATCATGGAAAACCGATCGCAATCGAAGAACTCGTTCTAAAGCTCGATCTCCCCATCGAGAAAACCCTTCATTTGGGACGTCTTATGCGTTTGCTAATTCACTCCGACTTCTTTTCGGTCACCAAGTTTCATGATCAAGAAGACGAAGACGAGAAAGAAGGGTTTGTTCTCACAGTTTCATCAAAGTTGCTACTTAAGAACACAAGTGAAAACTCGCAAACCCGACTCAGCTTATTACCATTTGCTAATTTGGTTCTTGATCCGGTGTTTGTGAGTCCTTGGCAGTTTTTGGGAAAGTGGTTTAAAGGTAGCGAATCGACTGTTTTTGAGACTGCTCACGGGTCTCCGTTGTGGGAATATGCTAACAGAAACCATGGATTTAATGCCCTTTTTAACGATGCAATGGCAAGTGATTCTAAAATGATGAGTTTAGTAGTTAAAAACAGTAAAGAAATCTTTGAAGGTGTGGATTCATTAGTTGACGTCGGTGGTGGAACTGGACTCAACGCTAAGATTCTCCTTGAAGCTTTCCCAAACATGACTTGCACTGTTTTTGACCTCCCACACGTTGTTTTAAACATGATCGAAACCAGGAATTTGAAATATGTTGGAGGTGATATGTTTAGCTTCATCCCATCTGCTGATGCTATCTTTTTTAAGGTAAATCGATATATTATTCTTAGTTACATACAGAGAAATTAATTCTTAGAGTTACAAACCAATCAGGATCTTATCAAGCTAGAACTCGTTCAAGTCAAACTTTTATTGAGCTTAAACTCAAGTTTGAATCTAATTAAGAATGAACTTGAAGTTTATAACGGGTCGAAAACTTGAAATCGAGCGTATAAGGATACGACTCAAGCTCTAAACGAGCTTCTCAAACTTTATATAATATATAAATGCATATTAATATCTTTATAAAATTTATTTGCAAATATTAATATTGACGAATTGTATGAATTAAGGTTGGACTCATGGAAAATGGTTTTTGACTTGTGGTTATTTGCAAATATATATATGTGTAGCATGTTTTGCACAACTGGAGTGATGAGAACGTGTTGAAAATACTAAAACGATGTAGGGAGGCTATTCGATTAGCAGGTGACAAAGGAAAAGTGATCATCATTGATATGTTAGTGGACGACAGCCATGACCGACATGAGATCACAGAAACCAAGTTGGTTTTTGACATGTTAATGATGGTTTTGGTTACAGGAAGAGAAAGGACCAAAGTTGAGTGGGAGAAACTCTTTTTGGAAGCTGGTTTTAATCGATTTAAAATAAGTACAATTTTTGGCTTGAGGTCACTCATGGAGGTTTTCCCCTAATCGATCGATATAAAAATTACTAATGTATTGTGATCTTAATTTATAGTTAATGTTAAAATTATACTCTTGTTGTATCTCTCCTTGTGATGAATAGCTATTTTATTTTCTCTAATTATATGATGAGTTGTGGTTGTTTCTTCAATAAGATTATTTAGTAGTTATAACTAATAGAAATTAAAACTAAATATGATATTTATGTTTAAATTGATCAAATATGATATATTAAAGTTTAAGAAGGTCATTTATAATATTACCTTTTAGTAATTTTGAAATACTTCACTCTTAAAAGTTAAAATAAAACTAAAATTTCAATTTAAATATATAAATGGTTGAGATATAAGTTTACCGAAATAAATGGATATGATTTTGTAATAAAGGAAAACCAATTTAGTATTTTAGATTGTTAGCAAAAATTTTAGGAGAATGCTAACCACGTAAAACCCTTAGGGTTGTGGATAAGAATGAAAAAGGTAATATTAGTATTTAAAAATAATAATCATAACTTATATCATCATAAAACTTTCTATAAATAGCATAGTTATCTTTTAATTAATTATCAAATTTTCATACATACAACAAGGTTACCATTTTAAAAACTAAAAATAACATATATTTTATTTTTATACACAGCCCTAACAAGTTTCCAATTTTTTAATATGACGAAGGTTACCGGATCTCCGACCTTGGAATATACAAGTATGTATGTGAAGAACTAAATACTTATATTATGTTGAAGGATACATAATCGTATAAAATAAACTAGTTTAATACCTCGTGTATAAACACGGAGATGATCATTATAATAAATTTAAACGTTTTATCGTATTAAACAGTACTAACATGTATAGTAAACAATTGTAAATCATACAAAACGTATCACAACAATGAATGTCACGATCATTATTTGTATGTTCTACCAATATTGTTTATTATATATTGGATATGAATAAATAATAAATGTTTTAATTAGGTTTAATGAACCATGATAATAAATATATAAAACATATAATATATTACTATTTTGCACTGATAGTTGTTAGTTATTTTAGAAAATAAATAAGAATGATTAGTGAGAAAAATTTTAATAATAATTTGAATCTATTTTGAAATAGAGGGTTTTAACTAATAAAAGTTATTGTAAAAATAGTTTAATGATATTATAAGCTTATTCTTTTAATATATAAGTTTATCACCCCGTGTATAAGCACGTGAGATGTTTGAAATAAAGTATAAATTTTTATGGTGTGAAATTGTTAAAAGTATAGTAAAATAACTGTAAAACGTACATATGAAGTGTTTATCACCCCTCTTTTCTTCCTTTTTGCTGAAGGTTCCGAATGAAGGTCTTTTTAGAGATGATGAATAATGTTGTTTATTCTTCATAATTGATATCTAGGAGAATGAAAAAAAATAAGAGCAATAGGATCTTTAATGTCAAAGTAAAGAAATAACAAAAATAAGATTTAAACGTGTAATCGTAGGTAATATATAGGTGATTATCTACCTATATTAAAACTAAACCATACAAATAAAGAAAAGATTGAAAAATTGTTTTCCATATTTAAAAAATATGAAATTGTTACCGGATATCCGACCTTGGAGTATACAAGTATGTATGTGAAGAACTAAATACTTATATTATGTTGAAGGTCTGAAGGATACATAATCGTATAGAATAAACTAGCTAAATGACCCGTGTATCAACACGGGCTGATATAAGTCAATTTAAAATTTATATAGTTTTAAAGAGTATTAAGATGTATAGTAAAAATAATTACAAAAATAGATATGAATATAAAATCTCGTAAGAAATGAATAATCATTACAGAATTTTGAAATTCATACATAAGATTATCATTAGATTTTCTTTAAAACCTCTGTATAAACAACATTCATAGTTTTATTAGTAGGGTTTTCTTAATTATCGCAAGTTAAAACTTTTAACCTCTCTTTACTCTTCACTCAAGAAACTGTCACATATAACTGTCCTGAGTGAAAACGTGTCTTTTTAGTACTTCTTATAAATACTCTTTTTAAGAAATATAAAGTTATATTACACGTCTAAAAGTTTTAGTATAATATTAATGTGTTTATCGTGATGGAGCTTTATCCCGATATTGTAAAACCATAACTATAATATTATTGTTGATGTTGTTTATAAGCGACCCGTGTATCAACACGGGGGTGATATAAGACAATTTTAAATTTATATAGTTTTAAAAATATTAACACGTTAAAAAATTAGAAAACATATATATGAATATAAAATCTCGTAAGAAATGATAAACATTACAGAAGTTTGATATACATAAGATTATCATAATACTTTCTGTAGATACTCTTTATAAACAACATTCATGGTTTTATTAGTAATTTAACGCACACACAAACTAAGCTATTTAATTTGAAATGGGCTAATGGCATATCTAACTTGGGTATTTTTCATACTTTTATAATTGTTGCCCCAATTCACGATTTTTTTTAATCTACTGAATGTTGTTTTTTCCTTTTTTGATATCATAAGATATCGAAGATATCTTTTACAATTGATTTTTGAACTCACTACCTCGCGTTTACTAAATGAATTGCACACAAAATCAACGAATTTTACTAAGGCAGAGTAGGAAATTAGAGATAAAAAGGAACAAATTATGAATCTTCAAACTCATATATAATTTTCGTTTCTTAATCTAGCTTTTAGGTAATTCAATCACAGAATTTTCATGAATCAGACAAATGAGATGTGTTAGAATAGTGGAATTAAAATGGAGCTTACGAAAGGATCTACTAATTTTTCTTTCTTTCCTGTTTAGTAACATAATTGAGCATTGAAAATTTTATTTTAAAACTTAGGGCATATTATTAAAGATCACCTATTTATATCATCATCTATTTTTTTTAAAAATTAAAAAAATATTTTCCCACCATTACAACATACAATTTTTAAATAATTTCTTTATCCTTTAAACTTAACAAATTTACTTAATAATAGGAACAATTAAAAGGGATGAATTTTGTTATAGTTCAAATGGTTGAATTTTCAATTAAATTCATATTCAAATGGTTGTTATATTATCCATGTATATCTCATCGTCTACTTCCTTTTCCTTTTTGTTTATATTTTCAAACTTAATCTATCAATTATTATTCCATTTAAATCACATTTTAAAAATTTTTAAATCTAATTCTAAAAGTAACTTCCTTACCTAACAAAGTGGAGTAATTTTAAACCAATTAAATACACGTCAATTAGAAATATGTATTCAATTCAAATTTAAATATATATAGTATTATGTTATCCACGATTAATTCAAATATATATTGTTATCTTATCCAAGATTAACAAACACATGAAGTTTGTTATATAAAATTTTCCTTAAGAGATTTGATGGAATGTGACGTAATAACTAATACATTTTTTATTTTCTTTAATTTTTTTTAATCAAGTGCTATAATTGGTGGAGATTTTTTAGGGAAAGAGTTGATGATGTAAGTAACCCTTTTTTTTAATAGTTTTATTTTTAATAGTTGATTATATATATGATTATTTAATTTTTTATATTGATTGATGCACCTTTGTTTGTTTTAAATGTTATCTATTTTTATATAAATTTATCATAAATAAAACAAAACTTAAAAAAATTTATTACTTTTTATCGAAAGACCGAGGAATCAGTTATTATATCGACTATTATACGTAGATAGAATAAATATAAAAAAGATATAAATTGTTTTATGAATAACCTACCCACTACTATTAATGGATAACAAACAATTAAAAATATACTACTTTAAAAAAAGTGTCATATTACAATAAAATTTATACCAAAACGTAGATAAAAATGAGACGGTCGCAAATATATAATTATTATTTCTCTAAACAAATTATATAATAATTTATTAAACATATTTTATAAACAACCTATAATTAATTATATTAATATACAATTTTTATAAAACCCCCTCATATTTTCATAAAAACCCTTAACATATTTTATAAAACCCCCTTAAAATTTTCACAATGCCCCCTTCCAAGACTTAAGGATTTTTGGCATTTTTGACATCATCATCTCGATTTTTTAAATTTTTTTTTTAAAATCAAGAGTTGTGATTGGTGGAGATTTTTTTGAAAGAGAGAGAAACCCTTTTCTTTTAATATATATTAAAGATTAAAGATGCTTACATAACAAATTTTAAAACTCCGGAATAGCAATTTCGACAAATAACAAATCTTATAAACTCAGGAGCCCAACAAAGAGGCAGACTAAGCTGTCGGGTCAGGTCAAGGGGTCCGACCTGCTTCTTTTATGGCCCATTAATAGCCCAAAGACCTTTTTTTTTATCTTTCTTGTTTCTTCCTCAACGAGAAGCAGAAACATATTTTATTTGATTATTTTTCCTTCTCATTTACAAGTTTTCACCCCGTTTTTATAATTTAAAGAGAATTATTTTCAGTTTTTAATTTCTATATAAATTGTAGCATTTCCAATTTCAACTTTCCGTAGAAAATTTCGAGGATGTTTATGTTAGCTTATTTAGATGGGTTATTAACTTGTTTATGTAGCTTATTAGAAAATGAGCTTATTCGAAATGAGTATTTGATTTTAGTTTATACGTTTAAGCTTATTAATTTAATAAAACTTTAATAAGTCTATTTTAATAAGTCATTTTAAAAGAGCTTACTAAAATATTTTAAGCTTATTAACCTAAAGAGTTTAATTACCCTTTTGATTCTTTTTTATGTGTTCTAAATATTATGTAATCTAAACACCTTAACCATAGCATATTGTTTGACAATTTCCCTTATTTGTAAATAATATTTAAGCTGATAAGCTATAAGTTTACTCAAACACCATATTCACTAATAAGCTTATAAGCTAATTAGTCTAAAACAATAAGCTAACAAAAACACCGTCTTAGAGAATATATTTGATTGAAAATGATAGATGTTTATTTTCTTATTGTAGCATATGTAAAAAGGAATTAGCAGCTAGTTGGATGGGATTCTGTTAAGGAGTATTTCGAAGTAGGAAAATTCACTTTTTCTTTCCATTACAAAAGGTTGGTTTGTAACTTGTTCCTTGTGTCATTACATCTTGTACCACCCTTTTGTTTCTTAAAGCTAACTTCAATATATAAAAAATTCCTCTTTTATAATAATAAACATAGCTTTATAGTTGCCTTCCAAAAAAAAACATAGCTTTATAGTTTATGCATGAAGACATTGGTCTAACAAGAGGAGCAGAAAGATGTCAAACCCTCTCTAATAAGTTTTAAAATCGTTAATACATGTATTTTTTATGTTATAATAAAGTAAGTGTTGAGTAATGTCACACATAGAACGAAGAGTGACTTTGTAATAAGCTTATAAGAATCATGAGCTACTCCTCTCATAAGCAATTGGTTTTGAGTTAAAATCCCCACAAACTTACATATATGGCTAGGAGAGTGATACGTGGAAGATGTAAGAGTGACATAATACAAATTTGTTGGATAAAATTAAAGGACCGATTTTTTAACAAATAAAGGAGTTTTTGACCAAAAAAGGGTTATTTAAAAAAGTATTTACCAAATTAGGGTTGTTTTGAAAATATTTACTAAAATAGTGTTACTATATCCAAACACCACCTTATCTCCTCCCAAACACACTAAAGTCCCCCAACTCCATTAAAAAAGTTAAAACCCTTCCCAAATCTCTCCACGAAAAATGGCACCACCCTGCGTCCCTGCCGCCGGCCACTAGTCGCTGGCCACCACTGCGGCCTGATGCTCGTCGCAGAGAAACCCTCTAACTCGCCGTCGCAGATAAACCCTCTCACTCGCCGCCACCACCACTGTTGAAGAAAAATCACCGCCCAGAAACCCTCACTCGTCGATGACAACCCGCCGCCTCAAAACACACAAACACCATCTAAATAACTTTCAAACTCTTTCTCTCTTACTAACGTGGCTGTTCTCGCCAGAAGCTAGCCGCCGCCATTGTCGTAACCCTAGCCGCCGCTATCGCCGGAGAACCACTAGCACTTACCTGCAATTTCAACCACCTCTGTTACAACTCCTGAAATCTAACCACCGGTCACCGCTATCCTCAAAACAACCTTCTCCACACTCTAGCCGCCGGAATCGTAGCCCCCGCTATCGCCGGAGAACCACTTGCGGTGGTTGTCCTCGACGAGTGTGAGCATCGACGAGTGTGAGATGGTGGTGGTGACCTGCGACGAGTGTAAGATGGCAGTTGTAAACGGCGACGAGTCTAAGGCGGTAGCTGTGATGGCCGGCGGTGGCTGTGGTGGCAGGGTGGACTGGTGGTGGCCATCGTTCTTAAGAGAGAGAGTGTGTGATTTGGTAAGTGTTGGGAGAGGGAAGTATGGGAGTTTGGGTGTTTAGTATGTTTGGAAGGGGGTTTAAGTGATGTTTGGATATATTATCATTATTTTGGTAAATATTTTTAAAACAACCATAATTTGGTAAATAAGTTTTTTAATAACCATATTTTGGTCAAAAACTCCAAATAAAGGGGGCAAAAGAATCAAAGAGGCTGCCTGCCTGCGTGGGTGAACATCTGTACATGGTTGGGTCCCGGTGACAGGCTAAAGTACGATGAACTTCTTTTTTTCATAATATCTCTCTCACCTATAATGTGTGTATAAGTGCGTGAGAGAGAAAGAAAGAAAGAAAGGGGGTGGTCCAGGAAGCCCGCGTAAAAGTCGAGGGGTTTGTCTGCAAAAATTAATAAAACAGGGGGGGGTGGGGTGACCATCGCCTTTTTCTTTTTCTTCTGCCCTCACTTTCCTTTCTGCGCTACTTGACAGTTGTACTCTGATGTACAATCAACGCTCTCTCATTCATTTCCTTTTCTACCCTTCACACGCTCCCTCCTCTACGCGTGCCTCACACACATGTTTTTTTTTTTCATTTTTATAACTCAAATAATAATAGCACATATTACTATGGGTGCCAATCGTGTCGTGTTCGGGTTGGCGGGTCGCGGGTTCACGGGTTAGTGGGTCGTGACCTGAACAAGACCCGTATAATTATTCGTGTCAAGATGCGTGACACGATCCGTATAAGTTGAAACACGACACAACCCGCGTAACCCGTTTAAATATACGGGTTGGCAGGTTCGCGGGTTATTCACGGGTCGGCAGATCATAAACAGGTTTGCGGGTCATTAACGGGTTGGCGGGTCATTAATTGGTTGGCGAGTCAGTGGGTCTAGTTTTACTAATTTTGTCCCATGTTTGTCAAAATACAAAATTTAAATGTAAATTATTAAATAAATTTCAGCCCTACCTAAGAACAAAAGAAAACAATAGAATTAAAACGGCGAATGAATAAGAGAAGACAATCGACTTGTTTCTTATTAAGTTTAAGATGACTAAGGAATAAGATAAAAGCCCAAAAACTAAATAGGAAACATGAAATATATAAGAAAAAATAGAAAATATAATTTATCAAAAATATATATACGGGTTGACGGGTCGACCCGCGAACCCGCAAGCCAACCCGAACACGACCCGTTTATTTATAGGGGTTGGCGGGTCAACCCGAAAACGACCCGAACCCGTTTATGCTCAACCCAAACATGTTTATTTGCGTGTCGGGTTCGTGTCGTGTTTCGTGTCGTGTCGATAATTGCCACCCCTACATATTACTTCTAAGAGAAATAATGTGCAAGTCCTGAAATTATTCATATACTACTCAATTGTACACATGCGTTACAAAATTATACAATATGTAAATTAGTTCAGGGAGAATTTTGAAAGAAGAGAATGGCCCTAAGGAGATATATCACTAGTTAAGCGTTAGCGTGATCAATATTTTACGTATGGATGAAGTTAATAAAAATGAAATTCAATAGTATCATCTTTTACTTCAGCTACTTATAAACAAGTGATAATAAAACATAGAAATAAAATATATATTATAAAAAATTAATAACAACAGAAAAAAGTAATTTCTTTATAACAATTACAGATAAGTTATAATATATACTTTTGACTTTTGAGTATTAAAATTTTCATTTATAAACATATAATTAAAAAAATTATTTTAAAAGTCAATTTTGTGTCAATTTAGTAATTTTAACATATAAAAAGTTTTGTAACTATAGTTGTAACAAAAGCTTCAGATTTATATGTACCAAAAATCTCTTACAATCTAAATTAAATAGACACGTATGTGATATTGAAAAGTATTAAAATTGTTAAGTATAGTCATATTGAGCATAAACTATAATTTACCTAACATCCTACTCTATGCAAAAACATCACCCACAACCCTCTTTAATTATAGGGACAGACTTAGGATTTTTACTGACTGATTGTATCATATAATAATAAAAATAAAATTAAGGGTGTTGTTCGAGTTTTTTTGGGGTTTCAGTTAACCAGATCGGTTTAACGAGGTTTGGCTGTTGTTCTGGTATTTTATGACCAAAATTTAAAACAAACCATAATTTATATAAAGTCATGTTAACTAAACTGCTATTTTTAAAATAAACTAAAGTATTTTAAATGTATAAATTGAAGACTGAATTATATCTTATCATTTTTTATAAAAAAATTCATTTTTTCTTTAATTTTTGTGGGATCAAAAAATCACTGGTGACGCCCTAATTTGACTAATCGCACCAACTTGAAAACGTTCAAAATTTACACTGCGTCTGTAAAATTGACCGGTGTCATGTACCACCACCTACTAACACTAAGGTCCGCCCCTCCTTAATTACCACGTATTAGCTGAATGCCTAATTCATCCCCGCTAAGTGACTAGTTTGAAATAATATAAATTATTTTCTAGTTTGAATTGTAAGGAAAAGAAAATGAAGTGACTCTAATGTAAAATTAACCGATGAAAGAATGAATTATTATATCCGATACGCTAATGGTTTGGTGTTTAAAGAAAATTTAAACATACTCTATAACTTTTCTTTTTTTTTTTAAAAAAAAAGTAGTAAATTACTACTATATCAAATATCTATAAATTACAAAATGTTTCTATTTTTGATATTTAAGAAAGAGAGTGTGATGAACGATTGATAGTGTGTGGTGGGGGAGGAAATGTGTAATTGTCTATGTATAGTATATTTATGGTTGTCGGAGTTTGTTGGTTTGTTTTTCCTTTTATCTTTTTAGTAATCTCAATATCAACACTTTTTGCTAATTGTTTTTAACAACAAACAATTACTTTATAACTTCAAATTGTTCTGCTAATTAATCGAATTGGTATATAATATAGATGGACCAAAACAACAACTAGCATAAAAGTTTAAAACAATTTTTTTTTACTACAAATTTATTTTTCCGAAAGGTTAAAACAGTTGTTGTGAATTTTTATTTATGTGATGTGTCATAGCTATTAATTAATTAATTATTCAACCTTGTCCTCCTCACGTTTGAAATACAAGGAAAAGGGACATATTACTTTGTGCTTTCAAACAAGTAAGTGTGTGTGTCAAAGAAAGTATGTTTGAAAATTTCTTGTTTTATCGGTTATTTCCTTTAACCAAATGAGCTACCTCAACTGTTTTCGAACCTCATTGAATGAAGTTCTATATTAGTATTTTATATCTAAAGAAAAGAGGCAGCAGGTTATAAAAAGCTAAGCAAAATTCTACTTTTTTTCGTACTGTATATTTACTCTTATTTCATTCTCTACTTGTATATAAGATAACATATATAGTTTACTAAATTATGTTCCCGTGTATGTTAAAAGAATAAGATAATCGAGATCGACACTAGATGGTAGTATAAAATAAGCGTAAATGTGAACAAAATATATCAACATGGACGCTAGCATTTAGAATTAAAAGATCGTAATTTGTTTTTCTTTTTCACTCTTTAATTATCACAGTTCCTATCTTTTGGAAACTCAATTGATTCCATTAACAAACTTCAGAAAAGAGCATTTAAAGGCTTAGGGATTATCGTTCTTTGGGGAGTTTGGAGCTGGAGAAATATAGTGGTCCATGCGGAGAACTTGGAAGTCGAAGCTCCGCTCCCAGATGTCCCTTGCTTGCTGTTCACAAAAAAAATGTGGAGAACTCGGAAGTCGAATCAATGTTGCACCATGTTTTATTCTCTCAAATTCAGCAATTGGCATTCTTTTGGTTCAAAAACAGGGCAATGTTACATGTTGCAGGAGATTGGTCAGATTGGATTGCAAGACCTCTAGAGTGCTATAGTAATTAGTGTGGTTAGAAGCGCGAAGGAAGTCTGATCACTTTTGTAGTTATTACCCTTTTGGCAAGACTCCACCTTGGTGTCTTCTTATCTCCTTTTTTATAGTGGGAAGTTGTAATTTATTATCACATGTCATATGGTATGAAATACTTTGCTTTTCAAAAAAAAAAAAAAAAACTCTTTAATTATCACAGTTAAATATTAATACTATAATAAACTGATGCTATTTATTTTACTTGTGTTGATGGCTATTTTAAAATATGA
Organism: Pulicaria dysenterica; assembly: GCA_947179395.2. Taxonomy (NCBI): domain Eukaryota; kingdom Viridiplantae; phylum Streptophyta; class Magnoliopsida; order Asterales; family Asteraceae; genus Pulicaria; species Pulicaria dysenterica. Next base: position 95,082,865 of record OX359291.1, read on the forward strand.
ATTGATTTTTGATTAAAAATCATTAGCTTGTATTTCAGAAAACGTATCTTATTAAATACTTGGTGAGTTACGAGGACCAAAAGTTACACTTGATATTCTTTTGTACCTTAAAAATAAAGAAGTAGCAATGCTTTAATTTGTTGGAATAAAAATCTTGACGACAATGGAGGGACAAAGGCTAGTGTTATATCATGCACTCATGTCAATGGATTTTTCGGTTTTTCTTCACGCGATAATTAAGGATTTCTTTTAATCAAGTCTAATATATTAATATTTAAAATATTATTATGTTTTATATTACAGATATTTCTTTTCAAAAAAATTGGATCACGTGAAATATTGCAGTCCAGACCGGTTAAAACCGATACAAAACAGGATTAACCGGTTATAACGGGTTTTGTTTGTGATCCTGGTGCAGTGGTGCTAATGCTAGTTTTCATTTATAAAAACAATTAAAAATTTCCAATCAGCTAACAAAACTTACTATAGCCTTTTTATGTTTCGGTTGTAGTTTCTTTACCAAAGTCACACGAGTAAAATACGATAACCCATATTGTAATCGAGTCACCATCCATTTTAATCTTTATAAGAGACTTTTCTAATCTTTATTTTGTAAATCCTTAAAAATTAATATTTGTAATTAAAAAAGGAAAGAATTTAATAATATAACATATTACAAAAGTTTACTGTTTAACAAACAGTACTTTCCTTGCCAATGTTTTTATATAATTCTAGACTACATGTGGCTTGGCTGGATAAGTTCATTGCCCCTCAACCGTAGGTCAAGGGTTCAAAACCAATTGTCTGCTTTTTGCTGCTATTTTTGAAAATTTTTAGTTTTCTTTTCTCATTTCAATTTTACTGTTTTATATTAAATAAATTTATTTTATAAAATTTATATTATAACTTTTAATATGTAACATTTAGTAATTGGTGAATATTATGGTAAATATTTAAATTTCAAGTAAAGTTTACTTTCTTTGCGTGTTTTGATGAAATAAATTAAACCTACCTTTTTTTGTAAAAATTTTGTTTCGGTGAGAGATTTAATAATCCCAAATGTTATGTTCAACCTAATACGAAAAAATAACCTAGATATGATACAAGATTGTGTAAATGCTTTACATGTTTTTTAATATAAAATGTTATATAGACGTATGTTTTATATTATTTATCCTTATTTTTTATTTACCGCATCAACGCGCAGGTATATAAATAACTCGTTATTTAACAATTAACAATGTTCTAACAATCAATGCAATAAAAAAAGGTTCTTATAAACAACCATCTTCAAATCACGTCGCCGTTTCGACCAAGTCCATTCGGCCCAGCATTAACTAGCCTAAAATCGGCTAAACACGACCCCGACCGAAACGTATTACTATTTTCGGGTATCTATCCTGTCCAATTTATATCGACCCGTCCGGTGTTTGAATCGTTCTATGACTCTTATAACGAATATTGTAAACAAATGACTATTACATTATTTATATATATGAAAATTTTGAAATATTTTTCGTGTCTTGCGACATCAATAATGACTTATTAATGAGGTATTTTAGTCATTTATCTATTACTCAACCATGAGTTACGTCCGATAAACCGTTTTTAATGAACAAGACTTGATTTTCTCAAAATACATCCCGTTAATATGTCATTATTGAGCCATTACGATTAATAGCAATTATTTTGATCAAAACCAACATTGGTTATCATATTATATTATATATATATATATATATATATAGGGAAAAGTTCACTTAAAAACCGTTCTTACTGTGAGTGTCGCGAGTACCATTTATAACCACAAGTAATGTTCATTAATGACTCGTTAATAAATGTATTTGGATCTTTTTATATATTTTCCAATTGTAAATTACGTCCGAATAAACCGTCATTAATGAATCAGGCTTGATTTTACCAAAATATCCCACGTTTATAAGTCATTTGATGAGCCACCAAAATCTTAGACATTGATTTTTTAATTAAAGAGCCAAAATTAGTTGTCATAATACCCAGAATATATATTATAAGTCATTTGATGAGCTACCAAAATCTTAGACATTGATTTTTAATTAAAGAGCCAAAATTAGTTGTCGTAATACTCGGGGAAGGTTTAAATGAGAATGATAAATTAATTGAGAATGTGAGACTAAATTTTAGCCGTTCATTTTGTAAGTGGAATTAATGGATGGAGAGCGTGGGGGAATCGAGTGTGGCAGGGTGCATGTGAAGAATTCATGGGTGTGCAATGACATTAAAGGAGGGGAATTGACCGGCTGGGATTGAGTCTCCCATTCTCATGTGAGGAACTTCTTCCTATATATATATAGGGGAGGGTTCAAACGAAAATTGTTTTTTGTACGAGAACCAATCTTAGTCGTTCCTTGGATTTGGGAAGTTCATGGATAGAGAGCATGGAGGGGATCAAGTGTGGCAGGGTGCATGTGAGGATTCATGGGTGGGCAATGACATTAAAGGAGGGGGAATTGGACGGCTCATATTGGTTCTCGCAGTTCTCGTACGAAAAACAGTTCTCGTTTGAACTTTTGCTTATATATATATATATATATATATATATATATATATATATATATATATATATATATATATATATATATATAGGGAGGTTTAAATAAAAATGTATATTTAGGTGAAAATAAAAGACTCAATCTTGACCATTCATTTGATTTGATCGGATGATTTACAATTGCTCTCTCATTTAATCCATAACTCAATCATGATTTAAGACGGTCAAAAGTTACGACGAATGATTATGATCGTTAGATTTAATAGATGAAAATCTTATTAATAGCTATGATTTATTATCTAATTTTCACCATCATATCTATTTTCATAATAACCCTATTATATATAATCGTAAGTCTTTATATGATGACATAAAGTAGTCAACAAGTAGTAGTTAATTCTGTTTTACACGTGAGCTTTGCACTAGATCTTGATTTTGATGTTGTCAACCACCAACAAAACAAAAAGGCTCTCCCACTTTCTATATTGCTATGATTACCATGATTAAGTAGTCCTTGATTAATCGTACTATATCCTTCTTTATTAAACCTTCTTTTGAAGATAACTTCTTAACTTGACATTGGGGCTGTTTCGATTTTTTTCCGTGATGACAATATTTAAATAGAAATTAGTTATCTGATGACAATATTTAAATAGAAATTAGTTATCAGATAACATATTAATAAATAAATAGAGAAAAACAATAAGGATTCAAAATCTAAATGCTTAGCAAAATTTAAACTAGGACTCAAGGAAAAAGAATAAAAAATACTTTGCAACTAATGAGAAATTCGAACAATTTCAAGTCTCAAATCTGTCTTAGATATCTGAATTCTATTTTTCGAACTTTGTTCGTTAATTCATTAACAATTAAGTATAATTTAATAAAGCATGTTCATAACAACCAACAATCCTTCAATTTCAATTATGCTTTATAGTCTTAGATCACATAAGCCCCGAACTCTTAAACCTTCCATTTCATTTTTCTCAAGTCTTGAAATTTTAACCATCGATTATGATTGCTGGTTTTATTTCTTCTTATTAAACTTCGGTGATTTAGTCCCAATGGTCAAATTAGTGTGAAACTATAATCAATTTCATCTTATGTAATTTAACTAATAAATTCCATAGATGTATTGGTTAGTATAAAGTTATAGCATATATTTATCATGTAAATGTAACACTCAAGGTTCGATTACCTTAATTATATGTTAAAATAAATGAGTGTCACATGTGTATTGAGTAGCCTTTATGTGATTAGATGTATATATACAACTAGAGAGGTCAAAAATATCAAAAACCAAACTTAAATACTCCAGGGACCAGTTATGTAATTACCTTAAACTTGTAGATTTATCAAACTTCTCATTTGAAGTCTTTCCAAACATATCAAACACATACATACATACGAATACTTGGCTTGTGATTTTGATAAATAAACAGTGAAGTTAACATCATTTTGGCATCATATTAGTGCTAGAATCATCTATGAATGTTTTGTTTTTGTGGATTTCAAGTGTAAATGGATCAAAATGATTCAATAAGGTTGGATCATAGTAGGAAACTGTCATTGATGTTTGCTATTAGTTATTTTGTTGCTACAAGCTGTTTGGGGTGCAGGGAAACACCCTCATGTCGTTGTGCTTCGATTAGAATTGAGTTCTTAGTGTTTTGGTCGGTAAAACAGCAGATAGTCGGCAAACTGTTGTTGTAGTTCTTAGGGTACAAGCGTACTTATGGGGGTACCGGCATGCCTAATAGATCGTGGCAAACCCAAATTCTTTGGGTACGGGTGTGCTAGGGCACAGCGCGTACTTGAGCTAGGTACGGGCGTGTCTTGTGGTACGACCTTGTCTGAGAGTGTCACAACCGTACCTATTAGCGACAAATGATATATATAGTAAATGGTAAAAGCCTTCTCACTTTGATTTCATTAATCACAACCATCGTAATATATATACAAGAATCTAACTAATATCCCTATAAACAAGGGAATTTAAATCTTATGTATATCTAAACTAGAGCAGAAGATAAAGACAAATGATATATATATATATATATATATATATATATATATATATATATATATATATATATATCACTAATAGCCCCCCGCAGTTGGAACGGGAGGTGACCGGATGTTCAAACTGGAGCGAAAGTCAATGAATAGCTGACGAGGGAGACCCTTTTGTAAAAATATCTGCATATTGATATGTTGACGGGATATGAAGGACCCGAATGTCCCCTATAGCCACCTTCTCACGAACAAAATGGATATCCATTTCAACGTGCTTTGTTCGTTGATGTTGCACTGGGTTGCCCGACGACGTTAGCAGTACCTCTATACTCTGCTTCGGCACTTGAACGGGAAAGAGTGGACTGGCGTTTAACGGACCATGAAATAAGATTATCGCCTAAGAAAACCCAGTACCCTGAAGTTGAGCGACGTGTATCCGGGCAACCACCCCAATCAGCATCAGTATATGCAATAAGTTGAGAAGATGATGATGGATTGAGATGTAGACCCAAATGAATAGTGCCTTTGACATACCGTAGAATCCTTTTTAGAGCATTAAAGTGTGGTTCGCGCGGGTCATGCATAAATAGACAGATTTGTTGGACCGCGTACGCAATATCCGGGCGAGTGAAAGTAAGATACTGTAGAGCGCCCGCTAAGCTGCGATAAGTGGATGAATCTGCGATAGGCTTACCAGCTGTAGCACTAAGCTTAGAGTTGGTATCGACAGGGGTGGCAACAAGATTGCAATCCTCCATGTGAGCTCTTTTGAGAATGCTTTCGGCATATTTTTGCTGGGATAGAAACATTCCTTCAGAAGACCTAATGACAGATATACCCAGAAAATAGGTGAGAGGACCTAGATTAGTCATCTCAAATTCCTTTTGAAGTGCGTTGATGAAATGAGTTTGTAGGGCCGAAGATGATGCTTTAAGAACGATATCATCAACATACAAAAGAAGATATGCGTACTCATTTTCACGTCGGTATATAAATAACGAAGTGTCACTTTTACTGCAAATAAATCCAAGTTGCAGAAGATAAGTTACAAATCTGTGGTACCAGGCACGAGGTGCCTGTTTTAGGTCATATAGAGACTTGCGTAATTTGCAGACATAACCTGGATAAGAGGGATGAGTGAAGCCCGGTGGCTGATGCATGTAGACGGTCTCGTTAAGATCACCATGCAAAAATGCGTTTTTAACGTCTAGTTGATGAATGAGCCATTTGCGACCTAAAGCAAGACTGAGCACCGTCCTTATTGTCGCTGGTTTAACAACCGGAATAAATGTTTCCTCGCAATCAACCCCAGTCTCCTGAGAGTTTCCAGTGACCACCAGTCTGGCTTTATATCTTTCAAGTGACCCATCTGCATTAAACTTATGACAAAAAATCCAATGACAACGAATAATTTTTGTATTGAGTGGCCTAAGTACCAATTCCCATGTATTTTGTTTAAGCAAAGCATTAAATTCAGTAGTCATGGCATTATTCCAATTTTGATCGAGAAGAGCCATTTTAGGACTAGGAGGAATGGGGGAAATTGAGTGTGTGAGGAGAGATAAGGGCCTAGTAGGTATGAAAATGCCACTTTTTGATCGAGTTTGCATTGGCTGATGAGGGGTGGGAACCGTAGGAGATAAGGGCCTAGTAGGTGATGATGGAGGTGGATTGAAAATGCCACTTTTTGATCGAGTTTGCATTGGGTGATGAGGGGTGGGAACCGTAGGAGATAAGGGCCTAGTAGGTGATGATGGAGGTGGATTATCTGGGGCGATGGAAGGTTCATGGGAGGTGGTTGGTGTAGGAGTATGGGAGGTATGGTGTGTAAGATACGGAGAGGGAGGAATGTCACCGAGAAAGTCATAAGATGATGATTGATATTTGGATAAATTTGCGAATGGAAAGATATTTTCGAGGAAAGTGACGTGACGGAAAATAATAAAAGAATGTGTTGTGAGATCATGACACAGGTAGCCACGATGGTTTGGGGGATAACCTAGAAAGACGCAAGAAGTAGAGCGAGGAAATAGCTTATGAGGAGCGGTGGAGGAGGTGTTGGGGTAACATAAACAACCGAATGTACGCAGATGAGAGTATGGGGGAATTCTTTGATAGAGTATTTGCGTGGGGGTAAGAGATTTTATAGCGGTGGGGGGTAGAATATTAAGATTCTACAGCAATGGAATCAGACTCGGGTTTCTGCGTAACCAAAACTTGAGGGGTGGGAGACTCCTGTTTAGAACGCCGAGTTTCCTCAAGGGCGAGTTGTGAACAGGCTTTCGTGAAGCTTGGTAGCGGGTCCTGCTGCTGGATAAAAGTCGCGATTGTATCGTAATCTCCTTTGGATAAACCCGCAACGAGTTGTAGAACCATCTTGTCTTCGGACACGGGATGCCCTACATTAGCCAACTGATCTGCAATGTTTTTAATACGTGAACAATAATCTGCAATATTAGAAAAGCCTTCAAGACGAATAGAATTAAATTGTTCAATAAGATAGACGGCCCGGGTAGCCTTATTATCCTGAAAAATATCCGCAAGTCGGTTCCATAATACTTGTGCAGTAGCGCCTGGTTTCATAATGGTTTGAAGAAGATCGGTTGAGATGGTGGCGAGGATCCATTGCTTTACGATGGCATCCAATCTATTCCATGTGGCGTCATCTTGACCAACGGGTCGGGGAGTATCCGAATCTATGTGACAAAGAACGGCATATGCGCATGCGTGAATATGGAATAACTCAACCCACGAAGCATAAAGATCATCGGTCCGGTTTAGGGTGAGGGGAATGGAGTTTTTGATGTTGTTAACACCAAAGGCTGGATGAAACTGTGGTGTTTTTGGGCTGGAACTGGCTGTTTTTGGGTCTGACTTATCGTCGGAATCAATGGCAGTGGCGGCTGTTTTTGGGTTGGAGAAGAAGAAGAAAAAGAAGAAAAAAAAGGAGGATCGGAAATATAAGGTGAGAGCCTATAATGGCTCTGATACCATAATAAATGGTAAAAGCCTTATCACTTTGATTTCATTAATCACAACCATCGTAATATATATATACAAGAATCTAACTAATATCCCTATAAACAAGGGAATTTAAATCTTATCTATATCTAAACTAGAGCAGAAGATAAAGACAAATGATATATATATATATATATATATATATATATATATATATATATATATATATATATATATATATATATATATATCGCTAATAGTACCTATCTGTGAGGCATGGGCATGCCTGGCTTCTGCTATTTTTCAAATTATGCAATCATAATGTGTTATTGATTATATATGTTATTTTAACTGTATAGGATCATGATTGAACACTTTAGCAACTTCTATACTGTATTGTGCCATTAAACTGATCATAAGGTGATTCTTATAGACTATTACTCATATATGCAACATGTGTGTTATTACAAAAGAATGTAATCATATATTATTTAGATGTTGATTAGCATACTACTTTGTGTAATAGAGGCTCATAATTAATACAGTTTTGTGACTTAGGTTGCTGCTCTGGGGCTAGAACTAGAGGCTAGCATGTTCTTGGCATATGTATGTTATTTATATGTGATTTTATACATCTATATGTGATTTTATACATGTGTTTATATGATTGACAGTCTGATAAATTCACTAAACTCTCGTAGCTTAATAGATATTATTTTTAATTTTTTATATGTTTTGCAGAGAGTAATAAGGACAAGGACAAATCTCTTATTTGAACCCCGTTTTTATGGAAGTCTTTTGGAAACACTTTAACGCCTCTTTGTAATATGTCAAGCTTTTGGTACCAAACTACATTTGTACATATGTGTGTATCTTTTAGTTTGAACGCTTCCGCTTTTGATGTGAACTTCATATATGAATACTATAATGATGTATTAGATGTGATTATCAGTTTTATAAATTGGAACATTACAATAAAATATGAAAAACACTAATAAATATTTATAGGAACTTTATACATTAAACAACATTAATATTAATAAGATATTAAAGTTATTAATAAATATTTTATATACTTTCTGAATATATTATTTAAAAAATTGTTAAATTCTTCTTATCTTTTTTATATTTTCATTTCTTGAATGTTTTGTAATTATTTAAGATTTATTGATTTTTAGACTATTCACGGAAATCTAATCTATCTAATCAAATAATATAATACATGCATATATATAAGGTGTATCAAAGCTTGATTTATGCTTTTTTTTCTTTTTCTTGAGAAGCAAATAAAATATACTAGGTGTCGTATTAGTATTTTTCTAATTCGAAGGTAAATGTTTATCACATGGTTTGATTATGTATATGAGCAAGAATAGGAGTCGCCCTTCGTTCCGCATGTAGTGTAAATACGATGAAGTAAATTAGGTTTTGGTCATATGTATCTATTTCTATTGGATACAAGAATGGACGACTATATAATCTACCGGAGAAAAAGTGGTAAGATAAAAAGTAGTCAAGCATCAAATTATACAATGGAAAAGGAGAATAAGAGGACGAATTTTAATGTTTGCATGTTGCCCTTTAGGGGAAATATATATGTCAAAGCACACATATTACACATTTAGATAATTGAGTGAACGACCTTATGTGGACTCTCTATATACATTCACATTCACATTCTCACTCACACACACATATATCAGAAATTCAAATGAAAACAGTATTTTTTACGAAAATTAATTTTAGCTTTTGGTTAAATATAAACAATGGTTGAGACTTTATTAGTTAATTTCTCATTAATGACATGTGTTTGAGAAAATCAAGCTTTGTAAAGTAATGACGAATCATTCGAACGCAATTTAGGATTGAGTAAGGTGTTGTTTGTTTATTAAGAGGTTCTGAGTTTGAATCTGAATATCATGTCTGAACATTAAGAGGTGATTCTGATGTCTGAATGTTCATTCATATTATGCTGTTTGTTTTTTTGAAATATCTGATTGGTTATAATTATCTATTTTATAATATTTTATATTCAATCCTTACATATATTACTAAATTTAAACTTTTCTAATTATAAAGTAAAATATTTTAATAATACAAATATCAAACCATAATAATTGGAAATTAAAATCAAAATAAATAGAAGAGAGATGCGTGGCGGCATGTGGCGGCCGACGGCAGCCATGAAAATTGTCCATGTATATAGAGTAGTGTATGAGTAGATGTTGACGTGAATTAGTCAAAGAAGAAGTATAATTGTTATAGTAAAATGAAATATATATGCGATTAAGATGTAATAAAAGGTGATTTTATCTCTTATTCATTAAGAGGTTTTAAGAGCTTTTTAGATCTTAATGGAAAGAAAAAACAAACAGCTCTTACATCTTAATACCTCTTATTGATTCAGATTAAGATGTATTAAAATCTTTTTCAAAAAAACAAACGACCCCTAAATATATAAATTAACATTATCGCCATATTAACGAGTCATTAATTGTGTTACAAATAGTTCTCATACGTGTCCAGTTTGTTTCGCAGAATTCGAAGGAATGGAATTGAATTGAAATCAAATATTGTGTTGCGTTTGATAAACTTGTTTATGAATGAAATATTATTGTTTGGGATGTTTACATTACCTCAAATAATCGAAAGTCAATTCCATAGTTGAGCTGAATGGAATTTAAATCAATTCCATTCATTCGAATTCCACGAAACAAACTGGACATTAGTGAGAACCATGTACAAATAAAATTTTAATACTATAATCTATTAGTTTATACTTTATATCGTAATTTTTTAATAATATTTGAAAGGGATAAAATATATGTGTTTAGCAGTACGTGTGATAGGTGTTTCTGCATCACAAATATTTTAAATGAGATGTATGTTAGTTATTTTATCATTTACTCAATTAAGTGTTTGCGAGTGTCAAATCACGTATCGTTAGTATTTTTAGTTGCACACATATTTTTCTCATGTTTAAATGAATTGATTGTCGTTGTTTAAGTTAGTCGAGTTATTGAATAGATAGATCATTAGATCAACTTTGATAATCTAAAAACATAAAACGATGGGAATAACCACACTAAAGTACTAAACTCAAATCTGATTTTACTTATAACCAAATGAATAGGTATAAGTGATCAATTACAAAACATTGTTAACTTTGACTAAACAAAGTGTTAGAATTTTGTCTAACTAAATTGACTAAAATTAACTTTTTTATTAATATCAAGTGACTATTATAAATAGTTAAAGTTTGAAGTTTTTGTAAAAAATTAAAAAAAGGAAAAAAGTTGGAAAAGTTGTAGGTTAATTTTAACAGAATTGATGAAATATGATATATTTTAGGAAAAATAAGTAGAGAGATGGATAAAAGAGTGAGGCTGGCGGAGTAAATGATCACCGGATATTAAGGCGCAACCCGTTTTGTCCGGGTTGACATACCACCTACCTACCCTGCCCCTAGGCCTAGTCCTAGTCCTAGCCTACTAGCCTAGCCTATAACAAACAAGTCTTCTATTGGTCCCCTTTACTACTGAAAATGACCTTCTCTTTTAACTTCTTTACATTTTTGGTTACCTACTATTCAAACACCACTCTTCATTAATATGTGGTCCATGCACGTGCCTTCCACATGGATTATTCACTCTAAGATTTTTTGCACCTCAATTTCCATTTAAATGATTGGGTTGGGTTCTTTCTTATATTTATTTAAGATAATGGTTTAGTTAATTAAAGTATATTAAACTTATCATGTTTTATTTTATTGTGTATGTATATTAAAATTTTTGTTTGTTATTATTATATTTACTTTGGGTATATAAATTAGAATAATGTATCAATTTAATAAATACAATAATGTTAAATAAAATGTTTGACATATACTATAGATTATTAAAGTTCAATAAACACAAGAATAAAAACATGAAAGGTAAGATAAATTTTGTTAAACTAGACCTTTAAAAAAATAGATTGTCTTTAAGAAAAATGAAATAGATAAGCACAAATGTAATACATACTACTATAAAAATTAAAAATACAATTGATATAGTATTAGTTTAACACATTTGAATACATGTTTATAAAGTGATACCCAGTAAAATATTACATGATTTGGAAATTTTTATTTAGTGAATATGAATCTTATTGTATTTTTTTTAAATGTGTATATCTGTTATAGATGGATACGATACGTCTACGAATATGGTGAAACTAGTATTCTTAAATATTGAAGTTTGACATAGATAGTGAAAGGTCTTTGCAATTTACAATGACTAGGATCAAGTAGTAATAGTTGTTATGTGATCAATTCGACATCTCACAAAGACTCGTGACAACTCAACGTACTTCATTTCTACGCGTATATGTGTTTTCATATACCAATAAATAAAACCTACTAACTAAGTATTTATATTTGCTAGCCTATTGGGTGAGAGTGAATGTGTAAAGAAAATAAAAAACTTGCATAATTAAGATCTTATTAGACATTTATTTAAGGTAATAATTTGATCCTTAGTATAAACATGTCACATTTACTTAATTTATGATGATCTAATAATACTCTTCATTGACAACTAATTAAGTAATTAGGGTTTGATTGTACTATCTATAAATTCCTTATAGATCACACAACAATTAGTTATTTTGAATTCAAATTGCTATAAATAGTTATAACTAATGCATAACAGTTATTTAGTTGAGTCAACTATCTAAAATAGTAATATCTAAAACTCAACAATTATTTAGGACAGATAACTGTTGCTGATTAAATTAGATGATGATAATAAGTTTTGGTGATCAATATTTGACAATCAACTTTGGCTCATCATTTTTCACAACACACAAGAGATTGAATATAACTTAGAAGAGTCTATACCCTGCACCACAAAACTCGTTACTAAGGAAACTAGAGTATATAGGTAGTTGATTTTCATATATGTATAACAAAGTCAAGTTAAATTTTCTTTAAACGGTTACACCAATATGTATATAGGTAGTTGATTTTCATGCACCTATATTTATATTTTTTTTCCCCCGATTACTGTTAGGACGATCTTATTCAACCTACCCATCTCTTGCAAGTCTCAAGAGTTATCCCTAGAATGATACATATATAATATGCACTCTTATATCTAGTTATAACTATTCCGGTTTAAATTCAGTCTTTAACATTGTATTTGAAGGAAATTAGTATACCACAATAGAGAAATTTGTAGTACTTAAACCCGCGTACCAATATTGCCGACTTATGTTCTAAGTCTCTAGCTAGCTCTTTTTTCAAACAATTCATTAAAATTTTGTTAAGATTAAACAAAGTCTGCTCGAATCACCTCGATACCTCATACATGATTTACGTATCATTGTATGTCTAACCTTTAAAGTGTATAGATTTTCCAATATATATATATATTTGAATATAAGCTTTAACCAAAAGGACAACATCTATCACAATGAATACAAATAATTAAGTGATATTGGTTTAGGCCATAATTGAAACACTTACATCTCAACCACCAATGAAAATGGCTATCGATTCAAATTTCAATATAGTGTTACCAATACAAGTTTACTTATTGGAGACCTATGAAATAGCATATCTCCCAAGCAAAAGACGTAACTAGTAGTAGAAATTAAAATGATCTTCTATGTTGGTGATCTAACTTTTATCTGAATGTTCTTTTATAATAACAGAAATTGAATATATTTCAAATATCATTCATAGATTTATGTAGATATTTGATTACTTTTCTTTTTTTCTTCCCAATTGTTGTACTAATATTATTAGTAAATCAACTTCGGTTTTCAAGTAGCACATGCCACATCTAGTCTTGTACTTGTCTTAATTAACATACATTAGACCAGCCACTTATCAAATTTTGAGTTGTGACACACCTTCGCCTTTAATAGGCATTAGGCATAACCTTGGAGAATCTTGATGACATAGAAATCTTAGTCAAGTCAACATGTCTTTTCTCTATTCCAAAGATCAACATGTATGTGAATGAATTAAAATAGATCCATTTCGTGAGATAACCTCATCAAATTGTTTTTATATTTGTTTAAGACCATACAAAGATTTAATTAATTTACATATCTTATGTTTTTTCTTGGTATATATAAACACTCTGAATGTTTCATATATACATTATCTTCCAAATCACTATTGAAGAGTACAGTTTTGACATCCATATGGTGAATTACTAGATTGTTAATAGTTTAAGGCATTTAGCCAATTTAATTGTGAAGATGTCATCCTTGTCTAAATTCTTGAAGTTTTCACTTTATCGAAATCCTTGTATAACCATTCCAGCTTTAAACTTATCTATAGTTTTAGCGAGTTCCATACTTTTTTGTTAATATCCATTCGCAACTTGGTGGTAAATTAGCTAAGATCCATGGATTATTTTATATTATAGATTCCATCTATTCATATATACCTTCTTTTCAGATAAGCATATATATCTCGAGATTTCTTACTTTAATCGAATGTTCTTCTATCATCTGCTATATATACTATAGTTGACCTCTCGACTAAATAAGGTTGAAAATATGAACCACTTGACTTAGTTATATACTACAAGGCTCAAGTATATCATTTGGAGTATAGCCTAAGTAGTCTTCCTTTTTTAAGCCCCACTTCCTTTGATCTATGTATCGATGAGAGACTAGTCTCACCAAAGATTACATTGAGATGACTACTAGTTGGAACTTATCTCTCGATTTGGCCTTTGGTCCGCTTTTTTTTTTTTTTAAACAACAAATTAAAATGATGATTTCATTGGCCTTTGGTCCGCTTTGTTGGGATTTTGAGGGGTTTCACATATCTTGATATCAGAACTATATGGACTGAGACGAAATCATTAGGTTATATAACATGTAACATATAAGTGTTGGAGTGCTTAATTAGTATATGAGAGATGATATATCCTCCTACTTATCTTCCTACTCATAAGATCATCACAAGTGTCAAAATCAATGGATAAGATGAAGAAAGAGAATTAGTGAAGTCCACATATCAAGTAAGGATACTATCAATACCTTTTTCACCCAAACTTATACCTTTTGAGTTTGGAAAGTTTCATGATACCCCTATAACCCTACGGAGAGCAACCACTTGATTCCATCATTTTGGGTACATGATTTCAATAAAACGTATACAAGTATGTTATCTGTGTCGACCATTATCAGCAAATGCAAAATCATTAAACTTATACTATAGCCACTAATAAAGTTAATGAACAAGTATACTAATATTAACATATAGTAAAACGATATGTATATATAACAAATTTATGGTACATTGTAAAGCCTACTATCGTAGCGTTATAGCGTTGGCAACCTTTTGCAAACTTGTGAAACTTTGAAGAGCTAGGAGTGTTCAAGTTTAGGTACCTAGCCTTGTACCTAGCTTGGGTATAATAACAATCTTAGAAATTGGTATTTCAGTTTAACCAAGCATTTTTTTTAAAGGAGCAAAATAACTAGGACACTTGGTTACAAACATGTTAAACTTACGTGATATGACAACATTTTAATACTCAAATTCGAAATATACTGCAAGATGAATATGATCGTGAAAATTTCAATTTAATCAAAGTCGTAATTAATCAAATTTAATATTGGTTGAGTCCATATTTTAACTCTTACCAAGGAAGATAATAAGATATCTCTCAACTTATTGAGAAAATATCATTTACTTATTTTAATCTTTAATTATTTAAATTGTTTATGATTTTCATTAACACCTAGTTTAGATGCTATTAGAAACCGTTTTTTATTGTGAGTATCATATCTTGTATATAATATAGTCAAAAGAAAAAAAGTTCCCTCTTCGAACTACAAGGGTGACAACTTAGTGGTAAGGTCTTAGTCTGAAAGTGGGAAATACTTGAATGTACTAAGTTCGAACCCTAGGAGTAACAAAACTTTTCTTTGTGGCCAACGAGATTCACTCACGATGACTTCGAGCTATTTGCAAAGTGGATGATCGCCTTGATATTAGTCTTCTCACAAAGCGGGTTGGAATCTCTGGATAATATAAAAAAGACAGAAATTAGGAAATGTTAGGTAAGTCTGTTACTTTTTGACAAAACCTGATACAAATTAAACTTAAAATAGGTTAATATGAACATGACATGTAACTAAAATGTCTTAGAAATTGATCGAGATAATAGTGATACAAAAAATAGTTAAATTTTAGTTAATATAAAAAAAATAACCTGAATAAACAAATTTGATTCATAGGAAACTAATAATTCATCCAAATATTATTTATAAAAGCGACAACAAAGGGAAAACCAAAAAAAATGGTCAAAGGTAAAAGAAGTCAAACAAATACCGTGCATTTTATATATCTAGCTTTACAGATATTCTACTTTGATTTGTTAGTTTGCTGATTTCCCTTGGTTACCTTTACCATTTACAAATTCAGGGTTCTCGCTTCTTCTCGAATCGAATAAGTAGGTTTCAAGGAAATATTGTGGTGAGCAAAGTTTAGTCTAATTTTGTGCAAATCAATTATATACGTAATTTTTCCCGAGAAAATGGCCCAACTCTAGGCTCTATTTTGAAAATCGAAATCTTACCAAAAAAATAGACACAATGAGTATTCTTTTTTTAGGAAATGAATTGACAATAAGCACAACTTGAATAAAACGTGTATTAAGTGACGCGAGCCGAACCAAATAAGAAACAAAATGCCTCAAATTCTAGTTAACATGACAGGGCGTTGGCATGATCCGCTAAATTCAAACACCGTCTAAATTACTAGTTTTTTATTAGAATTTTTTTTTGGGTGAGATTTTCATATCGATCTTTGCAAAACTTAAAAATTACACATATATTTTTACAAATATTTAAATCACATCAATATCCTCTTAAAGTTTCAAAATTCTCTAATACATCCAAATCCAAATATATATAATTACGGATAACTAGTTCTTTTAAAAATTACAAAACCAATTATCTCTTTATTTTATTTATACATTAATTCCTAAAATACCCCTATATATTAGTACATATATCTAATCCTTTAAGTGCAACAGATGAGATGAAATATGAAGGGGTTATTTATTAAAACAACATAAATAAACATCGAATAATTATATTGCTTGAATAGTTTAAATATATTGTGTGAAACTGTTTCTGAATATGATATATTATTTGATAAAAGATCTAAATGAACAATCTGAATATTATAAGATAAAATATGATTGTTTAAGAAAATTACGCGAATGAGATAATTAACTCTTTGATATAATATTTGTATGTGACACATTAGAGTATACCAAACAACAACATTGTTTTATCGTGTACAAGGAAGTTGATGTTATAAAAATAAAAGGAAAATAGGTTAGAAGAAAGGAGCTTTTCCTCTTATTATCTCCATGGATTTGTGTGTATGCTAATAAGAAACACGACACAAGAGAGATTTGTTTGAATGGGAAGGGGACAGAATTGACACCCTCCCGGAATTACAGGGCGTCACCGGCAGCCAGTCAGCCACCACCACCTTCTCTCTCTCTTTTTCTTTCTCTCTCTTCACTGCCTGCGCTGCTGATGCACACCTGCCTCTGCAACTTTTGCAGCAATCACAGAGGATTAAAGACCAAATTCAATCACAACCCCATCAAAAGATGTGATTTTGATGTGCAATTATGCAACTAAAACTTTACTTTTAGACAGAGAAAGCGAAAGATAAAAGTGGGTATTTAACAAAGCTTCTTTCTTTTTCGTTTTTCACTTTCATGAATCGTCAATTGTTTTGTGGGTTTCAAAACACAAAGCAGGATTTCCCTTCAATAATTTATTTTCCGGGATTTTGAGATGATGTGTGGTTTAATTGATCTGAACACCGTTAACGAGGATTCCGATGAGGTCTCGACGTCGACGTCGTCTTCGAATGCTTCTGCTTCTGCTCCGGCGGAATTGTCGCCACCGGTGGGTTCTAGTTCTACTCCGGTCGTGTGTTGTTTGGAGTTATGGCACGCTTGTGCCGGACCTTTAATATCTCTACCCAAAAAAGGAAACGCCGTCGTTTACTGCCCTCAGGGCCACCTCGAACAACTACAATCCGCCGGTGATTGTTTCACCTACGGAGACTTTACTCTCCCCGCTCATGTGTTCTGCCGTGTTCATGATGTCAAGCTTCATGTAAGTTTGATTATTGTTTACTGAAATTTATGGAGTTTTGTGTTTAATCATGCGATTCATTCGTGAAAATTAGGCTGAGCCTGGGACTGATGATGTTTATGCTCAAGTTTCACTGATTCAAGATCCTCAGGTCAGTTTGCATTTTGATTTTCAAGAGTATGCAGTTTGAAATGATGCTTTCTCTGTCTTCTGGTTTTAATGATGTCTGCTAGTTTTTCTCACTCTAAATCTCGAAGCAATCTTGTTTAAATTAGTTTTTAAGATGTTTTTACTTTACAATCCGATAATTTAAGTTGTATTTTACATGTGATTGTCTATTACCCTTACCAAATAGCAGAATTCTCAACATGTTGCGATTAATTTTGACTGAGGTAGAGTCAAAGTAAACTGATGATGTAATCTTTGTCTCACTTACATAATTAAAAAAACAGAAGCCATAAATGGAAATGTTAATGGGTGTAATATGTGTGGGAATTCAGTCATTCTTTTAAGAATTGAGATAAAACTGTAGAAATGCAGGCTAGATTATGCTGTTTTTCATCTCGACAGTGTAACCTTGCATTCCAATTGTAGTCTTGATGTTGAATTAAGCTCCGTGACATGAAACAGCTTGAGCAGAAATGGCGTGAAGGTGGGCGTGGAGTAGAATATGCAGAAGATGATAATGGGGTGTCTGAAAAGACTACAACTCCACATATGTTCTGCAAGACCCTCACAGCCTCTGACACGAGCACTCATGGAGGATTCTCGGTGCCACGTAGGGCTGCTGAGGACTGTTTTCCCCCCCTGGTACTTAATATCAAGACCAAATTCTAAAAGGCCTAATGTTATTTTCTAAAGTTTTGTTGTAATAATGTTTACTTGAAATTGTTCATGTGTTTCTTTTATGGTAGGATTATAAACAACAGAGACCTTCACAGGAGCTTGTAGCTAAAGATCTTCATGGGACTGAATGGAAATTCCGTCATATCTACCGAGGTATTAACAGAATTTACTAGTTTGCCCTATGCCTTTTTTTAGAAAGATCAATGAATCAACTATGTATCGTCTTAAGCAGACTAATTTCTCTTGCAAAGACACAGAAAACAGAGAAAACTTTGCGAAATGGGTCATTTTTGGTCAACAAGTGCCATGTATGAAGGTATTTACGACGTTTGGTTAACTGTCCCTTTATTTGAGCAGGACAGCCTCGGAGGCATTTGCTGACAACTGGTTGGAGTGCCTTTGTAAACAAGAAGAAGCTTGTATGTGGAGATGCGGTTCTCTTTCTAAGGTAAATGGACACAAGAGCTAAACACATGAGGGATTAATTGGTCATTTTGCGATTGTGTTTTTTATGTTTTTTCGTATTTTCCAGAGGTGATGACGGGGTACTAAGGTTAGGGATCCGAAGAGCCACACAAGTGAGAGTTTCTTCTAGTTTACCACCATTTTTTAGTCAACAACTTAACGACTTTGACTTTTCCTCTGTGGTCAATTCCATATCTCGAAGAAGCTTATTCAGTGTCTATTACAACCCAAGGTACCTAAGTTGTCGGTTTTTTTAGTGTCTTGTTGTTAGAAAAATGACCTTTTTAACCTCTAACTTCAACCATGAATTGTAGAGGTGTGTCGTCTGAGTTCATAGTGCCGTATAATCGGTTTCTGAAGAGCCTTGCTAGCTCGTTCTCTCCTGGAATGAGGTTTAAAATGCGGGTCGATACAGAAGATGCAGCAGACAGAAGGTATGACAAATACTATGATTGCTGAAAGACCTAGACAGTCACTAAATAACATACTTTCAACCAAAATCTATATGAAGGCCTATGTTGTAAGGTTATATTCATAAATTTATCACATAGACCTTAAGACGGCAACATTGATATGTTTTCTAACATAGAAACTGGCTAAAAGTTCATTCCTTTCGCTTGTAATTTGCCTTTTTAAAACTATAATTCCATGCTCAATAAAGCAATTCGGTTTGTTTCTTTCAGGTCTACAGGAATCATTACTGGATTTAACGATATCGACCCTGCTAAGTGGCCAGGATCAAAATGGAGGTGCCTGATGGTATGAAATCCTTTCTATTATCTTGTCAGGTTATGATCCTCTCATGTTTGACTGATCATGTTCTCACACAAACATGAGAGTGAGTCCCTTGTTTTAGTCAAGAATGGGTCCCCTTTGTAGGGTCCACTCTCATGCTTTGTGTGAGAACATGATCAGTCATGTTTAGACTGTTATTAAAATGTCTAAATAGCCCTCGCGTATTTGCTTATGTTTATGTATTCTCAGGTAAGGTGGGATTGTGTGGATATAACAAGGCAAAATAGAGTTTCTCCATGGGAGATTGAGAGATGTGGTTCGGTTTCAGAAATCGGGAGCTTTGTGTCACCTTTATCAAAGAGAACACGCACCGGTTTTCCTTCACTTAAATCAGATTTTCCCGTTCTAAAAGGCCTGTATTCGACTTATTTTTATAGAAAGTCTCTTATTTTGTAAAGAAACTGAAAAAGATGCCGACTTTTTTATGCATTTTTTACAGATCGGTCAACTGGAGCATCAGACTTCGAGGAATCAATGCGATTCCACAAGGTCTTGCAAGGTCAAGAAATTTACGGTTTTTACCGTTCTTCTGAAGTATACCCATTAGGGAATGATATCAGAAACCAAACAAGTGTAGGCTTCGGTGAATCCCTAAGATTCAATCGGGTCTTGCAAGGTCAAGAAATAATTCCAAATCTACAATATGGTGAAAGAGCACCGAATTCAGGAAATTTATGGACTCATCACCCTTCATCATCATCTTCCCCTTCATCTGTTCTGCGGTTTCAACAAGCAATCAGTCAAGCTCCCGACAGTTATCCCATACGTTATGCTGATAATATGAAACCCTTAAGCGGTCCAAACCATCAAGATCTCCATCATCCATTGAAAAGTCAACAGGTAGAACCGGTGTTGGCTTCTAAGAGCAGTTGCAGACTCTTTGGTTTTTCATTGACCGAGGGAAGTAATGGAACAAAAGCTTCTAGGTGTCCAAATGTCGAGGGTCGGGTGCTGCCTATAGGGTCTGGTTTGAACACAAAATTAGGAGGGAGTTGTACAACTGTAAGTAATATCTATGAATGAACCCATTAACAGCATTAATTCTTTGTTTTATTGTTTTCTTGATTCGAACGTTTATTTGATTTGGTAGGAGAGGGTTCATCAATGGTATCGCCCTGCTGATGGTTTCTTACAAGGATTGTGAAGATGATTTGATCCTTGTCGGGGTGCATATGGAAACTTATGGTAAGAACACAGTAAAAGATCTCTCTTTAATTGGTCTATTGACTTCAGCAGTCAAATCTACTACTATCTTTATTCGAGTTTGATACATGCATTTTAATCTATGAAACGTTGTCATTCTGCTAGTCTTTATATTGTTTGATGTAGGCTGAACCCTTTCGTAATAACAGTAAGATATTTCCTGCCAATATTTAATTTAAGAATAAGTAAACTTGACCAAAGAAAGTCAAACGAGGAGCATTATAATCTATCATGCAAAGAAGAAATTGAGTTATGATTTTTTTTTTCATCAGATTGTAATACGGTGGGTTGTTTTGCAGGGATGATTGAAGATGTGTTTGTAGCAGAAGTTGTAAAGTCCAGTTGACTTGGGGTGGTAGACTGGTTGCATGGTTGACTTTTGTGAAATTTGGACTTTAGTAGTAGTAGACTAGTAGTAAGAAGGCGTTTTGTTTAAAAAGAGAGCTCGCCCTGAAGGCTAAAACACTCGTACCTATTTTTGTTTTTGTCTAGTGCCAACAATTAATTATATTCTTTTTATTTGCTTTCGGTTTTCTCGAAACCAAAACCAAATGGGCTGTTAGCCTGTTACTAAAACAAAACATTTATGAAGCCCAAGAAAACCTTATAAATATCCATGCAACAACCCACCAACCAAAGCTTCATTAGGAGAACTTAACCAAATGGGCTTTTAAACATCTAAAGCGTTGGACTTTACCGTTTCATATAGTGGTGACTGATGCGTAGAGGTGCAAAAAAAATCCGAATATCCGATTTTGTGCAAAAACTATCCGAACCGATCTTTTATAAAACCGGACTTTTTTCAAACCAGAGCGGTTTTAACCTGTTTTATCTGATCCGATCCGGTTTTAATCCGATCCGAGACCGGTTACACTTTTGTCCAAGAAAATCCGGTTTTAATCCGTATGAAACCGGTTACACTTTTGTTCGAGAAAATCCGGTTACAATCCGAAAATCCGGTAAAAAAAAAACATAAAAATCCGGTCCGGATTTTATCCGATCCGGATCGGATTAAAATCCGAAGATGTGCATCTCTAGTGATGCGTTGAATGCTACCGCTTTGAGCTTTCTTGTTTCCGAACCATCCGCATGTGCTATTTTACTTCTCCGATTCCTAAATAGACCATGAAAAAGCGGAGTAATCCGCCACAATAGCCAAGTGAATGAAGGTTTTATCAATATTAATAGCCCTAAGGTTTTTAAAGTCTTCAGTTGGTCAATTGAATAGTACAATAATTTCATTCCAAATCCACGTACTCTGGTGATCATTATTAATTCATGGTATGCAAAGTAATTACTTTGTCGTGATCATTTCTCAAAAAGTGTTATCAATCACTCACACTTGTTTTAATATTCTCTTGTTCACTTTGACACTTAAAAGAGGCATCTTTAGGTGAAGGAACAGATGTTTATCTTTTCTACACTTGTAAAAAAAGGACTTACACAACTCTTTTCGGACAATATGGGATTATGGTCTTTTGAATTAAGAGATCCAAATGGGATTATGGTCTTTTAAATTCATTCGTTATCTTCTCTCATCTGCATGACACATGATAGTAAAAAACCATTTATATTAATGAATTATGATATAAATTAACTAAACAACGATACTCTCTCTGTCTCTCTCTCTCCCCATCTCCAAGTCTTTAATTTATGGAGTGCGGGTTTTTTCAATAGTTTATGTGGTATATCAGATCAATAGTTCAGGTTTTTATTTGATTTACCCGTGATATATAAGGATTTACAATTGGTTTGTGTAAGACCATTGTAAGAAATATATTATATTTCTTTATGTTTTATAAGAAACCTCTAACCACGGTAAGCCAAAAAACCAAACTATAACCGATAACCACGGTAAGCCAAAGTTTCTAAGTGAAGGATTGATGTTTCAAGCAGGGCGATTTTTGGCTAACCAATAACATGTTGAACTGTTGATTAGTGTTATCGATATATATTGGTTAACTAATACTTTGGTACACAAGCACAACCCAAAATTCTAGCTGAAACTACCAGTAACAGGCAGGTGGATGGGCTTTCTCTGAATGTAGTGGGCCAAATCAACTGCTCAATTCTTTAATTTATATATTTATTATTTATTTAGCGGACAATCCAAGTCGAGGTCATACACACATACCAGTACCACCACATTCAAATTTTACAATTCATTGAATAATTTTTTTGACCTTTTTTTTTTTGCACTTACAGTGTTGTACAATAGACACTTAAGAACACATGTCGCATTTTTTTTCCATTTTAAAAAAGATTAAACTATTTTTCCTAAAATAATCATAAGTTTTAGAAAAATTAAATATGGTTTTAAGAAATTTGAATTCAATTTCATGAGAGGGAATTGGATGAAAATTATAACTGGTTTTATAAAAATATGTGAGGAGCTTTTAAGAAAATACGAGGGTTTTTTATGAAAATTGTATATTAATGTAATTAATTATAATTTTTTTATAAATTATGTTTAGTAACTTGTGATATTCTGTTTAAAGAAAAAATAATTATATGTTTACAGCCGTCTCATTTTTATCTACGTTCTGATATAAATTTTATTATAACATGACACTTTTTTGAAATTAGTATATTCTTAATTTCTTATTATCTATTAATAGTAGTGTGTAGGTAATTTTTTGTTTAGCTAAGTGGAATTTTTTGGGATTATGGTTATAAGCTGAGTGATCAACTTGAATATGCTATTAAAAGTGTTTAGTTATTGATTTTAAAACATTTTCAATCTTATTAGAAAGATGTATGAAACATTTTATAAAATATGGTTTAAAATAAAATGTATCATTAAATGATGATATATTATATATTTAAAAATCTAAATTCATAAATGTAAAGATAACTTTTCTTAATAAAGCATTTTCAAATGTAACACTAAAATGAAAGTGTTAATTTTTTATACATAAAACAAGGAATTATTCTTGATTTTTTTAATATTTAACACGTGAGTCGTTATTTTTTTCTTTTACTTGCAAGTTGTACGAAAATTCAGCTTTAGAAGTGGAAATGCAATTGATTTCGTTCAAATGTTTATTCCTCAGGAAACTTGTGTTTACACATAGTCAATTGTATATTGTCGTTTCACGTGTTAGAAGTAAACAAGGATTAAAAGTTTTGATTTGTCACAACAGTAGTAATGTTGCAAACAAAACAAAAAATGTAGCATACAAAGAAGTGCTTCGAAAAATTTAGTTTTTTATTGTTAAAAATTCCGTCATATGTAAGTTTTCGGTGATATTTCATTTATTGCATTATCTTTATTTGAGAATTTTAATATCTCAAATACCCTTCCGAAATACCTTTGCGTACACGGATCAATAAACTAATACAATTAAATAATAAAAGAAAAATACAATGTAACAATTATATCATACCATCTTTTAATAAAAATTCTTCTAATTTAAATAAACAATAAATTAAATAAAATTTACTGTATAATCTTAGCTATTGATTTAGATAAAAACAAATTGATTATTAAAGTTAAACCATTTATTTTATTAAAGATTAAATTTTAATTCTCATTTTTTCTTAATAAAATTAGATTCAATTTTAACTTATAATTACAATGAACATTACAAATCAATTTTTGTTTTATAATATGTTTCCATAGCAAAAAAGCAAATTCGCGCAATCCTTTGAAATAATCAAATTCCATCCGAAGATGTGATTCAAATTGTATAATAACATAGATTGAAAGTAGGATTTATAAGATTTCAAAATTCTACTAAAAACAAATCATAAATATTCTTCTTATCTTTTTATTTTCTAATCTTTTAATATAAATAAATAATTAACATAAATAAAATCTACTAAACCATTTTAATAATTACTTTAGATAAAAAATTAATTATCAAATATAAATAACCTATTTTTATAAGAGTTAAAATTCAATATCGAGTTTTTTTAGTTCAACCACGTGCTTAAAGTTATCACATTTTACCCACATATATGTTTACTAGCATCGTACATGCGCAATGCTACAACAATAAAGAGTTTGTGTTTTACAAATTTCGCTTTAATGATATGTTATTACGCGATTTAAAATCACGAAAAAAAAATTCTATAACAAGTCCGTTTTTTCAAATTTTCTTTTATTTGCATCAACTTTTTTATTATTTTTAAAAATAAATTCTAAAATACATCAAAAATAGGAAAAAGGATTTGTATTAAACATACTAACATTTATCAAATGTTATTTCACTATTCCTAAGCACTATTCATCTACAGTGTTTTTTTTTTTACTCTTAGGATGTTATTTATCTAAACCAAATACTTTTTCATCTATGGTAATGTAGTTTTCTCATAAGGATTATTTTTTTATAAAAAAAGTTCTATCTCAGTCTAATTTATTAAAGTTAATATTTGAAAAACTAACTAACAAAGTCTATCTCAAAGTCTAATATAGTTAAAGTTAACATCAGAAAATATTTTACAATAATCTTATGTCAACCACTACCTTCTAAGGTTGTATGACATATGGTTGATTTGTGTAACTATTAGTAGTGGATGAGGCTCGATTTTGCATATTTTTTACGAAGGTGGTTCGTGTTTGTGGTAAGTTTCAGATTTCTAGAGGTTTTTAAGTTTTATTTTTTAATAAATGTGTATTTTGAAGTTTGTTTATATAAGTATACATATTTGATACCCGTTGAATTTAATGTTTATGTTTTAATAACCAATTAAACATTTTCGTTAAATTTATTATATAGAAGCCCCGCCGCAACGTGCGGGCACTAAAAACCTTGTTTATCATATAGGTGAGAGAAGTTAAGAAAATTATAAAAATTATGTTGATGTGTGTGGATAATTATGTTTGTGTGAAAGAGTGTGTTAGTGAGAGAGTTTATTTTAAATGAATAAAAAGTTAAAAGTAAAATAGGAGAGAGAGTGAAATTGTTAAAGATTGAGTGGATGAGATTAAATTAAATAGAATGAAAGGCTGAGATTTTATCTTGATTGAATTTTAAGAACTCTTAGAATTAAGGAGAAAATAAAATGTTAAATGATTTATATAGTAGTATAGATTATTATTAGATATTAACGCATTAAGTGCACATAACGGTATGTTTTATACACGCATTTATAGATTTATAATACTGGCCATTTCTTTTCTTTTCATTTTCTATTTTTTTATAAATATTTATGGTTTATCAATTTCCTTTTAATCGGCCCGTGTGTCACATGGGTATTTAAACCAATGAAAGATAAAAGATTACTTTGAATTATACAATACCTTAAGGTTCACTTCTTGAATCTTAGGGTATTGTATTTGTGCGTCATAATTTATAAATATCATATTTACCTTTTATAACATTTAAAAATATTATATTTAACCAAATTATTAGTTTTATCATTTAAAATATTATATAATTGTTTTGAATTCTTTTATTTTAACTAATAATTAATATTTTACTGTCCGTAATTGTAACATTAATGATTAATGGTTTGTACAAGACAAACAATAACTTCTGATATCATGTTTCTACCGTTACGTCGGTCTTTTCTCTTGGGTCGACACATCCACCATTGATCTGAGTATTGATGCAATCTATCGATTTTTTTTTAAAATTGCTTGAATTCATGTTTTGTAATTATTGAATATCTTCTTATTGATGTTTAATATATATTATTTTTTAAACAAAAGCATATATTAAACAAACATTTAATTTAGTTTTTAATAAATGAAATTATTTGTTAAAAATTAAATATTAAAGTATAATTAATTAACTAGGTTAAAAAGTACAATTATGAAAGTGAATAAGTACATTGTTATTTCTACCTTTTGTCTTATACTAGGTGCAAGATACAAGTTGACGTGGGAGTAAAAGGAGTTAAAGGTTGAGCGCTTTGAGGAATTTTTTCTTTTTGCTTTAGGAAATCACTTGTTTCATTCCTATTCATAGATCATTACGTTTGTCATATTCGTCTTTTACAAACATGTTTTACTGACATACTAAATTCCTCTATAACAAAATTTAATATTTGGTTTAGGGTTTATTTTACAGTTTTAGTACAAAAAGATATTATATATTGAATCGTGTCCTATTAATCCTATTATAATCATGTGTTCGAACAAAACTTGGCTCTTGATTAAGTAAATAAGTTACTAGTAATTATAATAGCTAGCTCATATGAATCATATTACATTTTGAACAAATTTGAACAAAATGTTCCATATGTGAATCATAAGATGTTTCAAAGAGTTTTTAACATCTTGAACAACTTTAAAGAAATTGATGCTCATAAAAATCATAAGTTAATTCTATGAGTTTGTGATTAAACAGCTTTTAAACAAGATATGCACATATGTATCGTAAGCTAATCAACTGCAAAATAAAATATACAATCAATATTGATGCGCGGCACATGTGCGTGCGTTCTAATCAACTTTCATACATTTATAAGTTACAAATAGTCAAATATAAACACCAAAAGACGGCTGCAAATTTACCAATTGGATATTTTTGATGCACATATGCATCTTGTATCTGGTTGAAAATAAAACCCGTAATTTTTTTCATCTCAAAAAATATAACAACATGAATATGAAATTATAATGGAATACAATTCATAATTTCTGATATAATAAATATATGTGGTTTAAAACTTTTACTTTAAGTTTTAAAACATGAGTATGTTATAAAGATCTAAATAACAACTCTCACATTATTTAATTAAAGACTCCACATTAAATATATATACTCTCTCTCTCTCTCTATATATATATATATATATATATATATATATATATATATATATATATATATATATATTCATTAACAATGAAGAAAATGTTGATTTTTCTTTAGAAGACGATACGGCTACAACACCATCTATCGATGAAACACACAGAGACTTCTAGAATATCTTCAACAAACAAACAATAATGCAAATCAAACGTAAGCAGTGACGCAACAACATAGACAATAATGCACATCAGACGTATGCAGTGACGCACACACACAAAGGATAAAAAAAAATCAACAACTTATCTGACAAGAGTTATGACACTTTGAAAATTTCACATTTTTGTACGTAGATTTCTTGACTTCTTTGTTCATGTAAATTATTAGAGTAGTAAAGTTAGTTAATGTATTTTGTCATATTGTAATTTGATCGTCTATATAAACGATCACTAGCTCATTTGTAAATACGCAGAACTCAGAAATCAATAAAATTACGAGTTTATTTAGAAAACCAATGGCAGCCTAAAACACTCTCTTCTACTCTCTTAGAATAATCCTTACTCCTTAATACTTCATATTATATCCCTTAGTATTATCAAAAACCAAAAATATTCTTCTCTTGGAACTACCGCTGCAAATACCCTCTGGTGATTCCAATCTCTACATTTCTAAGTGAGTTTATCTTTTCTCTTGTTGTTTTTAATCTTATTTATTTCATGATTTATTTTCACTTTTAGTGGTTTAACGGAAACCCAAAAAATCGACATTTTGTTTCAACATGCTATTCTCAATCTGGGTTTGTATATACTGTGTATCTTTTCCAAATTGCATCAATTATTTTTGCAAATTGGCTACTATTTTCTCTTGAGATTTTATTAATTGTTCAGAATTCATTTTTGCCATGTCTGAAAATGTTTTCACTTCTTCAGGTTCTATATAAAAATTAGTTACCCCAAAGTGTTGTCTTGCAACTTGCATGACTTCTGAAAAATTATAAAATCCTTTGCAAATGGGACTAGGACATTGTATATATTTTTCAACTATCTCCCATTTATTGAAAATACCAATTTTTGTTCCCCTAAAAATTACATAATGAGAAAATTTTTGGTTCTTTATTTCAGGGGCTTTTTGACTTTGTTCAACAAATTAAATACTTAAAGTGTTTAAAACTTGTGCTTTGAAAGACGAAGTTTGTGGCATTGTTTGCACATGCCAAAGATTGTTTAACAAACACTGTTGTTTTTCATTTAGTTGCATACCTATGATGGGTCGAAATTTTTTGGCCTCATCATGGCATACTTGTAAAGCATAATTTCCAAATATAATAACTGAACTAGCCGGTTTTTGTATAGTTTGTGTATTTTTTGTGCCATGTTCACTACTAGAAAATTGTTTATTTCCGACATTTTTTTCCCGACGATCCAAAACTGTTGCTAAAATCTGACTAAATTGTGACACTTTTCCAACAAAATAAACTTAAAAATCACAATAGCGCTAGCGACCATTTAGCTTCGCTTCTGAGACCCTTTAGCGACAATATTAGCTATGTTGGAAAAGCGTAGATATTTCACGACAATTTACCAACGAAATACCAACAAAAGCATAAAATCCATAGATTAAATTATTTATTTTAATTTTTGTCGCAAAATCGTCGCAAATTCCAATCATATAGCGACGTTAGGATTAAAATAATTTTGAAAACAATAAAATAAATCATATACTTGATATTTAATAATTTATTATAATTTTCGTCGGAAAAATGTCGTAAATTCCGACCATATAGCGACGTTTTGTCTAAATATATTTTAGAAACATTTAAATAAATTTAGTACTTTATATTTTATAATTTATTAAAATAGTTGCTACAAAATCGCAGGAAATTTCGACCATATAGCGACGGTTTGTAAAAGGTATGTAATAAATCAATTAAATAAATTTAATTTTTCATATATAAGAATTAAATAAGCTATTTGTCGGAAAATTGTCGGAATTTCTATCAAAATACCGACATTTTTATAAAATAATTTAGAAAACAATGAAATAAACTTAATACTTTATATTTTATAATTTTCTATAGTTTTCGTTGAAAAAATGTCGTAAATTCCGACCATATACTGACGTTTTGTCTAAATGTATTTTAGAAACACTGAAAAAAATTTAATCCTGTTTATTTTATACGGTTATATAAATTTTGTTAGAAAATCGTAAGAAGTTTCGACCATTTAGCGACGGTTTTTAACAGGTAACTAATAAACTAATTAAATAAATTTAATTTTTGATATATATGAACTAAATAAGCTTTTTGTCGGAAAATCGTCGGAATTTCTATCAAAATACCGACGTTTTTGTAAAATAATTTAGAAAACAATGAAAGCGTCGTTGTGCCTGGGCTGTGAGGGCTTTCAGCCACATGGATAGTTCAATGTGCTAAAATTGTCATAATTTAGCGACGTTTTGTCAAAATGTAAATATCGACCATACAACAAAATAAATTTAATACTTTATGTTTTATAATGTATTAATAATTTTGCTAGAAAATCGTAGGAACTATCGACCATATAGCGACGGTTTATAAAAGGTAACTAACAAACCAATTAAATAATTTATAAAACAATCAAATAAATTTAATAATTTATATTTTATAATAATATTACGATTTTGTTAGGAATTCGTCGGTAAATTTCTTGTAGTGGTTGTAAAACATAGGGATTGGTAGGACGAATATTATTCATCTCCAATCGTAGTCTTATTGAAGAATTGTAAGTTTGTAAAAACTGTGTTTGTGTGATTTCTTCAAGTCCTTGTTCAGAGAGTTGTTGAGAAAGACTTTGACCTTTGAATATATATATATATATATATATATATATATATATATATATATATATATATATATATATATATATATATATAAAGTTTTCTACTGTCATGAGACATCAATTCTTCAATGGGGGTCATGATGAAATCACCTATCCATTCCATTTACTATAACTACTTTGAAAAAAAAAAGATTTTTATTCAATACAAAAGGTCAATATATCAATCTTCTAAATAATAATTAAAAGGAAACAACAGATAACACGTATCAATACACATACAAATATTATTACACCATCTTTATATTTATTTGAAAAAAGTTAAAACAAGATTCGACTATATATGTCCATACTATACTTTTATTTTCAAGTTAACAAGTTAACTTAAATTTACAATTTCCAAAAAACAGATTACATAACCCTATTAATAACAAGTTATGTGTCTTGACTTAAGAACCATCGATGATTCCATCTCTCGCATAATTCAAAACGATTTAGATATATAACAACTAACACATGCATGAGACTTTCACATTATTCTGAATTTGAAACTCTCAACACTTCACTTGAAACCTACATAAGAATCAACGTCTTGTTATATATAACATATTATTTTCATTCCTTGCCTGATCCAGTTGGTAGATGAACTAATGGCGACGTACCATCTTGTATTACAAAACTCGGGATAACATGAGACGTGGGGACTCCCCTATTGACCTGCCTTCGATCAATGTCATAAGATATAAAAGGGCAATCAACGCTATAATTCTGAATGAACTTGTTCCTAGTTTTAGAGTTTCTCTCGATATTCTCATCAAGTGAGGATGATTCTTTAAGGCCGCCCGAGGCGCAATTTCTTGGTTGTGTTTGATAAAACACTTTTGAGAGAACGATCTCTCCATCCTTTTCTTCCTCATTGTTACCAAGATGATATTGGTGCATCACCCAATTCGTTTTCTCAGGTTTCTTTTGCCTACCATAGTTTGTGTAAAGCACAAGTATCTTTTTGTAGCCTCCAACTGAACCAGAAGTCAAGACTGGCCTAGTCTTGCCTGTTTTGTGCCATCTTGTTTCGCCCCTCTCGGCATCCATATGCACCTTTCTACGCTTTCGTGTGCCTGTGGTGTAAGCCTTGGAAGGACGGTGAAAGAAATGGCGAATTTGGCCATCATTGCTAACTCCTGCATCATATAATAGTTAACGTGGTTTGTCTCAATAAATTGTTATAATTGCCCGAAACATATATATATATATATATATATATATATATATATATATATATATATATATAATATTTTTGATTGTTTGGACATGCATAGTCAAAGTAGAAAAACAATCGTCTTGCTAGGATTTTGTTCCAATGATCAGCTTATTTTTATCAAGGAAAATCATATCATGGTTAAATTTAGGTATAAGGATGATAGTTTTCATGCAACACCTACTTATTTGTGATTTTTATTTATAAAAAAATGATATAATTTAAGCACATATATACCTGAAGGTTTAAATCTACCAATTAGCTGATCGAGCTTATATATACTTAAAACTCAATATATATATATATATATATATATATATATATATATATATATATATATATAGGCAAAAGTTCAAACGAGAACTGTTTTTCGTACGAGAACTGCGAGAACCAATCTGAGCCGTCCAATTCCCCCTCCTTCAATGTCATTGTCCACCCATGAATTCCTCACATGCACACTGCCACACTTGATCCCCTCCACGCTCTCCATCCATGAACTTCCCATATCTAAGGAACGACTGAGATTGGTTCTCACAGTTCTCGTACGAAAAACAGTTCTCGTTTGAACCCTCCCCTATATATATATATATATATATATATATATATATATATATATATATATATATATATATATATGGGAGGGTTCATGCGAGAACCGTTGTTAGTGCGAGAACCGCGAGAACCAATCTCGGGCGTTCCTTGGATATGAGAAGTTAAACGGATGTAGAGCGTGGAGGAATAGAGTGTGGCAGGGTGCATGTGATGAATTCATGGGTGGGCAATGACATTGAAGGAGGGGGAATTGGACGGCTCAGATTGGTTCTCGCGGTTCTCGTACTAAGAATGGTTCTCGCATGAACTTTTTCCTATATATATATATATATATATATATATATATATATATATATATATATATATATATATATATATATAACATCGTTCCCGCTTAATGCAGCGACATTAAATATTTTCTACTCGATAACTTATCCGTTTTTGATATTCACGAATTACGGCGACAACAAATGATTTTAATTTGTTAATATGTCTATTTTTGTTTATCTTTATTTAATTTCTTTATTTTTCTGTTCTTAATAAACTCTTTTGTTATTTTATTCTTTCTTAATCAACTTTTTTTATTATTTTTAATATAAACTGTGATAACAATTAAATAAAAAAAAGTTCTCTACTTATCTTTTAAGTACTAGGAACTACTACTTATAATTAAACTAGAATCTATGAACTCAAAGTTATGTGTAACACAAACTTATAAACTCGTACTAAAGATTAGAACACATGGAGATTGGTGAGATCCAAATTTTAACCATACTACCATAGTATTGGGACCACATATATACTTTAATTCACTTTATCAAATATAAGTTTCTGTAAGAAGTAGGATTAATACTTCAATTATATGATAAGATTTTAGAATGATAAGTATATAATCAAACAACATACTATTTGTGTGTCTATATATATATATATATATATATATATATATATATATATATATATATATATATATATATATATATATATATATATATAAGTTCATGCGAGAACTATTCTTGGTGCGAGAATCGCGAGATCCAATCTGAGCTGTCCAATTTCCCCTCTTTCAATGTCATTGCCCACCTATGAATTTCTCACATGCACCCTGCCACACTCTAAATTTCCACGCTCTCCCATCCATGAACTTCCCAACGGCTGAGATTGATTCTCGCGGTTCTCGCACTAACAACGTTTCTCGAATGAACCCTCCCCTATATATTTATAGGAAAAAGTTCATGCGAGAACCATTCTTAGTGCGAGAATCGCGAGAACCAATCTAAGTCGTCCAATTCCCCCTCTTTCAATGTCATTGACCACCCATTAATTCCTCACATGCACCCTGCCACATTCTATCCCTGCACGCTCACCATCCATGAAACTTCCCATATCTAATGAACGGCCAAGATTTGTTCTCGCAGTTCTCGCACTAACAACGGTTCTCGCATAAACCCTCCCCTATGTCATTGCCCACCCATGAATTTGATAAAGTTGAACTTCCCAACGGCTGAGATTGGCAATGACATTGAAAGAGGGGGATTTTGACGGCTCAGATTGGTTCTCGCAGTTCTCGTACGAAAAACAGTTCTCGTTTGAACTTTTGCCTATATATATATATATATATATATATATATATATATATATATATATATATATATATATATATATATAGGCAAAAGTTCAAACGAGAACTGTTTTTCGTACGAGAACTGCGAGAACCAATCTGAGCCGTCCAAATCCCCCTATTTCAATGTCATTGCCCACCCATGAATTTTTCATATGCACTTTGTCAAACTTGATCCTCTACGCTCCACATCCATAAGTTCTACTTTATCAAATCAACTGCTAAGATTGTTCTCGCAGTTCTCGTTTGAACCGTCCCATATATGTATATATAGGGGAAGGTTCATGCCAGAACCGTTGTTAGTGCGAGAACGCGAGAACCAATTTCATCCGTTCCTTGGATATGGGAAGTTAAACGGATGGAGAGCGTGGAGGGATAGAGTGTGGCAGGGTGCATGTGAGGAATTCATGGGCGGGCAATGACATTGAAGGAGTGGGAATTGGACGGCTCAAATTGGTTCTCGCAGTTCTCGCACTAAGAATGGTTCTCGCATGAACTTTTTCCTATATATATATATATATATATATATATATATATATATATATAGGCAAAAGTTCAAACGAGAACTGTTTTTCATACGAGAACTGCGAGAACCAATCTGAGCCGTCTAATTCCCACTCATATAATGTCATCACTCACCCATGAATTCCTCACATACACTCTGCCACGCTTGATCCCCCCCACAATCTTCATCCATGAATTCCACTTATCAAATCAACGGCTAAGATTGGTTCTCGCAGTTCTCATACGAAAAACAGTTCTCGTTTGAACCCTCCCCTATATATATATATATATATATATATATGATTGATCCTTGCATAACTTTGAATCGTAATTACGTACATCGCTTATCAGTTAATATAGTTATATTACACACACATATATAAGACATATATAATTTTTCTTGTGATGATAGGGCCAGGGTGAAGGTACGTCGATAATCAATTCAACCTAGTAAATATTATGAAAAAAACTATGTAAAATTACCTGGTAATTTTTCCGGATGAGTATAACAAATCCCAGTTTCACCTTCAATTGTAGGAATGAATTCATCAATAAGGGGATGAAGCTCATTTGCATCATATCCAACCTTAGCCTTCAAATGTTCAATAATTTCTTGATCAGTCGGGTCAAACTTCACTCCGGCTGGTAATCCCGGCAAATCATGAATTAACTCCTAATAATTCCGGAAACATCAATATCAATTTATCATATCTTTTCAAAAATCCATATAAAAACAAAAACAAATTTAATCAACACCATAAGATTTAATGAATTAAATCTGGTACCTTAGCTTGAAGTTGTATGGTATGTCCACAAGAAGGGCATGAACTTGTGTTAATATTCTTGAGATTTCTTGAAGAATTTGAGAGGTTTTGGAGGGCATTATTGGTTTCATCATTACACCATGTCATTTTTGTTGTTGCTGGGGCATGCTCATTCCAAATTGGGTTGCTTGTATATCCTCAAAGTGATGAAAATGGAATAGAAAGATTAATATATTCCCAATAAAGAATAAAAACAACTATATATTTGGAGTACATAAGAATTAAAGACCTAAGAAAAAGTAAATTCTGTCCCTCTCGATCTTGTAAAGAACAAGTATTGTAAACCAAATCTTTAGCTCTCTAGCTTGCTTCTTGTGGGTTTGTCCTTCTTTTCTTTCTTTTATGATTTGAAAAGTGTGAGACTAGCTCGAACCTGACATCGTTTCTTGATACTTGGTAAAGAATAGAATCCTTCTTTAATAAACTTTTTCTTCAATGAAACCCTAATTTTTCATCAAGAAACACCTCAAAGACTCTTGGGATATATAGCTATATAGCTAGAGAGAAAAAGATGGAGACTTTATGAGTCTTGTTGTATTGATTATTTATTTGGTAAGGATTTGATGAAATGGGTATTTTTTTTTAGACATAAAGAATTAAGATTGCTTGGACGCCAAGCTGAGTTATGTTTAGGTACATAGAGGCGCACAAGTACCAATCTGGATGCAGTGGAGGGTTTCTTTCCTTTTTCCTTTGTCTTAGAATTGAAGGGGTCTTTGCAACTACTAATAATTAAGCTTAATTAATAAATTGCGAAAATACCCCTCGACTATTGCTTAACCCGAAGGTAACTTTCCAACACCACTGATTCTTGAACGATAAATCCCTTTCAAAATTAGGTAATCAAATCCATTTATATTGTTACTAATATTTACGCGCGCCACAATTGATCAACGTTAAATTAATTGATTAAAACTCAAAAGAATACTTAATTTAATTATATATACGGATCAAGAATGTTTTTAAAGAAAACTAAAATCCCTAATGCATGACATCGTTTTCCGTATTAGGTTATCCCATATTCCCATCCCTTAAAATCAATTGTCAGTTTGTCACAATCAAAGTTTCAAAAAAAATTAATTAAACATAAAAAAAACTATATATATGAGAATGGAGAATGTTTAAAAAAATATCGTTGTTCATACAAGAAATAATCTTATTACTTGATTTTAATTAATCAATTGCTAAAAATTTTGACGACTCTTTAAATGGCTAATGGATGTATTTTAGAAAAATTAAGCATCGCAAATTAATGACAGCTCAATATCCAGACTAAATTTACGGTTGGTTAAATATATAAATGACTAAAATACTTATATTAATGAGTTATTGATATTGTTACAAACAGTTGTTACAGTTCTTGTACGATAAATATTCTCAATTGAACTTTCCCTTATATACGTGTTGGCGTGTCTATATATATATATATATATATATATATATAAACTCGTATGATAACTGTGTGATTTTATCTTAACCCTTTAATTAATATTAATCAATGGTTAAGAAGTTTTGACAACTTATTAATGATTGCAAATTGATGACGGCTCATCTTGATTAAGATTAATCAATGACTAAGAAATTTTGGCGCCTCATTAATAATTCATTAATGACACATTAATGGCTCATTGATCGCATTAATGGAGATATTTTTAGAAAATCAAGCCTCACAAATTAATGATTAATCACTCGGACGCAATTCTTGGTTGGATAAATATATGAATTATCAAAATACCCCTATTAATGAGTCATTAGTAGGGCTGTAAACGAGCACGAACGGGGCTTGTTCTTGTTCGTTCGTTTAATTATAACCGAACAAATAAACGAACATGAACGGATAAACGAACGGATTTATGTGTTCGTGTTCGTTTGTTTAAATTTAGTCGAACAAATAAACGAACACGAACGATAAGCGAACGAGCATGTGTCTTCGATTGTTTAAAAGATTGGTTAGTTTGTGTACATTTATGTTCGTTCCTTTAACTGATAAACAAACGTAAACGAAGGAACACATGCTATAATACAAATCCAACATTATTAAACACAAATAAATATCTAAACACACACACACACACACACACACACACACACACACACACACACACACACATATATATATATATATATATATATATATACACGAACATAAACGAACGGCAAACGAACATTCACAAACATAAATAAACGAACGAGAGCTCAGTTCGTGTTCGTTTATTTAGTTAAACGAACGAAAAATCTTGTTCATGTTCGTTCGTTTAATAAACAAACAGACATAAACGAACTTCCCGCCGAACTATTTCACGAACGGTTCATGAACGTTTGGTTTGTTTACTGCCCTAGTCATTAGTGATGTTACAAACAGTCTCGAGTTATCTAACGAAAAACAGTTCGCGTTTAAACTTCTCCCTAATATATGAGTCAGTAATGGTATTACAAACAATTATATATATTAGTTCTCGTACAAAAAACAATTATATATATGGGATTGTTCAAACAAGAACTGTTTTTTGTACGAGAACTATGAGAATCAATCTTAGCCCTTAATTAATATTAACCAATAACTAAGAAATTTTGGTTGCTCATTAATACTTCTTTAATGACTCACTAGTAGCTCATTAATTACGCATTAATGAGGGTTATTTTGGGAAAATCAAGCCTTGCAAATTAATGACGGCTCACCTAGACGCAATTTATTGTTGGGTAAATATATTAATTACCAAAATATGCTATAATGAGACATTAATGACGTTAAAAACAGTTCTCCCAGTTCTTGTATGAAAAACGATTTTCATTGGAACTTTTAACTATATATATACATATATATATATATATATATATATATATATATATATATATATATATATATATAATGCATCAATAAAGAACATAGCCTTAAAAAAAGAACCTAAAGAACCAATCTAGCCCATTAGATTATCAAAATCAATGGATGAGATTTAAAAATGACATAATTGTATTTATCATATATTAATTAGAGTTAATTACAAATTTGGTCCTTAAACTATCCCAAAAATGCAGATTTGTTCCTTTAAAGATCAAAAGTACAATTTACGTCCTTATTTTGGCTAACTTGGTGCAATTTCGGTCCTTTTCTTAACTTCCGTTTGTTTAGGTCCATTAGCTGCTATGGAAATTACTTTTTTACCCTTAAGGACCAAATTTGCAATTATTCTTCTTTTTTTATTTTTTAATCGAAGAACATGAAACTCTAATTACTTCTTCCCATCTTGATGTTCTTGAAGATTATGAATTTAGGAGCACTTCATACATTTCTGTTTTTAACTCATCAAAATTTTCCAGAATAAAAACACAAACTTGAACAATTTAATTTTTTCATCATATACCTATGATCATCCAGTTAACCTTTTTAGGAAACAAAGCTCAAAGATGAATTTAACTTTCTTCGAGATTAAAATTGAATCTAACTTTCTTCAACAAGGGTTTAAAGCCTTGCCTAATGTTATTATATTAGAGAAAAAAACAAAAAGGGAAGAAAGAGTGTTGAAGTTTAATGTATATCAAGCATTTGGTGCTTCAGATCTGGTACTGGACTTGATTTGCTTCAGATCTGGTACAATGGTGGTGGCTAAGAAATCCAGATCGAAAAGGGCATGGCGTAGTCCGGCTCCGGCGGTGTTCGTATGATGGCGCGACGGCGGTGTTCGTATGATGGTAGCGAAACCCATACGGTACAGGGGCTGGCTAGATTGTGGCTGTGAAACCCATACAGTGTTCGTATGGTGGTTGTGAAACCCAGATCTGGTACAGGGGCTGCATAGATGGTGTAGTCCGGCGCCGGCGGTGTTCGTATGATGGCAGCGACGGTGACGTTTTATGAAACCCAGATCGAAAAGGGCATGGCGGCGGTAATAATGCAGTGTGCAGGAAGAGAGACATGGCGGCGGTGGCGTTTTAAGAAACCCAGATCGAAAAGGGGTGTGTGTGTGTGTGCAGGAAGAGAGAGAGGGG
This sequence comes from Pulicaria dysenterica, assembly GCA_947179395.2. NCBI lineage: Eukaryota > Viridiplantae > Streptophyta > Magnoliopsida > Asterales > Asteraceae > Pulicaria > Pulicaria dysenterica. The sequence goes on from OX359291.1 coordinate 95,122,072, forward strand.
GGAGATAGAGGTGTGTGTGAGTAGATTGGTGGTAGAGATGGTGGAGATGCTGGTGATGGTGGTAGACATGGTGGCTGAGATGTCGGTGGTGATGGTGGGTGGCGGAGGTGATCTTCTCAGGTTCTCCGGCGAGGCCTTTCTTCTTCTTCTCAATGTTATTAGCTGCAACATGTTCTTGTGAAACTTCATCACTGATTCTTCTTTTTTTATTTTTTAATAATTATATATAATAATAATAATAATAAAAATAAAAATAATAATAATAAAAATAAAAATAATAATAATAATAATAATAAAAGTTAATTGCAAATTTGGTCCTTAAGGGTAAAAAAGTAATTTCCATAGTAGCTAACAGACCTAAACAAACGGAAGTTAAGAAAAGGACCGAAATTGCACCAACTTAGCCGAAATAAGGACGTAAATTGTACTTTCGATCTTTAAAGGACCAAACTTGCATTTTTTAGATAGTTTAAGGACCAAATTTGCAATTAACTCTATTAATTATCAAGTAAAAAGGTCAAACATGGAAAATTTCCCCCAACAACCCATATTTTCTAAAAAAAATACCCCCAAAAATTGTAATTGTCATAACTTTTTAAGTTTTGTAAATTTAAACAAAAAAATTATACTAATCTTTTAGTTTTTTTATCCTCTTTTAAATAAGAACACTTTTTCCATTTTTTTCTAATATTTTTTGAAAATAGAAATTTTGTTTGCATTTTGGGCTGCATTGTAGTGTTTGTGTACAGTTTTTACATTTTGGTTTTGAATATGTAATTTTGCATTTTATGCTACATTTTTATTGAATCATTTTGGGTTTGCATTTTGCATTTTGAAAGCATTTGCATGACCTGCATGTTCATATTTTGTATTTTTCATTTTTTGCATTTAGAATGAAACAAGCTGAAAATGCAAACTTTCTATTTTCAAAAAAAAAAAATTCAGAAATATATCAAGTCTGGTCTTGTTTGAAAGAGGACGAAAAACTGAATATAATGATATAATTTTTTTTTGCTAAGATTCTTAAATACGAACGAGTTATAATCATTTAAAATAAGTAGGTTTTTTAAAAAAAAATTGGTGGTCGCTGAGGGTTTTTTTTAAATAAGTAGGCGAATTTTTTTTTCATTTTTTCATTTTTGCCTTTAAACAATATGTCACGTGTCATTTCCAGAATGGTTATTTAGGTTCTATATTTAAGAGAGGTTCTATATAGAACCTTACCATATATATATATATATATATATATATATATATATATAGGAAGAAGTTAATTCGAGAACCGTTGTTAGTGCGAGAACCGTAAGAACCAATTTGAGTTGTCCAATTCCCCCTCATTCAGTGTCATTGTCTACGAATAAATTCCTCACATGCACCCTGCCATACTCTATCTCTCCACGCTCTCCATCCATGAACCTCCCCTATATATTCTAAAGTGGTAATTTGTAATTCACTTCAAGAAATATAATTCAAGATACTAAAAACAAACCCTAATGTGGAAAATGAATAGAGTGGAGATAAAGCTAGCAAGAGTAGATGGAGGGAGATCGAGAGCTGCAGTGTCAACCTAGAGTATGGTCAAAGCTATCCCTCGCTCTTTGGCTTCTTTACCTTTAATTAACTGTGAATTAATTCGATATCTCTTTATGTATGTATACTTATACTTATACACTATAACCACACCAACTTTTCAACTATAACTATCGTGTATGTGTTCCTGTCTTGAAGTAATACTTTTCATCTCGAGCAAAAAGAATTAGATGGAAAGATGTGAACATTATGGATATCGCCTGATTGTATACAGCTATATATGTCTTGAGTTCATTAGGATTTCATATTTATTGTATATTTTGTATTTTATAAATAGTGATATCTGAAATACATAAGGTCGAGTGCTATGATTATATATCTGACCCACTAGATCAGTTCTCTTTCCCCTCTATCGATCTCTATATGATCTTCTTATTCTTTTTTTCTTTTCTCTCTGTACTTTTTTTTCTATAAAATATTTAGTTAAAGAGATAGAATTAAACGAGTATAAAGGGTTACAAAATCGAGTGAAAGATCGAGGTAGTGATGTGGGAGAAAATTAAATGTATATTTATATAAAGATAGATATAATGGATGACGCATAATACCTTTAGAGTTTTTTTTATTATTTTACACTAAATTCTAATAATATCTCTAATATCTGAAAATATATAAATGAAATCGATCGACCGACAAGTCATTCAAAGAAAATGATACAGCTCTCTGATTTCCTTATAAGTAAATGATATTCGTATTTACGTGGAAAATGCATAGGAGTTGAATGTGTCGTACTTGGGCGAAATTCTTTCAGATGTGGAGTTTCGTTTAGGTAGTCGATTTGATGTAGATATATGTGTTACAATTAAGTTTTGTTGCGATTTAACCGTCTTCTTAGAAAAAACAACCTAAATTAGTTGCAAAATGATAGTATAAATAGAAACCAAGACTCCAACGGCTAGCTAGATAGGAGGTTAAAAATGTTCATTTGATTGATTTAATATTGTATGCACATTTAATGTTTTAACCAAAAAGAAAATCAGATTGATAGGAGGTTAAAAATGTCCTTTTCACTTTTTTTCATTTGATTATTTGAAAACCGTTCTTGATACGAGTATCACGAGAACATAAACAATTCATTTTAGTTGTTGTATTTTTCGTTTAATTTTAAATTAAAAAGGTATCATAGTCTTTTTAATTTACTCATGTCTGCAAGATGCTCGTCTCTACAAAAATCCAAATAAAACTTTCTTCATTTTCTCTATACATAGACCCAAAGAAGATCTCAAAGTGAAAAGGTATGTAACTCTCGATCAAACTTCCCACCTACCACTGTCATGATTGACGATGACCCTCATGACCGGCAACCATCAACATACTATCATCTTTTTGAAGACCACTGCTTGCTACCCATGGTTGACTGGCAAAACATATTTTCCTATATCTCTAGATTTGTCTCACGTCCTGCAAGAGGTAAATCGTTTTGGGCCGAAAATTCGCCGTCTCTATTTTAAAGCACCAAGAGCTCGCAAGCGAAGAGTATTAACCTCTCACTACTATTACCATCGCCACTTCACCACCAACCACATTAAGCCACTGTCGACCACACAAACTTATACCATCTGCTTCAAATATTGATCTGAACTCCTCTCCTCTTTCTCTCTCTTCAACTTGCTACAATCGTATACGTGACAACTACCGTGTCAAATACCAACATCCGCATCCTTACCACCACCATCATCTCCCACCATTAGCTACGGGGATCGATTTTATTTATCCCTGCTTCATCTTGGAGTTTAATTCTTATTGGATTATGGCTTGAAAATGTGCCAACTTTTGATCTAAGGCAAAGCATTTTATTTGATTTTACTTAGATTTATGTATTTGGAGGTTTGAAAATATGGCATTGTTGTTAATGATGATGATAACCCATCCCAAAATCCTATTTGTTTTTTTAATCAATGTTCGATCTGATGCACCAAGTTTCTTTCATGTTTTAATGGATATGCAATGTTTAATTAGACTTGCTCAAATATCAAAGTAACATAGATGGAATATTCTTGTTTAATTTGTGGGATTTATTGTGATTAAGTTTATTCTTGATTTATTTGGTTCTTACTTTAGTTGGTTTATATGATATAAAATGAAATCCATATCCTAAATAGGTTAAATAACATGTGTTAAAAATTAAATCCGAGTTTGACTAAACTAACTTTTAGTTGCACATGTATTTAGGTATACTTGTGCATAGTGCATATATGCATCAAGATGCACCTGTGCACAGTGCATATATGCACCCAGACGCACATGTACATGTGCATATATGCATGGAGATGCACCTGTGCATAGTGCATATATGCACTCAGGATGCATTTGAACCGAAACAAAACTCAGCCGTATGAACAGGTGATGCACATATATATGCATCGTGCATATGTAACTTTAATATACGTGCTGAAAAAATACAGTAAAAAACAAAAAAAAAACTATTCATAAAAGTTAAACAATATCGATATCATATTAAAGAGCATAAAGTTCTCGTTTTTTGGTATAATTTTTGTATATTAAAACTTTTGAATTTGATAGATATTTTTGTTTTGTGAAAATATGGGGTAAATGCCAAATGCTCAATTACCCTTCATTTTTTGTTTGATTTAATTAAGGTTATTATTAACTACTATTTAATCTGAACCCTCCATTGTTTTAATAAATTGTTATAATTAGTTCTCGTAGTACTCGTAATAAAAATATTTTACAAATAAACCCTTTGAACCCTTTATATATATATATATATATATATATATATATATATATATATATATATATATATATATATATACACACACACACGATTAATACATGATCATCATCAAATACTTTTGTTTTTAATTTTTAAAGTTGTTAGTTTTTTAAACCAGTTTAGAAACATAATGCCACATTTATGAGGTCTAAATATTTTTTTTAGAGAAAATATAATGATATTAACTTAATGTATTATATCTGTATATATAAAAAACTTTCTTAATGATTAGAAGTGGTTCACATATGCAACTTAATAGGTTCTTGATGTCTTTTAATTATGACATTATGAAACGGCTATAAACAGTTTTTATTGTGTAGTGAGTAAATATAAACAATATTTCTTTGGAACTGATTAATCATCAAGTTTTCTAATAAATCCTGCTCTTTCCTACTGTATTGAATCTAGGAATGTTGTTCAGTTATATAAAATTAAAATAAATCTTTCTGCAAGATGATTGATTTACAGTCTGTCTTTAACGTGTAAATCAATAAAAAATTCTAATTAACAACATAATTATATTTTATCTTTTGCAAATATAGATAAACTCAATCTCTTAATTTGAAGTGTGTGTGTGTATATATATATATATATATATATATATATATATATATATATATATATATATATATATATATATATATATATATAATAAAATTAATTAATTAGAGGATAAGTAACGCGTATCCACGTACAGTCGAATCACATAATTAAATTAGAGACTTTTTGTATAAACTATTTATAGTAAATTGTTGTTTTGCCCGTTTTAAAAACAAAATTGAATAATTATGTAACCCGAGTTGCATAAGATGACAAGGGGGATGATGATATTCAATAGGTGTCAATTTTAGGCCGAGAGCTTCTCAAGCAAGCCACGCAACACATAACTTAAAGGAGAAGGTTTTCTAGGATTTACTTAACTTATGGGTCTATGTCCAGTCATAAATCCATCGGTTAATCCGGTCTTAGGGCCATTAGTAGTAGGGGTTTTCATTAATCGGATAAAACTGAATTACTGAATCGAGAATTTTGAATCGGACTATTTGGTTCGGATTTTTCGGATTTTTGGATCGGATTAGATTAAAACCGAATAATTACTTTGGATTCCGGTTTGGTTTTGGTTACTATAATTTAAACCGAATAATCTACAACTTATTATTTTTAATTATATATTTATAAAGCCACTAGTCTCACTAGTTATTTTAACTTAGACAACTATATTTTAATCTTAATAGTATATTATCGAATTTAGTTTTTAAAATATCTCAACTCACTAATCATGTATTAATGTAAGAATGAAAAACCAAACTATAAAAACTAATCCAACCGAATTGTAATTTAGATGGTTTGGTTCGGATTTTATGATAGTTTGGATGGATCGAATCCCACTTTTCAAAAGCAAAATCTAATTTGATTTACTCAAGCGGATCGGATTGAACCGATCCATCCGAACGTACATCTCTAATTAGTAGTGGTTGACCCGGCCCCAAGTGGGTTTTCGGGTTTTTTGGGTTTGCTCGAAAACACTGATACTAACTCCACGCACCTTACCCCATCCTATCCCACTTTCTCTTCTATCTCTCTGTTCTTTATGTCTCCTTTTTTTTACTCGTCTTTTCTTCTCTCTTAAATACATCAAACTACTAGTTTTATTAAGTAAATAGAATTAAACGAATTTAATTAATTTATAAATAGATAGATATGGGTATACCTTATGTAAACAATTAAACAAGGAATTTTTTTTTATAGAATACTCGTATCATGGATTGAAAAGGTGGAAGGTCACGTGAAACAATTTCTTATACATAAATAAAAACTCTTAACTAATCTATACTATTATATAAATCATACAATACTCTCTCTCTTCTTACTATTAAAACTTTTTAAAATTCAATCAACAATATATCTTCACCATTCTTTTTATTTAAATTAATATCATTCACTCAATTTTCAACCATTTCATTTTCCTAATTTACTATAAATTTTTATTCATTTAAAATATATTCTCTCACTAACACACTCTCTCACACAAAAACAATTATCCACTCACATTAACATAATTTCCAAAATCTTATTAATTTTTATCTCCTTATTTCATAAATATAATTTAATAAAATTGCTTATACAAATATAAAAAATATTGGAAAAAAAGTACATGTTGCGAACCCGAAACCCTAAAACTTTTTCGTGACATTGAATCATGCGAATAATATATCATTACGTTTTAAAAACGATATGTTACAAAACAGAAACTATTTACCGCCGTAAAATTACATGGGTACGATTCTAGTTATAAAAAATTAAAACATACTTGGCACGTTAGTAAAATCTAACTAATTTCAACCCTTGCACATATTACTTGTTTTTTTACTTTAACCCATCTTGGCCATTTACTCAAACTCAATAACTCATCCAACCCAGTAAATAATAACTATACACCTATAATTAATTCTATAATATATGTTTATTTTCGAAACTTGAGCCCGCTATCTTAAACTTGAGTTGCATTTTTTCTGAATATGTAACTACAGTGTTTTTTTTTTTTGCATGCAACATACTAAATTTGTTTAAGAACTAATATAATTTTTGAAGTCAAGGGACGCATTTCACATACATACAGAATTGTCATGTGTGACTTAAACCTATATTAAACACTTATTATGTTAAAAACTTATAATTTATTTTTAAAATACAAATTCAAACAAATATATGTGTCTCCCCTTTTCCTTTATTCCACCCTTCAATTTTTATATAGACAGAAATTAAATTATAAATTTATGATTAATTTCTTGTTTACGTTAAAGACTTCGCGTCGATCTTCCAATAAATTTTATTATAAATGGATCTGTTTTTATATTATTTTTTATTTTTTTTGACCGGCAAATGGGACACTTCCCCGCCTTTCCAGTGTGGGTTTGAATTGCTTGATGACGGATTTTCAACCACCCCTCGTTATTTGGCTTTAACCAAGGTTCGAGCACTACACTTTCCCTCAATGGAGGAAACCCCTAAGGGATAACCCCCAACCCACTGCATGCAGCAGCCTGACCTCTTACGAGGAAGGAGGACGCCTTAACAAATAGGCTAAACCCACTGCATGTCGCAGGATTTCATTTTTTATGTGTGCTTCATTTTATGGGTTGAATAAGTCGATTAGGGCATTAGACATTGGATGCAGCCGGCCGCTAACGATTTTTCTCTTTTATGGATTTATCCGTTTATCGCTTATTCACTTAGAGATGGGCAAAATCGGTCCTGGACCACAGCCGGTCCGGTCCGGTCCGGACCTAGTCGGTCCCGGGCCGGTCCGGTCCTCGGCGGACCGGTCTTCGGGTAAGACCATTTCGATAAATTCGGTCTTCGGGCGGTCCTAGACCACTTCGGGACCGGTCCAAGTCCGGACCAGTCCGACTTCGGTCCTGGACCGGTCCGTTTTTCGTTCGGGTATTTTCCGGTTTGGTTTAGACATTTCCGGGTTTTTTTTAGTTTCGGTTTAAAATTTTCCGGTTTTCGGTTCGTTTTTTTGCTTGAAAAAAAAGTGACTTGTTAATTTAAAAAAAAGTTGCAAGTTATAAAATATAAAGTATAAACATATATAATTGCAAGTTAATAAAAATATATAAATAACATTGCGATACAATTACGAAATAAATTTACTTATTGTTGAAACTTGAATATTTTTTTAACAAGAAAAGGGAACTCTAGCAATGGAGCTTAGGCATGGTCATCACCCCAAGTTAGAGACCCGAAAAATATATATTGTTCGAGAGAAATAACGTCACAAAATATAAAGATACAACTACTAAAATGGATAGTCGGAATTGATATTTCAATAGTTGTAACTATCGTCGGTATATGGCCTATGCCCATAATAGGCGACTTCGTTCGAGTGGACGTTAGATGATGAACCTGCGTTCATTCTATTTTGAGTATCGTCAACGTATTTTTCGCCGGGTTCGGGTTCTTCAGTTTCAGCTTCGGTGTTAGTGTTTGAGAGAAGATGTAGTAGAAAAATGGCAACCAAATGGGGGGTATTTATAGGAGGAATTGAAAAAAAATAATCGGAAACTAGCCGTTGGGACCGGTTCGAACCGGTCTGGACCGGTTTGGACCGAAAAACTAGCCGTTAGAATTTGAAATTGGACCGTTGGGCTTGGACCTTTCTTGGACCGATTTGGACCGGTTCTTGGACCGTTTTGGACCGGTTCGGATTCTGGACCGGTTCTGGACCGGTTCGGACCGCTTACGTCATTTTCGGTCTTGGACCGGTTCGGTTCGGGCGGTCTTTCTTGGACCGGTCCGGTCGGTCCTCGGGGCCCATGTCAATCACTTCAATAGATTTGTTGTTAATGTGGGCTTAACTTTATGGGCCGAATTAGCCCATTAGTCATAATCTAACTATGACGGCCTTGACCAGTCAATAGCCGTAAAAGCCCTGTCTTAACATTTGTTTATTTTTGTAGGATACTATATATGTTAATGACAAGTTTAAAGTAAGATAAATGATCCAATAGAGACGGGGCAAATCTTCTAATCTTTTAAAATGAATAATATTTAATTTTAATATAAATTATTAGATAATGAAGATAAAAGTATTTAAATATTAAATTTAAACCATCCATTTTGATAAAAATTAATATCCAATTTAGTCCTTTTTTATAACTTTAATTTAAATCAAAATTTTTAAAGAAAAGTTTTCATATATTCTCTTCTTAAATTATAAAGTATCATACTTGCTCACCTTAATTTACAAATATTATATTTACCCATTATAATATTTCAAAATATCATATTGAACAAAATTCTTAGTTTTATCACTCTAAAATATTTATAATCAATTTAAATTCTTTTTTAATTATAACCAATAACTCTTAACTTTATTGTCCTAATTGTAGACCGATAATTATTCTAAAATACAATAACTCTCATGTTTCCGCCGCTGGTCAAAGTATAAATACCGTACATTGTTATTCTTTAAATTCTTATTTTAATCGTGTTTTATTAATATTTAATATGTTTTTATCACAATTTAACATATATTATTCTTTAAAACAACCCACATATTAGACGGATATGTAATCTAGTCAAATACTAAAAGTGTGAACGGAAACCAGAAAATCATGTCTCAAATTTGAATGCAGAAATATATTTATAGTGGTTTGAAAAGTAAATGATATAAATATGTGAATATTTAACTTCCAGGCAATATTCGAAATTTCAAATGGGTTTTAACTTCCAGGTAGAGGTGCACATTGACAGGATAATACTATAACCGGTTATAGTATTATCCGGATCGGATTTTTTATATAAAAAAAAAACCGGTTTCGGTTAAAACCGGCCGGATAAAAACCGGTTATGGCCTCAACATATTATACTATAAAAACGGACACGAATATTACTATAACCGGTTTTTTTTAAAAACCGGTTTTTTTTTTGGGAAAAAAACCGATCTCCGAAAGACAGCCCACTGTTTTTTTTTTTTTTTTTTTTTTTTTAAATACGTTTCCTATAATATATACTATAAAAAAACATACATGTGAAAGAAAACTCAAATTTTGATTAATTTAAATACTTAAAAAGTACAATATTAAAATTACAATTTCCTAATTAAACATATTCAAATTACAAACGTCTAAACATTCTAATAAAAATACTTAAAACCATTCAAACTTCGAATTAAAAGAGGGAAACTAGGGAGGAGCTTCGGCATCGCCATCACCCCTACTACATAGAAACCCGTTCACGCATCTTCTTCTTCGCCATCTTCATCGGGAGACGATATTCCAAGTTCCACTTCTTCATTGTGTATGTTTGATTCCAAGTCGACGTCAATTGGGTCTTCTAGTGTGGTCACGTGTTGTCTTCTAGCCGCACCATCCAAGTAATCTTTCAAATGGCTTTTAACTTTCAGCCTTCCAGGGACGGATTTAACTTGTGTCAAATGATGGGTTGTTCACCAGTAATATGATTTTGGGACGTATCGAAAGTTTTTGTTTTTATAGTTTTATCACTAAATTTTTACATTTAGATGCAGTAATGTTAATTCTGGACTAATTGGAGTTGATGATTTGCTCTCTAAGACCATCGACAATTAACAATTTTCCATAGGAACGAATGTACTAATGTAGGATGGAGCCTAAACGGGCTAAACCGCAACTTTGACTTGCTCCCCAAAAGGCCAAAACCAAGACCTAAGACTTCATATGGGCCAAGCCCATATTTTGGTCAATTTGTGGCATCTTTGACTCTCATCGTAATGACGGTGAACATGTACTTACATTAATCCTTTTTTTTTTTAAATGAAAAAAAAAACAAGAAGAAGATGGTTTTAATGATCTTGTCATCTTTAGTTACTTCTATATTTTATTACCATTTTAATTATTGCTATACACAAAATTTGTAACCTAAATGTAGAATGGCTTGATCTAGTGTGATGGTTCCATATATGTTTTAATACATGTCGTGTAACATCTTATTTCCTTTATTTTTTATTTTGAATAGTATGTGTGTCGGCTGTCTATGTTTGTGTGTATGTCTTTATACATCGACACAAGAAGATATTAAGTATTCACGGTTATAAAATCGTGTAGAAAGAAAAAGGGTAATCACACTTATAAGTGTGCAAATTAGTTTTAAAATACATTTTGGTAAATATAACAAAGGCCTACGTCTATAGATGTTCAAATTTTATATTAAAGAGTTTACATTTTTTACTGTGTAGAAATAGTAAGATGTAGACGTTTTAGAAGCATAGTGTTTTATAAGATAGAGATGTTTTCTAAATTATTTACAGTTTCACATTTATAGGTACGAAGATTTAGATTGTTTGTTTACACCAATAACTGTGATAATTTGATTAAGTTTCTCACTTTTAAATATAAAATTTCGCAAAAGATAAGTGATATGGAAGATTTTTCACGCTTGTAGTCTATCGGAGTCTCGATCACCATGGTCAAATCACAACCAAAATATCAAAGTACTTATTACTTAGCAGTATTTTGGTGCTCATAATATCTTAAAAAGTTAAAGGTTCAAGTCCTACAAACTATAAACATAATAATATATTATTATTTTCATAGATAGTTATATTTATCCGTAAATATAAAACTATCACCCAAAATAGCAAGTATGTCTTGTTCTACCAACCTTGTAGGTTGGTACATCCACTCTTGCAACTAAAATTATTGGGGTTAGTAGTAGTTTGTTTTTCATAGTCCTAATCAAATGATCTTTACTATTTTCTTTAGGTAAATTATAAGTTTCATCATCAAAAGCATTCCCTTATTTAATGCCAGGGAACAACTAAAGTATATATTATTCTCCTTTTATTTTGTGGTTTTTCATATAAAATTCCTTTGTTTATGATTGACATATACAATAAATTAATTTTTAATCTTATTTCATTATATTTACACTTTTTTTAATCAAATAAGTAAGAATATTTAACACCAGCATATATAGCATGTCTATGTGTTCTATAAAAAGTACAACATATTGTTTTCCTATCGTAAAACTATTACAATTGATTCAACTAATAATAAAGTTTGATATAACACAACTTGAAATATAAAAATCAATTTTGAAGTAAGAAATTGAATATATCGTTATTTCGCATAAAACAATATAATTATAGGGGCATGGTTTCGGCTTTTTGGGGTCTCTTTCTTGAAAACTTTTCACCTTTTGTACTCTTTTTTGCTCTTATTAATAAAAATTCGGTTGTTTAAAAAGCATAAAAATAATACGAGAGATATCTTAAACTTGAGAAGGATTTAAATAATCACCAATACAATAATCAAGTTTTAAATATTAGAATGTAAAGATTTGTACGTATGTCGTGTGTATTAAAATCGATTGAAACAAATAAGAATGGAAATAAAGAATCTTCAAATTTAACAGGGTGTATATTTTATGAAATCGATCGAATGATTAAGCAACTACGTACAAGCTAATTAGACAAGTACTCAACACTTTTTTAATTAATTAATTATAATCTAAGACATTATCGGCCCATTGTTACGACAAACCACCGTCAGCTGCATTGTTTGCCTATAAGCATAAACAAATTAACATTCTTTCATTCACTTTCTCAACAATTATTATTTATATTTAGAAAAAGTTTTATATGTAAGTTAATGACTTGTAATGGTTAAATCGATATTCTTTTATAAACTAGTATCTTATTTTATTATTTGTACACATATTGTGGGGGACCCAATGTATATGTTTTTTTATAAGATGTTAATACAATGTGTCGTTTTTAAACTAACATAGAAAGATGTGTGTGATTATCAATAAATGTGAATTTGTACTTAGTTAAAACAGTTGCATACTTGCATACAATGAAAAGATTATGAAAGTTGTTGTATTATTTATAAGAAAATATAGTTAATTGTATACAATAGTAACTAAGGCAAAATTCATTATGTTTTAATACAATTTGTCCAGTTAAAATTAATTAAACACTTAAGATTAAATTTTAGTTTTTTTTAATTAGTTTAGTTCCTAATGGTTAGAATGTCAATTTATTGCATTTTAAACCTTGATTCCATACTCTAATAATATAAAGAAGTAAAAACCACTAAAACTTACAAATATAAATAATCCTGATCAATTTTATTTTAGAAATATGTTGCTTTAAATTGTTGCTTTATACTATAAAACATTCATTTATACAAGTATTACTTACATTCATGAAAAATATCAAGTTTATTAAGTCATAATAATCTTTTTTATACAAATTTAGAACTTACAATCACTTCCCCGTAGCATAAATTTTATGTTTCTATTAACATATTTAATATTAGTAAAAAAAGTTTATATTTTCGTGCATTTTATCTATTAATGTCTAATCATACACATTATAATAGTTTAGATCGATCTTAATTATCAAAACAACTTATCTAAAAAGTATGGGTCTATACATACACCCCATTCTATATGTCCCGGTAATATCATGAAAATTCAAAAATAAAAATATGTTTCAGTAGAAAAATTATATAATAAGTTATAAAATTGACCAATATATATGTAGATTTATTGGTTTGTTGACCATCTATCTATATCTCTATATCTATATATAAAAGGCATGCAAAATTTCCAAAAATAATCATAAATTAAGTATTAATTAACCAATCATAACCTTCAATTTCAAAATTATTTCATTCTCAAAACAATTTTAGAAAGATTAAAAACGTGAATAAGAAATTTTAATTTCAAATTATTCGATTTCAATTTCGAAATATAAATTTTAAATCTATTGGGAGGGGGTTAGATGAATATTTTGAGGGGGTTTTATAAAACATATAAGGAGGTTTTAACAAAATATGAGGGGGTTTTATAAAAATTGTATACTAATGTAATTAATTATAAGTTGTTTATATATTATTTTTAGTAACTTGTGATATATTTTGTTTAGAGAAAAAATAATTATATATTTACGATCGTCTCATTTTTATCTACGCTTTGATATAAATTTTATTGCAATATGACACTTTTTTGAAATTAGTATATTCTCATCACAAATATGATATTTTATTTACTGCATTATTTTTATTTAAAAATTTTAATATCTCAAATACAATTCTGAAATACCCGTGAGTGCACGGGTCAATAAATTAGTATATCTAGAAAATTAATCAAAAATTTTAATTCATATACCTCAAAACTAAATACGTACATATATGGTACACCAATTTATGGTTTGTTACTTTCTGTATTCGCATGTGTGATTTCAAATTTTCAACTCTCCAATTTATTATTCCATTAATGGATGGGATTTGTTGGACTTAATTCAAATTCAATACCTAAAACAAAAGTCTTTTTTTATGAAATCTAAATCCAAAATTAGTTGACCAAACGATCCAAACATGAAATTGGTAAACAAACTAACCCACATGTTAACTTTTTTTAGTGTAATTGCATTTATGCGAAACATCCGGCATATATTTAAAGACCGTTTTTGTAACATTAAAGTACAAATATATATGTTAAAAGATTTAAGAATTTCAAGTAAAAATGATGTAAAACAAGAGAGAAAAAAACCTTTTCAAAATGACCCAATATTCCAATGCATAACTTCATCTTGTAAATCATTCAAAATGGCCACAACTTGACCAATCAAAGGCCTGTTCTTTCTGGAGTTACCCACACAAGCACTAGCCACTTTTGCCAATCTTACAAGAGGTTTAATATCACTAGGCACCACTAATATTGGATCCAAAACTTCATCCATTTTCATTTCTTTAATCAATGGCAAACCCCACTTCACAATCAACCCTCCTTCACTTCTCCTACCACTCAACAACTCTAACAAAACCACCCCTAAACCATACACATCACTTTCCTTAGAAGCACCCTTTGGTTCAACCCAATACTCTTGATCAACATAACCCATAACCCCTTCTTTCTCATTTGGTGCTAAAAAAGATAAACCATAATCACTAAGCTTTGCACTAAACTTCACATCTATTAAGATATTTGAAGGCTTGACACAACCATGCACTATACATGGTGCCATTGACTCATGCAAGTACTCCAACCCACGGGCCACACCAGCCGCCACTCTTAACCGTCGAGCCCAATCCAATAACGACGCACCGTCGTGGTTTTGGTGGAGGTAGAAATCCAAACTCATCATGCCCATGAACTCCATAACCACAATTCTTTCTCCAGGACCTTCAGAAAACCCTAATATGGATAATACATTTGGGTGATTAGCTAACGATAACCATTTTAGAATGGAAGAAAATCCTAACCCTCCTGAACTAAAATTTCTTAAAATTAAACGAGAGTGGATTCTTTTGACCGCAACTAACTCTCCTCCGGCTAACACAGCGGCATAAACAGTTCCTAACCTTCCTTTTCCGATGATTCTTCGGTCACTAAATCCATCTGTCGCGACATCGATATCGACCAACGTGTAGGGCGAGGCATACGTCTTAGTCGAAGGGCTTTCTTGATCGGAGTTTTGATCGAAAACCGTCTCGTTTGAATATGTGTTCTTCTTGTTCTTGCATATGATTAAGATGAATAAGATGATGAATAAGACGATGAATAATGAAAGAAGGGCAAGAACAAGGTGGTATGCGATGCTTTCACCATACCTCATGTTAGTACCAAATTGAAAAACTTTTCAATTCTTAAGTTTTTCGATCTGGATAAATTAAGATTGCAATTTTTTTGCGGTTTGATGAAAGAAGTACAAGATGATGACGAAAAGTCAAGCCGACTAATTAAGAAACAAGATGTTAGATAGGAAGTTTAGGGCGTTATATATTGTATGTGTGAGAGAGAGAGTGTGTGTTAGAGAGAGAGAGAGGTAGGTTTGACTTGGAACATTGTGTACACATGGAAATTTCGGGGGTTAATTGACTAGGAAATATGGAAAATATCCTGGTCCCTTAATTACGTATCAAGATCTCGTTTCTCTTGATAACTAATACACCCGTATCTATACCAAATAACGAAATACGTTTGTATATATGTATGTATGTATCATCTTTGCAGTACTAAATATTCCGATAGAAAAAGACACTTCAAGGAAGAATGGTTCATTAACAGAGGAGGATTCGAGCACCCTGAAGAAATACGTCAGTACCATCCTCCTAACATGGATATTCAAGAGTGGAACAAACACGTTGACTATATTCTGAATGATGCAACTATAAAACAGTCAACGACAAATAAAATAAATAGGAACAAACAAAAGTACCCAAACTTGCATGGTTCCCAGTCTTATGCTCAATTTCGTCATAAGGCGGTAATTCGCTTTATAATTAACTATTAGTTTAAATAACTTTTTACTTGTGTTGTGATCAATTTGTTTTAATTTTTTTTATTTCTTTTTCACATGTTTACAGCAAGATCCTGTCACGGGTCAATTTCCAAACTTGATTGATCAGCTTGGAATCATGCATCGTCGCAACAATGAATATGTCAACCCGAATGCTGAAAGTGAACATGTAAGCATCTATCTTTAGTTTACTTATGTATGTGTATATATATTAAAGTTCATATATGAAAATCTTAGTTTACTTGTATATATATTGAAGTTTATTTGTGTTTGTGTATTTATTACGATCTTGGTGAACGACTTTTTATAATTATATTGTATTTAGTTTTACAATCTTGATATGTTGAAGTTTTATTACTAAGTTTGTAGTCATTTATAGATTTTGTTGACTGTTATGTTTACTTGGGAAGTTGAATAAATATCATATGTGAATTTCACACAGGTAAAATTATGGATTATTCATTTTACAGTCGTTATGCTGTCGAAATTTTATATTTTATATAACACGTTATTAATTATAACAATTTGAACTTTCTTAATTACACAGCAACAAATGGAGCAACTGCGGGAAAGTCAAGCCGGGAGTTCAAATCCCCTAACAGACGAACAAATACTTTCGCAAGTATTAGGGGAACATCGTGGGCATAACCGTGGACGAGGCAGAAAACTACCCGCTGCTGCATATATTCCAACCAACCAACCACCAAAACAAAGAGTTTATACACAAGCTGAGGTGGATGAAATGTTGCGTCAGCAAAATGCTATGAGTAATGCAAATTTTGGAATTCTATTTGATGCACTAAAACGAGCTAAGATTCCAATTCCCCACTTTCAACCGATTCCGTCTCCAACGACCAATACTGAAGACGATGATGGTAACGATATGGATGAGGAAGAGTCGGATGATGAGTAGTTATATTGTGTTAATCAATTACATTGGACTAGTTTGAAAAAAAGACATTATTGATGATTATATTTGTGTAATATATTTAAGTAGCTTATTTTCTGAAAACAGGTATTTAAAATGTTTCAGCTTTTTAAATTTTGTATAAAAACTGCAGGTAATAAAAATAAAATAAAAATAAAAATAAAAAATAAATAAATACCTTTATGCGAGGACTATGTCCTCGCTAAAACCTGCACCAGAAATTAAAAAATATATATATTAAAATACCTTCTGCGAGGACTATATCGTCGCTAATATTGCTAAAACAAATTTAATAGTTAAATGGAAATACCTTTATGCGAGGACAATGTCCTCGCTAAAAGTAATTATTTTAATTTCGATTTATTTTTAATATTCAGTTTTTCGCGACGACAGTGTCCTCGCTAACCTTTCGCGACAACATTGTCTTCGCCGAAAGTTTTGCGCGAGGACTTTTTGGCGACGACTTGTCCTCGCAAATGACTTTCTGCGACGACATTGCAGCCTTTCGCGAGTACTTTTGTCCTCCCTGAAAGTGATTTTCCTTGTAGTGTAAGGTTGATCCCTTAGTTATTTTGACTAGGGATGAGTAAAATAATCATATAGACTATTGGACAGAACCGAATATTACATAAGTGGGGGGTTTTCAGTTCCAGTTTTTCTTCTATTTTGGGTTCGGTTTTCTTTCGGTTCCGGTACTACCGGGTTCGGTTTTTATACCTAGAACCGGCCGGAATATCAAATGAAAATCACTTTTTATAATAAAACTTCAAATTATTCTATCCTGAATTAGTATGTGACATGCAAGAACCAAGAAGTCAAAAGCACAATCTCACATCTTTTGCTCTTCCATAATTTAATTCCTAGTCATTCGTGAACCTTCATCCTATTCACCACATCGACAGTAGCAGCCCCTCTTCACGTCGATAGCGTGCCCAAACCCCAAAAAGTTTTCATCATCTCCAAAATCCATAAGTCATGTGTGCAAAAGATTGTGTTTTTTTTCAAGTTTCTTCACTCTATTTAATGTCATTGATGGACAGCTGAGCTTGATCTTTTATGCAAGATACTCAAGTTAGTATGTGATATTCACACTCACTTGTCTCTTTTAATGTTTTTTTAAGGCAAAGAAATATATTATCATTGTTGATTTCTTAAAAATAGAAAATAACTTTCTGTTAATGGTGATAAAAAAAATTTGCTTTACCCTTCACGTTTGAATGTATACAAGTTGAATATAACATTCTAACAATCATCATAAATTTAATAAAACTTGGTTTATATTTTTTTATATGTAATATATAACATGCAACCATAGATAGAGAAAATTATAATAAAGGTTTTAAATATTTCACGTTTTGCGGAAATTTGAACCAAAAAATCGGAACCAGTTATGCATAAACGAGGCGGTTCTCAGTTCTTTATTTTGGCCATTTTCGGGTCTGGTCCAGTTCGTTCGGTTTTGGAACCGAGCGCATCCCTAATTTTGACCATCATGTGATGATTCATTCATTAACTATATTAAATACTCGTATGATATATAAATTTTTAAAAAAATAATAATTATTAAACATTAACAACAAAGTATTAAATAATTATAAAATGTTACAAAAAATGAGAGTTAAAAAAATGATGATAGACGGGGTCAACTCCCAGACCTGAGATTGAAGCATTGACGTGAGAGGAAGGATATAATGAAACTAATTATTTACTAAGTATTACAATATAAATTTGGAATTTTGGATAAATATAAATTTTTAAGAGGTTATTAAGGGTAAATATCATATTTTAAAATGTTATAAAAAAGTGTGTGTGTGTGTATATATATAGGAAAAAGTTCATGCGAGAACCGTTGTTAGCGCGAGAACCGCGAGAACCAATCTAAGCCGTCCAATTCTCCCTCTTTTAATGTCATTGCCCACCCATGAATTCCTCACATACAACCTGCCACATTTTATCCCTCCACGCTCTCCATCCATGATACTTCCCATATCCAAGGAACGACCGAGATTGGTTCTCGCACTAACAACGGTTCTCGCATGAACCCTCCCCTATATATATATATATATATATATATATATATATATATATATATATATATATATATATATATATATATATATATATATATAAACCATTTAACATTCTCTCTCCTTTCAACTTTTAAGAACTTCTTAAAATTATATCAATCTCTAATCTCCACCCTTCTTTTTATCTAAATTAATTACATCCACTCAGTTTTTAACCATTTCTCTCTCATAATAAATTTTTAACTTTTTGTTTATTTAAAATATATTCTACCATTAACACACTCTCTTATACAAACACAATTATCCACCACATCAATATAATTTTCAAATTCTTATTAACTTCTCTCTCCTTATTTCATTAATATAATTTTTTTAATGTTTTTTAGAATTTATTTTTAAATTAATAAAATAGTTGAAACAAATACAAGAAAAATTGAAGATAAAAACTGAGAAATTGCGGAAATTGCACACTTGATGGGCTGGTGATTCAATTAAATGCAGGCCTTAAAAATATGTGGGTCTGGGCTTAATTAAACTATTCGGGTCTTGCCAATTGCCATTGAGTTACATATTTTCACATGGGCTGCCTTGTTGTCTTATAATAAAGTAGTAATTAAACCAGAAATTAAATAAAGTAAATTGTCTTACAAACATTTTAGTTCTTTTTGTTGTAGTTGTATTTTGTTTTGTCCACTTAATTATAAAAAAGGTAATTAACATTACCATTAATTAAAAGTTTTCAGAGGAAGAGGTTCATTTTTGGGTTTAGGGAGGAAAACTGCTACTAATTATTTAAAAAACGTTTTATGACGAAGCCGATTCCAATTACAGAATCAACACATATGTTTTCTTCTAAGTGATAGGGCTCAAGCAACTCTAATTTCGCCATGATTTTGATGCTGAGTATATTCTTTTAAGTGATAGGGCTCAATAGAGTCTTCTAGGGCAATAAACCTAGAAGCTATGCATGGTATGAAAAGTTTTTGAGCCCGATGACTAGAGGTGCACAAAAAATCCGAATATCCGATTTATACAAAAAAAATTCCGACACCGGTTTTTTGGGAAACCGGTTTTTTTTATCCGGTCCGGATTTTTTGTAACCGGATAGTACGATCGGATAATACTTTTTCGAGCCGACCGGATTTTTTACCGATTAAAAAACCGGTTTTTTTATAACCGGTTTAAAAACCGGTTTTTATCCGGAAAATCCTACTAGCCGTTTTTTTCAAAAATATTACCGTTTTCTAGCCGTTTGGTGTACTTCTTGACCTTTTTTTGAGATTTATTTACCCTTTTGCCACCCAAAAAACTTATATATAGTGTGGGTATGTTGTAGGATTAATCCACAACTTACTTCTTCCAAATTCTCTACTTTTATTCACCAAAGCTCACTTTCGTTCACCGTAGGAGGAAACCCCTATGTGGTGAGGATTCTCGAGCATAATAGAAATAAAGAAATTTGGGAACATTTCGACTTGTGCGAGATGTCCAACGGTTCAAAAGGGGCTCGGTGCAAACTTTGTCACAAGTTTCTAGCACCCGAAGGCAACTCTACTTTGAGGGCTCATATTTCCAAGTCATGCAAGGCGCTAAGAGCAACATCCGATGCAACTCAAGCCAACATGACGAATCAAGGTGGTGTTTTCATTTACGACAACGACAAATTACGAGACGTTTTTACGAGGTTCGTGATTACAAAAGCTTTGCCGTTTGACCACTTTGATGATAAAGATTTCACCGAAACCATCCAAACACTAATGCAACCGCGTTACACCGCTGTAAGTCGTACTACCCTTAGGCGTGATGTAATAAAAATGTAGCGTGAGGCTAGAGAAAAAATGATTTTAGGATTCCAAAAACACCGTTATGGTGTGTCACTTACATGTGACGTTTGGAGTTCTCCACATAACACCGGACATTCTTTTCTAGCCGTCACGGCACATTGGCTAGACCAAGATAGTTGGCAAATGATGAAACGTACAATCGCGTTTGAGTTATTTGGTGAACCACACACCAGCGCAAATTTATTTGCGCTTTTAAAAAGGGTGATTTGTGTTTATAACATACAAAACAAAGTTTATTCTATGTCGTTTGATAATGCGTCAAATAACACAAACGCGGTTCCACGATTAAAAATACTACTTTCACCAATTTTAGACGGTGTGTTTTTTCACACTCGTTGTGTTGCACACATCATCAATCTTTCCGTTCAAGCCGGTTTGGAGGTTATTGACTCCAAAAGAAAAGATTTCAAAGAAATGATAAAATCGATTTTTTGCTCCAACAACAAACGGTTGAATAATTATAAACGTTTTTGTAAGTCGGTTAATTGTAAAGCTTTGGGTCCAAATTTGGATTGTCCAACTCGTTGGAACTCCACTTGGATGATGATACACTCCGCCTTAAGGCAAAGAGATACGTTGCAAACTTTTCACAAAAACTTGTATGATAAAGGTCTTGTAGCACATGAGTATCCGAATGAGGGTTGGGAAATTATTTCAAAACTACACGATTTACTTGAGGTTTTTAAAGACGCAACAACTTGTTTATCCGGCGTTTATTATCCCACTAGTCCGTTGGTGCTTAACCAATTGTTTTTTATGGCTAACAAAATTGGTGACTTTGAGTTTGAAGGTGAAAAATTGAAACTCGTTGGGGCAAAAATGAAAGAAAAACTTTTAAAATATTTTAAGGAAATTCCCCCGGTATTTACTTGTGCCGCCGCTTTAAACCCTTGTTTAAACGTTGGTGGAGTTGAAACATTAATCGAACAAATTGCATTTTCTTTTAACCTTACCGAAGATGATCCCGCTTTTATAACTAACCAAACCAATTATTTCAATAAATGTTTTCGAGATATGTTTGAGATCTATTTGGGTAAATACGGGACATCTAGTGCCATTCATGATCAAATGAGAGCGGAATCTAGTAGACGCCAAAGTAATGCGGGTTTGTCACTTTTTAACACAATTATGAACTCTCAATCCAAGAGAGCACGTGGTTCCACCCCAAGTAGTGAGTTGGGGAATTACATGTCAACCAATTTTATAGCAAACTATACATATGAGAATTTTCAAACTTTTGATAGTTTGGCTTTGTGGAAGGAAAGGGAATCACAATTTCCGGTTCTAGCCGCCATGGCCCGTGATCTACTAACCATCCAAGCTTCTACGGTAGCTTTGGAATCTGCTTTTTCTGTGAGTGGCAGGGTCGTATCCGCAAGAAGATCACGGTTGAGTCTCGAATCTGTGGAAGTGTGTATTTGTTTAAAAGATTACTTGGATGGTGCGGCTAGAAGACAACACGTGACCACACTAGAAGACTCAATTGACGTCGACTTGGAATCAAACATACACAATGAAGAAGTGGAACTTGGAATATCGTCTCCCGATGAAGATGGCGAAGAAGAAGATGCGTGAACGGGTTTCTATGTAGTAGGGGTGATGGCGATGCCGAAGCTCCTCCCTAGTTTCCCTCTTTTAATTCGAAGTTTGAATGATTTTAAGTATTTTTATTAGAATGTTTAGACGTTTGTAATTTGAATATGTTTAATTAGGAAATTGTTATTTTAATATTGTACTTTTTAAGTATTTAAATTAATCAAAATTTGAGTTTTCTTTCACATGTATGTTTTTTTATAGTATATATTATAGGAAATGTATTTAAAAAAAAAAACAAAAAAAAAAAATAAAAAAAAATATATCGGAGATCGGTTTTTTTGGGAAGAAAAAAAAACCGGTTTTTTTAAAAAACCGGTTATAGTAATATTCGTGTCCGGTTTTTATAGTATAATATGTTGGGGCCATAACCGGTTTTTATCAGACCGGTTTTAACCGAAACCGGTTTTTTTTTTTTATAAAAAATCCGATCCGGATAATACTATAACCGGTTATAGTATTATCCGGTCAATGTGCACGTCTACTTGTATATATAAGTCACGTGGCATGATTACAGTTGCATCTATATTATTGATCGGGAATTCTCAAGATATGGAGCTTGTATATATAAGATACTACTATTTATGATTCAATTTTGGTCTTTAATTTATTTACAAAACAAATGGAAAAGAAAATCATTTTTCAAAAACAAAAATAAAACCGAACTTAATCGAACTACTGAACTCAAATTGAAAACAACCAAAAACAAGTTCAGATCTACAATAAATAACATCTAAAAGAATCAACAATCAAAATGGACATTAATGACTAGAAGAAAGAAACGAACACACATTCATCTGCACCATATGAATCTAACACCATCTGAATCTAAATTGAGTGCACACACAATGACTTAAAAGACCAAGAACACATACACCTGAAATAGATCGGACTGTGAGAGCGAAGAATCGGAAAACAAGGACGGATCTCTTGTATGATTTTCAATTGCAACCATGAAAATGATAGCCTAAGTCATTGTAGCACTAAATTGACTTTGTTACTACCGATTGCAACCACGAAACCACCCAAACCTTAATCAACTCCACAACCACGAATTTGGGGCTTCAAATACATTTGTGACGACCACCACATCCAGATTCGATTATGATGAAGCTATTGCGGTGATGGTGGCCGGAAAACTAATATCGGGGCGACGGGTAGATATATGTGAGACACAAAATGGTAACATATACAAAAAAACTTGGAACTCACCTATCATTTGTAATTTGGACCAACACACGGAAGAAAAAGATAATTTGCTCTTATTTCTATTTCTAATTTTCTATGTAAACACTCAAGATTGGGCTTGGGCTAAGAGATCCAAATGGCTTCTATAAACACCATCTGGATTCCTGACAATAATTTAGCATCAACTGACACCCACATCTTGCAATTAAAGCTACTTCTTATTATGGTTTTTTGTGTCTTCCTATTTTTCACTTCTTTCCCATAAATAATTGGGTCCGAAAAAATATCTTTGAGCGACCATATTTAAGAACCCGAATTGAGACCAGATTAGAGATTCGGAGTTATCTACATTTTTATCCGGTCTCGGTTATAAATATTTTTCAAAAACGCATATATTGTACACATGTAAAAGTGGTCTCTTTTTCAAAAGCAAGATTTGTCGTTTATTTTTTATTCATTCTCACCAAAACAATCGTTTTTTAATCGGAAAAGGAAAAAATTTGTAAGTATTATATTTATCCTGAACTATGTATGCAAGATAAGGCAATAACCAACTCACACCCACAAACATATATAATAAATAAATAATTCATTAATTATTTAGATGTCGGGTATATTAAAATGCCAATTGAGTTATTGCTAAAGGGGGGAATGCATCTATTGAACCATACTTTGATAAATAATTCAATTAAAATGTAGTTTAATAAATAATCATAGTATAAATTCAAAATGATATTCGTCGCTTCCCCTTCAAACATAAAAATAAAAATTTTATGTTTCAAAGAAACGTAACATAAATTAAAGTAATCTATAACATTGTTAAATTCTGGAACACAAAATTTGTAGTAGATATTTAAGAATCAAATCTTGACACACTTTTTTTTATAAGAGAAATTATATTTCCTCCTACTTTTATATTCCTACTTTCCCCCTACTCATATAATTAAGACACTTGTCATCTTCTTAACATCTCCACCTTAATTTACTTGATATTCTTATATTACCTTTAATGAACTAATTTAAAAATAACTAAAAAACTTATAACAACATTTACAGAGTACATGACTGGTTCTATAAAAAAAAATCAAGCAACAATATTAATTACATAGTACGTGACCGGTTCTATACATAAATCAAGCATCCTAAAATCTGAATTAAAGAAACAGATGATCAATAAACAATATTTACAGAGTATGTGACCGGTTCTATAAAAAAAATCATAACGGTATGGAATTTATTGGAATATTTCTAGAACAAATATTATGGTTGAATTTAGTGCAGCCTTCGATTAGTAGAAACAACAATGAACAAATAACAACCATCCATCTAATTAGAATGTTTCTAGAACAATTATTTATCACTCACTTTTAATTATCAATTGATGGAAAAAAACAAAAATCAGTTACTTTTAATTGGCCTTCAAGAAAACATCAATACGTAGAATAGAACAAAAAATAGTTACTTTTAGTGACTTAATTTAGATTTTGCCCATCATTCCTCATTGTAGAAAAACGTCAATACGTAATTAGCAAAGAAAACAGTTTGAATATTTAAATCACTTTTGAATGTGTGTAGAATATTACATAAATCAACAACAAATCAACTTTGAATGTGTTGGAATAAAACTAAATTAAGAACAAAGGTCTTATAAATATACATGGAATATAAATAAATCATAAAACCTGGGATAGATTGGAAGTCATCGTCAGGTTGGTGTCTTGCATCCGGGAAGTCCATGGAAGGTGCAAAGGCATATGAAGGGAAACTTGAATTCTTCACCTATAGATTGTTGTTATAAA
Organism: Pulicaria dysenterica; assembly: GCA_947179395.2. Lineage (NCBI taxonomy): Eukaryota > Viridiplantae > Streptophyta > Magnoliopsida > Asterales > Asteraceae > Pulicaria > Pulicaria dysenterica. Next base: position 95,147,572 of record OX359291.1, read on the forward strand.
GTTTTTTTTTTTAATTAGTTTATTAAGGGTAGTATAGGAATATCAAGTAAAATAAGATTGGAATATTGAGAAGATGACAAATGTCTTAATTATATGTGTAGGTAGGAATAAAAAAGTAGGAGAAAATATAATTTCTCTTTTTATAATGAACCCGGTAGTTAGATGGATCCAAGTTAACCGTTGATGTTCTTACAAAAAACTGGCCGGTTTTACTGAACCGGACCAGTCAATATATCAAACTAGATTTTTTTTTTCGTTTTAGTTTAAAGTTAAATAAAAACATTTGATCATATCGAGTTTTCAACATTAAAGATTTATGAAGTTTATCTAAAAGATAACCCACTTGTCTTGTCCTCTTAAAGAAGAGATCAAGCGAACAAATTCTGTCATCTTCAAGTAAAGGTTGATCAAGAGGTTGTTTTAAAAACATTTACCGGTAATACTGGTTAAATCGTACTTTGAAGAATCCAAACAGAGAGATATCCCCTTTTAATCTAATCTCAAAGATTTAACATACGTCATTATTTCAATATATAATGTCAAAAACTATTCATATTAAAATCATTTTACCTCATCTACTTTTTTTTTTCTTTTTACTTTTTTGTTCCTTCTTTCACAATTACAAGGTGTCATGAACACAGCCTCGATCATCAATTAGGTCTGCATTTATTTCTCTTCGTCCTATTTCAATTTATTCATTTATTTCAAAACATATAGAATCTATTCAAACTTCGAATTTAAACATATCATCGTTTTAGAATTTCTTTTTATAATTCAAAACAGCTGTCACAGCAACATCAACACAAGCTTTAACAAGCTCCTATATATATATTTAATAAAGATATATAAATACTAATCCTAAGTTTTAAAAATAGAAATGTTAAAAGATACCAACACATGTATACTTCCTAACTACTCAACACCCATTACATACTCCACCTTTCACACCCCAAAACCAATACCTAAAACTGTTCTTCCTTCTTTTTGCCCGCACCGATTGTATCGTACAACTCGTCAATGCATCCAAAACCCGAATAAGTCTACTACGACAATGGCACGGTTCGCTGTACCGTGCAACCCGTCAATGCATAGAAAACGACAATTTTCCCACGAGGTTCGCCTTTCAAGCAACACTCCCATGATCGGATGCATCATCGTAGTAATAAGGCGTCAATTTCCCATCTTTAGAAGCATATTTCATAGGGTTTACTGACCCGATCTCTTGCAACATCTTCACGACCCGTCTCATTGATGGCCTGTTAATAGGAAGCGGGCTCGTGCACAGAAGCCCGACATTCAGGACTTTGCATATCTCTTCCTTGAAACACGAGTCTAGTTTCGGGTCGAGCACAACATCTAGCCCTTTTTGGTCCAATGTGGTGCATACCCATTTCACCAAATCCTTTTCCCCAAATTCGGGGTCGACCGGGAGCTTCCCTGTCACAAGCTCGAGTATCACAACACCAAAGCTGTAGATATCACTCTTCTCGTTCACTCTTAACGTATACGCATATTCTGCAAGAAATGTAAAAATAGTTTGTGAGCTTGTACACCATGCATTAGAAGTTGTACACAAGTCACATAATCCTCAAGCAGTCTTGACTATACTAACTTGTTCATTAGTGTTAATATATTTAACCAAACAATATATGGTTCAATGAGAAAGGATCGAACCTGGAGCGATGTAACCACATGAGCCGGCTATGACAGACATTGACTTACCACCCTTTTCTTTACCATCAACGACTTTAGCAACACCAAAATCGGCGACTCGAGCACCAAAATCACCGTCCAACAAAATATTATTGGATTTGACGTCTCTATGAACAATGGGAGGAACACAATCATGGTGCAAGTAGGCCAACCCATCGGCTGCATCCACCGCGATCTTGTACCTTATGGGCCAATCAAGCAACCCGCTTTTGTTACTGTGAAGCAAATCCCCCAAACTACCATTAGGCATATACTCGTAAACCAAAAGTTTACACGTTTTTGTAGAACAACAGCACCAAAGCCGGACAATATTCTTGTGACGGATCTTTCCTAATGTCTCCACCTCGGCGTCAAACCCGTCATCGTTAGCCCAATCCAAGCCCGAACCCGAACCAGGCCCGTTCTCAAGATCATCTTGTTCACCCTTTTTAGAAACTCCCCAGAGCTTCTTAACAGCCACAGATTCACCATTGCTCAAAACAACTTTGTACACTTTTCCGGATGCACCACTTCCGATCACATTATCCTCGTCAAGAGCACCCAGGATTTCGTATTCACTAAAACTCAACTTGTGAAATGACATTAATGTCCATTTTGACTTGTCAATACTTTCTTTTGAATTCTTGAATTTCTTAAACCTGCAGTAAAACCATCCGATACCCACAATGAGGATGAAGCCGGTGAGTATGAAAATGGCACGGAGTAACCATATGTAGCCGGTGTTTTTAGTGACGCTTTTGCCGTCGCATAAACCCTCAATATCACCACAAAGGCCCGGATTACCCAAAAAGCTGGGAATGTAATTTTTCTTAGCGTAAACGGGTGGGATATCTCCGGTCAGATCATTGCTTGATAAATTGAGCTGATTGAGTCTCAAATTCTGTAATCCAACCGGGATTTTGCCTGAAAATTGATTTCCGGAAAGATCGAGATAGTTTAGGACAGCTAATTCCCCGATCTTATTGGGAATGTTGCCGGAGAATTTGTTGTTAGCTAAATTAAGCTCGTTTAGCTTCTGCAATGAATCAATTGCAGCCGGAATCCTTCCGGAAAATCCATTGTTATGTAGATCAAGCTTGCTTAACTGTTTAAGATTAACAATGCTAGCCGGCAAAGAGCCAGAAAACCGATTGTTACTAGCGGAGAATTCGATTAAACTGTCAAGAAACCCAATCTCATCCGACAACTCGCCGGAAAACTTGTTGTTCGCTATGTTCAGTGTCGATAAGTTCCCAGCTCCGGCTATGGTTTTTCCAATTACCCCTGAGAATGAGTTATCAACTAGTTCAAGTAATGACACCTGGGGAAGACCCCAGAAGTCTGCCGGAACATTGCCGGAAATCTGATTGTATCCTAAGCGGACACGTTTCAAACTCCAACATTTACTTAAACTCAACGGGATTTCACCGGCAAACGAGTTGTGTATCATTAAAAGCTCTTCTAAAGCACCGTTTTTACATAAATTCGCCGGGATTAGGCCGGAGAAAAGATTGTTAGACACATCTACCCACGTTAAAGGGGAGTTTTTCCCTAAATCTTTCGGCAGGCTGCCGGAAAATCGATTTCCAAACAATCTTAACTCGTAAAGATTACTAGAATTTGATATAATTTCAGGAAATATACCTCCAAGCTCATTTTCATAAAGATTGAGGGATTCAAGCTGCAAAGAACACAACTCTTCCGGCATCGCTCCGGTGAATAAATTCATCGAAATATCAAGCAACCGCAATGCTGACATCTTCGACCAACCCGCTGCCGGCAGCTCACCGGATAGTGAGTTGTTGTAAAGCTCAATCTGGACAACATTCGATAACTCGGTAAGAGAACTGGGTACTGGACCAGTGAGTTTGTTAATAGCCAGGTCTAGATCCACGAGTTTACTGAGTCTACCCAGTGAGTCAGGAATCGGTCCGATTAAATTACACCCAGTAAGCCATAACACCTCGAGGTTCGTTAGGTTCCCTAACTCCGGCGGGATCTCACCAGGAGAAAAAGGGTTGTATGACAGATTAAGCTGTTTTAATGTCGAAATATTTCCCAGCTCGGCGGGAATCTTCCCGTCAAGAAGATTATCAACTAAGGATATAGCTTCAAGCTTCTGAAACTGCCCGAAAATCGCCGGAATGTCGCCGGAAAAGTTGTTTCCTGTCAAATCTAAATATTTCAAGTCGGGAAGTTCAGACAAGCTGTCCGGGAGGGTACCGGTGAGCAGGTTCTGTGCAAGATTAAGATGCACAAGACTACGACACGTCGACAGATCGTCGGATAGTGTGCCGTTGATGGAGTTATTATACAGAGAGATAAACTTCAGTCCGGTGAGTCGGCAGAGAACTGACGGAAACGGACCGGCGACATTGGCGTTGGATAAATCAACATCAGTAACATAACCACTTGCGGTCTCAGAACAAGTAACGCCGGTCCACTGGCACGGAGTATCGGCGGCGTCCCAATCGGAGAAAAACCCATCTGGGTCATCCAAATCAAGCTTCAATCGTTGCAGAAAAAGCCCTTCTTGATTCAAACAAAGACCAAACGGCATCAAGAACAAGAAAACGAAACAGAGAAAGCGTGACATGTTTTCAGGTGGTTGAATTCTTCGGAACGAATGACTGACTCCAAGAAACCTCTAAAACTAATACACAACCCCACAAGAAAAATGTGAAATAAGCTGAACCCACATCATAAAATTACTTCAAGAACTAAAAATTAAAAACCAATTAGAATCTTTTCGGTGAATAAAAAAACAGAGAGGTTAGTAACTATATATAGATAGATATACTACTGACGGAGTGTAATGTATGTATAGATGAGATGAAAACGGGGACAGAGAGAGACAGTGGTCCATGAGAGAGAGAGGAGGTACAAATCACGAGGAGTGAGGAGTTAATTATGATTAGATGGTGCTTTAATTGGGTGTTTTGTGAAGAACAGAGAGTGCGAAAACGAAAAGAAAAGGAAAGAACGGTAGCCGACAGTGGGTTTTATTTGTATGAAGGAAGCGCCTGGGACGGAGGGTTCAGTTTCACAAAGATGGTAAGGTGAGAGAGTGTGCGATGATATGTTTTTGTGTGTGTTTTTTGGGGAGTGGGTGTGGGACTTCATTTCGATGATGATGATGATAACGAGGGAAAAGAGGAGAAACAAGTAAAATCAATTTGTTTTTTATTTTTATATTTTATTTATTTGTTACTTTAATATCATGAATTTGGATATATTTTATGTAATGGAATTTTTATTCACTCCCCTTTTAGGCCCTTTAGAATTCAATTTGAATAAACTGTATTGAATGAACTTGTTAATTTATATTCTTTTTCATGATTATTCCTTGCAATAAATTAGTTAACTCTAGCAGAATGTACATCTCTTATTGTTTTTAATTGGTTAATACATATTACTTAATAAATATGAACTTGATAATCTTTTAAAGTATTATGTGTATTCATGTTTGGATGCCTAATGCTTCAAGTTATCTTAGCGTTATATCAGCATAACTCATTTCATGGTTCAGTAATGCTTAAATCCGAGTATTACCCACGGTGTTAAATTATTATATAAAACTTATAAATTAGATTATAAATTTGTATATATTGAGAAGAAATAGAAAAAAGATTAATAACTAATTTTCATTAAAAAAAAGTACATAAAAGATTTACAACTAATAAAAAAGAACATCAATGATTTTTTATTTAATCCAAATTTTTTCTTAATCGCACTTTTGCCCGTTGAACAATCTCAAGATTCCTCGCTTTCCAAACCTTCATCGGATATTTTTAAAATTGTAAGGAGTCTCGAAATTCTTTTCTTTCTTGTAAACGCAACTTCCGTTCATTTTACTTGAGAATCCTCGCGTTGTACTCGTCCATTAAACTTCGAAAGCCACCGAATTCTTTGAGTAATTGGTTAAATCTTTAAGCAAATGATTTTTCGCTAAAAAACGTAGTTGATTGACGGTTTTTTATTGACATGATTTTGGGGTGTTTGAAGAAGACTTCATTTATTATGAGATAAAGTGTAACACCCTAATTTAGGGCCTAGTTGTAAATAGTTGTACCTCGTGTTTGTGTAGTTGTACATTGACGTTAAACAAGTTGTTTAAGTTGTTTTGTTAATTAATTGTTGTTATTTGTTGGTACACGTGATTATGGGGCTAAAGTTGGAAATGTGTCGTTAATAGATAGAGTTGGTTAATAGTTGAACGGTTTCAGTTAATGATTCCGAAAATATCTCCGTTAGTTGAAACGGGTAAACCTAAGTTGCTTTAGAAGTTGAATAGGAGAACGAAATACCCTCGTGGGGTATTAAACCCACTTGGGTCGGTTTAAGGGGGATTCTTATCCCCTGCCTTCACAAAACACACACAAACATACGCAAAACACACACACACAACTCTCGTTAGTTCTCAAAGGTGAAAACAAGAAGGAAGCAATCTGATTTGGTGGATTCAGTAGCATAGATTTGGTTCTACAGTTGGTAATCTCCATCCTTGTTGTAAGTTTTCTTCTTAAGTCTAGTTCTTAAGTGGTGTGTGTGAAATGATTCAAGTTGAAGGTGAAATTGAGGAGTCAATGATAGTTTTGAGTCAAGAAACATGTAAGGATGTTGTAGGGAAGTTTAATAATATGTAAGAACAATTAAAATGAAGTTTCAGTCGATAAAAATGGTGAAAAACGCGAGTTTCAGGCCTGTTTCGCGAACAAAGACGAAGGCCTGCTGTGCAGGAACTTCCTACGGCCGTAGGGAAAAGTTCCTACCCCCGTAGGAAGGTGTTTTTCAGATTTATAGAAATTTAGCTCCTACCCCCGTAGGAGAATGTTCCTACGGCCGTAGGAGGGGGTTTTTCAGGAATATTAAAATTAAGCCTTCTTTGGCCGTAGGAAAAGGTTTCTACGGTCGTAGGAGGGTATTTTGTGTATTTTATGTGGTTTACCACCTACGGGTGATGGAACGAAGCCTACGGGCGTAGGTACATAACCTACGACCGTTGGTACCCAAAGAATCGCTTCTACGGGCGTAGGGTATGGTCCCTTCGGCCGTAGGGTATGGTTTCTTGGAAGTGAACTCTTGCGGGCGTAGGATGTATTCCTACGGCCGTAGGAGGTGTTTGGAAGGTGTCCTGCGGCCGTAGGACACATCTACTGCGGCCGTAGGAGCTGTTCCAGGTTGCTTCTTGCTTGTTGTTCGTTGTATGTTTGCCTAGAAGCTATGATAGTACTTTTAGACGTTGACTGAACCTACACATGATGTGTTAGGTGATTCGGACGACTCCGTGTGCTCCTGGGATTCCCGAATTCATATCTGCCTCTTATAACCTCGAGGTGAGTACCGGTTTTCCCATGAGTCTCGGTAAGTAGCGTTGTCTGTTGTTTGTTGAAATATGTTGTCGATGTCGCACACGTGCGTATGAGGTATGTTATACATGTTGTTGTATATTGTTGCCATGCTAAGTTGCTTTACACGTTGGTTATGAATCGCATGCGTATAGTTGAACCCATTACGGGTAGTAGTTGTATATGTGGTACTGGTCCGGACCGATGTGGCATGGTTAAGGTCAGCTTTCTTCCCGAAGGCTGGATCCCTTTGATGGAATAACGGGGATCAACGGGTACCCGGTGTGCAGCACGCCGGGGTGGTCTTGCAAACCGCCGCTCCTTAACGTGAGTTGGGATCTTAACTTCAGTTGAGATCCAAGATGTTGAGCTTCGAGCTTCGTAACGCGTTTGGTGGACTGCTCTTCGCTCCCCCACCATAGCGGTTAGTTGTTGCTGATGGTCCCCAGTTTGAATCGTTGAGCGGGGTTCCCACCCTGCAAGATATGATTCCTACTGACTCGTTGGCGCGACACTATGTGTTAGGATAGCCTTGTGTGCTGTCCCGTAGCTGGGATAACCTGCTTATTGATGCTTATGTGTTAATCTGTACTCACTAGCTAGTTGTAGCTAACGGTGCCTAAATTTACCTTTTTGCAGATGCGAAGTAGTTGGCCTGGTGAGGCGGGACTTGTTGGTAGCTGTTGTACATATCTTTTGCGGAACACTGCTCGTTGTAAATTTTGTGATCCGATGGTCGGTAGTGTCGGTTAGTTGGGTAACACGCGGTAGTTTTTGGGACTTGGTTTTTGAGGTTGTACTTTTACATTACCAAGTCAGATAAACAATATTATCTTTTGTAAAACGTGGTTACTTCCGCTGCTGGCCTTTTTATATAAGTTTAAAAAGCTTAAATTTTCCCTAATTTTAAGCGCGTAAAAACCGGTGTTACAAGTAGGTATCAGAGCCTAAGTTTGAGGAATTGGGTACTCGTAGGAGTATTCAATCTCAAGCTCGGGCCCGACCATCGTTAAGTGTTCCTAGTTGGGTAATTGGGGTTGAGTATGAGCGTTATGTGGTAGTTGCATGTGTAAACTAACTTGTAGCGTTAGTAGTTGTTGAGTAAATAGAGTACTAAACGTTGTTCCCATGTGTAGTAAGTTGACATAGAATGGCTGAGCAACGACTTAATACTGAAGAGGCTCTTAAACGTATGGAGGATGAAGCTTCAAGCGTTCATCCTGAAGCCGATGAGGGATCTGCTCCGCATAATTACGAGCCGATAAGGCAAGATCCAGAACAAGCAGCACGTATTGCACGTCTGGAGGAAGAGCTCCGCATAATTGAGCTGTTTAACAAACTAATTGTATTTGTAACCAAAGAACATTTAGAAAACATACAAAAAAAGAATTTTTTTAATTGTATTAGTCTCAGTCTTCAAAAGTGATGTTATATATATATATATATATATATATATATATATATATATATATATAGGGAAGGGTTCATGCGTGAACCGTTGTTAGTGCCAGAACCGCGAGAACCAATCTCGGTCGTTCCTTGGATATGGGAAGTTTCATGGATGATGAGCGTGGAGGGATAGAGTGTGCAGGGTGCATGCGAGGAATTCATGGGTGGGCAATGACATTGAAAGAGAGGGAATTTGATGTCTCAGATTGGTTCTCGCGGTTCTCACACTAAGAATGTTTCTCGCATGAACTTTTTCCTATATATATATATATATATATATATATATATATATATATATAATTGCATCAACAAAGAACCACTCCTTAAATAAAGAACCTAAAAACCAATCTGAACCCTTGGATCATCAAAATCAGTGGATGAGATTGAACGATGTCAAAACTGTAATCATAATGTATTAATTTATGAAGAAAAGAGCAAAAATGGAAAATCCACCCCCTAACAAAACCCACAAACTTAAAAAAAATACCCTCAAAAACTTTAAATTGCCATAACTTTTTACATTTTGTGAATTTAAACAAAAAAATTATACCAATCTTTTAGTTTTTAATCCTCTTTCAAACGAGACCACTCTTCCTATATTTTTCTAATTTGTTTTTGAAAATGCAAATTTTGTTTGCATTTTGAGCTGCATTGTAGTGTTTGTGTGAAGATTTTGCATTTTGGTTTTGAATATGTAATTTTTAAGCTACATCGTAGTTATATAATTGGGTTTTCGATCGATGGTAATTTTCATTTTTGAATATCTGTCGATTGTAATTAAACAATATTCCGTACGTAACTTGCAATTAAACAATATTCTTGTTTTTGTTTATGGGTTTTTGTTTGTAATGTACTGATGATCTAGCTATGCCGCTGACTAATTTCTAGCTTAGATAGCTCTTTTTTTGTCTAACTTAATTAAGTCCAACAATATATAGTATATATGACAGGTTGTGATCGATCTTCATTAATACAATGATCGATCAGTGTAGCAAAATATTTAGAGGTGGGTTTGTGAACTTTGAAAAGAGAACTTAAAACTTCGAAATTTTGAGAAAGGTAGTTGTTTCGATTATGTAATTTTATATTATGGGTTTGAGTATATAATTTGTATTTTGGCTGTATTTTCATTGAATCAGATTGTGAAAATGCAAATGAGAGTTGTGGGTTTGTATTTTGCATTTTCATAATTTGCATTTTGGAACCATCTGCATGACCTACAATTTTGATATTTGCATTTTGGTTTTTTTGCATTTTGCATTTTGAAATGAGGCCCAACTCAAAATGTAATTTTTTAAAAATTTGCATTTTCAAAAAAAAAAGTTTTAGAAATATATCAAGTCTGGTCTTGTTTGAAAGAGGACGAAAAACTGAATCTAATGGTATAACATTTTTGTTAAAATTTTTAAAAACGAACAAGTTATGATAATTTAAAATTTGTTGGAGGTTTTTTTCTTAAATGTTTGGTCGCTGGATGTGGGTGAAGGGCGCCGATTTTTTCCTTTTTTTTCTAATTTTCCATTTTTGTCCCTACACAATGTGCCACGTGTCATCACTAGCATGGTTCTTTAGGTTATATGTTTAAGGGAGGTTCTTTGTTTAACCATAACCTATATATATATATATATATATATATATATATATATATATATATATATATATATATATATATATATATATATATGTTCGACTATTTAGATCCTCTTTTTAGTCTAAATTTATCTTGTGTTGTGATATATGTAAATGTATGAGATGTGGTGAAAACTATAGTTGAATGATGTGATATGTGAGGTATATGAGAGGGTGACTGTCCAAATAGTAACGCCTAATATATTAGCTTACTTTTTATTCATACTCATCGTTTTACGCATAAAATCAAGATAAATATCGAAATCGAATAATAAGACGAGAAAAAAGAGAATTTATACATAACACATATAAATTATCAAAGATTTAAAAAGATAAAGGATAAATTACGAGAAATTAGAATAGTTATTTTGTATTTAAACCATCCGGTTGGAAGTAATATAAATTGCACAGGAAGTGCAACTTGGTTATTGAGAAGCTTAATAAAATGCAGTTTAGAGGGTAGGAATCTTTCTTTGAATGGTTATTCTTCACTTGTCAAAGTGTCAAACTAGTATTACTAGTGATTCCACTTTATCTATTTTTTGTTTTTGAACTTGTTAACTGGACGTATTTTTATTTTTTCTGATTTTTTAATATATATTTAAATATGATTTAACAAGTAGTTTTAAGATGTATATGTTGGTTTTTTTTATTAGAATCTGAAATCCTTTTAAAACTAGGATGTTCAAAACTGGATATTTGAAAATTCAGATATTTGGCTTTTGTAATCCGAAACGTATCCAAATTTTCGGATATCCAAAATTTCGAATTCGGTTTTCAAATGTCCGAAAATTTCAAAAACATACATTTTTATATGAATTTTTTTATAATATTTTAAACTCTAATTACCAAAGATAATTCAAATGTGTATTAAAATAAAAAATACATGTAAAACTATATATGTTAAGAAAATTATGTAAATAAGGAATACAAAAAAATAATATTTTTCAGTTATCAGATATCCGAAATATCTGAAACTTTAAAAAATGAAGGTTGTTGCATTGGTTACCATTATTTGTCATAAGCCAACAACTTTACTTGTGAACACCTCTGGTAAAGAAGAAAACAATAATATAGTTATCTTATTTAAAGATTCTAATGGACCAGGGATCGATTCTTTAAACGCAAAAATTCTAACCCTTGTTGCAAAATGGAAGTGACGTTTTTTTAAATGAAAAAAAAATGCTTTATGGTGTTCTATTAGAATCCATATCTCCAGACCGAATTGTGAGTTTGATACTAAATACAACCTTACATCCCATGGTATCTGGTTTCAAGTTTTTCCCCCCTTTGCTAGGCTAATGACAATGTTTTACTGTACCTACCATGAAGATGAAATTGTATTCTAAAAACAAATGAAACAATTTTATGGGAAAAGACAAAAACAGGAGAGTTGTTGTAGTTTGTGCATCGTGACTTGTACAAAGCAATTTGCAGAAGTGTCAAAATCAAAGGCTACATTATGCATTTCAGGCAGGGTAGGCATAACATCATACTGAGAGAGAAGCCAAGTAGACACAGTTCCCACTTCCAAATATTAGATTCACTGACTCATAAAATACACACACCCAACTAAAATATATAAACATTTCAAAAATAACTAAAATATAAAAATATTACGAAAAATAAAAAAACAAATTATGTATCTATCACCTTTAACTGAATAAGTAGAAACATATCGATCACCTCTTTAATTCCACTAGATCAAAAACTATTTACCTCTCTGGTATGTAAATATTACATCTCTATGAGGAAATCTAACATGAGTGTTGGATCCTATATAAATCTAAATGTTGTTAATTAGTATCTCAAAATCTGTCACTTTTTTCACAAAATCTAATTTACAAGATATCTCTAAATTATAATCACACATTAATATCACAAGTCTCACTATGACACGTCTAAGATGAGGCATATATAATTACCCTTCTCATATTTTAATAGTAAGTTGTTGTAATATAGATGAGACACAATGACATTGGCATAGCAATATAGAAACCTTACTTAGCACTTGGCTCTTGACTTAGGGGAAGATTATACATAATTCAACATCTTTTTATATATAGAAATTTTATATTAACGTGAACTTTAGCAAGATATAATACACCATTTAATATAGTTTTAATATCAGGTTTTTTAACATTATATAATTCAATAAAAATACTATTAGTTAGAAGCTAGAAGCTAACTTTATAATACAAGTTGTTATGCTGATTTTTTATCCAATGGGCTTCTCAAGTTTTACTTCAACGGGGTAGTCTCTCTCGCTCTCATCCCCTGTTTCTCTCGCTCTCTCTCTCTCCCTCTCTCTGTCTTATTTTCTTTATTATAAATGATTAGTAAGATGGAAAGATTACTATTATCATAAACCTAAACCCTAAACCCCCAAGGCCTAACCTAAAGTAAAGTAAAGATACATTTGTTTATAGCATGTTTAAGTATGACCACTTGTATATTTTTGTATACAATAGTCTATTTCTAGTAGATGTAAAAAGAAACGTGATATATCCCTCTACTATTTTCTCTTACTTGTCTTTTTACTTACAAAATCAACAAAAATGTTAAATTCATCAAAGGACATGCGGAAAGAGAAGTAGTGAATTACACATTTGACAATAATTTTGAAATGAATTTAGTAGTATATTAGGTCCAGTTTGTTTCACCATAAGTGAAGTAATGTAATGTAATGGAATTGAAATCAAATTCCGTTGTATATTGCGTTTGGTAACATTATTTGGAAAGAAATTAAATTCTTTGAAGTATTAATATTTCTTTAAGTAGAGGAATGTCATTCAATAATTAACATGAATGGAATTAAAATCATTTATATTCATTTGCATTACGATGAAACAAACGGGACCTTAAAGTTTGGGTGTGATTCTTAATTACTCCTATGTTTATCGTGATAATTTGAATATATGATTGATTAGTTACTCGAATGTTAAAAGAGAAGGCCCGAGTAGGAGTGATACCGAACCGAACCGTATTTCTATTTTCAGTTTGGTACTCGGTTCCAACTTTATACATTTCTTGGTATTCGGTATTGATGGGATCAACACCATCTTTCTTGGGAAATTTGGAACTGATTCCAAAATTTTAGTTTTTTGTTAAATTTTGAACAATCATAATTATCTGAACTCGAAGTTGGCTAATTTTTCTTCCATTCGTTCTTTGTTGTTTTAAGTTCACCATAGAATTAAAAAAAAAAGTGTTTTATTGCATTTACATCTGTTTTTATAGCCTATAATATAAACAGTTGTGCTAGTTCAGCATTTCAAGACTTCGATATTTTTCTGCTTTTCCAAATTGTGTAGAATTGGCGTTAAACTGTACACGGTCATAATTAGCTCATATGAGCTCTGATTTGGTTGACTTTTAATACGTATGTTCTTTGTTTCGTTAACTTCATCATAGGATGGGAAATATATGGTTTTACTGCCATTAAATCCACTTTTCTAGCCTCTAACATAAGCATTTGAGCTATTTTAGCATTTCTAACAGTTTTTCCAGATTGAACAGAATTTTTATTAAACTTTGAACCGTCATAATTTTTCTATACAAACTCGGATTTGCCTGATTCTTCTTCTTATTTTCAGTTTTGTGTAAACTTCATCCGAGAATTAAAAATGTACTATTTTGATACACTAAGAACTGTTTCCCCTAGCCCAAAACCTTGACAGTTGATGTTGTTAAAAATTTGGTACTATAGGTAAAAGGTAACAATATATTATAATTCGGTGCCGGCACCGCTTATTCGGTTAGGGATTCAATACCATTAAAATGTTTATTTCGAGAAGTAATACTATTGTTTCAATGGCAGTACGGTATAGAGCTCATCTCTAGCCCCAAAAATAAAATTTTCATATTTCATGAACTTGACGTTAGCAAAGTTGAAAAGACTTGCATCGAGTTCCTCCTAAGAGTGAACGGAATGGGGAAGGGGGTGGGATGGGGGTGATGTGTGGTGAAAGGGCTCTCCATACCATGAATAAGTGGTAGAAAGTGTGGGGGGTGGGTGTCACATGCAGGGGTGGATATCATGTGGGGCCCATCAAAATCCCTCTCTCTATTAATATTATATATTTTTTTATTTTTTTATGTGAGTCCTAGAATTTGATGTGGTCTAAAGTAACCACTATATACTTGAGCAATTGGTTGAGTGGTGAGGAAAAAGCTGATGTGACAGTATAGTGATAAGTGAAAGTTACTAACACTCTAAGTGGAAAGGTCAAAGATCTAATAGAGAAAATATCATGAGAGAATTCAGTTACAAATGCCATATATAGCCAACTATTCAAGATGCCTCATGTACGACTCAATATACATTCATTGATAACGAACGAGGTTTGCTAGTTCCATTACAATGTCATCTACAATTAGGCACGTAGGTTACACGTTGCAACAAGTAAGAAAATTGACGAGACATGTGTTAATACCAACGTCATGTCGAAGACACCACTCCATCCCTTATAATAAAAAGGAGTTAGTCTAAATAGTAACATCCAAATAAGTGTGGGCCACATCTGAGGGAAGGCCAACGTTGTGATGTCAGTCTTCATTTTTGTCAAGCTCAACGTTAGGGTGGAGAATAAATAATCATATTAGTTGAAAATCTAAAATTAGATTAGCCGACGATAAGAAGGTGTGACTGTTAAGTGAATCATATGGTCAAAATGTTCTCGTCTTAACTCTGACTGAAAGCATGACGGTGACGATGTGTCAAAATCAATATAATATTTATGTATACTTAAAAATTATGATCGAATTAGGAATGTCTATTACTTTATATCTAGCCTAAGATATGTCTTTACGAAGCAAAACACGTTGGATGATCACCATCACACAAAACTTATAACATTTATTGTGTCACAAAATTTCGATAAAAGAGTGTTTGGGATTACTTATTATGTATACTAACATTTGTTAGGAAAAGAACGGTAGCTTCCTAACAAATAAATATATAGCTCTTGGTTCCGACTTTTTACATATACTTGCTTTGGTGTAGTGGAAAGTTATTGTAGATAGACTATTGGTTGGTCATTGTTTCGAATCTTGTTGTGATCTTTTAGATGAACAAACATCAATTAGTTTTCTTAGAAATGGCACCGATATGTAAAGTAGTCCATACTTTTCAACATTATTAATAATTTTAATACATGGTCCTCACATGTAATATTAACGTACTACTATAAATACATGTAGTATTGGAACGACTATTGTTTTTTTCTTGGAATATAACAATTTCATTAGGATGGGTGACCGGTGTTATGCGAGGATGGAGTAGACTAGAGGGTTTAAAGAATAATAATATCGCATATGTATTTTTTATTGTATTAAATTATTAATTTTTATTTAAAGAATAAGGGGGAAAAAAACTTTCATGAGTTATACTGTAACTTTACAGTTAGACTAGGTTAATCTATACTAAAATTCTAATATACATTGTAATTGTTTATGAAACACATTTTGTATTCTTCTATTTATTTTTTTGACATCAAAGATACTCATTCATAACATTGAAACCAATGTCAGACTTACACCAATCATAAATCACACAAACATTACACCATTCTTGTATAAATACAGATTAAGAGCCATAAATCCATCGCCTCAAATAAAACGTTTGTGTTCTTTCCTTCGTCTCTTTTTCTAGTGTTCCACAATCACTCATGATGCAGTCTCGATCCATAATCTTCTTAATCTATATTCCATCGGCCCCGCATAGAATATCCTTTTGTTAAGCCACGTGCGTACTACCATAGTTCCCACTCGTCAAAGATTACACAGAAACTCTGGCATGAGTCTAGTGATGGCAACGGGGCGGGGATTCCCCGTGACCCGTGGGTACCCGACCCGAACGGGGCGGGTATTCCCCGCCTTAACGGGTGATGGGTCGGGGATGGGGATGAATTGGTGTACCCGAAGCGGGGATGGGGCGGGGACGGGTATAGTACTATTTGCCCCGTTAAAGACCCGATATATATAAACATAATATATATCAGTTTATAATTTTATATAATGAATCCTTTATTAAATACACCGGGTAGACATTCAATGAATAGTTATAGTTACGATATTTCATGGTGAATTGATAATCCGCTGGTGATGATGATTGAAGGCGAAATGTTTTTTTTTTTTACGATATTAAGAACTTGTCGTTTTTGTTTTATTTACTTTTCAAACTTGATAATGTTGTCATCATCTTTTTTGGGTTTTGTCATCGAATATTGTTCGTATTTTGAAGTATTAATGTTTATCGGTGTTTATTTTTATATTTTTAACCATATCAAAAATTGTCATTATTTAGTAAATGGGTACCCATCGGGTTCCCCATACCCGGTGGGGATTATTTCACCCGAACCCATTGGGGATTTGGTGGGGCCGGGGCGGGGATGGGTTTGCGGCTGGAGGTCGGGGATGGGGATGGGTATTGTGATCCCCGTCCCCACCCGTACCCATTTACATCACTAGGCATGACATAGTAGCTATATGACCTGTAGCAAGATAAGACCCATAAGGCCATAAAGACCCCATCCCTCTCTACTAAGCACAAAAACCACACGTTCTGAAGTTTGAAAGAAGGATTTGTATTAACTAAGGAAAGATGGCCTAGCAAATCAAATGGGTTTGGAATGCCCCTCTTATCACGCCATGGTGTCCCAAAACTAACCAATGACCATGGCTAAGGGATGTAGGGAAGCAAAGTAATTGTATAGTAAGATCCGTGTTCTATTTGTTTATGTTTTGTGTATTCCATGTACGTGTTTTTGAAATGGAGAAAGTTTAAGAATCGAGTAGGAGTCTAGAAGCCCAAGGAAGAAAAAGAACACTCTCCCACGAGTCAACGACGACTCTGTTTTTCTTGTTTGGTTTTTCTCTACTCCCAAAATTTTGATCTATTCATTTCCTATTAATTAAACTTTATTTCTTATCATATGTGTTTATTTCTTTAAGGCAAATACACTCTGTTTGTTCAGATAATTAACGAGATTGAGTTGTCAATTAATCATGTTTAACTGTATAAAAAATACAGAGTTTATTAATTACGTCATCCGGGTCGTGGACCTAATTAAGTTGAAGTAAAACTTGTAAACTAATGTCATAAACTTAAAGTATCAATGCATTTTTATTACGTTTAACTTGATAAAATATCTGTGCAATAGAGGACGTTATGATTTTATTTTTATAAAAATTATTGATCAATATTGTTATGATTAGAGCTACAAGGTTAAATAATTATTTTTTATAATTATTTTTTTAAATGATTATAAAGAATTTTAAATTATTACTAGTTTATTGACCCGTACACGTACGGGTATTTCAAAAGTGTATTTGAGATATTAGAATTTTAAAATAAAAATAATGCAGTAAATGAAATATCACCTTTGTGATGTATATATGCTAATTTTAAAAAAGTGTCATATTACAATAAAATTTATACCAAAACGTAGATAAAAATTAGACGGTCGTAAATATATAATTATTTTTTCTTTAAACAAAATATATCACAAGTTACTAAACATAATTTATAAACAACTTATAATTAATTACATTAGTATACAATTTTTATAAAACCCCCTCGTATCTTTTACAAAACACCCTCACAATTTTCATCCAACCCCCTCCCAACAATTTAAAATTGAATTCAAATTTCTCCTATCCATAAATTTTTAATCTTTTCAAAATTGTTTTGAGAATGGAATAATTTTCAAATTGAAGGTTGTGATTGGTTAATTAAGATGATATAGATAGATAGATAGATAATCAAGAATCTGGTTAAATACTATAATTTCAAATATTATAAAGTGTAAATATGATATTTAAAAGTTATGGTAGACAATTACGGTATTTTAAGGTTTAAAAAAAGCATATATGAATTTTTTTAATAATTTTGATTCATTCGATTTTGACCAAGAAAAATTAAATTCAGTTTTGATCAAATAGATTGTCAAGATTAAGGAATATCAAATAAATAATCAAGATTAAGGAATTAAATTTATTTTATGAAATAAAATAGGACCGTTGGATAAAATTAGTACATGTTAGTCTTTTATTTATATTAGAAGATTTGATATTAAACTATTTTGGGCCGGTTTGGTGATCATCTTAGTTGATATTTTGTTTCTGTAATTTCGTGCCTGCCTATCGATATAATCGGTAACAGATCAAAAATATAATTGTATATTTGTTATAAAGCATATTTAAATTTAAAAGAAGTAAAATATAAAATATAGTTTTACCCCTAGCTCCTCGGTGTGTTTATTTGTTATAAAGCATAGTTATCTTCTCTTTCTAACACTAACACGTAATTATGTTGGATTAGAAGACGCTTCATCTAGCAAAACCGTAGAACATGCATTTTCTAAAACATTTTCAATCAACATTAAGTGAGCAACCAAATAGAACAGTGGCTCTAATACCACTTGTAAAGAGATCTCAAACTTAAACCTTAACTAAAAGACGTTTAAATATGTGAATAACTAGAAAAGCAATTTACATTTATATCAAGCTTTTATTTAATTAGATTATCGTATGACAAAAAATTTTCTACAAAGAAAAGGTATAATTAAGTAAGAAAAATCCTAATATGTGTGGCAAACACGTGCTTTTTGTTTTACATATCCACTTAATAAATGGATTTTAAGAGTCGATGATATAAAAAGTGAAGATAAATATTATTGATGATTTGGAAAACATATTTCAAATAATAGATTTTTTATATAAATTAAACAAATTAAGGAAAAAAACCAAGAACGGTATACTGCCTCATATAACGCGCACATGCTTCCTTTTGTCTTCTTATTCTTTCTGGTTCCCAAGCAACTTAATCATATTGCTATGTTACATCAACATATATACAACTAGTGGTAAGTTTACCCGCACTTCGCGTCAGAGATTAATCACTTTTTAATCGAGTTTGTTTAGATTATTTATCTACTATTTTAGAAGCACCTATGTTAATATAATGAGTTAGAAGATGAGATAAATAATATATACAACCCCTTTTTGGTTTATGATCTAAAAGTTGTCAACAAAAACTACTTCATATATGGATTTTGTTGGTATTAGTTGATCAAAAAGATGTCAATATAAAAAGTTAAAAATGTAAGATTTTTTTATTCATGTGTTACGACAGGGTTTATACATAAAAAATTTTGTTACTAAAATAGTAATAATTAGATTAATTGTCACATCTATAGTCAATAATATTAATATTCATAGTAATAAGAAAAACATCTTAGAAATTACAAATTAACAAAACAAAAAAAAGCTATAAAATTATTTATAGATTTTATGTTTATTATAAAGCAGACAAAAGACAGAACTAACAATATATTTTTGAATTATTATTCAAATAGAACAACTAAAGCATACCAATAACAAAAAAATATTCAAAGATGAAAAAAAGTCGCTTTAGATTTACATGTATATAAACCCTAGATCACAACTTAAAAAAAAGGAAAGAAAAAGAACAAAAAAACACAAATAATAATAAGAATTCAAAAGGAATTCAAAAAGAATTATAAACTTTCTAACCTTAACAACTTATCTTGTATATTTTAATTATTTATTGCGTGTTTTAGATATAAAAAGTTGATTTTATAAAACAAAAAAGAAAAAGAAAAAAAACATGCCTAATAACCTATATTTTAAAAAAGAAATCAGCTAATTAAAATCTAAATGTTAAAAAGGTTAAAAAGATAATTAAAAAACTAAATATTAAAAACTAAAAAAAACAATTAAACTGAAGTCGCCAGGATTCGAAATTAGGACCTAACATTGAGAGGCAACGTACTTAACCAACACGCCCACACTTACTTTTGATAATATTCTGGAAGTTTAGGTATATAACATAATTCTTTTTAATATACAAAAGGACAAAAGTTTTTTCTGTGAATTGTATGGTATAGTAATTTTAATTTTTTGAAAAACAAAATTAAATTTTTGAATAAGAACCGTCAATAGAATATTTGTAATTTTGTACATTTCTACAATTTGAAATTTGTTAAACCGCACACAATAATAATATCATGAATAGAAATGTATGTAATCTTTCACAATTATAAAATGGTTTAATTAAATCGTAAACAAGAATAGTATACTTTAAGTTAATCATTAATTTGATAACCAAATTTTAAAACGTAACAAGCCATAAAATGTTATTTTAACCTTGACAAACCAACCCATCGTTAACTTACCTAAAAGATATGTTGATGTTTAGCTTCTCATTAAAAAAATGAAAAGAAAAAACACTTAATAGTAAAAACAAACTGTACATTTGAGAAGCTTTTAAAAAGAATGGGTTCAAGTTACCAAGAGACTTTTAAATAAAATTGTGACCCACATACATATATATGTATGGAAATACCAATCAATTCCCTGCTTCAACTGGGGCCATGATAGAAACATGTTACATGGGTGGATTAAAGAGGGTCAATTAATTTAGGGACATTTGAGTACTTCCTTTTTCTATACATCTTTAAAAACCTCAATAATTTGTTTGTATTTTTCCCATTTTTATTATTTATTAAAAAACATAAGAGCCCACCATGCACTGTACTCCATTTGTTTTGTATTTATACGGCTGATATTTGATAATTATGTTTCTTTTAATCTTAGAAAATTTCTTATGTCAAAATATAACGAATTTTGTTTAATTATCATTAGCGTCTTAGCGGTCTCTTCTTGAGTTTTAAAATGAAAGGAAAGGGAAGGAGTGGAAGGGAGAAAAGGAAATGAGATGGATAGAAAAACTTCATCTCTCAATCATCCCAAAAATGGGAGGAAAGTTTTTACACATAAAAATGGTGAAATTGCCACTCCAACCCTTTCGTTTGTGTAACACTGTTCTCACTAACACTATTATGAACACGCGCGGAAGCTTAATTAACAAAATATAATATAATATATATTTGATCAAACACAACTAAACAGGTTTGCTTTATAAATCATTTACAGTGTTACTACAAAACATGCTCTTTACAAAAACATCAGATATCAGTGTTAGATCAGTCCCAAAATTCCAGTTTAGCTCTTTAATCCATCTACCTGGATTCTCCTGAAAAGAAATCAACAGTGGGGAATTAGCACAAAGCTAAGTGAGAGAATAGATATCACAAACATACAAGGCATCAAGCCCAAACCAACAATGCTCAAACAAACAAGAGAACCGGCGGTGTTGCAACACCTACAACCAAATGTCGGCCAAAGCATAGTTTACCGATAGCCCAGTTACAACAGACAACAATAATAGTACTTCTTGATTACAACAAATGCAAATCAAGACAACTACTAATATTGTATATCTCTAAACACAGGCCCAGCTGAATAACAACCGCCAAGCTGATCTCACAACAACGTCATGTATATATACAGAAAAGAGCAACTATCAATCAGTATTTGCTTACTACTGAGTCTTTCCACCACCTGAACAAACAACTATCAATCAGTATTTGCTTAATCAACAAACAATAAGCATAATACTGAAATCAATCATACATGTACATATAAAACCACAAGTACATATATCAAATCACGTATATACTACCAATATACCACAATTCACGATTACCCTTTACTTACTGTAATCTTGTGAATTCTTTCAACTCCTTAGCTTAGGCAATTCATACATTCCTTTCACAAGCCAAGGCTACAAGTTCATGTTTAAACTTAATCTTTCATACACAATGTTCATCAATTCCGAGCATAGGCAAAACTGGAAATCCGATTGTGTTCAAATCCGACAAGATCAAATCCGATTAAGCCAATCCGATAAAATCAAATCCGAGAAATGGCAATCCGCTAAACATGAAATCCGATCAATCAAAAGCAAATCCGATACAGTCAAACAATCCGATAGAATTCACAATTCCGATAGAATTCAACAATCCGGCCTTTCAAAAAAAAAAAATTCAACAATCCGATAAAACAGTCGGTTTCCGAGTAAGGGACATTCCGATAAAGGTGTTAGGCATTTTATCAATCTGATTTCATGCATTCCGATCAATTCAATTCCGATAAAATAATCGGAATCCGAGTAAAGCTCATCAATCTGACAAAAGCTAAGGCACAGTTCTATTTTATCGGATTCCTACTAAATCCGATAACTTCTATCGGTTTTCAACAATCCGATCAACTCATACTTAAAATCTGATCAATTCAACCTTTAACAAAACCGATAGATTCAAACATGATCATAACTTCAATTTTCGATCTGATCTTATGCATGCAATCACATATATGTTTCCAGAACTTAATTCTAAACATATATTAATCATACTAACATCAATTACTAACAATTATGCACCCTAGATCATCAATTCATCATACTTTGCATTCAATCAGTTTTCACATAATAACCACATAAATTCAAAATTAGCATCAGTTAATATATGGTTTCTGAATTCTAACCTTTTGAAGATGTTAATTGCTTCAGATAAACAGATTGCACAATTCAAATCAACAAGAATTCAATTCTTCTTCTTTGATTCTTTTTCTCGGCCGTAAGCACACAAACACACACTTACACCTCACAATTTTGCATGTTATGAGTAATTAGGTGGTGTGTTGGGTGGTTTAGGTGTCAACCGAGACACCTCATCATCCATTAACAATAATAATTATTTTAATAATAATTATTCCCATTTTAATTAAAATAAGTTAATTAAAACACACAAACAATTAATTAACAACTAATCAACCAATTAATTAGGATAATCATACTTAATTACCTTAATCCCACTAGGCCGGTAAGAAGGGTGTTACAGTTTGCCTCTTAAAAAAACTCAAGAACACGATTTCTTCTTCCTTTCCTCCCTTAGCAATTATTTCATTCCTCTCCTTATAATAACTCGAGAACATAACGTATACCTAACATTATTATACCTGAAATCATACAACAAACTTATTATAATGTGCAAAAGATTACATGTGTAGAAGGCAGGATGTCATCTTTATTTTTTTTAAGTTTCTTTAATTCATTGTTCTTGAGAGATGAACAATATGAACAACATGTTCAAACATAAAACTTCAAGGAACATCATGAACAATTTTTACAAAACATCAAAAACTGGACCGGATGTAAAAACCTATCAAGAAAAACAAATAAAACATAATAATTGATATGATGCAATCATATTAATCTATTTGAACACTAGCAGTGTTGGTAATCTATTTGAAGCAATCAGTTTATGAAAGCAAGCACATTTGAACAATATCTTGATTGTTCATTTACAAAATTGAAGATTAAAACTATCGGTTTGTATACAAACAGGTTTCAAACACACGATAATCGATTCAAATCTTAGCAATCATAATTATGGTTTGAACATATCGAAAGGATGATCAATAATAGATTCAAACCCTAGCGCCCTAGCCATCAGAAATACGATTTCAAACACACATCAATTGAATCAAACACTAGCCATCAATAATCGATTATTTATATAAGTCATGGATGCAGATTGAAATAAATCCAAGTCATGAAAAATGTGATTCGAGCGCAAACTTACAATTCTTGAAACGAATGAAACAGACTTGCAAACCCACGAACCAGTCAAGTCAAAATATATTATTCAACGATTGAATCAAACCCTAGCCGAAGAACACAAATTGATTTCAGATCTTTGAAAAGTACTTGAAATAAACAAAAACAAGAACAAAACAGATCTTCAAACCCGCGAATTGATTGAGTCAAAACACATTGTTCTAGTTGAAATCGAAGAGCAAGATACTTTATATATCCAATTTGGTATCTATGTAACAATTTATGCTCTAAATTGGGCCGCTTCTCCCCCTTCTGTAGGAAGACTTCAATATTTTTGTTTCTTTTTACTATAAGTCTATAACAAACAAAAAAAGAAAAGAAAATAACATAATGCAATGCACTGGGATCGTGAGTACGGAGGCTTGTCGTTTTTGGTAGCTACTTCGATTTCCCGCTCCTTGGCCGAGAGGCTACTGCGGTTCAATCCAGGACCAGATCTACACTTTGAAAACAGGGGTGGAGACAAGGGGAGGCTGAAGGGTGCTTGGCCCCCTCCAATGAGCCCAAAATCTTTAATATTTTATAAGTCTAAATCAAACACATATATATTAACCCCCTAACTCTAATTAATAGCCATAAGTATTTCTCATAACTTAAAAAGTGTATAGGAGGCTTGAGTGGCGATTTTGATATTTGAAAAAACATTCATTCAGCAATGAAAACTATGAAAAGAAGGTTTCGTAATAGCATGAGTGATGATTATTTTTAAAACAGTTTAATTCTTTATATTGAGAGATTTCTAATACTTTATCTACATACAATATAATAGATGAGTTCTATTCAAATAAATAAAGTCGCGTCCAACTACAAACACACGAAGTATGATTTCTTATTGTTATTTTTTGGTTTCATTGAAGTTTTGTCAAGATGAAGTATTCAAGTTATTGTTTTAATTAATATTATGCTTGTAGCACATAAATTCATGGCAACCGAACTTGCAATTGTGAGAAAATTTTGGTCATTGAAGGCCGATTTTGACAAAGCTTAAGTGTTGTTTTAACAAGTGAATTCTTGTTCTTAAACGACCTTTCATTATTTGTTTATCTAGACGGATAATAAAACTTTTTAATGTCATTTTTATATATGTGTATCGTTAAATAAAGTAAGACCGGCCCCCGTTATATTAAAATCATAGCTTCTCCCCTGTTTGAAAATACATTTGTACTAAGGTAAAATAAAATGTTTTGTATTAATTATGCTTTAGAATAACAACTAATTTTCAATTTCATTTTTATTATTATTTTTTTCTAATTTTGAAATAGTCAGAGGCATTTATGTGGATTCTGAGACCTCATAAAAGCATATAAGCTTCACGAGAATATGATGCTCAATGCCCCCCAAGAGATTAATATGCTTCAGTTATACGTATCCTTATCTGTCTCCCAATTCTTAGATTGAATCATGCAAAATAATCATCTTTTTTTGACCTGTTAAGAATGAATTTTGAAAACAAGAAATTAACTAAAAGTTGACCTCGATTGTTAGGTGAAAATGGAGAAACCAATCATCAGATGAGAATTCATTAAAGCACATATATATTATAATGTTTCTTCTGATATGATGAAAGTTATTGTACGTGATCATTTAGTTTTACTGCATGTATTTTTCTTATAATTTCAAATCATATTATAAATTCCTTTATTCATTGATCAAGTGTCACTCTAGAATCAACAATATGATAGAATTTTCAACAGTCGATTAGCAGGTTTGTCTAGCAAAGGGTATGAACGATCATGTAATACTAATATAGTTTGGTTATCGGACCCAAAAACGTTGACTAAAAGGGTATTTGACATAGAACCATTCAATGCTAAATACTAAATCTTCATGTAACCATGCAAGTAATTATGTGTTCTCGCCTCTAAATATAGTGTATGTTAATTAAGAGAAGAAAAATATACTACAGAATCATTCCATCTTACAACACCTTTTTTATCATTAAGCACTTAGTATTTTGCCTAATACCCTCTTTTTACACGCTCTTTATATCAAGTCACCTTCAAACACCTCCTAAATTACATCTCTTCTGCCATAAATCATTATGAAGATTAAATTGGAATTTTTTTTATCATTCACCTTATTCCTTTAGAACCTCTGTCACATTACATTCAAGATCAATATCAATTGGAACTTTGAAGTGGAGAAAAGAATCCTTAGATACATTAAATGAATCATGATTATGATTAAATTTGAGGTTCCTGAAATTCAAGGAACGAATATCATTTGCTTTTCTTAAAAAGATTCAAGGTAAGAATATCATTTGCTTTGTCCATGTATATCATAGAGGATCTTTGATTGATCGATATTAAAAGCATAAGTTGAGCATGTGTCTTCGTTCATCTCTCCCTCGCATCGTGGTTGTCGTCTAAGAAACGATACATTGTTTCCTTGTCAACTGTCAATTATCTTGTTATTTTCTATTATAAATTTTTTTATTCATACTCGATCTTGACGAAACACTGTTAAACTTAGATACTATTCTCTAATATATTTCCATAATAAAAATACTATATTACTTAAGTGAAAATTCTATTTCCATTCTAAAACTCATGATATTAAGATTAGATATCGTTTTCTAAGAGATCGTATACAAGTAATATTAATCTACTTTCACCCAAAAATTAGAGATTCTTTCATTAAAAGCCAAAACTCTTAACCTGAAGAGATTAAATTTCAGGGTCATGAAACAATATGTGTAAAGTTTGAATTAATACCACAAATGGTCAAATTAACCACCGAATGATAATGGTGCGACCGACGTTCATGGAAGCTTAGACGAAACTTAAAATATTTTCAACAATAAGCCAATAAGGTTTAAAAGGTGGATAGTCGAGTTATGTCTCCCCAATCTTCTAAATCTAAAATATATATAAGACTAATTAGAAAAAAAATATTAAATGATTTAGATTTTTTATTTAGTAAAATATTTAATCTTAGTCATTTATTTTTTTTAATTTTAAAATTTTGATTTTGACTTTTTAAAATTAAACTAATATAACTAACTAACATAAATTAAGATAAAGATAACTCTTAATCAAATCAATCATAAATATAATCGGGATTAAAATAAGTTAGTAAAATAAACTAATACAAACATATGAGAAATGTTCAATATAGTGCATACTTAATTCATAGTTTAAGGGACTAATTTTAGTCTTTTGATCAGCTCCATCAATTGTCAAATTAAATTTTTTAGTAATTTGGAAGAAGTGACATTTTTGTAATTAACATGTGATGTTTTTTATATTAACTTTATTTAACACAACTCACAAACATATATGTCAATGTCCGTGTGATAACATGAAATATGGTGATCAAATATCAATATTACTAAGAATTAGATTATTTAGATATCATATACTTTATGTGTTTGTATTTCTTTAATAACGCATTTGGTTTATCTTGATCATTTCATTTAATGATTTTTATTATTTTACTGTAGTATACGAGTTATTGTAGTCTAAACTTTTTAATTTAAAGTTGACAAAATAAATTTAAAGATTCTTATTATTTATTCATGTTATACTAATTTTTTAATATTGATATAAACTAGCATTATTTATCATCTTTTTAATTTGTTCGTGTCTCAAAGTTATTTTTTTTTTAATATATATCTTTTTTAAAACAACCCTTGTATCACACTGGAATTTACTCTAGTATTTATAATGAAAATATAATATGTATAAAAAGTTTAGCAACTTCAAATAATCTTTTTAGATGTTTCCAAAATAAGAAATTTATCTATATTATGTTGTGAAGTTCATAGTAAAAAGACCTTGTAAGAAGTGTTATAGATTTATTTTGTTATTAACCCATAAAATTGTGTTTTTATAGTTAAGAATTGAATTTCTCAACTTTTTAATTTATTTAACTACTATAATCCTAAATGATAATTTGTATTAATGATTGCAATATTCTGTCTATATGCTTTTAAAAAAGTTAATTTTCAATTTATATACTAAAGTGAAGGCCCTGCAAGACTTCACGTCTCGTGACAAATCCAAAATTCTTTAGAGATATTAATTATATAATCAATTTTTAGTATAAAAATAATTAATATTAATAGTATTTGGGAGTTTTTGACCAAACAAGTGTACTTGAGAAACTTATTTACGTACTAAAATGGTGTACTTTCAAACATATTTACCAAAATAGTGTATTTTTTATTTTAAAAGGTTAATTTTATAATTTAAACTAATATTATAATTAATTAAATCTAATTAGTATTAGTTAAACAGATTTAAATTGATTCTAAATAATATATATACATATACATATATATTATTTATTTATTTAAAAATTGCATCTTCATTCAACGGCGACATCCCGTTTTTCCGGCGGCGAGCTTCATCTTCCGGCTAACGTATCTCCTCCCCTTTTCCGGCGACGAGCACTTCAACCCCAAACCCACCGAATGTGCTCCCTTTTTCGATGGGAGTAAGACTATTTTGAACTTTTGATTGAAATCCCGGCGAGTCGACGACAAGGAGGTGGTGGAAAACTCCGACCCCCTGTATATTGACATTATAATTAAAGATGAACTAATTAAAGTGGCTTTTCAACTTTATTCATCCACCAAATCACTACCAATCAAAACTCTCATCGTCTTTCCCTACTTCACATATTCCCACACTCACTCTCTCTAAAACCACCTCTTTCTCTCTCTAAAACCAAGCTTCATCAATGGCAATAGTTTCACTCTGTTTCGTCCTTACCTTCTTCTTCTTTCTAATCTTCAAGCATGCACTGTTTCAACCATTTCAACGAACGTCGAGTTGCTTCTGAAAAGAATCAAACCGTCAATCGAAGGAAAATCAGAGAGCTTGTTATTAAATTCACGGAATACCTCTGTTCCACTCTCTCAATGGCGAGGATGGAAAAGGGTTTTCAGTAATGGATCTCCGTTAACATGTACAGATATGTCATCTCCTCAATGGTTGAATATTTCGTTATCGAAAGACCCACTCTTCACCTTCTTTCCCTTCAACTCCTGTCGGCGAATCTCTCCGGTGAACTTCCGTCGGGGAAAGGGAGTGTCGCCGTTGAATAAGGATGCGATTTTTAAATAAATAAATAATATATATATTATTGAGAATCAATTTAAATGTGTTTAACTAATACTAGATATAATTAATTATAATATTAGTTTAAATTATAAAAATTAACCTATTAAAATAAAAACATACACCATTTTTGTAAATATGTTTGAAACTACACCATTTTAGTAAATAAGTTTTCCAAGTACACTTGTTTGGTAAAAAAGTCAAGTATTTGGTTACTATTTTGATTGGTGATCTCAATATCTCATACACTTTAGAGATTAAGAAGCTATCTGCCAGGTGGAACTCACCTAAATAGATTTGTGGGTCTCACGTATCCTGGCTTTCTTCGCGAAAAGAAGCATTTTCAATACAGTTAAATTACAAGTTGTTCTTTTTAAAATTAGTATTATTTCACAGTTGGTACATTAAAAAAAAGTTGTAAACTTATACTTTCATTTTAAAAATAAATGGTATTCAATCTTTAATCGTTAATTTATATAGAGTCACGTTAACATTGACAACAGGGTTGTGTTAAGGAACGATCTACTTGGATAACCGTTCAAGACTCATAATAAAATGGAGCCTATAATAGAAAATTGTATAGATAAATAGGTAAAAAAAGACTCAATTACTTAGAGCATGCGGGATACGTCTACAAATGCTCGGCATGGTTGAGTTGGCCTCGGTATACCGAGGTGCACACTACCTCTTACTCAGTATACCGAGTTTGAGAATGGAACTCGGTGATGGCTTGTAGACATTTTTTGAATGTTGGGGAACGGTCATTTGACCGTTTATATTTAACAAAAAAAAATTCACCTTACACATCTATATATAAACACTCACCCATTTTTTAAAATTTCACATCCATTATCTTCTTTCAATTTTATATATTCTCATTTTATTTAAAACACACACACACACAAAATATCATACAACACCATTTCTTCATCTTCTGACGAGGAACCAGACAAGCAATATGAAAAGGTTTATGGATTTAGCATGCGTTTTTAGGGGTTGCCGGTTCAAATAATGATTTGAATGTTCTCAACGAATTTCCAATATTCAACGATATATTAAATGTCAAAGCACCAGTGTGTCCTTTTGAGGTGAATGGGGTTACATACAAATATGGATATTATCTTGCGAACAGGATATATCCAGAATATGCGACATTTGTGAAATCATTTCATTATCCACAAGACGAGAAGCGTATAAAGTTCAAAAAAGCACAAGAGTCGGCAAGAAAGGACGTTGAACGAGCATTCGGTGTCCTTAAAGCGCGTTGGCAGATATTGCAAAATTCGGCACGACCATGGACTACAAAAAAGATAGGCAACATTATGTACTCGTGTATCATTTTACACAACATGATATTGCAAGACGAAAATCAAGCGATTTGTGCTTTTGATGAAAGTGATCTTCCAATATCCCCGGTTCACAATCCTTGTTTTCAAGAAGTGGCAACACAACTCTTCGAGAAATACGTTGTCGGGAAACACATATTAACCTACGTTCGGATTTGGCCGAGCACATAAGTACGCTACTATTCGATGATAAAGATGATGAATAATTTGTTTGTATATTTTTTATAATTATTAGTTTAATGTATTTTGAATTTATTTAGGAAATGTTTAAATTATTAAATAAATACTAGTGTTTATTTATTTTAAAAGTTTTACATTTTTTTATTTCGAAATTAAAAATAAAATAAAATTGAAGCATGTCTGAAGCATGGGTATTTCCAGCTTCAAAGCATGCCCTGAAGCTAGGGGTGTTCAATCGGTCGGTTATCGGTTATATGGATTTATTCGGTTTGGTTTAATTGGATTTTAGCAAAAAAATTAACCGGCCATAACCCAAACCAAAATTATATAAAACCAAACCAATCCAACCAAATAATAATCTGGTTAATTGGTTTGGGCCCCGTAAAACCAAATAAGGAATTTGCCTAAAAAGACATCAAAAACTTACCATTAATCACACATGACACTTGACCACAAGATCACCAACTTCAATTATTTATAAATAACATTCAACGGAGCAAATCAGAGGAAAAGATTTGATTATAATTTGACTTAAGAAAGAGAAAATAGGGAAAAGATTGATAGAATCTGTAATTTTTGTATATCATGCCCTGATTCAAGGAAATATGCGATATATATGTAAATTTTGAAATACAGTCTTTATCTTAATCAGGTTTCGGGCGGTCCCCGAATGGTAAGATATAAAACCAAATCCGAGCCATAAACTGAATAAAAGTTCGGGTCTATCCACAAATCCAATCCAAACCCGATTAAACCGTAACCAAGTAATCTAGATTCTTATGGATCGGTTGGATTTTCGGGTAAAACCAATTAATGAACACCCCTACCTGAAGCATGGGGGAGTGATGCTGATGTGACGCTGAAGCATGTACTCCCCATGCTCTTAGGCTCAACTTCTATAACACAAACTTAAAAATTAAAGTATCAACTAGTTTGGAGTTTTGGTTGATGATAATAAGTTACTTGAAATTAGTATATCACATATGAGGTAAAAAATTATAATTTGAGTGAGAATAAAAGTTTTGGAAATTAATTTGTATTTGAATAATATATTTCAGACTCAAGACTTCAAATTCGTTTTTTCAAAATCTAACAAAACATGTATAAGTTTAATTTATCTTTGATTTCTAGTTTAAGCACGTTATTGATTATTAGTTAATAAAGTGTATTTGTTAATTATTTGGAATCACTTAATTACTTGAGTCACTATTAATTGGCTACTTTAATCACTTGAAGTCAACAATCAAATTTTTTGGTATCACTTATTTGGAATCTTGAAACACGTCAAAATGAGCCGAATATTATTGATAATCAGTTAATTAGTTTAGTGGTTATTTAGTTTATTAGATAAATAGGTTACTTGAATCACTTAATATCATGTTAATTGGTTTTTTAGTGAATTCCGGAATCATGTTATAATTAATTAACAAATCAAGTTTTCCAAAATGAATTTATCATGTAGTAAAAAAATGGAAGGAATCTGAAAACGTAAAAACTATCTTAAAGAGAGTGAATGAATAGATTTATACAAAATTTAAAAATATAAATAATTATAAGTTTCTTATTTAACGTTTGTATATATTTTAGTTTTTTATATATATTTGAGTATTTTAAGGGGCTCATTTTTTATTTTTGCCTTGTACAGAAAAAATGTTAATTTGACACGGCCCTAATTGACAAAAACCTTAAACGTTTTCTATCATATTTTAACCTAAACCCTCCTCTCAACTTCTCTCATTTGTTAACATTGATAAAAGCCTTAAT
Source organism: Pulicaria dysenterica (assembly GCA_947179395.2). Taxonomy (NCBI): domain Eukaryota; kingdom Viridiplantae; phylum Streptophyta; class Magnoliopsida; order Asterales; family Asteraceae; genus Pulicaria; species Pulicaria dysenterica. The sequence goes on from OX359291.1 coordinate 95,179,589, forward strand.
GTTAACGATTAAAGGACTGATGGTGTGCGGTTTTTCAAAATAAGTGAATAAGTTAGCAATATTTGGCTTAAATAACCAAATATGAAATAATCATATTACTAAAAGAACCAATAGTGTAATTTACTCTATCAATACTAGAAATCCATCTTTACCTTTTTAAATTACAACGACGAAAATTATTATTTACCACTACTCTATCCTCTTATTTATTAAATGATACTATTTGCCTTATAAAATTTCATATAAGTCTCTTTCATTTTTGTGCCATATTATGTATTAAGAAGATTTTTGTTTCTTTTATTTAATTCTAATGAGTTTTTGAGAAAGTCGAGCAAAGCTTTAAATCAATGGTCTAATTAACTGTTTTCATAACCATTTTTTGTACTAGAACGATCCCCGTCCAAAACTATATGCACACATGACATCTCTATACACAATTACACATAATTATGTATGCCTTTGAAAGTAAAGAAATTTGTTTGGTATATGCCATAACTTTTTATGAACATGTTGATTATAATTAAAGACTCTTGAGTGTTGATATTATATTTTCCAAGCTAGGAAATGTACTTTTGATAGCTACTTAATTTATAATAACAAGTGACATTAAGTTATTATAAACCAATATTATGTTATGTTTATAACATATATAATAAGGTAATTTTATATGGAGAAAGGAAATTGGAAAAGTTACCTCCAACACCTACTCATAATTGTCATCTCATGGCTCAGACCCACAGTCAACCCCACACTCCTTTTTGCACCATCTTCATTGCCCTGTAGTCTCAAGGAATTCTATCTTTCACACCCAAGTGAATGAATCATTATGGGTGGTAGATATGAGATTCTCCTTTTCCTAGCTTTTTCTATTTGGTAACAATAATAATAATCTTTAATAAAAATGAGTTTTTATAACATCGCTTTAAAATAACTTTTATCAAAACAAAAATGCAGTTATAAGTTTTTCCAATTCCAAAGTATATTGTGTTGATTGTAACATAATTTTTGCCAAAATAGATACAATAGCACGTGAGAAAATCACGAAATATTTGACGATACTTACATTTTTAGCGTTCTTTTATATATACACACAGAACCAGATAGATAAGAGATCATAATGAAAACTCGGTATTGATCTAATAAAAATAATCAATAAAACCAAGAAGCTAAACCATTAGATAGTTTGATTCTTTAATTCTTTATTTTACTTGCAACCTCACCTGCTTTTGGAATCAACTTGCCTTTAATCATCATATAAATAAAAATGTGGGATTTAAATATTATATATTATATTATACTACACCAACTAAATTATGCAATTGTGATGTGATGACTATGGCAATCAAATGACCTAACAAGTCATCATTATAAATTGGTCATCATTAACATCATCTATATATGTTTTGCGACTTTAAATATTTCCTTTTGTACCAGTTAATAAATTATTTGCATAGTTATAATCGAGTCAAATGTTTAAAGCATTGCTAAGAGGATCCGTATTAACTTAGATCGATATGTATCGGAAACTATTAGAAGATATACGCGAAAATAATAGAGAAACTAAAATAATCTTATGGATCGTGCATGGGAAATTAACACTTTAACAAAATAAATTTTGGTTTACTTGGCGACATTCCAGTGATCTCACACTAAAATATACAGAAGATCTAAGTGAATGGAAATACAAAGATTGATTTCTGTAAAGTTTTACTACGTATTGAACACCAAGTTCTTAGGCTGCTAGTTATACCTTACCTGCAGGTAAGGCTTACCTGCAGCCACATCAGCGCCACAATCATTCCCCCTCCCTTACCTTTCTACTTTACCCAATTTCAAGTTACACCTTACCTTTTCTTACCCAATCTTTTTTCAATCTTTTTATTCTTTTTTTTATTTTAACAAATAACCAATTATATAAATAATATAACTCATTAATTAAATTAATTTATAATTCAAACATTACTAAAAATTAAAATTACATAATTTAAACTTAAAAAAACAAACTTTCTTAAAAAAATACATATTTTTTAACTTAAAAATTAAAAATAATATCTAATCCATTGGCGCCCAACCGTACTGACGTCGTAAATCCTCCTTCATTGCCTTGATATTTTCCAATGCTGCTCCCGAAAGATGACTCGTTGGTTGCATGTAAAATTCGAAGGCTTTCATTTTATTTCGTTGTAGAGTTAAAAAAAATAAAACCTTGAGAGTGAAAGAGAGTAGAAGAGATAAAATGTTGTGGTTTTAAAATGATAAAAAGGGGAGTATTTATAAATGGAGTTTGGGTAAATTAATTAAGTTAAAAAAAGCCTTTTAACGGTCGAAAATTAAAAAAAGAGACGTTGGAGGGGGGGTGGGGATGGAACTCGTCGTCGAGCTCATGGACCCGAAGGCCGAACTCGAAGGCAAACTCGAAATCGAGTTTTGGTGTTCTCGATGGAGCCCGATCGAACCCGGCCTCTTCGAGTCGAGCATAACGTGTAGTCTTATAACTAGCTAGCATAACGTTACTTGATTTCAGTTATAAATAAGGGTTGTGCCTTTTCGTAGGAAAACCAAGAGGTGATCGTTGCACCGTAGCCCTCACAAGGAGGCATTGCCCCTTGATTCTCGTTCTTTAGCAGGATGATATTTAATTAATCAAAATGAATGTTCACTTTACCTCTTAACTCGTATTAACTTAATTAATTTGAAAGCCCTTAGACTTAAGTAAATCACAATTACCTAACTGCATAAATCATCAACACAAACTAAATACTTGATAGTTACAACTTACAAGTAAATGCAATCTAAATTTCTTTAAAACAATAAATTTGAGGTTTGTACACGATTAAGAAAAGACACATGTTTTATGGAGAACACATATGAGAAATTGCAAAACTAATCTAACAGCTATAAAGATTAGATACAAATTTGGTATATCTATTTCTTTTCTTTTTTTGCATTTATATATTAATATAAGTTTTATTGTTTTTATGTTATTTTAAAGTAAAAATAAGAATAATTATGTTAGTGTTCTATTTTTGCTCTTGTTCTCACTTTTCAGTATACTTACATTAAAAAGAGTTTTTCCTAGAGACCGCCACTTCTTAAAAAACACATGCTTAAACAAGTTTATTATAAATTTCATCACGAAACATAATAGCAAGGCAAACTTACTGATATATTGTAAATTTTAATCAAGGGATTGATAATGAAGCCATTGAATTGGAGGTAGTTGAATTTTAGTAAGTTATTATGAAAGGATAAGGACTAAACATGTAACTAATAGAAAAACTAGAAAAATGAAAGCTGTAATTAAGGCAAAATTTTAATATAATCTCTAAAAATAAATAACTTTTTAATCTCTATATATAAAAACTATTTTGGATAAAATGTTAACAATTTTTTTTTTTTTGAAACGCAAAATTTTATTAAGAAAGAAAAGTCTCTACAAGTGATAGAGACTTACAGTACAGTGCACAGAAGCAAATCACATTCAGCAATTTACAAGCCAAATAAACTAGCCGCCTAACCCATCCAAATACTTAAAAAAGATTGCAACCTCACACAATTTCACGAAACTGCCATTGCCATATTTGCTGGATCCAGTAACCAACTAATCCATTGAAGAGATTTTTTTTTCTTCCCTAGCTTTTGTACCCATTGAAACATCAGTAGTTGAGCCTCAAAAAAAAAATACCATCAGCACATGTATTCTTGCCACGAAACACAAATGCATTCCTATCTTTCCATATGCTATATGCGATCACTTTTGTTGCCGCCTTCCACATTTCATATTGACTTGCTGACCATGAATCTAATCTCCTGCTGCAGACCTCACGAAAATCATTATCCTGTTTATAATCCAAACCCCACCAGCTGTACAAATTACGCCAAATAGGAACGATCTTTGAGCATTGAACCAGCGCGTGATTAACATTTTCCACCTCAGCTGAACACCTTGGGCAGAGCACTGAAGGAACCTCTATCTCTCTGTCTTTAAGGTTGTCTAGAACCGGTAATCTATCCCGAAAAGCCCTTCATGCGAAAATGTTAATTTTCTTTGAAATTAGTTTAGACCATTCAGTAGGAATCTGCACATTTAGCGCTTGGAATCTTCTATCTTCAATTTTCTGTCGGATGATATTGACCGAATAAACATTTATATTGTTCATCGACCATTCCCATCGGTCTTTCACCTGTTTACTTAACGAAACATGACTCAACAGTTCTTTTAGACTCTCAAGTTCCATCCTGACTCTACCCAAACTCGACTCAAAAGAACTAAAATCCCAAACCCAACCCATTTGTGACCACGACCCAACATCACCGACTTTAATGTGTTTGTTACTGCATCTATTGAACAATCTTGGACACAACTCGGACAGCTTGAAATCCCCAGCCCATTTATCATACCAGAAGGTAGACTTTTTTCCATTTCCCACTTTGACTCTGACAAACGACTCTAATGACAACCCCACGGATTCTAATTCCTTGACAGCCAAAACAATCCCACCCCAAACTGACCCTTTATCGACCTTGCCCGTATCAAAACAGCCCGACTCACCATGAATACTCTTAATAACTTTGACCCAAGTTGACTCCCTATGAACTTTAAATTTCCAAAACCATTTGCCCAAAAGACCCAAGTTAAAGGATTTCAAATCCCCCAAATTTAGACCCCCCCCCCCCCCTCAAAGTTCCTCACCGTATCTTCCCATTTAATCCAATTCAATTTTTTATTTTTTCCATCTCCCCCCCAAAAAAAGTTTCTTCTCAATCTCTCAAGCACTCGTATGACACATGCTGGCGCACGAAACAACGAGAAGTACAACCAAAATAAAATGTTAACAATTTATTTTGGTAAATTAAATCTCAGTAATTAATTTAAATAGAGAATTCAATTTAATTTTAACTTTTAGAAGTGAAACTTTCTTAATTTAAATCAAAATTGTTACGAATAATATTATATATATCCTTCTTAAACTTTAATATAAAATGTCTCTAATTTAATCTTTAAATGTCATATTTATCCCTTAACTCTAAAAATAAATAACTTCTACACCTCTCAAAATAAAAATAAATAGTAATAATAATGAATATAAATCAAACATGATTATGGCATTTGAGCATACATGCAATGGTTCCCTTGTATTCTACATGTCATGCATGTTTGTTTGTGCCAATTGGCCTGCCTATTTTGAGCACTAGTCTAAAACTTGACACTATTATGGAAAGCATTATTTTCACTCATTTCATTTAAGACAAAAACATATTTCATCATTTTCATGGCTCCCACTCCCCAACCTCCACTACAAGAAATTAAGATGATATATAGCTAACGGAGCAAACTTCGAATTTCGTGTTAGATATGACTTGATTAGCGATACGGTATTTGAAACTAAAATTAATCGGAAACTTGACGTTAAAGAAAATTGTCGGTTTTGAATCAATTCAAATTGGTGGTTGGTAAGATTCAAACTTTGAATTGCATATGAGATATGTACGTATTTGAATATAGTTCAAATAGGTAATTTATCCAATATCCATGTATGGCCGATTTGTTTTGTAATTATCTTTATTATTTGAATTAATAATTAGTTAGGAATTAATTTGAATTAGATTAAGATTCTAGTTTATTTGCCTATAAATATCCAGACTAGGATCAACTTAAATGTACAATTGAAAAGACCTTGAGTCATAATAAAAAAAATCTCTGTTTCTACCTATAAAATGTAGGTCGTGTTCTTGACAACCGAACCACACTATATCTCATGTTCATTTATGTTCTGTTTCATCATAATCTTAACGCCTATTTTAACTCTTTCGATTCTAACATTTTGTTGCTAGACGATTACCCATTCAATGGATATTTTGAAGCCTTGGAAATATAAAGATAGACTTTTTTATTTTTAATTTTTGGAAAGGTAATGATAGGTTTATTATTTATGAAAATTTCCAGCAATTTAGTTGCTAGACTAGATTTACAAGAGACGTGTTACATCTTGTTAGATACATTAAAACACCAATCAATCCAATTGGAGGCATCTCTTCTACCGCTTGTATGGTTTGGAAGCCATCCCGCAGCAAAAGGCAACCTAGATTTCAATACTTTCTCATTCTACGCTTCCACAGCAAGCAAAAGGAGTAAGTACGGCCCTAAAGTGTTGTATTTTACCTCTACTGAGTTCAGTTGTAGTTTCTCAGCCCAAGAAGGACGACTACATTACATTGCCAACTCTGGTAAATGCATTATAGCCCACTCAAAGACTGTATCTTTATAACAAATTTGTTGTTGGCCCATCAATTCAAGGTATTGTTTTTCACTGGACCCAATTGCTCTCGTGTTTCATATACACTTCAATTTAGGCATTTAGCAATAAGTGGAAGAACCTAGTACAACAATTTAAAAGTTTCTATGAACATATCAGGAATCGGTTATGAATACTAAATTTATAATTTTCTATGAACATGTTATCTAATTAGATGATTTTATAGATGTAATACATGGAACTTGTGCTTTCTAAATGATTAAACAAATAAATTTATTATAAATCCAATGGTTTGGTATTTTAGTAATTAAATTGTTTTTTAAGGATTAATAGTTTACATCAAAAGGGTAACATAGACTTTTTATTCTTAAAAGAATATTAACAAAATTAATTTCCTATTTTAAAGCCTATTTTATCTCTCTCTATGCGGTTCATATACCCATTCCAACTATCTCTCTCCATACATTCCCAATTTCCCATTCTAAATCGACGGCACCACCCCACCTACACGAAACCACCGCCACATCCATGAAACCACCGCCACCTACCACCGTCCTTGCGTCACCAAACCGCCACCTACTTTGCTGTATGAAGTCCACTGCCGCCGACGTTGCTGTCTGAGGTCCACCGCCGCAACTGCCACTCTCAAGTACCAAATCGTTGTCAACAAGCAATAACCTATTTGGGTTAGCGATGCTACAACAACATCCCTAATAAACGACCTAGTCGAATAAAAGATCATAACAACAACCCTAGTCGACAATGGATTGAACAACAAGAATAACAAATGTATACCAACACCTAGGAAGTCGCTTGACATAGTGAAAGAACACTTCAAATAATCAACATTTGATAACCCTTTGAACTTGATTACCATCAAAACGGTGTAAGAACAAGAACTCTAAACAGAGTAAACAATGGTGATGTTCGCTTGAGGAAGCGAAAGAATGACAGTGAAGATGACATTGCGTCGATTTCTCTTGGGAGGGAAAATGATTGTGAAGGATGGGAAAATAATGGTGAAGTAGCGTGGAGAAACAACAAATGAAAAAAGAGGGACAAGATAAACTGTCTATTTCTTTATTGCATGTCGTAGACATTAGAGAAAAATAGATATATTTTATAAAAAACAAACACCCCCTAGAATTATAACAAGAAAATAAAAAAAGTCAGAATTCCCCAAAATTCAACTGCTTATTTCGACTAGCAGATGAAAAAACAAATGGAATTGGGTTATTGATAGCTATCTTGATAGACTGTGTGCAGAGTTAGTGTACATGTGTCATCACATCCATGAACACTATGAGTCACTAAAGGGTCACACAGCTGCACACCTAATTAGCGAACCATAAAATAATACGATGTGTGTAAGAATGATAATTAATAGCTAATTAATTATCAGGAAAAGAGAAAATAATAAATTGATATTTATTATTGAAGGGGAATATTAAATATTAGTTAATATTTAATATAATTAAGTTTTGGTTGGATATATATTAATTAATAGTTTATTAATTAATAAATCAAAACTAGAGGGTTTGTTTAGTCGTTTGATCAAAGTATTTGATCTCGGACCGGGCTTTCGGATCCAAGGGCTTTAATCCAAATATGAATCTATTTAAGGAGGATTAAACCTTAGTTTAACCTAATCTAAGTAAGTAGCCACCAAAAAGACAAAACAAAGAAAAGCTCTCTTCCCCCCTCTCTCTCTCTACTACCTTCGGCCGAAACCAACACCACCACCATCTACGGTGGTCGGTGACGCTCCTTGCGGCGGCAGTTAGCGGCGATTAACGGCGGTCTCGACGGTGGCGGGCCCCTTCACTGCGACCCCCTTCTCGGCGACCTCCCTTGCGACGAGGGTCTCTCGGCGGTGACCGAGAAACACACCAAACCGGCTACGGTTTTGGTGGTATACACACGAACGGGAAAGTTTTTCTCGCGTATTGTTTGGATAGACGGTCTAGCAGTTTGTTTGTGAGGTGCAGTAGCTGTGTATCCCCCTCTAGTAGTTCAGGGAATACTTACTTATCCTTTTATAACTATTATGGACTTGAGCATATAATATATCTGTTATAATCTTGATTTATTGTTCTGTTTCCCCACCTGATCCAGTTGTGATGTTGGGAAAAGGGTTTATTGTTTTATATTTCCGTTGTGCTTGTTGTACCCTGTAAATCCCTACATATCTATCTATCATCATCAGCATCATCGACGATATTTACAAATCCAAGTAACCCACAACGTGTTTGTGCTTAAGTAGAATTCAATTTCTAAACTGTACAACAAAAAGACAAAGAAACCCGAAAAATTAAATCCTTAGTTCCATGAGTCATGGCCTGTCGGCCACCTCTCATCAATTATGCCTTCAATAGACTCTCATTCGCCCAACAGGTTGCAGTCGAATCGGCCTTCACGCTGGAACAAATCAAATCGGAAGTTTGGGCATCCGGGGATGAATAAGCCCCGGGCCCTCATGGTCTTACTTTTAAATTGCTAAAAAATCACTTTGATATTTTCAGGGATGACTTGATGCGGTTTGTTAGACACTTTGAAGCACATGGAGAAATAGCGAAAGGATGCAATTCATCATTCATCACCTTAATGCCCAAAATTAAAGATCCGGTGAACCTTGGAAACTATAGGCCGATTTCCCTCATTGGATGTATGTACAAGTTATTGACAATGCCCTATCTTCTAGATTGAAGACGGTAATTGATCACGTAATTGGAGATGTGCAATCGGCTTATGTCAATGGAAGAAACATATTGGAAGGACTACTCATCATCAACGAGCTATGTGTATGGGCAAAAAAGTCTAAAGAAGAAATGTTTATGTTCAAAGTTGACTTTGAAAAGGTGTTTGACTCCATCAATTGGGGTTATCTTGACTCGGTCATGTCACAAATGAACTTTGGAGACAAGTTGAGGAAATAGATGCAGGGTTGCCTCACTTCTTCCTATGCTTCAGTCCTAGTGAATGGATCTCTCACCAAGGAGTTTCACTTTTGCAAAGGGGTTAGGCAAGGTGACCCTTTATTACCCTCCTTGTTCATCATTGCCATGGAAGGTCTCAATATAGCAATGAAAACTGCATGTGACAAAGGGCTCTTCAAAGGACAACAAGTTGGAAGAAATGGTCTTATGGTGTCTCATCTTTTCTATGCGGACGACGCTTTATTTGTGGGAGAAGGGTCAGTTGAGAACTTAAGGAACCTTACTAGGATCCTTAGATGTTTTCACATCTCCTCCCGTTTACAAGTGAACTTCTACAAGTCCAAAGTCTATGGTGTTAGTACCACGCCATCTCAAATGAACAATTGGGCTACCTCGCTTAGATGTGTTTCCGGTACATTGCCATTTACATATCTCGGTGTGCCGGTCGGTGCCAACATGAAAAAAAAAACATTGGCAACGGGAGATTTACCGGTTTAATTCCAAACTCTCTGGTTGGAAGGCAAATAGCCTATCTTTCGGTGGAAGATTAACTTTGGTCAAATCCGTTCTTAGTAGCTTACCATTATAGTATTTCTCCCTTTTTAGAGCCCCCCGATGTGTACTAGACTGACTTGAACAAATTAGAAGACGATTCTTATGGAGTGGACATGACAATGAGAAAAAAATTAGTTGGGTCGCGTGGTCTAAGGTTTTGGCTTCGGAGGAGAATGGTGGACTTGGTGTTGGATCGTTGAAGGCCCAAAAGTGCTCGTCGTTCCTAAAATGGTGCTAGAAATTAAGAGATGGGAAAAGTGGTATTTGGAAAGAGGTAATAAAATCAATTCACACTCTACACAGTAAACCAATTCAACATATGGCAATCTCCAAAATGTCGATTGTATGGTGCAACATTACCAAGGCTATTGTGAATCTTGAATCAATTGGTACAACTTTTCGGATCTATTTTCCTTTAAAGTAGGTTACGGAAATTCCTTTTTATTTTGGTATGATGCATGGCTAGATGAAAACCCATTAAAAACCCAATTCCCTTACCTCTTTTCTATCGACGACCATAAAAAAATACACAATCAAAAGAAAGGATTGGAGATTTTAGTTTTAACTAGAGCTGGAAACATCCGATTGTAGAGCCCGAGCACATATTCAAATTATGCAATATATTGCATGCCCTTGCGCAGTTTCGTTTATCACAGAGCTCATATCGGCTCTCTTGCAATATTTCGTCGGATGAAGGCTTTACTATTCAATGTACAAGGAGATGGCTGGATGAAAAAGTTACAACCCAAGGCTTGACATGAATTGGGTTAAGTGGGGGAATTGTCCAAGAAAGAGGAAAAAGTTCTTGACTATCATATATTGCATGTTATGGCACACTTGGAAGCAGTGGCGGATCCAGAAATTTAGGTTAGGGGGGCACAAGCTACCTATGGAAAGTGAATCCTCGAATATTTGAAATTTGGGTCGGGTCGGGTTTGGTCAATGTGACAAGGAGCGGTCCAAACATATTCGGAGTCCGGGGCATATATAGTAATAAGCCCTTAATAATATAGTTTTCTCAATAAAGCTTGTTGCAATTAATTCTTGTAATAGGCTGAAAAGATGATACTTTTTTCAGTAATCAATGTGCATAATAAATTGATACTTCAGTCAAGCTAAATACTCAGAAAGGGAGATGTACGGATAGCATATGAAGATATATTAGAAACAAACAAGTGCAAAATCTTTAAATTTTAGGGAAAGAAATTAAAAAACATAACCCACAATGCAAGTGCAAAATTAAAAGAGGAGAAATTACAATTAGAAACATAACCCACAAAGCAAGTTTTTTTTAAAAGCAATAATATACTTCATTGAACACTGAAAGTAGTTCTCACGTATAAACATTACAGCACAAAGTACAAAACTTACAAGCATAAAACTCAAGTGTACAAAACCCATGGTCCAAATTTGTCCAGCACATCCTATTCTTGTCCCAATTTCCCATTCAACTGTGGCTTTTTTTTTCTTAAATTAGTGGGAGCTTGGTGCCTTGGAGGCCTAGTCTTCAATGGTTAGGGGACCTAACATCCTAAGTATATATACATCTATGAAAAAAATTATGGTTTATTGGAGGCCTTTCCCCCCTATTTTGTATGTGGATCCGCCAGTGCTTGGAAGGCGAGGAACGACAAGGTGTTTAGATTGGAGTTGTGCTTTGTAATTTTCTTTATTGAAAAAAATAGCTGGTGAAATCATTTCCTCTTCGTTCATATGGTTGAAACATATAAGCAATGTTGGTTGTAATTGGTTAGATTGGAGTTGTTGTGCTTTGGAATTTTCTTTATTTCCTGGCCTTTGTGAATTTTGCTCCTTCCCTTGCTTAGTTGGCTTGGGTCTATAATAATACATATTTGCCGTTTCCTAAAAAAATCCTTAATACACGAAAACAAACAATATGAAAAGATTAACCAGATCAAAGGGACTACTCCAACTATTCTTGTTGTTCTTTCCTTGTTCCTTTGGAATTGTAATTGTAATAATATCACATTCATATCATCCATCGTTATTATTCTTATTATTATTGGTTTTATTTTCTTCTTCTCTCTCAAGAATTCCTCCCTTCTCTCTCTCTACGTCTTTGCCCTTATTATTATCTCCATATGTCGATTTCCCGAACGGAATCCTCTTGTGGGTTTTATTTGTTTTGACGATAGGTATTGGAAAGTTGAAATCTTTATGTCGGGTTTCTTCTGGGAGCCCTAGGTTTTTTTGGGTATATTGCGTGTAAAATTCTAGGGTTTCGTTCGAAGTTCAAATCTCTAGCCCTTCAATGGAGACTGGTTCGGAAGGAGAATGCAATCGGAACGCCAATGATAATAATAATGGTCAATCTGATGGATCCAAGAAACCTAAACGCCAGATGAAGACTCCTTATCAACTGAATATACTTGAAAAAACTTATGCTTGTAAGTCTCCGTTTCTTCTAATAATCTTCAGGTTTCTGATTCATGTTCTATGATATCCGTGGTTCTATGTAAATCTGTGCGTCTATATGTTTCAGATTAGCTGGATTTCTTGTTGGTTTTGGGTGGTTGTGTGTAACAGTGTTCATGTATGAATTTACATGTTATAGATTAAATTTGAAGCATTATATTGATACATGTACTTATTATTTTAAAGATTTGCTAGAGCATTTTGTTATGCTGGTCATGATATGGAGGGTTTGCTGGTTCTCTGAACTTTTTTCTTATGGTTTTTAATTAATATTTTTATGCAGCGGATATGTATCCATCAGAGGCCATAAGAGCAAAGCTGTCTGAATCATTAGGGTTAACCGATCGGCAGTTACAAATGTGGTTCTGTCACCGCCGGTTAAAAGATAAGAAAGAAGGAACTGTAAAAAAGCCTATAGGGGAACAGACAGAGCTATTAAAACCTTCTAAACAAGAATTGATGGTGGTCGATCGTGGGGGTGGTGGTGGAGGGAGTGACCATGGTTCACGGTCAAGGTCTCATCATGGTTCATGGTCAAGGTCAAGATCTGGATCAGGGTCGGGTTCAGGTTCTGGGTCAGGTTCAGAATCAGATTCCAGCCGGTTTAATGAACCGTTGATGCATAGCAGGGCGTATGAGTTGACTCAAAAGAAAATGATGGTGAGAAGGATAATTGATTGTGTGGAGGTGCAATTGGGTGAACCGTTGAGAGAAGATGGACCAGTTCTTGGAATGGAGTTTGATGAGCTGCCTCCTGGTGCATTTGGGACACCGATAGGTACTTGCTAGCTTAACTGCTGTTGATAATAAAGAATAATATCAATAACGATGCCTTTTTGTACTTGAAATGAATGCTATTTTATGCAATTGTGATTGGAGCATTCTGTGCTTTCTTGTGTTGTATTTTTCTTATTTAATGGAATGAAATCAGTTTTTTCTTCGTATGTTGCGGGTTTGCATACTAGACTAAATACATCATGACCAAATGCTCTAAGGGCAGACTTAGGGTAAAGAAATCGAACAAGTTACCCAAAAACAATAAAAAATATAGACCTAGAAAAGCATAAAACCGGCAGCTAGACAATTGAACCGTTTGAGAACAATGGGCCTAGTTTGGCTGGTTTTGTGGTGTGGGTGGACCTACATTGAAGCCCGAGTATGTATAATACCCTGCCCTGCATTCCTTTTCTACTGTGAACACAATATTAAATAAAAACAAAAAATTATTACTCAGGTGAATTTCTTCAATCTTTAAGGATGATTGTGAATTTCTTCCACATTAAAGAAATATTTTTTAAGGGGTGAACTTTTTGTGTAGCCTTTCCTCCCATCACTCACTTCATTTTTGATACATTGTAATTTTCTAGTTTGTGTACTTTTGTTGTTCCCTTCTGCACTTGGCGTCCCTTTTCTCTAATTGGGGCTATGTTTGTTCAAGTGGTTTACTGATGTTTGCGCAGATAGAATATTAGAAGTTTTTTTGCTGAATTTCTTCATAATTGAATATATTGTACTTGGATTCTTTATTAAATCTTTATATATCTCTGTAATGCATGCTTAGTTTATAAATAATATATGATATCAAGGATTATGGAATTTTTATCGCTCTATATCTCTGTATTCTTATCACATATCTTATCATTCCATCTAGATTTCTTGATTATTAGGTGTCAATAAGTCTGCTAATATTTCTTTGTTTTTTCCATCTGGTGTTGCTTGTTTAGCAGTGGTGAAGAAGCGTCAGAGTCAAACTAGACATTCTCATGAAGGAAAAAACGTTTTTGATCAACGACCAATAAAAGTTTGTCTTTTACTTTTACTATAAGTGTCTTCTCATTCCTTTAATTTTCTGAACACGTGTGATCAGTAGAGGTGGCACTTTCAACCCACTGACTTATGAATTAATTGATTTGGGTTACATGTATATCTCAAACGGGTAAAATAACAATAAATTAGCCAATAGAGGAATATGGCAAATGGATTGAACAGGTTAAAGGGGGGAAAGTCATCCGGAGTCTATCATAAGTGCATACAATATCCTAAATAGGAAGTGGAACAGTCAACATTATCCATGAGTCCACCAATAGTAAAATTGACCCGTTTCAATCCGAACATGCTTTGACCTATTGCCCAACCTGCCACCTCTAGCGATCAGGAAACAAAGTGAACAATTTTCTTGGCAGGCACTTTCTTAAAAGATTTTTTTTGTATTTTTTAGGTTGAGGTGGCTGGTCCTCTTGAGGCTGGTGTTCCCAATATGAAACACGAATCATATGTAGCTGTTTCTCGGTCATATGAATCACCTGTTGGTTACCCAAGTGACCAAAGGTTACTTCTTCAAAATGGGCAACTGCCACCTCCTTACGTTAGCCCGGGTCAGTTAAAGAGTGCTAGCTTAATGATACCAAAAGGGGAAATTGGACATTCATCATTACCTGTAAATGATGACGACTTCATTCAACCCAATGAAGAAGTTATGCAGATGTGGAGGAAACGCAAGGTATACTCACCTTTATTTGTATTTTTATATGAATCTTTTGCACTGTGTTTAGTGTTCACGAGATTAATAAGTGGAGAGGAATGTTAAAGTAACTACAAAATTTTGTTTTCTTCAAAACCTCCCTCCCAACAATCGAAGAGAAAAGAGCTTTGGTCTTTGTGAACTTCTTTAATGGCGAAACTACCCTTTGAATTAAGGGTCGAATAATCCAATAAAAGCATAGCAGTTCTTTTTCTTTCTTTATTGCAGAGTGATGACATCAGTGGAATGGAAAGTCAAGCTGACAAGAGGATTAAGAAAGAAATTGAGAGAAAAGAATTATTGAGGCGAAAGGTAAAATGATCTTGATAGCATAAATATTCACTTTTAGGACTTATAGTAAGGTTTTACGATCATGCATTTTCTTCTATTAGCAAGTAGAACAAATGAAAAAAGATATAGAGAAACGAGACCGTGAGAGAAAAAAGGAAGAAGAAAGAATGATGCGGGAAAGACAACGGCAGGAGGAAAGATTTCAACGTGAAGAAAGGCGTGAAATTGAAAGGAGAGAGAAGTTCTTGCAGAAGGAATCTTTAAAGGTAGATCTATGAAACCATAGTGCTTTACCATTTTATCCCTCGAGTTGATGCAATTTTTTAACTTTGACACATATGTTTGATTTTATTAAGGCGGAGAGAAGAAGACAAAAGGAAGAGCTTCGTAGGGAGAGAGAGGCAATAAAAGTCAAAGCTGCTATTGAAAAGGCAGCAGCCCGCAAAATTGCTAAAGAATCTATGGAATTAATTGAAGACGAGCGTCTAGAGTTGTTGGAATTAGCTGCATCTAGCAAAGGATTGGCTTCAATAGTTTCACTTGACTATGAAACCTTGCAAAATCTTGATTCTTTTCGAGGTAGATACCACTTTACCACTTCATTTAACATTATATTTTATTTAATAGCATTGATATCATCACAAGGTTCACATATTTGTTGTTATTGCGGGGTGTTTTAGGTATTTTAGTTATTTGACAATATAGTTGCACTTATATTCTGCGAGCATTGAAATGCATGCATTTTCTCAAGTTTGTGGGATTTATGTGCTTGTTTATACATTAGTCATCATGTGTTATTTTTGTTTTTCTTTTATTATTTAATATTTTTAACACACGGTCCCTCACAGATGGTGGTGGACTTACAGGTTTTGCATGTGCATATTTTGAACTTGTTATTGTCATTGTATCATAAAAAAATGTTATTCTAATACTTCCTTCATACTTTTTGATACAATAAAGATAATATCTTGTTTAACTTACGTTCTCCTCAGATCTCTTATGTTTATTCCCACCGAAGTCTGTGCAAGTGAAACTAAAATGTCCATTCTCGGTTCATCCCTGGATCGATTCAGAAGAAAATGTTGGAAACCTTCTCATGGTAGGTTTTTATCCATCTATTTTGTCCTTTATAAAATACATCTATATTTAACATAATTGTCACATTTTAATGTCACCTAAAAGAATTTTTCTTATGTTCATCAGTTTCTTATCTTACTTTCTTCATTGATTTACATCATTACCATCATAGGTATGGAGATTTTGTATGACGTTTGCCGACATTCTTGGGCTTTGGCCTTTTACTCTTGATGAGTTTGTTCAAGCTCTACATGATTATGTGAGTTTCACAAGAATCTCCGAATTTCTTCATTTCATTTGCAAGACCATTATAAAACTACGTGTATCTGTCTATTTCTTCAACCATTGATATTGAGCATATTTTCCATCTCTTCTCGAGATACAATGGGCTATTTCTTTGCAAAATTGTGCTTAATTTCATGTGGCATTTCCACGAAATCTCTTCATTTGTTGGGGGAAGAATCTGCCAAGTTGGATTTTTGTATAATTTATTGAGAGAGAATCCAAGGTTTAAAATGAAAAAGGATAAAAGACCATTATAGATTAATTTCTCTATTCCAATCTTAGAAATCCTCAGATCTTTCATTAACTATATATCAGGATTCAAGATTATTAGGAGAGGTTCACATCGCTCTTCTGAAGCTGATAGTAAGAGATATTGAAGATGTTGCAAGGACACCCTCAGGTGGACCTGGGACAAATCAGTACACTGTTGCTAATCCTGAAGGTGGTCATCCACAGATTGTCGAAGGGGTAATTTATTATTATATAAAGTATAAACTCCTGAATAATATTTTTAGCTTGTCACATTTGTCTTCAATATTGTTGCAATACACACACATCTATGAATGTTTCTTTTTTTCAATTTTTAAATTTTTATAGGCATATATGTGGGGCTTTGACATACGCAACTGGCATAAACATCTAAATCCGCTAACATGGCCTGAAGTACTTCGACAATTTGCTTTATCAGCTGGTTTCGGACCGCATTTGAAAAAGGATAAAGCAAAACGTTCTTGCTTGCCTGAAAATGACGAGGTGCGTATCATATTCTCTCTTTCTTTTTTTGTTGATTAATTGTTGTTTCCGGTCTCAATTTATGGAAAGAGCATTACATCTAATTTTAATTGTATTAAAGATTTGATGTTTAATATGCTCTTCTATTCCTGGACCAGGGAAAAAGAGAAGGCAAATTAGTAAAGGTTTGATTAGTGGTTGCAGGTTTCAATCTATGTAGTTAAAAAAGGATTTGTTCGGGTTATAATTCATCTCCAATGGGTCAAATTAAAAAAAAAAGGTAAAACTTAGGTAAAAGATAACTGTGTCAAATGAGTTGGAAGTCATCTAAAGTGTATTCAAATGTTTACATTTTACAGCCTTAAAATTACAACAACCACCATTTACCCAATCTCACTTAGGCAGTGTAAGGGGGAGGTATCTGAGGGTAGAGAGACTGCTTCTCTAAAGACCTCTAGCTAATCGTATGTTGTTTGAAGTTATAATTTATGGTTTTGAGTTATACCACAGTAATAGATGATAGATTCTTCCATAAAATGCTTTTAGTATATATTCTCTTATATTTCTTTTCCTTTTTTTCTTTCTTTTTTCATTTACATTTCCTTTTTTTTGCAATTTATTATACTTTTTTAAAAAATTATTTTTCGTTTATTCGATTATGTATGTTTTTATTACAACATACATACATATAAATTCACTATTATTATGTTGGTTCCCTTTTTTTCCTGTTTTATCTATACGGTGTTTTTTTATAGGTGATTCATAATTCACTAAAAAGAGTGTCTAAAGAAGCTGATTTATTGGAAGTATAATAGATTTATACACATATATGATTATATACTCTAATACACATACACACCCCCACCTAAACACACACACACACACATGTACACATACATACATGTGTTTGGATTTGATTTTTTGAATTGTTTTTTTTTTTTGAACGGCAACAAAGGACCCGATAGGAGAGAGCTTCAATTTTTTTTTAAAAATCATACACATTTATGATTTTTTTGAATTGATTATTGCAAATTTAGGTCACAGTAATTACTTTTAGTGCATGTATATCATTTATGTGTCCACTAATCAGTTTGATCATTAATTTCTTACTAGCTGCAACATAACCGATCACCCAAGACTCCAGGAGTATAAATAAAATACTTATCTATTATCTCAACATAAACGGAGATACTTTTATTCTTGTTTTAAAAAAAATTGTCTTTTCTTTCTTTGTTTCTTGTCATAAAAGTGTCTTTGTTTATTCTATTTACTAACTTCATCTTGATCAAGAATTGCCCAACTAACATCTGATTATCTTACTATTACAACATTAAACAACATAATTACATATAGATGCTATTCCCATTTTATGACAGCTAGTCATCTAGTTATGATTATTCTATATCACATTATCACTTCCAATACGAAAATCCAAACACTCTTTGATACATACTATCATAAATCTAAAATTAGAGGCAAATAGAGTGTTGGTGGGTCAACCCATCCTGCTCTTAGTAAAGTTAACTCTTGTAATTAATAATCAGGTGTTGTGCTTGTACAGGGTAAAGGCTGTGAGGATGTAATTACCATGCTAAGAAACGGTTCAGCCGCTGAAAATGCAGCCACATTGATGCAAGAAAAAGGTGTTCATCTTCAAAAAAAGTCAAGACATCGTATGACCCCCGGGACAGTCAAATTCGCAGCTTATCATGTTCTTTGTCTTGAGGGAAGCAAGGGCCTAAATGTTTTGGAACTTGCTGAAAAGATTCAGGTTCTTATAATAAAAAAATTTCATTTTTACTCAACCTTTTGTTATAAATATTGTATTTTTTTGGAAGGCAAAAAATAAAATAAATTTGACTTCTATAAAGATTGTAATTTTGTCCTTTTTTATTGTACTTTGACTTGTCTATTGTTATAAACATCGTCGTTTTGTTCTTTTTACATACAGAGATTGTGTTCTGACTTTGCTTTCCTTGTTAACTTTTGAAGAAAACTGGGCTCCGTGATCTTACAAGCAGCAAGACACCAGATGCTTCGATCTCTGTTGCTTTATCAAGGGACCCGATTTTATTTGAGAGAATAGCTCCTTCGACTTATTGTGTTCGGCCTGCTTATAGGAAAGATCCTGCTACTGCTGATGAGGTAATTTCATTGGCTAAAGAGAAAATACAAACGTACACCAATGGTATTTTAGCTGGTGTTAATATTGAGGATGTTGAGAAAGATGAAGAATATGAATGTGAGGTTACTGAAGGTCAAGAAGTCGATGATTTTGGTACTTCATCTACTATCAAAGATACCAACTTCTACAATGAAGATGGTATAACATCGGTTTGTGAAGAAGTTGATGTTGATATGAAAACCGATTTTGAAAAAGCTGGTGAGTTTGTAAAATTACTCCTGCTCTAAGAAAAGAGTACTTCCTTTCCTTTTCTTTTGAAAAGCAAGAAAAGAGTACTTCCTAAGTTGTTATATAGAGATCCTAAATACATTTTTTTTGCGGTCAATCCTACTGTCACAATCAGAAAGTAGACTCCTTGGTAAACTTGTAAAACCTCCTGAATTATCTTATTATATTTTAATGAAGTAATATATTCTAATCATGTTTGACAACTTATACGAGTTCATTATTCTGGACATAAATTGTTTCATGTCAAATCCAAACGATCTGACCTGTTTCAACCAGTACAAACTTGCTCTTTCTGATCAAATCCTGTCTTTTTGACCAGTTATCCAATCGACCCATTTGTCCACTTCTAGTTTTGATTTTTTATAAGGGGTTATTTTCCTGTATGGTTCTTTTATATAGATTTAACTTATAATTCGATTTGAAGGCATTGGGGCGAGTAGTATCAGTCAAGAAAGTACCGAGATTGATGAAAAAAAATCAGGAGAACCATGGGTTCAAGGGCTTACAGAAGGGGAATATTCAGATCTTTGTGTCGAGGATCGTCTCAATGCTCTTGTTGCTTTAATTGGCATTGCCAATGAAGGAAACATTATTCGTTTAGTTCTTGAGGTAATTCTGATTATATATATATATATTTGGTTTTTTTATTGTAATATTTTTCTTAATTTTTTTTGAGTTCTATTTCTTTCAACCCTTCTGCAGGACCGGTTAGATGCTGCAACGGCTGTTAGAAAGCAAATGTGGGCAGAAGCACAACTTGATAAAAAACGCATGAAAGAAGAATTTATAAGCAAATATCAAGATTCTTCTGTCGTGGGGGTGACAGAAGGCAGCCAAAGTCCATTGATTCCCGTTGTTGATAGTAAAAGTAATGACGAACATCTACAAATGGCTCAAGATGGTTGTGCAGGCCAGACATTGGGTCAAAGTCATAACAACGGATATAATACGGCTGAAAGATCACGGTTGCAGTTGAAAGCTTTTATTGGACATAAAGCAGAAGAGATGTATGTATACAGATCTTTGCCTCTGGGCCAGGATCGCAGGCGTAACCGGTATTGGCAATTTGTGGCATCAACTTCCAGGCACGATCCAGGGTCAGGCAGAATATTTGTTGAACTACATGATGGTCGTTGGAGGCTAATTGATTCAGAAGAGGTAGTAATCCTCTTTCATTTACATGCTAAAACATAATTTTAATCCGTCTATTTTGAGTTAGTAATTGCGCAGTACTAATGAATGGGCTGATTCGGGTTATGTTTGTCTCTATATGGTCAAATGGGTATGTGAAAGTTGGTGTTTGGATTGGCTTATAAGCTTATATTAGAATTTTGATTTGATAAGTTCAAGTAAGATTGGCCTATTTTAAACACACTGGATCAAATTGTAACTTTTTTGGGTCAATCCATCCTGTCTCATAAAAATATTCCCCGCTTTAACCTGTTACCAAACAAAAAATTTGGCCACATATGGCTACATTTTTTTTCATAACCTTCTAATCTTTTTTCAAGGTTACTGATTGGCTAAGAAGTAATTGCCCCAAAAAGGGGTTTATAATTGTTGTTTACATTATGAATGTAAACCCCTCTTAATTACTATGTTTACAATACTTGTTGATTACTTTTTCCAATATGAATGTAGGCGTTTGATGCTCTTTTGTTGTCATTGGATACACGTGGAGCCCGGGAATCTCATTTGCATGTAATGCTGCAAAAAATCGAGACGTCGTTTAAGGAAAACATCAGGGGAAGTTCTAGGATTCCTTATTCCGATTCGATGGAAGTTTCGCCATCTTTTAATATCGAGCTTGGGAGGAATGATTTGGAGAAAAAGAATGCTATGCAACGGTATCAGGATCTCGAGAAATGGATGTGGAAAGAATGTTTATATTCATCAAATTTGTCGGCTATGACATACGGTAAACAAAGGTGCACCCCACTACAGGGAATCTGTGACTTCTGTCATGAGTCTTATTTTTTTGAGAAGGCTATTTGCCCCCGATGCTACAAGTCTTTCAGTACGTTTGGCGACAAATTATGTTATCCGGAGGAAGTTATTCAAGATAGTGTTCATAAAGAAAAAGATACAAATGATTGGGTTGTTACCCATCCTATAAGAATCCGATTGATCAAGTCTTTGTTAACTTTCTTGGAGGTAAGATTTATAATTTGTTCAAACAATACATCTTCCCTAATCTGTAATGTGATGAAAAACAAATGTACTTATGGAGTGTTTGGATATTGCAATTTGACTTGTTTTTTGAAAATGAAATAGGCTTCTGTTCCTTCTGAGGGCCTGCCATCTTCTTGGAATGAAAACAGGACCATTTGGGGTTCAAAGTTGCATGACTCACTGTCACCTGTAGATCTTTTACAGGTTAAACTCACTCGATCTCTTGTAATTGATCTTATATTCTTCTGAAAACAGTCTCTTTTTTTGTGCAAAATGTATGAAAGAGCGAATGGGCCTTTTTTGGAGCTCAATAGAATTAAACTATGAACTTTATTTTCATGAAAATGTTCTGTTTTGATTATTTGGATCCTACTTTGATTGCAGGTTCTTACATGGTTTGAAAGTTTCATAAGACGAGACTACATGTCTTTGGACTTCGAGACCACAGAGGAACTCCTTGGGATCTCGGGCTTATCTGAAAGGTTGGTTTCGGGCTTGGGTGTGGGCCCGGTCCCTGTACTTCCATGGATACCACAAACAACAGCTGCTATTGCCCTTAGGCTTTTGGAGCTTGATGGCTCGATTTCCTACACCCCTGAACAGAAAGCTGAGCATAATAAGGTTGATGAATCCAATGATATCATGGTCGAGGTATTCCTATTTCTCCTCTATTCGCATTAGAATCTGAGACAATCAAGAAACTACTTGAGAAGCTAGAGTAGAGTTTGATTCTGTTATAATAGTTTTCTATTATTATTTGCTTTTAGCTTTTACTTTATTATCAGATAATTTCTCGAATTCTTTAAAATAATCTTGTCTCTAACTTGTTGGTAACAGAAAACTCCATTAAGGTTCACGTTCTTGAAGAACATTGGGAAAAGTGTAACTGACACTGACCACGGAAAACTTATGAAACCGCCCCGTGCTGGCGGTGGTGGGCGTAGTCGTGGCGGTGGGAAGTCACAGAAACGAGCAGCAGGTTCCGTACCAGTCCCCGGCAGGAGAAAGAATCTTAAGGGCAACATTACAATGAGTCAAATGATGAAACAACAAGCACATGGAAGAGGCCAAAGAACAATCAGAAAGAGAACTGAAAAAGCTCCTGAAGAAGAACAAGAGTCCTTGCCGAACTTCAACGATGAAGAATGGATTCATGAACCCGTTGAAAATATGGAAACCGAAACCCCTAATTTCCATGTCAGTGAAGAAGAAGAAGAAGAAGATGCAAGTGAATCTGATGAGGATGGAAGAAATCAACTCGGGGTTGAAATGGGAAATGGAGAAAGTTCAGGGTACGGTGTTGCAAATAATGATAGTAGATGGGGTGAGGTGGAAATAAGTGAGGAGGGAGGGTTTGAAGTAGTTGAAGAAGACGATGAGATTATGAACGATGGAAGGAATTTTAAAGTAGAGGATTCGGATTCGGAGTCGGATTCTTTTGGTTCGGGTGAATATAGTGATTGAAAGTTAAAAAGAAATATTAATATCAATTTTGAAGATAGAAGTTTTAGTTCATTTTGTCATGTTTTTTTAGTTATAGCTTAAGTAGCGTAACAAATTGCTATTTTCTAAATCTTAGGAAACAAAATAAAAGTGTTTTTTGTAATCTTGAAAAATCTCAAAGGTTTGTTTGTTTACTACCTTTTCACTTTTTGTTAGTTTACCTGCTGATTTTTTTTATTTTTGTGGAATGATCAATCCTTATTTAGGTTATACATTTAATACCATGGCCATATTGCATTGCATTCGTTCTCATTTAAGTGAAAACACGAACCAAGTAAAAGGTTATACACTTTTTTGGAACAAAACTTGCGAGATGCTATATAGGAGCATACACCAATGTTTCATATGAAAAATATAAACCAATGGATTTGGGTCATGAGCATAGTGTCGGGCTGGTACTGATTTTACTAAGGGGGTGTTTGGTTCATTCTTTGATTTTGGGAGGATTTGGATTTTAGAATGGGAATTGCATTTCATGGGAATTCATTTGGTAGGATTTTGAATCTCATACCTTTGTTTGTTTCACCATTAAACACCACAATCCCATGCCTTCATTTCAGTCGGAGCTGGCGACGGCGACCAACCACACCACCAACCACCACACCACCAACTAACCGCACCACCAACCACTTCCGCCGCCCTTCTCGTTTAGATCTGGGTGAAGGTGACGAACGAAGGGAACGACGAACAGAGGCGAAGGCGGCTAGGGTTCAGATCTGGGCGACGCAGTCGACGAACGAAGGGAACGACGAACGAAGGGAACGACGAACAGAGAAGAAGACGACGAAGGTATTTGCGTTCGAAGGGAACGACGAATAGAGAAGAATACGGCGAAGGTGTTTGCGTTCGAAGGGAACGACGAACAGAGAAGAAGACGGCGGCTAGGGTTCGTCTGGACGGAGAAGAAGACGGAGAAGGAGAAAGCCTAGATGATCTAGGGTTTTTGTGACTCGGTTTGACGGAGAAGAAGACGGCGAAGGTCACCGGAGAAGGAGACGAAAGTCGCCGATGAAGGAGACGAAAACGAAGACGAAGGCTAGGGTTTGTGGTTCGCCGGAATGTTAGCCGGAGGGGTCGCCGGAGGTCACCGGAGCAAATCCACAGGTGGGGGATTTCAAAATACCAGGGGGGATGGGAGGATTTCTAAATCCACCATTCATGGGATTTTAAGAATTCCCATCATTTTGATTTCCCCTCACAATTACAAAACAAACACATCATTTGGGGGGATTTGAATTCCCATTCCCATGAATTCCTCCCAAAAGAATGAACCAAACACCCCTTAAGTGTCAAATTTAATCTAAAGGTGGTATCGAATACCGTACTGACTACCAATATTCATATATGGTATCAATACCAAACCGAGTACCTATTTTACCTATTCGGGTCGTTACTAGTCTCGAGTATTGATTTAGCTATTCTAAGTATTTAGTATTGAACCAGAAAATCTAACTCAATACCGATACGGTTCGGTATTTTCGTTATCCACGCTCACCCCAACCAAACCACCAATTTCTCGGTTTTTTAAACAACACTTTTCTCTTTTTTATTCTGTTCCTGTATTTTTTTTTCTTTCTAATATGTCAAACTCATTCCTTTTGATGGTTGTATATTGCTTCTTTTTTCACACTTTTCTAAACACTATTTTGATTTTTCGTTTTAGATCATTATTATGTTTTATTTTTGTTATTGTGCTACAAAACAAAAGATTAATTTGTGTGAATTTGATTAGACAGTTTATAACTCCTCTCTAGTCAAATCAAATCTTAACTATTTATTTACTTTTTGAACTGAAAATTTGAATTAGACTTTAAACGGTCAACATTAAAAACTTAATTTTGATCTTAAATCAATTTAATTGCGTTAACCTATTTTTATAATTCAAATTTTTTTTATACATGATATTAATTTAATAATAAATCTATTAAATCTTTGGCTAAATCAATAATAAATATTATACATATTCAACTTCTTTGTCCATAATGTTTATCATATATGTTACAAATTTATCGTAATTAGGCATCGTTAATCTTAAAGTTGTCATATTTTTTTTTCAATTGAAATTAATATTAGATTCTTCTAATTTTAAGAAAGACTCCATTTATGTTTTTTTTTTCATATAAAACATTTATTAATGTAGCTAAACAAATATAATATATATATATATATATATATATATATATATATATATATATATATATATATAATTTACTTATGGTTATCCTTGTGTTTAACAATAATATCATTATTATTTTATTCAATTTTCTTTTTAGATTTTTATTATGTATTATTTTTCTTTATTATGCTATATGTTTTTGATATTACGAGTACTATTATATTTTATACAATTGAAAAAATCACAGATTTGAGCTCGATCGTTATAAATGTATAATATAAGAAAGTTGATTTTCACTTAAGAAACTAATTTATCCATAAATAATACAATAATTTGAAGCTATATTACAAGTTAGTAAAACATATATTTTTCTTGGATTAATCAGTTTAACAAATGAAAATATTATATCTTTTAAAGTAAAATATTGGAATGGAATATGTAATAACTCTAAAGAGAGGTTTCATATCCTCCTATAACATCCTCTTTATTTATTCCCTCACTAACATCAAGACATATGCACATAAAAAGAGAATTAATAAAATTTACATGTCATAACTTACTAAATATGATGAAGAAGAAAGATATTGTAGAAATATATATAAATTTTCAAACTCTAAAATATAGATGATATATTTTTCTACTTTATCCTTCTATCTACTTAGGTTCAGTTTATTTAACCGTAATGTGGAAGAATGTAATGAAATTGAAATCAAATTCTGTTGCATATTGTGTTTGGTAATATTATTTGGAAATGAATTAAATTCTTTGAAGTATTAATATTCATTTAAGTAGATGAATTCATTCCATAACAAAAATCGATGGAATTCATTTCCATTTTTTTAAATTACGGTGAAACAAACGGGACCTTAGTGTTTGATATATGTAGTGCACTAATTCTTTTTTATTATATAATATTTAATTCCGACACTTATCTTAATTAAATGAGTAAGAGGATAAAGTAAAAGAAATAAAATATATATACTAAAATATATAATAATAGTACACCCAATTGAGATTTGGGATGGTTGCATTTTGCGATCTCTATACATCGATTAATGAGAAAGGTAAAAAGAAAAGGAGGCTATTTTGCTTCAAAGTTACTCAACTTTCTTAGTTCTTCTTGGATCCTTAAACCCCCACACATTTATCACTCACAGAAACCACACAGTGATCACACACAGAAGCCCCGTGATCTTCTACTTGTTCATCCCCATTTTCACACACTCATGAACACTCTTCTCCAAGATTTTCAAAGAATTCATCAATGTCTCTAATATTTCCTGCATCTCTTGTTACAATAAATTTTCATCAACCAATTACTAAAAAATATTCATCTTTTTTGTTACTGAGATCATTTTCAGTCTCACATTATTCTTCTCTGAGTTCTCTTCAAAAGAATGCATTCAAGAATGTTACTAATATTGGCGGCAAATCGTTAATACAATCTTCGGGTACTACAATTTCAACTGTAACAGTCGAAAAAGATGTAGCAGACGGTTCCATTTTCGTGATTCGAGTTCAAGATAAAACGGGTTTGCTTCATATGATCACTAGGGTTTTAAAAGGGTTTAAAATTGAGAAACCCACAATACAGTTTGACGCAGAAGAAGATCTTTTTGTGATAAAGTTTCTTGTTACTGATTTGCACGGGAACATAATTGAAGATAAAGAGAGTTTGATCAAAATCGAGAATACATTAGTGGAAGCCATTAATGGCGGTAAAGGAGTTGTGGTTAGGAGATCAGGGTTCTTTGGGGGTCTAAGTAAAACCGATAGGATGTTTAAATTAATGGATGGGTTCTTGAAGAACGATCCGCTTAGCCTTCAGAAAGACATCCTTCATCATGTTGAGTATACAGTAGCAAGGTCAAGATTCACTTTTGATGATTTTGAAGCTTACCAGGTAAAGATATCAAGGAGTTTTTGGCCCATATTGATTAATTTCAGATGTTTATATGAACAGAATTTTTGCAGGCATTATCACATACTGTGAGGGATCGATTAATTGAACGCTGGCATGACACTCAACAATATTTCAAAAAGGAGGATCCGAAACGTTTATACTTCCTCTCGCTTGAATTTCTAATGGGCAAGTAATTTCCTCTTTTTTCTTCACGCAACATTTTCATTCTTCTTCTTCAATTTGTTTTTCTGTCTTCTTTTAATCTAGGCTTGTTTAGGATGTAAACAAGCTGAGCCAAGCCTGTACTTATCTAGTTCAGCTCTTTTCGAGCTTATGTTGAGTTCGAGCTCGACTCGTTTAAGGTGTATTAAGCTCATGCTTGGCTTATTTAGGATTTATGTTCTCATGTTCGATTAAACATTTGTTTTTTCAGGTCGTTCGTTGTCAAACAGTGTTATTAATTTAGGGATACGTGATCAATGTGCTGAAGCCTTAAATCAACTGGGATTTGAGTATGAAGTTTTAGCAGAGCAGGTTAGCTAATTGTATGTTTTTGTGGAAGTGCTACTTTTTAAACTCATATTGACTTTTATGCATAAGCAATTTCTTTGAAAAGCGACTTTGATGCCTTTTTGGATGCTTACAGTTTATATCAAGAATTGTGAAATGGGTGGGTCGGGTACTTCGTACTTGGTATATAATTGATGTAATGAATATGATTGCAAAACTGTATCATTGAATAAATGATTAAAGATTTTGTCCACTTGACCTGTTTAACATATTGTGTTATTAGCTAATTTATTTATGTTCAACACATTTTGACCCGTTATCAATCAAATACAACCCGAATTGGTCAGTTTTCATATAAGTGGGTTGAAATTACTACCTCTATTATCATGCTAGAATGCATAACATTTGTTGTTTTCTAAAGGAAGGAGATGCAGCCCTTGGGAACGGTGGTTTGGCCCGGCTTTCTGCTTGCCAAATGGATTCTTTAGCAACATTGGATTATCCGGCATGGGGGTAATATTTTATTCTTCATATGATTACTGAGATAAATGTATAATTACCCATATTCCCTAACTTTAAGTAAACATGTACTTGCTTATGATTCTTGAAGTCCTAAGAATCAGTAGCAAACAGAAACCCAAACAGCCTCAAAGTCTGGCATCATGTTTCTACACCAATTCATCTTGACTGTCTTTATTTTTATCTAAATTTGTTGGTAATCAACAAAAGTTTTTTTTTTTCATTTTTAATGTTCAGATATGGATTGCGATACCAGTATGGACTTTTCAAGCAGATAATATTAGATGGTTTCCAGCATGAACAGCCTGATTATTGGTTGAACTTTGGAAATCCTTGGGAAATAGAGCGGGTCCATGTGTCATATCCTGTGAAGGTTTGAACTTTATAAATCTGTTTACTCGTTTTTATTTTCTGCAGATTCTAACTTTATTTTATGGTTCACCAAGTCAGTTTTATGGAACTGTGAAAGAGGAAGTTGTGAATGGAAAGAAATGTCAAGTTTGGATTCCTAGAGAAATAGTGAGATACTTCCCTTGTACTGAAAAAATTTCTCTGTATTCTGTTACTTTTTTCTTGTTATAATTTTTAAAATTTTATAATATACTTCATTACTGTTATCTTTGTAGGTGGAAGCGGTTGCTTATGACAATCCTATACCTGGTTATGGAACAAGAAACACAATCAATCTCCGTTTATGGGCTGCTAAACCGAGTGATGGATATGATATAGTGAGTGTTATTATATGCTAATTATATCCAGATACTTGTATTAATCTAATGTGAGTTTATACTTTTATTGTAGGAGTCTTATAACACTGGGGATTATATCAATGCTATTGTAAACAGACAAAAGGCTGAAATAATAAGCAATGTCTTATACCCTGATGACCGTTCTTATCAGGTACAGATCTATAACTAGATGTTTTTGACACCTTTATAAATCTGTAATTTATATATCTTGTTAATTGTTGTTTGTAAACTTGAAAACGATACAGTTTACTTGAAGTTATGATTTGTAATTCCATATTCATGAACAATTTAATGATCCTAAGTTTTTATTTTCAGGGGAAGGAACTTCGGCTAAAGCAACAATATTTCTTTGTCTCAGCATCGTTGCAAGATATAATTCGAAGGTTCAAAGATGTGCATGGAAATTTTGATGACTTCCCAGATAAGGTTTTAGCTTCAATAGCTTGTGTTTTTTGATTAACTTATGGGAAAACGTTGAACTCTTTCAATATAATGCTTGTGGTCGAATGGTATCTTTTTATTTCAAATGAATGATATATTCCATATTGTGGATGAGTGGCAATGTCGAAAATTTTGGGTTGTAATTTGCTTCTAATGTATCAAATGGGGAAATTTTCAAGTTTTTGGTTAAAATGGGAACGGGTTACAGGTTAATGGGTCAAAAAGCCGTCCAAAATGTACTAAAAAATATGTTATACCAACATTGAAGCTAGAGTATGCAATACCTTGAAAAGAATTGTTATGGTAGTGCATACCCCAGCAAAAGCCCGGGTTACAAAATTTTTCCCTCTTTTGAGTTGTAAATTCTAAAAGTAAAAGTTATTTTGTTCTTTAACAGTGGAGCATCATTTGCAGGTTGCTTTGCAGTTGAATGATACCCATCCATCTATTTCAGTAGCTGAACTCATGAGGGTTCTTCTTGATGAAGAACATTTGGGTTGGAAAAGATCATGGAATATCGTACGTCAAGTTTTTTCTTTTACTACACACACAGTACTACCCGAGGCGTTAGAAAAAGTCCCTGTAGACCTATTCGAGCATGTTTTACCCCGCCATTTACAAGTGAGTCATCCTACTTATACTTGTTTAATATAGGATCCAAAATGAAAATAAATTTTTGACTTGATAAAGTGTTTTTCTTGTCTTACAACTTTATATTTCTTATGTGATCCCTTTTTGCCAGATCATATATGACATAAACTTTGCGTTCTTAGAGGAGTTGAAAAAGAAGATAGGACAAGATTATGTTCGTCTGTCTCGTATGTCAATTGTTGAGGAAGGTGCTGTCAAGGTATTTGTAAAATCTTAATAATGGTTTCCTAAAGATGAAGCAAGAATAATAATCCATATTTTCTTAACTTGTAACAATGATATATGTATGTATCCCCTTTCTGAGCTGACAGAATATTCGAGTGGCGAACCTGTCCATTGTCTGTTCTCACACCGTTAATGGAGTCTCCAAAGCTCATTCTGAACTGCTAAGAACACGGGTATTCACGGTAAATAGACTCCTATTTCAGTATTGTTTGATTTATTCAAAAAGCCTTTTATTTGGTGTAAATTATTATCTTTAAAAGGCATGTGCTTTGATCAAATCAAATAAATTACACCAAAAAAACAAGCACTTTTTTCTCTTTCATTAGACACCGTTCTATATATACTTCCGATAATAAATTTTCTTTCCTTTTTTCAGCTGCGGTTTTAACTTAGCATTTGTAAATTCGCATGTGAAATTTTTATACAATTGCTAAGTTGTTTAAAAATACATGGTTTGATATGCGAAAGTCGATATTAAGTAAAATGCAAGTAATGCATTAAGACATTAAAAACATGTGAAATACAGCTAGTTCACATGTAATACATCCTTCAAAAACTATACTGGATGTTACTGATTCACATGTGAAATCAGCCCACGAATAGCATACCTAACCGACACAACTAATCTGTACCAGACCTAGACCTAGAAGCAAAACAGATTCAAGAGCTACTAGGAAAACCCAAAATTACCACTAGATCAATTCACACCGACATACCATATAACACAATTACAAAGAAACCAAATCAATTTAGAATAATTCAAGACGACTAAAGAAATATAACTCACAACTAAGCCAATATAACTAAATCAGCTTTAAACTCACCCTCTAACAAACAGATAAACTGTTCACTCCTTTTTTAATCCTTCACCGTTTTAGAATCAACCATAGTATCTCCTTCCATATTCCCAATATAATCATATCAAAGTTTTACCAGACTATATTAATCAACAAGCTGGTAAATTGTACCAATCATGCTTAAATTTTCCCAAAATCCATGATACCTCCTACCCCCAAATGATTTGCAGAACCAAACCCTGACCCATCAAGAATTGTCATCTGTTGTGCTGTTGCAAAATGAGTCTATAGCAGTGGTGAAGTAGGTTGAAGGCGTCGGCCAAGAAGCTTTATGGCATTCGTGTGATTTTGAAGGTGGTGGTGAAGGAAAATGATGTCAGCGATGATGTATTGAAGGTCAACGCTGGTGTCGGTATTTATTTGGGAGAGACGGTGGCGGAGAGGGGTGAGGCGAAAATATGATGTTCTTGTTCTTTAAATCTTTGTTGCTTGCATGTAGGCAGGTAGATGGAGATGAGAAATGTGGAGAGAGATCTGAGATAACAGGTGAGGCAAAGAGAGAGATGAAAAAAATTAAGAGATCAACTATCAAATCCATATGAATCACAACCATTGAATGTAAAAGGATGGAGGCTTAGATTAGTTCTCTAGTTCCTTACTTTTTAGGTTTTTGAATCCTCCATCTACACACACACATACGTGCATTCACCTCACCTCTCTAATGGATGCCAAGATCTATTCAATATAATAATGGCTACATGCTCTTAAAGATCTCTTACTCTAGATTAATAAAAGGAAAGTTTTACATATTTAAAAGATTAAAACTAGGAAGGAGCTTTAAGATTATTCTACATACTTGAAATATTTGAAGACTCTTGACTCATGTTGACTTTATAGAATCCCAACTTAAGCATATATTACTTTGTGGATTATGACACTTGAAAGATAGTGTGGAAGAAATAGTGTGAGCGTTTTGTTTTTATTTTCCACGAATTGAAGCTTCCGGATGTATGTATGCTTTTTATGAAGCAAAAAAAGATCCCAACTTCTTTGAGGATTAATTGTCACTACTAAAGTTATCTTACCATATAAATGTCATTCGGAAAAAAAAAAAAAACTGTTCAATTTTTCAATAATAAGAAACTTCCTTAACCATAATTTATTTGCAGGATTTTTATGAACTATGGCCCGAAAAGTTCCAGTACAAGACAAATGGAGTAACTCAGGTAATGGTTTACATCATTTTTATATATTGACATAAATCGCATGACTAATTGTTATTTTTCACTTTAGCGCCGTTGGATAGTAGTAAGCAATCCTTCTCTGTGTGCTCTTATCTCAAAGTGGCTGGGAACAGAATCTTGGATCCGTAATGTTGACCTCTTAACCCGTCTCAAAGAATATTCATCAAATTCTGACCTACAACAAGAATGGAATATGGTAATTTGGCTTTTGACAGCCCGGGCAGATTGGGTAATGGGTTCAGGTCACTGGGGTTGGAACAGGAAGAGTTACGTTAATCTGAAGCACTTTCTGTCCAAATATTACTACAAAAGTAATTTTATATCAGTCATTTGATTTTCAATATATAATGGTTTATAAATTATAAGGCTTGTGCATTAATAATTACACTGGACGACTTCAAACCCATTTGACCCATAAGCTACTTTTTACGGATTTGGCTTCTTAGAGATATAAAAATAAGCTGAATCGACCCATTTATACGTAAATGGGTCAAATTTCGTCTCTAATATTTAATGGTGTTCTTTTGTGCAATGTTTGGCTTAACAGTCTGTTTGATGTTTAGGTGAAGAAGATCAACAAAATGAGGCTCGCTGAATACATTGAAACAATGAGCGGAGTGAAGGTTTTAGATACTATTTTCTTTGCGGAAAATTGCATTACATAGCAACATACTATCATAGTGTCATTGTCATTTGACTTAAATATATATATATATATATATATATATATATATATATATATATATATATAATAATTAAAAGCATTACTGAAGCCACTGGACTTTCTAATATTTGATCAATTTGGCTGAGAAAGTTGGATGGTTTTAGCAACTGCCACAAAGATAAAAATATAAGTAAAAGGAGTTTGCATTTCCTTCCAATTTGTCCTTTACTTGGTGTGTATTATGTAATAGTTTAAACTGCAATTGCAGGTTAGTGTAGATGCAATGTTTGACGTGCAGATAAAAAGAATACACGAATATAAAAGACAATTGTTGAATTTATTTGGTGTCATTCATCGATATGATTGCATAAAGGTATCCACCATCTGGCTTATAAATTACTTATTGAAGTGAAAAATTTATCCCGTCTATTATTTTTTGAAATGTTAAACTTTTTTTCTTCAACTTGTTATATTTACAAGAATATGGAAAAAAGTGAGAGAAAAAAGGTTGTACCTCGTGTGTGCATAATCGGTGGGAAAGCTCCTCCTGGTTATGAGATTGCAAAGAAGATCATCAAGCTTTGTCATGCTGTTGCAGAGACAATTAACAATGATCATGATGTTGGGGATCTCCTTAAACTGGTAAAGATTGTCCCGAATTCGTGGTGTTTTATTTAAGTGGGAGCCCCAAATGTTACATTGTCTTCTTTGCAGGTTTTCATTCCTGATTACAATGTTTCGGTTGCTGAATTAGTTATTCCTGGAAGTGATCTTTCACAACACATTAGGTCTGCATTTTCATTTTTAAGTTTATTATCTCAAACTCATCACTTAAAGCTATCCAGGGGAAAAAGTTGACAAATTGATTATATTTTTTTTATTTTGGATGGTTGAAAATAGCACTGCAGGACACGAGGCATCAGGGACAGGAAGCATGAAATTTCTTATGAATGGGTGTTTGTTGCTTGCCACAGCTGATGGATCAACTAATGAAATTATTGAAGAATTAGGTGCAGAAAACATGGTAATTCCGATTCTATTAAAATTTAAAAATCCCATAGTTATGTTATATCATCACTGATCTCTAAGTCGGTTATTTGTTCGTCTACAATGTTATTCAATACTCTTTCCATTGCATTATTTTTAATTTTTTTTTTTGTCTCTAGTTCATATTTGGGGCCAAGATCAATGAAGTTCCGGCATTGCGTGAGAAAGAATCCACTAAAAAAGCACCCCTTCAGTTTGTGCGGGTAGTAAGGTAGAACAAGTTTAGCTTCTTCAGTTTATTAGTTTGGATACTATTTGCAGAGACAATTTGTTCTTCTCTTAATTACAAGTGTCCTACGTACTGTGTTCACATAGTTTAGTTTAGGTGAATGTGTGTGACTGCTTAGTCAAATGTCTAAAATAACCTTCAATCAAGAACATACGTGAGCATGTAACAATGGGTCAATAAGTATTTTTTATCATGAAATTTGTCAAGGCATGGTTGCTTTTTACTTGAGACTAAATACTGTGTTCTAATAATCAAAATGGAGTAGTTAAAAAAGATATTGCAATATCTGATGAACCAGTATTTTCTGAAACTTTTCAAGGATGGTGAGGGACGGGTATTTTGGATTCAAAGACTACTTCAAATCGTTGTGTGACAGCGTAGAAAATGGCAAAGATTTCTATCTCCTGGGGTCGGATTTCTCTAGCTATCTGGAAGCCCAGGTAAACTATTTCTCTAACTATTTTAGATGTTTTCACTCCCCTCAAAAAAGAGAGAAAAAAATCTTTGTTTTACAACACCTAAAATGTATGGTAGTAAGCGTGAAAGTGAGCAAATTTGTGCAGGCTGCTGCAGATAAAGCTTACGTGGATAAGGAGAAATGGAGCAAGATGAGCATACTTTGTACTGCTTGTTCTGGAAGGTTTAGCAGTGATCGGACAATCCAAGATTATGCAGAAAAAACATGGAAAATCCAACCCTGTAAATTGCCATCTTAACTGTTTTTTACTTTTGCTAGAGTAAATTGCAGTTTATATGTTGTTCAGTAAACAACTGTAGTTTTGATCATGCTGTATTATTGATAGGAACTTTTCAAACATCTGAAAAGGTAACTTTAAAAAAAAAACTCTCAAAAAATTGGGTTATTTCTTGATTACATGCAACATATACTTAAAACCAAAATTTATAAAAAAATAATACCTATTTCTGTGTACAAAGCAGATGTCTTGTGGTGTATTTTATAGGAATCTAGTTTATAATAAGCCGATATGAGCCCAAGCTTTTAACTAAGCTACAACTTGGCTTGTTTAACTTAAGAAAACTCAAGATCGAGTTTCTCTTGCTTCAAGTTCTTTGTTTCAAAACTATGAAATATATCAAGGCTTAAGTTAAGCTCGACTCATCTCTTTTATATAAAATATATTATAATATATACATGTCTGATTAGTTATTAGATATCTTTAGTTAATTATTTATATCATTTAAAATGTTTTCTCTAACTATATGTAAAGTATACTTGCTATGTGTATTTATAGTATATATTATAAATACACACTATATTATTTTATAATTATTATGATCATTTACGTTTGCTAGCCCTATCAAGCTCATTGTATAAACCACAACTCAAAGACAGGTTTTTAACTAATCAACCTCAAATAACTTATTAGTAAAACTCAGCTCACTTACACTACTACACAACAACGACATCATTAAAGTGTTATATAATTACCAATTATGACTACTGATGCTCTCAAATCGTATCTCTACATTTCTATATCGTAACTCAAAGCACTGATTTATTAGTTACCGCAACTAACATTTGAATCATTCCCAACATAGTTGAGCTTAAAGGCATCTTCTTAGGGTCCCATTTGAAATGATGAAAAATAATGGATGGACTCCTTTTCTTTTGCTGCTTCTTATCTTATATAGCTCCTTTATCTTTTTCTTTTCTTTATTTTGTAGTAAATCCTTTTCCCCTAAACATAATACCTTAATATATATAATATGCTATTATAGATTAATACAAACTTATATGATGGTCCCCTTTTCAAAATTCAAATTTACGGGAATAACTTAAATTTGAAAATACGACATATATTTATGAAAATGATGATGGCATTTTATTAACATATTTCAAGTTCTAAAACCGACATTACAATTTATAAAAATAAGTTGTCGAGAATTACATAAGGAGTTGTAGAGCAGGGCCTCCATCTAAGTAAGGATCGTTCTAGTCAATTATTTTCATTTATACAAGTTAAGAATTATTGTAACTAACTAATTAACTAGTCGATATCACTCGTAACTATCTTCTCATTGGCTTTTTTCTTCTTCTTCTTTTTTTAAACAAGAATACGACTTTTTGGTAGACCTAGAAATTAGGTGATTATGGATAAAATTGACAAAAACTTTAGGGATCATTACATGTATTAAAGAATAGTATTTTACATAATTATATTTATAGACAATGTAGCCCCCTAAGACCATGTGCATTTAACCCTCACTTACCTTCTCAAATCCATTGCCACATCATCATCCACATCATTCCCACCTCCAACCCTCTCTAGCCCTCAAACCCCCACATCAAACCATACTTACCCTCCTGATATTTTATTATAAAATAATAAAAGAAAAAAAAAAGTGTGTGTGTGTCAAAGGGTACTCTCACGGGTTGCTGGACTAGTGCATGGATGAAGGGTTATTGAACCCGTGGATGTGCGATGGTACCAGCTTCAACCCACGCCTACCCGTGGGTGAAGGGTTATAGACAATGTAGCCCCCTAACTGTTTTTTAGGAATCCTGGATTAAAATCTTTATAGGACTAGAACTCTGAATCTCTTCTAGTAGCCAATACATACCTTATCTGTAGACCATTAGCAGATGGCTATATAATAATCGATCTTTTAACTACGTATGGTCCTAAAATCGTGGTTACAATCCTCTTGAATTATCAGCACCGAAACAAAATACATATTCTCTCTAGCTAGATCCCTTACCTCCTTTTACATTGCTACGAGTGAATAGGTGATTTCAAGCTTTTTTTTCTTATCATTCATTGATCTCTTCGTTTTAACATCCAATATGAATCTGAATTCACATGAACTTGATTTCTATAAAAATACGTCAAATTTATAATTTTACTTAAGTGGTATAAGTAGTCATGTATGATCGTACATGATAATCATATGATTACATCAAAACGGTGGCAAAGAAGTATTATCGATATTGTTAAAAGAGTAGTACTTAACGCACTCCAAGTTCCCTACAGTTATAGGCTTTAAAGTTTAAGGCTAGAGAAGCTGCTTGGAAGGAGAACCTTGACAAGACGAACCAAGAGACAAACATGTCGCCGGACAAAATGGTAACCAATCTCAGTTTGTTTCGTATGCTTACGAGAAACATCATTGTGTACGTGCAATATGGATAACACTGTATATATATGGTTGTCACACCAAACAGTGAATGGTAGGACCATAGGAGATGGCTAACTTTTTTATATATTTTTAAGCGAGGTATGACCATTTTGTTGTGAAATGTCATAACGTGAATGTTTAGAAATAAACATTGATTTTGAAGAAATTAAAGTCCATGCATGTCATTGTCAGCTCCTTAATTATACTCCATGCATATATGTCATTGTCAGCTCTACTGGAGTAAACAACATATATAACTATGGAAGTTCATATATATATATATATATTTATTTTATAAGCTAGCTAGGTAATTAAATCATGTATATATTAATGCGGTGATCGATCGAGCGTCAAGATCGAAAAACAACAAAGTGTTTAGCCCCGGTCTACACATGGATGAGATGAGATGCAAGCCCCCACATGCAAATCAAAATGTATATATAAAGTCAACATCAATTGATGATCAGATCGAAGGTAAGAGAAAGTTGTTTCCTAAGCCCACATTGCCTTCAAGACATATATATATATATTTTTTGGAATGTCAAAAGTACATCCATCCTTATACACGGGCACAATAAAACTTGAATCCCTCATTTTAAAGAGGAAGAGGAACATCTTGATTTGAAGAAAACTATGTAACATGATCGTAGTACATATACTAAGATAGGAAAAAGTTCATGTGAGAACCAATCTAAGCCGTCAAATTCCCCCTCTTTAATGTCATTGCCCACCCATGAATTACTCACATGCACCCTGCCACACTCTATCCCTACACGCTCACCATCCATGAAACTTCTCATATCCAAGGAACGGCTGAGATTGGTTCTCGCAATTCTCGCACTAACAACGGTTCTCACATGAACCCTCCCCTGAGGGTTCCATTGAGAACCGATTTTAATGCGAGAACCGCGAGAACCAATCTTAGCCGTTGATTTGATAAGTGGAATTCATGGATGGAGAGCATAGGGGGATCAAGTGTGGCAGTGTGTATGTGAGGAATTCATAGGTGGGCAATGACATTGATAGAGGGGGAATTGGACGGCTTAGATTGGTTCTCGCACTAAAAATGGTTCTCGATGGAACTTCTTCCTATATATATATATATTAAAAAAAAGTTCATGCGAGAACAATTCTTAGTGCGAGAACCGCGAGAACCAATCTGAGCCGTTCAATTCCCCCTCCTTCAATGTCATTGTCCACCCATGAATTCATCATATGCACCCTGCCACACTTGATCCCCCACGCTCCACATCTATAAATTCCACTTTATCAAATCAATGACTAAGATTGGTTCTCGCAGTATTCGTACGAAAAACAGTTCTCATTTGAACCGACCCCTATATATATAAAGCTTTTGCATGCCCCCAAATTAAGGTCTCCTGATCCAGCAACTTTTACGAACTTAATAGTTTTATATGCAAAACATAAATAACTACTAACATAACTAATGTTCAGAATTGTGTTTATTAATTTAATTGGTTAACGCAAAGTTATATTTTGAGTGTTGATTGAATATTTATAGTATACCTAATACTTACTAGTTATTATTATGTTTTATTATGATAATGATGTGGATTATGAATAAAAAAGGGATTGGCTCTTTTTTTTTCCGGAGAAATGTAATTCTAGCCCTTATGAAGCCGCTGTGTAATATTTTTCATGTTATAAGGCTATTCTTGAACATGGGCTTCTATTGCAATTGTCTTTGTTGCCTCTATGGCTCTATCCTGGATACTTTATATAAATAAAACTATTTGCCTTGTCTTTCAAAAAAAATCTAATGTTTCTTTTAAGGGTGATAATTCACGCATACATAACAAATATGCATATACGTAACAATTTATGAATTATCAAGTTGTATCATAAGCTATTAAATATTTAAATGTGTTCTATATGAACAAATTTTATTGTATACGGAATCAGCTCCCTTCTTTAAACTTGCATGAATGTCATATTTTTGTTATAAACTTTCTACGTTAAGCGACTGAATTAATTTTTAATTATTATTTATTTATTTTCCATAATTGTTGTAACGCTTGTGTGTGATGTATATACGAAAAGTACAAACAATTGTTGTGTAATCCAGAAATTATAAAAGAAAATGGATAAAACTCGCTTCCGTAAATTACGCAATGAATTGCATCCCGGAAATCGAAAGAAAAAGAAAATAAATAAAATAAAAGGTGGCGCCGGGGAATTAAATAAATTGGTCAAACAACAAAAGTCCATCACAAATCACCACCCATCTTTATACCCCCTTTTACTTTGTTTTCTTTCACCAAAAATAGTTTAAAATATTAAATGATTAATTAAATTTTTACAATTTCCTATTTAATTTAGATACTATATATTTACGGGTGCTAATCTAATTGTAAAGTCTTTATAAGATTTGTTGTATCAAAGTATAATAAATTTTGTATAAATTATCATTGTACTTAATAAATCTTGTTTTTATCAATAAATACAACCAATTCTCAAATTCACTAGAAAGTAATGATACATTGAATAAGAACATAATCATGAATCTAATAAATTTATAAATGTATAGAATATGATTGTTTAGTTCTTGCAATTTTTACAATAAAATTGGTTCTCACTCTACTATTGATTGTCCATGTTTTGCACAATAAGTGACATTTTATTATATGTTTTTTGTGTTACGCTCTTGATATTATTCATAAGTAAGGATATTAGATAAGAGTAATTGTAAACTTATTAATTTTAATTTAATTAAAACATAAAAGATCCATTACATATATTGCTAAAAAAAGATTATTGACCTACTTTATTATGCATTAAAGTTTATATTAGTTTCCATTTGAAGTTGGAAATTTTAAGTTATATTAAAGTACATAATAATAATTTTATATTTTTATATGTGCTTATGATCGAAGAACTATTTAAATTAAGTAAAAGTTTAAGTTTCTTGTTATATTTAATTTAATGATTCATTAAGTTTATTAATTAAAAAGTAATTTACAATTTCAATCAGTATAGATACTTATGAATCAGGTTTATGATAATTCTTCCGTTTATAATAAATAACTATTTTTTAAATTTAAATAATTTAGATAACTCTGAAGTAGTTTTTTTACAATTTATTAAATTTATAAATCTATTATTAAAAAAACTATTTTATAATTATTAAAATTAAACATGGTATATATGAAGATGACACGTAAAAGCTATTTTAAAATGTTAACCAATTCCGATAATCGTGAAGACTTGAAGTACTTTTATGATAATTAATTAAAAACTATTTTTAAATATAAACCAATTAAATTGGATAATTATCTGGTAGAATTAGGATAATTATAAAGTAGGCTTATAATAATCTTTACTTGGTCTTGATCAAGGTGCCTAGTCATGTGGCACTTTCATAAAATGTAAATACCTTCGATCTTTAATATTATGTGTCTTTAAAAACCATTATCAAATTTAATTAAGATGAATGAATACACAAACCCGGGAAGAAGTAAAAAAAGAAACAAAATGAAAATCTTTATCAAAATTTAGCTGCACGCATAAAATTTCTAATATGAAATCATGAAGATCTAAGATATTATAGATATGGACTCAAAATCCAAGTGGAAGTCAAGATCTGGACTCAATCGACATCCATAAACACAAACACAAACTTTGAAGATCTAAAACATTAAACTCAAATCTGGAAGCAAAAACAAACCAAACCCAAACATAAAAACAAAAGCTTGAAATGAAGAACCCTAATGGGAATCATAAGAACAAATTTTGAAATGAATTGTCGAAAGAACATTAACTAGAAATCATAAGAACATTACTTGAGCGATGGTGATGATGGTGCAGGCGAAGAATCCTAATCGGAGAAACCTAAGCGCGTCATGTCGCCGAATCTGTTAAAATCATAGATTTGTTGAAAAAACCCCAATCGAACAAGATCTGTCGAAACACTAGATCTGTCAAAAGAAACCCCAATCACCCAAACCCAAACCTGAACCTAATTGCCCAAACTCAAATCGAAAGAAAGGCTAACACGAACTTACCTCCGATGATGGTGATGATCGAGTCCCAAATTGAAGATGAAGATGAAGATGTAGTCCCAACCCAAATATCAGTCCCAAAATAGAAGATGAAGATGCAGGCAATGGCGATTGCCATGGTGGTGATGGCGATGGTATCAAAACCGTCTCCACGTCAGCGGGTGACCTGATATACCAGGTTGGATACATTAAATAGTAGATTTGTAAGAGTTTGGTACCCTTTTCGAGACTAAACCCCTATAAACAATATGTATTAATATTCTAATATAAATAAAACTAGTTTAATACCCCATTTATGAATACGGGGATGATTAAAGTTAGTTATAAATGTTTCTATATTGTAGCACAATTGTAAACTATACAAAAAGTATAAACAAATTAAATAAATAATAACCCGTGTACAAACACAAAATAACAAATCATGATAAAAAATAAAATAACAAATAAATAAGATACTTGAAGTGATATGTTATAAATTCATTTTCTATTAAATGATTTAAATATATCTTTTGTTAAAATATTTTATTTTGACAAATTAAATAAGCTAAATATGAATTTTGAACAATATTCAAGGTTTAAGGTTTTTAACATAGAAATAACTAATTTAAAAATATTTAAAAAAAATAAAACATATAATTAACAACTATCTATAGTTAATGTAATTTTAAATATATAATCGATAACATCTATATCTATATCTATATATAAAAGGCATGCAAATTTTCCAAAAATAACCATAAATTGAGTCTTAATTAACCAATCACAACTTTCAATTTCAAAATTAATCAATTCTTAAAACAATTTTAGAAAGGTTCGATCGGAATTCAATTTTGAAATCAATTGGGAGGGGAGTGGATGAAAATTATGAGGGACTTTTATAAAACATGTGAGGGTTTTTAAGAAAATATGAGGGGGTTATATAAAAACTGTATATTAATGTAATTAATTATAAGCTTTTTATAAATTATTGTTAGTAACTTTTCATATATTTTGTTTAGAGAAAAAATAATTATATATTTACGATCGTCTCATTTTTATCTACGTTTTGGTATAAATTTTATTGTAATATGACACTTTTTTTAAAATTAGTATATTCTTAATTTTTTGTTATCCATTAATAGTAGTGAGTTGAGTGGATTTGTTGGGATTATAGTGATAGGTTGAGTGGTCAACTTAAATATGCTATTCAAAGTGTTTAGTTATTGATTTTAACGTATTTTCAATCTTATTAGAAAGATGTATGAAATTTTTTATAAATATGTTTCAAAATAAGATGTATCATTAAAATATTATATATATTTAAATATTTAAATTCAGAGATGTAATGATATATGTTCTTGATGGTCATGAAACTATATTATTAGTGTAGGTAGTTAGCCAAAGAAGACAATTTCCTCTGATGATGTATTTTGTTATGACGATTAACAAAAGTCAAGGATATTCACTTTCAAAAGTTGGTTTATTTATCAGGAAACTCATGTTTATACATGGTCAATTGTATGTTGCCGTTTCACGTGTTAAAAGTGAAAAAAGATTAAAAGTTTTTATTCATGATAATAGTGGTAATGTTACAAAGAAAACAACAAATGTAGTCTACAAAGAAGTGCTTCAAAAAATTTAGTTATTTTTTTTTTGTTAAGCATTATGACATATGTAAGTTTACGGTGTTATTTTATTTATTGCATTATTTTTATTTAAAAATTTAAATATCTCAAATACACTTCCGAAATACCCGTGCATGCACGGGGCAATAAACTAGTAATTAAAAAAACCAAAGCCATATATATAATTAATTCAATGATTACCAATTGTTTAAGCGATGTTATGTAGTTAATATTTTTCAATAATCAGTTATTTTCTTATCTCTAACTTAATATATACTAAAAAAAGGTTCTAAAATTAGGTTGATGACATCATAATCTTATTCTTTTAATATATATTAAAGATTAAAGATAATTTTTTGATATTTATTATTAATTTGATTAAGGATTATCCTAAACTAATTCACATTAGTTTGACTCTAAAAAGTCAAAATCAAAATTTTAGAATTAAAAAAATTAACGGCTGCCATTTAATCTTTTATTAAATGAAGAGTTCAGATCATTTAATAATGTTTTTCAACTTAGTCTTTTATATATATTAGAAGGTAGTAATCTTCAATTAGAGAAATCCAATCTTTTATTTATTTAAAATTTAAAATTAACAATATAATCTGAAAATTCAATAATTAATGTTTCATACACTTTACATGTTGTAGGCTCTTCTATAATTGTTATTTTTTTTTTAATAATTTTACTCTTTAACAAAATTAATAGGTATAATCATTTATAGTTTAAAATGTCTAAAAGTAATAGGCTCTTCAACTACCAACAAGTTGGCCTAGTGGTTAGTGCTCATGTCCTTTTGGAGGTCATGGATTCTACCCTTGGTAAACATCTTGAAGGTGGTATATTCCCCCACTGCAAATGTTTGGTGGGTCCGGTAAGGGAGACTTTGTGGAAAATAGTCTTGGGTTTAATCCTGACTCCTTACTCGGGCAGCCAAGACAGGTGCTCATTACTTGCGGGCTGGTCCTTGGGGAAGGGTCGGTTCGGATCCAAAGGATCCCGGGCACAGGGTTGACCCGGCGTAAACAACCTTTTTTGCGGAATCTTTATTTTTTTTCTCCTCTGACATTGTTGTTTCACAAATTAAAAACTTTATATAAGTAAATAGTTATACAATTGTAAAAATAAATAAACAAATAGAACTGGATATCGAAACTAATAAGTCAAATATATATGACTAATTTCAAAGCTTTTAATGTCATATGTATATATTTACTCCTT
Source organism: Pulicaria dysenterica (assembly GCA_947179395.2). Taxonomy (NCBI): domain Eukaryota; kingdom Viridiplantae; phylum Streptophyta; class Magnoliopsida; order Asterales; family Asteraceae; genus Pulicaria; species Pulicaria dysenterica. The sequence goes on from OX359291.1 coordinate 95,223,847, forward strand.
TATGAGTATCGTACACATAGTCTGTAAGTTATCTAAAAAATATTAAGATAAAATTGTAAAAGCTTAATTTGCTAGTAATAGAATTTATCTCATAACAATACAAATGGTACGGGTTGGGCAAATGATATTGGGTGATTGGACAGGTATCGAGTAAAACCTTAACCAGCTCAAACCCTGCAAATATTTTTGAAAAAATCTTATACTTGATCCCATAACTATTTGTCCATTTTAAATGCTTTGGATTTGAGAATTTCCATCAAAATCGAATATTTTTGCCTATCCCTAAATTAAGTTTAGTTTTTTGTATGTAAGATTAATGACACATTGACACTCACCTCTTTTTTTGAAATGTTACGTATGCTATTAATGTTATTTGTTTTCCACAATATTAACAAGCACATGGGCTTGTTTTTAAGTAACATTACCAGGATACCAACCCATTTAGTGGCATTAAAGGGGTTGTTGAAGTGACTTTGTTAGAAACTTTAGTTTTATTGGCAAAATGCTTGTAAATGCAATGAAGTTTAGGTAAACTACCAATGTATACAATCAATTTCAAATTTTTAAAAAAAAAATACAACAAACCAAGTTATCTCTCCCATTATATACAATTTGTGACCTGGAGTCCAGGTTATAGGTCACCTCCTAGTTTTTTGTATTTTTAATTATTTTTTCAAGGTGTTCTTCAAATGTTCTTGATGTTCTTGTTCAAACTCTTCATAACAACCCAAATCTTAAAAGTTTTAGACAAATCTAAAGATGAAGACATAAACCAAATCTAAAGAAAAATCCGAAATTGAACAAGAACTGTACCAAATCGAAGAACAAAATCAAAATCAAAATCTGAAAACCCACATGGAGAACAAAATCTGAAAACCCACATTGCGGTCTAAAGAAGAGAACCCAGTTGAGACCAAAATCAAAATCCGAAGTCAAACAAAACCACGAACAATAACCCGAAATGAATGAAAGGAAGTTGAAAACCCACATGGAGAACTTGAATCCACATGGAAATTGAAAACCCTAAATCTAAGATGAAGATGAAGAACATAAAAACCCTAAATTTGAGATAAAGATGAAGAACAATGAAACCTTTAAATCCAGACGACCATAGGTGGGCTGTAAGGCGGCGGCGGTGTTTGAACCCCAATCAAGACGATGGCGGCGGCGGAAACGGTGGTTTGAAGTTTGAACCAGCGACGACACGGTGGTGGTACAAGACGGCAGCGCAGCAGGAACCCTAATCTCAGAAACCCTAAGTCAAGACGATGACGGAACAACGGCGGCAGGAAACCCTAATCTTGAAGAAGGCGACGGCGGCGACGGCGGTTCTTGTAGAACGGGAAGATGGCTGCGGTGGAACAGGGATGTTTGAAGAAGGCGACGATTGTGGTGGTTTTGAAGTAAACTCGAGAGATGGCGGCTGCATTGGAGCTAAATTGACCCAAAATCCATTTGAAGCTTGCAATGGCGGTCATTTTAAGGATGATGGTCGTGAATGGTTTAAACAAAAATGGCAGTGGTGGATGTGCTATGAAGGTAGTAAGAATGGCAATGGTGGATATTTGCACACAGATCTCACAAGATCATGAACAGCATCTGCAATTTTTCTTCTTTCTTTTATAAAAATTAGATGAAGATTGAAGGAGATGAAGATATTATTATTTAAAATAATTAAAAAATAAGAAAAAATTATAGAAAATAGGGTAACCGGTTGTATGGAAGATTGACTTGCTATAGCAAGTTGCTTTGCATGCAATGACGTACTTTTGCAAGTTTGTTGTATTTTTTTTTAAATTTTAAAGTTCGTTGTATATATTGGTAGCTTAGCAAAAGTTCACTGTATTATGGTGCAGTTTGCCCTAGTTTTATTTAAGAACAACTTTTATAAAAATTAACAAAGCTTTATTAGAACAATAAAACACTTTAATTTTTGTCAAGTGTTCATTAAGAAGACATTTATGAACTGTTTGATCAGTTATTAGATCAGTCTCTTGTAATTCTATGGACCGATGAATCAATTGGTGTAATTTTTTTTATCTTGTTTTTAGTAATTATTTTGTATTTTTTTCTAACATCTTGCTAGTGTTAATTAAATTGTCTTAGTGATATGACATAACTTTTAAGATAGACGAAACAAATATATATATATATATATATATATATATATATATATATATATATATATATATATATATATATATATATCACTATGTTTAAAGTGAAAGATAGTTAATACTCACCATGCCATTGTACAAATCAAATGGACCATCCAAGTCAAAAGTGGCAAATATTCATTCTGCATAACATACACTATAATAAAATCTTGAAATAAAGTCTTAGACAATGTTATAAAGAGGGTAGGTTTTACATCAATGGATGCTTGCAACCATTGCTCCATTTCACATTTTTGCTTCTGAAGGAAATTTACAAATTACTTATATAAATCTAAGTAAACAAGAAATACACTTTCAAAAATGCTAGACTTGTAAGGGTTAAAATGGGGATTACATATCTTTAGCTTTTAATGCATTTATTGACATCTTTGTGCCCCCTAATTTAATGTTTAGAAGTGGTTGTAATAAGTTATTAGTTCTTATAAAAAGATAAACTAGAAGATAGTAAACCTAAAGTATTCATACAAATATTTCCCTATCCTATTTTTATTGTTCACATTATTATAGTTTATCTTCCGAATAATTGTCTAGTTCAACAAAAATAGGAAGTATGAATACTAATTTTCCTACATTGCACCAAATTAACTGTTGTAAATAGAAAGGTTTACAAATTATTACGTTTTAAAAGAGTTATTCTAAACCTCAGTACAGGAAACAATAAATAAGTATAAATAAAATATAGGAGCTAGCATCTTGTAATATAAATAAAATACTAACATGCATCAAAATTATTAGTAGTCTTTTTTAATTATTTATAATCTTGACTATCCATTTAAACCAAAATGAAATTTTGATTCTTCGATCTTGGTCAAAATTGAATCAAAATTAACAGAGAAGTTTTATATATGTCATTTTTAAATCTTAAAATATCATATTTATCCACTTTAATTTCCAAATATCATATTTACTCTTTAGAATATTTAAAATATCACCGTAAGTTACAAATATCATGAAACATTGAAACTCTTTATATATTTTAAAACATCATATTTAACCAAATTCTTAATTTTATTATTTAAAATACTTTATTATTATTTTTAATAATAACCAATAAAAAACTTCGACCTTATTTTCCTCACTCATGATTGATAACTTGTACAATAAATACAATCATGTCTTTTCGTATCATCTTACCACGTTTCTGTTGTCACGTCTGCCATCAACTTTGCGTTAATGCATCTACGTTGATCTGGGCGTTAACATCATTTATCGTCATTTTCTAAATTCTCATTGTGTTCGTGTTTTATAATTATTTAATATTTTATTATTAATATTTAATATTTATTATATTTTTAAATTGACTTATCTATCACACAAACATTAAAAATTGGATAGGAAGTGAAACATTATCTCACGGAAATGTACGCAATTTGATATAGAAATCATAATTTCTACTTATGATTTCGATTTAATAAATATTGGTAAATATAAAATTGCTTATAATATAGTTTGTATGATCGTTTAAGTAAATAGTGATTTTCATACTATATTTATTAGTATGTAATGGTGATATTGGTAATTAAAAAATTAAATTACATATATTATAATACTAAAAAAGTAAGTTATTATTTTATATATTTAACCGAGAGTTAAAACTGATACATTCAAATAGCTAAGATCAATCATGTTTAATAAAATATTTGTCCTAAAAAAAGCAATATTTAAAGAAAAATTAAATATAGATAGATCCTATTTAAGTTAGGGTTGAAGCAACCTAATTGTATAAAAGGTGTTCTAATGTTTTATATGACACTTAAAATACTTTTTCACATATAACCATTTAACTTGTTAAAAACATGTTAATATATACCTTACATCAAATATTGACATGGTAAACAGGTAAGAAACCCCTTATTTGATGTATTTTCTACCGTTGTTTTATCAATAATGCATAAAAAGTTAGGGGAATTGTTCATTTGGAGCTCTTGAAGGTGGCGAAAATTTCTCATCATCACCCTACAACTCCATCTCAAATTCAAAGCTTCCAAGTGAATGCTATTATGTGAAGTCAGTAAAATGTCTAAAATCATGGACAAGAAACAACTCTGGTTGAAGATTCCTAACATGCCCTAATTCTTTGCTATGATTTTGTATGAAATTAATCACTAAAAGTTCTAAAAATTGTCCAATTAAAGTAAAAAATAGAAGAAAAATAAAGTTTTTATAAGATGCTCAAATTTTCTATTGACAAGGAAACCAGCGGTAGATATACCCGGTCTAATTGGTAAGATTATGATTTGACAGTAAGATAAAAATATGTAAAAAGTAACTTAACCTCTTATACTCTAAATCGAAACAATTGACTTGAAATTTGATAGATATTGACATGCTTGTAAAAATAAATCTTTTCAAAACGATAAAAAGTTAATAAATCACAGAAATTAAAAATATAAATAGATTAGGTTCATCAACTAGATTAACCACCAAATCTAGGCCAAAGCAATAAATGTTGATTTAAGACGAGTAAAACAAAAGGATTGTATGGTTGTAGAATTTAGTTTATTTTTGGCGGGGAGTGGGGTAGGAGTATGTACGCTTTTGAGGTTGTCTTCACTATTGTTTGTAGGGGGGTGGTTATTGCCAATAAATGGCACCATTTCTATGTCTTGCATTTTTTGTGCCTAATCTCTCTTATTTCTTCCAACTATATAATTGTGTCTTTAAATGTTTTATCTCATTGAAAGAAAAATAATATATCTCTTTAATATGTATTACTATTTCTCAATTTAAGTTTAAGGCATTCTTTTAAAAGACATTAGGTATTAACGTGTATAAATACGAAGAGAATTAAAGTAATATTTAAAAGTTTACGGTGTTATATAGTGCGAACATGTATAATAAAACAATTATAAAATACACATATAAATTTCAAATCTCTTTAAAGAGAGGTAGGTCTATTAGATATATTAAATTCATACGTAACAACATCATTAAAATAATTGCATATAGCCTCTTTTATTTAATCAACAATCACCGTTTTATATATAGGGTTGTCTTTTTCTTCATAAATTATAATTTTTAAACAATTTTTACTCTTTATTCAAGAAAGACTACATATAAGTTTGGTCATTAAAATGGTTTTCAAATTAAATATTAGTATAAATTGCATAATCAAATTTATTTTAATTGGTATACGTGTCATGAATAAACACAAAAAAATATAGATGTATCTACTTAATTATTTGAATAAATGTTCTTGTTAAGATATTTAATATTAACAAACTAAATTACATATAAAGTAACATTTGAGGAAACAATTCAATCATAAATGTTTTCAAGAAATAAAAGAGATTATAAGTGTAAAAAATTCAAAAAAATAGAGTGATAAAATCATAACCTCTTTTTCTTTGAATACCATTTAATGTATCGAACTCAAAAAAATTATCATTTTATGCATTCAACCTGTTATAGAAGGTTGCTTGCTGATTTGGCACCGGTTTCGCTGACGTGGCGAGTGACATGGAATTTCTACTTTAAAATTAATTCAAAATAAAATTGGAATTTATTTTAAATAATTAATAATTATTACCGATGATATAATATTAATAAATATGATAATCTCTAGAATATATTCCCAAATTAAAGATTGCATCGATGATGGATGTGCCAAAACCGTCGACTTGTTCTTCATCTACATCGATCTTGGAGTTTCATCTACATAGACCTAAGTTAATCCCAAATTAATAATTAGGGTTCTTGATATTTCTTGGAGTTTCATTGCCAAAACCGTCAATCTTCAGATCTGTCATCATCGCCGCCTACAACCACCGTTAAACCGCAACCCTAGCGATTTGAGATTTGAGATCTGTTGATGGCTTCGTTGATGGCTTCAAGTTTAAGGGTTCGTTCGGGTTCATAGACCTTCAGATCTGTTGATGGCTTCGTTTGAGATTTCCAGATCTGATTCTTCAAGATTTTAGGGTTCATAGACCTTCGATCTGTTGACGGCTTCGTTTGAAATTTGCAGATCTGATTCTTCAAGATTTTAGGGCTTCTTCATCCATTTGTGTTTTTGGTTCCGGATTGTGTTTAAGGTTTATGAGTTTCGATTAAAGATCTGTCCGATTAAAGGACGGTTCTTGTTCATACAGTTTGCGAAACCGGGTTTAATCTCCGGCGATCAATATGGGTTTGCGACTTCAGGTATGTGATTTGTGAGATCTGAGTTCTTGTTGGTTTTAAAATTCAATTTTCATCTCATGTAGTTATGTGATTCAAGCTTCAAATTTGAGTTTCTTGTTGTAAAACTCCGATTACGTTTTTGCTTCTTGTAAACTTTGATTTCTATTTGTGTTATTACATTATTGTTCCGTCTAGATTACATGTATCAATTTCATCGCATTTCAGATTTTAGTTCTTGTTTTTCTTGTTCAACCCTTTTAATTAGCTTCATCTTTCTTGTTTAATTTTTAGCTTGTTCTTCATCTGGGTTCTTGTTCAATCTTTAAACCAGATCTTGGTTTTTGTTTCCAGACATAATTACTGGTGGATATGAATTAGTGACGTGGAACTGAAAAAAAAAATTATAGAATTACCGGTTACCTGATGAAAGGGTAACCGGATACATAAACTGGTAATTTTTTGGAGTCCAATACATTAAATGGTAACTTTAAAAGTTCGATATATACAATAGCAAAAGGTGACAAGCTGGATATATTTTTGGGAACTAAACCCTAAAATCAAGTGTATGAATCACGTAACATAAAACTAAATGTCATGTGACACATTTGGATTTCTAGGATTTTACTATAAATTAATGATCGTGTGAATTGGACTACTGGAAAACCCGTAGAATTTTCAATAATGTGGTTTTGAAATAATGTAATTTTACATTGTAGTTTATTTGTTTGTTTGTTTGTTTTTGTTTTTTTTTTCTTTTTTTTTTCTGGCTCGGACTTGTTATTTGCGGTTGTAACTTTATGGCATAGAGAACTTGTATCTATAATTATTTCAAAGAGATAATAATAAATTTGTACATAGGATATTATCATATAGTAACAAAGAAAAGACACCTAGCTAAGTTTTATCTTGTACTTGTACATGTGCGCATATTTAAGAGATAATTGACAAGTATTCGTGTTACATCTTCGTTTTGGCGGTTACAAACACCAAAATGCAACCAAATTATATTCTTTTGTTTCCTAGTATAATTGTCTGACTGTCTTTTTTTGATTTTTAGCATTAGAAACTACTTGTCCTCTTTATTTGAAACAATATAATGAAATTGAATTAAAATCAAATTCCGTGTTATATTACGTTTAGTAAACTTGTTTTTTAATACAAATATACAATCTCATTTTTTATAGTGTTTACATTATCTCAAGTAATAAAAAGTCCATTCCATAGGTGAACTAGATTGAATTTAAACACGTTTTATTCTGTAGAATTTTGCGAAACAAACAAGATTTATAGTAATAAACTTAACCAATTTTTCTTACCAATTTAAATTCATTATTATCAACCTTAAATAGTTCTTCGATACCGATAAGCAGGAGGTTTAAGTTTACCTTATAACAAAAAGTAATAAAATCAATTATAAAAAGTAGTGAACTTTGGTTTTTTTTACTTTCCTTTTTTTTTTTTGAAAAAAAAAGAAAGAGATGAGTGAGTTGGTAATTGTAAGTTATGGGCCATGGCAACGTATGTGTATGAAACTTTCCAAAGGTGTCCTTGTGTTTGGTTTTGTATGAGTCACGAATAGTATCCAATGCAACCAACATGGTATAATCCTCAAGATATGAAATTCTAAATGCATTGAATAATTATTTCATTTTCCCCTAGAATTGTAATTTAGTATAGAAAATTTAACTTTTCGATTTATGGCAAATGAAAAACACTACTTTTCCTTTTAATAATGTAGCTTTCGATTTTGATACAAATCTTCGCAAATAGAATCAGAGTTAATTGTACTGGTGGTCGTTAAAGTTTCTTAAGTTTGCATATTTAGTTATTTAATTATTAAAAGTATATGAGTGGTCTTTTTTTCACCTAATCGTTGTAATAGTGATCATTTAACCTAACTGAAGTTAAAGCTGACTAATAGTTAAAGGAGATCTTAGTCATTTCATTTGTTATCCTTGTTATCAAATAAAATTTCTCCTTCACCGTACCTAATTTTTGCCACTAAACATAGTTTTACATCTTGTCTTAAAAAAAAGCATAGTTTTACATCTAGTTATTGTTACCACACAAGAGCCTCTTTTATCTCACCCTCTCCTCCTATGACCTATCTAAGTTCAAAACCCTTTCTTTCTCTCTATCTCTCTCACTACTATTTCTCTCTACCTCCCAACCGCCCACCCTCTTCCCTTCTCTCTCTCACCACTGTCACCCACCCTTACTGGAAACACACTGCTGACATATCTCTGCTGCCGTTAATCTTGGACATGGTCACCTCTGCTTCCACCGTCATTGATCTACACAAATTCGTAACCACCCACCTCCCTGTCACCAATCTCTTCTTCTTCCCTTTCCTTTTGAAATCCATGTTCAGGAGTTTCGACATGATGTCAATTTCATGTTGGTGAGAGGGTTTATAGCGATCACCACCAACTATATCGCACCATCACAGCTACTGTCGCCGCCATTGACGACCACCAAATCAGGACCTGTGTTTTGTTGACGTGCATATAAGGTTTTTTATAACGATCAACTTTAACTCTAGTTACGGTAAAGGACTACAATTGCAACGTTTTGGTGAAAAGAGAACCACACATGCACTTTCGATAATTATATGACTGAATCTGCAAACTTGAGAAACCTTAAGGATCATGATCATCCATGCAATTAACTCAAGAAATATTATACGTTTATAAGCGTGTTTGGTTAAAGTAGGTGTTAACTGATGCTTTTGTTTTTATATGAAAATTTATATTTACCCCTACTAAATATCTGCGTAGTTCATCAATTCCTACTGCACTCACTAGATGATGATATTAATTTGAAATCCATTGATTTTCTTTATTATCTTTTCTCTTGATTTTGACACTGGTCTTAATCCGATGAGTAGGATGATATATAATCTTCTTTTAAAAAAAGAAACTTTCTTTTATTATCACACTCACATTATAACCGAAATAATAACAACATCGGATTTCTTTATGTTTGGACTTGTAAAATTATGAAAACAAATAGATGAAAATATGTCATACTGTATAACTTTGAAACTAACAGAATACCAAAAACAAAAATAATAGAAAGTGATGATAAGAATAAGATGGAGCTATCATAGAAGAAGAATTGAGTAGATGAGGGCATGCTCTAAACATGACTTGTTGCCATGCTTCGTGTAGCACTTAATGCTCCTTTCCTTTCACATTTATGTTCCCTTTCCCTTCCACAATCCACGCATAATTACACTTCCTTCCATTTCCCCTCATCGGTCTAATCTCTTCTAATGTATTTAGAAAAAACCTCTAAATAAAAATTTCCTAAATACCCTCATTGACATATAAGCCACCAATTAGGTAAATTCAATTAACTGTTTGAAAATCATATTGTCAATCTTTATTTGTCAATTTTGATGTAAATTAGCATAATTTAATACTCCTCAATTAAAAGAAAATTGAAAAATTAGCCCATAAGGAAAGGGTTGTTTTGTCAAAGTGCTAGTATTGATTAAGGTCCACCATCATAATCCTTTTTCCCCTCCAATTTGCACCTAACATGTTGAAAAACATTAATTTAAAAGGAGACATATTTGGAGAGAAATTTAAAGAGAGAGAGTGAGCCTTTTGCTATATAAATCAAGAAACCATAGAAACTTGAAAACATCAAGAGCCACAACTAAAGCTATCATCCCATGGCTGCCATTGCCTTCTTCCTTCTCACTCTCACTCTCACTCTCACTTCCACCATCCATGCAAGAGAGAGCCAATTCTTCAACAAATTCAACACCAACACCAACAACAACCCCAAAGAATCACAACCCTTAAACACCGATCAACAAGATCCCAATTTCATTCCACAATCCCAAGAAACCGGCGCTTCTTACGGTCTTTACGGCCACGAATCCGGCCAACTTCCACCCTCCACCACCACCAACCCCACTACCACCAACACCAACAACAACAATTACCTCCCGGCCAACCTCCCGGAAAACTACAATCCGGTGGCGTACACCACTCCTATCCATAGCAGCACTCAAGACGTCCCTGAGGAATATAAAAACCCACAAACGTACAATGGTGAAAACGGGATGTACAACTCCCAGAAGCAAGAGGAGTTCATAGGAACAAATGGTGACAATATGTACAACTCCGGGAAGCAGGGGATGAGTGACACAAGGTTCTTGGAGAATGGTAAGTACTACTACGCCGGCGACAATGCGTACAACTCACAGAAGCAGGGGTTTGATGATACAAGGTTTATGGAGACGGAGAACGGTGCCAATATGTACAACTCGCAGAAGCAGGGGGGGAATGGAAGGTACAACCAAGGTGAGGAGATGTACAACTCAGGGACGCAGGGGTTGGGGGAGGCAAGGTATAGTACAACAAACACCGGGAATATGTACAACTCCGAGAAGCATGGAATGAGTGACACAAGGTTCTTGGAGAATGGAAAGTACTATTATGACCTCAACATGGAAAATCAAAATCAAAATCTCAATGCAAATATGAACTTTAGGGGATCTAACTCAAGAAATGGATACAACACACAAGGGTATTATGGGAATAATGAAAACTCATATGATAGATACAATTCCAATGGAGGGTATGAAAACCAAGAGGAGCTCCAAGAAGATCAATTCAATCCTTAAGGGTATTTTTGTCTTTCTCAACTCAATTCTAGATTAAAGTGGTAAGCTATGTGCATGAAGATATGGTGTTTCAAGATTATGACATTTGTGGGGGGTTTTACTTATATGGTGTTATAAGTGTTAATTGTGTCATGTTTAATTAGGGAAAGACAAACTATAAAACCAAAATCAATTTGTGTGCTGTTTTGTCTTGTGTAATCATGCATGGTCAACTCATGCTTGGAAAGAAGGTATTTTGAGCTTTAACTTATATACGTTATCATCACATATCATAAATAAAAATTTATGAGTGATCCAATATCCATGTTCATTCAACATAATAATGTTGAGTAATGTTGGATCTTCCAAACTCTTTACTTTTTCTCTAGCTTTTTGTAACAAAATCATAACACATGATAGCATACATAGAAAAGGATCTTAAGTTATATCATTAGGAGATAGATAATTGCATCCTAATCTATGAAGTTTTAGGCTACAAATTTTCTAATTAAATATAAATGTATGACTGCGATATAGTGTACTATCAGTATCGAAGATGGTGTTCGAGAATATTTGTTTTCACGACTTGTTGTCTTATAATTACGTAGCTCATTTAATAAAAACATAATAATAAACAAAAAAATGGATTACTTCTTAATAAAAAAAACAGAAAAAAAACGTTCTAAATTTGTGGGTCTTACTACATATGTAGGTGAAATGTCTATGTGCTTGACTAATGGTCCAAAACTACAAGAGTAATGATATTTCATGGCTAGAATTTGGCCCGATAAAGTAAGTATAAGACGCATTAAATATCAAACACAACTGAAAAAAAGCTAACATAATTATTATGTAACAGCCAATTATGAGTTCCACTTAAAATTTATGAACAACATGTGAGCAATTGATTAATGAGTAATTTAAGCCTATCAATTACTTTAAATGATTTTAATGAGTACCCTTTTACAATTAGCCAATCTATTTATCTTTGAAAACAAGGAACCTTCAAATCTTAAATTAAGACATACGTATGTTTTGGGTGTGAAACCTATATAATATCGCGCGTAATTTAATTAAAATAAATATATAATTACGTATACTATTCTAAACTTATTACCTTATTACCTTTGTAACTGTGGTGAGGTTTCAAACTTACTTTATTTACACATTCGTGGTACTGGTCGGTGAGAGACCTCTAAGATCATAAGACGAACTATTAAAGACAAAGTTTGCTAAATACCCTTATACTTGTTCTGTTAATTACATTTAACATTTAATCTTTTATGTCATTTTGGTCTTCCTTTTTTAACTTAATCTACCAGCTACTCTTAACAACTACACTTCAAATATGAAACAAAGATAAAATAATTTCTCAAGTAAACAAAATCATGGATAAAACTAAAATTATGTTATAAAACTTTGTTAGTAGACTGTATTTGCCGGGAAAAAAGTATGAAATTTCACCTACCAAAAAGGTGAAGTAGATAAAAATATTTAAGAAGGGAAAAGGAGATTTTCTTTCGGTGGATGCATTTAAGATGGTCTTGGAGGGAATTGAAGGTGGGTGGGTGGATGGGTGTCCTTGGAGTTGGACCCTTGATTTAGGAATTAGGGACCTCCTTCCCTCCCTCTGTATATTATTTGTATTCTTCCCAAGGTGCCAATTTTCTAAAGCCTACCCTAAATTTATACATTTGTAACACAAAACTATTCCTTTAATCTTCTTATTTATCAAGATATTATTATATAGGTTTATCGAATTTGTATACTTGTATAAATTTTAGTTTATTATTATACATATTGATTGATAGTATAGTTCTTTTGTTGGTATTTTATCATTATATAGTTTTTTTAAATGGCATATATGTAAAGGCTAACAAGATGCTAGGAAAAAGATACAAAAGTCAATGCTTAAACACACAAAAACTATACATAAACATTAAAAAGAAATCGCTTGAAGGGGATTCAAACACTTCGAGCCATCATGATATTCTTCTTTTTAACGATTGCCTTTCGAATTCAGTCTAAGAAGAGAGAAACTCTAAATAAAACTTAATAGAGGTGAATCTTCAATAGCTTCATGTACTATAAGCAGTGTCACTGCTCACCCCCACCGACCCTCTTTTGCGAATATCACCGCCACTTTGTCGTCGAGCCCTAGACTTCCACCTCCAGACATTTATCATCGCTGCCCTCAAAGATCTCCTTCACGTCGGAGCTATTACAGAGACGAAAGGCACCGCCTTTTCTGTAACCCTAAACAACACTCATCTCCTCCGACCTTTTATTGCGACCACCGCGCTTCCCCTGTCAACACCGCCGTTGTGCACCACGCCAGCACCATCATCGAACAAACCCACCATCAAGATCTATAATTTTTCCGATCTGAACAATGATGAAATAGGGTTTTCGGGTTATCGTTCGATCGACGGTTCCATACGAGGTTCTGATTTGATTTTTTCTGTTATAAAGCTCGATTAGTTCATCAAGAAAGAGATTCGGATTTTGAATCAACATTTTTAGTTCATCATTTCTTTTGTTTCATCAATACTAATTTTTGATAAGAAGTAGGTTTTTAAGACAAGGCAATCTGATGTATTAGATCTATTTAACATGTTTGGTGTTCTTTATTTTTGAATTTAGTTCTCAATACTGATGAATACTAAAGATGTTACATAACAATTCTGAGTTTTTGATTCATCTATTTTGTGTATCCAGTATCATGAACTTTTTGGAGTATGTATGATGAATTTTGATGAATCCATAAATTATAGCAAAAAGGGTAAGATGAATTGATGATACAAAATGATGTTTCAATATTATGCCGTAAAAACTTTTAATGGTTTTCGGAAATGTGAATTTATATCATCAGTATTTTTGTTTCCAATTTTAAGATTGGTGTTCCTCAATTACCTCATTTTTTTAATCAAATAATTAATGATCTATTTCATGAAATACCTATAATACCCTTGACGTCTATTAATTGGTCAATCTTTTAATTCATCAACAGCATCTTTAAGTTTAATTGATCCACTTGATCCGATGGCTGAAAACGCATCTTACACATCTTACAAATATTCACATCTTACATTAGCCTCACCCTATATATATATATATATATATATATATATATATATATATATATATATGTACATACGTATGTTTGTGTGTATGTATCTATTAAAATTTGATTTTTTCAACTAAAAGATCTTCTATCATCCATCATTTTAATTAACATGTAACTGGAATACGTACCAAAATGGTATGGATCAGTAGTCTATAACTAGAATTAAAGCTCGAACTTTCATTTTTTGTTTATACAAAAATGTTTGGTAGATTGGTTGGTAATTAAATTAAAAGTTTCAATTTTCATGCCTAAAGTTAAAGCTTTTTATTAAAACAAAATTTTTTATTTATAGAAGTATTAAAATGTTCTCTCTAGAGGTATCAAGGTGTGACTAAGGTGTCTTTCCCTCTTAGAGGTTGAGGGTTCAATTCCTATTAAGGACATAAGGCGTAATTTAGAAGGGTGGATGTGTTTGCCGTTAAAAAATAGATATTCTCTCTAGAACATGTAAATTTTATGTTATTTTTATATATATTATCACCTTATATCACTTCTTATAATAAAACTCGTACTATTTATTTTAGAATTTTCCTTTTAATTCTTAATAAATTTAAATCTTGACCCTTTAATTTATATAAGTTATATTTGACAAATCAAATGGATAATGTCTAGTGGTATTGACGTGTATTAAGATAATAAGGTGTGTCTCTCACTTTGAGGTTCTGGTATTGATATACATATAGGTGTAGGTTAGAGAGTTTGTATTAACCATTAAAAAAAACTTATTTTTATTTACAAATTTATTTGGTAACAAAAAACTACTTTTCTTTTAAGTCAACATCTATTAAGTTGTCCACTAGTCCTCCGTCCTGAAGGTTAAGAATTCAAGTTCTATTATGAAAAAATATGTAGTTCCCAAAGCAAAATTACTGTCCATTTCAATTTTAACTTTTAATATTTTTCACGTTTTACCTTTCAGATTATGTAAGTTAAATTTAATCAAATAACATTAGTAAGTCGCATAGCCTCATATATATATATATATATATATATATATATAATGTAATTAGTAAATACATAAGATGCGCGTTAAACCAAATATTATCTACATATGTTAACTCCCATTTTTATATAATATTGTATGTAAATTACATTAATAAGAATGTGATTATTTAAATATAAACTGATAAAACATGTATGTTTGATATACCTTGTAATAATCATTTTTTTAGCAAAACCATAATGCATTATATGACAGGAGAAAGAAAGCAAGAAGCCTTAACATGTTTTGGCTTTGGATTCTTGACCAAAAGTGTGTTCAAATATAGAATATTTTGTATCTTTCTTGTAGAATGGAGCACTCACATTTTACATTTGAACTACTAAATCAACTTCTTCCTTTTTTGAGTTTTTGCCTTTTGTTCTTGTTCTTGTTTTTTTCCCTCCGGAATATAAGTAGGATGTTGTCTAAATGGAAGATTAATCATACTCAAAATCCACCTTAAGAGGGTCCTCCCTAATATTATATGTTTATATAACTAATCGTGTATGTCATATTTATGGTTTAAAATAACATTTAAAAAAAATATATGTTATCCAAGGATAATTAATTTGAAGATCATAAGTTGTTTTTATAATCTGGGTTTTATATTAATTTAGCTTAATATTGTGATTCTCTCATGTTTAATATAAAATTATAGAGTTCTCTACGGCCCTGCTTTTAATCTAAAACACGATGTTAATCTTTTCTACTATATGATAAGAAATTTAAAATTGCATAATATAGCAAAATAATATAATTTCTTATTAAAATAAAAATGTATAATGTATATCGAGAATAGAAGATAACGAGGTTATAGTTACCGCGCTTCGCTGCGGATTATGTATATTTAGTTTTTTATCATATTTAAAATAATGATACAAATTAACAATTCTTTAACTAAAAATAAACGAAAACCAAAATAAAAAATAAATAACTAATAGACCATAGTTAAAAGTTTGTGTCAAAATTATATCTAAAAATTAATGGGGAAACGGGAAACCGATAAATAAACGAATGTGAAGTTTCTTTTAGGAATTTTAATCACAAAAATTAATTACAAACTTCATCACAAAAATTAATTACAAACTTCAGATTTAAAAATCATATTTTTAAAAGAGTAAAATAATATTTACATAAAATTGTTTATTACAATATAAAATAGAAAAATAATCAATGAAGGGGCATGCAAGATTTGAATCTGGGTTACAACTAAAAAATAGGAAGGTGTTACCACTCCACCCACCACCCAGCTTATCAGTAAAATCTTACTGGAAAAATATATATATATGATACCTTTTAAAGATGATGCAAAACGACAAATTTACACTATTCATCATGTCACATAAACTTCTTCACAATTGTATATATATAGTAATGAGTCGTTAATAGTTATTCACTTTCAAAAAAGAAAGAAAAAGGTAACTCTACTTGTTTTTTAAATATTTTTTTCAAGAAAATAGAAGATATATGTTTAGCTAAAATAATGTTTATCGTTAAAAACTACGTACTTTATTGGATTATTATTGTACGTATGGGTATCTTGAATGCAATGTAAAACTTCTAGTTATGTTATTATTTCTCGTGTTCACTAAGCTATTTACTTATGTTACATGCTTATTATTAGTCTACCCTAACAGTCAAGATGGGACTAATTAAGCCGGTAATTTAAGATTTGCCAATTGCCAAACTTAGAAATACTATAGCTAAGAAAAAGGGTTAAAAGATAGATATAGGGTATGTTTGGTAAAACTGGTGGGGGCTGGGGTTGGAGCTTGAGCTGAGTTTGGGTATGGGGCTTATTAATTGATAATTCCAAGCTCAAAGCTACTTGAAAAGGCTTTAATTTTGGGGGCTTATAGGGATTATGGAGACTTATGTTTTTAATAATCTTTTTACCCAAACGAGGCTAGAGGATTGAGGATTATAAAAACTAGAATTTCAAGCCCCTGTAATCCTCTATAAGTATGTCGCCAAACATACTCATATATAGCTAGGAAAGGCAACAAAGTATTCAAGGCTATCACGCCTCATTTAGTATCCAATCGAGTTTCTTTAGCAATTCAATAGCTAGTCGACCAACAAAAGAATAACTAGTTGAATTTGCAACGACATGCAACTCTTTTGGAGTTAATTACTATGTAAAACAAGAAAATAATCATCTAGCTAAGATCATGGCTTCCTAATTTGCTATACCAAAATTAATTACAAGAACAATAACTTTGAATAACTATGTCAACTAACTATGTCATCATGTGATTGACTAACTATATATTGCTATACATATGGCACAACTAGCTTTGTAACAATTTCTGGAGAACCATTTTTTTGCTTTGAGATAGTGGGTTCTATCAGTGGCCACCAAAGGTGTAGTTGACAAGTTAATAAAAGGCCACTTAAACATATATGATAGAATGTTAGATATGTTTCCACTTTGATATTTTTATTTTGTATATTAAATGGTAGTATGTGTGTTGGCAAATCTTGAAATTTAAATAATATAATTTAATCACTAACCCACTGATGAGTAACTTAATTGATACAAAATCAGGATTGAGTAATTTAGTGCTAAAAGTCAAAGCTTGGAAATGTTAAAAATGGTGGTGAAATTTCTTGTTGATGGGCCTCAGCGTTAGGCCTCTGAACAAGTTTTCGGGCTATCCTGATCCAGTTTTATAATTTTTCCAAAACAACCAAAATTCGATTTTTCCTTGTTTTGATTTTATCAACGTTTCATTTATCCAAATATTGTTAATATATTACTTTTCTGTGCTTGTTGAAAAAAAAATTCCTTCCAGGTTAATTATATTAATAAATAGCCTTAAAATTTTATGAAAATTAATAAATTGTGTATGATCCTTTGATTCCTTTCATGTAAAAGCAAACTATATAGGAAAATCCTCGAGATTGCAGAGAGAATTTTTCAGTTGATGAAAGCTGCCAATTATATATAAACTCGATTTCATGTAAAAGCAAACTACTAGGGAGTGATCTACGTTGAGGTACCTAGTAACATAGGCTACCAGTTAAATAATATTATACAATCAATACCGCCCCTTCATATAAGACAATGGTATTGAGAAAGGTTTCCTCGTGTGACGGCGTTGCCAACTCAACGATTATACAAGTATAGAAAAGGCCGAATTAAGAATTTGGAGCCCTTGTGTAAGAATGAAAATTGAGCCCATAGGTACAAAATTAAAAGATATCCATTGATACTATGATAATTGGGGGATGGTTCATTCGAGAACCATTGTTAGTGCGATAACCAATTTTAGTCGTTCCTTGGATATGAGAAGTTTCATGGATGGAGAGCGTGGAGGGATAGAGTGTGGCAGGGTGCATGTGAGGAATTCATAGGTGGGCAATGACATTGAAGGAGGGGGAATTGGACGGCTCAGATTGATTTTTGCGATTCTCGCACTAAGAGTGGTTCTCGTATGAACTTTTTCCATGATAATTGATATACCAATAGCCTCTCTCTCTCTCTCTCACACACACATATAGTTTAAAGACTGTTAAATTAATATGAACTAAAATTTTTAAAATTTATTAATATATAAATATATTTAATTATTTAAAAACATGTTATTTTGTTAACTGAAAAGCAAACTAACAAAAGTGTTTGACTAATTATTGGTTAACCAGTATCCTCAATCTAGATTTGGTTTGTGGAAGATGCAAAATTACATTTCGGTTAACTAAATATCTGGTTACTTTCTATAACATGTTTAATCTAGAAAATCACAAAATTCTCCTAATCTAGAAATCACTTCACAATATAAATTATATAGTTAACGATTATTAGATGGATTAATTTAATAGTGTATGTTTTAAAATAATAATAATAATAACAATGGTAGCCGTGATGTGAGGAAGGGTCAAGTCTCTTTTTTCACTTGTTATGTTAGGCCCCAACATACCCTCCTATGACTTCTACCTCTAATTGTCTACCTCTTATTTTGCAGTGATTTGCTCAAATCTAAAAACCTGAATACGTACTTTTAGCAATTTTACTTGTATTTTATGCCAAAAATAATCATGAAAATAATTTATAAGCATTTCTAGGCTCTAATCTAGCACTATCAAGATGTTATTAAGGTGTTTATTCCTTAAGTCTCGACATCAGAGGTGTTTTTAAAATAGTGCAGGAGGTACGATCCGCTCACATTACACATGTGGCCCAAATTTTTATGTACATATAATATATAGATTTAGATATAATATTATTATTTTTTTCAAATTTCACTTATTAAAATAGTAATGCTATGAAGCCCATATCTGAAATATTTATTCTATAAGTTTAAAAAATACGTGTCAGGAACTTGACTTTGATGGCAAAGATCATAAATCATAGCTTGATGCAAATAATTTTATATGGAATTTAAGTTGCCTAGCATATTTTTATACTGTGAAACTATTTAACTTAAGAAAGTGTTAAAATATCTATCACAAGTCAATTGTTTGCCAAATGTAATTGTTAAATGTAGAGTTTTCATGACTATTCTATTAACATTGACATATGCATAAACAAGTTTTATAAAATGACAAATTGCCTAGAAACGTAACATATATATTCACGTGTAACTTTTTTGGCCAAGAAAAGACGATAAATTTTAATTTGTTATTTGATGACGTACCACATGCTTGGGCCTTGGGTAAGGCCCAAACATATTGTTTACTCATCAGGGTTTTGGTCCATCTTACCCTAAACACCTCCCTATATATAGGGGAGGACACCAAGGTTTAGGGGATCTCTTTCTTTCCTGTCAACACACACATGGAGATCTACTCCATATACATATATATTATCTCATCTTCTTACATATGAGGAGGGTCATAATCATCATCATCATTACTCTTCATCTCCTTCTAATGACCATGGGTTCATAAACCACAAGATCCTCATGTCAGCCCCGTTATGGACACTGTTTCCTCGCTAGGGGTTAGCCACCGCAATGGGAGACTAAACATCCAATCTACCTCAACTCCAATCTGCTTCTCAATAATGTACGTGTTCGTTCTTACGAACAAACATTATTAAAAAAATCCGACCTAATAAATTGATTTCTAGCATTTCATGATACTATTCTTAATAACAAAAATTAAATATATAATCTCTTTCTATGCAAAATTAAAATTTATAATTCTTTTTTTTATAACCAATTAAAACGTATAATCATTTCTCGGCACAAACAATTACACGTTACTTTTATTGGCAAATTTTGATATATCTTATCTTTCTCGACCATTTGCCCTCATATAACTTAAGTTGTAAAGTCTTACTTACAGTCCAGAATGTCATAGGAAAGACTTAATAGATTGACAGTGATAGCTATTGAGAAGGATATATTGGAGAGTATTGCTTATGAAAAGTTGATTAATAAATTACTTCCAATAACGCTAGGATAACTTTACGATTTATGTAACTATGTAAGAACTACTATTTTACTACCATTCTTTTGTCTTAGTTACTAATATAACAAATTTTGTGGTATTAGTAAATTCTGCTTATACGTATGTGGTTGTAACGCCCATGCCCGTCATAAAACATAGATAGAGATTAGAGTATTTGCTATAAAAAAATCATGTGTGCTCATAGATTTGTGTAATACTCTGCTATGCTTTCTCCTCTTAGATAACACTTTAATCCTATAATTAGTTGTTAAAGAAACACCTTAGTTGCCACTTATAGATAGCCTGAGAAACTTAATTATATATAATAACATTTTACAGAAAAATACGAACAATACTTTCCTACTAATTTCATCACTTAAAATATAATCAATATTGCATGTGGATGTGTTGGATAAGTTGGATGCCCTTATACCCTTAGGTCAAGGATTCAAGACTGGTGTGTATTTGCAGCAATTTATTTTTGTTTGAAGAATCTAAGTTCCTTTTTTTCATTACAACTTTTTTATTTTATATTAAATTTTTTTTATATATATAATGTTTTTCTCTTATAACTTTTAGTATAAAGTCTACCTTTCTTTTGTAAAAAAAACTTTGTTTCACTGGGAAAATTAATGATCCCAAAAGTTATATTCAATGTAATACGAAAAAAAATAAACCTAGATATGGCACAAGATAGTGTAAAAGCATTACGTATTCTTCAAAATAAAATGTTGTATAAACATAAGTTTCATATTATTTATCCTTACTTTTTTGTATTCATCAGCAACGCACGGGACATAAAAATAGCTCGTTATAAATAAGATGATCAATAGGTAACTAAGTTACTAAGTATGATATAAACAAATGACTTCTACGTTGACCCATCAGTCTCCTAACATGGGTTCTAAAATACAATCCACAGGGGCATTTCGTAATCATGAACCACAACTAGAATTAATTTAACTGGGCTTGTTTGATTTCTTCCAGGCTTAATAAACGTACTACTCAGTACTCACACAAACTCATCAACAACAAGGGCTTACTAGCGTGGGTATATATTGGGCTCATAAAATGAAAGCCCAGTTGTAAACGTTGAACAAAAGTCATCGTACTTCATAAGTTCATATATTGCATGTTTTAGGGGACACCGTCTTTTGTTACTTGAAAACTGAAATTATGTTTAAATTTCATCTTTACCCTCTAATTATACATTATAAGATCACTTTGTGTGAGGAGGATGAAGGGAGAACGGTTGTTTTAGGGTGAATAGAAATAACATATTTAAGTCCTTGAAAACATAATTTAACGACTTCAATTCAAAAATATGTTTCGTCTAGTATATCTATGTCTTTCTTGTATAAGTTTGTTAATAAAATTTAAAATCTTAATTGTTTTAATATTATTGTAAATAAAAAATAAAAGTAACTTTTTAATTTTTTTTATTTATAAATGTTTTCCATATACTCCAAAATTTACCCTTTACTAACAACTTTGTATATTGTCTATCGTATCAATACTACAATATAGCATGAAAAATAAGATTGTCATCTAACCAATGTTTAAATTCCGAGTTAATCCGACCTGTTAATCCATGATTCTGTAAGGAGATCGGGTCACTGTACACTGGTTTTTGGTCAATTCTAGCCCCGCATCGACCCGTCCGGGTTTATGGTTAAACCGGTGACCCATGTTGATTTGACCCGTTTTTATTTATTTATCTTAATATTTTATGAAAAGATAATAGCTCAGTACTTTAGTCATCTCGACAGTCGACACTTTGAAATTCTCACTCGGCAAAAACTCTAAAAACGAGCTGTGAAACCGTCTCATCAGTCTACGGCGTCTCTTGACCTCTGTCATCTTCGATCGACATGAGACGAGAGTCCATCTCCTACAAACGGCTGTCCTTTAAGAAGAAGCATCCATCAAATTCATGTAACCCATATTGAATCCCATGTAGTGAGTGATTTTCTTTAATCTCATCTTGATCCCAACCTTTTCTACCATCAGAAGCCTCCATCGAGTTTAATAGTGGGCTAGAAGAAGATCATAGTTTTTTTCTTTGTTCTTCAGTTCAAGGAATTTGGAGAAAGTTGTGGGCTTGGTGGCAAATAAATACATCACGGCTGCCTTCAATGGATAATTTCAAAATGAGGTTCGTTATCACGGTGGATCGGCGTATGTCAATGCAATGTTTGCAAGCCATGTGTATGATCTTGCTATGGCTAATATGGAAGAAAAGGAATAAAACTCTTTTTGCTGATGTGATCAATGTTAAAGATTGCAAAGAGGAAGATTATTCCCAAGTCCGCAAAGTATCTCATGGTTGTGGTTCACAAATAGAAATTCAAATTTTTCACAGAAGTTGGAATTTTGGACTCATTGCCCTCTAGGCCCAAATGGTTAGTTAAAATTTAATTATGGGCATCTGAAGCCTGCTCACTTCTCTAATTTGATCTTCTTGGTTGTATTTGTATTGTTGGTTTGGATTGTTTAAACTCTGGTTTTATTATGGCTTAGCATCTTGCTAGCCTCATGGGTTTAATAAATTTGTTGCGGGGGTTAAGGTGATGATTATGTCAAAGCTTTAACCTTCGTACCCTTTCCTTGCTGTTCAAAAAAAAAAAAGCCTCCATCGAGTTATTTTATTGATGATTTCTTTCGTCGGTAAGTTAATTAACAATTTTCTTAAAAAATACCATTATTAAAAAATGATTGAAAGACCAGCTAATTTATTGACAGATTAGTTAAATCCTTAAATGCTTTGATAGATTAGTTAAAATGAATGATAGATTAAGTAATTTCTTGACATGTTAGTTAACCTCATAGATTAGTTAGTTTCTTGACAAATTAGTAATCCTTTTCAAGTTTATATGCATATATATATACACACACATGCATATATATTTCAAAAATAAAATATTAAAAAACTGGGTTAAATTGCCGGTTAAACCGCTTGACCAGTAACCCGGTTAAAAAACCGGATCAACTCCCGGATTTTAAAACATTAAATCTAACGGATACAAAATAAATGAATCTTCTAAATTTAACCTTCAAAATAATGATGTAATTTTCATAATAAAAAAGATAAAACTTCCCTCTTTTTTGGTCACTATCGTTTTCGTTTTCTTTTTATTAAACTTGACTTGATAGTTGTTGGGTGATAAGAGAGCTCGGAGTGGGGAAGGGGATGAGCGGGGGGTCGCACCACCTCGCCGTCGTTACGTGGCCAGCCACACCATCGCGCCGTGGTGGAGGCCTTAGG
Organism: Pulicaria dysenterica; assembly: GCA_947179395.2. Lineage (NCBI taxonomy): Eukaryota > Viridiplantae > Streptophyta > Magnoliopsida > Asterales > Asteraceae > Pulicaria > Pulicaria dysenterica. The sequence continues at coordinate 95,247,532 of OX359291.1, forward strand.
GGGAGAATAACGCGCCGTGTTAAGTGGCTAGGGGTGAGCCAATAAACACTGCCATTAAAAAATATGCATAAAATAAACAAGAAACCCGAACCGGATGATGTTTGCCGCTTGCTGCGGTGGTGAAATGAGAAGAGGGCGGTGACTAGCCAAGGTTTCTTGAAAAGGAGTTCTGATGGAAATTTTATAAATAATGGAAGAGGCGGCGACTAAAATAAGAAATAGGGTTGCTGGCCTGCTGGGTTTCTTACTTGTGGGCTTTTCATTGTAGCTTTTTTTGTAAAATTAAGTATTTTTAAATTAAAATCATTTTATTTATTTTACTTTTTATTATTTATTTTTACTTTTATATGTTTTTATTGCGTATTATTAAATATAAAATTAATAATTAAGATGGGTCACAGAATTTGGTATGGTGGAAGGTAACCACTACGGGTCTGAGTGGTGAACTAAGTGGTGAAGATGAAAAGCCGATGTGACAGTGTGGTGGGTGTGGTGAGAGGTAACCACTCCCACCACTCTAATGATGTACACTTTCATTTCTCGTTACAAATAAGGTCACAGTGATAATTATTTACTTCATGTCATATATAATTCATCAAAATATATTTAACCGACAAATTTTATTGTGAATTTTGAATTTTTAAAACTTACTATTATATTTATCAAAATTTATGTTCGTACTATTGTGTGTAATATGACTGTTATAGGAGTAACTTGACCGGTTGTCTTCTCCGATGCTAGCGTGGTCATCTTCCGACAAAATGTGTTGCTATAGGAGTAATTTTGTGGCAATTTTATAAATACACACCAACAGAATTGTGAATAGTGAAAAATTGAACAATAATTACTTAATTATGACAAAATTTGATTTCTATATGAAAAAACTTAAAATCTATAAATAAAAAATAAACGGATTCTTGGGTCAATCTGTTAAATTTACGTATTAACCTAACACAACTTAATCATTGTAACACCCCATTTTTAGAAATCGTCTTGACACTTTGCTAAACAGAACTGACGAATCCAAAATCGAAAACTACATTTTTTCTTAACCTTTTCAAGGAGAGAACAAGAATGAGACAACATGCGTAGTCCTTTGCTCTAGAACTTTGGCTATTCAGTACTATAATACCTCTAAATTCATTCATCTTTATTTTCACATAGTTGTTACATAATTCTTCCCATATATCTAACCTTACCTGATGTTGGTGAAGTGTGGAGGGCTGAAGCCTCGGACTGGGAAGGGGGCAGGGTGGTCTTTTTGTAGAGGGTCGAAGGAAGGTGATACTTTCACAACAATAGTTGATTCATTAAAAACAAATATATACTTCCTCAGCTTATATATCAACTTTAAGGTATTTCTATATGTGAATTGATCAATTTTTATTGAAAAAATCTCATCTCTCTTTCGTGAAACCTTTACGACCCGCGTGTGACCCGTTGGATGATTGCATAAGATAATTCGTATTGCATGCCGTTTCATTTTGGTTTGGATGACGTGGTTCAAGACATCAATGTCCATAACTATGATTATTTTCAAACTTGACGTCTTTTGAAGAAATATATTAAATGCGTGGCCATATTTCATATTTTACCAATGTAAAAGTTATGCAACAATATTCAACTATATTTAATTGTTAAATAAAAAAACGAAATATGACATTGCGATCTTGATTAAGTTAATCATTCTTATACTTTCTTATAAGAATTTTATTACTTTCATATTAAAATAACAAATTGGATGTTACTTGGAAGCCAAAATATCAATTCATCAATCACGTATGTACTTACAATAATTTGAAAAGAAGTGTCGGCATGGTTTATCAATCACACCAGAAAAATGGATTTCCTTTGCGTAACATTAATAGTAAAAGACAGAATTACCCCCTAACATTTATAGTTGTCTACTTGTTCACGTAAATGGGAGGAGAGATTTGGCAAAAATTAAATAGAAGTTTTTATTTATTCCTGCCATATCCTCTAATTATATTATTCCACTTACTAAAATATAATATATAATCTTTTTATAGGATGATATAGACATCTTTATCTTAAAATATTATGAAAAACAACTTATTATTCATTAATCTTCACTTTCGTCCTTCTCGTCACTACTTTCACTCATGAAAAAACACAAGAACATTATATATATATGTCATACAGAAATTCTTATATATATGGGATGCATTTTTATACACATGATAGTACTCTTAGATAAACAACTTGTAATATATGTTTTGCATAAATAATTAATTTCTACATCCTCATATTAAACTAGTAAACTTTGGTCAAAATAGTTTCACATAACAATTAGATAATTGGTATATAAAATTACTCATGTTTCGCATGAGATCTTTGAATATTGAACATATATACAATCATTTAATTAATACCCGTATGTACTGCGCATACACTTGCAAAACATACGCATACAAAAAGCTTAAGAACTAATAAATTAATTAGCTTGGACCCTTAAAAACCCAAAATAATAATAATAATAATAATAATAATAATAATAATAATAATAATAATAATAATAATAATAATAATAATTATTATTATTATTATTATTATTATAATAATTATAATAATAATAATTATTATAATAACCAATATTTTAATAATTACATATGAATTGACTTATGTAAATATTAAAGTTTTTAAACGTATGTGTAGTACGTACACCTAATTCCAATATATAATGTCTATAAATATATGTGACCTTGAACTTTAATTTTATTTTGTGATCTATGGGTACATAGTACTCCATTCATTGGTTCTTAAGTTTTTTGTATGGTTCCTAACACTTTGATCCTGAGTTTTATTTTTGAATAAAATTAGTGATTTAAGAATATATGAAAAGTGAAATTAAAAAATGGTTTTCCTACTTATTTTTCTTAAGAAGAAATAGAAAGTATTTGTAAGGAAATATAATTTATTAATTTTCTCTAGTAAACTTTGCTTTCAAAAGTGAGAAAATCTGCAAAGAGTTAAAAGTTACCTCAATTTCGACTAATTGTACGTATTGAAAAAGAAGGGAAGTATTATTAAATTACAAAATTTCTTCTCTTTTTCTCCTGCTAGGTAACATAAAATAGAAAATTTATTATTTTGTTCATTTTTTGAATTTACAAATATGAAAAAATCAAAACCAATATTTTTCTATTTTCTCCTTTATTTTTTTAAAATTTCTTTTTGATATTTTCCACTATGTAAAACTCAAAAAAAAAAAAAAAAGGTATAAACAAACATGTACACACATACATTTCGCGGAAAGATAACACAGATTCATTAACAAGTTAATTTGGTGTATTTCTATTGAATATATTGTGTTGCAGTGAAAGGGGGAAAATGAAATCTAAACATAACAGATTTTTCTTAAAATTTACTTTCGTTTCTTCTAACAAGAAACAAAATCAAGTGAGATTATTATTCTCATATAAGATGTGGCTGGATACCTTATAATGCAATTATTATATGTATGAATCGACGTCATTTCATTATTATTATTATATACTATTTGGTAAAACTGTAAATAAGTACGTACTACGTACGTATATATTCATGAAAATATATTTTAATTATTTTGGCTTTAAAAGAAATCATAATTATGGCAATTTATGCATACGTTGACATGTGGGACAATAAACAAATGAAGGCATGGGGTGGGGCCCCTTGGAAACTGCCACTTGTCATACTTGTTTTTAGTACCAGAATTTTCAGGGAGAAGACTCCTTCTTCTTAGTCCTCTCACTTGTACGTCCTTCCTTCAATTCACTCACAATAAATATATTATCAATTTAATTCGTTTCATACTGCTTCCTTACGTGATTCTCATACTCATCTTCATCATCTCCTCCTTCTTCTTCTTCGATCTGTTCAATCATTTCTTGATGATTATCCAGGTAAGCTATATATATCTCAATTCAATGATCGATTGCCTTTCTTTATGTATTAATGTGCATCTTTGATTATATTTACAAGTTTCTGGTTTTCTTTTCTTGGTGTTCTGGGATTTATTAGTTATGATTTGGGGTTATTTGGGATCCGCTTTTTTCTGCTCCTTGTTTGTAGGATCGTAGATTCATTTCCCGTAGTCATTTAATTTCATACTCTGCGCCTGATCTTGAAACCTGCGTTTGGAGTAATTTAATCGTTGCTTGAATTAAACTAGTAGATTGAAATCTTCAAGTATACAAAAGTGATGAAAACATATGTCCAATTGTCCATTTCTTATGAAATATAATGTATTTAATTTGTTGAACACGTAGTGTTTGATAAAAAGCCTAAAAGAAAATAAGTTAAAAGACAAGTAGAAAGACTCATCACTCATAGACTGTATTGTTTGTTCTGGTTTTTAATCTATCAATTTTTATTTTTATTATTCTTTTTGCTATTATTTTATATAAGCTTTGAAGTATGGAAAGTTTTCATGGCAGGGTCGTGAAGTGCCGCATGGATGGCCTTTCGGGCTCGGTAGTATGAACTCGAGAATTGGTGACGTCGAGGCTGCTGCAAGTTCAAGAGAACCAAACACTTTTCATGGTCCCTCGTCAAGCTTTTCTTCGTTTTCATCATCTAACCTTGACACCGAGGTAATTTGGTATGAAGAAAATCGTTAACTTTTAGTCCATTTGAATCAAAATTACAAATCAAGCTACAAGGTATTTGGTAGTTGGAATTAGATAATCGGTTGTAACAAAAATGTGGTGTAAAAGATAGTCTTTGAAGGGTGCTTCTACACTTAAAAGTTATAATAATCAAATAGACGCAATGACTAGGAATACATCTTTTGAATATTAATACTTAATTTATGGCTTTTTAATAAATTATTAATTAAAAGATTTCCTATGAAAAGATTAAGTAATCACCTTCATTTCTGCTGGTATGAAGCTAATTATCTGTAACCAATTATGTAACAAGTATAGTCGACGGCTTCATTCTTTCAAGACAACAGTGTCTCACTAGGCCGGCTAATCGGAATAAGATCACGAGACAATGGAACCTTATATTTTCCAAGACACGAGTGCATACAAGAACAAAGATCCCGACATTCAGATGTGTCGTCTAACTCTCGTCAAATCGAGACATCTCAAGGGGTTTGTGTTCCAAATTTGTTGAACATTTTGGTCAAACTCAGCAGAAGTAAAAGCCAATCAAGACCATGAAAGTATGAAACATTCTCAGTTGCTTGGAAGTTGGAATCAAAGTGTGTGTTTTTCTAGTACTATATTTTGAAAAAAGAATCTAGTTGAAGGTCTGGGGTTATATAGCTGATACCATGAAAATAAAGATGAATTCATATATATAAAAAAAGGGTAAAAATATATATACCAGTACACAAGAATGAATGTTGTTGCTTTTGTGATCAAAGTGTTTGCTTAATTTTTAGCTTTAAAAGTGCTTCTAATTTAGTTGTGAATAATAAATGTTGTATGATTTCATAATGTATAAAATAAATGATTTGTCGACTTTTAATGTCACGCTCAGAGAAAATATATATAATAAATCCGGACCTTACACCAACATTTAAATAAGCACGAATGAATCTACTCATATAAATATGAATGTGTTTTTTTTTCACATGTGTAAGTTAAATTCGATAGTTCATTTACATGTGATCTTGACCTTTAAATATGTGATCCATGGGTCTATATAATTTCAATGGTTCTTTAAGGTTTTTTCATGGTTCTTAACTTTGGGTTCTAACTTTTAAGACTATCCGTAGCGCCAAGCGGGTGAGGGTGAGGGTGGCTAGCGGTTCCGGCCGAACACCGCTACGCCCCCCACGGTTTCTTGAAACCACTACACCCGCTCAATAAATCCCATTTTTTCTTTTTTTTTCCTTTTTTCCTTTTCCAAAGACCAAATTAGAAAACAAAATTGTTTTTTAATTTAAAAGCTAGGCTACTTATTTATTTTTTATAAACTTTTAATTTTTTTTCCAATTCATCCACTATAAATACCATAACTAGGTTTTAGATGTTTTATTATTTAATATTTAATAGTAAATGTTATGTTATTTTCATTTTTAATGCTTAGTAATGTTAGGAATTTATATTTTATATTTGTATTGTTTTAATTTATAATCAATATAAGAATATTTTATTTTGTTATATTATTTAATGTATTTAAAAAAAGAATTAAAAAAAGTGGAAAAGGTTGGGGGTAGAGGGGGTGTGGACATGTGGTACTTCACTTGAGGGTAGGAAGAGGGTATGAGAGAAAAAAGCTGATGTGGCGCTGATGTGGCAGCAGGGTTCAGTGAGTTCTGTGGGTGCGCTACGGATGGTCTAAGTGTTTGGAGAGGAAAAAAATAGAATCGGAGGGAAATAAAAATAAAATGATAATTTTTGTCTTCTCGCTTTTGCTAAGAAACGAGAAAAGATTTGAAAATTAAATTAATTTAGTGCTAACGGTTGAGAAAGAAAACATATATATCAAAATTTGTTTATGAAAGTAACATTTAATTTTTGTGACGAGAAAATATTATAAATTTTTATCTATTATTGGTTGACGACTTATTCTTTTTATTTATAAAAAAAATAAAAATGAATTAAAATTTAAGAAAAAGATAAAAAAAAGTGGGCAAAGACAAAATGGTCATTTTAGTTTAAGCAGGGCTAAAACCGTAAAAGGTTTGGTATTTTGGTAACAAAACCGTAAATTTTAAAAAATCAGGAACCAAAATCGTAAAAATTACCAAATCATAGAGAAATAAATGTAATTAATTTTTTTTATATAAGCCTCTATAATTTCAAATCATGTTTTTCTTGACTAGGGTTTAAATCTCAAATTAAATAGAAATTGTAAAAAGAAAAACAAAGAAACCCATTTGCTTCCCTTTACAAAATAGTAGAGGGTTTTGGGATTGCCCGTCTTTAGCTTTTAGCTTATAGTTCATAGGGTAGAATATGTTTTAATCCCTAAACTTTATATTTGAAAATGGTTTAACCTCTAAACTTTTTAAATGAACGATTTAATCCCTAAACTTTTTTCATGAATGTTTTAACCCCTAAACTTGTTATAATTCATTATTTAAGCCACTTGACCTTCTACAGCAAGTTACCAAACTTCTAAAGAGCATTTTAATCACTAAGCTTGGGGTGTAATCGAATCAATCTGAACCAAACCTAGTCAAACTCTAACTCTACACTGCCTCTAAAACTTAAGCCGGTGAAGATTGAAGAACCGATTGGTTAGTGGTAATTAACCGTTGTTCGACAATCTACAAAGCCACAAATCACCATCTCATGGATAGCCAAAGAAACTAGAAAACAAAAATAGAGATAGAGGAAGTCGAAGATGTACAATCATCAAACTAGTGCAACTATAAGAGTTAGAGTTTGACTAGGTTTGGTTCGGCTTAATTCGATTACACCCCAAGCTTAGTGATTAAAATGCTCTTTAAAAGCTTGATAATTTGCTGTAGAAGGTCAAGTGGCTAAAACGATGAATTGTAACAAGTTTAAGGGTTAAAACATTCATTAAAAAAGGTTAGGGATTAAATCGTTCATTTAAAAAGTTTAGAGGTTAAACCATTTTTAAATCTAAACTTTAGGGGTTAAAATATATTTTACCCTAGTTCATAATTTGAAAATATGGCAACACCAAGCTGTAGCAATATACATATTAAGATAAGGTGTTTGGATTGGTCGGTGCTATAGAAAGACGTAATTATGAAATTTGAATTTTTGACAAAATTCGACTAACTTAACTTTTCTTGTATATTATAAAGGGTATAAAGCATAATAGAATTAATTTACATGAGAGATGAATATAATTTTATATCAAAGCATATCAATTTTTATAGACCGAAAAAAGTATGATGTTAGTTTCATTCTCATTGAGACAATCTGTGATGTGAGTAAGAGCAGTGATATGGGGCTACTATTAAACAACTTACCCATCACTCAGGTATAGTGTAGTCACTCCTTGTTATATCACTAACCTCTTGTGTTGACATAACCACGCAGTAGTGAAATGAATTTTTTACAATCCACTTACAGTCTTAGTATGTGATTTCTTGTTTACAACAGTGGTGCGAGATGTGACTTTGATGGTGATCATGTATGACGTCAATTAGATCTAGGTTTTTGCTCATTCACCTCCGTGGTAGTTGAGTATCTAACACAACTACCGTTAAACAGGTTTAATTAGTCAGTTGATTTGGTCATCCAGGTGATAAATCGTAACCTTAAGCTCGATTTCAACTTTCCATGTGCCGTTTTAAAACATAGTAATTGGTAAAGCATTCTCCCGAAAAAAGGGTCAAGCTCTATTTTACATTTTAACCCGCCACCGAGATACCAAATAGAAGTAAAGAAAAGGGCATGATTTGCTAGTTTTCACTACAAACTAAAACTAAAAAGAATTACGTACACTCTCCAATTTGACATTATGTATACAAATTACACAACCCTTGTAGTTTCATGTAACGACGAAGAGAACTTCTTGGTGTTTAACTGAAATTAACTATTTTCCGGTCAGCTTTTATCTCTGTTAAACGATTTAAAAACAACAATCTTAGTTGGAGGAAGGTTCTCTAATTTTCTACAGATTACAAGCCCAATTATTGGATTATCCCAAAAGTAAATTCATTATATGCATCAATATAGAATGAATCTTTATTTTTGAAACTTATTTTATACACAGTCTAAATGATTTTGTAATACTACTATTATGTAAATTAGGCTACATGTTATAATGTAAAAATCCCTTTATATTTTTTATCTTCTTAATTTAATATTAGTTGTTTTTCCATCTAACACCGTTACGATGATCCAGTTGAATATTATTATGTCAAACACCTTCTCTCTTTTTTTTAGAGTATGTAACGTAATTGTCAATGTTGTATAGTTATTTTTATCTACTTATTTTTTGAAAGGCTGTATAATAAATAATTAATGATACACTTTTTTTCATAATGATTCGGTCGCCGTCCGACGATGACATAAATCGCTAGTGGTGACGGTGGCTTTGGCGGTGTATGGAGGCGCCTTTCATTAAGTGACGCCGTGATGACTTGGTCCTACCCACCAAACATAAGTACATAACCAAATAAAAAATGACGATGGTCTATAATAAAACTAAAAACTCACGTAGTCACGTACGTTTTTAAATACTTTTTCTTTGTGACATTTTGTTTAGATTTTCTATTTCATATATTTTTCTTTAGTAGAATTATATACGGGTTTTTTTTAACCAAATGATGATTTATTAATCAACAGTCTAGCTCTTATTATTGTATATAACCAAATTAATATTTTTATAAATAATACAACTAACTTTCATAATTTTCTCGTGGTATGCCAACAAATTTTTCGGTGATTGTTATTTAATTACCATTATATACAATGATTTTTGCCACAACTTTAATAATATGTAACAACTTACATACAATGTAAAAATTATGTGCCTTGAGATTCCTGTCTAGAGTGAGAGTAAGTAAGGATGATATTCAAGAGTAATGTAACCTTGAGATCATGAGTACCACCATGTATGTGATCCCAAAATGTATATGTATTGGTATTTTATTGGCTCTAGGTTTCTTTTAGATGATAAAGAGTAGTTAACTACTAAAGTGTAGTCTTAATTAAAGGCAACGCCCGTATCTATTAAAATGTAAATCTCTGTTATGTGGGTTGAGATACTGCTTTCGATCTGAAAAATCATGGGTTAAAAAAAATGATGTCTAACTATGTAGGCCTAAAATTTACACCACCTATCATACGGTGCTTAGTGAATATTAAAGGTACTTATCTGACTTGGAATAAAGTCAATCATCATTACATAAATCGTTCATTTCACGTAAATTAAATAAATTACAAGTCTTTAAATACGTAAGTCTAGCCTTTTATGTAACATTTGAATATGAGACCACCATCATTGAACTCTGGAGGCTTAATTAGGTTTTCTTACATGCATGTCACTCTTTGAACTATCAATAAAACATATACTTAACAAACCAAAAAGAATCGATCACAAGTGCCTTCCCATTGGTTTTTAGTAAAAGGAATACTATATATACTCTAGTTCTCCAAAAAATTGCAAAGTTTTAAACAACATAGCTACAAACAAAATAATGCTAAATGCTTTCTAGTAAAAAAGTGTAACGCACGCCTTACCACGACACAATATTGTCCGCATTGCCCCATTGGCTCACGGATTTGTTTTTGACGACCAGACGAGAACTTCCCGGTGTCACCCATCCGTGGATTGCTCACACCCAAACACGCTTTATTGTAGAGATCTTATGAGACATGTCATGCTTGTGGCCCCAAAGCGCATTGTGTCATGTAAAATCAAAGTTTACTTATAAGTCCAACACATCTTCTGTCCACGACCAATTTGGGATTCGCCTAAGATATTACAAAAAGATATAATGATAGTTTAATACTCAAACTTTGTTTGATATCAATATTTAGTTTTGTAACATCTCAAGTTTCGAATTATTCCATAGGTAATATTCTGCTTCTAAATTATAACAATAAATTTTAAATTTTAACAGAAAAGGATAGTTGACTAATAAAAGTCAAAGAATTGTTGGAGTGTTAATTGATTTATAAAGTCAAGATAAACATAATAAGAGCTTATCATTTAAAAATGTAGTAGTTGACCAACTGAGGCCGAAGTAAATTAAAAAGTTAGTTGACTTTAATAGTCAAAATTACTAAAAGTGGTAAATTAAAAGTGAGAAAGTGGTATAATATATATATATATACTATACTATAGAACATTTATATCTTTTTGCTTAAACTCTTAAAATTAAGTGTTTTGAAATAACTAATCTACCCCTCATCCTTACTAATAAAGCATATGCTTGAAAGTGATTTGGATATTTTTATTTGATAAGTCTACTATTAATTAGAAAGTTAAACCATATAAGGAGCCCCCAATGATCAAAACATGGAAACCATACCCAATTGAATGGAATGTCTAGAATTGAATGTAAAAGAAAAAGAACACATATCAATTGGTACACAACTACAACATATCACATAATTACTACAACTTTTTACTTTTAAATCACGTTATATATAAACATATGAAGTTGATGTATTATTCTTATTTCATAAACATTCACCAAAATGTCTTACATTAATTATCATGAGCATTAAATTCGACATTAATTATCATGAGTATTGAATTCAACTTAGAAAGAAAAAATGTCGGTAGAACCAGTAACCAATGATATATCATATTCCTAATGTTTTGTAATCGTTATTTACTTGTTTCTTTTTCACGAGTTTTTTGGTTTATTGTAATTGTATATATATTAATTTTGCAAACTTGATGAATGTTTCAAAATTTCATACTAATTTAAAAAATACAAATTTTATGGATAAAATCGTTTAGTCGTCCTATGTTATCATTATCATAAGATTCATAAACAAATTCTATAAAGAAAAGAAAAAAAAATGATGATAAACTCATATGTTTGTGTTTATATTTTTTTCAATAACATTTGTAGTTCTAATAAGCCATCTCAAATAAGTAATTCCAAAATATACCATTTTACGTACTATATAAACATTCTATATAAAATTATAAAAAAAATCGAAGCAATGCAAACTAACTTATTTATCAAAAATATTCCATTAACTAAACCTTTTATTTTGAATATTTTAGCTTAATTAAAGAATATATGTATAAATAGAACTCATTAAACTTAAATAACCTATAATCTGAATTTATACACATTTCTAAATTTTTTAAATGCCTCATATAAAGAAATAAAATAGAATTACAATACGATATGTATTAAATTAATAGCAAATAATTAAATAAATTAAGTTAAAATTTACTAATTTAACACTCATAAAATAAATGGAAACTAATAAGTATAAATATTAAATTAATAACAAATATTTAAATAAATTAAATTAAAAATTAAGAAGTTTGAAATAGACAAATTTTCAAGCACAGTCCACACACTAACAAACACCCGTGTAGAAATAAGAAAATGATGCACAGTCCACACACTAGCATGTGCCGAAGGTGAAAGAGCGTTAGAGGGAGAATTGAAAGTGTACGTATTTTCTTGATTCATGACCATTAACACAAGGTTAAAATAAGTGTAAAGCTTTGTATTGTAACACCGGGTTTCACGAGCTTAAAATTAGCGCCAATTTAAACTTTTTTATACAAGATTAATCAAAAGATCGCAGCGGAATCAAACCACTGATTACTAAATATTAGTATTAATACCGGACTTGATGAGGAACATATCAAAATACATCAAGTCCCAAAACTACCAGTGTTACCAACTAGACACCGACCACCGAAACATGGAAAACTAACTACAAGCGTTCCCAAAAGATATGTACAAAATACCCACGCGTATACCCAGCTCACCAGGTCCACAATCACTAACCTGCAAAAAGGGAAATTCATACACCGGTTAGCTACACTAGCTAGTGAGTACAGATTTCACATAAATATCAATAAGCATGGTTTCACATTTCAGGTATGGCACACAAGCTAGTCTACCACATAACGGTGTGCCGACAAGTCAGCAGGGTCATATCTCGCGGGGGAGCCAGCCCAGCTCAACGACCCAAACTGGGGAATCAGCCACAACCAACCGTACGGGTGGGGGAGCGAAGAGCAGTCCACCCCGACACGTTACAGAGCCACGTGGATCCTAGACATAGGCCAAGACCCTCAGAACTCACGTCAAGAAAGACAGTCCTCAACTTACCACACTTCAGCAATCCACACTTCCCACAATTCCGCACTTCCCACAATTTCCACACTTACCACACTTCTCAGTTATTCACAGTTTGCACATAAACACATTTCACTAATAACCACACTTTACCCGTAGCCACGTTTCACAGATAACCCCTATCAGTTTCATTAGCATGCTAGCATTTCACAATTAACATGTATCGTATCACATCATTTCAAATCTGACATTTCATAAAGTAACTTACCTCATGGCACGACAGTTCATATAATATCGTCTCTAGCATATCATACCTCAAGCATATAAAAGAACACAGATAACACATTGCAATAACTACAGTTAGCCCTACTTACTGATCCTTATGGGAAACCGGTACTCACCTTAAGCTCACAAAAAGCTGACACAACGATCAACGGTTTCCGGTTCCTCTCGAACACCTAACACAATACACACAAGTCTTATCATCACTTATACATAGCACCCTTAGGTCAAAACACAAGTTAAACAAGCTATCAGCCCTGGACCCCTGCTTGCGATCATAAGTACAAGCCTTGCGGTCGCAAGGGCCCCCCAATAACATCCCTTACGATCGCAAGGGTGTTCCTTGTGATCGCAAGAGGCCTTTTACCATAAACCCATGTTTCCGATCGCAAGGGAAGTACCTTATACCCGCAAACATGGTTCCAGGGTTGGTTACGATCGCAAGTTATGTACCTACCCTCGTAAACCTTATTTCCATCGCTCATAAGCTGTAAATCAGCAAAACAGCCCTTTTGCGGTCGCATGCCAACTGCATGCGATCGCATGGACCTTCCATGCGGTCGCATGGCTTCTTGGACTGCTTGAGATAGCATGGACCTTCCATGCGGTCGCATGTACCTGCCATGCGGTCGCATGGACCTCTATTACAGTAAGCTTCGTCCCTGTTTTCTGCACAGCCCCGAAATTCACATTTTTGACACTTAATCTATTCAAAACAGAGTTCCAATCGTTTATTTACTTTGCTTATCATTACTTGGACCTTACAAACGCATTTGACATCAAAACTAATCACAAAAACAAACTATACACCATCAAAATGGTGTATCTCCTTCTCAAACTCAAAACTAGGTTTATTCATGAAGAACACTTACAAATTGGTGATGAAGATGACACAAGAACAGGTTATAAACCTGAATCCTTTGCTGGAATCCTTCTCAAACTAATTTCTCTTCCAAAAGATTGAAAGAGTCTAAGTGTGTGTGTTTGTATACGTACGTTTGTGTGTGTTTTGGTGTTCACAGGGGATAAGAAGGGATGAACCGCCTTTGGTAGTCAATTAATAAAACACGGGTATTTTGTTCATCTTTTCAACTTACAACTTAACACACGTCATCCCGTTTCAACTAACGAGGATATCTACGGAATCATTACGCGAAACCGTTTAACACTTTATAGCTTTTACATATTAATCTCAACTTTCATATAACACCTCACTTTAACCAACTAATAATATAAAATAACCACTAAAACACTTATTTAAAGTCAAGGTACAACTACTAAAACACAAGGTACAATCCCACACTACTAGGCCCTATTTTAGGGTGTTACATGTATCTTTTCCAATTCTACTCAAGGTCATTCCTTAAAGCTTGCATGTTGGTTAATTGGTGCTAGCAACATATCTTAATTGTTAATCATGTAAGAATCAAGGTTTGTAATGTTCCTGTCTTGTGTTCTTGAGTTTACTTGAGAGTTTCATTAAACTGGTGATGGTTCTGAATTAATCAATAAGTTGTTAATTTATATTAAAAAGAAAATAAAATCTAATCAGGAGCTTTTTTATGTGAAAATGTTATTATAAAATGTATGCTTAAAACTAAAGTTTGGAACCCAATAGAGTCGTATGGTTGAAGTCTTAATTTCTTGCACAAAGGATTTTAGATATTTCATGTATGTTGTTTGAACCTTATACGATAATAGAAAAATAGTTTAGTCGGTTGGAATTAAGATTTGGTTAAGTTTGATGTTGTTTCAGCAACTTAACTTGTGCTTTACTGTCATGAAGCAAGAATAGTAAGTAACATACAAGGTGAAGGTAACTGTGAAAGTCACCCATGAGGGTTTCACGCCTTTGAAGCCGTGAGAGTGCCCTAAACTCGGTTTTGTTATTTTGTTTTAATTATATAAGTATAATGGTACCAAGTTGATAGAAGCAAAATTAATGCTAAGTATCCACGTATCCAAATCCTAATCGAGTAGTTTTGCTAGTATGTGTCTATGTTTTAGTTAGTTGTGTTGGTTTTTCAATCTCTAGCTAAGAGAATTAATAAAATTATTTTTATTATTATACGAATAGTAATATCAAATTACTTAAAGGAAAATTATTATTACTTTTACTTCATCCTCTTCTTTACTAAAATATATCAGGTGGAATTTATTAATTATTTTTTAAGTTTTTTTTCTTAATTTATATATATATATACGTTGTGATTTTGTGATTATGATTAAAAATGCAAAATAAATGGAATATTAGAACACAGAGATGGCCTACCACATAACCCAACGTCTATCTTTCTTGATACTTACTGGATAAAGACGTCGACGTGCATAGTATACGGAAAAAATATCATTTTACCGATTTATTATAATTATTATAATTATTATATATTAATATATAATATAATTATTTTCCTTTATAAACCCACCAATCATCCCCAAAAACCCCATTTTGTTGATTTCTAGCTCACAGAAGAAAACCAAAGTGATGGTGGTGGTTGAGTTCTTTATGCTTGGGTGCACGGGAATCGTGATGTTCCTTCATGGCGCCAATTTCATGTTCCACGCTCTTGCTCACCAAATCTCAATTCGATCTCTCAGGTAACTGTTCTTCCCTAAATCCGTACGAATTTCACTCTGAATCGCATCAAATTGATTTTTCAATGACCGTTGATAATTTCCTTAAGAGCTCTTCTTACATTTTCTGTTGCTTGATTGATTAATTCTCGAAAGTAAGTGACCTATTGCTCTCAGAATTCAGAGTAAAGTAACCTGTTTATCAAACCTACGAAAGATCAAATCGACGAAGAATAGATCTTATAGATGCTGTTTGTAAGAATTTACGGATATTCAACTGATTGGTACTCAAAAACGCTCAATTATAGTGTGAAGTTTATGATCAGCTCGACGAAATTCAGATCTTACAGATATTGATATTTTTGTTGTTTATAACACTTTTTGCAGTTCTAATACTCAAAATTATGTGAATACAACGTTTTTTTATTAGCCATTAGGCATCGATAAAAGCACGTAACAACTTCAACTGGTTATTGATTGATTTTGATCTATTGAATAGAAATTATGATCTGATTTGAGATAAATTATGAACCTTCGTTTGTTTTTTTTGACATTTTTCTGTTTGTTTTTCCAAACGTTGCAGCTTCTTAGGATGTGTTTGGTAGCATACAAATTACAGCAGAGCAGAGGAGTTAGTGGAGGTCGGAATCTGATTGTCAATGGAATGGAAATTGTGAATATTTTTGTATAATTTTTAGACAATAAATGAACAGTTTGGTATGAATTATTGATGTTTGTTACAAAAAAGTGTTGCTGCTTATCCCAATTCGTTTAAAATGACAATTATTGGGTAGGCATAATATTATTAATGATAATAATAATGTTAATGATAACGTTAATTAATATTTTTTTCCCTTCGAATAGTTTCAATACTTTTAATTATTACTTTGAGTTATATTAAAATTAGGTGATTGGGTATAAATATGTCAAGAAAGTGACTATAACTATACACACTTATAAATGGATTGGCAAATTGGCCCTAACCATAAGGTATTTGTTGTTGTGCGATAAATTCTCGATGGTTGTTTTAATGAAAAAGTTGGTAAACAACAGCAGATTTAAGGAAAGCATTTGATAAATAGATAGCGTGAATTAGAGTTTTCTTAAAGACATGTTAAATGAGTTGGTGGTGAAAATTGTGTTTATTTTGCTTAACATTGGATTCGATTTATGTGTTTATAAACGGCTTACTAGTTACTACAAATTAAATAAAAGATGGATTGTCGTCTTAGACTCTCTTTTGACACATCTTTTTTAATAACCACGGAAGCTTAGCAACTCTTGATATTAGATTGGTTTTTTTAAGTTGCATCTTGTTTGGTATGATTACTTAAACATTGTCAACATTTATTGAAGTGTACAAAGTTAATATGCCATAAAGTGTATTATATGGAATTGGTTTATCCGTCTAGGAAGTTGCTAAGGTAGCTAAAGTAGTTTAAGGGGGTGTTTGTTTGCTGCTTAATGGAATCATTTAGCGCTGAATGCTAAATCGTTTAGTATTCAACATGTTTGATTACTGGTTCTAAATGAAAACTGTGTTGAATAAATCAGAAAAACGCTGCTGAATCACTCTACCTTAAAGTGTATTCTGAATCATTAAGCACTAAGTATTTTACCATAATACTTCTTCTTTCATGTGTTGTCTGGTTAAACAATCATATCTTCTTATAATATAATAATATCACTATCAAGGTTAAAATGATAATTTGCATTATTTAGATTGTTCATTCAGAATCTTTATCAAACAACATGTAACATTCAGAGACAGATTCATTTAGAACCTTTAAATTATTCAAACCACATAATTATTCGGTGCTTAATTATTCTACTTTAACAAACAGCCCCTATGTGTTCTGATGAATCACGATTATTTACCTTTAGCATATCATGGGTTGCTGGAGAATGGAAACATGTGTTGTGGAGAAATTGAAATGAAGTGTTCGATAAATTTCTTTAACTGTTCTTTTCTTGAAATTCAAAATCATTATGAATTGATTCTAATATTCTAATTCTATGTTCAACTTTGTTCATATTAGGGCTTGGTGGTTTGCCTCTAACTATTTCTTATTATTCAAGGGCCCAAATCAAATGGATCTGTCTACTTGTCTAGACCGGATGTATTTATTTTAAAATAATTATGTATAAAAAATTAAATTTAATATTATATAACAAACTGGAGTAAATTTTCATGTGATATACGGGTTGTTTAAAAAAGATAAATACTAAAAATTAATTAAAAATATTAAATAATTATAAGACACAAGTTTCTTAAAAAGATGATAAATAATGCTAGTTTATATTAATATTAAAAGTTTAGTACAAATTTATTTTTATTTAAGATTAGTATAATAAAGATTAGTTTATTTTGTCCCCCTATATAAAGATTAGTATTTTTAAATTTGATTTTCAATAATGCTAGTTTATTTATCATTAATTTGATTAAGAGTTATCTTTATCTTGATTTTGTTTGGTTAGTCACATTGGTATGACTCTAAAAATGTTAAAATCAAAATCTTAAAATTAAAAGATTGAATGGTTAAAATTAAATCTTTTAATAAATAAAGAATCCAGATCAACTAATAATTTTGTTTTTCTAAATAGTCTTTTATATAGAAGATAGGTTGAGAATGGGTAACCATTTGAAAAGTATTTTCTAAATATGGTAGTCATTTTGATAGTATATTTTATAAAAGTTATTGTATACGTTGTTAGTTTAATTATATAAATATAGATTGTTTGAAAAAATAAAACTTGTTACACACTTTCTTTCAACATTTCGATACTAAAATAAAAAACTAAAGTTAAAAATGTAATATCAATTATTACAACTTAAAATTTCAGTAACGTCGCCTGTAGCATATCTAAACAGTTACCGAATCTCTAAAAAGACAAATTAATGCCTTCCAAACAACTAAAGAGACTGTTTCTATATTAGCTGAAAGTTCAAGGGGATAAAATGCATATAACGGAAACATTTGTTTTTCCGTAGATATAGATACCACCCGTGAGCTTTACCGTTTTATGGATCCGACCCATGTCTCTTCGGCGATTATTTTCCCTCCACCATCTTCTTCAACCACAATTTGAACTCCAAAAATCTGCCATCTTCACTAAATCCATTCATGCACTGGCCTTAATCACCGATAATCCGCAAAATTCGACTACATTAAACTTAACCCACAATGCTGAATGGACACCCGGCTCGATTTCCTACTCTAAACTCTTATCTCAATGCTGCCAAACTAGGTCTCTCATTCCAGGTCTACAGATTCATAGCCATTTGATCAAACTTGGATTAGAGAATGATCCCAAACACAGTAATCATTTGATCAATTTGTACTCAAAGTGCCAGGTTTTTGGGTGTGCACGCAAGCTGCTTGATGAAAGTCCTGAACCAGATTTGGTTAGTTGGTCTGCTTTGATATCTGGGTATGCCCAGAGCGGTCTTGGTACGGAGGCCCTTTTGGCTTTTAAGGAAATGCACTCGCTGGGTATCAGGTGTAATGAGTTTACATTCCCAAGTGTGCTCAAAGCATGCTCGATGAAGAAGGATGTTGTTGGAGGGAAACAGATACATGGAATTGTAGTGGTTACTGGTTTTGTATCAGATGTTTTTGTTGCAAATACATTGGTTGTTTTGTATGCAAAATGTGGCGACTTTTTGGATTCTAGGAGGCTTTTTGATCAAATTCCAGACCGGAACATAGTTTCTTGGAATGCATTGTTTTCTTGTTACACACAGGGTAATTTCTTTCAAGAAGCGATTGCATTGTTTCAAGATATGGTTGGTAGTGGAATTAAGCCAGATGAGTTTAGTTTATCAACCATAATCAACGCGTGCACAGGATTACGTGATATAACCCAAGGGAGGAAAATTCATGGGTATTTGATGAAACACGGGTACAATTCTGATCCTTATTCATGTAATGCAATTGTTGATATGTACTCAAAACTTGGAGATTTTGAAGATGCTAAAGCAGTCTTTGATCACATTCCAAACCCTGATATAGTTTCCTGGAATGCTGTTATTGCGGGCTGTGTTCTTCATGAATACAATGATACGGCTCTTGAGTTAATGCTAAAAATGAGAAGGTCAGGATTACAACCAAATATGTTCACATTTTCTAGTGTTCTTAAAGCTTGCTCTGGATTAGGTTTCCAAGATTTAGGACAACAGTTTCACTCCATCTTGATAAAGTCAGACATAGAATGGGATCCATTTTTATGTTGTGGGCTTATAGACGTATATTCTAAATGTGGTGATATGGATGCTGCTGCAAGGGTATATAACATGATGCCAGAAAAAGAGTTGATTGCGCTAAATGCTTTGTTATGTGGTCACTCACAGAACTGTAATGACATTGAAGCTTTATCTCTGTTTGTAGAGGAATTTAAAAATGGAAAAGGATTTAATGAGACTACTTTACTTGCAATCCTTAATTCCGCAGCTAGTTTGCAAGCTGTTAATGTTAGTGAACAAGTTCATGGGATTTTTTTAAAAACAGGATTCCAATCTGATCCTTTTGTTATAAACAGTCTCATTGATTCTTATGCAAAATGTGGTCATGTGGAAAAGGCAACGATGGTTTTTGAAGAATCTCCCGTTGGGGATTTAGCGACATTTACATCTTTGATATCTGCATATGGTCAATCAGGACAAGGTGAAGAAGCAATAAAGCTCTACTTAAAGATGCAAGATTTGGATCTTAAACCAGATTCGTTTATTTGTAGTTCTCTTCTAAATACTTCAGCTACTCTATCTGCTTATGAACAAGGTAAACAAATCCATGTTCAGGCCTTAAAGTTTGGACTTCTATCCGATATTTTTACTGCCAATTCTTTAGTCAACATGTATGCTCGATGTGGAAGTATAGATGATGCCCACCGTGCTTTTTGTGAGGTTCCCGAAAAGGGTATAGTCTCATGGTCAGCAATGATCGGAGGACTTGCTCAACACGGGCATGGAAAAGAAGCCCTTTCTTTATTTGATGAAATGTTAAAAGACGGAATCACCCCTAACAATGTCACTCTAGTTAGTGTCCTATGTGCATGTAACCATGCAGGCCTAGTGACACAAGCAAAACATTATTTTGAATCAATGGAGGACTCATTTGGAATCAAACCAACACAAGAGCATTATGCTTGCATGATTGACATTCTTGGTCGTGCTGGGAAATTAGACGAGGCAACGGATCTTGTAAATAAGATGCCGTTTGAAGCCAATGCTTCTGTTTGGGGGGCACTTCTTGGTGCTGCAAGAACTCATAAAAATGTTGACCTTGGTCAGCTAGCGGCCCAGAAGCTTATACTTCTTGAACCAGAGAAATCAGGAACTCATGTTCTGCTTGCTAATATATATGCATCAGCTGGTTTGTGGGAAAATGTTGCAGACGTAAGGAGATTAATGAAAGAGAGTAAGGTAAAGAAAGAGCCTGGTATGAGTTGGATTGAAGTCAAAGATAGGGTATACACATTCATAGTAGGAGATAGAAATCATTCTATGACAATAGAAATTTATAAAAAACTTGAGGAATTAATGAAGTTAGTTGTGAAAGAAGGGTATGTTCCTGTTTTGGAGATTGATCTCCACAATGTTCAAAGAAGTGAAAAAGAGATTCTTTTGTCGTACCACAGTGAGAAACTAGCCGTTGCTTTTGGGCTCATATCTACACCTACACGAGCCCCGATCAGGGTAAAAAAGAACCTACGAGTCTGCATAGACTGTCACGCGTTTCTTAAATTCGTTAGCAAAGCTGTCAAAAGGGAGATAATTGTGAGAGACATCAACAGGTTCCACCATTTCAGAGAAGGATCTTGTTCTTGTGGAGATTATTGGTAAATCTTTTACAAGCAAAGCTGTCTTTAAAGAAAATCCGACCTGAATTTACTGTAAAGTTAAGGTGTGAGAAGAACAAATTTCTTTAAATTTTTGCCTACAACCTTTTTGCTTGCCATTGATGGTGCATAATATTAATGATAGCTCTATTTGATATCATGTTGTATCAAGTATTAACCCATTCCATTTTCAGCCAATTTTAGGCAATGTATTCTATTTTTAATGTATCCATTTTAGTATTATTTTTTATCATGTTTTTATAGTTATGATTTGAGTTAACTTGATGACCAGGCGAACAGTTAAATTGTACTTTTATATCGTTAAATAGCAAGTTGGCAACCTACTTCGCTACCCAGTCCTTTTTTGTGATTATAGAACTCTTACGTATGTAATTTAGTATTATTTAATACAATAATAACTATTATGAAAAAAAAAATATATATATATATATATATATATATGTTTTGTGATTTTTAAATTTCTTCCGTTTGTAATTTAGGTAATTTAGCCAATTCACAAGTAAATGGGTTGAGATGTAGGAGAACCCAACACAGGTGCAGGTGGCTTTTGTGAGGAAAACGGCTACACAATAAATTAACGAGGATCTATAATCATAGCTGTGCTGAGATATATAAAATGTACAGTTGGTATCGCATCATGTACAAATGATGATGATTAATCATACAAAAGTGATAGCTTTTAATTTTTTTTTCTTCACATAAACATGGAGTCCTCTGACATTATAGTCAACAGGGAATACTTGACTTTGACTCTGATTCTGCCCCCTTCAACGCATAGCTTTGCTCCTGTGACGACCCAGTACCCTGGCGGGTCTTCTGGGCCTCTTACCATTTCCTTAGTGTCAACAAAAGACGACATTTTTGGTGCTCTTAAAGGCGGGCCATCTGGATAAACAGCAGAATTCAGATCCACCTTTATGGGCTTCTGTTCAGGTGTAGAAAGACCCATACTGAAGGGTGTGCTCATCAGTGTCGACATTAGGCCCGACTTTCGAGAGTGCATGGAAGGCCCGTCCCATTCTGACCGTCGGATCTTTGCAGATCCAACCATCGAGTATCCTAACCGAAGGAAGAGTACCTTCTTCATACCAACACCTTTCACTTCAAACCATGCCTTTGTGACAATGGAAGCCGAGTCATCAATGCGCGTCTCGTTGTACTCGACAGGGACGGTGCACACATGAGAGAATATGCTCCATTTGACTGGCTCGAGATAGCCTTTGCCAATTAGCTCGTCGCTAGGTTTGTAGCCAAAATCATCAGAGAGTTCAAACATCTTAGGGACCGAAGATAGGTGTTGCAGATGGATGGCTAGCCGATCACTCTTTCGCCCTTCTAAGTACAAACGCACCCCCGTCACTGGCCTGTTCTCTGAATCGACCTATAAACACAACAATCAATAGGCAGGTTGGGTAACAAGTGAAATTGGGTTTTGATCGAAATGGGGCAGTTGGGGCTTGGCTGACAGACACATCTGTTTCATTTGAAGTTTTACATATAATTTAGATACACTTAGGATGACTTTTGTCCAATTTGGCATGTTTCCTTTTCGGCATTTAATTTTGGCTCAACCTGTTTGAACCATTACAGATAAAACATAATCCAAACTCATCCCATTTGTAAGTAAAGCATGAAAATGAACAAGATTAATACCTTGACAGTATTGACATAGAGCCGTGGACCCAAGAAAGTGAACTGAAGGGACGGCGATGGGTTTTTCTTGCGTCTAGGAGCCAGTGGAAGATCACCATATGCTGGGGCCCATTGTCTAGGCAACTGGAATGCTAGAAATTGTTCAAGCTCCTCAATTGGTGGTTTATCTGCAAAATAAAAATGAAGCAAATCACAACATAAAAAACAACTATGCACTACTATTTTTCAATCAATATTTCACACGTTCAAATTTCTCATCTTTTATATTCAAATTTCTCATCTTTTATCATGGAAGGGGTTGTTACAAGAGGCATACTCACATCTAAGGTATAGATTGATGGCGTGGGTCAGAAATCCGCTACCACGAACACCACTTAAAAGTGCAACGATTGGAACAAAGGACATAGAAATGACATTTGGTGCTTTGGATACAGTTGAAAGCCAATTTTTGTGGCTCTGACCTTTATCAATACCTCCTCGCCGGACATGAATGCTCAATAGATCCTAAAGGAAAAAAGTAAAACGTCTATAGATTAAGATCCTATTATGGGAGCGTCTGGGATTGCGTTCGCAAAACAACGCTTTCAAAAAAGCAGGTATCGACTTGCTTTTTCAATAGTGTTGTTTCTCTAGGAGAATACATAAGGAAAACAAGAAATAATCAATAATGGTCACAAGATGTAGGAGCTAACATCTTTCTTAGAGCGAGAAACAACAGATGGTCTTAAAGAATTCGCGATGATTGGAGGGAGATCCCAAGCTACAGACCGTTCATCCTGCATTGCATTACACCACCATGATTGAGGTAAGAAAAGAACAATATCATCACAATTACAAGTAAACACATCATTTAGGCTTATTTGCTTCGAATGGGATCAGTTTTTCATAAATTTGCCAATATGAAACTTGGTTTGACTCGTGACCAGATTCTCACTGAAACCCATGTCAAACATACCTTTTCCTTTAATGAATTGACACAACCCGAAACAGAAGCATCAGATACATGTTCAGACAATTCATCATCTGCTAATTGCTTTAACAGATTCTGTACTTCTGTTGGCTCAAGATTTGAACTTTGTAGCTGCTTTAGGTAAATTACATCTTTACCCCCCATCTTTACCCCAACGACGATGTGGGTACCATATTTATCGATAAATCTGAGAAATAAGGACGTTTAGCTTTAAACAATATTATTCTAAAGAAAACAAGTAAAAGGGCATACTCAGCAAGGGCAGCAGGATCCCATGAAGATGGCACTTCTTGCTTCACTTTCTCAGATAATGCAATCTGTGCTTTTGCTAACTCGATATTGTATAATGTAATAAACCAACCATCAAATGCAAGATTTTTTGTGGCGGGCGCATCTTTTTGCCAACATCCTTTGTAACCAAACATTGAATTGAAGAACCCGGATGGTATCTTACCCGATAATGATAACTCCTGATTGAATTGCTCTGACATCTGATATACACACATATATACATATGTAAGTGCTCCATTAGCTTATCATTGACTTTTGAGGTCAGACTTATTAGGTCTTAATACACAAGGGGGGTTTTGCTAATGGTAACGTTCATTAACACCTAAATTTTGTCTAGGCATTTAAAGAAATCATAATCACACAATCATACAAACATCACTACTGATTTCTGATTTAAAAGTGAGATCTACTAGGTTTGGACTTTGAATTCGAAAGTCAAGGAAGAGTTAGGTTTGAACTCGAAGTCAAATAGTGGAATTAACTCATTAACTTACTTGATTAAACGAAAGAACGTCGGAATGAAACCTGGTGCGTTCGCCTTTATCGCACTTAATCGAGGAAGACACATTGGGAACAACGACGCCGCCGGGAACCACCAGATCCTTAGTTAGGGTTCCGTCGAGTTCAATCAGGGATGACCCGGACGGGCCCGGTTTACATCCGGTTAACCGGATATCGCTGGTGAGATCGTAGCCGTAACCGATTACAGACACTGCCTTCTCCGCCGCTGATTGAGGATCGAAGAAATTGGTCTTGTAGAATGACATCTTATATGTCAAATTCTGCTTCTGGGGTTTGGAATCAAGTATGAAGCAGTGATGGGTGTTGGATTAATTTTGAAACTTGGTGAGTTCAGAGGGGGGAAATTACAGTGGGATTGGTGGAGTTTTTTAGGGAAATTGTTTCTAGGGTTTTGAATTGGAATTGGAATTGGTAGATAGCTTAACTTTAGTTGGATGGTTATGGTGGGGCTTGTGAATTTGGACAGTGTGAATGGAGGTGGTGAACAATGGCGGCCGAATGGGCGTTGTGGGTTGGTGCCACGTGGAAATTTTTATTAGAAGAAAGACGAGAGTAGTTGACATTGAAGAGTCTTTCAAGTTTGAACTAATCAATGAAAGGCCTTTCTTGAAAAGGATTTTGAACTTAATATGTAGACGAACATAGTTTATTATAGTGTACTGTGTACATAGTAATCCTATTGGAATTTATATTTTATCCTGTTAAATCTTTTTAAGTCTTTATTTTTATTAGATAATATGTAAAATTATTAATCTCTGTAATCATTTTTTTGTTTAATATTTTTTGATTTTGTATATAAGATGATGACTTGATAAATATTAATATAAAATGGGAGGATATATAATTTCTATTTACTCTTTATGAACCAAAAGTTAAATTTATCTTTTATCAAAAAGTAATGAATTTAAAAAAATGTTCGATGTTACTCTAAACAAAATTTGGGTTTATCAATATCTAAACAAATAACTTATATCAAAAGGAAGTTACTTTGTTTAATACAATTGTGTGTTTGTTAATAGCATCTTAAAGTTAACCATCTTTTTTACCGATTAATTCTCGATACACATCACATTATCACAACGTAGTCATATACGAACATATATCATCATAGGCTCTCTCTCTGTGTATATAGTAAGTCGGTGAGATGTCCTTGTAAGTTTTCTCACATATGGATAATATATGGTTTAATCGTACAATAACAAACGAAAGAATTGCATTTATAAAAAATGATGGATTGTCTCTTTCCATCTCATTAGGGATGAGCGCGGTTCCAAAACAGGACCGAACCGGACCGAACCCGATTGGAACCGAACCCGAAAATAGCTAAAAAGAAGAACCGAGAACCGCACCGTTTTAGTATAAGCGGTTCCGGTTCCGGTCCGGTTCTTCGGTTCAAAAACCCGCAAAACCCGAAAATTTTGATACCTCCATTAAAACTTTCTATATCTAAGATTTCATGCTACAAATTTACATGCAAAAAAAATATAAACCAAGTTTGGTTAACGTATGACAATTGTTGTAACTTTAGAGAATTTATATCATATTATGACGTCTAATCCATGATTCCGTGGACAGAGAAAAACCAAATTTCCAACAACTTTTATCGATTCATTATACCAACGAATTTGGATTTAAAATCATGGATTGTAAAGTGATAAACTAAGTAATTTTTCTAATATTACTCGTTCTTTTTGTAACCTGAATGTACAACTAAGCAAGCCATCATATATCACTATGATATCATGGATTGTCATTATAAAGTGGTATCATGGATTGTAAGCTGCTAATTAACTAAGTTTCTACATGTTAAAAGTGATTATAATAACATTTGACCTTGTTTAAGAAAAACATTAAAAGAGATGAGTGATTATGAAGATAAAATACAAACTTACTTGAGTATCTTCCATGCTTAAGGGAGCCCAATTGGCCATCAATAAATCAATGATAATGAGAGGATTAGGGATGATGAAAACTTGAAGAAATATTAGGGAGGGTAGAAGTCGACGCAGGTTTAGGAGGGACGAAGTGACGAACGCAAGAGGGTGGGAGGGTAGAAGTCGACGCAAGTTTAGGAGGGTTTCTTGTTTATTAAGGATAAGATTATTTGAAATCTCTAATTAAAGTGTGACTTGCTTTTTAATATTCCGGTCCGGTTCCGGGTAAAAAACCGATTTTATTGGAACCGGAACCGAAAGAACCGTACCCGAAAAATCAGAAAAGCTGGAACCGAGAACCGCCCCGCTTATGTACAATTCGGTTCGGTTTCGGGCCGGTTCCGGTTCGGTTCCGGTTCGGTTCGGTCCATACGGTTAATATGCTCATCCCTACATCTCATAATCATATCCTTAATGACGAATCAAACGTAACCTTAATGTTTTAACTTGTAAGTTAAATTTAGACATATTTGGTCACAGTTTTGCATTCAACTCATTTCTAACGTAACCTTGATATTTTAACTAGTAAATTAAATTTAGATATATTTGGTCTCATTTTTTGCATTTCAACTCATTTCTATTTTTGGTTACCAGACCTGTTAGAAGCATCGGTGTTGAAATTTTGTTTTCTTGTTTTATCCTTTATTTTCCATTTCCTTTTCAAAGTTGTTCTTATTAAGTTATTCAAATTTTGTATCTTGGTCGAGCGACATATACCCCTTTCTAAAATATGCCTAGTACCCATATCCATATGATGTTTGAAGAAGCTCATAATTTAATCAAAGTCAAAGATACGATCGAATATCCACAATAGTTGTGACCACCATACTAGTGTTAGGGTGATCACTTAATTTTATTTTTTATATGTTTTGTTGATTGAAGGTATTACTTGATTTTCTTTCGATCAATTATGAAATATTAACAGGAATTAAGTAATTAAAATTTAGGTTATCATCAGAAACCATCAAATTGTTTGGAAGCCACTTAATCTCTAAATTGTTGTTTTATTAACAGAACTACAATATGTCATCTATAATTGTTTGAAGCTTCTTAAAGTCAAATATGACAAAGAAAGAAAAAGGACGGTGGAATAAATAGGTAGAGTGTAGTAGGGGGTAGCGTGACTTTATTTAATTTATTAGTTTCAAACTATTTCAATATTTTCTTAATTTAAACTGCATAACAGGGAGAAAAACATTTTATAAATATGTTAGAATGTTTGATTTAGTATATAATTTAACGAATAACATTTAATTTTGTTTTAATTATATGAGTTATATATATTTATCATAAATACATGAAAGGCTAAAGAGATAGCCAAGATAAAACTATTAAAAAGTCTCAATCAACACAGCGGACGTTAGAAGAGTTATTTCGTCAATCTTTCCAAAATAATATCTTTTTCAAAATCAATCACCACTCGAACATTACTTCATACAACCAAAAACAGAAACATTAATTCTTTTTTTTTTTTTGAAAAGCAGAAACATTGATTCTTTTATTACTTTGATATAGAAAAAGAAGAATAAAAGGAAAGAAACTTTGGTGTTTCTATGAAGTATCAAACACCGCATGATACTTTTCTAAGCAGAAGTAACAAACTTGTTGGATTGACAATATAATTCCGGGCTGATCGGTCACAAAAGAACCTTCATTTAAACAAGCCATACACAATAGCGTTATCAAGCTGTGTGAGTTCATCATAATCATATAAACACGGGCAATAAAAGTAGTGGGAGGATGAAGAATTAAGTTGAATTCCAAAGCACCATTGCTTTGATTAAAATGAAGCAAATTGACGACTGGGGGAGCTTCAGGCATAAGCACAGAAGACAGATGAATATGATGATGAGATAAAAGTTATATTTTGTGAGAGTGTCCCACATGGGAGAGAGGAAATGAGGGGGAGAGGGGCGAGTGGGTATAAAAGAGAGGTTGAGGCGGATGGAGAAAAGCATCTTTGCGCTTGGGGCAATGACGTAGCTAATGAGGTAATAACCGAGGCGCGTCAATTGCTGGTTGAAAACTATTTCCAAACCCCCTCTTCGGTCTTGGTTATGCCTTGCCCGTCGAGAATTTCTGGAAGGACTCCCTTCAACGGGTTAAGTCCTACATTTCTTACTTCTAATTTATTTTTCTATCCCAGTAACAATTCAATGTTATTGGAGAGTTTTTCCATTTACGGCATTTGTTCAGATGCGTGAGGTATAACCGCTATTGACAATTTGATACGTATCCACTATTGTTGTTTCTTTACAGGAAGTACAAGCGAATCAAAGTAGCAGTCTCTGCTCAGTTGAACGCATTTTTGTATGTCTTAGTACCTAGGATTTAGGATAGTGGAACATGTTTGTTCTCTTCACTAGTGCAGTTTTGTTTCCATTTGTTTGTAAGTGTATTCTATTGTTTCCTTTGGAGAAAAGGTTGTTTCAATTGCTGTTCTTTCTTACTTTATCTCATTCAATAATTATATTCCCCATAGCAAACTTTATTTTTAATTAACCGACAGAACAACCTTGTTGCTCATCTTTCTACAATGTTGTTTTTTCTTTCTAAAAGAATCATATTATTGTTATTGTTAATTATTATTATTTTATTATTATTATAAGTAATATAAAATTATATCTAATACTAAAAAGTGTTACTAACGGGGATCTTTTTGAACCCACACGTACCATGGATACTGTTGGATTGGACAATATTACCAACTAATCTATCGTCATCAACATCACTTAAAACTAATAAAATTACGTTTCACCGTTAAAACTAATTTAAGTATAATTGATGGTAAGAAAAAAACAAACTAATATGCTAATTCCTTCAATAAAATCGTTATTGAAAATAATGTTTTGATTTATGAATTTTCAATAACATTTGTTATCCAAGTTAACTAGAAATAAAATGCAACTTTTTATGCTCGATAGAAAGAGCGGGGTGATAGGACTAGTCGGATGCATTTTGGACTGCGAGCCAAATGGAACATAGCTTTACTTAAGAGTAAGTGGAGCATACAACAAAAGAGAATGTCACATGGTTTCAGAAGATCACAATCACAATTCACAAACCCCTCTTTGAATTCTAAATTCAAAAGTTGCAACAAGTTCATGTTTTTCAATATAGGATCTGAGCCGACTCTGGAATGAATTTAGTATCGGTACTTGGTGGAGTAATCTTTGGGTGCAATGACCAGACCACGGCCCTTCCTGGCCCCACGATAGACCGTTTCAACAATGTCTATAAACTCCTGCTTGTCCTTCATTGCCCAGTTGATCTTATTGTTGTTACCAGTACCAAGATCAATCATGATATGTTTGTTCCTGAAAAAGAACATTACAGTAGACGGGTCGTACAGTTCATACATCGTATTGAAGTCAGGCACCTCTGTGATGTCCACCAGGTATATCACAGCAAAGTTCTTTAATGTCTCAGCAACTGAAGCAAGCACTTCATCCATCTACACAGATCAAAACAGGCAAGTCAAATTTCATAAAACCAGTACAGGATACAAGGGACAGCTACCAAAAGACCTGCAGTTTAGTTCATGTGGAAAATAGGTGGTATATAAACGCTTGTTCAGACCAAAACAGATAACTTTTTACAGGCAGAAACAGGTTGGGTCGGGTCGCGCCGAAACCATTCTGCCAAATCTTATATATAATATAATACACACACCACTAGGGATGGCAACTATCATCTGACCCGATGATCATCCACCCGATCCGATCCGTCAGTGATGGACGTGGACGAAGTTAAATGGATGAATATTGGATATGGAGCGGATATGGATGTTTAATGGAGCGGATATGGATGACGATTTTCAATCCATGGATGAATCCATTTACCCGAAATTAAATTTTCTACATTATAATTTTATTTAATTGTTAAGAACATATGTCTCAGTATTATTTGAATTTTATAAAAATATTATCTTACTCCTTTAATTAACTATTAATAAAGAATATTAATTACTTTTATTTAAGAATATACGTCTCACACTCTCAGCATTATTTATATACGTGGCAACATTTGAGAACACCAGCCTTTTATTTTCCCGCCCACAGCTCTCAACAGCCTTTTGTGTGATCTAAATGCAATAACCATTAAATCACTACCATGCAAGTATCGAATTAAGGAAGGAGTAAGCTGGAAGATCAATGTTTTGGGAATAGCTATAAATCATGCTCTATGTTTTGAATGTAAATTTGTAAATATATTAAGTAATGTTTTGGTTTGTACCTATTTTGGATCAATATTTTGAGATAGCTACAAACTATGCTCTATGCATTGAATGCAGCTATGTAGTTACGTTTTCGTTTATATCTGTTTTTTATGAAACTATGTACATATGCAACAAAAATCATAAATTATACATAAAACTATATTACTTTCGATATCCAACGAACGTCCATTTACCCGCTTTAATCCGATGGACATGGATATGGATGGATGAAATGATTTTTAATGGATATGGATATGGATATGGAGGATGAAATTTTAAATGGATATGGATGTGGATACGGCATCATCCGATCCATATCCGATCCATTGCCATCCCTACACACCACATATAGTTTCCGCTTGATAGCTCTTATCGAACATTTCAGACCGAGTTCTATTTCTGGTATATCGCTCTTTAAATTAAGTGACGAGATATAATTAATGCTGCTAAGCAATGTAGGTTAAAGATCTGACCTTCACCAGAGTTATTGAAAATACCATCCAAGAACCAGATGCATGGTTTCATGAAGCTCATATGGTTATTAAATCTGACTCGCACCTATCATATGCTTGCACCTCCTCATCAGATAAACCAACACAAAATGTGATTATAATGCTTATGCAAAACCTCACTTGCATATCACAATTTGTGTCCCTCACGTTTTAGTTGATAGGAGCTACGATTATGCTATATGTTACCTTCAGTTGTGTTATGAGTTAATGGGTCGACTCATACTAAGCTGCAATGTTTGACTGTGTTGTTTCCCCTAACATCAAGTAAGATGACCTTTATCACCATACCAAGCTTATTTGCTACTGCTCTAACACTTTAGAATGCAGAAGTAATTGAAAAGTATGACCTTTACACCTATGTCTGTACCAATTGACTCTCGTGGCATTCAAACTTAAATGTATATAAATTGAATAACCAAGAAGATTCTTAGATTTAAGACATAGGTGATTTAAATCTTCATTTAAATAAGCAAAGCAGTCGCTTCATAACCAGTGAAACAGTGCACGTTACCCAATAGCTTATATTAACCCATTATATCAGTGGAACAGAGTTAAGGTCAATTATTTGTATCTAAAGCAGAAAACTATATATGTTTTTCTGCATGCAATCAGCATGCAGCCTCTCTGAATCATAATATGTCCTCAAACTAACTACAAAGCTGGGTATAAACAGAAGCTAAAAATGCAATTACAAACATTTCCTGCTATAAAAGCAATAAAATATTAAAATCTATTGGAAAAGCGCTATAAATGTTATATAAATCACGAACAGATATTTGCACAAAGCAGAATCATTCTATTTTATTTTGATTATATGAGCCATTTGAATGTTTATAAACAGAGTTGTCAAAAGCATGCTTCTGATGCGCCAAACGTGCAGAAGTTATAAATGCAATTACAAACATTTCCTGCTATAAAAGCAGTAAAATCTATTGAAAAAGCGCCATAAACGTTATACAAATTACTAACAGATACTTGCACAAAGCAGAATCATTCTATTTTACTTTGATTATATGAGCCATTTAAATGTTTAAAAACAGAATTGTCAAAAGCATGCTTCAGATGCGCCAAAAGCGCAGAAGTGCAGCCTTGAGGGCTATTTGTAGGTAGCGCGCAACCTTTATAAGGAGCCAAAAAGTGCGTTTCAGTGTTTTATAGCGACTTTTACCAGTTTTTTTGAACTTTAACCTTATGTTTTAACCAACGACAGGCTCGAAGCCTCGAACCCTACCCGTTGTGCTGTCTTCTGTTTCTCTTCTGCTGTAGTGCTCCTCAAACAGTCAAACAGCATAGTTTTTTATTTACTTTTGACTAAAGTGATTGATTTCTGTTCTTGTTCATAGCAACCCATCAACGATTGTCATGTTGTGTTGATCATTCTGTGATTCTGTTCTTGTCCTTTGCAGTCTTTTTTTGATGATTTTCTTCACTCATCACTCATCACTCATCACTCATCATGTAACCTAGTTCTTGCTCATTTCTGTTCTTTTTAAATCAAGTTATGTTCTTGTTATCTATTCTTGTTGAATGAAGAAGAAGTTTTCTGTTTTAGACTTGGATCTTGACTTCCTTTTTTCTCCTACTAATTGTAGTTTATGTTTTCTGTTTTGGGTTAATCAGCGTTTCTGGATTTTTCTTTGATATGGACTCCCAAAATCAATCAAAGGCTTCTAAAAAAACTTCATATATAGCTTGGAAGTTTGTAATTATGTTTGATGTTTGAGCATAACATTTTGAGATTTAAACCT
The DNA here is from genome assembly GCA_947179395.2 of Pulicaria dysenterica. Classification (NCBI taxonomy): domain Eukaryota; kingdom Viridiplantae; phylum Streptophyta; class Magnoliopsida; order Asterales; family Asteraceae; genus Pulicaria; species Pulicaria dysenterica. The sequence continues at coordinate 95,280,766 of OX359291.1, forward strand.
ACGTTTAATGTTAACAATGAAGTTTAGAATTATGTGACTCATGTCTAATGTTTGAAGTTTAGGTATAAATTTTAAAATCATGTTTGATGTTTGAACATAAAGTTTAACTTCATTTCATGTGGAGATGCTATTTTATTTATATTATTATATCTCTACATATACTTTTTTTAATTTTCTTTAATGTTGTGCACTTGCCTTCATGAAGCTCGCGCTTTGCCTTGCCTTTCTCGCTTTAGCTCCGACACCCTTTTGCGCTTCAGTGCTCCTTTCCTTTTTACAACTCTGTTATAAATGTTGTTTTTAATAGGAATTCTTTTAATTTGATTTTTAATGTGTATTTAATATCTTATAGGTTGGGATTTAATTTACATTGACTTGATTTCTTTTAAGATTTCTTCTTATCATGAAAGGTTTAGTTATCAAAATCATACATAATTATATATAAGCATCTAATTGACTCCATTTAATTAGGTCAATAGTTTCCATTTATCAAAAGGATTATAGTTGTAATTTCACATTTCCCAAATTGAAAGACTAAGATATTAAACCAGTCGCTTTATAATATAGTACAGACAGATAAGTATGGTGTCATTCTAAATGACCAAGTTAAATCAAGTGCTAACTCACTTAGGATACCATACTGTGAATTGTAACAGGCTCTGTTATGCAAAAAGAACATCGAAACAAACAAAAACAAGCCCTATGGTACATGAACATCCTCTCGACTGAACTCCGCATTTACAGTCCAATTTGCACAAAAATATTCCTATATCCTTCCATATATCCTCAACCTTAGGGGGTGTTTAGGATTGCTTACTTAATGCTTATCTACTAATTGCATTCATAAAAGAAAAAAAGAAGAAGTAATTAACCACTTTTGAGTGTTTGCATGGAGAAAAGTCCTTACGAGTAGGTGTTTAGCTGCTTATCTTAGAGTGAATTTCAACATGTAGTTTTAGATTTCTTATATCAAAAGGATTAGTTTGCTAGATTCAAAATTACAAGTTCACCCTTTTACCCGTGACGAACTGAGTAAACAAGCATAACTGCATCAGCTGTTTAAATAAACAGTATCAAACCCCTTTTACCCATGACAAGTAGATAAATCATTTGATCAATTCTGGAGATTAAACACTTTAACCTGATCAATTAACCCACGCAGTACAAATCCCAAATTTCAAAATTAGGCATAAAAGATATGCATGTCGATAACCATCCAAAAAAGAAACTGAAGCAAGTACTCAAGTAGTAACAGAAACAGCCGATGAAAATGAATTAAATTGAACAATAAGATAGATAGAACTAGGGTTTTACCTGCATACAAGTTTCGTCCCAATCATGGCCAAAGCGGATAACGACGAGACGCTCCTCCTCGGCAAGGATCGCCTGATCGACGGCCCAGCCGGAGTGCAAGTGCGGTAGCAAGTACGACATCTCTCCCGATCGAGAAACAACGCTTCTACAAAAGACGATGGATGGATTTGTCCCTCACACGCGGGTTTATTGTTGCGTTTATACAAAGTTGAGGAAGTTATGATAAGGACCTTGAACTATATGTAATGTTCCAATTTGTATCCCGAACCTTTTAACTTTTCGTTTGCAGTCCCTTATTTACACGACCGTTAGATCAAACTCGGATACAATTTACAATCTAGACAATGATCTAACCGTTTGGAACAATTTTTGGAATTGATTTCACACTTTAACGTAGGACTTTGGTCCACTTTAAACTCGTATACAATCTAAACCATTAATTTAAGTGTTATTGGTTGTACCATACCATTAAGGTTAATGGTTTAGATGATATAAATGTTAATAGATAGTACAAATAAATTTAATGGAACAATAAAACTTGTATGTAAGAGCTAATATCTATCATAATGTTCTTCAACTAATTATACTTTATTAACTGTTATATTTTGTACTAGACTATTATCTTAATAGCAACTTCACCTTGTGCCTCCTCGTCTGTTCCGTCTTTTAAGCTAAAGACCTCATTTCGAGTGAGGATAGACACTTCATTTAGGTTCATTAAAAAAATATGTATAATATGGATGTGTGGAAATGGTCTTATGGTAATACATGTTTATATCTTGTTTTAGGAGATCAATTTGAGGGTCTATAGCATTTCATTAGTTATTCATACATATTCTAGTATACATTGAATCAATCATCAATACATATGTCAAAATTAAAAAGGGACAAGGACAATAAATTATTGGATTCTTTTTTCTTTTCTTTTTTTGAACAGGGAAAAGTTAGGAGCCTTAAGAAAAAGATTCAGCTCGGCTATCACCCTCTCATAGAGGCCAAATATTATTATTATAATTTAGAAAACTGGCAGGCGCTAGAAAAACCAATACAATAACATTGTAACTAGATATTATAGGGATTACAACACCAAGAATCCAATCAAACCGCAAAATCTTTATGTTTCTTATGTTTGAGCCAGAAGAAAGTTAAAGATTGCTCTTATAGCTTATAGATACTACGGTTATGCTTTTGCAGGTCGCAATACCGGCAAGGGCAAGCCCCCGTTTGACAATGGGATTTTAAAAAAACTATTTTGTAACACTAACGCCTCTTTTGAGTACAACATGAAACACCAATTGTATAATCTTGTAAATATTCTTGTGGGTGACATCGGTTGTATCTAAACCTACTTCCACTGATATTATAAACCTTATTTAGTTATAAAATGGTGTTTTGTTTAGATATTTTGATTTTGGGAATTTGGGGCGTTACACGTTTCTTCCCGTAAGTATGTATCATGGGCATAATATAGGAAGGATGTTTTATCTTCGTGCGGAGTTGCACGGTTGTTTTCACCCCTTGGTTTTTATAAGGTGTTACCCCATGATCTGAAATTTTCTTTCTGTTCAGATCATATGTTTGAGCCATGGAGTTTTTGTTTTTTAATCAGGTGATATGATAAGGCATAGACATTGGTACAATTAATTGTTGTAGGAAATGTGTCCAACTCATATAGAATTATACTGCTTGTGGTGTTTGCCAGTTAGGCATGGTTATTGTTCAACTTGTACAGGATAAAGGTCTCTACCATCGAATAGAGGGTGGCAATGTCTAAAATTGTAGTTGTGGGTTTACAAGAACATTGTATGGGGATTAAGAGTAATCGACATTTTGTAGCGGATTTGGCACAGTGAAATAATAAAGATTTACAACTTGCATGAGGGGTTGATTCCAATTTGGTGGAGGAAGCAATCTAGTGTAAATATACAATGTTATTGTTGGTCTGTTGTGCTTAAAGATAACAACGTTGGGTCAACAAAGCAAAGGATTAAGTTGAAGTATGGCAAATAGAATTGGATCATACACCTTCATAAAGAAAAGGATTCAGGTTGTTTTTTTTTTTTTTTTTTTAAAGTCACTTGATATATATTATATATAATATAATAGTTACAGGTACATAGAATTTGACACCCCTCCATAAGGTATGAAGAAGGTGACTACATCCCACTGTTATTGAATTAATTACCTACCCAATGTAAGCAATTACTACCATAACAGTTCAGCAAGAACAACCACCACATTATTACATTCTTAATTACTGAATCTTGTGTAGATGAGCAACCCAAAGATCCCACTTTAGCTTCTTCCTATTCTTTAGTCTTCCACTTATCTATTGGAAAGACAGTAGTTGGATCTCAAAAACCAAGTCTTTCATCCTGTTTATACCTTGAAAAGGATTCAGGTTGTATATGTATATATTATCATTTTTCCTAGTGTATCATCATTTTCGTTTTTAATAGAGTACACAATATTTATTTATTAGGTATAATAATTATACTTTTTTATTCCAATAAACTTATTAGCTATTTTCTTAAACATATATTTAAGGGATATATTGTGTTTCAGATAAACCTTCTTTTTATATATTAGAAAAAAGATGTTGCTAAAGTGGCACACTTAGAAACTCAAAATTAAAATCAAAGTCCTAGATTATTAATACAAGTTAACTACTCCCTAAATAATTTTGTCCTTATTTATTTGAGAACACATTTATTTACCTAAACAACCTTAATTATCTCTGTTTTTTTTTATGATTTGAGTTCAAATTTACAAACATATATATAACCTACAATTTTCGACAAATAAGAAAACACAATGTTTTTATCCCATAATATCGTAAATGAAATATTAACAAAAAAAATATGTTAATGATATTAATTCACTATTATTCTTAACCAAACTTAGTACTAGTATATTTTTCATAAGAATGTTTTTTAATAGATAATTAAAATCATTTATAGCGTTTCTATATTTTCTTCTAAATTTTGGTTAGATAATTATTGATGTAAGTTATTCACTCTATAATAATATTGTCTTTATATATTTTATTCGAAGACATCTATGATTACTTAATATTACTGTCTTATCATTTTTATTTTTGAAAAAAAAGTAAGATGACTTCTTGGAAAATTACAGGATTAAGTATAAGTATACTCTAACGGCCACGTAAAAAAACTTAATAATTTAAAGTAAAATCAATCTAAATGTTGATAATGAATTTCAAGTATGGTCAGACACCTTGAGGTGATACCGCTTTTCTCATGCTAAATCTGGCGCATACGTGCGGATGAAACGTATTACCAAAGCCTGAAAGTTACAACTCGTGTGCCATCCGATCCGATATGGACACCACCATTCCGCCGGAAAACTGTAAATCAGGTCAGATGATGCGATTCAGATCACTCAGATCTATAATTACTTGACCGGAGATTTTGTATCAAGGCATATTCAACAACAAAAAAACGATCAAAGTTCTACAAAATGCAATTACAACTTCAGGCGCATGTTGCGAAACAACAATAGGAGAAATTACAATGAAAATTTCTCTAAATGTCGCAAAAACAAAACAGAGATCGGATTCAGTATTTACAGCTGACTACGTTGTCGTTCGATGATCGACGAAAGAGATCACACCGCTAAAGTTTGTTCACGATTGCTACTCGATTCGAAGAAGGAAGGTATTTGTAATCCATGGCTAATTTTAGGAAAACCTACTTTTGGAATACTTGAATTAAAATTATAAATCAGATTTACGTTGATTCATCTGGTGGTGGAAGGTTGAGATCGATTGCGACACGTTGCGGTGGCGGTGTAGGTAACGGTTTCAAATCAACAACAGAGGAAGAATTCGAGTCATCGCTCATAGATTGCCGGAAAATAGTGGCAGATCGGTCGTAGCCGGTGTTCTGGTGAACCTGAGCTTGTCGTGGAAGGTAGATCCCGTCGAAATAAAACATCTTATTAGAGTGCGGTGAGAAAAACCCGGTGACCGGAGGAAAACCGTACATATGCTTCTGGTGCAACGGAACCTGCACGGCGTACGCTTTGGGGGTGACGCCGTAGGTAGAGAGGTTGAGATCCAGAGAAGGCAAACCCGATTCCGCCTCTCGACTCGTTGACTCGACGGTACTACCCTGACTCGTACTCTGTTGACTCACTATACTCGCTTTCTTAAAAAACTCGTCTTTTCGAACCTTCAACAAACCCTTGTTATCATCGTCATATACAGGAAAATTAGTTTTAGCTTTAGCGCCACGAAATTCACGCGCCGCCGCGTCGTACGCCCTAGCCGCCTCCTCAGCCGTATCGAACGTCCCTAGCCACACACGGCTTTTTTTGCCGGGGTCACGAATCTCGGCGGCGTACCTTCCCCACGGCCGCTTTCTTACGCCCCTAAAATGCGGCTCTTTCATTTGGACGCCTAGACCGCAGCCGCCGTGTATTTTAACGGCAGCCGGCGTTCCATCTTTAGGCGACATAGGGAATTAAATTTAGGTGTATAAGAAATAGGTTTGACGGCAGGTTAGGAAAAAGAAGTGGAAAAGGGGTTGATTATATAGAGGAGGAAAGGGGGGCGAAGCGGTCAATGGAAGGAGCGTAGATGGGGGGCAGCCGCCCATAAAGGCGGGTGGGTTACGTGGCATGGCGGCATTTGTGTTTTCTATTTTTTTATTGTTATTTTAATTATGATTTTTTTTTTTTTGGACAACATTTTAATTATAATTTAAACGTATTGTTATTTAATGTCTGAAGCGGCTGAAATTAAAGAAAGACGTAACGCGTGATTGGAGTCCTATTACCCACTCTCTGTTTATTGGGAATTTGTGGTAGGGTGAAAAAACATCTTCATCCCCATATTAAAGTTAAAATATTTGTAGACGCTTTAAAAGACGTACACATGATGATAAAGTTTTTTACATACATGCTTTTATACCTAAACCCATCGATTCTTTGTATATGCATGTTTGATTGGTTGTTTATCTTGTTTTAGTTTAAACTAATCTTAGTTAACATGATGATGAAGTTTTTCGAAAACATGGACATATACACACATGCTTATATCGATATTAATATATATTATATACACACTTGTGATAAACTAAGATCTTTAATCTTTTAAGATTTTTAAGGATTATGATTATTATTTTAGTTCCGCTTTATAAATAATAATTGTTTATGTTTATCCACAATTCTGAGTTAGTTCAAACAAGTTTGGTTATAAATCAGGATAACTCAAGTTTGAATTGTAAAACCCAACAGTTGGTACATAGCATAAACGTGCGGTAACTTTCGTACATTCAAGCTATTTGTGTTGATTGAGTCGTTTATTTATTAATACTTAATATCACGAGTTAATTTTAGTTTTTTTTTTTTTTTGAACAGCAGATTAGGATCTAAACTGAGAGCTTCGGCATGGCCATCACCGTCAGCTAGACCCCGAAAAATTTATTAAATTTCACTCTAGCAAGACGCTAGAAAAAGATTACAAACAAGTTATAAAAGAGGAATTGGGTTACAACACCACATAGCCCATATCAAGCTATTACACTTGACTCTAAATTTCAACCATGAAAATAAATTCACTTGACATTCCTCTATTACCAAAGCAGCAGATAATTGTTTACCACTAAACACTACCTCATTTCTACATCTCCAAATGGACCATACAATTGCTCCCGCTTCCAAGAAGAGGTGCTCTTTCTTAGATTTAGCTACATCTGATAGATAGAATAACAATTGCTCCAGTGAAGTTGGTTGTATCGGAACAATATTACACCAAGAATAAAACCACTGCCATATTGCTGCCGTTTTTTGACAGCAAGTTAATTTTAGTTGATCTTAATAGTTAATAAGACGTACAAGACAATTACCAAAGTAGTGAAAGGGGAGGATATCCACGAAAGGATTTTGATTTAGCTCAAAGAAATTGTTAGTAACTTAACTTTTGTTTAGCTTACTAAGTTTAGATGATCAAAACTGAATCTTATAAATATACGAGCGTGTATCTGAATTCAATTAGTTCCGAAGAGACAATAAACCTATTAAACATATTAGATAAAACTGAATCAACATTTTATTTTTTAATGACAAATATATTAGATAAAACTAGCAAGATGCTAGAGATACAAGACAAGAGCTAAAGACAAACAAATGGAAAATTACACCAATCGGCGCATCGATATTTGAAAAAAGCAACACCTGATCGATGGCTTAGCAAATTGCCAACTACAACGTACAAGTAGGCAGGTATTCATAGATGATGGAGACGTACGCTCAATACGTATAGTACGTAGTAAGGTAAAGATCTGCATAATTTATTTATTTTTTAAAAAGCAAAATAAAAATATGGGTGTGTGGGCAAAAGTAAGGTAAGCGGCTGTGGAGAGAGGGTGACGTGTCGGATTAAGACAGACAACATGGGAGGCTGCGGTGTGTGGTTTGAAAACGGGGCCCACCATCCATCCATCCATTTCCCACCATACACGCCATCACCTTTCCTTGCCCCTATTGACCGTCTTTTTCTAGGAAAACAATATCTCCTTTATTCTCATGTTATATATATATTACTATTTTTATTTTTTATTTTTATTTTAATACCCAAGTAATTAACGTCTGAAAAAGATATAATGTTGCGTACTTAAATACATACATTATTCAAGCAAATATATATTAAAATAACTAAGCTACTTTTTACAAAATAGTATATGCTACATGTATATAAGATCTAATTTAGGTTTTAAATTAGTACCATCCATTTGACTAACATTGAGACACATTGTTGTAGATTTTGTTTTATATGAAGGGTATTGTTTACTAACCTTCAAAAAACATATTTTTACTTTTGTCATTTACAATAATTAAAACATTATTAATACATATATACAATTGATTGGAGTTTTTCTAATATGCGCCACCTCTATATTAAATACATGTTTATGCAGTTTTGTTTCAAATGTTAATTCGCTAAGGTTGTTGCTTTTTATATGTGAGTTCACATGATCAAAACTTGATTGCTTCACTACTTCCCTTTTCTCTTTTTTTACTAACCCCTTCATTTCTCCCTTTTTACATTTTCTACCCCCTCCTTTTACATTTATTCCCTTTCTATCCAAATTTTTGTTTTGTTTTCTTTTATTATTAACAATTTAGACAATAGTTTAACTTTCATCCCGTATTTTTTTTCTATGCTTACTTTATTTAGATAGTTTATTTCCTTTTGATATTTTCTTCAATTTCAAGAAACACATCTATTTATATTTTATTTAATCTCATTTTTGTTTAAGTTTCTTTCATTCATTACTCTAAAAATTTAATTTAATGTAATCTTATTTTTAAAATTTTCCTCCATTTCATTATTCTCTGAAGTGACGCAATTTCTTTTTATTTAATATATATTTAGCTTTTAACCTTTTTAGTATTAATATTTTTTAAAAGGAAAAAAAATAGTATATATGTTAGTAAAAAGATGGTTTCATGTAACCTCTTTAGTCATTTTGATAGGTAGTCTACTAATTATTTGCTTAATGTTTAATTTCAGTTTTTAAGGTAATTTTTAAAGAAGATAGTATATATGTTAGTAAATATAAGTACACACTTGAATCATAATGCCATTTCTTACAATCATAACAACCAACCCTCAACTTTACGATTAAATAAATAGCTGTAGCAAAGTCCTTTTTAGATATGTATGAAGCTGGGAGTTTGAATCCTAATAGCTACTTTGCTTTTTCCTTTTTAACTACAACTCACAGCCCTATTTTCCAACGTGTAGTTTATATCTAAAATTATATTCTTTTTCTTTGTTTATTATTTTATTCTTTTAAAATTATATTCAATATTAGTTTATTTATTTTGTTTGTTTGAAAATCAATTCAGTTTTTAAGACATTAATAATACAGGTTGAGGGTGAAATTTTAAAGCCTTTTAAATTATTATTTATAGATTCGTATAAACATATTTAATAAAATGATTGAAGAAATATAATTTAAATGCAGACTGAATAGTAATTTTATCCCGCCGCGAAGCGCGGGGATATTTACTGTAACATCCTAATTTAGGGCCTAGTAGTAGCTTGTTGTACATTGTGTTTGTATAATTGTACGTTGACGTTAACCAAGTTGTTAAGTTTTTTGTTGATTAATTGTTGTTATTTGTTGGTACACGTGGTTATGTGGTTAAAGTTGGAAATGTGTCGTTAATAGATAGAGTTGGTTAATAGTTGAACGGTTTCAGTTAATGATTCCGAAAATATCTCCGTTAGTTGAAACGGATAAACCTAAGTCGTGTTTTAAGTTGAATAGGAGAACGAAATAACCACGTGGGGTATTAAACCCCTTTGGGTCGGTTTATGTGGGATGTTTATCCCCTGCTTTGTTCAAACACACATACAAGACACACATTCAACACACATACATACATACGGAGCTTCATATACACACACACTTAGAATTTTTGAAGAGAAGTCAAGAAGGAGGATCAATTGTTAACTGATTCCAGTAGTAATTCGAGTCTTGTAGCTTGTAATCGTCTTCTTCAAGTAAGTTTTCTATGTAAACCTAGTTTTTGTGTTGAAGTGATGTGAGAACCCATTTGGCGGATTCAAGTGGGTTTTGATGTTGGTTTTGAGTCAAGAATCATGTAATAAGGTGTATAATATGTTAGACAACATGTGAGAACTGTTAAATCCAAGTTTCAGTCGATTAAATGGGTAGAAACCCGAAGAACAGTCGCTGTGTCGAACAGAGCAAAAAAAACCTTACTGTAACAGAGGTTCCTACGGGCGCAGGAAATAGTCCCTGCGGCCGTAGGGGGTAATCATAGTCACTACGGCCGTAGGCAGGGTTCTCTGCGGCCGTAGTAAGGTATTTTGTGTGGTTTACCACCTACGGGTGAAGGAAAGAAGCCTACGGGCGTAGGTACATAACCTACGACCGTTGGTACCCAAAGAATCACTTCTACGGGCGTAGGGTATGGTCCCTTCGGCCGTAGGATATGGTTTCTGGGAAAGAAACTCCGGCGGGCGTAGGATGTATTCCTACGGCCGTAGGAGGTGTTTGGAAGGTGTCCTGCGGCCGTAGGACACATCTACTGCGGCCGTAGGAGCTGTTCCAGGTTGCTTGTTGCTTGTTGTTCGTTGTACGTTTATGTAGAAGCAATGATAGTACTTTTAGACGTTGACTGAACCTACACATGATGTGTTAGGTGATTCGGACGATTCCGTGTGCTCCTGGGATTCCCGAATTCATATCTGCCTCTTATAACCTCGAGGTGAGTACCGGTTTTCCCATGAGTCTCGGTAAGTAGCGTTGTCTGTTGTTTTGTTGAAATATGTTGTCGATGTCACACACGTGCGTATGAGGTATGTTATACATGTTGCTATATATTGTTGCCATGCTAAGTTGCTTTACACGTTGGTTATGAATCGCATGCGAATAGTTGAACCCATTAAGGGTAGTAGTTGTATGTTGTACTGGTCCGGACCGATGTGGCATGGTTAAGGTCAGCTTTCTTCCCGAAGGCTGGATCCCTTTGATGGAATAACGGGGATTAACGGTACCCGGTGTGCAGCACGCCGGGGTGGTCTTGCAAACCGCCGCTCCTTAACGTGAGTTGGGATCTTAACTTCAGTTGAGATCCAAGATGTTGAGTTTCGAGCTTCGTAACGCGTTTGGTGGACTGCTCTTCGCTCCCCCACCATAGCGGTTAGTTGTTGCTGATGGTCCCCAATTTGAATCGTTGAGCGGGGTTCCCACCCTGCAAGATATGATTCCTACTGACTCTTTGGCGCGACACTATGTGTTAGGATAGCCTTGTGTGATGTCCCGTAGTTGGGATAACCTGCTTATTGATGCTTATGTGTTAATCTGTACTCACTAGCTAGTTGTAGCTAATGGTGCCTAAATTTACCTTTTTTGCAGATGCGAAGTAGTTGGCCTGGTGAGGCGGGACTTGTTGGTAGTTGTTGTACATATCTTTTGCGGAACACTGCTCGTTGTAATTATTTGTGATCCGATGGTCGGTAGTGTCGGTTAGTTGGTTAACACGCGGTAGTATTTTTGGGACTTGGTTTATGGTGTTGTACTTTTTACATTACCAAGTCAGATAAACAATATTATCTTTTGTAAAACGTGGTTACTTCCGCTGCTGGCTTTTATTATATAAGTTTAAAAAGCTTAAATTTTTCCCTAATTTTAAACGCGTGAAAACCGGTGTTACATTTACTAGTTAATGACATTTGACAAATTTGAAGCTAACATAATAGTGCCTACAAATTAATGTTTTACATGTTAACCTTTTTAGTATTTTTTTTATCAGAGTCTCTGATATTGCTTTTAATAAACAAACCCAAATCCACCTTAAAGTATTTTTTTCGATGTTCTACAAAAAGACCCAAAGTCGGTTCCATCAAGATTTGTTTGACCAATGACTAGCCAAATGTTGAAACACACACATATCTAGACACTAAAAGTGGTTCCATCGATATCACAGTTACGTATGTGAGACCGCAAAGATGAACTCACACTCAATGATTTTGATATAATAATCATATGTACAAAACTCATACACAACGATCTAGAGGTCATATACTAAATACGCATATATGCTCACACGCATTCATACATAAATAGAAACTTACACACAACCACCCCCATGCATCTTGCATCATTAAATAATGAAATATTAATTAGCTTATGTGGCATTTTTCTTAATGTATTCATAAGTAAAAATATGTAAAGAATAGGTTGCCCTTTGGATGTTGTTGGATGTTTTGCTCCCTCGTCAACCTACTCACATATATTATAAAATGAGAAGTGCATAGATACAAATTAAACATATATTATATAATAACTTGCTTCTATTAATTGTTAGAAGACACAATTTGGAGATTTCAATGAAGAACTTTGAACACCAAGTAGCAGGTATGACATTTTGACTCTTTTAGTGTAATTCTTAAAGGCTTTATCAATTCAAAGAGAGGGTTGTTGTTTTGGCAGCCAAAACTCGTCATGGTGATGGGTTTTTGATGATTTAATTACATATTTGATGGAATTAAGATTGGTAAGAGGTCTAATGGTATTTGGAATACACCTGGATATGTTAGAATCGAGTTTTGTAGTGATGTTGTCGAAAACATGACTATTATGGACAAACAGATGCTACAAGTCCGGACTAATCGGACCGTGTAAAATAGTACAGGTCGTGCAGGGCCTCGTTTAGAGTAACACATGCCGTGTAACAGTACACGGTCCGAGTACAGCCCTTGTTTAAACAGAGGCCATGTAGGACCTATACGGGCCTTGTGAAGTAAAGCTACATGGGCCGTCTAGAGGTACACAAGACGTGTAGGGTTAGAATACACAATATGTGTACATGGCCTATGTACGCCGTGTAGAGCTACAATGGGAGGTGTAGTTGGTTGTGTAACAGTATGTTAGAGTGTAGTTTGAATTGTTGAATGCTGAAGGATTAGTTATTTATTGTAGGTAATCCACATTACTACTAAAATTCTAAAACCGTATAAACGGAATATCAATTGGGTGATCCTTAATAATCTATTTATCAGGTGAGTTTTATATGCTCCTTCATACGTTTTTTTTTTGAAAGGCCTAATATGTATGTGTTATAAGTTCATTGTGAATTGACTTGTGACTTGAATAGCCATAGAGATATCCAAGTGGCAAAATGAAATTTCTCAGTGACAAATGAGATGTCTGAGTGGCAAATGAGATACCTGAGTGGCAAATGAGACGTCTGAGTGGCTTATGTGAACCAATGTGCTAAAGGTGAATATGTGTGTAAAAGTAAATACACGTGTTAATATTAATTAAGAGATATTGCTCATTGTGAGATAGTGAGCTCATTGTGAGATAGTGAACTCATTGAGTCTAGTGCTTATTAGTGTTAATTCTTTGTTTCAAGTAATATTCGTGGTAAGGCTCCAACCAAAGAATGTTGGTTCCTCATCCTACTGGCTTTTGAGAAATAATATCATTTGTGTAAATATGAAAGTAGCAACAAATAAGTTTCTGTAGAACCATATATATGGAAACTAATAATTTATTAACATATAAGATTTGTTTAAGGGGCAATTTCGGAACTAAAGAAAAAAAATTCACCTGCTGCAAGTTTACGTCTCCCCTCCAACATCAATTCAAGTTTCCAAATTCTCAATTAAAAAAAACCCCATTAATCCTTCTAATGATCATAACTATGCCATTTTTTCGATTTTTAACAAAAAAAAATACCACTACGTTCAGTTTTTCTTCCTCTTTAATTCAAGACCAATGTTCCCATATTTATAAAACTTTTATTTTGAACATGCAAATACGAAAATGCAGAAACTAGCAAATCAACAACGAAAATGCAAACTCACAGCATAACAAGAACGAAAATGCAAAAACCCATCATATAAAGACAAAAAGTGCATAAACCCAGCATAACAAGAACGAAAATGCGAAACCCAGCATATCAAAACGAAAATGCAGAAACCGTCAGAAACCACAATCGAGATGAAGAACTCAAAATGAAATCTAGATGAAGAAGATAACCAAAATGCAAAACTAGAAATTGTCATCTCGATTTTGCATTTTTGGGTTTTGAATATGTAATTTTGCATTTTTGTGTTTGAATATGTAATTTTCATTGTGTATGGATTTTTGCATTTTTGGGTTTAAATATGTATTTTGCATTTTGGGCTAGTCTTTTTTCAATGATTCAGATTGTGGTTTAGCATTTTCATTTGCTAATTTAGTGATGTACCGGAATGTATTTGCATTTTGCATTTTCATATTTTGTATTTTCGGAAGCAAAATGCTAACCCAGTTTGAAAGAAACCCAGTTCAAAAGCAAAATGCAAACTCAGTTTAAAAGAAACCCAGTTCAAAATGAATTTTCGGAAGCAAAATGTATTTTGGGGTTGTATTTTTCATTGATTCAGATTTTAGCATCTCCATGACCCGCATCTTTGATTTTTGCATCTCAGTGACCTGCATTTTCAGAAACAAAACTCAGTTTAGAATGAAACCCAGTTCAATATGCCACAGCCTTCATGGAGTACAACAATAAGTCATCCCCATATATCTCGGGAAACGCTGGGTTTGCAACCCCAGGTAGTTGACGCTATCATCGACCCGCAGGTCTCAAAACGCCCCAGCGCACTGGCCCCGTTCATGGACTATAACCAGCCCCCATATCTCGGATCCGATCACAAATACAAATCTGACCCATTCGGGCCTCATAACGCGCATATCATAATCATATAATATCAATGGTTCAATTCATACATGCTTCTTGCATAATCATAATCATATCTCAAATCCTGATTCAATTGGTACATATGTCATGCATAAACATAGCATACATAAAGATTAATTACATTTCATGGAATTACTATTACATAACACATATAGATAACATGTAACACGGTTATATTAATTCTTATGTTATCCTATACTCACCTGAGAGGCTAAAAGTTACAGTAAACAGAATTCATGATCAACACATTCTTCGGAGTCGTACGGTTCACCTAGAGCCCACGTTACGCACAAAAGTCACTAGCGTTACACCGTTCCTCAAATATACCTAACACAACGTATACACGCTTGGTTAACACCTATACATAGTGCACCTAGGTCGAAATGCAAGTTAAACAAACTATCAGCACAAAACAATCTTCTACGGCCGTAAAGGATATGTCCTACGGCCGTAGAACACATCACAACCATCCCTACGACCGTAAGCTCTAAACCTCACGCCCGTAAAGCTTTTTCCTTGGTAAACCACACAAAACACCTCCTACGACCGTAGAGACTCTACCATACGGCCGTAGACAACACCCTACGGCCGTAGAGATTATCCTCTACGCCCGTAGAGAAAACACGAACAGCAGGCTTCGTCCCTGTTCGTGGACAGACCTGCAAATACCCGATTTTGACACCCAAATCGACTAAAACTCAACTTCAATCGTTTATACACTTTATTTATCATCTATAGAAGTTGGCTAACACCTTTTGTACATAAAACCCACCTCAAAACACCATTTAATCCTTCAATTTGGTGTTCATTACTTATAAACTCAAAACTAGATTTAAAGCTCAAGAACACTTACAAATCTGATAATACACAGCAGATCGAAGCTTGACTTGTTACTGAAATCACTTGACAATCCTTTCCCTTCTTGATTTTTCTTCCAAAACTCCAAGAGTTGAGAGAGTATGCGTGTATGTATGTGTCTGTGTGTTTGCGTGATTGAGAAGAGAAGAGAAGATAAAAGGCTGACTTAATTCTCAATAATATCCACAAGGGTTTTTGTTCCCCTTTACAACTTATAAACTAATACCCGTTTACCCGGTTCAACTAACGGGGATGTTTCCGGAATCCTTATTCAAAACCATCTACTAAAATACTAATTTATCCATTAATAAATCTGAGATTCTAAGGCACCAAGAGTATATACGACTAGGCCCTTTTTGAGGATGTTATAAGTGACCTGCATTTTCAGAAACAAAACTCAGTTTAGAATGAAACCCAGTTCAATATGCAAACTTTGCATTTTCAAAAAAAATAAATAAAAAATATATCAAGTCTGGTCTAGTTTGAAAGAGGACGAAAAACTGAATCTAATGATATAATTTTCTTGCTTAAACTCTAAAAAACGAACGAGTTATGATTATTTAAAGATTGAGTAGGTTTTTTTTTTAAAACTTGTTGCCTGGAGAGTTTAGAAGGAGAAGCGTGAATGTGGTTGATTATTTGTATCTTCCAATTTTACCTATCAGTCATATTGCCACGTGGTACCACCAAAAGTGGTTTTTAGGTTCTATATTTAATGAAGGTTCTATATGTATCTTTACCCTATATATATATATATATATATATAGGGTTGGGATATACTACAAAAAATATTATGATACTAAATGTAAGGAGAGATCTCAACCATAGGATCTCTCCCCAAGTCAACAAAAAAAGTCAAAAGAACTTTTTAAATTCGGAATAAAAAAAAAAGAAAAGGGTAAAAAATACAAATAACCAAACAAATCATCCAGGAACAGTTGACTTGAGGACGTTCAACCTCATGTTTGCCCCACAAAATACAAACAACACGACAACCCTAATTCACCGTCGATCTACTACAACATTCACTGATCTACTACAACATTCACCGTCGTCGGTCCGATGCACAAAATACAAACAACACCGTCGGCCAGATGAACACAGTCATCTCAACACAGATTAAGAATTATACATACGGTAAACCAGATGCACAGGACACAAAAAATAGCGGCGACGTTGGTGGTGCACCGGTGGTGGTGGTCGGCGATGCACAGGACACGACAACAGCGTCGATTTTGTTTCTTGAATCACCGGTGAAGATGCAAGCCGGAGACGATGTGCATCGTGACATGTGCGTAGATGCGTCGGGTGAGGTGTGCATCGCCGGCGTAGATGAGTTCGGTGGGATGTGCATCGCTATAGATACGGAGCCGACTTCAAAACTACGCGGTTGTGGTCGGCGACGACAGACAAGGAGGCGGTGGCGGAATTTGTCGTCTCGAGAGTGTCCGGAGCAGAAGGGGCGGAAGATAAAAACGATCAGGGTTAGGTTGTCGACGGTGGTTACGCTCCACAACGATGGTCGGTGGTTACGCGGTTGGTGAGCGGCTGCATATTCACAGGTTGCGTTTTCACAGGGCACAACGGCAGAGGGCAGTGAAGCTTTAGGGTTTTCGTGAGGGGAGGGGACGTGAATCAGGGGTCTGATGATTTTGAAACATGGGGCAAACGTGGGGTCAGGGAGATATTTTTATATTTGTTTAAAGTTCCTATCCTACCCTTTTATCACATCTGTCACATGTAAGGACCAAATTTCTCCCTACATTTTTTACCCTAATTTTTTTTACTTCAACCCAATTATATATATATATATATATATATATATATATATATATATATATATATATATATATATATATATATATATATATATATATATATAGTAAGGTTAAACATAGAACCTCTCTTAAACATATAACCTAAAAAACATTCTCTGGTGATGACACGTGGCACATAGTTTATGGGCAAAAAAGGAAGAAAAAAAAAACGTCGCTCAGCTCTCAACATCCTCCCATCTTCCCTAAAATTAAAATAAAAAAAAACCCCACTTAATTTAAATGATCATAACTCGTTCGTTTTTTAGAATTTTAACAATAAAGTTATATCATTAGTTTCAGTTTTTCGTCCTCTTTCAAACAAGACCGGACTTGATATATTTCTGAAACTTTTTTTTTTTGAAATGCAAAGTTTGCATTTTGAGCTGAGTTCATTCAAACTCAAAATGCAAAATCCGTAGTTTGCATTTTGAGTTGGGTTCATTCAAGCCCAAGCCTAAATGCAAAATGCAAAATCCGTAATTTGCATTTTGAGCTGGGTAATTCAAACCATGAAGAATGAAAAATGCAGAATGCAAAAAACATGCAGAATGAAAGAATGCAAAATGCAAAACACATGCAGAATGTAGAAATGCAAAAAACATGAAGAATGCAAAATGCAAAAACCATGCAGAAAGCAAAAAACATGCAGAATGCAAAAAAAATGCAGAATGCAGAATACAAAAAACATGCAGAATGCATAACGTAAATCCGTATAAACATGCAAAATGAAAAAACGAAAAACGCAAAATTTATGATCTGAGACGAACCATTTGCGACGACTTCAAGGTCATTAGCGACGACTTCAAGGTCATTAGCGACGACTTTGCTTATTTGCGACGACAGATTTAACTTCATCGTCGCTAATTTCTGATCTGAGACGAACCTTTTGCGACGACATTCAGGTCATTAGCGACGAGCTGTCAAAATGCAAAAAAAAGGGTGTTTTTCCTGTACAGCTGCAAAAATGCAAAAAAAAAAATCATTTTCAAATTTTTTTTAGAAAAGTATAGGAAGAGTGATCTTGTTTGAAAGAGGATTAAAACATTAAAAGAATGGTATAATTTTTTTGATTAAATTCACAAAACTTAAAAAATTATGGCAATTTAAAGTTTTTTAGTTTTCTTTTTTTTAAATTGTGGGTGATGGGGGGGTTAATTACATTTTTTCCCTATTCTTCCTAATTAAATACATAATAATTACAGTTTTGTCATCGATCAATCTTATCCATTGATATTGATGATCCAAATGTCCAGATTAGTATTTAGGTTCTTTGTTTAACACATTGTTCTTTATTGATCCAATTTATATATATATATATATATATATATATATATATATATATATATATATATATATATATATATATATATATATATATATATATATATATATATATATGGTAAGGTTCCATAAAGAACCTCCCTTAAACATGGAAACTAAAGAACAATCCTGGAGTTGACACGTAGCACATTGTTTAGGAGTAAAAATTAAAAATTAAAAAAAATCACGTACAGCAGCGATTAAAGCAAAAAAGAAAAAAAAAACCCTCAATTTTTAAATGATTATAACTCATTCGTTTTTAAGAATTTTAGCAAAAAAATATATCATTAGATTCAGTTTTTCGTCCTCTTTCAAACAAGACCCCACTTGATATATTTCTGAAACTTTTTTTTTGAATTGCAAAGTTTGCATTTTGAGCTGGGTTCATTCAAACTCAAAATGCAAAATCCGTAGTTTGCATTTTGAGCTGGGTTCATTCAAACCTAAATGCAATATCCGTAGATGTTGGGTTCATTCAAACCTAAATGCAATATCCGTAGATGTTGGGTTCATTCAAACCTAAATGCAAAATGCAAAATCCGTAGTTTGCATTTTGAATTGGGTTCATTCAAACCTAAATGCAAAATGCAAAAAAACGAAAACACAAAATATAAATATGCAGGTCATATAGATGTTTCTAAAATGCAAAAATTATGAAATGCAAAATGCAAATCCAACATAATTAAGATAAAAATGGAGCCCGAAATGTAAAATTACACATTCAAACTCAAAATGCAAAATCCGTGCAGAACACTACATTCTGCCCAAAATGCAAACAAAAATTTCATAATAAAAAAAAATTAGAAAAATATGGGAAGAGTGATCTTGTTTGAAAGATGATTAAAAAACTAAAAGATTGGTATAATTTTTTTGTTCTATTTCACAAAACTTAAAAAGTTATGACGATTTAAAGTTTTGGGTTTTTTTTAAATTGAGGTTGTTGGGGATGGAGTTTTCCATATTTACCCTTTTCTTCCTAAATTAATACATGATAATTACAGTTTTGCCATCTTTAATCTCATCCATTGATTTTGATGATCCAATGGTCCAGATTGATTCTTTAGGTTCTTTGTTTAAACATATGTTCTTTATTGATCTTATATATATATATATATATATATATATATATATATATATATATATATATATATATATATATATATATATATATGTGTGTGTGTGTGTGTGTGTGTGTGTGTGTGTGTGTGTGTGTGCGTGCGTGTGTGTGTGTGTGTGTGAATGTTCAAATGAGAATGAAAAATGAAATGAGAATGGGAGACTCAATCTCAGCCGTTTATTTTATAAGTGGAATTCATGGATGGAAAGCGTGGGGGAATCGAGAGTGGCATGGTGAATGTGAGGAATTCATGGATGGACAATGAGTTTGAATAAGGTAGAATTGGACGGCTGGGATTGAGTCTCTCATTCTCAAAAATATTTAGGTTCTCTTTTATATATATATATATATAGGATAGAGATCAGGTAAAAAGTAAATTAAAGTAAAAAGGGTGAGAGAGAATCCCACACGTTAGATTTGTAAGATCTTAATCCTGAAAAAAGGGTTTTCTGGTCTTTCTTTTAACCAAAAATACACACGTAAGGGCATTACCGTCAATTTAACATTTTCATCAAATTAACCATAACCGTTCCATTGACAGAATGCTGATCTAAATTTGAATTTGATGCACAACCTGTATTTTTATGCACAGTGGATACAATATTTATGCACAAACAAGATGATAAAAAAGTATCACATGTATGATACACATATGCTATAACAAAACCAAAAAATGAATTTCATTAATACACAACGCAAACACAAAATTAACATTGATGCACCAACTTCATAACAAATCTGATGCACATGTTCAAAAATCAGAAAAAACCCCCCCTTAATTTTACATAAGGAGCCACTCTTCAAAATTAGTCACCGATTCTAACGACACTCGTGGATGGAAGATTACAAACAAAAATCTAACTTTCAAACGGCAGAGATAGAGATCTACATCAAAATCTCAAAAAAAGAAAATAGAAGAAGAAAGAAAGATCGTCAATAGTGGTGATATTGGCGGATAACAATGGTGTATGTGGTGTTTCTACATGACATAAGTGGCAACAGAGCGGGCAGCCAACATGCGGTGGTTGGAATCCGATGTGTTTATGTTCTTTGGCAAACCCGAGTGCAGCAGTTAAAGGAAAAGCTCGGCGGTGGTTTTAGCAATGGTACCACAACTTCTCGTTCATCAAACAATCAACGGCGGTTTCAGGAACAACGAATGGTTTATGATCGTCTCTCTTTAGATACGGTGACGATTTTATCTCTGAGTGGCAACAGAAAAGGACGTGGGGGATGATGATTATCACCGATGAAGGTGGTGGCTTTGTTCAATATAGTCAGCGCCGATGATAAGAGGGATGTCACCGGCGATGTTTTAGGGGAGAGAAAAAGGTGCTAGTAGGTTAACTTAGGATGCATCTCCAAATTACAAATCTGGTCACCTTTTGATCGATTCGATTTTGTGGTTCTATCATATGAGTCAACAACAAGCGTCGATTTAGGGGTCTTCATGACACAATATACGGGCCGGGGGCTTCACATTGGGTTTCTCGACAAAAACCACGGAGGAGGCAGAGGGGAATACCACAAGAACAACAGTTCTAGGGTTGCGCAAAGCAACGGCTGCGATGACGGATAAGCTACGGGCGACGGCGCTGCGCAAAACAGCAGTTCGAAAATCGTCGACGAAGAAAAGTTCGCGTGGGGTTTGTGCTTCGACAGATGGAGAGAGTATAGAGAGAGTGCTATGTCTGGGAATAGGGTTTTTTGGATGGAGTGAAAAAGTGGTACACGTGGGAGAGAGAAAGAGGGTGCAAGAACCAAGAAAATATACAATTACTAAATTACCCTTATAATTAGAGGGACACGTGTCTGACTAGTGCTTCTTCTTATATATATATATATTACTGTTGAGTTTGTTTTTATTGAACTATGAAAAAATCTGGTTCTTATATTATACTTTTGCTATTATGACTTCGAAAAATATTATGATAAAATTTATAAATTTGATTAATTGATATAGAAAAGAGATGAGTAAATATAAAAGTAAGACTCATATGGAAGACTACGAGCCGTGTAGGAATAAAGATGCAAAATATACTATTGTCAATTATGGAAATAATGATCTTGACACGTACTCCGCCAACCACAAATTCATTGATCTTCCCGGATACTAATATAACTAATCAGTGGGTACAAATGTTAGTATACTCATTTAAATAAAAGGTGTTATATATATATATATTTTTTAAATTTATATATAATTGATAATAATAGATAAGAAAGGAAAAATAAAAGTTAGGTGGTTGATTTGGTCCACATACATACATACAATACAGCAGCCACACCTGACACCTCCTGCCCACACTCGCCTTATAAATTGCGAAATAGATAATGACGTCCCATTTCTCACTAATTAATTATACTTTTTGTATCATAATAAGATGTGAGTGCGTTGAGTTTTTTAAGACTAATATTTTGAAGATGATTTTTGTCCCTTAACGTGAAAATAATTCCATCCGTATCACTTTCTTACTGGGGTTTTTTTTTCCGATTTCATATGAATCACATTATTGTTTTCTTTTCAATTCAAAAAATAATATTTCTTTCTCTAATCTTACCATCAATTTTATTTATTTTATAATATATATTAAGAGAGAAATGTTAGAACTAGGGAGAATAATAACAAATTAATTTTGAAATGTTTTGGATTGGTCTTTACAACGCTTTTTGAAATTTGTAATTCGACCTTCTGTTGAGGTATCACGTGTTCAGATTTGGATAATTCAAGAATTGATTCGAATTACAATCTTAATTCTAATAAGAAACACAAAATATTTTGCTTTGATTTACATTGAAGAAAGACCAAATTTACAAAGAGACGATGCAAAACATGTTTTCATGTGTTATGCTTATGCACTACAAAAACAGGGTATCTACTATCTAATGATGAAGAAGATATATAGCGGTTGTGGGTGGTTACTTTTGGTGGGAATAACGGCAGGATTATAAATCACTTTCTTATATGAATTCTATTTCTGTTGGTGTAGATCATTTTCCTTTCATAAAAAAATTGTCTAGTAGAAATTAGAAGTATAAATTTGATTGGGCTAAATAGAGTTCCTCTATTTGTATTTTAGATCAAGGTTAAATGTTCTTGTATTGATCCCCGATTGCCCTCTATTTTGGATATATTTTGATTTTTTTTGGTTAATAGTTATATTTTTGAAAGTCCATTTCCCTCATAGTACATGTCTCCTTTAAAACAACTGAAAGTCGGTTAAATATTATTAAGAAATATATTTACCCTTACGATCAATCACAATCTAAAACAAAAAGGAACGGTGGTTACCGCAGTTCGGATCATGAGTATAAATTCTTATATCCAATGAAGTTAAGCCAAATTTGGAAGTTCAACATGATCTTCGTTTTTTTAACACCAAACGTTACTTTTATAGACGAGCAAATTCAACGAACATCGGCTTTAAGCAATCACATTATAGACGAGTCTCCATTTGTTGTTTACTACAAAAGTAAACTTATTATTGTGGAGGATTATTCATAAAAGGCTCCCAACTTTTGTTAACTCGAAGATGTGATGACTTAAAGGACACCAACGGAACGATCTACATGACATCAATTTCAGAGAAAGATAATCGATAGATTTCCTCAATTATGAGACAGAAAATGTCCTTGATGACTTCAACGACCAACTTCATTATTCTGATTTGCTACCATATACGCATAGACAAGTTGAGAAAAGCGCAAGCCATTCGATAAGTTACTTTTCCAATATGGCTTTTCCAACATCATCTTCATAACATAACAAAAAATAACAATAATAAATTAGACTAGTAAAAAGAACTAGTCAAGTCGGTCAAGTTGAAGTTGTCACACAAAAATACAATAAAATAATTAAACCAAGTTCCAATCATCAATTCTTAATCATATTCATTGATTGTACACCTTAGTGGTTTGTTTGATTGTTTCTCTTCTATTTTTTTTATATTCCCACTAATCTCTCCCTCTTCTGGTTTTGTTTGTATTAAAAATTGAAACAAGCCAGGTAGATTAAGTTTTATCGAATTATGCTCAAACTTCATGTTTGTTTTATTTTATGTTGGAAGTTGTTTGATATTCTTTTGCCTATCTAGTCATCTATATTGCTATGTTGTGTATATATGTTGAGCCAAATGTTAAACATTTTATTTTTACTTGAGCCAATGTCAATATTTATAGTTTGTTAAGTCAAAACCTAAAAAATTAACATTAAATGCCAATGAAATTGAAAGAAAAAAAACACAGATTGTTAGAAACCAAATGAAACGGTTTTAACCAAACATTAAATTTATCGATTTTGAATTTGCTTTTTTTATAAAAAGTCGAATCAAACCAACTTATATATACTTATCGTATTTTATATATCTTATTTTGAAAGAGGATTTTTGAACGAAAGATTCGAAAGAGAAGACTGGACATGTTAGGACCGTGGTCTAAACTTTTAGTAATTTGAGTGTTGTTAATTTACAGTCGATGAAAGTATGCTTAAATCTTATTTTAATTATTTCTCCATCGAACTTTTATCTATAAACTTTTAATCATTTGGGAAATACATAGAGATACAGAGGACCAAAGTTGTCAACTTTGAGAAGATTAGGTCCTTTCAGAACAAAGAAAAAAAAAGACGTAGTATAAGTATAGGGTGTTAATAGCAACTGCAGGCTTTTTGTAGTAAACCATTTTATGGAGTATCTGACAAGAAAACATATCTAGTCAAGGGGACCACAAGATACATACGTGTCAAGACAACAGAAAATGGGGCCCGCCACATCACGAGGGCAAAAGTAGGCGTCACGGCGGTCCTGCGACTTTTGTGGTTTTGCTTTGCTTTTGTCTTGTTGTGGCGCAGACAGCGGCGACGGTTTCCTTATGGTACTCTTGTTAGGGTGCAGCACCCTTTACTTTCCTTCCAAATTTAACGGCGCCGTTACCTTTATTTCACTTTCAATTTTTGTTAGGTAAAAAGTTGGTACGAGAAATAATGTATATATATATTTAAATAGGAAAGTTTAAATAAAAAACTTAAAATAAATGAGAATGGAATATTTAATTTCAGTCGTCGATTTCGTAAATGAAATTTATGGATGGAGATCGTGTGGGTTAAAGTGTGGCAGGGTGCATGTGTGAAATTCATTGGTGGGCAACGACATTAAAGAAGAAGGAATTAGACGGTTAGAATTGAGTTTCCGTTCTCATTTAAATTAGGGGGCGTTTGGTTCAAGTATTGTTTTTGGTGGGATTGGGATTTAAGATGGGATTTGCATTTGGTGGGATTTGCATTTAGTAGGATTTAAGATTGAATCCTGCGTTTGGTTCAAATTTGATACATGGGATTTCTACCACGAAGGCAATCTCCATTTTCTCCCCAACCACCACACATGTCCACAACCACCACCTCCTCCTCTGACAAATAGAAAAGATGACCGGCGAAGTCAGCGGCGACGGCGAACCATGGTGAACCACGAGCAGCGAAGTCGACGGTGAACCATGGTGACGGCGACAGGGTTTGTGCAGAACGGACGATGGCTAGGGTTTCCACGAGCAGCGAAGTCAACGGTGAACCACGAGCAGCGAACTAGGGTTTCTGCTCTAGCGTTTGTGGAGAACGGACGACGGCTAAGGTTTCCGTCGATGATGGAAGGCTTGAAGGCGACAGCGACGGCTAGGGTTTCCGTCGATCTAGGGTTTCTGCCGGTTAGGGTTTTCGTGGGTTTCTTCGTGAAAAGGGCGGTGGTGACGGGTTTCTCGTCTAGGGTCGCCGGAGAACGACGAAGGTTTCGTGGGTTTCTTCGTCTAGGGTTTCTTCGACGGGGTTGCAGGCGACGAAGAACGACGAAGGGTCGCCGGAGGGGTCACCGGAGTTACAGAGAACGACGACGGTTACCGGTGACGGCTAGGTTTCTGTGAGGAAGGCAAAAGTTCGCCGGAGAGGTCGCCGGAGGTTCGCCGGAGTAAATCCTTCACACTTGGGATTTCCAAATACCATGGGGTATGGGGGGATTGAAAAATCCTTCAGATGTGGGATTTTTTAGAATCCTGGGAATTTGAATCCCTTGTCAACTTTACAAACCAAACATGGTATTTCATGGGATTTCAAATCCCATTCCCATGAAATCCCACGAACCAAACGCCCCCTTAAGGTTCTAATTTGAACCTCGGGTTAAGTGCACCGAAATGTAACGAAGTATACGCGGTTTAACATTGTATGTACCAAACTAAAATTTCTTGAGATTAATACAATGAACAAACAATTTTTTATATTGTGTGCAATTTTGACCTGCAAAGCAGGTAAATGCTGATGTGGAACAGGTTATTTATTATTTTATTTTTTCTTTTCTAAAATAATACACAAGTGTCAATTGTTTGTTGATGTGTCATTATTATTTTTATTATTGTAGCTGATGTGTCATTATTGTTTTATTATTGTATTATTATTAATAATATTTATTATTATTATTATTATTATTATTATTATTATTATTATTATTATTATTATTTGTTTTATTATTATTATTAATCATCTTCATCAATACCCCACCACCAACACCACCCCACCACCGCCTACTTCATCTGCCACCACCGCCACCTCCATTTTCAACCACTGCCACCTCCATTTTCAACCACCAACAGTACAAGATCAAACTTAAATATGTGAAAACCATTAAACTCAGATCTGTGAAAACCCTCAACCACCACCTAAAACATTCAACCCTCAACCCTCAACCCTAAAACATTCAACCTAAAAACCTTAAATATGAAGGAGGAGGTGGTTGTTGAAAATCCACAAACCGAACTGTAACATTCAACCCGAAAACCCTAAAACATTCAACTAGATCTGTAACGAAAATCCAAAAAAACGGAAACGAAGCAAATCTTTGAAGATCAAAACGCCATGAACAAGCATGAAAACCCTACAAAGCGGGCAAAATCCCTAAAAACGAACAGATTTGAAAACTCTAGAAGCAGGTCTTTGAAGATTAAAACACCATGAACAAAAAACCCTAAGAAACCTTGTGTCGGCGATGGCGGCGGCGGTGTTTGACGTCGTAGATGGCGGCGAGTTAGGGTTTTCTTCGAGTTAGATGAAGACGTCGGCGAGTTAGGGTTTTATTCGAGTTTGTTTCTTGTTCCTTTCAGATCTCATCGCATATTTTTATACGATTTTGTTCTGATTTTGTCCATGTTTTCTTCTTCTTCCGTTTCTGATTTTGCTCTCGCCGGAGGTTGTGTGGTGGCGGTGGTTGAAGGTGAGGTTGTCGGTGGAGGTTTCGTATCTTCTGTTTCTGATTTTGTTCTCGCCGGAGGTGGTGCGGTGGCGGTGGCGGTGGCGGTGGGTGAAGAGTCGGAGGTGGATGTTACATGTTTGAAAGGAAAGCAGATTGTGGTGTAGTGTTTCCCAGATACATCATATTCATTTTCATCCTCTTTATGTGTAATAATAATAATAATAATAATAATAATAATAATAATAATAATAATAATAATAATAATAATAATAAACTTTGATTAGGTAGAGGAGGAGTCCTACGTGGAATCCTACGTGGAGTGCTACATGAGCATAGTTAATTACATTTTTGTCTATTATGACCGGTAACTTACAATTGCAGGTCAAAATTGCACACAATGTAAAAAAATGGTAGTTCATTGTATTAATCTCAAGAAATTTTAGTTTGTTACATACAATATTAAACCGCGTATACTTCGTTACATTTCGGTGCACTTAACCCTTTGAAGCTCTCACTATATTTAAATATGTAATTTTATACTTTTTAGATTATAGTATTGTTAAATATACGGGTAAGAAAGACTCAAAATTCGGTTAATAAGTAAAAGCAAAATTAAATATCCTCCTACTTTTTGTTCCTACTTTATCCTCCTACTTATCACAAGATGACATGTATACTTTACTAATTCTCTTTCCTTATTTCATTATTTGATTATAACACATGTCTTGATCAAATAAGTAGGAGTATAAGTGGGAACAAAAATTAGATTGATATATATAATTTCTCCAATATATACTTTATCTTCAAACACATATATTTACCTTTGACATCTACTTACCATGTTTTCCAATTAAAATACCCAAACCGGGGATACATTAAACAAGGATGTTGAACGATTTTTAGATATATTTGACTTGGAATGAGACATCGTGATAAAAAACCAACACCCATAATCTGATATATTATGAGACAAGTAAATACTTTCTAGCAGCCTAAGAAGTTGTGGAATGCAAGGCACAATTTTTTTAAGGATGTTTTGATGGGAAAAAGATAATCACTTGGATTTCTAGAGAGATGTTTTGGCTCCTAACATAATGGTGCACTTGGTGTACAGTGCCTCTAAAATTTAAATCTAGTCTTATTAACAAAGGTGGAGATGGAAATCATACACTTGTTCACTTTGGAAGCTGGTTATAAATTCTCTAGGTGGCTTTGTGAGAAATTATGTTGTAGATCCTCTTTCTCGAAAAAAAGGTCTTCGCATCTTATTGTATCTGTCAGAAAATCGATTTTCAGGTATAACTTGAATGTTCACTGCACCCTCTGTGTTTCAAGTCAACTCTCTAATAACTCAACAGGTAGAAATATTCGATGGTATCGGGCTTTGGAGAGATTCTTAATTTTTTTTAGTTAGTTCCTTGAAAGAATCATTAGAAGACATGTCTCCCTGCTCCTTTAGAGGCATTCAAAAGGTGTGTTTGGAAGATATTTCCAAGTAAGGTGAATATATTTAAATAAAAGCTTCAACATAGCAAGTTTCTATTGGAATTCGTATTTAGCTAGGATTTATCTCCTAGTTTAGTCATTATCTTTTCCTATTTTGTTTCCTTATTATTCTCCCTTCTTGTTTTGATCGGTGTATTTAAACACCTTTATTCCTCCGATGTATTCAAGATATTGAGAATTCAATATATTGGTTTTACCATATTTTATATGGTATCAGAGCAGGTCTCTCGACCTCCCTGATAAACCTAAAAAAAATCATCTTGGCTATGGCCGAAAAGGCTGATAAAGAAGATGTTACCAAGAACGACACTAACTCACCATACTACCTTCATCCATCCGATTACCCCCGACAGATGCAAGTAAACGATGTTCTCACCGATGGTAACTATGGAGATTGGGCACAAGAGATGAAGAATTTTCTGTTCGCAAAGAACAAAATGGGTTTTGTGGACGGATCGATAGCGATACCAAAGGAAGGCTCACCAGAACTCATGTTGTGGAAACGATGCGACGCCATGATCAAGGGATGGCTTACTACAGCCATGGAAAAAACGATCAGGGCTAGTGTCAAATACGCAAACACGTCAGCGGAGATGTGGGCTGATCTTGAAGAAAGGTTTGGAAAAGAAAGCGCACCCCGGGCATACGAACTCAAACAAATACTCACCACAACGCAGCAAGACGGAGCTTCGATCTCGACTTACTATACCAAGATGCGTTCCATATGGGATGAAATACAATCTGTCTCTCCGACTCCAATGTGTACGTGTGGCAATTGCACGTGTAATTTGGGAAAACGAGTTAATGAAGCAAAAGAAAAGGAGAGACTTTATGAGTTTCTTTTAGGACTCGATAATGTCTTTTCCACCATAAGAACTCAGATCCTAGCCTCAAGACCGACTCCTACTCTTGGTACAGCCTATCATCTTGTTTCTGAGGATGAACAACAAAGAGCTATTACCACAAGCAAGAAGCCAATGCATGAAGCTGCTGCTTTTCAAAGCTTTACATATAATAAAAGGGAAAGTGCAGGAGACACTACTACTCACAAAAACAAAGGGATAATGAGAGATTCTAAACGTGGTAGTGGAGAGAAGATCGAACACTGTACCTTCTGTGGAAGAGACGGGCATAACAGCGAAGGCTGTTTTAAAAGAGTGGGTTATCCTGACTGGTGGCCGGGCAAAGGAAAGAAAGAAAAAGGAAAGCCTAAAGCAGCCTTCGCTGAAGCTGAAGCAAGTCCAATCCCGGGCCTTACTAACGAGCAATATCAGAATCTTGTCAAGCACTTTTCAAAGGGAGAAAGCGGTACCATTAACAATATCGCTAACATGGCAGGTACCATTAATAACAATAAAGCTTGGATTGTTGACACAGGTGCTACGGAACATATGACCGGTGATAAAAGTTTGCTTGAAGAAAGGATTATTGTTAGCAATGAGACACCGGTCACCATACCCAATGGCGATTACATTCCTGTTGAAGGAAAGGGAATCACAAAACTTCCCAATGGGATAAAAATAGACAAAGTGTTATTTGTTCCGAAATTTAAATGCAATCTCTTGTCTGTTAGTCGATTGACAAAGGACTTACACTGTACCGTAACCTTCTTCCCTGATTTCTTTATTGCGCAGGATCTACGGACGAAGAACTTGATTGGTGCGGGCCAGTGTGACGGGGGTCTCTATCGAATAGGATCGGTGGTGAGGGAAGCTTTTATGGCAGCACCAGATATCTCAGTTTGGCATAAAAGACTTGGGCACGCTTCCGAAGCCAAATTACATCAAGTTGATTTTTTAGCAGATATTAGTTTTGGTTTAAAGAATAAAGTTTGTGATTCTTGTGTTAAGGCTAAACACACTCGCCTACCTTTTTCTGACAGTTATATTAAATCCAATGAATGTTTTGAATTGTTGCATTGTGATATTTGGGGTAGCTATCGTACACCATCTTTTTCAGGAGCTCGTTACTTCCTTACTATCGTCGATGATTTTAGTAGGGCGGTTTGGGTTTATTTGATTAAGCACAAGTATGAAGCTGGAAATTGCCTCAAAAGTTTTTGTTGCATGGTGAAAACACAGTTTGATAAAGTTGTGAAAAGGATCAGAAGTGACAATGGAGGTGAGTTCACCTCGAGTTCCATGACAGATTTCTATGCTCAACAAGGAATAATGCTTGAGACTACATGTCCTCACACGCCTCAACAAAATGGTGTCGTAGAAAGAAAACATCGATACCTTCTTGAAACTGCAAGAGCCCTGAAATTTGAAGCTGATTTTCCTAACAGGTTATGGGGAGAATGCATTCTCACAGCAGCTTACGTCATAAACAGGTTGCCTTCAAAGGTGATAGGCAACAAAACACCTTTCGAAATACTTCATGGACGAAAACCTGAGTATGAACATATGAGGGTTTTTGGCTGTCGAGTATATGTCAGAAACACAGACACAAAGGGAGACAAGTTCGAAGTCAGGGGGAGACCAGGTGTCTTTGTTGGTTATCCTCAAGGGCAAAAGGGTTATAAAGTTTTTGACATGAAAGAAAATAAGATCATTGTATCAAGAGACGTGAAGTTCGTGGAAGACTTTTTCCCATTTGCTACCAAAGAAACTCAACACAGTGAGGGTGAAAACAAAGGGGATTTTTTCTTCGATGATAATGATAGCATGAACCGGGTTGACGAAGACTATGATGAGAATGATGAAAATAGTCAAGTTAGTAGTCAGCCTATTGATGATCTTATCAGTGACAGTGAACCGCAACCAGAGGTGCAAAACCAAGACAATGTTCAGCATGAGCCAGAACAAAGAGAGAAAAGAACTAGAACTCAGCCAAAACGGTTCGATGATTTCGTTGTTAATTTACCACCTTCGATAGACCCTGCACACGCCTCGCATGATCAAGGTTCTTCGACGGTACATCCCATCTCTAACCATGTTTCCTATAGAAATTTCTCTAACAAACATAAAGCTTTTTTGACGGCCATTAGTTCAAATGATGAGCCGAAATATTTCAAGCAGGCTATGCAAAATGAAAAGTGGAGAGAAGCCATGCAGAAGGAAATAAAAGCTTTAGAAGAGAATGGCACATGGACACTTGAATCCTTGCCCGATGGGAAACATGCCATTGACTCAAAATGGGTGTACAAAATAAAGTACAAGCCAAACGGAGAAGTCGAGAGGTACAAGGCCCGCCTAGTAGCGAAGGGTTTTACACAACAAGAAGGGGTGGACTTTCATGATACTTTTGCTCCGGTTGCTAAGTTAGTCACAGTACGGACGCTTCTCACTGTGGCAACAAAGAATAACTGGGTTGTGCATCAATTGGATGTAAACAACGCTTTTTTGCATGGAGACCTTGATGAAGAAGTGTACATGAAGATCCCGGAAGGATTTGCGAAGAAAGGAGAAACACGGGTCTGCAGATTAAAGAAGTCACTCTATGGCTTACGGCAAGCATCGCGTAATTGGTACCAAAAATTCACAGAAGCTCTCACGAGCTTGGGTTTTAACCAAACACATGCAGATGCTTCATTATTTATACATGATGAGGGTGATAGTTATGTAGCAGCTTTAATATATGTGGACGATGTTATCATCACGGGAAATAACTTGATAAAAATACAGGAGACTAAGGCTCATCTTGATAACAAGTTCAGCATCAAGGACTTGGGTCCGTTAAAATATTTTCTTGGTATTGAAGTTGCTAGAACATCTGATGGCATGGTTTTGAGTCAACGAAAATACACACTGGATATATTGGAAGATTGTGGCATGATGGGTTCCAAGCCAAGCCCTTTTCCAATGGAGCAGAACTTGCAACTGGATAATTGTGAGGATAGTCCACGCATCGAGGCAAGTCAGTATCGAAGGTTAGTAGGGCGCTTGTTATATCTGCAAGCGACAAGGCCAGACATCACTTATGCAGTAAACATGCTAAGTCAATTTGTTACCGACCCTAGACAAAAACATATGGAGGCTGCCAACCGTGTTTTGCGTTACCTCAAGGCCACTCCGGGACAAGGGATTTTGTTACCAAAAAGTGGTGGAACCGACTTGGTTTCATACTGTGATTCAGACTGGCTTGGGTGTGTTGTGACAAGAAGGTCTCGAACAGGGTACCTTTTGTTGCTAGGAGGAGCCCCCATTTCGTGGAAAACCAAGAAGCAAACAGTAGTGTCTCGTTCTTCTGCAGAAGCAGAGTATCGAGCCATGGCACATGCAGTTAGTGAGATTTTATGGGTTCGATGGCTTTTGAAAATTCTGAAGATGGAACCTGCAGGAGCAACACCTTTATTTTGTGATAATCAAGCTGCAAGACACATCGCCAACAATCCGGTGTTTCACGAAAGAACAAAACACGTGGAAATGGATTGCTACTTTGTTAAAGAGCGTGTGGAGTCGAAGGAAATCCAGCCTATGTGTGTGACAACGAAGGGACAAATAGCCGATGTCCTTACCAAAGCTTTAGGAGGGGACAGATTGCGTGGGTTACTTGGCAAGTTGGGCATTCGTGATCTACATGCTCCAACTTGAGGGGGAGTATTGGAATTCGTATTTAGCTAGGATTTATCTCCTAGTTTAGTCATTATCTTTTCCTATTTTGTTTCCTTATTATTCTCCCTTCTTGTTTTGATCGGTGTATTTAAACACCTTTATTCCTCCGATGTATTCAAGATATTGAGAATTCAATATATTGGTTTTACCATATTTTATAGTTTCCTCATTTCTGAATTATATTAGAAGATTGCCTCTTACGTAAAAATATGATATATAGTGAGCAACACATTCCCTCTTCTGGTTAATGTTAGAAGGAATAATGGGAGAAAAATTAGTTGGCTAGACTGGTGTTTATACCCAATAAGTGTGTCTTTTTAACTTCAGGTGTTGGCATTTTTGCCTATTTTATGTGTTGTTTTTCCCTTTTGTTTTCTCTTATACTTTAGTGTTTTTTTTTTTTTTGTGTTTAAATGTGTGTATTTTCATTGTAAGTTTGAGCGTGTTATTTAGGGTCGAAAGTTTGAATGTGAGGTTTATAGGTTTATGTCCGCTCATTCAAACAGATGCTTCTAATTTGAACTTTGAGATTAACAATTTGTATGTTTTTAAAAACTTTAAGCTTGAAGTGATAGCTTGTATAAGGATTGGTTATTTAAACATAGAGTTCATCCTTCAACATAAAATGATATTGACAAATAATTGGTAAAAATTTAATAGTGACACTGTTAAGATAAATAGAAATAAATTACTACGAATGATACAAAATAACGTGAAGAATGACTAGCTTGCTATTCAGCCATTATATGAAAAAACATGTAAGAGTGACTTGCTCAGCGCAGACATCTAGATACAAGATTACTCAAGTTAAACATTTGAAAATCAAGAACAACGGGGGTAATTTTGATAGCCGAAGCATTAAACCAATTTTAGACTTTCAGCTGAGTACGGGTCGGTTACAATATAAAACCAAAATTAGTTGAAAACTGAAGCTCTTAGAAAACAATAGTTAACCGATTGAATACCAATAAACTTAGAGCAAATGAACAATGATTTAATACAAGAACTACACAACAATTGTCATGAAAATAAATAATTAAGTGTTATGTGAATAAAGAAATAAATACGATACATCATATCATATAATAGCTAAATATTTAGAAAATTTGGGTTCTAAAAAATACTAAACATTTTAAGAAACAATTTTCTGAAGAGACTGACGCATTCTTTTCTCCTAATTAAAACATCATACTTGTAACATTGTACTTGTTAAACATATAATTTACTGCACGCGGAGCTAATTATATATAATTATCTTAATTACATAATAGATACAAAAGATTTAACTTGTTTGATGTACAAAGACTTTTACAGTGTTAATACAAAAACAGGCTCTAACAAAATTTCTAGCATCAGAGTATTGGTCCGTCCATATTCCCAGCCCAAAAGCATCAAGCTCACCAAAGAGAATCTGCAAAACAATCTAGTCGGGAATTAGCACAAAGCTAAGTGAGGGAACAAATATCTAAACATATACAAGGCCAATATGCCTAAACCCAAATAGCTCATGAATCCCAGGAGAACCGGCGGTGTTGCAAGCACCTACAACCAAGGTCGGCCAAAACCAAGGTTTACCGATAGCCTTGCTAACATGGACAACAGTACCAGCCCCCTTGAGTACCACAAAAGTACCTCAAGATCAGATACTGTAAATCCCCAAGCAACAGGCCCAGCATCATACTGATCCCCAAAATAACATGTATATACAATCCAAACAAAAGCATTCCAAATAGGATATCATATCTTGTATATCTAAAGATATAAATCCACTCACCAAAGTTTTCAAAACCTTGGCACACTCAGATGACTAAATTCACTGAGTCTTCTCAGTTCCTGAGATTGAAGTAACCCAAGTCAGTATTCAATTCATAATACTGATCCAATAATAAATATCATATTTATTCATGTTCTCATGTATATACACTTATACATATATATTCATCATACATAAACCCCAAACAAATATACAATTCATGTTTATCTTTAAATCAAATCCGACTATGTTCAGATCCTATTGAATTGAATTCCGAGTAAAGGACCAAATTCCGATAATGCCCAATTCCGATAGAATCAATCCCGATAAAATCAAAATCCGAGCAAAGGCAAAATCCAAGCAAAGGCTCATTCCGATAGAATGCACAATCCGATAAAAGGTACAATCCGATAAAACTGAATTCCGATAAAGTAGGATTCTTATAATAAGTGTTAGGACATTTAGTCAAATGCCGAGAGAGTGTCCAAATCCGAGAGATAGGCAATTCCGATAAAAGTGTTAAGGCATTTACATGTCTGATTTCATACTTAAAGTCATAAATCCCGACATATGCTCAATTCCGATAAAACCTATCGGGATTCACCAATTTCGATAAAATCTATCGGAATTCACCAATTCCGACAGATTCATACTTAAATCCGACAGATTCATGTGTTCATACCCATTTTTGATTTCTAACACAAATTACTACTGATTTCATGCATGCAAGTAATCTATGTTTTCCAGAATCATTCTAACATATAAACAACATGTATAGATCATAATTTCTAACATGCATACATCCTAATTCATCAAATCATTTATCAATCATTAATCGGAATTCATACATATATATAAAACCGAATATATTAACAATCAATCAACTATAACTTCAACATTCTAACCTTTAGATGATTTCAAATATTCAACTTAAATGCAAGCAAGATTGAAGTTTGATTTTCTTTTCTTTCTTCCTTCTTCTTCTTCTCGGCCGAGAGCAACAAAGCACACACACACACACACTATGTCTCACTTAACAAGAAATGAGGTATGGGGGTTGTTTGACCAACTCAAATACCCCCCATACCTCTCATACAATCTATCTAATAAAATAATAAGAATAATAAAAATAAATAATACAATCAAATGTAAAATACCCCACATGGCAAATAATCAATTATAATTAAATATAAATCTCAAGATTAATTAACTTAATTACCTTAATTAATCTAGGCCAGTTGAGAGGGTGTTACAATACTCATTTACTTACTCATTATACCAACAACTGTATAATAATTAATTAATTCCATATAACACAATTTAGCATGTAAAATGACAAAATTAAAAAAACTTCGATAAGAGAGAAATTTTCCAACGTATGCAAAGTTCTTATATGTGCAACAACAAATTAACAAAAAGTTTATAAAATATGGGCAACAACCGGTATAAGTGAAATAAAACAGTTTTTCTTTGATGTTGCACAAAACACTTAGCTTGTCCACATAAGTCTCGTCTGTCAAAGACTTGAAAAAGGTAAATAACCGAATGTATGTGCTAGAAGCTCGGTGAGTAACTCCACTAAATACTAAAATGATAATAAATAATATATAAATGTACTCTGTCACAATATATCACATATGACCCTCTCGGTCATAATATCACATAAGTCATCAAATTTGCCACCGCGGTATCACGAATGCCATGTAGGCATCACACTATTGCTACACATCATCAAGCATGAATACTGACATACAATACAGCACCGTCTTAACAACGCCTCACTAGGTTAGTTGCTGATCGTAGCCCATTACAGCACGCGGTAGTATGCTACCTAACATTTGTGATTCCCTAAGGTCAAATCGAACACATTGTAATTAACCCATATATTGCGCATATAAATCAGAGTCAATAACTCGCAACATGTATAAAAAACGTGTGTTAGGTAAGCATGCAATCAATACGTATGTCCTTGCAAGAAAACGTATCCTCCTTAATCATGTAATATTACATGTCCGCATTATTTATTAAACCAACAAATGCTCTTAAAGCATGTAATTTACATATCAATAATTATTGACGCACTTTAATGTATAAGAGTAAGCTATTAATTATTAACCCCGTCGCTTTCTTTTTTATTATCTTCATTCTTAACTGGTGGTTATTCTTCATTTATTTATTTAGACTCGTTTCCGTTACTTATGTGTTCCCCAGCATGTTCATTAATTAATAACTGATAACAATCCACTCGATATCAACATATTATCATAATCTTGCAATCGTTCCCACATGAAGGTCGACAACATACAATTATAAGTAATTAATATCTCTAAATATCAGGTTGAGGTACTCACATGTGGTTCATAGCTTTCAATATCTTCTCTCATCATTTCCTTAAGTCCTATAAGACTTCTTGTTAATTAGGATGATGAAGAATATTTATTTCCAGCTTACAACCAAAGTCTTAATCTACTTCTTCAATTGAATCTCTGACTCAAGCTTGTGTATGTGTTTTTATGTTTATGTGAAGAGACAAGAAGAGTGGGAAAAAGAAAACAGGAGAAGAAGGGGGGTTGCCGACCTTGGGTTGGTGGTCTCTATTTTAGTGGGTATCTCGCTCTAATTCTCGACTTACAATTCATACTTACGACATCTGTTAATCACAACAAAGATATATATGGAACCATGATTTAAAATCATTTAATAATATATAACGGTAGCTTACTTTTTTAAATTTTTTTAAACTTTTTGATCACCACTTATTTTAAATAGCTTTATAAATTTGAGATATTATATATATATAGATGATGATGATGTTGTAATTATAGGACCCTAACTTTCGTAGGAGGTGAATCAAACACAACATATTTTTCTATATAGTAATAATGACTTTTATCCTTATAAATCTGTTAACCATTACTTTCAACAAGTGTTTAAGAGTATATACGTCTAAACATGCATTTTTGTTGTATATAATAAAAATGTTGCACAAATCATCTTCCATTTTGTTTTGGACCCGCTATCTATCACATATCAAACATGTCGTATTAATATATTACGCTTTTCAATATACGTTTATATACTCATATACATCATATCAAATCAATTAATTACAGATTAGGTCACACACACACATACATATATATATATATATATATATATATATATATATATATATATATATATATATATATATATATATATATATGACATGTAAAAGATTAACTTAGATTATCAAAAAAAGGTTAAATAAAATCACCAATGTATAAGACACTGTGAAAAGACTATTCAACCGGGGCCTAGCTTGATTCTTACATCTCGTCGGTGTACATGTTCATCAATCATCAACAAGATTCATCTATATATTTAATTATTCTGAAAAGACCATTCATCTTAAATGACCTTTTGTAATTAACGTTACAAAATGAATGAAAATTATATTTCTTTTTTTCTCACAGGAAGATTATATTTCTTTTATACTGACTTTGTTTACTTTATCTCGGGTCCTATAAATTGATGTCAGTTGGCTTTTTTTCAATCTTTTCTAATTATTTTTTACATTTATTTATATTTGTTTGCTTGATAAACACAAAAAGTTAGAACATACAAAACATCTCTTACATAGTTAGTATACAAACCAAAGTGTTTTTGTGTAGTGTTATTGAAGTGTGAAAAAGGTGTTCAAGTTCCGGTAATGAATACTTGATGTAGAATTAGGTGGGTGGTTGTTTAGCTTGCTAAAAAAGTTAGTATACGAACCGTTCTTTACATACTTCTACAAATAGTCTATTGAAATAGACTTCTAAATGTAAAATTAAATGTAAAATATGTGTGTAAATTTACCGCATACGACCAACTAGTTAGGTTGTGGTTGGCACTGGTCGACAAGAACATCATCGTTGCCCTACATTCTTTCACTCTGGTAAGGACCAGTTAGCCTCTGGCCATGCCGCCTCTCGCCCTCTTTCTCTCTCTTTCTTCTCTTTATTTATCTCCTCTCTCCACCTCTCTATCTCTCACCCTTCTCATTTATTTATTTATTTATTTTAAATAATAGAATATTATGTGAGATTTATGTGATTGTTTGTGGGATAGAATGAGATAAAAGAAAATAATGATCTAACACTAATACGTCAATGCGATTAAAAGGTTGGATGCTGGTACTCCTGGTAGTCTAATAAGGATATGGCCCCGTAAATCCAAGTACGAAATTTGCCAAAAAACACATACAAGACATACCATTAGGCACACACACTTGACACTTGACCATAAGATCGCCAAATTCAAATAACTCACATTACTATATTAGGTACGAAATAATCAAACAATCTGTTAAATTCATTATATCACTATAATTTTTACAAAAATATATACTTGACTTTTCTTTATCACATAAGTTTTATAGGAATTACTATCCAATTCAATAATTCATAAAGAAACTCAAACGAAATAAATTATTTCAAGGCAATTATATGTTAATATATATACATATATATCATAAAAAATTTAAAAGCAATCGCTTTATTTATTCGGTTATTCGATCGGGGCTCAAAAGAAAAACTTAAAATCCAAATCCAAACCATAATCCGATTAAATATTTGGGTTTATCCAAATAACCGATTCAAATTCAATTAAGCCATAACCAATTAACCCAAACGTATATGGATCGGGTGGATTTTCGGGTGAAACCAATTAATGAACACCCCTAATTTTGCACACAATAAAGATTTATCGTGCAAAAAAAAAACATTTTGGACAATAGTACCTTTTCATTACCTCATAAAAACAAAAATGTCATTATTATTTAATATCACTAGTTTTTATTATATACAAATCATTACACATTGTAATATCAAGTAAAGAGAGCATAATATGTCTACATACTATTTTTTTTCTTAATCATTCTTTCAGTTATCATAAGAAAAATATAAAGGGTGTTTAGAGAGACACCCTAATTTATGAATTTAGATCCTAGTTTTAGTAATCTAATGATGTCAAAATCTCATTAAAGACATAAAAAGTGGACTTTATAACCAATAAAAAAACATAAACATATAGACTAGCGTATCCATAATTTATAGACTAAGATGTATGAATCATCATCATAACATAAAATAGAAAGAAAGTTTATTGAAGCAGTAATGGGGAGTTCTATGTAGCTTATTTGGAAAGCACGAAATGTCTTGGTGTTCAACAGAAAATGTTTTGTGATATCATTGATTACTGATGAGATACAAGCTACACTTTTTATGTGGGTGAAATTTAGATCTAAGTATAAGGATCTAAATTTGTCTATGTGGTGTAGTAATCTTAGTATTTTCTTTTAACTGTTTCTAATTATTATTCTAGTTTCTTGCTAGTGATTATTAATAGAATTCTCTTGGATGCGTTAGAAGAGGTGATGGCTATACCAAAACTTCTTTTTTAATGTTTCCGTTTTTACTGTTAGAAAAAATAAAATGGAAAGAAAAATATATTAAAGGAGTGGAAGGTAGGGTTGTAATCGAGCCGAGTCGAGACAACACAGTGCCAAGCTCGAGCTCGACTCGATTCCTAAGCTCGAGGCTCGAAACTCGACTCGAGCTCGGTCGAGTTTAAATTTCCAAGCTCGAGCTCGACTCGAATAAGTACTCAACACTCTCAAGTTCGACTCGGCTGAATTTTAATTTAGTAAAATTTTGCAACAATAAATGTTAAAACACATACGGAACTCGAGCTCGGCTCGAAAGCCTACTCGAGTATGTAATTTATGTATGTATGAAAGGGTAAAGGGGTAAATTAGTAGAAGCTCGATTAGGCTCGCGAGTCTGACGAGCTAAGTAATATGGAACTCGAGCTCGGCTCGAAAGCCTACTCGAGTAGCTCGTGCTCGAGCTCGACTAGGATCACTACGAGTCGATTTCGAGTATTTTCCGAGTCGGTCTCGAGTAGCTCACGAGCTGTCTTGACTCGATTACACCCCTAGTAAAAAGTAAACATGTCAAAATTGAAGGGGGAAACGGATGATGAGAAGAGATGAGATGAGATGAGAGTGAGGGAGAATAGGGGGTCCGGCTCAGCAGCTATGCCTATGCCAATGCCAATGGAGGAGTCAAAGAAAGAAAGAGGGGCCTAGGACGCAACAAGCGGCTGTCTCCTGCACTTGTGACACTTACGTCATTTTTGTACCTTCCACGTGGGCGCATCTGACACACACGATTTAAACCTCAACACTCAACTCACCACCTTCCTCATTTTGTTTTTGCCTCCTCAATTTTAATTTATGTTTTTTAACCTCCTTTTTTTTTTTTTTACAAAAGATCACTACTCTTATTCATTCCAAAAATTTCAAATAATAATGTATAACATTTTCATATGGATATAATATTATGGGGTCTTTCTAAGAAAAATATATAGATGAATCCTAATATGATTTAATAAGAAAATAATAATTATATGTCAGTCTGGTTTTTATATTCATTGTTTCACATTCATTTAACCTCTCTTTGCCATCCTCCACACACCTATTCCTCCATTGCTCCATAGTCACCACCTCATACCGCCACACCACATCCGTTTATTGCATCGACTG
Organism: Pulicaria dysenterica; assembly: GCA_947179395.2. Classification (NCBI taxonomy): domain Eukaryota; kingdom Viridiplantae; phylum Streptophyta; class Magnoliopsida; order Asterales; family Asteraceae; genus Pulicaria; species Pulicaria dysenterica. The sequence continues at coordinate 95,322,055 of OX359291.1, forward strand.
ATTCTCTCTACAATCTTCTAAGGCCCTGTTTGGTTCGCTGGAATTCGTCGGAATTGGAATTGAATATTCCTAATCCCAAGTCGTGTTTGGTTCACAGAATTCTAAGAATTGGATTTTGAATTCCCCCCAAATCCTAGGTTTATGGAATTACAATTCCATCACTAAACCAATGGAATTGGTCGGAATTGACCGACCACCACCCCTAACCGCCACTGCCACCACCATCACCACCGCCGCCGCCGACCACCAACCGCCACCACCGCCGCCGACCACCGCCAATCGCCACCACCGTCACTACCGCGCCGACCACCACCAACCGCCACCACAGCCGCTGACCACCACCAACCGCCACCACCTCCACCAACCGCCACCAACCGCCACCGCCACCTCCGTCACCACCTCGACCGGCCACCACCAACTGCCACCGCCACCACCGTCACCACCTCGACCGACAACCACCAGCTTGAAATTTGGAATTTCATTCAATTCCGCGAACCAAACACACGAAGGAACGGATTCCGTTGGAATCCTTCCGATTCCAATTCCTTCCAATTCCAATTTCTTAACGAATTCCAATTCCGGTCAATTCTATTCCGCGAACCAAACGGCCCCTAATTATATTACAAAGATATTTCCTTATCAAATATATGACATAACTCAACAATGTCCACAAGTATCAACAAATAAGTCTGCTTACCAACTATCAAGTACGTTGGAGTATTTGTTAAAAAAATGATCACATTTTTATGAAACGTGAGAACTCATAAATTATTCCAATAAAATCTAGTTGACGAGCTAACTATAAATACAAAAGTTTGCTTTGATAATATACAATAAAAATCTACAAATTTCATAAATTATTTCGAATTTTCATATGTCCTGATTACCTTATTTCGTTTTATTATATTATTGAAAGCTAAATATCTTTACTAGTTAATTTCATTGTACTTATATATCTATAAATTAATATTTATAGTTTGGGGTGATACTATTTGACCTCCCTCCTTTCAAATACAACACACATCAAATCTATTAATTATATATTTCAATTCATGTCACACACTCACATATGTCCTATCAAAAGAGTCATATAAATTATATTTAATAAGAGGGTCTATATAGAATTACCTATATTTTGTTAAATTTATAAATCCAAATTATCTTACGTAATGATGTGAAAAGTTATTTATTATTATGCTTAAATGTAGTAAATTATATACAGCTTTTCAGGAAAAAAAAATACATTTTTTCTTGCAGTTAAAAAATGTAAAGTAAAATTAAATTATACGTCATATAGATAGACTTAAGAAAGTAGGGCGGACCCGGCGGTGCGTTTTCTTTTGTATTTTTATAATAAAAAATGAAAAACAAACAAACAAATAAATAAAAAAGTAGGGCGGACCAGGATAAGTACATCCAATTAACAACTGACACACACAACCCATATTACGTCACCTACGCACTACTCTCCCTCTGCTCAGTGCTGTCCCTGCCATCTATTCTTTGCGGTCTTCCTCTTCTTGTATGCTCAATTTTCACAAATTAATTATATTATATACTATTTCCTTTTCATTTCATCAATATATTTTTATACAACTTCCCTTGTCGTTTGTATCGCTTTTTGATTTTCGTTTTAAATATATCCAACTAGCTGCGTCATTTAGGATTGTAAATTAGATCACTAGCGGTTAACGTGTCCATTATTCGCGTTGGGAGTGTTTACTTTTTAATCGAGTTTAATTTGATTATTCATCCCCTATTGTTAACTAAAAAACAAAAAAAATTTATTTTAAACCCCTTACGTAAAAATGATAAATTAATTTAGATTTTAAACTTAAAACAATTGACTCGTTTGAATATTTTAAAAGTAATTGAACTTTCGTGTATCTTAAAACTATGTAAATATTTAAACAATAAACACATATTTCACTATTTTTTCATCTTTTTCTTATTTTTTATGTCTTTTAAATTTTTTGTTAAAATTAAATATATTAGAAACAAATAAAAGAAAATTTGAAAAAAACGGGCGTGTTGCTATAGAAAAAAACATGTGCGAATAACGTATCATTACATTTTTTAAAGCGATATGTTGTAAAACAAAAACTATTTGACGTCGCAGCAATATGCGGGTACAATACTAATATAAGTTAAAAAGAGTTAAAAAGAATAAATAGATTAAAATGGAATTAAAAAAGGTTAATAAATCGGGAAACATGTTTTAGAAAAAACTAGAATTTAAAATAGGCCAAAAAGATTAAAAGTAATACAAAGTTAAAAAAGAAACCAAAGCAAAAAAATTAGAATTTTGCTTCAGAGAGATTTGAACCTAGGGGGTCACCTGAGTAACAAACGATGACTTGCCAATCCAGCTAGAGCAACCTTTTGTTGATGAATACGCTATCTAATTTGTATTATGAATGTGTTTTTTTCCTTAAAAATGTATGGTATTATAATAGCTCGTATCCAATAAGTTTTTCTTTAAACAAAGAAACGTATATACACAGACTTATACTTAAATCTACATTTTTTTCATAATAAGACTTTTTGTAAGGAGTTTTCCCAGTTAGGGCTCCTCCCAGGGCACCAAGCCTTTGGCTCAAATGTACGCGGTCTAACCGGTATTATCCATGCCGTTTCTGAAGCATCACCGTTGTCATCCTTAATTGAAACCTGGTGGAACTTAAACCCTTGACTTCCTCTATGGGGGGCAAGTGTCTTACTCACTAGGCCATTAGCAGATGGTTTTCTTTTTCATAATAAAACTATAACATATAAACATGTTTTTTGTTGCTTCCCATTTGAACCATGCTCAATCAATAACTCTACTCTCCTAACTAAAATTGTCTACTGTCTTTTCCAAATGTGACCAAACCATCAACGTTCCTCCAATCTTATTTAGAGGGATTGACAATACCCTTGACTTAATAAACACACCATTTGGTATTTTGGAGACCAATGTCCTCCCACAATATTAGCCATTGCATACACTTTACAATTTAAGTTCAAGGGTGATTCTATTTAATAATGTGCATCTTCTATTCATCTACTTTTTAGGAGTCACAAATCACTGAGCCCTTATATTTGAAAAACTCCTTCAAGTGAAGTACTCAGTCTCTCGTATGCAAGCCTCGTCGTCCTCGCAGGTTTTTCTTTGGTTAAAGCAACATTGTATACATATTTTGTTTATAGAGATCTACCATCAAATTTCACCGAATTTTTAAAAAAGTTATTTATTAAAAGTTAATTAGTAATTATCTAAACATCTTATAGATGAAATAAAATTGTAAGGATTAAGGATATTGAACCATATGTTGGTTTGTTTACAACAATGAGACGGCGCTAGGATGACTTAGTTCTATTAAATCGAGTAATCGTTCCTCCATAAGTAATATTACACGTTCAATTATTTTTTAAAGGACAATTTAATAAAACAAAAATTCAAAGTATCAGAAACCAAAAAACTAGTGAATCGTACGGATTTTTATATTAACTGAACCGCTATTTTAACTTCCACTGGGTAAACCTAACTGATAATTTTTCGGTTTGGTTACGGTTCTTGATTTCACTGATGGAAGGTTTGTTGACATAATATATAGAGAGGTATCAAATAAAAATTATTTTTCGCACGAGAATTGCGCTAAACAATCTTAGTTTTTAATTAAAATTAGTTAATGGCTAGAAATTTTTTAAGGTTCATTAATAACGTATACACGACGCATTAATGAGCAAAATACCCTAATAAATGAATTATTATTGGTGTTACGAACGTTTTTTGTAGTTTTCTTACAAAAACAATTAAAGATTAAACTTTTTCCTGTATGTACAGGAGATGGTTTAGTTGAAAACCATTTTTATATAAGTGTCAAATTTAATTGATAAGACAAAGAAAAAATCTATTATATTATGATGAGTAAGTGAATGAAATTGGAAGATATATTATTTTTTCGTCAAATAAACGTAGGTTTTGGTTAATTTAATATGGTTTGAAATACGAGTTGTGCTAGTTTGATTTCAAAAAATAATAATAATAAAAAACAAAAAACAAAAAAAAAACAGGCAGAGGTCTCCCTCCGATTGATGTTGATTTTAGGGTCAAACCAGCCGAATCAAACAATGCAAATCTAGCATTTGGCCACCTATATATTTTGCACGCATCACGCACCCCTTTTCCCTTTTCAACTTCCCTCTGCACCATTTTCTTTTCACACACTAACACACACACACACTCTCTCTCTACAAAGAATATTTCACCCATGGCGTCAACGGCCCACTACAGGGGGGTAAGGAAGAGGCCGTGGGGGCGTTACGCGGCGGAGATACGTGACCCGTGGAAAAAAACCCGTGTTTGGTTAGGCACTTTTGACACACCTGAAGAAGCCGCCATGGCCTACGACTGCGCCGCCCGCTCTCTCCGTGGTCCCAAAGCCAAAACCAACTTCCCTTCTCCGCCGCCATCTCTGCCGACTTTATCACTTGACCTCAACCACTTTCCGTCACATCACAACTACCATCAACCGCCACAACAGCAACATATCCGGTGGATGGCTGGGCCGCCTAGCCGTCAGGTGTTGGTTGGAAGGAAGTTCGAGTTCCTTCATACTGGTGTAGTCAGAGATCCCCGTCACGGTGCCGTTGCGGTGAACAATGGTGGTGGTTCCGGTCAGCGTGCGGTGGAGTGTGGTGGTTCGGATGGGAACACGACGGGGTTTTTTGGGATTGTGAGACGTGGATTGGGTATAGATTTGAATGAGCCTCCACCGATTTGGCTGTGAGCTGTATTGTAGACTAACTTACCCCCTGCGACACCGTTTCATGACTTTTTCCATCTTTATTTGTTTTTTTTATTTTTTTCTATTTTCTTTTTGTTAGTGTATGAGATAGAACCATCAAAGCTCTTTATGTTAATATGAAATTTGATTGGTGATTAAGGGCATTTTTGGGATAAATTAAATGATGATTTGCAGCACTTCTATTATTAGGTTACTCCTTTAAAAAGAATATTTCTACTAAATATTATTACTCGTATATAATCTACTAAACTTTTTTTTATTAACAAATGAGTGTTTTTGGCTGATACTACTTTTGGAATGAAACAGGAATTTAATATCTAAATAAATAAAATAAAATATATTTTATTTAAAAAAGATTATGAATGTAAAAGCATCTATGGATGCTGTTAGCCATATATGTTAGTTTCTCCTTATATTTGTTGTGTATAAAAAAGTATACTGGTTGGCCTATTTTAATGATAATATCAAGGATTGTTATTTATTCCTTGTGGGATGTTTTTTGTGGCTTACCTAAAGGGCTAAGCTGTGTTGCATTTGAATGGTATCGACCGTGGATCATTTTCATGCGTATTTAAGATTACTTTGGTCAAGATAAAGTACGCATTTGAATGGTATCGACCGTGCACATTCAATTACGCAAACGTGCGTATTTAAGATTACTTATTTTCATATAAAGTTGTTCGTTTTAAAAAGTCACGTTGCACCAAAATATATAAACTTTTGTTCGAATATTATTATATGTAATGAATTTTATTTTGTTTAAAATAATACAATAAAGTTATAGAAAAATACTATTGTGTGAAAAATGTGTCATTATTTATTTCGAATAATGTAAAAACGTCCTAGGTGATGTAATTAACTAGCATATAATGATTTTATCTTGACCAAAGTTTATTGTATCTTTACGTATTCATTCTTTCTAAGGAGCATGACTTTTTTTTTTAATATTAAACACACATAAACACACTCTAAACCTATTTCACGGTCGGCGTTGCGACTTGAACTCACAAATTTTTGAGAAGGGGCATCATCTTACAACACCAAATACTGTTGGACTACAAACTCTTTGTTCTAAAGAGCATGACTTGTGTACATGTTTAGTCATTAAAAATTTTGTTTTTTATAATAAAATATTACAATCATAAATTAAATAATATGACTAAATGTTCAATTAATCTTTGCATGAAAACACATTAGTTATAGGAATGGAATGGTGGTTGTGTGGATGATGTAAATTCATGAGATGATTTTATTATATAGGGTAAAATATATTTTAACCCCTTAAGTTTAGGTTTAAAAATGGTTTAATCCCTAAACTTTTTAAATGAACGATTTAATCCCTAAACTTTTTTAATGAATGTTTTAACCCTTAAACTTGTTACAATTCATCGTTTTAGCCACTTGACATTTTACAGCAAATTACCAAGTTTTTAAAGAGCATTTTAATCACTACGCTTGGGGGTGTAATCGTATCAAGCCGAACTAAACCTAGTCAAACTCTAACTCGTATAGTTACACTAGTTTGATGATTGCACATCTTCGACTTCCTCTATCTCTATTTTTGTTTTCTAGTTTCTTTGGGAATCCATGAGATGGTGATTCGTGGCTTTGTAGATTATCGAACATCGGTTAATTACCACTAACCAATCGGTTGTTCAATCTTTACCGGCTTAAATTTTAGAGGCAGTGTTGAGTTAGAGTTTGACTAGGTTTTGTTCGGATTGATTCGATTAAACCCCCAAGCTTATTGATTAAAATGCTCTTTAGAAGTTTGGTAACTTGTTGTAGAAGGTCAAGTGGCTAAAATGATTAATTATAACAAGTTTAGGGGTTAAAACGTTCATTGAAAAAGTTTAGGGATTAAATCATTCATTTACAAAGTTTAGGGGTTAAACAATTTTCAAATCTAAAGTTTAGGGATTAAAACATATTTTACCCTATTATATAATTCAAAGATCGATAATTTTTTTTCTTTTTTAACTTTTCGTTTGTTCGATTAAATCAGAAAAATGAGCCCAACACTTCGCTTGCTTCCCTAGTCCCTCCCTGCCTCCCTGGCTTGCAACATGGGCTTTGTTACATGAGTCTAAATAGCCCATGAAAAATCCATTGACCCAATAGAAAGTCCCCTAAAATCTAATTTATAGACCTCACCCTCATTGGAAAAAAAACCCACACACGAAAATATATTCATATCTAGTTTTTAAGTTTATTTGAAAATTAACGTTATTGTGAAAAAATGTGTAATCTAATTCTAACGTCGATTAAAAGCATAAAGACTAAGAGGTTGTTTGTTTGCTGCTTAATTAAATCATTTAGCGCTGAATGCTTAATAGTTTAGTATTTAGAATGTTTGATTACTCCCTTTAAATGAAGATTGTACTGAATGAAACAAATGAACATTGCTGAATCATTCTACCTTAAGGTATAATCTGAATCAATAAGCACCAAGTATTTTAACCTAATACTAATTCTTTCACATGTTGTCTTGTTAAACAGTTATATATCTTATCTTATAATATAATATATCACTATTAAGGTTGAAATGGTAATTTGTATCATTCAGATTGTTCATTCAGATTTCAGAACTTTTATCAAAGATCATGTGATATTCAGAAGCAGATTTATTCAGAGCCTTTGAATTATTCAGAATATAGAATTATTCAGTGCTTAATCAATCTGTTTTAACAAACAGTCATAGGTTAAAACAAATATATAAAAAAACACAACGTTCAACAAATGTGTTTTAAAACTAAAATGTCTTTAATGTATACTAGTTTTAGACTAAAAACGGGCTTCTATAACCGTAATGTTTAATATTTATTAGATATATGTTTATAGTATTGAAACAATATAGAGCATGAAAATGGTTATTTGGGTTTTTACTACACGGGATGGACTCAAGTTTTAACCGGTGGTGACATAGGAAACCAGTCAATTTTGTTCGCGCAACGAAAATTTCAATTTTTTCGAGGTGGTGTTACTATTTTGTAGCTGACTCATTTTAAATGGTGTCACTACCCATTTCAAATCCTGGGTCGCCTCCGATACACAACCAAACACTAAACTTTTCTTTATAAATAGTCTAGTTCATACCATAACACCCCACCTTTTGTATATTTAAATGGTATAGACGTGATTCATACTATTTGGACACCTTGTTTTTTATATAATTCCCCTAACTACTGTAGTATTTGTAGAATTGGTTTTACCGGTCACTTGTTACAACAAACATAAGACCAATGTTTGATCTTAAATCTCGGTGTATTTTGTTTTTACACATGTTTACCCATTAGTAATTAAATTCTCGTATGGATTTTAATTAGTCCATTCTTCATAGTTGTTTTCAGAGTCTACTATAATTTTTAAGCTCGATGCATGTAACGTGTTAAATTCTATAGTTTGGTTATTTATTTAAAATTCGACCAACTTTCGTCCACCATATAACAAAATGGAACATCAAAATCTGGTAAATCTCTACATTAAAATCCGATCAACTTTCGGCCAAAACAAGAAATATGCTTCGGTAGTACAGCCAAAATCTTTGACGAGATACATAGTCCATATAGGCACTAGTTCTATACATACGTACAAAAATATCTAACATCCGGCCACTAAAAACGACCCATCAAGCCCTAGATCTACGTGCACACACCAAAAAACTGAAATAATATAAAAAGAGAAAGTGAGAACACACACTTACCACCCCTAGATCAACACACACAAAGACCTACATCTACACACTTATCGAAGACGGAAGCCGGGAGGCTTCTTATGATCGGAGGTGGCATGAAAATGGATAGAAGGGTCATTTCAAGCACACACGGAACCCTCTACCGTGAAGAGACAATGACTAGGTTTGAACACACAAACACACACTTAATATAGAGAGGTGACAGGAGGTTGCATGTGGTGAAAAAGATCGAGAAATGGTCGTCAATGAAAGAGAGAAACGGTCGATAGAGATAAATCGCAGGCTGATCTTAAATAAAGAGGTTAGTCGGAAATGGACTGCTGAGAGAGAAGCTGGTAGGGTGATGGAGAGCATAGAAGCTGGTAGGGTGATGGAGTGCATGGAAGCAAACGAGGCTGTGAATAGTTTAAAGATGGGGGGGGGGGGGGTTTGTAGAGATTAGGGAGAGAAAATGGACGAGGTTGGTCGGACCATACCTTTGATTTATTTAATATTATTAACTAGTTTAAATGTCTGTGTAAACATAAGGGTCTTACATAAATATTTACGTAAAAATCGTTTAGTTAAATATTTGAGTGTGTTGTACGAACGAAATATAGTTTGATCGTAAACCTTATTTAAATAAAAAAAGCTTATATTAATTTCAATTTACATAGAAAAGTAAACGATGACAACTTTAAGAGGATGTAAAATCTATTGATAATAAGATTTGTAAATCAAATGAAATCATACTTGACAGTTCACGACATAGATAAAACTTCTAATTATTAAATATGAACAAACCATTTTTATAAAAATCAAAATTCAATTTTATTTTTCTTTGGTCAAAATTAGTTTCATTTTTGACTTTAAATTGAAGTTGTCTGTCACTAACTTTTATTAGTATTTATCATTTTTTACAACTAACCGATGTATTATAAGCATTTAATTTAGTTATTAATTTTAAAAAGTTTTTAAAGGATTAGTATTAATTTTTAAATTGGTACAAATTAATATTTAACTTGTATTTACAAATTAGATGGAAGTTTATATAATCACGTTTTTTAATTTAGAGCAAAATATAGATATAATAAATTAATATATAATTTAGTTATAACCTATCTAGTATAAATTTTAAAAGGGTTTTAATTTTGTATATTTAAAATCAAAACTATTTTCAATTTGAACTATTCTTCAAAATTGAGTTTTCAATTCAAATTTAAATGAATATTTTAATTAAATGAAATTATTAGATTTATTAATTGAATTGATGATAAATAATGTTTTTATTGTTTTTATTTATATTAGAAGATTAGAAAATAAAAGATAGGTTTTAGTATGTAATAATTACACATATTTATAAAAATTTCAAAAGTTAATTATTATGGACCAATTTGGATTTAAATAGGAGTTTAATTAGTTGCTACTTGCTATTATTTGAAATCTCCCCCCTTATATAAATTAATCAATTAAAAGATCTAACGTAAATGATATACTCATATATGTCAGTTAATCATTTAGAGTTTAATCGATGTTTCTTTAAAAAATGATTTGGGCTAAGGGGGTGTTTGTTTTAGCTTTTTTTAAGAGCTTATGAATAAAAAGTATTTGGTTAAGCTTATTGGCTTAAGCTTATAAGCTTATTTTTTAGGTAAATAAGTCATTTTTAATAAGCTACTTGATACTAGCTTTTTTTATAACATAGGCTTATTTTTATAAAATTATATTTTTACCCTTAATTTTGCCATGTTTCCCGTATATATGCTATTTGTGTTCCCTTTTTTATTATTTTATAAATATAATTCAGTCATTTTTTAATCATTTGGGTTCGAAGGTTCTTGGAAAGTTACAGGTCTTTCGATGAAAAATTCATCTCGGTTCCGAACAGATCTTTGGTTGTAAGTCTTGTTCTTATTCATGTCACACGTTTTTCTTATGATTTCATCTTATGCATCTACAATTTTGTATCTACGATTTAGGGTTTTACATCTTCATCTTGTGTTCATGGTTGATTGGTTGAGATTTAGGGTTTGATGTGGTTTTAGGGTTTTTCAGATGTGGGTTTAGGGTTATTCAATTTGTTCATGACTTTCGGTTCAGGGTTGTACTTCGTGGGTTTGCGAACATAAATTATTTGCCGGTCAAATACTAGAGTACATGCAAGTTTACACTGAAAATTGATATGTATTCCTCTTTAATAGCTTTAGGAACATTAAAAATGAAACTGATGTTAGATTCCTCATTCCTCACCACTCAAACCGATCAATGTATAATAATGAATACTCTATAGCTATCTTGTATCACATTGAGATTTATTTATAGGAGTATACAGGTATGAAGAAAACCCTACTGGTCATCAACTATTTATACACTTGGTTTGGGCCATCATATACTAAACCTAAATCCAATCCTATTTGTAATACTCCCCCGCATTGAGATGTTGGAGTGAAATTACAAAAAAAGAGAAACGAAATATAAAAGAAATGAGAAAAAACATATATAACCTTAGGAATCTAGCAATATTTTCTCTTCTCTCCCTTCCGCTCCCTTTTTACCGCTGTCACTGAACTAAGGCTGGGCGTTGCCCCATCCTCCCCTTTGAGTGATGCATTTTGTTTTCTTTACTCTCTTGTTGTGCCTTGGGAACTTATTGGTAAATAAAAATAGATTAGTTTTCTTTCCCTTGCCGCCGCCGTACCTCTTGCTGCCACTGTGCCTTTTGTGACCCCTGCAGTAGTGGCTTCTAGCGCCGTCGCCTCTTGTCACTACGCGTACTTGTAGCTTTTACCTCTGTAGTCATATCTCTACCGCCGTTGCTTTTCTTGCCGCTCCTTTGGCTGCGACTCCAAGCCGCCTTGTGGCCGAGTTATATATATATATATATATATATATATATGTATATATATATATGTATATATATATATGTCTATGTTCTTTTCTCTTTTCTTTTATATATTCTTTCTCTTATTGTATTTTTTGCTCTAGCGTGAGCGTCCAAACCTTATACCACTCTCACTGTGGGGGAGTATTAGAGATATGACTAGATTAGGCCCTCAAGGTTTAGTATATGATGGCCCGACCTAATTGTTTCAATAGTGTAGGGCCCATTAGTGTTTTTTTGTACCTTTATACTCTATAAATAGTTATCAAAGTAATACAAGATACCTACAGGGTTTTCATTATTCTACATTGAAGAGACGATTGCATAGTGAGGAATCTAACATCAGTTTCATTCTTAAAGTTCCTAAAGCTATTACAGAGGAATACATATCAATTTTCTATTCAGTGTAGACTCGCATGTACTCTAGTATTGTTGTTAGGACCGACAAATTATTTATGTTTAGGTTTGCATCAGTGAATTGCTGTTAGGATTATAGTTTTTTAATTTTGTATGTATTTATATTTAATATCTACAATTCAATAAATAATCATTAAGCTTGGTTATGGATAGATATTTTGAACCTGATTGGAGTTGTGGTAATTGGTCAAGCTTCATCAAAGCAGTGAGTCAGGGAGCATGGAGGTTAGTTCACAATATGAACTTGTCGACTTTTGAACGAAGCATAAAGATTCATCTGTTAATTGACGTGTTTGCTTTTTCTGTGTTTGGCTAACAGAATCCGATTGATATTATTGACAAGACAATGGAAATTTTGGAGCCGGATAAAAGTGGTGGTGGGTTACAACTGCCTGGTAAAGACAAGGTCTTCTTCAGAGCGCTTGAAAGGAAATCGTTACTAGGTCGGCACACTAAATTTATTACATGGAAACATGCTCGTATTTTCCGAATCATTAGTGAAAGAGATAACTTTTCGCAGGCTTAGTATATGGACATGTTTGAAGTCATAACATATGTAGCCTAATTCTTCCAGAGATAAGAAGAGCTACAACATATCTTCAAGTAAAGTTCTAAACTATTAATAAAGTGCAGTGAATTTCACACCAACTTAAAACCAACAATTAGATTACTTGATAACAATTGTAATGTCAGTCTGAACTTTTTAATCGGAACATTTTGCAGTTGAAGCCAATCCATTTAACAAAAATAAGTGTGTTACTTGTTTGTCATGGCACAAGAGGAAGTGTTTGTATTTGATAAGTGTCTATGCAAGTTTGTTTCAATGAACTAAATTGATAAGTTATTATCATGAAAGGGCCAACAGAAGTTAATATTAGATGGTTTACGGTTTACCTTCTTTCTGTGCATCTTATTAGCTTTTTTATTTTACGAAAGAGGGAGGCGGGGAGGGAGGCTGTTTTTGTAGAAAAATATATCTTGTCGAGTAGGATTAGAACCCTTAGCTCTTGCAGTCATGTTGATTGCTGATACAATTCAGCCTTAACCAATAGTTATTTTTGGTTACCGTTTGCTGATTCCTTACAAGTTCCAGGTCGTAGTGGTACCTGATTCCCTTTTTTCCCTTTGCAATGCCATACCGTACCTGATTGTATTGATGTTCTTTGGAGTGAAGTTGGGTAAAGAACTTTTTGGTTTTTTCTTTTGTCTTAATTTTTTATAATTTACAAGCTTGTTTTTCTCCCATTCTTTTCCCCCTTTATAGATTGATGTTATTGGCTGGTCGTAAGTCGTAACAGATACACTATGTTCTTGTTTGATTGTTTAATCATGTATGCGACTGAGTGTTTTGTAGTTAACATAATTACATTTGTTCGCTAACATGAAAATTTTACTGTGGATCAGGACTAGATGTCCTTGCAAGTGCAAAGCGAGGAGGAACTAACGTTGAAGGATCATTTAAAGTTCCTAGAGCAAAAGTTTCTTCTATGATGGCATCTCTAGATGAAGAAGTGGAAGATTCTAAATCCTCGCTCACAGGCAATGAAGTTGCTGGTAGCGTTTCCAGCAATGGATGCAGTTCTACAAGCAGACGATATCGTGATTCTAGTGGGAGCAAGACATTTGATTCAGGTATTTTTTTTTTCTTATTTCGGGTTTTCTTGGTATCTTATACCATATTATTTTTTTCATGATTTTTTGCTTACATTTTTGCTGGTCGTTGACATTTTATATGAAATTTCTTACACATTTTTTGCTCTTAGCCATCACACACTGTGTGTGTATGTACAGATGTGTGTGTTTGTTCACTTGTTGTGTATATACATAGTGCATTTGGATTTCATGACCATTTTATATTTGATACTGGTTGCTGAAGCAAACTTTGATGGCCTAACTGTTTAAACTAGCAGGGATCAAAATTGCAGAAAGGAAAGCTTAGGATAAGGTGCACTGGGCTAGGTCTTGCAAAAAATTAATTACCCTAAGTGACTTTTTTTTTTCCCTTAAAAAACTAGTCCAGTCTGCAGAAGACTATTGTGCTAATTCGGATAAAGGTGAATATTTGATATTTTTAATCTTGCAGAAAGTCAAATCACCGAAGAAGAACAAGTTGGTGGGACATCTTGGCATGGTTCAAAGTCTACTGCACATTCCGAGGTAACTTTAGTGATTAAAGTTGTAGGTTACACTAAGCAATTTAGTTAATATATACAGATAGAAATTTGTAATCTAGTTGACATGATTCAAATTGGGTGTATAATTTTTTAAATCCGCTATCAAAATTCTTTTCTTGTTTTGAATCCTAAAGAAATGATATAGCCTGGAACTTAAAAACTCTAGATGATGTAATGGAGTGCAACATCTCAAAAGAATGGAACAAACATGCTTAATTAGTAGTTGCGAGTATAGTAAGTATACTTATTGTCAAAGGAGAACCAGTTCTTTGAGCACCATGTTTTCATTTCTTAACCCCCTCCTCTTATAGAAAAATAAAAAATAATAAATTCCGTATGGCAAAGGGGGTGGAGCCGTGGAGGTTACATTACTTCAATGTCTATTTTCTTCTACAATCCTCCATTTAAATACATCAAATGGTTAGATAAACAATACACAATGTTGGCAACTCAGATGGTGATGAGGACAAATCACATGAATAGTGTCATGATGATTAGATTCATGGCAAGTGCAAGGGAAATAATAAATTATAGATGCGCTTTTTTCAGTTGGAGCTACTTTTTTTTTTAATGGAAAATACTCGCACACACCTGTCCCTATGGGGTCTTTGATCCACAACCTTTTGTTGGTGGGTCACCATCTATTTATAGATGTTGTTTCACTGATTAAAGCTGTTAATTGTGTATAGATGTCATGTTGTGTTGATTACAACTGTTATTTGATGTTTACTTGTTGGATGTTTTAGGATGTGACCCCTTCACCCAGAAGCTCTCACCATAGTTCAAGATATGAGTCCTCAGATCACGGTAGGCGTAGAAGTGATTTCAAAGATGATTATAGAAGTGAAAGTAGGAGGGGTTCAAGTAGATATAGCAGTGATAAAGATGAGCGAGAGCAATCATCTTGTCATAAAAGAGGTTACAACGAGTATGGGAATAAGAGAAGCAAATATGCGAATTCAAGGAGGACGCCTGGTATGTAATTTGTAAATATGTGAGAACAACAATATCTTTTAGTATATGGTTGGACACTCAAACACAGAATCTTCATTCCATATGTCAACTGAAAGAGCATTCTATACTCGTATTATATGTTTATCTATCTTTTTTGGTTGTTTTCACAAATTAATGAAGTGTATGTGTGGCTATTGTAGGCAGGTCTGACTGGGATGATGGAAGATGGGAATGGGAAGATTCACCCGGGCGTGATAGTCGTTCAAATAATAGTAGCAGTAGGCATTATCAACCATCACCATCACCAATGTTAGTTGCGTCCTCTCCTGATGCACGATTAGTGTCCCCTTGGCTGGGGAGCAATACACCTCAATCTGGTATGTTGTATAATCTTTTGGATCTCAACGTGTGTTGTATGTTTCCCCAAAATCATGCTTTCTAGTAATAGAGTTTGCAAATTGGGATGGGCGTGCAACAGGTTACTACATCTTCTTTTTTGGTACCAGTTTAGTTTACATGAAGAACTTCCTGTCTCAACATCTTTATAAATAAAATTAGTGCGTGAAGTATGAATGCAAAAGTTGTATTATTTCATTAATAGTTTAGCCTTTTCTTTTAATGAAATGATATAGGAGGGGTGATCTTTGGCTGACACATAGTCACATGGAACTGGGTTTGCTTCGGTACGGGAACGCAGATCGGGTTTTCGGTTCGCTAGGTCTCTAAAATTCAATACGGAGGGGGGTAGGTTCATGTTGGATCGCCTGGGTACGGTGTACCAATTACCATGGTACGATGTACCTCTCAATATAATAAATAATGTGAATTTCTATATACATTTTAACAGATTCAACTGTTATTGTATTAAAGTTAAGACTTTCAAGTTACTGTAATGTTGACTAATAATGATTAGTCAAAAATAATTCATTAAACAAAAACTATGTTACTGTCGGTCAAAATAATCCCTTAATTCACAATCAAATTATTTCAATTCAAAATCAATGAGCAGTCCAGGAGCCTACACTCCAGTCCACGATATATACTATATAATCCATTCCTGAAACAATCAATGAATTGATTGTTGAGTCAAAAGTTATATACTGCGTCAAACTCCATTGTATGATACAATTCTGAAAGTCTACTGAAACGATAAATTGATTGTTATCTTCTCCTTCGTAAACGGTCGATTATCATCATCTATTTTATAATTGATTGTTGCCATTTAAGAATCGCTCAGTTATTATCTATTTTGATCGATCGTCAAAGAAAATGTGTTTTTCACTAGTTGGAATCACGAATTGTTTGCATCCTGGTACAAATTGGAAACTGAAGAGGTACGACAATAATCTGAAGTTCTGAACCCAATCGCGTTCCAGTAGTTCCGGGATCGATTTCATACTGCGATTTGGTACGTACGATCCGGAACGTAGATCGTGGGTATTGTAGCGATTTATTTGACTATGGGCTGACATTTTTTTATAAGCTTTGGTTTACGTGCTGACCTGTTAGTGTAAAAGATAACCTTTACCGACCCGTTCACAATTTAATGGGCTGAGATCTCTAGATCTATAGTTTCTACTGTTGATTGCTTGTACTGACTAGTATTTAAACTCCACAGGGCATGGTGCATCTCCCTGGGACAGTGTAGCCCCTTCGCCAGTTCCAATAAGGGCTTCTGGATATGTTAGATCTTCTACTTCAAGATCTGGTGGAAGATCTTATAAACCACTTTCAGTAGAAAATTCACTGCCCTCGGAGGTAAGATCACTTTTCCTTTTCTTTTTTTTTTACATATCATAATGGCATAGGCATCTTATCTTTTTTTTTGTCTTGGGAATGAATGCGCTGTTATGGAAATGAATGCACTTACTTTGTTTGACTCTTTATATTAATGTGGTTTATATAGGATGAAGAAGCTGAAACTGAGAAGTTTCATAATCCTGAGATAACAGAGAGTATGCGGTTAGAGATGGAATACAATTCCGATCGTGCGTGGTATGCTCACTTGTTGAACTAGCATATCGTAACAGCCTCTAGAAACTGTATATTGATTGTTATTATTTGCTTGTCGATTGTGTTTTTTTCATCTCCTCTTTGTGTTTTCGTCTGCATGTTTTTCTGGAGTACTATATCGATTACTATTCTTTTCTTTTTTTCATTTTTCTTTTCCGGGTGAAGTGGGTAATGGGTAAGGTGTTCGTTGGTTAGGTCTGGTGCACTAGAACATGACTTTAGAAGACAAGTAATAGATGCATAGAAATTTCTTGTAACACATTTCAGCTCTTTCTTTAAGAGAGAGACAATTTGAAAATCAACCATTTGACATGTGTCGCTTTTCGTCGAAGTTCGTCATTTATACCAAACCAAGCACTCTTTATTTCAGTTGTATTAGCAACGGCAAAACTATGTCCTCTCAAAACTAAACTGGATTTGTCAACTTTTGATCTCTTTATATTAATACTTTATAGGAGTCATATTGATTGATTAAGTTTTTTTAAAGGTTTATATCATCATATGCTTATGTTAGTTTCAATCATTTATGTAAGATTCAAGATTCTAAATCTTGTTTTACTTATGGTTCTACTGTAAAGCTGTTTCTAATGTTCAATATTAACCTGGTTGTTATCATAGGTATGACAGAGAAGAAGGCAACACTATGTTCGATGCTGACAGCTCATCATTTTATCTTGGCGATGAGGCTTCTGTTCCAAAGAAAGAAGCAGAGGTGACAAAACGACTGGTATGTATAATGTGTTTACTGTCTTAGGTGGTTTTGTTTTTCTTTTCAAATCTAAATGTTTCTAATTTTGTCCTTTTTGTCCTCGAGTATCAAACTTTAAAGTTTTTATGCATAAAAAGTTTAGCATGTTAAATGACTACGGGTCTGTTTGGTTTAGTGTTTGGGAATGGGAAAGAGAGTAGTTTATATTTAATAGAAATGCAACGAATTAGAGGTTTTAAGAGGCTTGTAAACACTTTAAAAAATATAAGGTTTTTTAGTGGGTTGAACCTCTGAATCTGGGAAAAAAACTCTCTGAACTTTTGAAACAGAATCAGAGCTAAGAGGTTTTCCAGAGGTTTAATTAAAAAAAACAAACTGCACTATATCATCTTTGTTACTTGAGTTTCTAGCTTATGTGCTAAAATTGTGACATGAGTGAGAACTTACTTCAGACCATTCTGAATTTATTATTATCATTATTATTGTTATTATTTTGGTCTAAGCCGATGTCTTTTTTGATGTTAGGTCCGTAGGGATGGAACCCCAATGACACTTGCACAGAGCAAAAAGCTGTCTCAAGTTACTGCAGATAATGCTCAATGGGAAGATCGACAGCTTCTGAGATCGGGAGCTGTAAGAGGTACAGAGGTGCAGACAGAATTTGATAACGAGGAAGAACGCAGGGTTATACTTCTTGTTCATGGTATAAATCATAATCCATTATCAAGAGATTTTAAGCTTACATTCTATGTCCTTATGCAGCCGATTAATGTATTATTCCAACCGTTATGAAAAAAGTATTATCCCAACATCTGTGTGGGATAACTATAGTGTTAACTGACAAAATGGTGTACAATTGTTTACGGGACGACAGTAATAAGAACCCAAAGAGGATTAGGTGAAACTTTTTGAGACTATTATTATTAGCCTATTGAAATTAAGGAAACTCAAAAATTGTCAATACTAGTAGAACTCCTATTTATAGGAGTTTAATCTAGAAATCGAATAGTATTTGTAAAATTATAGCTAAAAAACAATAGTTTCTGTAAATTATAACCCAAGTTCCTTGTAGGCTTAGTCCTATTTTTTTTTCCCACCACATATCACAAGTTCATTAACGACACAGTTGCTGAATGTTTATCAATTTATTTCAGATATACAAAGCCTCCTTTCTTGGACGGGAGAATTGTGTTCACTAAGCAAGCAGAACCTATAATACCCTTAAAGGATCCTACATCGGATATGGCTATTATTTCAAGAAAAGGCTCTAATCTTGTTCGCGAAGTTCATGAAAAGCAGAGTATGAATAAATCACGACAGCGTTTTTGGGAACTTGTTGGTTCGAAACTTGGTGATATCCTTGGTGTTGAAAAGCCCGAAGAACAGGTTGGATACGCTTTTTAGGTTCATTACTGCTTAATTCTTTTTTTAAATATTCTACTTATTGTCTCTCTGATTACATACCAGATTGATGCTGATACTGCTGTAGTTGGTGAAGATGGCGAAGTTGATTTTAAGGAAGATGCAAAGTTTGCTCAACATCTTAAAAAGGGTGAAGCAGTAAGTGAATTTGCCAAGTCAAAATCACTTGCACAACAACGACAGTATCTTCCAATATTTTCTGTGCGGGACGAATTATTGCAGGTATTATATTCCTATGCAGCTATAAAATGTTCAATATATAGTCACAGGTGATTCTTTGCTTAAAAATCACCACCCAAGCATATATTCAGTTTCTTTTATACCAGCTAAAAACATGCCAAGTGACGAAGTCGTTCAATTCTTAACATAATGTTTTTTTCCCTTTCTCAATAGTTAAATCTTTTTTTTGTGATTCAACATGTTTTGGTCAGATTTGGTATAAGCGAAACTGGATACAGCCTTGGGAGGACTATAAAGTAGTTTCCAGATTTGGGTGGCCTTGATGAAAAAAGGGAACTGATTAGTTGGGTGACCTCCTTATAAATTATCCCTATTTCAAATTTGAAATGTCTTTTTATATAAATGTTTATTGAAAATAAAAAACTATTGGTATCTTTTCATGATCCGGCTTGGGATCAAAACGGTTAAAAACTGGAACTGGACCATTTGTTGCGGTTCTGCTATTTTTATTGCTTTAGGTTTTGTCTTGATATGGTTTCCAACCTATGAACGACCTTATGGATGGGTCCAGAGCTATCTAATAGTTTTTCTCATGTAGTCTTGTAACACTAGTAGTCAACAAGAATGATGTTTGGCTAAGTTTGATCTGACCTTTTCACTTCAATTTTTGTTTTGTTTCGTGGGGTAGGTGATACGAGAGAATTAAGTGGTGGTGGTTGTAGGTGAAACTGGTTCTGGGAAGACGACACAATTGACCCAGGTAATTTTGCAACCACATTTATGTAGCAAAATATTGGTTCTGGTACTATCTCGCTGTTCTATCTACAAAGTTGTAATCTTTAATCTTGATATTTAAATTATGCAATTTCAATTTGCTGTATTTACATGAAGATGGCTATACAACGAATGGCATTGTTGGTTGCACTCAACCAAGGCGTGTGGCAGCAATGAGTGTCTCCAAAAGAGTTGGTGAAGAAATGGAAATTGAGCTTGGAGATTTGGTTGGCTATGCTATTCGTTTTGAGGATGTGACTGGGCCAAAGACTGTTATCAAGGTAAGTTGACTTAATTTGACCTTGAAGTCAGGGCCCGTATCTTTACTTATTGCACATAGAATGCTTTAATACAAAAACTGAAGAAACCTAGTTTGTTCATGTTAAGCGATCAACTTTTTGTAATTTACGGTCATTCTTTTTCCTCTATTTCAGTTATTATTGGATATTTCAGCTTTAAATTTAATCTTTAATGATTTAATTTGTGATCATGTAAAACTTAATATGTATCATTATTTTCTTTAATTTTTTAATTATAGTATTTCATGAATTCATATCGTTTGTCAAACGAAAAGTTCAGCCTTCAAAACCAAGAAACATTATTTCTACTACGAGATTTCTTATAGGCAGACCATAATACCAGAATGACACTTCATCCGATCATTATTATTATTATTATTATTATTATTATTTTTTTTTTTTGGGGGGGGGGGGGGGGGGGGAGGGGTGAGATGCCTTAAGTGTTACTTGTAGAAAATAAACACTTACATTAAGATATCCAAATGTTCATTATGCTCTTTCAGTCTTTTGTTTGCAGTACATGACCGATGGTGTGCTTTTGCGTGAAACATTGAAAGATTCAGATCTTGACAAATACCAGTAAGATTTCATACCAAATTACCGATAAATCTGGTGTGTGTTTATGTGTAACAATCCCACATCAGCTGAAAGTAAATTAATATGGTGGCTTATAAGCATAGTTGTGAAAAGCGCGCCTGAGGCGCGCCTAAGGCGCTGAAGCGCAGAAGCTCAAAGGGCTGGGCTTTTTTGAGGTCGAAGCGAGGCACATCACCAAGGCGCACCGAGGCGCACCAAGGCGCCGAGGCTCTGAGGCGCTTCCGAGGCGCGCTTCATGAATGTTGCCCAATTTTGAATTTTTTTTTATACATTGACCTGTGCAAATTCTACTTCTTTTTGCAGTTTTGTGAACATTTTTTTGGCAAGAAATAATATTTACTTGAATCAAGCCCTGTGTTCAGGAAAAACATGCACTTGTTTCTACTTTTCTGTTTTAGCCATGATTTACTTTAACCGTTTGACCGACCTTGTTTCTGCTCCGGAGTTAAATTATATACCTAGCTCTACTTATTTTGTTTTCTTTATTATTTGTGTAGTTGATTTTTTTCTTGATTGTGGTAATCTAAGTTATTATACCCTTGTAATCTGTTTTTTTTTTTCATTATGGGGGTAATCTAGACAACAACCAGTATTTGATTAGGTTTGTTGATGACTTTTATGACATTAGTTGGTATTTAACTTAGAAAAAGAACTCTTTTGAAGTTTAATTTTGAGCAAGAATTTTATGATATCATGATATAATATAAAATAGTATATTATTTCATATTTCAAGTTCTGCTAAGCTTTTGGAGTTTGATTATATTACTATATACCTATATTAAAATTTATTTGCATATCATGCGCCTCGCCTTCATGAAGCCCGCGCTTTTCCTGCGCTTCGCGCCTCAAGGCTCCAAGACACTTTGCGCCTCGGTGCGCTTTGAGCCTTTGATAACTTTGCTTATAAGTCCAGGTGTCCCATCCCCCTACAACCCGGTTTTAAGGGGTGAGTTCTACACTTGGACTTATGGCGTGATACGGGCTCAGTATGGAATGAGTTTGTATCATTATGTATATAAGGGATTATTGGATTTGTCTAAATTTGGACGCGATACTGCAGTGTTATTGTGATGGACGAAGCCCATGAGAGATCATTAAACACAGATGTACTATTTGGGATCCTTAAAAAGGTTGTTGCCAGGCGTTGAGACTTCAATCTTATTGTCACTTCCGCCACCCTCAATGCACAGAAGTTTTCAAACTTCTTTGGGAGGTACATTTGTTTTGCTAATGTACCTAAAGCCTGGGTCTGATTCTAGGCCAGGCCAGGAAAAGACCAAAATGACCTGAAAGTCCTAAAGCCTGAACACCCCATCTTCTTTTTGAAAAATTAACCTGATACTTCTAAGAGACTAAGAGCGTATTTTCTTATTTGTTCTTTAAATTTGTATTGTTTTAATATAAAATGGTTTTTGTAAGTAATTAATTATTCTTTGATAATTGTATATTGTATATGTGAAATCAGAGAACCATCTCGTATGTTTATTTCACCCTCTCAAATAGGGTTACAGAGAATATATATATATACTAAACAACTATGACTTATTTACATAATAAGTCCCTGTACTATACAAAGGAATTAAACCACAACTCTAACACTCCCCCTCAAGCTGGAGCGTATAGATCATAAGCACCAAGCTTGCCATATATATCCTCAACCCGTGGGCCTCTTAGGGCTTTTGTAAATCCATCAGCCAATTGATTATTTGAGTTAACGAACTCTGTTACAATGACACCTTGAAGAAGTTTGTCTCTGATAAAATGACAATCAATCTCAATGTGTTTAGTTCTTTCATGGAACACTGGATTGGAAGCGATATGAAGGGCAGCTTGATTATCACAAACAAGTTTCATCTGAGGCACTGGACAGAACCGAAGTTCTTCAAGGAGTTGTTTGATCCAGATGAGTTCACACGTTGCATTTGCCATGGCACGATACTCTGCTTCTGCACTTGACCTTGCAACTACTGTTTGTTTCTTACTCTTCCAGGAAACTAGGTTACCACCAAATAGAACACAATATCCAGAGGTTGAGCGTCTGCTAAATGGACATCCTCCATAATCTGCATCTGTATAACAAGTTACCTCTGTGTTTCCTTTGTTCTCATATAGTATACCTTTCCCCGGAGCTCCTTTGATATACTTTAAGATCCGAAGAGCTGCTTCCCAATGGGTATCACACGGAGCATTTAGAAATTGACTCACTATACTTACGGCAAACGAAATGTCAGGTCGTGTTACAGTAAGATAGTTAAGTCGACCAACTAGTCTCCTGTACTTCCCTTGATCAACTAATAGCTCCCCCTGACCCGGAAGAAGTTTAACATTAGGATCCATTGGAGATTCTACTGGTTTGCAATCAGTTAGATGAGCTTCCTCTAAGATGTCGAGTGCATACTTTCTCTGAGATATGAAAATTCCTTCTTTCGATTTTGCAACTTCAATACCCAGGAAGTATCTAAGTTGGCCCATATCTTTTGTCTGGAAGTTTCTGAACAAGTGGTCTTTCAGTTGCTGAATTCCTTCATGATCATTTCCTGTGATTACAATGTCATCAACATATACAACCAAATAGATACATCTTGCCCCTGTGATGCGATAAAACATGGAGTGGTCAGCCTCACTTTGCTGCATTCCAAATTCTTTCACCACAGTACTGAATCTTCCAAACCAAGCCCTGGGAGATTGTTTAAGCCCATAAATTGACTTTCTCAACTTACAAACGAGTCCAGACTCCCCCTGAGCAACAAACCCAGGTGGTTGCTCCATATATACTTCCTCTTGTAAATCACCATGGAGAAAGGCATTCTTAATATCAAGCCGTTTTAGGAATAGATATGGAATCAAGGCTTGTAACACAGGCGGAGAAAGTAGATGATAACCGATCATAGGTAACATAGTTATATATAGGATAAGGGTTAACAGTAGAGCGTGTACCTTTCCGATGGGCAATTGGTGGAGTATCCTGAACAGAACCATGAGTAGGTGAATGAGACGAGGAAGGAGATGAGTCAGAGGGAACTGCTGCAGGAGTGAGAAGATCACCCAATGTGTCAGTAAAAGGTGGATGGGACAACCGATTGCGACGCTGATAGGTTTTTATAGGAGTAGGGTTAGTAGGAGAATCAGTGGTTGTGTGTGAGGTAGGCTCAAGTGGGATATCAGGAGGGATGACATAAGCAGGAACTGGGAGAACCTCATTAACCGTAGTAGATGGAGGAGAGTCCTGAGAATAATAGAGATCATGGTCAAAGAATGTAACATCTGCGACCATAAAGTATTTGCGGAGGGAAGGAGAATAACACTTATAACCTTTTTGGAGACGAGAATACCCTAAGAAGACACATTTGACAGCCTTAGGGGAGAGTTTGTCTCTACCAGGTTCTAAGAGGTGAACAAAACAGACAGAGCCAAAGGGATGTAAAGGAAGGTGATATGATGGTTGGTGGGGATACATAATAGAAAAAGGAGTTTTGTTCTGTAGAACTGACGAAGGCATTCTGTTGATTAGATAACATGCTGTCATGGCCGCATCAGCCCAGAAAGTATGTGGGAGATTACTGTGTAATAACAAAGTACGGGTGGTTTCAATAAGGTGACGATTTTTCCTCTCAGCTATGCCATTTTGTTGTGGGGTATGAGGACAGGAGGATTCATGTAGCATGCCCTTAGATGTCATAAATTCCTGAAATGGCTGAGAGAAATATTCAAGAGCATTATCACTTCTTAGAACACGAATGGATTTGCCAAATTGAGTGTGTATCTCATTACAAAATTGTTTAAAAATAGCAAACAGTTCAGTGCGATTTTTCATTAAAAATAACCATGTAGAACGAGAATAATCGTCAATAAAAGTAACAAAATACTTGAAACCCAAATTTGAACAGACTCGACTAGGACCCCACACATCAGTGTGAACAAGAGAGAAACTAGACTCAACCCTGTTATTACTACGGTTAGGAAACACAGTACGAGTATGTTTTCCCAACTGACACGACTCACAATCTAATGACTTCAAAGATGACAGACTCGGCACAATCTTCTTGAGCTTTGATAGAGAAGGATGACCATAGAGATGATGCAAATACTGAGGTGAGATGGTACTGACAGCAGTTGAGTGATGAGCACCACCCAAGTAGTAGTGTCCTTGTGACTCATGCCCTTCGCCAATCATCCGTCCAGTCCTCAGGTCCTGTAAGAAAACATAAGTAGGGGTGAATATCACAGAACAGGCATGAGACTTGGTAAGACGACTGACAGAAAGTAAGTTAAATGGGCTATTTGGAACAAATAAAACAGAATCCAACGTTAGCGAGGTGCTTGGATTCGTTGTACCTATACCCTCAACAGTCGTTTTATTTCCATCGGCCACAGTAATAGGTGGTAAAGCAGTAGAACAATTCAACTTAGAGAACATATATTTGTTACCACATAAATGATCGGTTGCACCAGAATCAATGATCCACGGTCCCATAGAATGGGTTGCAAATGCAGAAGAAGTGCCCATATGGCTACTACTAGTCGTTGAAGAAGATGTCTGTGCAGCCCGGAACCTCAGGAATGCTTCATAGTCAGACATGTTGATGGTTTGTGTAGAATCAGTAACGTGCACAAAACTGGCAGGAGGAGCAAATAAAGATGGGGAAGCTGCTGGACGTCCATGTTTCTTCCAACATTTGTCTTCAGTGTGACCTAGGCGTTTGCAGAAGTCACAAGAAGGACGCTTGTTGTGGCCCTTCTTTGAAACAGCTGCAATGACAGGTGGATTTGCAACAAATGCTGATGGATTGGAAGATGAGCCTGCTGTATTCCCTGTCATGTTAAGTAGTCGGCGAAAAGTGTCTTTCATAGTTGGTGTCGAGGAACCAGTGAGTATTTGATGTCGAGCAGACTCATACTCTGGTTTCAGACCAGATAAAGCAGCAACCATAAAGAAACGTTCCCGTTGGGCAGTTTGCTCCGCCTTTGAAGTTACAAAGGGCATTAGTGCGTCAAATTCCTGCATAAGTGCACGGACTTGACCCAGATAAGATTCCATACTGTCTGACTGTTGCAAGGCTTGGATATTGTGAACGACAGTGTACAATCGTTGAATATCATTAGTGTAACATTCAGATGCTTCGGTCCAGACATCATAACACGATTCAAACGGGCGAAACAACTGAATAATAGATGAATCAATGGATTGCCATAATAAATTGCAGAGTTGAGCATCAACTTGTTCCCACTTAGGACGGGCTTTTTCTTCAATATCAGTAACACTTTTGGTTAAATGATCACTACGTCCTTGACCTTTAAACCACATTCTAACGGAAGCTGCCCATGACACATAGTTGGTTGATCCCGTGAGTTTATCGGTAGTAATAGTCTGATTTCCAATCACAAATGATTGTGTAGTAGACTGATCACTCATATTTTAAAAAAAATTGAGTTCAAATGCTGAGCAGAGTGTTGCGCAGAAGGTTCTGTGCGCAGAATGGTACTGCGCAGAGAGAGTTTGCGCAGAGAGAGAGAGAGTTGTGCGCAGGGGCTGTTGCGCAGAAGAGAGTTTGCGCAGAGAGAGAGAGCTGTGCGCAGGGGCTGTTGCGCAGAGAGAGGGTTTGCGCAGAGAGAGAGAGTTTGCGCAGAGAGAGAGAGCTGTGCGCAGGGGCTGTTGCGCAGAAAGAGAGTTTGCGCAGGAAAAACCTAGTTGCCGCAACTATCGGCGATTGAAGGATGAAGAAGGCAGTAGAAGCGAGACACAAAGGCACGAAGGCAGATAGCACACCCACACCAGAAAACCTTCGGATAGCGAGACACGAAGGTAGGAGAACGTGATGTGGAGATGGAAGGAGATACCTGTTGGATGAAGAAGGCAGCGGAAGAATGACGATGGCTCTGATACCATGTGAAATCAGAGAACCATCTCGTATGTTTATTTCACCCTCTCAAATAGGGTTACAGAGAATATATATATATACTAAACAACTATGACTTATTTACATAATAAGTCCCTGTACTATACAAAGGAATTAAACCACAACTCTAACAGTATATAAACTAGTTTTTTTTAATGTTCAATCGTTTAAATAAAGTTGAAAAAAGCCAGGCGTAATCTCGGTCTGGCCTGCCCCGTTTTAGAAGGGAAGGCCTGATTCTTCTGTGAGGGCATGGTCTGGCTTACTTAGACAATTAAGGACTGGGTCTTTTTGGGGCCGGCCTAAGTTTCATGCATCTCTACATAGCTGTAAAATCATTTATGTTTAACATTATAACCAAAATTAATTCACATATTGCAGTGTCCCGATCTTTCACATTCCTGGGAGAAGTTTCCGGTGCAGATCTTGTATAGTACCCCATGTGAAGATTATGTTGAAGCTGCTGTAAAACAAGCGATGACAATTCACATAACGAGCCCACCCGGTGACATACTCATTTTCAGGACGGGCCAAGACGAGATTGAAGCCACACGTTACGCCCTCTCGGAGCGTATGGAACAGCTTGTTACGTCCACAAGGCAAAAATTGTCCAACCTCTTAATCCTCCCAATTTACTCCCAACTCCCAGCTGACTTGCAAGCTAAAATCTTCCAAAAAGCTGAAGGTGGGGCACGCAAATGTATTGTGGCTACAAATATTGCGGAGACATCGTTAACTGTAGATGGAATATACTATGTGATCTTGGTTGGAAAATGGTTGAATTCCCACTCGACCCACCACTAGCAAAAATGCTCTTAATGGGAGAACAATTGGAATGTCTGAATGAAGTTCTTACAATTGTCTCGATGCTGTCTGTCCGGTCTGTATTTTTCAGACCTAAAGACCGGGCAGAGGAAAGCGATGCTGCTCGGGAGAAATTCTTCGTGCCTGAATCTGACCATCTGACTTTACTAAACGTGTACCAACAATGGAAAGCTAACCAGTACCGTGGAGACTGGTGTAACGATCATTTTCTACAAGTGAAAGGATTGAAAAAGGCCCGAGAAGTGAGATCTCAGCTATTGGATATATTAAAAACGCTTAAAATCCCACTTACATCATGTGGGCCTGATTGGGACATTGTTAGAAAAGCCATTTGTTCTGCTTACTTCCATAATGCTGCAAGACTCAAAGGGGTTGGGGAGTATGTGAATTGCAGGAACAGGATGCCGTCCCATTTGCACCCAAGCTCAGCTCTGTATGGGCTTGGTTACACACCCGATTATGTGGTGTACCACGAGCTGATACTGACGACTAAAGAGTACATGCAGTGTGCGACTTCGGTGGAGCCACGGTGGTTAGCGGAGCTGGGTCCTATGTTTTTTTTGGGTAAAGGATTCGGATACTTCAATGCTGGAGCATAGAAAGAAGCAGAAAGAAGAGAAATCGGCAATGGAGAGTTTGAGAAAACAACAAATGGAGGCTGGGATTAGAAACAAGGAGAAGGAGAGAGAGAAGAGGATGAAACAGCAACAGGAGATCTCAATGCCTGGATTAAAGCAAGGGTCTTCCACATATTTGAGACCCAGAAGATTGGGGCTGTGAAATTACAGAAATGCACTTTGTCAAATTTGGTTGTATATATTGAAGTCGACTAGTTCTTTTTTAACTCCCAAAGGACTAGTTAAATAGCCTGAGTGGTGGCTTAATTATGTGCCATGACCTACATGTAGCATGTTGTATACATTTGTGTTTCTTATGTTGGGAACCCACCTTTGTGAAACCTTTCAATGCTAGTCTTTTGGATGAGAAAAATGTTCAAGGTACAATGATGATATCTTACTTGTATTTCGTCTATGTAGATATCTTTGGGTTTATTTTCCAATCCATTGTTGTGTTCTTTTCCGGAAATCATTTTCAAAAATTGAAGAAGTGACTACCGTGTTTGAAAGAGAAGCAAAGAGGGAATTTCCTGGGTCATGACATATATTTATACTCCTCACGAATCCTAATTGAATGCAAGATTCAGCTTTATGTCTTCGTACTACTTGCTAGTAACAATTTAATCAACTTCATCTTCATTGCTTGATTAGTCGTACTTAACTTTTGTGATCTCTTGAAATTCATTAAACTTGCCCAAACAAGATCTTAAAGTGTAAATGATATCCATATGATCCCAATAAAAATTGCCTATTCAATTTAGTAGAATCCACTTCAGATTTGTCAAAGATTAGCAACTCCCGATTGACATTTCTCCTACTTTTAATATTCAAACAGTTTTCGGTTAGCTTGCTCCCGTAATCTCTTATGAGCTTGTTCTCATCATCTCTACTCAATTTCATCAAAACAGAAGAAAAATGACAAATTAATTTAATATCATCAATAATATTAGCCTCTTTACAAAACCTTGGAGAAGATAGATGTAACATCCTGAAAATGGGCCTAGTAGTATCTAGTTGTACCTCTTGCTCAAGGGGTTGTACCTTGACTTTAATTAAGTATTGTAGTGATTAAATGATATTTTGTTAGTTAAAGTGGATTTATGAGGTGTCATATGAAAGTTAGGGTAAACAAGTAAAAGAGATAAGGTGTTAAACGGTTTCGTGAAATGAATCTGTAAATATCCCCGTTAGTTGAAATGGGTAAACCTAGGTTGTGTTGTAAGTTGGAAAGGGGAACAAAATACCCGAGGTTTAATAATTAAACCCCCTAAGTCGGTTTCCTTTTCTCCTTATCCCCTGTAGACACACAATACACACACTAAACACACATACAAAGGTTACGACACATACACGCTCTCAATTCGTGGAGTTTTGAAAGAGAAATCAAGAGGAAATCAGTTGCAAAGGAAATCAGGACTAAGCTGAAGTTCTAATCTGCCCTATATCATCTTCCTTGTATGTAATCTCCATTAAAACCTTGTTCTTGAAGTTCATGATGGTGATGGTACAAATTGAAGGATTAAATGGTGTTTTGATGTGGGTTTTATGTACAAAACATGTTAGTCAACTTCAAAGGATGTTAAATGAAGTGTATAAATGTTTAGAAATGAGTTTTAGTCGATTTGGGTGTCAAAAACACGAGATTGCAGATCTGTCCACGAACAGGGACGAAGCCTGCTGTGCAGGTACTTCCTACGGCCGTAGGGATATGTTTCTGCAGCCGTAGGGGGTGTGTGGTTCCTGCGGCCGTAGGAAAAAGTCTCTGCGGCCGTAGGGAGGTGTTTTTCAGATTTGTTAAGATTAAGCCTTCTGTGGCCGTAGGAAAAGGTTTTTGCGGCCGTAGGAGGGTATTTTATGTGGTTTACCACCTACGGGTGAAGGAACGAAGCTTACGGGCGTGGGTACATAACCTACGGCCTTAGTCACCCATGTGAACTCCTTCTGTGGGCATAGGATAAATCCCGACGGTCATAGGACCTTGTTCATTTGAAAAGGGGACTCTGCGGCCGTAGGCCATATCTTCTGCAGCCGTAGGACCCTGTCCAATGTTGTTAGAATTGTGACGCGTATTTTAAACGAAGGCTTTTGAGTGTTAAGCGATAACCCAATATTGTGTGATATGTTAGGCGTACTTGAAGAACCGAAAGGCGTTGATCGTTGTGTTAGCTAATCGTGAACTTAAGGTGAGTACCGGTTTCCCATGAGGCTCAGTAAGTAGTACTAATCCTTATGTGCTTTTACGTGCGCATGTGAAAGGTATGTTGCGATATAATATACCATGCTTATGATGATTAGAATTGCTATGAACGTAAATGAATACTTGTGACCTGAATCATGTGGTAAATGTATGTTATGATTAAGTTATACTCGCATGTTCTGTTCACTAGTATGAACAGTAATTGCTGTGACTATATGCGCGCATGTTATTGGATCCTAATTGGATCACTTATTGTTTATGTACTTATGTCCGGACACTCGGGAAACTGCTTATAGTTTCCAACTCGGTTGAGGTCAGCTGGCTATATTGCGGCTGGATCCCTTGAGGGCCTAGATGGCTGGTTATTCGGGATCAACGGTGGCTCGGTGGTGCACGCCGTGTCTCAGGTTCTGCAGAACCGCCGTTCCTTGACAACAGAAAGGTCTTGGTAATAATCAAGGCCTAGTTTGAGCCCAGATGGCTCCGTAACGTGCTCGGTGGGCTGCTCTTCGCTTCCCCCACCAGTATGGATTGGTGTTGCTGATTCCCCAGTTGGAGTTGTTGAGCGGGACTTGCAACCCCGTGAGATATGACTCCTACTGACATGTTGGCACTCCGCGATGTGATAGGATAGCCTTGTGTGCTTTTCCTGTGTTGTGATAGCAAGCTTATTGATACTGATGTGCATCATGTACTCACTAGCTAGTGTAGCTAACCGGTTCCTGAATTACCCTTTTTACAGGTAAAGATTTAGGCAGCCTGGCGAGACGGGTACTTGTGGGTAAATATATTTAGCTTTTATGGAAGACTTTGTTGTTGTGATTATTTGTGATCCGATGGTCGGTTTATAGTACGGTAATACCGGTTTGTTTTGTTACTTGAATTTTCATGTTTATAATCGCCAAGTTGGATAATAACACTTTATATTTTATAATCAGTGTTTAGTTTCCGCTGCACGTCTTTGATAAGTATACTTAAAAAGTTTTAAATTATTACTGAGTTTAAGCTCGTGAAACCCGGTGTTACAATAGAGACTCCACATAATTGTTGTTCTCAATTTTACTTGTTTAATCAAGATTCAACTAACATTGTCGTTATTACCCAATCTGCTAGAATCTTGAAGTTTAAGAGAAGATAGCAATGAGGAAATAACTCTCTTTGTATCATTGTTATTACATATGTAGTCAACTTCATGCTTGGTGTAATCATAGGAACCAATATCCATAGGTGAAATTTCTCTCTTAAAATATGCACTTGATATTCGATTTTCTTGATAAGTAACTCAACTTCGCTACTTCTATTAATATCTTCAGCAAGCTCATAAAAAATCACCAAACTAATATTGTTTTCAACTTTGCTTGACCCTTTGCACTTTGGAGAACATAAAAATAGTGAATTATATTTCAATTTTTCTAATTGTTGGTTGATTCTTGCAGCTTA
The DNA here is from genome assembly GCA_947179395.2 of Pulicaria dysenterica. Taxonomy (NCBI): domain Eukaryota; kingdom Viridiplantae; phylum Streptophyta; class Magnoliopsida; order Asterales; family Asteraceae; genus Pulicaria; species Pulicaria dysenterica. The sequence continues at coordinate 95,353,914 of OX359291.1, forward strand.
GCTAAACAGTAAGCATACAAGAGGTTTTAAGGTTTGAACATGCTAACTTTTTTCTTAATATTTGGTTGTAACCCGCAAATGAAGAGTCTTACCTTATACATCTCATTCATATCTTTATTCCTAAACATGGAATTGAATGCATCATAGTATTCTTCGACAGTGGCTTCTTGTTTAAATTTTTTTATTTTTGACATTTCCTCAAGGTTGATGTGTGTGTGTTTATCTTCCTTAATTCTTACCATTATTTCCATGTTCTTTTTTACTCCAAAAATGACTTGATTTCACATCCCTTAACCATTAAATGTAAAGAAGAACTCAGATTTCTATGATGGTACCTTGAATATTAAATTTATTTATTTGGGTTTTCTTGGGTCTATTCACATATCTTCCTGTTCATATTGTTCATATTTGAAAGTGATGATTGGATGACTGAAGTTATGCATTTTGGACTTAATTTCTTCATATCTTCATCCATGGTTGTAGTGTTTGTTGTAGCAGCTAGTCGACGGTGTCAAATTATGAGTCAAGTTTGATACCAATTGTTGTGTTCCTTTCTAGAAACCATTCAAGAATTGAAGAAAGAGTTTCAAATAACCACTATTTCTAATGCTTAGAAGACAAATTGAAGCTGATTAAATTGGTTTTAACAATCAGCTATCTCAAATAAAATTACAAAATATGTATTTATACTCCTAAATGGGTCATAACATTTTACTAAATCTGATTTTATGAACTAGTTATCCTTTAATATTATGTATTAAAAAAATCGGGGCATCACATGGCGGGTGATGATTTTGAAGATGGGTGGTGGTTTTTGGTTGGATTTTTATATCTTGTTCTGTTTGTTCCAAATATAATAATAATAATAATAATAATAATAATAATAATAATAATTAGAAATAAAGAATTTTAGAGTAAAATAGTCGTTTTTATAGACCTAGGTTTAACGCTGAAACAGAATATAGAGTTACAAACAATAGAGATTGCGGTTTATATTTTTTAAATTCAAGAATAAAATACATGATTTTAGACAAACCACAAGGACAAAATATATAATTAACTATTTATTGTACTTGCATCTGCTGGGTGGTCTTTGGTTTTTTGGGGTTTCGGTTTATTTGGGTTGAGTTAATTGGTTAGTTTAGTTTTGAGAATTTAACTAATAACATAACCGTATTCATATTCGGGTTCAGGTTAAGTTCGGGTATGGTTTCGTTATATGTTAATTGAGAATAACAAAAAAACCACTAAATCGTAAATGATAACTATACATATTAAAAGCATTAATATAACAGGCTCAATTATAAAAAAAAGGTTATGAAAAACTTAAAGATGTATAAAATAAAAAATTGATTAGAATTATATGATTTTCTAAGTTTTAATAGTTTATATGTTTTATATTCTCAAATTCATGTATGACATTAAGGTAAAAAATGCAACAAGTTGACATTTTAACGATTAACTAAATTAACTAATAAACCAATATGTAATCATATAAGCAAAAAAACATGATACCTTTTTTTAATGTTAAATGTTTAATTAATATTAAATTTGTATAAAGCTCACATGTTATCGATAATCACATCTTTTTATCTTTAAGTTGGTTCAAATGTGATGTATTGAATTGACATTTGTATAATTAAGCATATTGTGTACTCCTTGCGTGACACAGGTAAAATACCTTTAGTAAAGTTAAAGTTTTGAATTTTAAAGGTTTGAATACTTTGAATTTTTTAATAATGGTTAATAGTGAATTTTGAAGCCAAGTCTTTATTTAGGAACTATTCATCAAACATATGTAATAAATCATGAGAGAATACAAATCTAAAGACTAAAGTTAATTTCAGGTTTGTGGGTAATGGAACCGAAAAGCCATAACCAGAATGGTGTGGTTCGGTCCTCGGTTCTTAATTTGATCCTATTTCGATTTAGGTTCTTTTTGAGTTTGGTTCGATTTTGAAAACGGGCTCATCCTTACTCGATCCAATGCTTTTACTTATGGACTTTCGCGTAATGTTTGTGAATATATACTAGTGTGTGGGATTAGTGATTGGTTTACAAAAATTAGCACCAAATCATAATAGCATGTGAGACTATAATAGACTTAAAAAGTTAATCGAATGTTGAGGTAAACACATATTTTTTTTATTATATGTTCCAATACCGGGTAGACTAGATAACCAGACCTTTATTTAGTTGATCGTTTTTTTTGGATATCGGTTCTTTTCAAAAGACCTAATCTATTAGTATATGTTTATGTCTATTAGTATATGTTTATGTTTATTCACCTTGTAACGCTTCCCAAAGTCCTTTTCATCAAATCCCTTTCTCCCTCTTAACAAACACGTACCCACCCACCCACCCACCGTGTACAAGGATTCAGCCCACACTTCGGTCACAGTCTTTAAACCTCGAAAATGCCCACCTCCTCCGCCGCGGCGGTCGAAGATCGATCTCCAACCGTATCGGGCTCTGACGACTACGAGTACGAGGAAATCGAGGTCGAAGAAGAGATAGAAGTTGAAGAAGAAGTCTCTGACGACGACGACGACGAAGAAGAAGAAGAACTAGAAGAAGTAGAAGTAGAAGAAGAAGAAGTAGAAGAAGAAGATGAAGAAAATGGGACCGGCGAAGATGTATCGCCGTCGATCGGATACCATGATGATGAAAAAGGTGAGCATTATTCTTGTTTTAGACTATAATTCATTACATTCCCTGTTTGTGTTATTGTTTTTAATAATTTATCGATTCGAGCTATTGTGCCGCTTACTACAATGTCTTTTACTACAATCTAGGGTTTTAATAAGATTTCATTGATCTTTATGAATGATCATTTAGTCCTTTAGGTCTTTTTCTTTAGGTAACGCGCATCCTCATTTAGGTATAAGTTATCAAAGACCCATCTGTTTTAACAAGAGAGCTCACTTTGTCTAGAAAAGTCAAATTGTTATCTTTAATCTTTCATGTCTACAAAGCATGCGAATTAGAAAGTTTGAAGATCTTGATGTACTAGATTTGACATCAAGAAATATGGTCGATTTAGTAAGATAATACATATCTGTTATATACTTTGGATGTACTAGATTTGACATCAAGAAAGCCAAGCTTGGCTATTTTTTTTCCTTTTTATTTCTTTCTTACACATTGGCAATGATACTATGTTTTACAGATAAATGAATTATGTTTATGTTCAATTGAGCTTATATCCTATTTAAATTGTGTAAGCTGGGAGCCTGGGAGTGCCTCAGTATGGGTTAGAAGAACATGCCTATCTAGGAATGGAGCTATGAAATTTCATGGGGACTAGCAACGTAGGTTTCTCATGGATCTTTTCTAATGGACCCAATCCTTACTATATATTGTAGAGAACAATCTACGTAAGAAGTATGAAGTGAAGGGACTGTTAGTTATTTTTGGTGCATTTTCTTTGAAAAATTAAAGCTTTTACCTTTTCAACAGTGGTGAAACTTGGATATCTGTCTTTTTTTTTTTTTTTTGGGGGGGGGGGGGTGTTAGTTTAATCGTAAATGCCATTCTCTATATGCGAGTATACACATTTAATCGTAGTTATAACAAGTCTAACAAACTAAAATAAGAAGAACAACATCTATTACGTTTTATAATAACACATGTACAAGAGTACTACGATACCTAAAAACCTATGGTTTATTTTTATATTCCTCTGATCATCAAAAAATTACAACCTCCCAATTGCAAATCACGCTCTAAATAGGAATGTAATTAATTTATGTTCATCCCGAGAAAGAACACCCTAAATGCCCAAATTCCACATATCGCTTACAATATGAATGATATTAATCTCTGATTTAGAAACTAAATTTACCCCCATCAATGAATAATAAGAAGTTAAGAACTTACAAGATTACAAGAACCCAATAAAGTTGTAAAATTGATTCGATTTTAAAGATAATATATGGTTTCCAAATCATCTTTGGGTAAACTTATTGGATAGCTAGAGAGAGTATAGGAAATGGCCATGAAGATGGTTAGCCTGCGTACATCAGAGACTCCCATGGGAACCTGCTAAAGGGACAGATCCCTTATTGAAATTTTTTATTTTTCAAATGTAAATATGATACGATCATATAGCATCATAAGAGAGACTGGGAGCGAGATGCCATGACCAAAACATGGAAGAAGCTGGAGTACTGCTGAATTGTTGATTGTTGGTTGAGTACTTTTGGAAGGGCCAAAGTACGATATATTTCTAATCCTTAAAACTAATTAAGTATACTAGTATAGATCAATTTTTGGGGCGCGAGGGCCCTCCCCTGCCCCTACAATATTGCTTTTCAATTGAAGCAATTTAAAAGATGAAAAAGGCTTTAATCAATCTATGAGGTTAAGTAATAGACTGCTATTGGTTCTTATACTATTTTTTATTGGATAGTGGCTGGGTTATAAGTGTCAGTTTTAAGAGATAAGATATACAATTTAAACCTCATTGGCCAGCTGAGAAAAATCTTGCAACCTTTCTGATTTAACATGAACATACACCATGAAAATGAAGTGTATTAAAGGTGTTTGAGACTTCTTATCAAACTGCTTATTGCATTTTGATATAGCGGATAAGCAGTTTTGAGAGTTTTTAGGTCTTTATGATTGTTTGTCCAAACTGCTTATGTGATTATATGCGAACAAAATAAACAGTCTGGAGTTGCCTATTTTCAAAAAGCAATAAACAGATAAGAGGCTTTGATCAGCAAACCTGGAAGTCCTCTAATATAGTATAACATCCAATTTGTGATTGAGACATGTAACTGGATAACTTGCAAGATAAACACAATTCAAGAAACATTATAATATCATTCACTCTTATGGATTTGTCAACTGAGATCCATGAGGCAACCTTAATTCCCCTAAAATGGAACACCGATAAGTGACGAAGACAACACAACTACTGCCGACCACCAATCGGTGCCCTAATCGAATTTCACCCATGTCGCCTTCACAACTGACAGTTGACCACTGCCGACTATCAATCGCTGCCCTAATCGGTCTCACCGACACCAACAATCATCGCCCTCATCGACACCATCGTCGTTCTCATAATCGATTACCAATCGCTGCCCTAATCAACCACCAATTGCTTCCCTAACCAAGTACTAACCATCAGTGCAGACCGTCGACTTCACCGGTTGGTGTTGCTTGTCTTGGTCCTTCATCGACTTCACTGGTTGTTGTTGCTTGCCCTTGTTTCTTTTCAAATCCTATTGTCATTATATGTGAAACCAACATCAAAATAAATGAGGAGACATTAAGGAGAACCTTTTAACCAATCTTAATGAAAATCTAACAGAATATGAAATCACTAATATCTAACTTTTAATTTAATAAAGCTAAATAAGTACCTACACAAACTCACAAAGAACAAATAAATCGAGCAAATCTAAAACTTCTGGTTACATCCCTCTATACAATAAGGTTACCATAATAGCCTATTTAGTTTTATAAGTGTTAAACTTCTAGTAATTTATTTTCTTCCGAAGCCCTGTTATAGTAGATCCCCTCAGGTGAAGGAGGTTTTGCATGCTAAAAAGTATTCCAGGTTCATCAAATTAGGTGCGTTACCCACAACACTGTGCAACTTTTAGTATTATTTGTTACAGGGCCTAATTTAAAACATACTTGTCTTGTATATGGATTAATTTTCCCGAGGGTATTGTTCTATTTTTCTTGCTAGCTACAAGCAATTGAATAAAGATACGTTAAGCATAAGCCAGTGTTGTTGGGAACCAAATATGGTCATAAAGTGCCTTGCACAATAGCCTTCTTGAAGTTTTTCTTTTCTGCAACAAGATCCAACTTGCTGGAGGTGATTCTAATGCACAAGATCGTTGAGTTGAAGTACATATTTTTGGAAAATTTCACTCAAGGGACCATCGAGGAACCATTTGTTTTCAAGACAAGGCTTACTAAGTTGCTTTAATTCAATACCTCTTCATACTGCTTGTAAATTAGATAGATGGCACTCCCGAAAATTCAAAGTTCAAATCCTTTGATACATTTCATCCACTCGAACTCTTGAAGCTCTCTTCATTATGTGTCTTTCTTTTCAATCGGAATCTTCCAAGTTTAGCAGGTCTCTTTAGCATAATGAAATAAATAAAGGTAGTTCATCTTATTCTCATTTTCTTAATTCACCTTCTCTTGGACTGACCAATGGAAACAGTGCTGGAATTACAAGGGAGATGAAAGGTCTTTGTTGGAGAAGACATAACATGGCTCCTATTTATGTAATTTAATTTATATTGTAACCAATGATATGATAGCGAGTGCGAAATTGAGAACATGCGAGTAGACAAATGCATTTTGTTATCTATATGGATACACTAAAGAGTGCATAGATTTTCTTTGAAATGGAAAAGAACATACAAGGAATGTGATTGCTGATAATAGATTCTGATCTGGACACTTGCAGGGAAAGAAAAAATCAAATCGGATGTTGATGAGAAAGCTCGGGAATGTGATGTTGGAGTGATGAGTGCCAAAATCAGTAATCATGTCTCCGAATCAAATAAAGAAGTTACTAATGGTGATTCAATAATCGGTGTCGATGAATCTAACAAAGTTTTACATCCCGAGGAACAAATGAGTACTAAGAAGGATGTCAATAGTACTCAACAAAAGGAAACCCCCAGGTGATGACAATTTCGGTCCTTGAGCAGAATTTGATTATGCATACTACCCTAGAATCAAGTACTAATTAACATCTTTTAGGTTTTCCAGATCAGATGTTTCCCTGATGATAAGACCTAGAAGTTTGTCTCCTGCAACAGATGGAAACAAACGGCCCGCTCTTATATGTGATTTCTTTGCAAAAGGTTGGTGCATTAAGGGAAACTCTTGTAAGTTTCTTCATATAAAAGATTCTATAAATGTTGGTGACAAGCTGAAGGAGAGCCACGTCACTGCAGAACAGAAAAACAAACCACACAATGATAATGAAGGTAATTCATGATTTCTTGGAGAAGTGTAATTATTAAAGGACTTTTCCCTGACTTATTAATTTATACAAGTCATTGTTGCCATATCAGGTGTAAGTGAAGTCCTAGGAAAATCAGGTTTTGCAACTTGTGCAGCCGCACCATCTGTCGCTTCTTCTGAAATTGAAATCAAGTCCGAGTCACAAAACAATCCTGAAACTCCAAATAACCCATTGGTCATGGGTTCAAATATCCATAATAGAAGCAACTGGGTTTCTTCTTATGCAATGAAAGAACATAGTGCTAGTAGCAGATATCAATTTGGGTTTCACAATCACAAGATGCCTACAACTAATAATTACTCCCTAAATTACAGTTCAAATTATTTTCAGTCAGCTACTCTAATGTCGCCCCCAAATCATATTTCTGTCTGGCCTAAGACTTCATCAACATTCTTAACTTCCTCATTTTCTGGTTCTGAATCAAAATCCTCTACTTACGATTGGGAGCCATCAAAGCCGTTTCGTTCATCGTTTCTTATTTCTCAGGGAATTTTTTCTTCTGGGTATGATAACCAGTATGATCCAATTCGTGATAGTATCGAACCCTCAAAGATTGATGATAAAGTTTCCAGTTTTTCTTCATTAAAGCGTGCACCATCAATATCTAGTGCACATTCACCAATGAACGTTAATCCACCGACAAAAGAGACCGTTGGAGCCGGCTCTGATAGATTCTCTCTTGCTAGTCATGTAAATGGTAGTGAAAACGATAATGATATGGATGTCGATAGTAACGATTTTCAGATAAAGGAAAATGAAAAAAGTGAAGGTAAAGAGAAAAAACATTCGGCTCATGTTGGGGATGTTATACAAGCAAGTGAAGAAGTAGATGTTAATCATTATTCGCTTCGACAAAATGACGGGCCAAAAAAAATAGAAGTTGAGAGTAGTGGCCAGTATCATAAACTCGACTTCGATCCAGAAGGGGATATGCATAGAGAATCTAAAGCACTTAGACATTTCCGTGCTGCTCTGATTGAATTTGTAAAAGAATTAGTCAAACCAACATGGCGTGATGGTAAACTGAGCAAAGATGCCCATAAACTGATTGTTAAGAAGGCTGTTGATAAGGTTCTCAACACTTTACCTGCTGAACATATCCCAAGTATTCAAGAATCTATTGAAATGTATCTTTCTACATCCAAGCCAAAACTTGTGAAGCTTGTTGAGGTGCGTTTTTTTTTTTCTATATTGATTGATTGAAGACCCTTAGGATATAGAAAATCAGAGATAATGTTTGTCTTTGTCTCTTTGGCATCTGACAGTGTTAGGTACTTGTCTTTTCAGGGATATATCGAAAAATATGGAAAACTATGACATGTCTATAAAATGGAAGCTGCTTTGCCATCTGTCTTATGTTTAGGGGGGTTTTCTTGTTAATATACAAGAATCACCATCAGATGCTGATGCTACATAGGTCTGCCTTTTTTGGGTCATGGAGAACATGATGGTTTCAAGTTTTCAGATGGTACTTAAAACAGTTTGTTGTTATGAGGATTATGTTTTTCTGTGAATTATATATGTTCCTTTTGAAATCTGGCACAATCATCGTCTTTTCGGCCAATGCTATGCTAAGGTGTTGAATTTGGTAGTTTAAGCTCATTATGGAAAAATGGTTTTCTTTATGCTCCTCTTGTTGTGTTTGGGATTGAAGTTCATGGCTGTTTGCTAAATTAAAACCACCGTATGTTGGCTTCTATGATGGTTTAATATAAATGGATGTCGAATGTGGATTGTCAACATAAATTCTATAGGATTTAATAGGAGAGAAGGCTGCTACCTGTATAGATATTAGATAATGAAAATAGAGAAAGACTAAAGATTCAAATTTGCTCTTTCACATAGGTATAAGTTGGAATCACATTGTTTCTGTTGATTATTAAGTGGGTTTGGTAGAGTTTATTTGTCAAGACCCATGCTTTAGGGTGAGTTGCCAAACTGGAGGATTTGGTTAGTATTCTTTATAGACAATTGCTCTCGTGTACGTATATAAACACAAATAGTTCTAAGTTTTATTACTGCTAGACTATAGTTCTAATTGTTATTACCACCAAGTTTCTCTCTAGGTCTTTCGAGAATAGAAACATCTACATGAAGTGAAGACCATAGCATAACACAACACGGCATCACTTCTGACTTCAAGATCTTCATACGTCTTCGTCTTCATGTAAGTGTTGAGATTGCACTTGATAATGACTTTTTTTCTTAATGATGAACAACAAGTTGATGCTGAATAAAATGACAATTTATTCAATATCTAATAAGCTAGTGTGTGGAAAATAATTGAGAGAACATTATGCAATGGAAGAGCTCTAGTACTATTTTCTTCATGCCATATCCCATTTTTGTTTAGTACTTTAGTTCCTTTGTTTAAGTAGGGTTGTTGAGCGACACCGATATAAATCCCTTTTCGATAAATGCTTAAAACCCCATCCAAACTCATCAACGTTGCAACATCTTTTCATTTACCAAGAATGGTCATGTAGATTTTATTTTAAGAATGATCACTTTGAGGTCGTCTTTGTACAAACCTTTCATTCAAATCGCTGGATTGGTTGATGACAACAATCACAACATAGGGTTTGTAATAGGTAGCTATAGAACCTCCTCATTAAAACCCCTTTAGGATAGAACGGAGGAGTAATAAGTTCGATATATCAGTGTAGTAAAAGATGTTAGGAGTAGTTTGAGATTCTTGATTATAGGCACCAAGTATTACTACTAAAACAAGATATGTATTTGTTGCTACATGTTGCCTTAGTTTAAGAATGTTGCCGTAAGTTAAACTACTATCAAATGAAGGCTATAATCTCGAGACTCCCCAGATTTGTAGTTGCAACAATGGAAGAGCTAACAGAAACAGAGAATAAAGGAAAAGACAAATGCAATATGTTATGAGGCTACCGGCTACATGACACTATTGCACCATTGTTGCTGGTTAGCTTCTCATAACAAGTCCTACCTCTCCTTATGTGTAGGAGATGATGGGTTGTTCGTAAGTCCATGCGATGATGTGGTGCTCTTGGTAGTACTCCATGCATATCCAAAGTTTCTTATAACATCGACAATGGAAAAGCGTATAGAATTACATATGGAATTTTTTATGCAATATCATACGGGTTTAATGACTATTACGCCAATGTTACAAGTCCTATATCTAACATTCAGAGGCTTGAAGAATAGATAAAGGCGAGGTTAGAAAAGCTACCTATGCTAATGCGACAAAGTCCTATAAATTTTAAGTTCTTCCACATAATTGTCACGTAAAGTACACTCAAAAGGATTTTTTTTCATGGAAAGTACACTCGAAAGGATTTTTGTTATGAATTAGTAGGTTACCTTATTGATCATCCTCGAAATAACAAGCAAAGGTTCCATCAAGGAACAACTTTTCACTTTCAATATTTAGTCCAAGATGGGTTGTTCATAAGGCCATGCAATGAAAAATAAAGACACGCAGGGTTGAAATAGCTACTTATGCTAACTATTTCATAAGAACACTTAAAGGATTCTCTTTATGAGATATGAATCTGTGGGTTATCATATTGAACATTGATCATGCTAGGATATGACTTGAAGTGGCTTGGAGGATATTTGAAACTGAAAAAACAAGGTGCTTGTCGTGCAACAGGTGTGCTTGGCGTGGGGACATCTAAAACCAAAGTTGAGATTTTACTCGGAAGCTCAATGTCGTGGGTCCTTGCTCCACGGCGTGGAGCAATCTGATCGTGTGCCCTTGCTCCACGGCGTGGAGCAATCTGGTCGTGGGCCCTTGCTCCTCGTCCTGGAGCAACAAGACTTGCGCTCAAAGCATTTTTTGTCTTGTGTGGCGGCTGTGTCTCTATTTTGGTTAATTAGGGTTACTTGTTTAGTTATAAATATCAAACCTAGGGTTTAGTCATATGTACATCTTAATTCTCTTAGTTAATAAAGAAGTCTCTAGTTCCTGTCTGTGGACGTAGGTCCTGTGTAACGCCCGTTTTTTAAGGTGCAACAAGAAAATAACAAAACTTTATAAAATCAGGGCAATAACAAGCACATGTGAAATTAAAATATTTTTCCTTTGATGTTGCCTTAAATACTTAGCATGTCCATGTGGAAGCCTTGTCTACCAGAAAGGAAAAGGATAAACAACTGAGAGTATGAGCTAGAAGCTCAGTGAGTAACTCCACAAATACAAATAGTAATAATTAACATATAAATGTACTCTCACCACAATTGTATCACATAATTGTCACATAAGGCCCTCTCAGCCATGATATCACATATAATTGTCCACCACGGTATCAAGATCCATGGATACAGTGCCGCACCATCTTATCAACACCCCACAGGGATAGTTGCTGTAGGTAGTCCTCTACTGTACAAAGCAACATGCTACCCCTCTCATGTGTGTGACCCCGTATGATCACGACACTTGTGACCCCTTTTGATCACGTCGTTCACATCATAATATATAACACATATTACACATGAATCAGAGTTTAGAACTCACAACATGTATAAGCATGCAATCACATATCAGTTACGTACTACTTACGTATTTCATATCTATTTAGATTTCATTTCGCTACTTATGTGTTCCTTCGCATATTCATGAATCAATAACTGATAATCTTGTAATAATTTCCACGTTACGTTGACTACGTACAATTATAAGCGATTAATCTCTCTAAGTAGCAAGTTGAGGTACTCACCTTAGCTATTCTGTCCCGACTCAGTAATCCAATATACCTATAAACAATGGAAACCATAACCATATCAAATTTTGACACACAATAGGGGCCTACACGGCCTCATACACGGCCGACCCACATGACTACACAAGGCGTGTACTTCATAGTGTTCAACTGCAACTCTACACGGCCCGTGTAGTCCACAACTACACGTCTATATGAACCTCTACATGGCTGTGCGACTTACGGCATTACACGGCCCGTATTAAACCATACACGGCCCGTGTACACTCTACACGGCCAACTCAATGCTACACGTCCCATAACACGTTGTATCTTGTGTTTGCTTGTCTTGTTTATTATGTGCATTCTTTTAACGCTTGAAGGGTGTTTCGATCCTTAGATAGCATCCTCCCAATAATAAGCAAACGTCCCATAAAGAAACAATTCTCCATTTTCAGTAACTTAGGGACCGTTTCAAAAACCCTCCTAACATCTCTTAATTTGGTTCATTAAGGCTCTAAAATGGATAAAAGATAGATTTACATATGAAAACCTCTTAATGTTATATAATGACAAGCTTTCAGAAACCATCCGTAACAAACCTCAATCTTCACGCCTTTAACCTCAATCTACTTATCAGTGTTGACTCGAATTCCTCGAACACCAATGCCCTACTCACGATTGTTTTCACCATTCTCACACTCCTAGACCATTACCACCTTACCTACATTCCTTGACACTTGTTGTACTCGCACTCTCCAACCTTCGCCATGGTACTCACAATTGCTGACGGTGCCTTTACATTATAATAACTATTACGAGGTCTTATTGCCATCGATGTTTTATAACTTTGGTTACATTAAAAGTTTAGTGATGTTGATTGCATCAGAATTTTGATGAATATCAAATATAACAAAATAAGACGCTTTCAATTCAGACTTTTTATAAAGCAACAATCAAATATGAATAAGATTTAGACATTAAAACCACCTCTTATTGTGTAGACATCGTATTCATATTCATACACAAAACTTCTTAAAAAACAAATGTTTTCTTAGTCCAAGAATTATGAAGGTACCATGCGTATCATAATGAGATGGTGATGACATGATTGAAAATTGATAATATGTTTGGCTAAACCGGATATTCTACAAATTTTTTTTAAACAAGTGATGTTTCTTTTACATTGTTAACATATTAGGTTAAATAAGTATTTGGCCTAGGCGGAAGTACTTGGGGAGTACTCGGAAGTTGGCCACTTGCCGAGGCGAGTTGGGGCTTCTCGGCCATATTACTCGGATGCGGCCAAAACTCGGTCCTATTCGGTCAACCAAAGTCATACTTTTTTTTTGAATTTCTCAAAAGCATATGGGACGCACACAATTGTATCGTTTAATCTTATGCATTTCCTCTCTTTCGTTATTTATCACGACTATGAAATCAATAGTCTCTTTTCCATTTTTCCTTACGACTGTCGACTATAGGATGCAATTCGGTGTTTTTAACAATCATGTTTGTGTTTCTAACATATTTCTTGTGTTGAATGAACAATTATATCCCAATCCGAGTACTCCCCGCCTAGGACGAGTACTCGCTACTCCGTGGTCAACTGCTCGAGTAGCGCCAAACGATTTTTCGCAACATTGAAATGTACTAGTGTATACTACTTACTTTTGTAGTTTACATGCTAAGCAATAACATATGGGTCCCAAAAATAAGCAATAAAGTTAAGGTCTTAATCATAAGTAGGGTAAAATGAATTACCATAGCATCCTTCATGATGTGCTTTATATCCTTCTTTACTCCTAGTCAATTGTCTACTAGTAAACTATCACTCTGTTAAAATCTTAGTAGTTACTTGTTAAGTTTGCATGGAACAATATGTATACATGAATGAAATAGGCTTCGTGCATGGTTTACTATACAATTATATGATACAAAAGTTCGAGTATCTCACAACAATGGTACAATGAGGTAAGTATTGGTTATCACAATCTAAGACATCTTTCAATTCATCTATACGTGTACGATCATCCTTCCATTCATCCAAAACCTTGATATGAATTGTGAATCACAATCTAAGACATCCTTCCAACCAGTCTATGATATTGTTTGATACAAATGTTAACCCTTAAATTATAATGAAACATAATACTATATCTTAAAGTAAGTTGGGACCCTTTTTTGTAGTTTTTGCCGTGTAATAGTATGTCAGGACATCTAAATTGTAACACCGGTTTCACAAGCTTAAAATTAGAGTAAATTAAAACTTTATTTACACAAAAGGGTTGCAGCGGATCGAACCATTGATTACATAATAAGTATAGTTCACCAACTTGGCGATCATGAACAACGGATCAAGCCAAGACCAAAATAAACCAGTGTTACCATTACGTATTGACCATCGTTACAAATATCAGAGTTAACTACAAGTGTTCCAAAAGATATATATACGATGACACTACCCAAAAGCAACCCGTCTCGCCAGGCCGCCCAACCACTAACCTGCGAAAGGGAAAATATCACGAAACATTAGCTACACTAGCTAGTGAGTACAGATATCACATAAGCACCAATAAGCATGCTATCACGTCACAACATGGCACACGATGCTAAGCTATCACGTAGCGGTGTGCCGACATGTCAGCGGGATCATATCTTGCGAGGTAACTAGCCTGGCTCAACGATCCAAGTTGGGGAATCAGTCACAACCATCCGCATCGGTGGGGAAGCGAAGAGCAGCCCACCATCACTTTTGAGCCACTAGGACTCTGTTCGGATCTGATCATAGACCAAGACCCTCACTGTATGTCGAGGAACGGCGGCCTGCAAAACCTTTACCCTGGAAAAACACTCACGGGAACCGTTAATCCCTGAATAACACTCAAGGGACCTAGCCGCATCGGCGACTGACCTTAACCACTGCGTCTGTCCGGACAGGAATCATAAACACGTTTGACCCATAGGGTCCACAGTACGCATGCGTATCACATAACACAATTTATATCACATGGCATCACTTATAACACTAGGTCACTGTATCACACTGTCACTTCGCACGTCACATATATACACATGGCACATATCACTTGCACACAATAGCCCTACTTACTGAGTCTCATGGAAAACCGGTACTCACCTCGATATCACAGGAGGCAGATATGGATCCGGGAATCCCAAGAACACACTGAGTTGTCCGAATCATCTAACACATTAGGTTCAGGCTTGGTTATCACTTACACGTAGCAAACATAGGTTATAACACAAGTTACACAAGCTGTCAGCACTGGACAGGCTCCTACGGCCGTAGGACACATATCAAACCCTCCCTACGGCCGTAGGGATAACTCCCTGCGCCCGTAGAGCTTCTTTCCAATGAATCATGCTTTACGGCCGCAGGAACCTTTTTCTACGCCCGCAGAAGCGATTCTTTGGTGACCTACGACCGTAAGTTATATACCTACGCCCGTAGACCTTGTTTCATCGTCCGTAGACGGTAATCCACACAAAAACACATCCTACGGCCGCAGAAACCCTGCCTACAGCCGTAGTGCATACACAAGGCTTCCTACGGCCGTAGGGAATACCCCCTACGCCCGTAGGAAATACCTGCACAGCAGGTCTTCGTCCCTGTTTCGTACAACAACTGTAAATCGCACTTTTGACACCAAAAATTCGATTGAAACCATATTCAATCGTTGGTACATGTTGTTTAACATCCTTAGGCACTTATGAATACCTTTGACACAATTTAAAACATAAACACACTACAAACACCATTAAAATGGTGTTTCTCCTTCTTGAACACCAAACTAGGTCTTAAACTCAAGAACACACTTACAAGTATGAAGAAGACAGTAGATAGACTCTTCAATCAGTTAGTAAACTCCTCCTTGCAACCGATTTCTTGATTTGTTCTTCAAAATCACCAAAGTGCATGGGTTCTTGAGTTTGTACGTGAAGAGAAGTGTAATTGTGTGAGTTTCACATTGACCCAGGGGATAAGGGTGGAGAAACCGACCCTGGGGTCTTTAATTAAGACACGGGGTATTTTGTTCCCCTTTTTAACTCACAACTTGACACACGCCATCCCGTTTTAACCAACGGGGATATCTACGGAATCATTACGCGAAACCGTATAACACGACTTCACTTTTAGACACAAACGACACTTTTCACATAAACACATTAATTAACACTTAACACGCGTTAGTCACTTAAAACACATTAATTCAATTCACTTTAAGCCACTGTACAAACTCTTAAGCACTAGGTACAAGTCACTACTGCTAGGCCCCTTTTCAGGGTGTTACATAAATGCATTAAATTACTGTGGAAGTGATTAAAAGACACCATGCTAATTAGATTAAAACATAAGCTAGATAATATTAAATGACTAACTTTTTTTTCTTGCAAGTCTTCATAATTTCAACAGAGGAGCCGTTTCAAGTACAAGGACCCTAGGTAGAACCCAATCATAGTCTCTAGGTTTTTGGTTTCTTTAAACCAATGTTGTAGAACTCGCTAGGCGGGTGCTGGGCGGTAGACGAGGAGTAGCGAGTACTCGGCCTATGCGGGGAGTACTTGGATTGGAACTTTTAGTGGAAAATTTGAAGTTATACATACATATATGTATACATAGGGGAGGGTTCAAATTAGAACTGTTTTTCGTACGAGAACTGCGAGAACCAATCTTAGCCGTTGATATGATTAGTGGAACTCATGGATGTAGAGCGTGGAGGGGATCAAGTGTGGCAGGGTGCATGTGAGGAATTCATGGGTGGGCAATGACATTGAAGGGGGGGGGGGGGTGGGAATTAGACGGCTCAGATTGGTTCTTGCAGTTCTCGTACGAAAAACAGCTCTCGTTTGAACTTTTGCCCGTATACATATATATATACACACACACATACACACACACACACACACATATATATATATATATATATGATATATAAATATATGTAATAACATCCTATGTTAATTAGTTAGGCTAAGTTGCTTTGGTAGCCGAGTATATGTACATACATAGTCTAGTGGCAGAAGTGAAATTTAAGTAGAATTGAAGGGAGGAAATTGTAACATTGCCATGTGGGTATATAAAAAAAGAAGCAGATTAGGATTACTAAAAAAAATGTCACCGTCTTCCTTCTTCTTTCTCTCCACCAACTCCACTTTTAAACTCTGCCATATACATAGTACAAGACTTGAAACATTGGGTACAACCCCTTATCTCTCTATGATGCAAAAATTACCATCGTAGGTTATTCCCACATCTCCATCTCCCGATTTTGACCGCCTAGGGCCGAGTAACACCGAGTATCGCCGAGTTTGACCGGAGTTGACTTAGGCCGAGTAATTTGGCCAATCAGCGGCATTCTCTGGCCACTTAACAACGTTCTTCGGCGTCACTCATCAAGCATAACTTCCTCTCCTCCCAAATGGTAGTTTGTTTTTCATCCGAAAAGAACAAAATGATCCTATTTAATGTTGTTTCACTTGGAATCCTAGTTTAGTATCATCAATTTTGATCAATTTCTGATTCATTCTCCATTGATTGTGACTTAGACTCAAGTTGGCTACTTGGCTCCGTGAATGTCCGATTAGCGACTAGTTGGTGATTACTCAACTGAGTTTCACTAGACTAGATCATAACAGTATAAAAAAGCCGTGCTTGTTCTGTTCAAATTTTTAGCTGCTTATCTTAACTTTGAAGCACAATTTACTCTTTTTCAACAACATTGTGGTTCTTAAGCGAGTTTTCATGTTGGTCATATATCATGTTGGTTTCAAATAGGAGAAGTCTTAATTCCAAGGGTTTAAGTTAAAGCCAATTCTCCATATTATTGTTTCATGTTTATGGGCAAGCAACATCAAGTGCACCTAATTTCGAGCTAAAGTCTTAAACTTAGTGTTTCATGCTGTTTGATCAAATCATAAAATAAAATGATTTAAGTGCCAAATTGTTCAATGGCGTGGATAATTCATAGGCTCTATGAAATTGTTCGTGAATATGACACAATGTCTAATAATGATTGATTTTAGATCAATATTTAAACGTTTATAATGATCTAATGTGAAATAAGATATTATTGCATAATAAATCAACTTGTAAAAGAAAGGGGTATGAGATAAAATACCAGTGTTTAGTGATTCAAGAGCTGTTCTAGTAAAATGATTCATGGAATCAAACTCCTTTACTAATGATTCAATAGTGTATAATGGTTCAATTCAACTGCAATTAAACACCCTTTAGGGTTGTTTGGTTGGAGGGAATCTAGGGAAATTGGAATCTAATTCCAACTTAGCTAAAAAAAACTTGTTGGATTTAAATTCCTTAATGGGGTAACTTTCCACCAACTATGGGAATACCACAAAAGGAGTTGAGATTCCATTGTTCACTATCACAAACCACCATATGATGACGTCATCTTCACCAACTCTTGTAGAGACCTTCGTTTTCTCCTGGTTATCTTCATCATTTTCGCCATTGACAACATTTAGGGCAGCGACTTCGAGCGGCGACCTTGCGTCTTCGATTTAGGGCCTTTGACCTAACACGCGACTTCGATTTAGGGCCTCCCTTTTCACAGAGGCTACTCGATTTAGGGACTTCCTTTTCGCAAAGGTGACGACGACTTAAATATAGGGCTTTCTTCGATCCGCATTATCGATTTAGGGTCTTCCTTTTCATAGAGGCGACTTCATTTATGGTGAGGGTGGTGAGTAGAGCCTTATTCCCGACCAACGACTTCGATCTAGGTGCCGAATGTGGTGGGGTGGTGAGTGTAGGGTGGTCATGGTGGTTGTGGGGTGGTGACGGACTTCGATTGTCACACACGTTCCTCTAACATTCAAATTCAATTCCCTGGACAAGTTACCAAACACCCTATTTAAGGAATTGGAACTCACATTCCAATTCTTGTAGGATTTTATTCACAACGTTTCCAATTCCATTTCATAGCATTCCAACGCACTTAGTTCCATTAGGATTGCAATAAATATACGTTTCAAGTAAAAGGTTCTACGAGTTCTGTTTCTGTGCATAACTTAGTCTAAACCATTAAAACATGTCACGCCTTGTGATGCTATCCTCCTCTAGGCCATGGCTTGCGACAATGTTAGTGGTGACCATATCTCATCTCCTCTTTTCTTGGATCCGTGTTAGTGTGTGTGTGTGTGTTTTGGATTTCATAAGTATGTGATCTGTTTGTGATTGAGTGTGATTGGGTTTGCTTTTGTGTGTGGACGTCATTGGGTTTGATGTGTGTGTGTGTGTTTGTTTGGTTTGGATTTGAATTGCAAGTTTTAGAGTGTTTTTGGTTATAGAGTAAAAGTGGGGTTGGAGGCCCCTTTTACCGTAGTAAGGGTGATGTTTGATGGTGGCCCATGACGGTGGAGTGTGGTTAAGATGGGGTTGGTGGTATACTCGTGTTATCAATGGTGATGAAGAACCTTTAAACACATTCAACCAAATTTATTGCTATAAGGGAATGGGAATGGCAAAGGGTAAGGGTATACAAAGGAATGCAATGAGTAGTCTCTAGTATTATCATCACTATTGATATTGTTTGGTTAATCTAGGTAATTAATACACACACATATATTAAGTAGGTGGTGGCAATGGTGTTTATGGTTTTTTTGTGTGGCAATAGTAAGTTGTGGTGGTAGTTGATGATGGTGGCAGCAACCGTTAGGGGTGATGATAGGTGGCAACGGCTGCGATGTTGGTTGAGGCAGTGATTAATGGTAATTAGTGAGGTTGACGGCAATGGTGGTTGTGGAAGTTAGTAGAGATGGAGACAGGAAGTCTAGGGGTTGTTGCGATGATCGAAAGCGTGGATGTTGCTGGCGCTGGCGGCGGTCTTCTATGATGGTGGTAGGAATGTAGTGGCGGCGGTGGTCATTGGACCAATACATACTTGAATCCATGGTGATGGTGGTGGTTGTGGTCGATGGTGGCGGCCGTGGTGAAGACGGTGTTGTTGGTGGCGTAGATGATGTTGGTGGAGTTGACGGTCAACGGAAATCGATTGTGGCAAACCATCCATGATAGCAACATTTGTGATTCGTGGTGGTCGTGACGGGGTGGAGGTTGGGGTAGGGGGTGGTGATTGCGTGACATGTTACGATGGTGTGGTGGTTCGGCCGGTGGTGGCGGCGGCGGCGACCGGTGGTGGTAGTAATATTGGTGGTGGTAGTCGGTGGGGAGACACACATACTTAAATTCATTACCCCCAATTTACTGTGGAATGGTTCATTACTCATTAATGGGTTTTTTTATTGATTATATTCTACCTAACCAACCAATATTAACCATTCCCATTCCCATACCCTACCCCTTAAAACCCCAACCAAGCACACCCTTGGTATAAGATTAATAGCAAAAAACAGTCTCATTCTATTTATTCGTTTCACCATTGTGATTAATGTATAAAATGGTTAATCAAACATAATTAACAACAAAAAGTTATATATAAATAAATAATTATTTCTTAAATTTTTTACGAGCTCACGTGTTACTTGTTATCAAACAAATACCAAACCGCGAAAGAACAGTATAATTATCAAAACGGACCATTGTTTAAAGTGCAAAAGTAGGTTGCTATTTTGTGACATCTGCCCAAATCAAAATTGAAATAAAGTAAGGCAATGCAAACATGATAATAACAAATCCTTTTGTTCATTTATTAAGTTTATGAATCATGGAGATATCAAAATATCAAAAGAAGCGTATATTTATAAAATATAGAATTGTAACGTGACAAAAGTGAATAAATTGCCCTAAACTATTTAAATATGGATATAAAATCAAATCTCAAGTAAAATAGACGAACCATCTTAAAGTAAAATGTTTTACTTTAAGCACAATGTATAGCACGTTTGCATCTTGCTAAGTGAGTTTAGCATCTTTGGTGGACTGTCTTAAGGCCGCAGACAATTATTCTTTTTGGTGTTCTTCAACGAGTTCTCTTTGTTTTTTGTTGTCCAACATTCACTACCTAAACAAGGTGGTGGCTTAAGGTAGTGAATGCTGGACAACAAAAAACAAAGAGAGGTATCCACACCCTTATAAGGTATGTTTCGTTCCCCTCTCCAACCGACGTACAAATCCTTTCCTTTAGACACAATGTTCTTGTTGTGCACATCGGTCCCGGACCGGCTTTGATACCATCTGTAACAACCCAAACCCCGTAGCATAATTTTGTTCGTTTTGCCTTACTGGCTCATGGTTTTGTTTCTGGCATGGAACACTCCACCCAAAAGGTTTCATGCTAAGAGAGGTATCCACACCCTTATAAGACATGTTTCATTCCCCTCTCCAACCGATGTAGGACAGATTTTACAAATGCGGGCTTTATGAAGGCGAACACACCATATTAAAAGAAATGGTAAGACATGTATATATAGTAATGTAACAAAACTCAAATCGTGCTATAACCCTTAATAATATCAAATAAAGGTTCTATATTATATTTCAAACATTAAACATAGATCAGACATTAAACAAATTTAATTCGAAAATTCAACTATCTAGCAATGTCATGAAGGCATTAACCATAAAGCAGTTTTAGATGAAGTACCTGGATATGAATTATAAGATTGACGTTGATAGAAGAATACAGAGAAGTCACATCAACGCAACCAAAAAAAGAATGGTAAGAATATTTAAGTGAACACAACCGTAATCTTAAACCCAAATCATACAAAAATTACAAGAACACAAAACAATCATACCGAATCCCACGTAAGCGGGTCCAGGGAGGTAAGATTTTGAGAGTCGTACCTTTTAGGCTTTTACCTAAGAGTAGAGACATTGCTTTTCTATATACTTTGAACATATTGTTATATACAAAGGCTAATATATTTACAAGAAAAACAAAATATATACATTTGTGCACATGTCTCTCAAAAGACAAAAAATATCTAATTCTAAAAAATTGGAAAGCTCCACCCATATCCTAAGTATTTGATGAGTACATTGGGTTCTAGGTCACCTCGTCTTTCTCATCCTTTTACCTTTGGTTGAGGAGTAAGGGATCTGAGGAGGTAGTTGCAAGTGCTCTTGGACAAGTGCTTTTTTCCATGTCTTCCATCCTTCACAGGGTAGAGTAGAGTGGTGGTGGAGGTGATGGCATTTGGTTCAAGGAGTGGTGGTTGAACCCATAACCGCCACCGTAGGTAGTAGTGATGGTGACATTGACCATCTTGGTGCTATTGACGGTAATAAAATTTAAATGGATCCAAAATGAAATCCCCCCTCTCAGTGGTGATGTCCCCGGAGGTGTATCAATGAGCAACCCGTTGATTTGCAAGCAATAATTTTAGGGGGAGAGAGAGAGAGCTTTTGGATTTATGAATGTTATGTATTTGATTAGAGCTTTCATAAAGTTCTGATTTGTTTGAATCAAAAAATGAAGAAAAAGATGATGTTGGAGATTTTTGGAACAACGGAGATGTGTTAATTGTGTCTGAAACGTCCAAAATGTTCTAATGTGCAAGGCTTGTGTAGGCGAGGCCATGCTTACCTCATGTATACAGATGGTACCAATGATGTGGCATTAAGTAGCGCCCCTACACACCACCCCCCAAGTTTTCGTACCGAGAAAATGCTATGATTCTCAGCATTGCTATTTTGGGGAGAGAGAGAGAGAGAGAAAGAAAAGAGGAGAGAGAGAGAGAGAGAAAGAAAGAAAAGAGGAGAGAGAGAGAGAGTATTAAAAAAACCTTTGAAGTATGTGAAATATGAGTATATCCTAAGTTGAAGTATGGAGAAGGGAAAATGAAGTATAGATGATGGGGTGCTGGTGTGGCATTAAGTATGGAGAATGGACCATTCAAATGCTCTTAACTGGGCTTTCCTTACGCTTTCCTCTAGAGGGATGAAAACTGTTATGAACAGTAAACTCGAAGATGGGAAGTGTAATCAATGAAGTTAAGAGACCAAATCCATAATTACGAACATACCACGGAGATGGAAAAAGTAATTCATTCAGAAAATATACAAGTATAATGACCTTATCGTCCATGAGGTTCCCATTGTGTGTCTTGTTAGTAGCTTTGAGTTCATAGAAGAACTACTTGGTTCACAAATCAACATCCCTGATTATTGTTTAATATCAAATGTTACTTCAAGTAATTGCACCACCATATCTTGATTGAGGTTACACCCCAAGAAAATACTTGAGCAATCCAAAATCTTTTTGTTTGGAAGTGCTGAAATTGAGGGAAATAATTCAGCTTCTGCAAGCTAAATTGATCTATATTAGGAACTAATTGAATGGGTCTTAAGTATTTTTTTTAATTCAACCAATTTATCCAATAAACTCCTAACATTAGTATACTAGTTAGTTTGAACAGTTCTCCAGATAACACTGCTACATATTAATTTCCTAATTAATGTTTATACACTTTATACTTAATTGCTTCATAATAATTATGATACATTAAATCTGGAAGCTGTACATTTAATGCTCTTAAACCTGGGCCCTCTCTAAACTTGCCTTGAACTAAATAGTACAAAAGCTATGTAAATCATATATTATAAACCTAAAGATAAATGGGAATTTAAGTAATACTAAGCTGAACCTCGGTTTTCTTATTTACTGCCCTTTCTTATTAGAAATCTGGATTTTGAGTTACTTTAAAGGAATATATAAAAAGATCTTACAAACCAAAAGTGTCTATAAAACTTGTCAGAAGGCTCCTATGTGTTCGTTCGGATTAACTTTAGTCATTTAGGTATAGTTTATTATGAATTTTCAAACTTAGGTTTTGATTTCCTTAAAATGCACAATTTGTGTATGCTCTACGTAGTTCCAAAAGCCGACACTAGGTATAGAAGGCTATAGAATCCCTATTTTATATAGCTGATGCAATTATTATGAATTTCGTGGTATATAGGCAAGATTCTAGGTCTATCGTTTTATCAGAATCTTATTTTTTACAATTTTCAGACGCCATAAAAAGTATGTTGACATGAATAATAGAGTTACTTAGGCAAGTCATGTATACGAAAATTGATGACCAAATTCAACATCTAATCATCACTGAAAACTAGCTTGCAGTATAAAGCCATTTGAACCATCAGTTTTGAATACATTCTATTTGCATCCTTATTAAGATTTAACATCTGTTCTATTTAGGAAAAAAACCCTTAAATGTCTAGGATACTGATGATTGTATATATTTTCATTTTTGATGTTTTAAATTCCAATTGTTATATTTGGAAAGTGATTCAATGCTTTTTGTTCTTTATTATAATATGGTTCAATATCATTTGTACTTTATTTTATATGTTTATATGTATCAGGCTTTGCATGAGGAAGTATCTGACCTTAAGCAGAATGTGATTTGGGATTTTGTTTCACTGGATAAATATTACTCACTGCATCCGAAAAACTATTGTTCAATTTCTCAATCAGTGGATCTAATTTAGTAATTTTTCTATTTTACCCTTAATTACTCTTCTCGTTATATCTCGTAAAACTCCAAAGTCAAATAATGTCTTGAGAGAAAAAATTGGCATTTTATTAATTAGAAACTGCATTAAGGATGGCAATTCACGGCGTTGGGCTGTAAAAATTTTGGAAAATCATTTCTGTTTTCTAAATTGTAGTTATAAAATGCAAATCTATTTTCCAAGAACATTTTTCTAGAGAAAACCTATCTGAACATGTGTGGTGCATAAAAGCTTCCATGGGAAACACCCCTTGTTTCCTGCAACTAAATGTGCACTTATGCGTTCATGCAAAATTTGAATTAAAGGAAATGAGAAAATTGATCGTGATCTCGGGATAACGATTTACCCTTGCGAAAACAGCTGATTTTTGTGTTTTCTGGTTTGGTGTCTAGATTTTAATTTATAATCATCTCAATTCCTATCAAGGGTTCTTTATGAGTAGTATTATGGAGCTCATTTTGTAAATTATTGACAAAAGTGTTTCCCAAACATGTAGAAAAGATTATCCATTTATGACTGCAATTAGTTATTCGAAACTGATAATGTTACTCTTTTATGACTGCAAAGTTATGGGATTTGAGGTGGTGAACTGTCAGTTTGCTTAATGAAGCGGATTCGCCTTACTATAAGCAGAAACCTGGGAGCAAATTTCTTCAAAGGTTCTAACTTGAAGTTGCTTTTCTCTTTTGTTGCATGTTAGTAAGTAAAGAGACATGATTTGATCTGGCGATTGGGGACATGTACTCTATGGTGGAAGTCGAGGGATCAACTCTGCTTTTTAAGTCCGGGTCATGGGAGTTACCTCTTCCATGTTCGTGAGATTGGGCGGTAAAGGCTCGCAAAGGGTGAGTTCTCCTTTTTAAAAAAAAGAACCCCAATATGGTTCTTTTGTTGGCCGAGGTAAGTGAATTGACAGTTTTATTCTCTGTTATGAACAGATGTACAATAGAAACTCAGCAAAACAAAGCTCTTTGATGCGCGACCAAACAGGTAAACCTTGATGTTTAGTAGCCAGCAATGTAGATGGTCTATGTGCAGAATCTATTTCTGTTATTTATATTGTTTGATACTTTTTCATAGTGATGAGGGATAGATCATAAGATGGTCTTCCTATTTTCGATTTCGTTAACTTCTTAAATTTTGTGGCTGCTCCGGTTTTTCACTAAAATTTTCTATTTCCCATTTCCGAAAATCTGCTGAAAATTTAGAAAGTAACAGAAAACATGCTTATTTTCCTGTTTTTTGCATTAGTTTTCCAAGAAAACTAGAAAAACAGAAATTTCAGTTTTCTAATACATAAGCAGGGATGGAAAGGAGTTTTCCACACTTCTCCAAGCTACCACTCTCTCAAAACTGAAGACTGAAAATCTCTATCCCTTTCATCTAATATGTTTGTTTTTTATTTAATTTAAATTGTTTAATAGACTATGAAACCTCTTATCACTTTTACAAAAAAGTTTTGGAACATTTCCAGAACTAAACGCACCCTAATGATTCTATCTCAACTTTTCCAATTGAGACAATAGCCAGTGACGACAGCTGATGATGGAGAACACCATTCAATTTATATGGCACAATGGCGGTATGCGGTGGTGGCCAAACGACGATGGTCAGAGCAGGTGAGTCATGACAGACGAAGAACATTAGGTGTTTACAGTTTATATTAATTTACTTCAGTTTAGGTTTTGGGTTTTCTTTTTGCCCTTAAATCATAATCCCAAAATCTTGTTTATTTACATGTCTTGTTGTAAATAATAAAAAATGTTAATGTTTTTTGTTTGTATATTTCTCATATAAGTTCTTGTAATAAATAAGGGAAGCATTTGCTATTTTTATTACAAACATGATCAAATATTCTGTGCATATAATTAATACCTTTATTTTTGCTTCTATACTTATATTTGTTTTAATTTTACAAACATGGCTTAGTTATTAAGTAAAAATGGTTATTTTCATTATTTTATCACACATTGGTGATCGATTGATCGGTATATAAAAAAGAAAAACGAAGCGAGTTTGTGCCTTTGTGGTAAAAAAATAAAGAGACACGTACTTGGGCCTCACATAATGCCATCTGGCCCGGCCCGGCCCGTCTCCATCACCAAAGGGTGGGTCCATGTTACTTGGCCTTTTTCATAAACCTTTATTCGAATTAACATTATTAATTCACCTAATATAAATAATACTTCATTTGTCTTAACAAAACCTAAATCGACCTATATGTGTTGGCTGTGAAATCTTGAGTGTTAATATTTAAATAGGAAAGGGTATTATGGACAATATGACATTACTCATATATTTTTTAAACTAATATATCTAACAAACAAGGTGTTAAATTATGAAAAATATATCAAATTAACAAGAAAATTATGTTATATAATTTAAGACCGATCTTAATATATTTTTTTCAAAGATAAAAAAAGTCATGTTTTGTTGGGTTTTTTCAGTACAACTCAACTGTGCACAAGTGCAAAATTTGCACATGTGCATATTTACATTTGTCCTGAAAAAACTAGGGGAATATATGCATATGTACATGTGCAAAATTTTGCACTTGTGCAAATTTTGCATTAGTGCACACGTTGCTGTACTGAAAAAAAAACTCAGGAAACACACAATTTTTTTTTTTGAAAAAATATATCAAGACCGGTCTCATATTAAAGAGCATAATTTTCTCGTTAATTTAGTATAAATTTCGTAATTTAACACATTTCCGTTTGATGTATATATGTATGTATGTATGAAAAAGTTCATGCGAGAACCATTCTTAGTGCGAGAGCCAATCTGAGCCGTCTAATTCTCCCTCCTTTAATGTCATTGTCTTACCCATAAATTTCTAACATGCACCTTGCCACACTCTATCCCTCCATCCATGAACTTCTCATATACAAGGAACGGCTAAGATTAGTTCCCGCACTAAGTTCTCGTATGAACCCTCCCCTATAGATATATAGGGGAGGGTTCATGCGAGAACCGTTGTTAGTGCGATAACCAATCTCAGCCGTTCCTTGGATATGGGAAGTTAAACGGATGGAGAGCGTGGAGGGATAAAGTGTGGCAGAGTGAATGTGAGGAATTCATGGGTGGAAAATGACATTGAAGGAAGGGGAATTTGACGGCCCAGATTGGTTCTCGCATGAACTTTTTCCTATATATATATATGTGTGCGTGTGTGTGTTTTGAAAATTTATATTAAATGAAAATAAAAGACTTAAATTCTGGCTATTCATTTGATTTGATCGGATGGTATACATCTACTTCTTCATTTTATTCATGACACTATGAATTACAATGAATGTGAATTACAATGGGTGAATTGTAACCGTACCATTTAATAGATAAAAATCTAATTGATTACTAGGATTTGTTTTCTTATTCTCATATAAATAACTAATTATATACTTTTAAAACGCACCACTTGATAAATAAATAAATCGTTTTTTGCCTCGTAAAAAGGGTCATTAAAGCGATTAGAAAGAAGATGGTGTAGTCTAGATTACATTATTTGCCCTCTTAATTATAAATTATTGAGCTTGAATAAGTTGGCTTATTTCAAGATAAAAAGAAAAGAGTTTAGTAGTTTAGGGGGTATTATTTGCTAAGTTCGAGACTGAAGTAGCAAAAAAGCAAGTCGACTTATATTTCAGGGGCCGTATCTGTAATAATGGTATACAACTGAACTGGACTGTGAAGATACTATTTGTGGGCCCTCCTCTTTCCAGTCTTTATCCTTATCCATTTAGAAAAAGCTTCTTTTCCACTCTCATCTTCCTTATTTCCACACCCCTCTCTCTCTCTCTCTCTCTGAATTCAAATTTGTCTTCTACTGCAAAATTAATGTCCCATTGGCCGCCACTACCTACTTACTCTCATTTTTAGTCCGAATTCACTTATAAAATTACCTCTATCATTTAATTAAAATAAAATTTTCCAATAAGAAAATTCATCAAATATCAAATTATTGACATAAGACATAAGAATGGAATTTTTACCCTGGAAGTAGCAACTCCAAAAACTAACCACAGTTTAAAAGATAACCACGGTAAGTCTAGAGGCAATCAGATATTTTTGAGCACTCGGTCCTCTATATATATATATGTTGTCACTCAAGTAGCTTCTTCATTCTTAATATAAATTATATATATATACGAATCGATCGATCAAGCAATTAATTAAGCAGCCATGGTTTTGATTGATCAGATGTGGGATGAAGCTATGGCCGGACCTCAACCAGACCACGGCCTGCGGAAAGTCGCCACCATGACAGACAAAGCTGCTGGTCAGTCAGATCTAAATCCTCCATGCATCATCATCACATAATTACATCATCCTCACATGATACATACACACATGAACATAATCATCATGTCAATATCGTCAATAAAATACGAATTCAATTAGAACGTTCTTACAGTGTAAATTAATTTTGTGAATCTCAGATCTGAATTTTAGTATATATAATTTGAAAATTAACTTTGTGATATTTAAATTAATAATTAGGAGAGGGAAGCAGCAGCAAGTTCCAGAAGTCTCTATCGATGCCGCAGAGTCCGACGACCCCGGGAACACCGACGACGCCATCACCGCGTAGTAAGGAGAACGTGTGGAGGAGTGTGTTTAATCCCGGTAGCAACCTGGCAACCAAGGGCATCGGATCCAATTACTTTGACAAACCTAGCACCACCGCCAAATCTCCCACTGTTTATGACTGGTAATTGCTATATAATCCAATCAACTACAGATCAATGACGTTCTTCTCACTCAAACAAAAACTCTTCGATAATTAGTTATAGTAATCTGTCGATAAATTAATAAATTATTATAAGGACATGAAACTTATCTGAAAAATTCAAGAATTAATTCTCGTATCGATCGTAGTAATTAATTATCTACAGGTTAATTAATATAATATTTTAGATCATTTATTTATAAGCTGGATCATCAATATTTTTGTCTTGATTATACGTATACATCAAATCATGTATGTATGTAGGCTGTACAGTGGGGAAACAAGGAGCAAGCATCATTAAGATGATAAAGTCCGTCACCGGAGGGTGAGTCATGTATATATCGTACGTACTATCGCTTTCGTAGATCGCCACGTGTGTTCTTGTTTGCCTGTATTTGAAGTGGTTTTTGTTTGAAACGAGACTAGCTAGTGTATCTTCATCTGCTAATCAAACCGTACGTGTAGAAGTGATCGTGTGTACCGTACGTGCGTGTTTCGATCTAGACGGTTGGATCAAAATACCACGGGGGCGTACGTACGGTGGATAAGAGCTACTACTATACATATATCACTTTGTAGTGTTACCGTGACGTTTTAATAATATTTTGTCATCTCACTTTCTAGTGTTACCGTGAAGCTAGCTTTAATAATATTTTGTCTATATTATAATAATCTTGTTAATGTTATCTTGTTATGATGTTTATCTTTTTGTTAATTGTTGATTTGGACTTAATTACGATATTACCATGCAATTATATCTTATTTTGAAAAAGTAGTGATTAAGAAAATGACCGATGAAAGCAACTTGTAAATATTAAATGCAATTTACTAATCCTATAGTCATGAAATCAATAAAAAACACAAATAGTCTATTTAGTTCGAATCAAGAAAGATTTAACCTTATACGATTGTTTTTATCATTCAAGTAACATACAAAGATTATCATGTTACACGTTAAAGTTTCCATCTTCTATAGTTAACCATAGAATTGGTTAATCACTGTCAAATTACATATTGATCCTAGATAATCATGATTCAAACCTTATAAATAGATTGTTTCTCTAATTTATGAAAACTTAGATTCTAAACATCAAAAAAGCAGAACCTAAAAGGCTAAAACACATACGGATCTTTGGTTAACCTTTACAAGACATATATATGAGATTAAATATTCTAAATCATTGAATTTAAGCAACTTTACAAGGTTACTTCTCCTCTAAGGAGGAAAACAGAAATTCTAGCCCATATCATCATAATAAACATACTAGAATCATTCAAAAGCATAAACATATGAGTTATGAGCGAAAAATCATGATGAAGTAATGACTAAAGCTTTGAATCTCCACTCCTAAGCCTTGATCTACAAATCCAATGCTCCAATCCGCCTTGGATCTAATTTAGGGTGTTATTAGACTTGTATTTTTTATCTCAACATTTGTATACATTTTAGTTTATTTTTATATATGCTAATACTTTTAGGGGCTCATTCTTTAATTTTGTCCGAAGCTCCGAAAATGTTTGAAAAGGCTTTGCATGTCCTTGTGAAATCAAAGTTAATGTATTGGGGGAATAAGATGAATTTGGAAGAGAGATCCCACTCATCACAATCACTGCCATCGTCAACTATCACCTGTCTGCCATTGATCGCCGCTTCCACAAACACGGTCTTTACCACAGCCGCCACTACCACTACACAGACCGCTGCTCCCACCCCCACCAACAATAACCATATCACCAATTAATTAAGTATGAACTGATCCATCAAACCATCCTCCAAATTATACATTGCCTAAGCAAACACATACAATAATTACATGAACCTAAAATAGCTAGTTTTCAGTCAATACCTTTGAACTTCGGTAAATTATATCTGAATGTTTTAATTCAATCTCTAAGATAATAAGTCGTAGTCTCTTTTGTTTTTAGTTTTTCGTTTTTTGTTTCTTTCAAAAAGCCTCTTATCATATGTTTTCCTTTTTTAGGTCTAAAATTTTTTAAGGTCTCTAAATGAACTAAAGATAGAAAAACATATGATAGCTTCTTAGAGTGGACGGAGTGGAATGATTTAGCTATGTGGTAGAACCCCCAATGCGGCGTGGTAGGAAGTAAAGCCGCTCCATGGCGGCGTTGATTTAACTTGGAGTGAAAATTACCGCGTGGCGTGGAAGTTGGAAAATGATTCATGCCAATATAATATTAAGTTGAATGCTAGCTATTTAATTGAGGTGATATAAAAGCTGACCTATCAAAACATTTATTTTGGAAACTCACATGAATGCTTGCTATTTAATTATGCTTGCAATTTTTTTAATTGTCAAGTATTGAGTCTGCCTTTTATTACTTTTTTATTTAATTTTTTTTACATAGACAATCACTACAATAAATATGTTATTTATCTATATTTTATAAAAAAAGAGTTTGAGTTTCAAGCGTTGTCATGTTTGTAATTGTGAAAAAAGTTTAAATGTAGATATTGTTTAGAAAAGAAAAAAACTCTATATTTATAAATTTGTAGATTTGATTTTAAAAGTTCACATTAATGATATGTAAATTTAGTAATAAATAAATAATTATAAAGGTTCTCACTTAAAAACTTGAATTTTTTAACTCTGGAATTTTCTTCAAGATTTCCACGCTTAAAAGTGTAAAAACTTAGATAATTTGTCCATGCTAATAAACTTGATTTTTTACTCGAATCTTTACACTTTCAAATTGTACTTTTTTATATTTATGGTATTTATTATTTTGCTATATTTTTATTTTTAGAATTTTAAATGAGTTTTATTTTCATTTATTTTAGAATTTTTATTTTATTTTCATAGATTATTATTACATTAAATGTGTAAGTAATAAATAATGTGGGTCTCTTAGTTTAATGTGGTGAGTAGTGACCATTACAGACCTAAGTGGTGTCTGAGTGATAGGTTGTGTGGTGTGAATGGAAAGCTGACGTGGCAGTGTGGTGGGTGTGATAGAAGGTGACCACTCCTAGCACTCTTAGTTATATAAAAATATACTCCCACCTTCGAGGCTTCGACCAACCTTTCAGTTATCAAGTTTTGTGTTTAAAGATACTACTATTTATGATTTGAGACCTTGTATATATAAGTCACGTGGCATGATTACAGTTGCATCTATATTATTGATCGGGAATTCTCAAGATATGGAGCTTGTATATATAAGATACTACTATTTATGATTCAATTTTGGTCTTTAATTTATTTACAAAACAAATGGAAAAGAAAATCATTTTTCAAAAACTAAAATAAAACCGAACTTAAAATTACTGTGGACAAATAGCATACAAAAAGAACTTTCACGATGAAGTCCCTTAATCGAATTTGGTATTATTAAATGCCTTCAACTTACTCTTATAATATACAGAATTACGGATCTGTGAAAATTGACGACTTTGACAAATTTTTTAAAGCAAATACCACACCAAAAAAAAGTATACTTCATTGTTTTAAAGAAAAAGTACCCCTAGCCACGAATTTTTTTTTTTTTTTGAAATATTATATATGAATAAATAGTTAGCATGTGTTACGGTGTTCGTAGCTCAGACCGCCACATAGAAATTAAAATATCAATTCACTGTAATGCTAGTAAAAATGTAAGTTAGAGTCGTCACCCAACCGCTTATCACAGTACTTTCACTTCACCCTCAACTCACCTAATCAACACTCAAACCAAACCAAATCACATTTAATAATTAAAGATTGTGGGCTGCTGGCCTCACTACGCTACACTACACACACCACTGCATAAAACGTTGACATGTATATGCTAAACTATGCAAGGTCACACCATTTACCAAGCTTGTGTAATTTTAAGAAATATTCATAAACTTCAGTATACTCCAGTTTTATCGAACAACTTTCAATAAAGTGAAAGTACTAGAAATTATGGTTCTCACCTTACGGTTATTCTTCAACTCATCAAATGTTGATCAGTTTGACTACTAACCAGCCAACTTTCTCAAACAACTCATAAGTGTTGTATATGAGTGGCTAACAAATTCGGGAAGTTTAAGATACACAAAATCAGGGAGATTTTAGGAAAAAAAAGGAAAGCGTTTTCGGTTTTCTATATCCATAACAGTTTCAGAAAAAGAAAAAAAGAACTTTGAACTAATATGAACTAGTTTATCTCACACTAGCAAAGAAGAAGAAGAAAGAAAACTAAAATGGGCATTTGGAGGCACTCTAAAAGTAAAACCATAATAAAACCTGGGTGCATTTATCTTGCATATTTGATTTATAGGGAAAGGTTCAAACGATAATGAGAAATTAAATGAGAATGAGAGACTAAATCTCGGCTGTTCATTTTGTAAGTGGAATTCCTGGATGGAGAGGGTGATGGGATCAAGTGTGGCAGGGTGCATGTGAGGAATTCATGGGTGAAAATGACATTGAAGGAGGGAGAATTGGACGTCTAGGATTGAGTCTCCCATTCTCGATTTATTTAAGGTTCTTATTTGAACCTCCCACTTGATTTATATATCAGAATATAGCTTTGTTTCTTTCATTTGGCTGGTTTTAGAGCTTTGTGTACACACATCCATACAATTTCAGCATATAGATTGAGACCGAAAGTCACAACCCTTGTTACTTTTATCTACTGTATTATAAGACAGACTGTTAATGTATTTACCATATCTATTATAATGAAAGACATACCAAACATTAATTAAGCTTTAGCAGAATTTACATTCATACTTAACCTTCTCTTGCATATCATACCATTCTTCCCTGTTTGAGTAAAAACAGGGACGAGCTTTCCAGGACAAAGCTCGTTCACATTGATTTTACTTAGTTGAGCACCTTCTTTCTGTAAGCTATAGTCTGTAAACACCAAACGAAAAGCAAACACTAAATTAGACATGGGTAAATCGAGAGGGTCTCTTAACGGGTCAAAATAGGTAATCTTAATAGGGGTTCAAAGCAGGTCAGCTTGACCTATTGACACTTTTTTGTCCGCTTCTCGAATTTTATATACAATTAAATGTATCAATTCCGATCGCAAAAGGCTTACTATGACTAGAACTTATTATATTTTTTAAAAGAAGCAATTTAGGAGGTTAATCATTGAAATACACCTAGAGCAAGTTGCATCCTATAGACCTATTTCATATTTCATCAAAGTTTTAAACTTTATCCATTCGAGATAACAACAACAACAACAACAACAGTACCCAATCCCGTAGCAGCGGGGTATGGTTGAACATTTTTAGGCAATTAGATTGTAATCATCACCTCTATCCAAGACCATGGGCAGGGCTACATGATAGCTAGAGTATCCACATGCATACCCTGAATTTTTTTAATGAGATTTATTATGGTACACCCTTGAAAAGAAGCGTTCAATATGGTTGAACATATGTGATTTGTACAAGGATATTTTTGAGGTGTGCTCGGGAAATATTTATAAACATTTTTTTGTCTTATTATGTTTTCATCGTAAACATGTAAATTTAAATTTCCGTGTAGATCGTCTCCCTCAAAGGCTCACACCCTTACGGTTTATATCTGTTCGGAACATTTTATGTGAATGCATAGTTGGAGAGGGGAGAGAGCAACTACTAAGTTTGCACCTTTGGAAACCTCTTTGTGATATGTGATGTGCGATGTTAGGGAGTAACTATGTTTAAAGAAACACCAACTTTTGTAGAAGCCAACGACCCTTCACCCTTGTGTCCCCACACACCAAGCACCAACAACAAAAAAAGAAAAGAAAAAAAATGTAGGTTTTTGTGCGCATTAACTTTTTCTGGTAACAAGAGAGCATACCAGATTGTGGGAATTAGAAGTTCTGGGAAGATCTGACAAGATTAGATTCTCTTCCAACAGTTGCAACTCGTCTGTCAGAGGATCGGCGGGTTCAGAGTGTTCAGCAGGTGAGACTCTTGAAGGGGCTAAAGGATAGACATCAGAATGATCCCCCTTTGCCAGCAACAACTCAATCTCGTCCACTTGCAAACCATTCTCACGAGCAGCATACTGATGACAAACATACATCAACGAAACATCAGCTACCCTTTAAAAAGAAAAAAAAAAAGCTAACATGGTCTACAAAATATATTATTCATTCAAAAGGTTTAGAAAAAGGAAATCGTGATTTACCTGGCAGATAGTTGTAGTGGATATGGTCGGCTTGCAGCAAACATATAAATTATGCAGACTGGGTGTATTTTCCTCATTCAAGGATACAAGTTTGAGGTGAATATCCTGCTGCAGAATATCATAATAATCATGAAGAATCTAAAGAGAACCAATCAAGTAACTTACAACTTCATCCATAATAATCACACATTTGACTTTTGAGTGTAAATCGATTAGTTTAATTTAGTTGTTACCAGAAGTTAATCACTAAATTTAAAATGAGATATGGTATACATAGGCCACCCACTAGTTGAAAAGTATTCATTAAGGCCACTCATATATTGAAATTACTTTAGAGGACATTCAAGTATCAACTTACTTTCATTTATCCGACTCTAACAAAATACTTGCCTCAAATTTATAAAATATGAACATACCCTTATACTAAAGCTTTCGTCACATTTAGGATTGCAAAAAGGATATAATGTCGACGAATCTACTTAAAAGAATCAACTACGAATGGATTTTCTATATATTATATAATTATATATCAGTGATGGAGCAGATCCATGAGTTGGTAATCCTCGATGGATCACATAACTTCTGATCCACTAACAGTTGCAAGGCCCACATTATATAGACGGAAAGATCTTGACGGGCCAGACATGTTGACAAACGGCCATAGGCGGTTTTTCTTACTCTCGCACCCAAATTCCTTCATCTAGGGCCTCAATTTCAATTTTCCCCAAATTGTCTCAATTTTCCACTTTCGTGGCGATTTTTATTTAAGGCCACAATGAGATTTTCATATTAGGCACTATTTTTGCTAGTTAATTTTGATATTAGCTGGATATTTTCATTTTCAAGGTTTTGGAAAACCTGCCAAAATTAGGGCGGCCCCGTATAAAGAACTAGAATGTAATGTTTTCATCATAATAATATATTTATCTCCACAGCGGCACAGCTTATGCAATACATATGTGTTTGCTTCCATTATGTGCAATACGTATGTGTTTGCTTCCATTATTTTGTCATTTACACAATTTCAACAAGGTTTTTGCTGGAATTGGTATAAAAGAAATGAAATTTATACTTGGGTGGCCTCTAAAATAGTTATAATAGTTGGGTGGCAAAATCTATGTATTCGTTATCCCTTATAATAGAAGAAATATAATACTTTGGAAGGGAGTATAATTAATCAAAGACACATTAACCCAAGAGGTAACTTCCTACAGAGCAAGCAATACATATTTACCTCATAATCATTTTGTGGTAACTTTTTGATATGATCCATGAGCTTGGAGAGTTGGCTGTTTCTAGAACTCTTACCACTACCACTGCTTTGGCTACCATGGCGTGTATGACTCCTCATGCCACCACCGCCCCATGCTAGAATTTCTGGGCTACCAACAAGCCCAGCAGATGCACCAACAGTTTTTCTGCTTCCTTCAGCCTCATTGTCACCACACCCTCCATTTGCTGCCAATGAAGACCGAGTTCCTGCCCATCTTTTATATCGCTTTGGTCTGACTTCTGTAGAAGGCTCTTCTGTAGAAGATGAAGATCTGCCTCCATTATCATTGTCACCATCAACTTCATTGTCAGAGACTTGGGGGGCTTCAGACAATTTCCGACTTCTTCTTCCTCTCGGATTCCGGGCTTGTGATCTCCTTATGAATGCCGTTGCTGTAGCTTTTGCGGTTGCACGTTTTTTACCCAATGCTTCTAACTGCCGGCGAGAAGTTTGTGCAATGGCTGCTTGGATCTGTTCACATAACTCGGAACCATAGAATAATCAAAAAAGTGAATCCAATTCATGAAAATTGTTTAAAGTTTTGCTTCATCAAGCTCCCAAAAGGTTTTACATGATTGGTCATACAAAACAGACTCCATATTAACAAGGTTTTTTTCTATTTTTTTCGGATAAAGAATGCATGTTTCCTCCTGCATTTCCAACAGTAGCAATTATCTTTCAGTATTTTCACATCTTTTTCCGTATTGACAATGCATGATATAATTATACAGTCACTTTAGTGCTATATAACCACAAAAAATAAGCAATGTTCATACTTCTTAGGATCTAATTATATCTTTTTAATGTATTCATGTTGATTTACAAGACCAATCCTGTGACTATTCATCTACTGTAACTATCATGGTGCATGTCAGTTAAGGAAATTAGCAATGTTTTTTTCTTTTATAAAGGAATTACGATATTACATGTAGATGTAAAACTAAGGAAACCTAGGAATAATGTCATTTACTATTGACTTCACCTGTTTATTTCGAGCTTTTTCCTCCTCGCGGAAGGCAAATTCCTGCATTGCAACATCGAAACACAGAGTTTAACACCATAAAAAATATGATATCACATCACATCATAACAGAGAGATGAATATGTAAAAGCATTCACCTCTGCCTCATATTCATCAATGTTAGGGTACAAAAGTGCAATCAAGGCATCATAATTGGGATCATCCCTCAAAGATCGACGGCTTGCACAGTGAGCACGACAAGCAGGGCATTCATTGTTCCTGATGAATATTCCATTAAATGAAGATTGTAATCATAGACGTCGGCTGACAAATGTTAGTCAGGATTTTAAACATTTCTAAACATACCCCAGTCTCATGGATTTGTCGATGCACTCTCGACAAAATCGATGGAGGCATTCCATAACTTTTCTTGTCTTCCGAATTATACCTATACATATGTGTTTCCCAGAAATCACACACTGCTCTTGACATAAACTATTGAACAAGTTTCCAATTTATAGGAAGATGTCATATCATTTAATAGTTCAAATTCCAAATGTGCTTGTCGTGATTATCTGAATCGTCGTATATATCAATTATATTAAACTTTTTGGCTTTGTAATGTTGTAGACAGTACAAGTTCAAAGCATTCCATGTAGCTGTTTCGCCGGTATAAAACTATGTGTTTAGCTTATATAGTTAGTTACCTTCAAGAAAACTCAACAGATGAGAAGTTGAACCAACCAGATGCATTTGCTACTTTAACTGAATTTAACTAAATAGAAGATGCTTAATGTCACTCAAATGTCATCTGCGGTAGGTGGAGAATTCAGTGATTTTAGATCAGCCATATATAATTTTGGGACATCTCATTAAAAGTACTTCCCTAAATGCAACACATGGTAAAATGCCTGCTATATTATTTTGGTATGAACATGTGGTTACCCAAGACTAAATTAAGTCGTGACATGTTATATTTTCATATTTTAGGTTTCTAGTAGTTAAAATTTACTCTACACCAGCAATATTACTATAGAGGCATAGCCGCCAGGAAGGCTGGAGTAAGATATGCAGCATATAGCATAGTAAAAAAAACAAAAAAAATTTCAAAGTAGTACCTAAACAAATCGGGCATTGAACTTCCTTGCGAACATCAGCCAATTTTACATAAACAAACCTGCAACACAGTTACAGAATGAATTGCTGAAAACCTACTATGGTAAACATGTTTGTTGACTGAACAAGATTATTTTGTATATCGTTCTCAAATCATACATGCACTTGCCACAATGAACAGTCTGTTGAGAGTGTTTCTGATGGCACAAACAAACTGTATCATCACAACTGTTTGTGTCTGCCTTGAACTATGTGCTTTTTCAGAAAACTCAATCAGGCTTAAATATCATCTTTAATAGACTAATAGAGTTCTTTTATTGCTCACACATATGATTAACAATCATGAGATGAACAGGAATGTGTGCATGTAGACATATGTATAACCCATATATATAAGGAAAATTTTTATGCTCCTCAGTTTTGAACATTTCTAAAAGCAAAGATGAATATGATCAGGAAAAGAGCAAATTGTATAATTTAGTTGATTGATCACCAAGAGAAAGTAATAGAAAGTTAAGACTTCAATCCCATGTCTCCACTCCATATATAGGGTATCTTTTATGAAATCCTTCAGCAGCCTAGCATACACTTTGGAGAAGAAAATGAAAGGACAAAGTGAGCTGGGGAGGTACCTAAGGTACTACAGGGAAAGTGAAAGCAGTAAGAAAATCAAGAAAAGTGAAAGACTTTGCGTTAAAACCTGGACTATGACCGAATTGTTTTGTTTTTCTTTTTTAAGGAAAAACTTCTACTTTTAATTCCTCTTATGCTTTACTTTAAGTGGGGTTAGAAGCCTCAGCTATTAAATATATAACTGAGGGCCGATGCCATGCATCTGAACACGTGTAGCAACATACTTGGAAAATAAACAGAGGATTATAAGTATAGTCATGTTTGCTACAAGTATAGTCATGTTTGCAGGAATGAAAGAGGACTCAAAAAAAGATGTCCAAGTGAATTACAAAGTTTTTAAAGTGCTTGGCACGAAAATAGTGTGGATTTGATATAATGATTAATACTTGTTATAGTAATTCAATGTACAAACATTACTAGAAAAGTTTCATCTCATATTTTCAAAAAGAGACTTCCTCCTGCAAGTGGATATGAGATGTGGATGAATAACTTATAAACCTTTGCAGATATAATGAGTGAAGCTTCCTTTGCTAGGAATTGTAGCACTCAAGCATTGACAGAAGATGGCATAAGGTATAAAGGGAAGAAAAGAAGACATGTTTTCTTGGTTTGCCTACTGATAAATTGTATTATTCTACCATCTTCAAAGGAAGAATTACAATGTTCTCATTTTTCCTATCTAAATACCTCTAAGCTCAACCAGATTTGAGGGTAGAATGAGATTAGGGTTTCATATAGGATGGCCCAACCCAATTGTATAGATGGGCTATGGTCCATTGATAGTTAACCCTAACGGACCCTAGCCCATCTATACAATTGGCACGGGTCATCCTATACTAAACCCTATCTCATTCTATCACTAATATTTAATACATTATGATAGCTCTCCAGTATTCACTCTTTCCCCCTTCAATTTCTTCCATATAAATCATTCTATATTAAGGGGAGTTAAATTCTTCATACTGCTCCTGAAGTTTAATTCCTATGCAGCTCCTATAGCATCATGCCCACATTCATATATGTTTTCTACCCTTCTATAATGAAAAAAATAAGGTCCTCACACATGAAATATTTAAAGAACAAAAAAAGATGACTGAACATTATGCCACGTTCATATAAAAGTGGTTATCTGGTTTAAATATCTTTTTTGCATGGTTGCAGTGAGTGCTTACAATAAGCAAGCATATCTTCTTTTCACTTTCTATGTCGAAGACTTTAGATGGGTTAAAAGGACATGACAAAGATTAAGCGAGGAAATAAAAGGATTCCAAAAGAATTTGTTAATGGTAAGAACATAATGTTTAGTCCCTCAAGGGTTGAGGCTACCTTTGGTCCAACGAA
This sequence comes from Pulicaria dysenterica, assembly GCA_947179395.2. Classification (NCBI taxonomy): domain Eukaryota; kingdom Viridiplantae; phylum Streptophyta; class Magnoliopsida; order Asterales; family Asteraceae; genus Pulicaria; species Pulicaria dysenterica. The sequence continues at coordinate 95,394,240 of OX359291.1, forward strand.
GACGCTTAAAGTCTCATTCCCCTATGAAGAGAATATAATAAGTAATGACAGGACCCCAAATATACTACTGTTTTAAAAAAAAACTAGTTTAATGGCAGAAAATGCAGTATACAGAAATATTTCTCATTTCCAGGTCCACTAGTTGCATATGCTGTATATGAATTAATTATATGAATCCTATGAACCACTATTGCGTTAGTTTTACTTGGAAAGTTTAGCTAGCATTTGAAGAACTCAAATTGGCTTTTTTTCTGGTTAAATAATTCTTGGAAAGTATTGGCTTTCCAAATATAGAACAGATGCAAATTACAAGTATATCTGATGAAGATTCAGTGCCCTCCATGTAAAATCTTTTTTTTTTGGGTTGACTTTCTCGGTTTTTCCAATCAGTACTCTTAGTAAAGACAGGTGAACTTTGAAAATGAAATGCTCAATATGCTCAGAAATCAGAAATAGTGTTTTGATTTTCATCCCATACCTGATCCTCTTTCGACCCAACAAATTTTTTTATTTAGTTTATCAACCTACATAAAATTGCCATTGAAGTTTCCAAACCCCCACTAGTATTAGAAAAAACAGGACCTCGATTTATTGCCTCAGCCAAAATTGCAACCAAATTTACAAAAACAAGATGAAGTTAAAATCGCGTTTGGACGACGGATCAGAAAGAGAGGGACGACTACTGAATTTCCTTATGCTATCGTTCGGTGTCTGGCAACCAGCTTTTAGAATCCTAAAAGTAGGAAGTGCCACTGCGACAAATGATCACTTAGGGAAATAGGGAATTCAATAACTCGAATTAAAAAGCATGCAGATGTACAATCGCTACTATCCATACGAACAATGGAAAAGGACGCCTATCAAATTAACAATCGCAACTCGTAAGAAAAGAGAAACTTAAACCGAAACATCAGGCAACTTATCTATGTTTGCGTATAGAGATAGAGAGAAGATGAACACACTCGTCTTTGTCGCTGCAACCAGAGGAAGGGCTTTCATCATCATCCGATTCTGCTCATCAAACAAAACAAAAATCAAGTAATCAACATGAATGTGGAACAGTATATCACGTAATTCGAACGTATATCTACAATAATCAGAATAAGTTAACAAAGAGACCTTCTTCCTCTTGTTCTACGTCGTCTTCTTCAGGTTCTTCGGAAGCGTTCTGATTATTAGGTTGCAGCTCAGCATCATCTTCATCTTCATACGGAGACTCGTCCGAACGCTTTTGAGCAGGCATGGACTGTACTCGCCGCTGGTAAAGGCACCGAACAAATTACGGTGCGAACTGCGGAGAGAGAGAGAAGGCTCTTATGTGAACAAATTACGGTGCCAACAAATGACGCCACGCGTGTATTTGTGAAAGTATTTGTACATATATAATTTATTTATTTTTTTGAAATCCAAATACCATACCATATCATACCAAAAACAATTACAGAGTTGTATAGCTTTTGCAAGACACAAAAGCATTACAAGCAACAACTAACCACGATCCACATAAACCACGAACTAACCACGAACCACACGAACTAACCAGGATCTAAAACAGTAACAAGCTCTAAACACGAACTAACCATGAACCCATGAACAACAAAACCACGAACTAACTACGAACCACACGAACTAACCACGACAACGAGATCTGAAACACGAACTAACCTCGAACCAACAACGATCTGAACCAACCACAAGATATGAACTTGATCTGGACACTCGACCAAACCAAACGAACTGTAATCTCGAACTGGACTTGAAGGGGCAACAATCCTCCCGAACCAATAACAGCACACAAACCACGAACCACGCGAACCAAACTGACCACACCAACTTGAAGGAAACAACGAACCACACTTCCGATCTAAAATCTCGAACTGTAGGGGGCAACGGCACACGAACCACGAACCACACTGACCCACGAACCACGAAATGTTATAATCCATATTTAATTTATAGTTCCAATAGAATAATCCTAGGCTAAAGGCTATAGATCAGGTTTATTAATGGTCTAGATTGAATTTTAAAATTTTAAACGTAGTGACATTTTAATAATTAACATGTGTTGCTATTACAATCACATGCGATTGTATATTAAATCACTTGTGATTTAATACTAAAATTCCAGGATTATATTTTTTATATGGACATATTAAATATAACTTATGGTGGATTATATACAAAAATCATTCTACTAATTTAAGCAATTGTTTAAATTAAAAAGCGATATAAAAAACAAAATTAATGGATAACATATCATCATCTAATGTACCATGTTGGAATTATAGAGATGATTTACACGATACTTGTTTATCATAAATAAAGGTGGTTGCTTCAATCATTATACGATTAAGTATACGTATGTGAATAATAAAGATTAAGTTTGTAGAGCATAAAAGCTATAAATATTATATATAACAAATTTGTTTTGTATGCAAAACATTTTTCGTGTAATTACGTCATGTCAATATTACTGACTCATGATTGAATGTGTTTTCAATGGATTAAATCAATGTAATCCGTGATATGAGCATGTTCAAGGTTCTGATGTTTTTTTTTGTTTTTTATATATTTTAAACAATTTGTATGTCTAATTTTTATTTTTTATGAATTAGTCTTAATAGTTTGGTCGTTATCTACATACTTGAAACGTGTTTTATATTCAATTATGTTATTTTTCAATTTTACTTGTGTATAAAGTACTTAAAAAAAATTATTTTAGTTTCTTATGTACGTATTTGGAATTTTTTATATATGTATGGTACTTATATTTTTCTATTTGATTTTAATGCATTTCAAGTTTACTTCCCTAATAGATTAATACCCATGTGTGCACAGGTCTATAAACTAGCACAGTCTTTAGCAAAGAGATCTGGTAGCATCATCACTTATGATGGTGAAAAAATTATATGGGCAATAGATAAGTTTAGAAATTTGAGTTAATTTTTAGTATAGAATTATTATTTGATTGACTTCAAGATTTGAATTTACTAAAAAGGACATCAGGTAATACATGTTATTTCAATTTAGATTATTGTTGCTTTGGGTTTAGTGATTTATATTTTAATTTTTAAACTTTTATATATCCTTCAATCGATGATTATCTTTATAGTGAAAATTACTTTCAAAATCAACAAATGACAATGTTGAGTATATAAATGATTACATGGTTTCTGAAATTTACAAGAAGGAAATAAGTTATGATTCTGTGTGTGCTAAAGATTCGTCAAGTTCATTTGATGAGTATTTATACTTTTCTGAGATACTCAACTCATTAAAAGTATGACTTTCCTCGTCACAAACTTTCTTTTAAAATCAATGTTCGTGTTATGTTACTTAGGAATCCTAAACCAGTCTAAGGGTTTATGCAATGAAACAAGACTACAAATTGTTCCGCTTGGTGACATGTTATTGACGCAAAAATCATTTCTGGAAAAAACATTTGTGAGATTACATATATCCTTAGAATGAAAATAATTTCATCAGATACAAAACCTTCGGTTAAGCTTCAAAGAAGACAATTTCGTCTAATGCTATGTTTTGCTATGATGGCTAACAAAAGTCAAGGACAGTCACTTTTATAAGTTGGTTTATTCCTTAGAAAAATTGTGCTTACACATGGTCAATTGTATGTTGCCGTTTCATGTGTTAGTAATAAAAAAGGATTAAAAGTTTTGATTTGTGACACCAGTGGTAATGTTACAAACAAAACAATAAATGTAGTATACAAAAAAGTGCTTTAAAAAATGCAGTTATTTTTTTAAAAAAATTTCTGACATTTAAACGACATTTAATTTATTAGATTATTTTTATTTAAAAATTTTAATATATTAAATACATTTTCAAAATATCCGTATTTAATAAACTAATAATATAATATATTATTATTAAGGTTATTTATTTATTTGTTCGGGACATTCAATCTTTAATATATATTAAAAGAAAATGGTTTCTCTCTCTTCCAAAAAAATCTCCACAAATCACAACTCTTGATTTAAAAAAAAAATTAAAAAAATCGAGATGATGATGTCAAAAATGCCAAAAATCCTTAAGTCTTGGAAGGGGGGCATTGTGAAAATTTTAAGGGGGTTTTATAAAATATGTTAAGGACTTAAGGGCTTTTATGAAAATGTGAGGGGGTTTTATAAAAATTGTATATTAATATAATTAATTATAGGTTGTTTATAAAATATGTTTAATAAGTTATTATATAATTTGTTTAGAGAAATAATAATTATATATTTGCGACCGTCTCATTTTTATCTACGTTTTGGTATAAATTTTATTGTAATATGACACTTTTTTTAAAGTAGTATATTTTTAATTGTTTGTTATCCATTAATAGTAGTGGGTAGGTTATTAATAAAACAATTTATATCTTTTTTATAATTATTCTATCTACGTATAATAGTCGATATAATAACTGATTCCTCGGTCTTTCGATAAAAAGTAATAATATTTTTTTAAGTTTTGTTTTATTTATGATAAATTTATATAAAAATAGATAACATTTAAAACAGACAAAGGTGCATCAATTAATATAAAAAAATTAAAGAATCATATATATAATCAACTATTAAAAATAAAACTATTAAAAAAAAGGGTTACTTACATCATCAACTCTTTTCCCTAAAAAATCTCCACCAATCATAACCCTTGATTAAAAAAATTTAAAGGAAATCAAAAATGTATTGGTTATTACGTCACATTCCATCAAATCTCTTAAGGGAAATTTTTTATAACAAATTTCATGTGTTTGTTAATCTTGGATCAGATAACAATATATATTTGAATTAATCGTGGATAACATAATAATATATATATATATTTAAATTTGAATTGAATACATATTTCTAATTGACGTGTATTTAATTGGTTTAAAATTATTCCACTTTGTTAGGTAAGGAAGTTACTTTTAGAATTTGATTTAAAAAAATTTAAAATGTGACTTAAATGGAGTAATAATTGATAGATTAAGTTTGAAAATATAAACAAAAAGGAAAAAGAAGTAGACGATGAGATATACATGGATAATATAACAACCATTTGAATATGAATTTAATTGAAAATTCAACCATTTGAACTATAACAAAATCCATCCTTTTTAACTGTTCCTATTATTAAGTAAATTTGTTAAGTTTAAAGGATAAAGAAATTATTTAAAAATTGTATGTTGTAATGGTGGGAAAATATTTTTTTTTAAATTTAAAAAAAAATAGATGATGATATAAATAGGTGATCTTTAATAATATGCCATAAGTTTTAAAATAAAATTTTCAATGCTCAATTATGTTACTAAACAGGAAAGAAAGAAAAATTAGTAGATCTTTTCGTAAGCTCCATTTTAATTCAACTATTCTAACACATCTCATTTGTCTGATTTATGAAAATTCTGTGATTGAATTACCTAAAAGCTAGATTAAGAAACAAAAATTATATATGAGTTTGAAGATTCATAATTTGTTCATTTTTATCTCTAATTTCCTACTCTGCCTTAGTAAAATTCGTTGATTTTGTGTGCAATTCATTTAGTAAACGCGAGGTAGTGAGTTCACAAATCAACTGTAAAAGATATCTTATGATATCAAAAAAGGAAAAAACAACATTCAGTAGATTAAAAAAAATCATGAATTAGGGCAACAATTATAAAAGTATGAAAAATACCCAAGTTAGATATGCCATTAGCCCATTTCAAATTAAATAGCTTAGTTTGTGTGTGCGTTAAATTACTAATAAAACCATGAATGTTGTTTATAAATAGTATCTATAGAAAGTATTATGATAGTCTTATGTATATCAAACTTCTGTAATGTTTATCAAATTTTACGAGATTTTATATTCATATATATGTTTTATAATTTTTTAACGTGTTAATATTTTTAAAACTATATAAATTTAAAATTGTCTTGTATCATCCCCGTGTTAATACACGGGTCACTTATAAACAACATCAACAATAATATTATAGTTATGGTTTTACAATATCGGGATAAAGCTCCATCACGAGAAACACATTAATATTATACTAAAACTTTTAGACTTGTATTTCTTAAAAAGAGTATTTATAAGAAGTACTAAAAAGACACGTTTTCACTCATGGACAGTTATATGTGACAGTTTCTTGAGTGAAGAGTAAAGAGAGGTTAAAAGTTTTAATTTGTGATAACTAAGAAAACCCTACTAATAAAACTATGAATGTTGTTTATACAGAGGTTTTAAAGAAAATCTAATGATAATCTTATGTATGAATTTCAAAATTTTGTAATGATTATTCATTTCTTACGAGATTTTATATTCATATCTATGTTTTGTATTTATTTTTACTATACGTCTTAATACTCTTTAAAACTATATAAATTTTAAATTGACTTATATCATCTCGTTGATACACGGGTCGTTTCCCCGAAAAATAACCGGCAGCACCTCTCCCCTCAACTCACTCACTCACTCGGTCACTCCTCCCCGCGATTTTAGGGTTTAGATTTCATATAATTGTGTCTCAGGATTTCATATCAAATGTGTACGTTAAGGTTTAAGGGTCGGTTGATTCTGTGTACGTGAATTTGATTTCAGATTTTGTGTGTTAGGATTTCAGGTTCGGTATTTTGTTTCAGGTTCGATTGCTTATAGTGCAGCTCTGTGGATAGTATATTTGCATAACACCGAATTTGGAGTTTCATGTGCGAGATAAATTTATAATGTAAGTTTATGCTTAATTTTTGTTTTCAGTTTTTTCTCCTAAATTCCCTTATGTTTTGACCTGCTTTCGATTTCATGTTGATGTGTGTATATTGCATCAAAATTTGTTCATAGGATTTTGCTACCAAAGTAAGAAATGCTTGCAATTGATGTAGGGTATGTTCATTTCTTGCAATGTGATATTTTTTGCAAAATCTCAGAGCCTCTGCAGTTCGATGTAGGGTATGTTTTATTGCTAACAGAGTTTATGGAGATCAGAGTAGTTTAGTTTGAGGGAAAGGTAATTATACGAATATTGTTTATGTTTTTTGGTTTGGGTATGGGTTAAAATCACGGATGAATGTTATCTGATATTTTACTCGGATGTCTATATCATCAAGCAACCCATCAACACTTTAGGAAGTAAAAATAAGCAGTCCTCAGCAACTTGACGTCGAGACATTAAGTATGATATGAATGTATAATTTGATTCTCAGTTCACTCTAACCAACCCTGCTGTAACTTGTAAACCATTTTTGGAAGAATTGTGTGACACGCGCATAAACGTAAACTCTTGGAAAAGATTTGCCCCAACATTTTATGTCATTAATATACTGTTTTCTGCCTAACACAGCTTCTGCTTGCAAAATATGAATATAATACCATCTTAATGTGAAAGGAAGTCACAATATCACAGTATAGCTTTCTACATCTCATGATGTGAAATCATCATGGGAGGCACTTTTCTTACTGAATGATCAAAATCTCTCAATTTTCCATCAGATTGTCTGTGTTGTTAATTGTCTTTTCTAAATTTTTTTTGTTTGAAATTCTTGATTACTTTATAAATATACTGACCACACACGTGATTAGTTTTTAAACTAAGGAAATCAATGGGTCCAAAAAGTGAGCACATACATCCCATAAACACCAAAGTCTTGCAAATTCGATCCTTTCGCTGCTTTTACTCCAGTTGATTATTACACTTAAGTTTAGACACATTATAATTCTCACTTACGACAAACCTAATATTTACTCTTTTAAAGCTCGGTGCAACTACTTTTTTAAATTTGAGATACGTTGCTGCTTACTGTATTTGCTTTTATTGACACTTTCTATATTAAAATTAAAGTTCGATTGAATGTAATTTTGTTATTACACATAAAAAAGTGAACCTGGTATATGGATTCTCTTTGTAAATGTGTTTGATCTACGTAAAATGTGAATGTGATATATATATATATATATATATATATATATATATATATATATATATATATATAGTTTAGCATATTAGGGTGATAGGGTCCTTTTAAGGATAAGCATTTTAAGGAAAAACAAACCACTTGCTTGGTCTTTAAGCCATGTAGGGTACTCTTAAGCAGATAGATATATGTTGTTGTACCTTTAAAAATGTGATTGTAAGTTGTTTATTCAGTGGTTATAAATATAAGTTCATGATCATCCAGAGAACCACATTAATTAAAGAATAACTCAATTCATCTCATCCGTACTATTATAAGTTCATCTATTATATTGTAAAATCCATTCTCTATTTTCACTTGAAAATTGAAATTTGACATGGCAAAGAGCTTCCATTGTCAATGTCAATAATGTCTTGCCTTTTTCAATTTACAAGTTGGCTTCTCTTATACGTGTATAATAAAATCGATCTGAAATGTCAAACAGTATTATGTATTTTGATATTCTTATGACCGTGGAGAGAAGCACACTACTTAAAAAAGTGACAATATAAAGAGACTTGAGGATAAAGCTCATATTAAAAATATAATTAATGACCGCCAAAGGAAAATCATCACTTGACAAATAACTCGTTTAATTCCTTCTTGATATTTTTTCATTTCCATATCTTTTGAAAAGTTAGATTATACCAATTATCTAAAAAATGTTGCTATTTTCTTTTGAGGTTCCCTTTTGGAGTTCAATATGGATATATCATTTCAGAATTTTAAGGGAAGTTTGTATGATATTTCAAGAAAGAAGGTGGAAGACTTGACCTGCTGACTGCTGTTTCTTATGCTTTGGGTATTGCAAGGTCATTTCTCACTACTTTTCCTTGTTTATCTTAATTATCCCACTATTTGCACTCTAAGGTTGTACTCTCTGCCGAAATAGTTGTTCCTAGTTCAATAGTAAGATCGCTGTTTGTGTGTCTTATTTCTATCCACAAATGTTCCCACGAGGCCAATATTACTACAGTTTGACTTTTATGAGGTCAAACTGGTTACTTTGTAATTCAATTTTGATGTTTTGTCATCAAATTTTGGACACCAAAACATTTCAAAATGTTTAACTGCTACGAATTTCAATGTTATTATTAAAACTTTCTGGTAGTTTCATTGGGAATAAGTGAATAACTACTAATTAGTTTGAGAATCTATGTCTAATAACTTCTTTTAGTGTGATAAACCAAGGTTTACTAAAGAAAAGTTACTTCTCATTTACCTGTTTATCATTAGTATGACGTCAAAGAACTTGCAATTCCTGTTAATTGCTTTGTTCAGCTGATGCAGCATATAGGAAAAAACAAGGCATATTTGCCGTCTTATATTTGTACTAGTTTATTGACCCGTGCACGCACGGGTATTTCGAATGTGTATTTGAGATATTAATATTTTCAAATAAAAATAATACAATAAATGAAATATCACCAAAAACTTACATATAATTCATTAAACCCAAAACAACAATAATATAATTTGAAAGAACATGTATTATCAGATGTCATTTTTAATAAATTCAAATATTGAAGTCAATCAGATAATAATTTCGAACTGAAAACGACTCAAATTTCTAAACACATCTATTGCCAATATAATTTTTTCACCATCATAAAAGATCTCTAAATTTAGATTTTTGAATATATAATATACCATCTTTTAATGATACATTTTATTTAAACCATATTTTTAATAGATGTTTAATATATCTTTCTAATAACACTGAAAATTCTTTAAAATCAATAACTAAACACTTTGAATAAAATACTCAAGTTGACCTCTCGGCTCATCACCATAATCTTAAAATAACCACTCAGCTAAACAAAAAATTATCTACCAATTACTATTAATGGATAACAAAAAGTTGCGAATATAAGAATTTTAAAAAAGTGTCATATTATAATAAAATTTATACCAAAACGTAGATAAAAATAAGACGATCGTAAATATATGATTATTTTTTCTCTAAACAAAATATATCAAAAGTCACTATACATAATTTATAAACAACTTATAATTAATTACATTAATATAATATTTTTATAAAACCCCCTAACATTTTCTTAAAAGCCCTCCACATATTTTATAAAAGCCCCTTACAATTTTCATGTATCACCCTCCAAATTGAGATAGAATTGAAATCGATTATAGGCATCTTTCTAAAATTATTTTGTAAAATTGAAGGATTTTGAAATTGGAGGTTTTGATTGGTTAATAGATTTGATTTAATAGTTATAAAAGGAAAATTTGCAAGCCTTTTATATATAGATATATAGATAGATTTCATGTATCACCCTCCAAATTGAGATATAATTGAAATCGATTATAGGCATCTTTCTAAAATTATATTGTAAAATTGAAGGATTTTGAAATTGGAGGTTTTGATTGGTTAATAGATTTGATTTAATAGTTATAAAAGGAAAATTTGCAAGCCTTTTATATATAGATATAGATAGATTCTGAAATGAACATAAGTCAATTGAAAATTTGGAATGTATATTTTCCATTTTGCCAATGTAGTTTCATCCCAGTGGACATTGCAATTGAATATTTTCCCTAATTTGAAATATAATGCTTAATGTGTATAAATGTATAATGCTTATTGTTCCTTGAGTAATATCTTACAATCTGGTAAAATGTCACAAATTTGAGGAACATACATTTCACAAATTTGAAGAACATCATATATCATAATGATGTAGATGCGTGTTGATGACCATTCGGTAGCTAGCAAGAGAAAATAATCAGCAAGTAACAAGCTTGAAGGGACGGAGTAAAGTGATGGAAAAAGACATTAATAAGCATAAAATGATTCAACGGTATGCATAAGAATGATTTTAAGGGTATTTACCTCGGTGCATTCGTCACTCACAACAACAGTTAGAACATTGTTGATCATTTCTGAGTTCATGTTGTTGTCTTGTTGAGGATATGTATAGTGTGTTGGTATGTTGATTTATGAGTTCATGTTGTTCATATACATTCTTTTTACTTTGTTCATGTAACATTCTTTATTGGAAGGAAGAAGCAAATTATGACTATCTGTTTCTCCATCCAATTATTATTGCTGTAGTTTTATTTTCCACTTAATTGTCGGAGGAAAAAAACAAATTATTACTACTGGACGGCGTAAAACTTTTCCTTGAATCCATCTAATTATTCTGGAGATTCGTTGTAATTCTACTGTTTTAGTAAGTTGTCAATCCTGTTGCTTTAATTCGTTGACAATACTGTTGGTAAGTTTTCATTTTTGATGTAACAAACTGATTTTTAATTTTTTTAAAAGAAGCCAAAGTATGTATTTAAAATATTCACCTCCTCTTAGAATCAGTATTACAAAACATCTTTAGTAACAATTTATATGTTATAAAACCATCTCTCTATCTAACACGTTAGTTGATCGTAAACTGTATCTATATATGCATCAAACAGAAGTTGTATCTACATTTTTACTATTACCTGCAAAACAACCACCATGAACGGGTTAAGCCCCTATTCTTAGTGTGAACATCACTAAATACATATGTAAACCACTTTTATATGATTTCACGAAAGGGTTTATAGCCCAATGATAAATGATTATTTTTGATGTCTCACAAGGTTGTAGATTATACTGCGTAATACACGAATGATGTAGAATCAGGTTTAGGCTAGGGTTGTGTGTTTAGATATTAAAAAAATGATGTCCTCCATCAGTTACCACTTAATTTCATGATAATTACCTACTTTGAACGTGTTTATACAATAGCGTCATTACACTGGAGTGTCATATTAGTTATTTCACCTTTTTTCCTAAAAATAAGAATCCGCTGTTGAACAATATTGAATACAGTGTATATCTGCTTTAACATACAAAATTACATATTGTGCATACATCACATTTATGATTTAGCCATTAATTTATAGAAACATTAAGTCCATACACACATACTAGTATAGTAACCGCGTAAAGTGATTACCCGGTGAATAGTTAATGCTCGACATGTCTGGTTTCAAGTATTTGCAAAATGCACAGTACATTAACGAATAGTTTCTTGCGGCAACATATTTGTTTTCTTTCTCTTTCTCTTTTTCAATATTCTTTATTTCTCTTTTTTCTAAACAACTCTTTTATTGGTTTTAACGTAATTTTAAAAAAAATAATAAAATATGTAAGAAGATATATAATTATTTTATATTAAGTACAACAGTTCCATAAATTCAGTGATGTAACTAATAAGATGATTTATTGAAATTTTGCTTTTAAGTATTTGTATTATTTGCATAAAAAAGTACTAAAAATTAAATAGTTTTAATAAGTTAGAGGAGAGAGGGTGATGAACCCTTTATAAATTAACTAGTATATTACTCCGCAATGCGACAATAGTCAATAGTTTTTGTTCTGTAACATGTCGTTCATGACATGTTATTCGTTCATGAGTACAACATGTCCGTTTTTTTATTTCTTTTGTTCCATCAGATCCTTTATTAATTTGAAAACTCATTAAAATAAGAAAAAAATATATTTATGAAGTAAGGAGAAAGAAGAATAATATGATCTTAAAAATTGTGTTGATGTGATTGGAAAATTGTGTTGGTATGGAAGATGTGTTAGTATAATGATATATTTTAAATATTTGAAAAGTTAACTAAATAGGAGAGAGAATTAAATAGTTAAAGATTGGATGATTGATATAAACAAGATATATCAAGCTCACGCGCAGGGGCGGACCTGTAGTGGTGCACCCGGTGGCACGGGCAACCCCTCAATATTTTCCGAGTAGTGTAAAAAATTTTTTTTTTTTTTAAATACAAGTGGTACCCCTAAAGTATGTGAAAAAAATCGTGCAACCCCTGACCAAAAGGTCGGGGTCCGCCACTGCCCACGCGTTGCGTTGGGTGATAATCAAACAATCACATTCTTAGTAATTTAATTTATACAAAATATAATATATAAGATGGTTGTTCAAAGTTAGAATGCGTAGAAAAAACTTAGGTTAACATGCATCCACTGTATTTGCTGATTGCATTACGTACATGTGGCTACATTAGCTAACAATGTTATAACATATACAAACTGAAGGGTAAAAAGTGAAAATTTATTAAGTGTTGAATTGAAAATTTGAAATGATGTATAAGTAATTGAACCCTTAAACTTAAAGTGAGAGAGAAAAGCTAAAGACCATTTAATTTGTAAATAATAGTAAATAGTTGTATTAGATCAAATGTAATTTACATAAACTTAAAGGTGTATAATAAAAACATTGAGGGTTAAAATTAAAAATTAATATAAATAGTGATTTATTTGGGTTAAGGGTGTATAATAAAAAAATCAATTTTAAGAGTTAAAATTGAAAATTGGTTAAGGGTGTATAATGAAAATAAATAAACTTGAGGGCTAAAATTAAAAGTTGTAATGAATAGTTATTTTTGGTGGAGAATTGATTATATAGATAATTTTAGATAGAATAAATGATCAAGATGTAGTGTTAATTGAGAAGCAAATAATCGTGAGAATGAAAACTTAATCTTGATCCTTTACTTGATTTGATTGGATGCTCTACATTTGATCCTTCATTTTATTATAACCACCATGAGTTACAATGACCATGAGTTACAATAGATAAATTACGATCATCATAAGATTTAACGTATATAAGTGATAGCTATGATTCATTTTTATATTTTTATCTAAAATCTCATTCCTTTGATAATTCTGATAGACCGTCTTTTAAATAACCACATACAGGAATCATGATACAAATAAAATTAATGAATGCATATTGTCCGTAGCCACCTGCTAGCTCTATATATAATATTTTAATTATTTACCTGACCAATGGACCATATTCAATATATATATATATATATATATATATATATATATATATATATATATATATATATATATATATATATATATATATGTCACATATATAGCCACGTACGTACGTACGTATATACTAACTTAGATTATCGATCATCCTCGATCCGCTAGCCGCATATAGTCTTTTAATTAATATCATAATATCACCACATATATATGATGTACTACAATTAGACAAGCATTATCTTTATATATACAAATTCGATAATGGCATAATGCATATAAATAATATATATATATATATATATATATATATATGCGCAAGTTCAAACGAGAACCATTCTTAGTGCGAAAACCGCGAGAACCAATCTGAGCCGTCCAATTTTCCCTACTTCAATGTCATTGCTCACCCATGAATTTCTCACATGCACCATGCCACACTTGATCTCTCCACGCTCTCTATCCATGATCTTTCCATATCCAAGGAACGACTGAGATTGGTTCTCGTGCTAACAACGGTTCTCGAATAAACCCTCCCATATATATATAGAAAAAAGTTCATGCGAGAAATATATATATATATATATGTTTAACCGTGCCTCGATATACTAATTATGCTTTTTACTTTCGTTGGTTGCTCTCTCGATCGACACCACCTCCACCGCTCCTGTGTACACGTACTCATCTAGCTAGACTCTAAAATAATTAATTACGATTTCAAATTACAATAAGTACATATATACAATGTTATCGCGGTCTGAAGTTATAACTATTATCTATCTAAAAAACACTTTCTTAAATAATTATACACAATCTTAAAAACCTAGATTTATTTTTTCATCTAGCTACTTATGAGCCGACAGGACGATATTATAAGTCGACCGAACCTCTTACAAAAAATTTCTAATTAACCAGCAGCTGGCCTAGAAATTATGATAACAAATTTCTATAATAAATTTCTAATTAACCAGCTAGGCTGGCCTAGAGATTATGATATTGAGCTTTAATTATTTAATATTTTGTGACATGTATAATATATATATATATATATATATATATATATATATATATATGTATATATATAATTAAATTATGATAAAGAATATTAATTATTAATAGTAGTATGTATGTCGAATGGGAATCTAACGTGATATCCTTGAGGACCTAGCTCAATTAATTGACAACCAAAGAGAACACGACTCGTGGGATACCCACTGAGATTTCTTTTATAATTTAGTACTATAAATTTTCAAAAACAATAGATTAAATAATGTCTTCCCTGTCGTGGTGTAATTCTTTATATTAATTACTTGAATATAAAATTCAATCATTTTTATTTTTATTTAATTATGTCAAAATCTTTGATTTTGATTTCATTTCTTTAATTAAATATGCATACTTTTACCATACTACACTTAATAATATTCTTTATCAATGCTACAACATTGACGGCTAGCTTCTAGAATATTTTTATGCGTAAATTACTAATTAAGCGTTTATAGGTCATGATGTTGATCTATATATCTAGCTAGTTGAAATCGAAGTTTAATTTTTTGATGAAGTGCAACTTCCATTATTAGTATAACTTTTCTGAAACATGAAAAGTATGTACGTAGACATTGCCTTGTTATATTTTTTGTAATGAATGACATGCTTCGATAAATTTAGATTGCTTGTTTTGTGATTTAGAGGTACTATTACTAAGCTGCCAATGTATACAACGAACTTTTACTAAACTGCCAATATATACAACGAACAATTTTTTTTTTTTAAATACAACCAACTTACACATTTCTCCCAATTTATACAAAAGGTAACCTGGAGTAAAGGTAACCGGTTTTTTTAATTTTTTTTGTATTTTTTTTTATTTCAGATTCAAGAGTTTTTCAAGATGTTCTTTGTGTTCTTCAATCTTCATGTGTAAACCAAGAACAAAACCAAATCTAAACCCAGAATCAAACCAAAATCTTGCAACACAAACATCTAATGCATACAAAAAACCATAATTAAAACTCAGAATCAAAACTCACTAACTTTTGTTACATAATCATCATATGAAACCATAATCTGAAAAGTTTTGATTCATATGCTCGATTAGGTTACTAAAAACCATAATCAAAACTCAGATTATGCACACAAACATCATATGAAACTGAAACCAAATCTAGAAAGTTAAAACACGTGAATCAAAGCTCAGATTAACAAAAACCTAGATGAAGATGAACAGATCTATAGCCCTACACTTACTCAAATACCAGATCGAAGATTTGAACAAGAAGAAAAACACATGGTGTTGGGGCGGCGATTCAGAACAATAATCAAACCAAAAACCCTAATGGAAGTCGAAGCAGCGGCGGCGGTGGTTTGAACCGTACTCTCTGTTCTTCGAGGATGGTGAAGGTTTGAACCGTACTCTCTGTTCTTCGAGGTTGAAGGCAGCGATGGTGGTTATGAAAAAGGCGACGATGTAGGTGCTTTGAAGGGGGCCGTGGTGGTGGTTTGAGGCGGCGGTGGAATTGTGCAGATCTTGGAGAACTAGACATGAAGCTAGGCGACAGTGGTGGTGGTTTGAGCGGCGGTGGCGGCGGCAGTGGTGGGTTGAACGGCTGTGGTGGTGTGGGTTATAACTAGGGTTTTTTTACGGTGGTGCATTTGGTGGTGGCGGTGGAACTATGTAGATCTTCAAGCTTTTGTTCTTCTTTATTTTTATAAAATTATTAAAAAGATAAAAAAACAAGTAAAGACATGGTAACCTGTGAGATGGAAGAAGGTGACCTGTTATAATAGGTCACTTGCATACAATGTCGTGGTAATTAAAGTTTGTTGTATTTAATTTAAAATTTTAAAGTTGATTGTATACATTGGCAACTTAGCAAAAGTTCGTTGTATTATGATGCAATTTGCCCTTTATTATGACATGTCTATGTACGAGTTCAAAGATTGGTTGCATGCGACTGTAGTGTATTATAAGTAACAACATTCATGTTGTAATTTCGATTAAGAAAACTTTTGTTTCCTCTTACACGTTCAAAGATTGACATGTGTAATTTACTAGTTAATCCTCTTTACTAATTTCATTCTTGATTTTGACACGCATCTTGATCAAACGAGTAGTGGTAAAAATGTTTATTCTGATAATATAGAACGAAATAATATGTGATTAATCAGATAGCAGCTAGATATAAAGACTCTAAATAAAATAACAAGAGTAGAAGCAGCAATATGTTGAACACGAAACAATATGTGATTAATCCTCTATATAATACTCTTCTTTAGTTCCTTATAACATATTGTATTTTGACGGGTACAATTGCATAGGCAATGTGTACTGTTGGAGCAGATCAAACTCACCTGATCGAAACTTCTATCAAAGCTGGATTGCAAGATTGTTATTTCTAAAGGAAACCACTTGCACCATTTTTGGCGTGTATGACAGGAGTAGACATGTATGTTTATACCGATCAATAACGCGATCTTCTAATCACTTTCACCAATCTCCATAACTAATAAGATACAGTTTACAAATTATAATAATCTCAAGTGTTATAAATTTGAAATTATATTTGATTTATCCCAAAATAGGCCTATGAAATACTAATTTACACAAAAAAGAGTCTAAACATTTTAGAGCTACAACATGCATGTTCACATGATAAGAACACATGCATACGAGTTCAATGGTCTTAACGTACCCTTCTCGATCAGCTCGATCAAAATTATTTTATATGCCATCATTGCCCTCCGTGATATAGAAGTAGAACTTTGTGGAAATGAAATTGCTAGGTTTCCAAGTTCCTTCCTTATAACTCCATTTTTAACTGGTTCGTAGCTGCCCTCCCGTATAAGACAAACTTTAACTATCATCTCTTTTCAATTTTCTATTTTTTAAGCTACTTATAAAAAATCAATATCTCATCCACCTTATAAACTATACATCTTAGAATGCTCTCATCAAGAAAAATGGGTATACTCATAAAATATTTTATATATTATAATAGTTTAATTTTGGTAATGAACCATATATAAAACATTAAATAATAAATTATGGACATGTTAAGCCAACCTAACATAATTCTTTTTGACCTCATTAATTACAAAAATATATAAGTTTTGTTCCATTTTAACCAACCCGTAATTTCGTGTCTCTAATTATCCTATTTATCATGATTAAAGACTTTTAAAGGCTTAAAACCAGTTTAACAAACTAATTACCAGATAAATGAATGATTAAATTGATATAGTTTTATAACTTTGAACACATAAAATACAAAAGAAAAAGTAGAATTAGTGGAAAAAGAAAATTCGTATCCTTATTTATTTAATAAAATAAAACAAATAATTGGCGACCAGAAGAATTATAGTGGGTCCAGAGAACATAAAGAAGCAGAAGACTCCTAAAGGAAAAGGCCACATGTGAACAGAATGGTCATGGAATTTACGTTTGAAACCCATTTTTCAACAAAATAATTAATTAAATAAATAATTTATTTATTCTTATAGAATTTTCCAAATTGTCTGCATATAGCCTACCATTATATTTTTATTTCTTATGAATATTAAAATGGGAAAATATAACTGTGTTAACAACTGCTCTGTCTGTGTAACGACGAATTCAGGAAATGCTAAACTCGATCAGTTGTCCCATTCAGATTATTTTTCTATCACTTAACAGATATATTACAAATTTTAGCATAAATCATTAAACTAAAAAAAAGAAAAGAATCATCCCTAACAAAACAGAAGTTTTTATTTACTCGTTTGTTAAAAAAGTTCGGATCATCCCACCTCTCTCTATAGAGTCGAGAGTGTTAACGTTTTAATGTAATATAAGTGTATATTATTGATTTAATATATGTAGAAACTGTAATCTATATGAGTGTAGGATATAGAGAGAGGTGTTATAACAAAATCCTGCTGACCAGAAGTCGTGAATTCCTAATCCAGAAAATTCAATTACTTTTTTAGAAAAAAGCCAACCTGAACCGTTACATTTTATCAGGTCACAGTTTTAGACTTTTAGTATATAGATGCGTACGATTTTAAAACAATAGAGTTCATCTTATAAATGGACCATGTTATCTTAAAACTGATACTTTAGATGTATTCAATGACGTAAACATATGATCCTTGTTTTAGTGCGTATTTATCGCATATTGGGAAATTAAAAAAAAACTTGAATTCCAGGAAAATAATATGGGGAGAAAGAAAGTATATGTATATATGGCAAGTAGGACCACAATTGTAGCACGGAAAGCAACATATATAATCTTGATTGAAATGTGACCAAAGATGACAATGATTTTGAAGAAATGGGTGGGAAATCTTTATTTACAGATCTTGTTTATTTCTGAAAGATGGCTACGTTTGGTTTTGTATCTTATTCTTTTATTTTGGTCCCTAATTTTCTATTTCCATCTCCAACAACACATACACAATATATATATATATATATATATATATATATATATATATATATATATATATATATATATATATATATATATATATAGGAAAAAGTTCATACGAGAAGCATTCTTAATGCGAGAACCGCGAGAACCAATTTGAGCCGTCCAATTCCCCCTCCTTTAATGTCATTGCCCACCCATGAATTCCTCACATGCACCCTGCCACACTTTATCCCTCCACGCTCACCATCCATGAAACTTCCCATATCCAAGGAACGACTGAGATTGGTTCTCGCGGTTCTCGCACTAACAACGGTTCTCGCATGAACCCTCCCCTATATATATATATATATATATATATATATATATATATATATATATATATATATATATAGGGTAGGGATATAGTACAAAATATCTTATGGTACTAAATGTAAGGAGAAATCTCAACCATAAGATCTCTTCAAAAGTCTAACAAAAAAGTCATCAATTTAACCAAAAACTCGGAATTAAAAAAACCTAAAAGGGTAATATGGTAAATTTAAAAAACAAAAATAAAAAACAGAGAAAAACGTTAACCACCGCTATGTTCCCGTCGGCCAAGTCTGATGCACATTTACAACCATCTAATGTACAAAAAACACCCATTTAATGCACCAAATATGTCCATTGATTTACAGATTACATCCTATGCACAAAGTACAACCATTTGATGCACAAAAATAAAAGAATACATATTTTAGGGTAATCTGATGCACAAACAAGGATGAACGGCGGCGGCGGTGGTGATGCAGCGGCGACGGTGGTCGGCGATGCACAAACCAACGGTTGCAGGATCATCAGATGTGGGTTTTCGTGAGGCGGTGGTGGTCTGAAACTTCACAGATGCGGCGACGGGCTTCATATGAGGCGGTGAATGTCGGAGATAGCAGATCTGAAGCGACGGGCTTCATATGGTGGTCGCCGCTGAAGGAAACGAAGGTGGTCGCCGATGGATGCACCGATGGAGGCAGGTGGTCCCCGACGTAGGTTGTCGCCAATGGTGGCGTCGATGGATGGAGGCAGGTTATTGCTTCGATGGAGCAAGGAGGCGGTTGATCTAGGGTCACCATAGAAGAGAAGAAGGCGGCGGTTGTGTAGAGAGAGAAAGAATATGCGTGAAATGGTAGACGTGTTTAGGTCATAAAATTAGAAATAAAATCCAATCTGCCTAAAATACCCTTGGACACTTGTCACAATCTCCTTTCTCCTTACATTTTTTACCATAACTCTTTTTTTATTTGAACCCAATCCTATATATATATATATATATATAGGCAAAAGTTCAAACGAGAACTGCTTTTCGTACGAGAACTGCGAGAACCAATCTGAGTCGTCCAATTCCCCCTCCTTTAATGTCATTGCCCGCCCATGAATTCCTCACATGCACCCTGCCACACTTGATCCCCTCCACGCTCTCCATCCATGAAGTTCCCATATCCAAGGAACGGCCGAGATTGGTTCTCACAGTTCTCGTACGAAAAACAGTTCTCGTTTGAACCCTCCCCTATATATATATATATAGGGGAGGGTTCATGTGAGAACCGTTGTTAGTGCGAGAACCAATCTCGGCCGTTCCTTAGATATGGGAAGTATCATGGATGGAGAGCGTGGAGGGATAGAGTGTGGCAGGGTGTATGTGAGGAATTCATGGGTGGGCAATGACATTGAAGGAGGGGGAATTGGACGGCTTAGATTGGTTATCGCGGTTCTCGCGCTAACAATGTTTCTCGCATGAACTTTTTTCTATATATATATATATATATATATATATATATATATATATTCAGAGGAGAGATCTAGAGAAAACACCTCTTAATTGGAGAATGGTGAGAACACTTATCCACCAATCAACAAAAAGGACAAAGTAGTAATTTTAAACAATTTCTCTCTCTTCTAGTAAACTTTCCCCAAATAACATTTTTTTGCCTCATTGATTTTGTAATCTATATATCTTTAACATATATGTTTATTAAATTAAAAAAATTATACCATTAAATCCATGTTTAAATCCTCTTTAATATGATATCAATTTTAATATATTTCATTACAAGCAATTTAGATGCAATCACAATCGTTTTGATGCAATCAACCGAAAAAGTCTATGTTATAAAAAGACATAGAAGGAGAACACGTTGATGCAAAACATAGATAACTTGAAAATCAAAACAAATGCAACACATAAATAATTTTTATATGTCCACCAATGCAAATAAATATATAGATGCAATACACACTAAACATGTACTTTTGTACAGAGACTAAAATAGTGAGATGCAAACATCTAAATGCGACAAATATTCTTAATTTCATCTTCATCAAACCTAGATGCGAGTGTAGTGTCCAAATGTATAAACACAACAATCTATGTATAAATCGGAATTCTGGCTACAATATTAAGTTATTAACAAAATACGACACAAATAAAATAAAAATAGGCAAGTTCATAGAAAATAAAAAACAATTGGAAATTGATCCACGTGCAACACTCCTATATCAATCATTTTTTAAATCAAACATTTTTTCTTATTATTATCTTATACATTAAAATGTAAAACAATTGTTACCTTTTTTTTAAAAACATGAATGATGAATGAGTGTAGAAGAGGGATAAATATGAGAGAGAAATTTATTTCTCCTTACTAAAATGCCCTTGTAACCCTATAAATTCATTTAAGAAAATGACATATTAGGAAATTAATAAGAGTCATTGATTGAGAGATCCAAGGGCTACTAATTGTTTTTACGGTTCTCCAAATAAGTATTCTCATTTTATTCTACCTCTCTCTCTCTCTATATATATATATATATATATATATATAGGGGAGGGTTCAAACGAGAATTGTTGTTCGTACGAAAACTGTGAGAACCAATCTCAGCCGTTCCTTGAATATGGGAAGTTCATTGATGAAGAGCGTGGAGGGGATCAAGTGTGGCAGGGTGCATATGAGGAATTCATGGGTGGGCAGTGACATTAAAGGAACGGCTGAGATTGGTTCTCGCGGTTCTCGCATTAATTCCTTGCCACACTCTATCCCTCCACGCTCTCCATCCATGATCTTTCCATATCCAAAGAACGGCTGAGATTGGTTCTCGCATGAACCCTCCCCTATATATATATTATGTCTTTTTATAAATTCTATTAATATATATGTGGTATGGAAAATATATAAGGATATATATATATATAGAGAGAAAAGTTCATGCGAGAACCATTCTTAGTGCGAGAACCACGAAAACCAATTTGAGCCGTTCAAAATCCCCCTCTTTCAAAGTCATTGTACACCCATGAATTCCTCACATGCACGCTGCCACACTCTATCCCTCCATGCTCTCCCATCCATGAACTTCCCATATATATATATATATATATATATATATATATATATATATATATATATATATAGAAATTGGATCAATAAAGAACCATGTGTTAAACAAAGAACCTAAAGAACCAATCTGGACCTTTGGATCATCAAAATCAATGTATGAGATTGATCGGTGGCAAAACTGTAATTATTATGTATTAATTAAGGAAGAAAAGGGTAAACATGGAAAATCCCCCCCCAACAACCTCGATTTAAAAAAAAAACCTCAAAAACTTTAAATTGTCATAACTTTTTAAGTTTTGTGAATTTGAACAAAAAAAGTATACAAATCTTTTAGTTTTTTAATCCTCTTTCAGACAAGATCACTCTTCCCATATTTTTCTAAAATTTTTTTAACATGAAAATTTTGTTTGCATTTGGGCAGCATGTACGTTTTCGTTTTTTGCATTTTGTATTTTAGGTTTGAATGAACACAACTCAATATGCAAACTACGGATTTTGCATTTTGCATTTAGGTTTGAATAAACCAAGCATCTAGGAATTTTTGGGCTTGAATGAACCCAGCTCAAAATGCAAAATACGGATTTTGCATTTTGCATTTAATATGAACACAACTCTAAATGCAAAATTTGCATTTCAAAAAAAAAAAAGTTTCTGAAATATATCAAGTCCGGTCTTGTTTGAAAGAGGACGAAAAACTGAATCTAACGGTATAATTTTTTTGTTAAAATTCTTAAAAACGAACAAGTTATGATCATTTAAAGTAAGTGGTGGGGTTTTTTTTTTTTAATTTTGGGGGATGGTGGGAGGGATGCTAGAGCACGACGTGTTTTTCTTTTTTTTTTCTAAATTTCCTTTTTTGTCCTTCAACTATGTGCCACGTGTCATTACCAGAGGAGGTTCTTTAGGTTCTATGTTTAAGGGAGGTTCTATGTTTAACCTTACCCTATATATATATATATATATATATATATATATATATATATATATATATATATATATATATATATATATATATATATATATATATATATATATATATATATATATATATATATATATATATATAGGGGAGTGTTTATTCGAGAACCGTTGTTAGTGCAAGAACCAATCTCAACCGTTCCTTGGATATAGGAAGTTCATAGATGAAGAGCGTGAATGGGATAGAGTGTGGCAGAGTGCATGTAAGGAATTCATGGGTGAACAATGACATTAAATGAGGAAGAATTAGACGGCTCAAATTGGTTCTCGCGGTTTTTGCACCAACAGCAGTTTTTGCTTGAACTTTCCATTCTCTCTCTCTCTCTCTCTCTATATATATATATATATATATATATATATATATATATATATATATAAATATGTTCATTTGAGATCCATTTTTATTGCAAGAACCGAAAAAATCAGTTTAAACCTTACAATTCTCCCTAATTTTCAAGTCAACTCAAAAAAGGTGTAATTTAATTGATAATAAATTAGAACCGGTCGACTCAAATTTGTAACTCAGACATGAGTTGAAAATAAATAGGTCCATAATAATTAACGTGGGGGTTATGTTGGGTTCCTTT